>CM039090.1:58623577-59865853 GCA_022113865.1 Chimonanthus praecox
CTTTTTTCAAAAATACTTCAATTATACACATATTTGACATAAATGTATAATACATGTATTATAACTTGTAAACATATAATTCACGAATTATTCAACCACCTTAGCTCTTATCAAATTCTGCATTGTTTTATATTATATAATACATAGTTTAACATCTACCTTTTTTTCTCAAGGTAAGTGATGTGGTTCTAAACATTGAACATTAAGAAAAAGATAAAGAGATGGAAATTTTTGTAAATATTTCATTATGTTTTTTTTCACCCAATGTCTATTATAAATAAAACTTTCTTTTAAACAAAATAAATTTTTGAAGTTAGTTTTCTTCTAAAAAATTTGGTAAAAGCAAAATTAAATTGAAAATAAAGTTTTAAATCATTGTTTCAATTTAAAAATATTTTAGAAAAATCACAGAAAATACAAATATGTTAAATTTATATGATAATTTAGCCAAATGTTTGGTCCCCAAATCTTTCAAATAAGATGCATCATACCCGTACAAATATGTTCTCTACTTTTTGGCATATTTGTTCAGTAATGTTATCATACACGGAATTGCTAACTATGATCATGGTGTGATGGTTCACATACAATAACTACCATAACAAAAAGAGGAACCAATGATAAGAATTGGGATACAAACAAAATTTTAAGAATTCGGAGAGAAGAATTGAAGAAACCAACTGCTCTTCATGACTAGTTCAAAAAATATATTGACGGTGTATGGAGTTGGGCAAAATCAAACTTTGGAACAAATCTTGTCATAGAATACTCTGAAAGTTAAATATTGAGAACAACTTCTAAAATTCAATTGACTTTGGGAGGAAATTACACGTGTATACTCCCATAAGACTAATTCTGATGAATTGCACCAATACCTAATTTGACACCAATCTAGCTTTTAGAGCTTGTTGATCTAACCCCATGAATTTCCACCATCAAATAAAGTCGAAATATCAAGGGCTTTAAAAAACATAGCTCGACTATTCCAAACAAGATGAAAATTATAGGGACGATATACAAGTTAAGACCTCTCAAACCCACTCATCCCGTCAGGCTGTGTGCACAAAAATCACAGAACAGTTCTTATAATTAAACATGAATGATCGTGTTTGGAGAAATCCAAGACAATCCCAATCCAGACATCCCTTTCCTGTCCTACCTTTCCCTCTCATATTGGTTATTGTTGCAGTGCTTGTCCCCTGTAAGAACTCACGGTATATGTTCAATTGTTCATTGAAGGTTGAAGATTGTTCTACCACATCCTCCCACTTTCTTCTTCACTCTAAATCTTTGAATCAAAATCTGGGTAGCGTGTTACAAGTAGCAACTCAGAAATTGTGACTTCAGAATGTGCCTTCCAACTTTGCTGATTCCACCATTACAGGTGGGCCTAAATTTCTAATTAAGCTACAACCAGCATCGAGCTTCCAAACCCTAATGGTAGATTTCCATCATTCTCAATGTGGCTAGACAATCTATAGATAGACCAGCCATGCCAGTTCAATCAAGATGCATAATCCTGTCCTCAACAAAAGGATCCGTATTTAAGAAAACCCAGATACCAAGTTTTCATTTGTGTTCTTTTTACCAAGTGACCCATGCAGTAATCACCAGTTATATACTCTGCCATAAAAAGTTTTTAACTTTTTATCTATAGTGAACTAAAATAAAAAATCAAGACCACTTGATAAGGGCCACTTCAGACAGTCCCCTTGTCCACACAATTGCCCACCTAACCATTTCTCACCAAAAAAATTAAGGATGGACACAAGTATGGCACACAAGCTTTTGGTATGTCTCCCAACAACTAATGTGTGTAAGTTCAATGGACAAGTGAAAGATAAATGAAGACAGACACAGGATATACATAAGGTTAAACAGAATAAAACATTGTAGTTCAACAAAATGAGATAGAAAAACTGATTTCCCAAGCATAATGTAAGATAACTGGAATACCACGAGTAGCTGCATCATCAGATTTGTCTCTAGATGCAACAGGACTTTCTGAGCCATCACTGATCAATGTCAATGTCCGACTATCTATAATCCTGCCAATATGCAATATGACAGAGGAACACGCATAAGATTTGAAGTATTATGCAAAAGGATGACAAAAACAGACATTTGAAGAAGAACTAATGATGTGAAATAGAACATATGAATCAAATCATCTTAAAAAATTAGCCACTAATTACTTTTCAAAAAAAAAATTAGCCACTAATTTAAGACTATAAAAGAAGTTAGGAGTGGAGGGGTCATGACATTTTGTTGGTTCCTTGATGTGAGATCATGATAATGGGGTGACATTGTAGTACTCTTGTTATTTGCTCTCTTGGTGTCTCGGCATAAGCCTTTTATTACTTTCTTCTATTAATAATATTTTTTGTTACTTTTAAAAAAAAAGACTATGAAAGAAGGATCCGAACAAAACCAGTATTTCTCTCTCAATCAGTGTGTGAATGTGCATGTGACTCTGTGAAAACAAACATCTGAAATCATACTTCGGCAAATACATAGCACTAAGCTCAAGTTTTGTAACTGAATTGAGGACAAAGGAGTTCATAGATGCAGAGGACAAAACAGTGAGACTGTAGAAATTAATAATAAAAAATAAAAAAAGAAGAAAAGAAGAAGGCGTGGAGAATAATTCTTCTCTATATAATTCTTCTGTATTGTATTGATGTGTTTCCTCCTCTTAGAGGATACAAGTATAAATAAGATAAAGTGAGCCAATTAAGGTGGCCGAAAAAAGAAAATACAATCAGCAATTCTTATCTATACTCAATCATACAACCGTACAGTTGACTATCCAAAATAGGCGTAGTCGAGAATTTGTCCTGAGTTGGGTCCCACAACACTCCCCCTCAAACTGGCTCGAAAATGTCTAACAAACTTAGCTTGTCAATAACCGAAGTAAGTTTATGACGAAGAACAAACTTGGTCAGGATATCTGTCAGTTGATCCTTAGATTGCATGTGTGGAGTGACAAGGCGGCCTTCAAAAATATTTTGTCGAAGGAAATGACAATCAACGTCAATATACTTAGTCTGCTCATGAAAGACAGGATTGGAGGCGATGTTGATAGCTGCCTGATTGTCAAAGAACATAATGAGTGGTTCACCAGGAGCAAAACTCAACTCCATAAGAAACTGATGAACCCAAAGAAGCTCAGCCATAGTATTTGCCATCGCATGATACTCAGCTTCAGCACTGGAGCGAGCAACAACAAACTGTTTCTTGCTACGCCAGCTGACTAAATGAGAACCCAAAAAGGCACAGTAACCGGTTGTTGAACGGCGATAATCAGGAGAGTCAATGCAATCGGCATCTGAATATCCACAAACATAGAGGGAAGACTGTGGTGCAAATAACAAGCACCTGCCTGGATGAGCTTTAAGATAGTGAAGGATGCGAAAGACAGCATGAAGATGAGTATCATGTGGTTCATGCATGAACTAACTAACCACATCCACTGCATATGATAAATCTGGTCGGGTGATAGTGAGATAAATCAATTTCCCCACCAACTTCTGATAGAATGAAGGGATATTAAGAGAAGTCTCGTAGATGCTAAGAGTTTCGTGTTAACATCTAATGGAGTGTCAGCAAGTTTGCACCCAGAGTATTTAACATCCAAAAGGAGATCAAGAGCATACTTACGCTGAGATAAAGAGAGACCTCTAGAAGAACAAGCGACTTCAATACCCAGAAAGTAATACAACGGCCCCAGATCTTTAATATCAAATGTGCGCTGCAGATATTCTTTGAAGGTAAAGATGGCAACAACGTCATTACCGGTGAGGACAATGTCATTAACATACACCACTAAAATCATAACCACGGAGTAACGACGGTAGATAAAAACGGAGTGATCCATCTGATATTTAGAGAAACGATAAGACAACAGTGCATTGCTGAACTTCTCAAACCACGCCCTGGGGACTGCTTGAGGCCATAGAGAGTTTTTCTGAGTTTGCAGACGAAGTGGGGCTCTCTCTAATTAACAAACCCTGGTAGTGGGAGCATATAAATGTCATCGTGGAGATCACGATGAAGGAAGGCATTCTTCACATCTAACTGATGCAGCGGCCAGTTATAAGTGGTGGCAATAGAAATCAAGATTCTAACAGAAGTAATCTTGGCCACAGGGGAGAAGGTTTCCTAATAGTCCACCTCGTAACTTTGTGTGAATCCTTTGGCAACAATAAGCGCTTTATACCGGGCAATGGAGTCATCCGGATTATGCTTTAAAGCGAAAACTCATTTACACCCGACTGGAGTCTTCCCTTGAGGCAAGGGAACCATGTCCCATGTGTGATTCTTCTCAAGGGTTGCAAGCTCCTCTTCCATGGATGCCTTCCAGGAGGGATGACGAAGGGCAGTGTCAATTCTCTTGGGAATCTTAATGCTGTCCAAAGCTATAAGAAAACTAAGAAAATTGTGATAGGCAAGGGAGACAACATGATAAGACACAAAATGGTCAAGGGGATGGAGAGGTACAAGTACGTTTACCTTTTTGGAGTGCAATGGGAAGATCAAATGCATCAGTGGTGGAAGGATCTGGACCAGGAACAAATGGTGTGGTGGTGTTGTCGAGGAGTTGAGGCATGGTCCGTCTGCATTGATATACCAAAATGGGCTTCTCAAAGCTAGTGGGACTCACGTTAGAGCTAGTAGGACTCAAGTAAGGAGGGAGAGGAAGAACTGGAGAAGGTGAAGAGACAGATGGTGAAGAGAAGTAAGGGACTATCTCGAAAAAGGTGACAGCCATAGACACATATGTTCTGCCAATAACATGATCAAGACAATTGTAGCCTTTATGGAATGGGGAATAACAAAAAAAAAATGCATCTCACAGCACGGAGAGAAAGTTTATCACCAGAATTGGTAAACAAAACAGGCACATCTAAAAATATATAAGGGAAGAAGAGGAATATATTTATGGAGGGAGAGAAGATTAATAGGTGATTTGTCCAACAATACCCGGGATGGCATGCGGTTTATAAGGAAAGATGAGGTTAGGACAACCTCAGGCCAGTACAACTGTGGGACATGCATGGTAAAGAAGAGAGATCGAGCGACCTCAAGAAGGTGTCTGTTTTTTCGTTCGTCTACACTATATTGTTGCGGTGTAGAGGGACAAGACAGTTGGGATTCAACACCATTATCTTGCAGAAATTTAACAAAGCAATGAGACAAATATTCTCCCCCATTATCACTACGCAAAATTTTAATTTTAGGACCGAATTGAGTTGCAACCTAAATATAAAATGTGTGAAAATGATTAAACACTTCAGACTTATATTTCATGATATAAATCTATGTCCGTGAATAATCATCAATAACTGACACAAAGTACCGAAAACCAGTGCGAGAAATAGAGGGTGATTGTCAAACATTAGAATGAATAATAGAAAATAAATAAGATGCACATTTATTCATAGGAGAAAAAGAAGTTCTATTATTTTTGTCATATTGGCAAGGTTCACACTCAAAATGCTTAAATGATAAAGAAGGAACAAGGAGTTCACAGATGCAAAGGACAAAACAGTGGAGACTATAGAAATTAATAATAAAAAAAGAAAAAGAGAAGACGTGGAGAATAATTCTTCTCTATATTGTATTTATGTGCTAACTCTCCTCTTAGAAGATACAAGTATAAATAAGAGAAAGTGAGCCAATTAAGGTGGCCCAAAAAGGAAAATACAATCAGCAATTCTTATATAAACTCAATCATACAACTATACAGTTGACTTTCCAAAATAGGCGTAGTCGGGTCAATTTGTCCTGAATTGAGTCCCATTGGGTCCAACAACAAAGACCATGATAAAACTTTTCTTTTTGCATCTCAATTTGCAAGAGATAAGACTTCTATACTGCTCAAAAAGAGAGAGACTTCTATGTCTAAATTCCAATGGCATATTCTGGGTCAATAGCAATAATCTGGGAAACCACTTGCAAAGTTGAGAATGATGTCCATTCAAGGGAAAAGACAAGACCCTATGGATGACTATTCCAGTTGCATCAATATCTATTTGGAAGGAGCGAAACAGTATAGTCTTCAAGGGAAAGGAAAATCAATGCAAGAGGTGTTTCAGGTAGCTAAGGTATGCCTCATTAGTAGGGCATAAGGGAGAAATGAATTCAAAAGTATCTTTCATGCAGGCATGGAGAGCAATTGGAGGTCCATGAGGAAAGGAAAAAAGTCAAGATTGTAAAAGGATGGAAGAAGCCTCCTTTGGTAGTCATCAAATACAGTACGGATGGTGCAACAAGGGGCAAGCCAAGGCCATGCGAGTCTAGGGGGTTCTACATGACTAGAAGGGATGAGCCCAAGCCTTCTGTCAAGTCAAACGGGGAGGACGGAATCAAATGAGGTGAATTATCTTGCAATCAAGGAGCCCTTCAAGATTTACAGACTGATCACAACAACACTAGTATGCACGGTATTAACACTCACACCTAGGCATGGAGCCCACCAAATGGGACAGTGATAGGTCCATTGGAAAGGTCATTATTTGAGTACAAGGCCCACCAAAAACCACCTTGGACAAATCCATGAAATCATATTTTTAAGTTTGCAAAGTTTAAAGAGTAAAAAATAATTTGAAGGGATTAGATATTCGAGAGCTGAAAAAACATAGGTTGATTGAATCAATCAAGGTGATTTTGGTGGAGCATATACTCAAGGAAAGACCCATCACCTTCCCATTTGACAAGCCCCATGCCTAGGAGTACAGGGTAACACCGTGAACACCAATGTATGGATGATCATTTCACTAAAGATTTTCAAGGATTCTTTTCAAGGCAAGATCATCATTTAAGGCAATTCGGTCACCACTTTACAATGGGTGAAGGGGAAGAAAGCAGCCCATTGGAGGCTAAAGTGCATTTACAGCAAGATTAAGGATCTTAAGAGTCACTTAGAAATTTCATTCAAGCACATGAGGAGAACAACAAATAGAATTGTAGATTTCGTATTAAAGAATGGGATCTCAAGGAATAGAATTCTTGTTGGATTTTTTCCTCAGATTGACACTACTTTTGTTGTTTATAGTGGAACTTCTTTATACTGATTTGGGTGTGGCATTCAACTTGGACGCCACTTCTTTATACTGATTTGGGTGTGGCATTCAACTTGGACGCCACCATAGTGGTCAAGGGACAAGGCATAGTTGAGACGCTAACGGGTTCTAGAGTCTAAGGTGCAAGGCGTATACTTAAATATGAGCTTAATTTTGCTAGGTGCACTTAAATAAATAGTTTAGATATATGTGTTTGTTGATTTGTTTGAATCCTTACTAGATCACTACTAGCAAAATACAATTTATGCATCTAAAACACCAAAATGCATAACCAAGTGGCCTTCCAAATCTCTCTTTAAAAAATGGGCTTCCAAACATATTAAACTATAGAGGCAAGTATATTATATACATAATTGGAGTTTTTAATTAAGTATTTCAGCTAAGAATTCATATTAACTAGGAGATCATTTTTTTTATGACGGAGGGGGGGAACTTGCCTTAAGACTAGACAAAGTGAAAAATGGGTCAGGAGCCTAGGCACATAGAAGGCATGCCTTCAACTGTAACGACATGTCCCCCCAGCACATTGTTCGTTTGGATCCACACAGGCCTGTACGGCTTTGCTTTGGTGAGTCAATCCCAAGATTGCTCCCAAAAGGCCTTGTGATAGAAGGAGGAGAGCATTCCACTTTAATTCCCAAGCACACTCTCTACACTAGGCGCTATGGGACCTTTCACTCCTTCACTGGCGACTTTCAAGGATCCCATACATGCCTCTACAAACAGGGGTATCACATCGACTACTATCGATGTCACATATCATTGCATACTTGTACCTTACTTCAATGGGAGAAAGAGGCCTATAGTTCACTATATTGTCAATTAACCCATATACTTTTAGGCATTCTAAATGGTAAAAGACCCTCGAAATTGCCTCCAGAAGCATTCCAAGCCCACCCTACTTCCCATTTAGCAATACCTCTATCACATTTAATTTTAGAACCTCCTCTTTTGCCTCCTATATCATAATGATATCAATTGTCCTCTTCCTCATCATTTTCCTTACCCACCTCGTCTTATCAATCCACCCTAAGCCACTATCACTACAAATCACAATCTTCATTTGGACATCTATTTTGCCCTCACACTCCTTCTCTTTGCCTTCTTTCACGACAAGTGGAATCTTGTGGAAAGAAGAAAACCCAGACCCTTACACACTTAAATATTCCTTATCTTTGCCTTCTTTCTAAGATAAAGTTTGGATGGAGGAAGAACAAGTTTAATTAACAAAGTTGACAAAACAACTCAATCAAATCTTTTCATTTGGCTATATGCATTATGGGAGCAAAAACAACCAAAAGGAAATGGGGATGTGAAAGCAAGGAAAGAATCATGATTGTTGTCAAAATAATGATTGACATTTCTGGACAAGTGGAATCTTGTGGAAAGAAGTTAACACTGGAGATATGGGGAAGAAAGAAGGGGGTCAGGTCATGGATAGTAAACTACATGGAAAGATAAAAATCATGTGTAAGGATCTGGGTTTAGCAACTAGGAAATTCAAAGCTTGGGAGATTAGGAGATAATAAAAACACAAAGAAATATTGTTGTTTGGCCATCAGTAAGGGAGGGAGAGTAGACCCTGGTAGAAACAAAGGTTGCAAGTTTGAGTCATTTACCATTTAAATAAACAATGTCCATGAAGCCATGTCAACAATGAATATGATGTTTTTGGCCAAACAAAGAGGACAAGTGAACATATACATTTTTCACTTTATTGACAACCAAGAATCTAAACAACAAGTGGTTAGATGGTCCAATCACAAATGGAGAGAGCCACAAGCATTTACCCATCTCCATCCAATGACATTGAGAATAGTTGGATGATGACATAACAGGTGAACAAATTCTCAAATCAGTTCTCTTTATGCCTTGTGAGGAAAAGGTAAAAGATGTTCATAATAGGTAAGGGAATGATGGCAATGGAAACGGTTGATGATAGTTGGGAAGAACTTGCGAGAGAAAAATTAGTGATGGCTCACTTTTATTTTGATTTTACCACATCTTCCATATTACAAGCATCAAATCAATCTTCATGAGCAGACTTTGAGGTGCTGGTCAAGCCAATATTCTAGCATCTCTACCGATATGAAATCTTACACCCTATCTCCCAAGTCTAAAACTCTCAAAGCAAGTTAACTCTAGACATTGAGAGACTCATCCCAACAATATGCAATTTCTCACTTAGGTTTTTTAAAAAACAGTTTAACAAGTTCTCAAAAAAAAAAAAAAAATTGAAAAGTATAATATTTACATTAACAAATTCATTGAAAGAATATATTTCCAAGATTCTGCTCACTACTCAATAACATCGTGATTGTAAACTTTGCATACTCCAATTCTAGAAACAAAGTGTCACTGCAAAGAAATCTTGTCAACACTACTAAGTCGTTTTCCCAATAATGAGTTCATCAAATGGATCAAAAAGGACCTTGGAGTCTCTAAAGCAAAGGAAAACTGCTTAATCTCATCCTTCCACATGCAAAGACCAATATGTGATGGCAAAGCGGTCCCTACAAGATCAGCATGGCTAGACTACAAGTCAACTTTGAAAGGGTAAAAGGTACTCGGCATATTTGCTCATCACTCATCCACATCATAAAGTCAAGAGTACAGAGATGGTGCAAAATCCACCATGCCCAGTTGTCGTGCATGCAACGCATTGTGAGAACCAAAAAAGGATGTCATTTTTCACATCTTTTCACGAAAGATATGAAACAACCCCATAAAAGAGTCAAAGAATTACAACTATAAGGTTAGGTGAATGCGATTAAATGGGCCAGGGGACTGTTAGCATCCTCCTTGAAAACCGGTTTCAGTAGCGAAGGAGATTAGGGCATTGTTCTTAGGTCGTGAGTTATCTTTCACACTTATCAAGAGGTTAGCAAATGGAGTGGCAGACTTCTTAGCAAAAAGCAGGGTGGACATAGAACATGAGGGCGCCTTTTTTCTCTGATTTTAGGGAGTGGAATTGGTGGGATTCTCTATTTTGTTTTGGCCTATGCTTTGTATTTCCAAGGAACTGGGATTACATTTTGTAAATTTATGTACTTATAATGTTTCTCCTTTTTTCGGGTCTAAGTCTCTTATACCCGCCATTTGTACTATGATTTTGCCTTATAAAAAAATAACTCTTTCTGTCATCGCTCGAAAAAAAAATACAAGGTACTAGAAATAAGAGGTCATTAAACACCTCAATTGATCTGGAAAGAGAAAACATGATAAATTAGCATAAAACGTGGTTTTGATACAATTGAATAAAAAGTAAAGTTCAACAAACAGATTCCAAATAGATGGAAGAAATATACAATAACAATGTCAATCCATAACAACAAGTAGTAATCTAAGAAACTTGCAAATACATTTATCATATCTATCTATATTCTAGTGTTGACCTTCTAAGATCTACTTTTCCACTCAACTGTACCAAAAATCATAGCATCTATTACTCGAAATTCTACAATCATCACCATGATCAGAACTCAACAATCAATCATACTCTTAATTACCACATCAACTCAAGTCTTTGACAGCCCCAATCTTCTCTTAGACCTTTCAGTCCTTGTAACAACCTATTTGTAACCATTCAATTCTCCATATTAAGGTTGTTTTTGGCCGTCCACCTATGAGCTCAAATCAATGGTACAAAAAAAAAAATTAATAATAATAACTATAGGATTCTTTAATAGAATATATTATTCCAATTGGGAAAAAAAAATATCATTTCTAGCAGCCAACTTTCCTTTTAATATATATATATATTCGTAACCCTTCAATTCTTTATATTAAGGTTGTTTCTAGTCTCCCACCTATGCCCTCAAACCCTTTGATACAAAAATTAAACTATAGAATTATTCAATAGAATATATTATTCCAATTGGGAAAAACATACAAAAAATCAAGTCATTTCTAGCACCCAAAAAATTGCATGTTATAGCAATCCATGAACATGTGCAAGTAAGAACTGAAAAACAATATAATAAGTTTACCCCAATCCAAGTGGATCAACAAATTCCATCCCTCGAGACAAAGAATGTAAATGTGTAAGCCCCGCTCGACCAACTGCTCCCTTTTTCTCGACGGACTGAATCACGGGTGTCGATCTTGTCTCACGCATTTCACGAACCCTACGACCAAGCTGTTAACAAACCACAATCAACAACTCATTTTCATCTATCATCTTAGAAGCACAAATAGAATAGCTAATGCAAAAACAAAGATTTATATCAATGCCCCTTAAGCCTCTAGACCGTTTTAGTTAAAATTCAAACATTACCTAAGACAAAAAAGCATGCATATTTAAAACCTTAATGTTCCTATTGCATTTTTCCTCTATACCATTTAGATGGCTTAAGCTCCATGGGCCTTTATAAGCTCCCTAAGGAAATGGTTCAACATCAAGAACTAGAAATTTTTTGTGTCAAATGACAAATCCAATTGACATAAAGGTCCCAAGATGCGGCAAGATCTAGTGAGGTTCATGGAGCGATGCCATGCTTGTTGGATTACAAAAGAGACAAGCATAGATTGCGGGATTGTACTAACCATTGCCAACACCTCATGAACCATAGGAAGATGTTAGCATGGACTTTGTTTTGGGTCTCCCTCATACTCAATTTGGTACGAATAGCATCTTTGTAGTGGTGGATAGGTTTTCCAACATGATACACTTCATTCCATGTAAGAAGACAATGAACGCGACGCATGTGGCACAACTCTATTTCCGCAATGACGTTCGCTTGCATGATATTTTCAAATCCATCACATTCGATCAAGACACAAAGTTCATGAGTTACTTTGGAATCAACTTTGGACACGTTTGAGCACATATTTGAAGTCCAGTAGTGCATATTATCCACAAGTCGATGGTAAGACGAAAGTGGTGAACAGAAGTTTGGGTATCGCAGCATTTTGGGCAAAAAATTGAAGCAATGAGATGTTATTCTTCCTCATGCGGAACTCACCTACAACAATTCTAAGAATCGCAGGACACGCAAGAGTCCATTTGAGATTGTTTATGGAATTAACTCTACTAATGTTCTAGATCTTGTTCCAATCAAGGGCATAAGGCGAAGCAATCTTCAAGCTAACAACATGGCTTCTCAACTCAGGAGCATTCATGAGTAAGTGCGAAGCCATATTGAGAAGCAAACTCATTGCTGCAAGGCAGACGCAAATGTTTGGGTTCATATTCAAAAGGAACAATTTCTAATTGGTGCATACAACAGGATGAAACACATGACAATTGGACCATGCGAGGTGTTGTGGAAAATTTATGACGATGCATACAAGATTCAACTTCCAGATGTAATCAACACTTCGGATGTCTTCAATGAGTTAGATCTGAAGCTCTACGAGCCTGAGGAAGTGGAGCTTGATGCTGATGACACAAATTCAAGGACGAATCCCTTCCAAGATAGAGGGAATGATGGGGACATCTTATAAGACCAATTAGAGGACAATTATGAAAATTTGGTAGAATTGGCATTGAAAGAGTATTAGGAATTTGAACGACCTAAGAGAGGCCCTTTAAAGAGTCCTTTTGGGCCTAAAATATTAAAATGAGTAGCTCAAGTGGTGTAGACATGGGTTGGGCCCTTATTTCTTCAATTTGGGCTTGTCTTGGCTCATTTGAAGGGTCAATATTCAAGAAACATGGAGTTATGATGAAATTGTGCTTACACCTCATCAATCAACATTACACTTTTTGTTGGGAGTGCAAGAAAGCAAAAATTACAAGAAGATGATCTCTCTAGCTCGGATGCCACCTACATCGATATTTTTTGGATTTTTCTTTGGTGTTTTATTTCAATAAATGTATTAACAATGCATGGGCTGATGTAATAAAGACACGTCCATTGGAGAGTATTTTTTTTTTCAAAAAAACCTTGGAGAGGGAACGGAGGTGGCATGCAACCTCCTTTGATTTTTTTTCTTTCTTTTCTTATTGTAGCCCAAAATCTATAAATTAAAGGACTTGGACGCCCATAGATGCATTGCTTTGGATTGTGCTCAAGTTTGGATCTCCAATTGGAGAGTTCTAGTTGTCTTATCTTGAAATTCTTGAAGTTTAATTTTGCATTAATTATTCTATTTACAATTTTAATTTTCGAGAATTGAAGTCTTGAGTGTGAATTTTTCCACAGAGAAAATTCTATCCTACATGGGATTTGGGCCTTTGTTAATTTTCTTGTTGAGTGAAATTCACTTGCATTCTCCAATTAAAATTTGGGTTCCCATATGAAATTGAACCAGATTTTCATTGGTTTTAGGTGGTCAATTTGATTGATTTCCTTCAACTCTAGCATGGATTCTAGAGTGTAAAAAATCATCTTTAATTTCGGAGAATTTTGCCTTGGATTTTCATCCTCCAAGAAAAACCAATCTTGGAGCCTTGGCCAAAATTTTCCAAGTCCAAATTTTAAAGTTAGGCTACATCACTGACCTCTTTTGTCCCTCGTCAAAGCTAAAAAATTTGGTACTTGTATGAAAAAAGAAAAGAAAAAGGCAAGACCCCTTAATATGATTCATGAATGTAGAATAGGAAAGTTTGACCCTGAGGTGGCCCACCTGCATATCGCAAATGGGGATTGATGTCTAGCAAATGGTGAAACTAGTGGATGTGTTAAGATGTTTTGAGATTTGGTGTAGCTTGAAATAAACTAATAAACTACTGTAGAAGTAGTGTTTTGAGATCCCATAGTCACCCGATGCCTGTGGCTTATGGGGGCTGCATGCATCCGGAGTTTTATCCAATACCCTCATACTCAGGGAGAAGTGAGGTCTTGGGTTTCTTTGTCATAAAAAAATAGTGTTTTGAGCATTAATTTGGATGATAATAGATATGACCTTCTAGTCTCTATCTTTTTTTAATAGTTAATATAATAAGAGAAAAGGAAGCACCAGAGGTGCAAATACAGAAAACAAAAGATGTAAAACAAGAAAACGCAACCCCAAAACACCCTCCAAGAGTTTCATTGACTGCAAAGAAGAAGCAAGTGAAAAAATCAACTAGGACAATAGTACGTAGCATATTTGGTAAGTGCTCACTGTCGCAACAGTAAAAGCTGCTACGTTGGGTCACTTCAAACAAAAAACAAAAAAAACGCTTGACGTATTCTTCAAATGTACTACAAAGAGAAGCATCTAGTGGGATAAGGTCTACCAATCAAGAGCTTCCACAAATAACAAAATTCCACTCTCATCATCTAATCTACTATCATGTATTTACCTGAATTTTGCTCAAGGGAGTCCATGGATCTACTACAAAATCCATGGATCCATGAATTTTTTGTCTTACATTCTCATATCAGACATGGGATACCAAACAAGGAAAGAAACAAATTTGAAGTCATCCAATTCAAAAAGGGGGGATGAAGAAAGATGCGTACCTCAGCTTCATCTACTTGCTTCCAGCGATCTGGCTCATCGCCTCCATGCCACTCTCGATCACCCACATCGTCTCTCCCACCTTTCCGCACTCCAGTGGGAGTGCCAGCAGGGGTCTTCGCTGATGGGCCGCGGTCCCTGGAATAATCCTCGTCGCCAGATGATATGCTGAGCAATTCGACCTCGGAATCGTCGTCGTCATCAGCAGGCTTGCGAGAGGAAGGGTTAGGGTTGGAGGATTTATGCAGGGGGGAGGAGGTGGGGCTCGGAGGAGATTGACAACGGGCTTAGAAGGCTTTGAAGCAGAAGAGGGTCTCTGGTAATTGAGGTCCCGCTGTGCTTGCTCTTTCAAAGCCATCTGCAGGAGCTCGTCCTCGTCCATGTCCTCACCGTCGCTCGACATCTCTTCTCTCTTCTTCTTCTTCCCCCTCTCTCTCTCTCTCAGATCTGAAAGCAATGCTGATACGATGAAAACGGGCAATGCTGATACGATGAAAAGAGAGTTAGACAGCGAAAATGTCTGGAAACCGGATACCGATTTCAAGTTTTCAACCCGTTCGTCCCCGAAAACTCAATAAATTTTGCAAACATAGTTCAATCAAACGTGCGTAATAGTACATGGTTTAATAATTGGTGATATTTCACATGAATTAATCATATTAATTGTATATGTTTGATTGTTAAGAATTGAATTTTAATAAAGTCTTGTAGTTTTTTTTTCCATTCCATCTCAAGGGATTGAATAATTTGATGAAAATAGAATTTTACACATCTTCGACTAATATAACTTTTACACATTTTATTAATTATATGAGTTTTTTTATATTTTTATTAATCATGGTAGATTATGTTATTAATCTCCATTTTTGTCGGTATAGTTTAACCCGTAATCTCACGTCTCAAAAATTGGAACTTGTTAGGTTTGAATCTCCATGGCCTCACCTGATGTGCTTTAAGGAGAGTCGATATCACAATGAAAATTTTACGTTGGATTTTTCATGGTTTTTCACATTGAAATTCAAAACAAATATATTAAAAATATATATATTATTATTATAAATTTTAAATATTAAATGTCATTTTGAACACATGATACATTGGAGAGAGGTACTTGTAATTCATGAAAAAAAAATAAGAAAAAAAAGGGTCAATTCTTACCATTATTGGAACTACAATGATAATTTTTACAATTAAAATAGAATATGAGAGGTATTAAAATCAAAGTCAACGAAAATTGAAGAGATAGAGTAAAATCTATTTTATAATTTTAAATTTAATACTTCTTTTTTTATTTATTTTTTCAGTTTTATTATTTCAAACTAAAGTGTCAGATGGCAGGGGATGCCTATTTCTTCCAATTCCCTCGTTTGAGGTCTAAACCATCCTCGAAAATTAGTGTTCCTGTTCCAAATTTCTGACAATGTTTTACACCTTTACAATAATAATTCTCGTTCTAGAGTTCGGTGAGTCAAAGACAACGAGTTCAGTGAGTCAGAGACAACGCCATCTCAATACAAGTTGCTGCCTAAGACAAAATTTCTAAACAAATTTTCATAGACTAGGACTTATTTTATCATTTGAAAACCAGTCAAAACCCAAGTCTCGTTTTCAAAATAAGATTTTAAATGAAATAATGACACATTAATAACATATAAAAATAAAGATAAAACAACCTGAAAATTCAACAGATGAGAAGATCTAAGGTTCTAAAAAAAATTACAAAATGAAATCTTTCTGAAATAAATCT
Organism: Chimonanthus praecox; assembly: GCA_022113865.1. Lineage (NCBI taxonomy): Eukaryota > Viridiplantae > Streptophyta > Magnoliopsida > Laurales > Calycanthaceae > Chimonanthus > Chimonanthus praecox. The sequence continues at coordinate 58,639,799 of CM039090.1, forward strand.
CTTTAGGGTTTTTCCCCTCTTTGAAATCTTACATTCTTTTCAATAACTGTATTTTGAATTTAGACCGACCAAATAAAAACGAGAGAAAAGAGAGATCGGTCATGGCTAGTGTATAGTTTGGTAATAAAACACAAAAATAAACTAACAAAATAAGTAGCAATTTGTCTAAGTAATTGTAATAAGTAAAAGGAAAATAGGAAGGGATTTAAACACCATTCCATTCAATCTGAATTGAAAACAGCTGGGTTTCATAAATTAATGAAATGTAGGATCGAGTGAGAGGTGACCGGAAAAAGACACAAAACTGAGCAACAATTGAACCAAAATAAATAAATAAAGAGGAAAAGAAATTCCATTCAATTGCAAGTAGTGGACTCAGCCGAAAGCAGAGGAATAGCAGGGAAGGGTTTGCGATGGCGCGATGGTCAGGATAAAATCCAAGCAGGTGCTGATATGTTTCCAAGCCGGGTAGAATCAAAGTAAAATTAGAAGAAAGGTTAGATTAGATTACATTTATCTTAATGATAGAATTTAGATAGGTTTATCTCATTATTTTATTATTTGATTTATTTTATCGTAGAATTAGATGAACTTTTATTTTTATCTTCATGTAATTCAATTTTATTATAAATAAAACAAATCGTTCTCTTTTGATGAGAGACTGAGTATTATTTTAATTTTTACATAGTATCAGCTAAACCCGATACTTTTTCGCATTCTCGAGTCGAATTCTTGCTCGTCGATTTGAACTAGCTTTCTCCTCTCTCCCTTCGACAACGCTTCTGGCAGAGGGAGGGGAGGAACCAGCTTGTTAACCCTGTTCTCCACACATTTCAAATTTTTTCCCTTTCCTTGATTTTGATTCATTAAAAAAAAACCAAGGATCCGCCCATGTTGCACATCAACGTGCAAATCTGGGCACCCCAAGCCTTTTCCTTGATTTCATCATCTCCACCGTGCCTCTACTGTGACCGATCTTCTTTAGACTTTTGCAGATCCGCAGCCCCTACTCTCCGATCACACCATTCCCCTCGTCTTCGCTTCCGTCATTGCTGCCATTCTCCGGCCGTCCCATTTGATCTGCGAAGCGTTCTTCATCTTAACAGGCAGCCTCATCTCCAAACATACAGATCTGCCGATATCGTTCCTCTCTCTCTGTCGATGTTCTTTTGGTAGATTTCTTCTCATACCCCAGTTTTTTTTTAGCCAACGAAAGAGGAGAATCGGCCTTACATTCCATACAGCAAAGATAGAGAACACGATTTTGGGGCCTTCCTCCAGTGGGGGCCTAAGGCAACCGCCTCACTCGCCTTGCCCTTGAGCCGGGCCTGGTCAGAGGTTTCAGAATCTTCCATCATTGCAATTTCGTATTTCACTTCAATCTTTGATCGCTTTTTTCTTTTTCCTTTTCCTACGAATGCCAATCGATCCTTGCTTGGAACCTTTCCAATTCAAGCCTTTGTGTTTGGATGTGGATAACTGGCCAACTGGGTAAAGTCGCAAAATTTGGGAAGAAGGAAAAAAATCGAGAATACCGAATTTGGAGAGAACACTTTTCAATTTATTCAGGTTTGATATTAACAAATGGGGAAAAACAGCTCACCTAGTGAAAGTGGCTTAACCACCCATTTTTTGCCGAACCATATAGTTGAAAGATGTATCAATATGCATCTCCCAAGGACATAGTCTGTCATTTAGATTCTATGTAATCCTAAAAAAGATTCTATATATCCTGAAGGTCCTAAAATAAGTATTGAGTTTTGTTTGTAGAGTCTGATATCTTGCATTGCATCTTCTTCTTCTTCTTCTTTTTTGACTGATATGTTGCAGATACATTAGCTCATTGTGCAATGTTTGTGACCAGGCAACCAGAATTGTTGGGTCCATGGTAGGAGCAAACAGATAACTTAGTGTTCGATTTTGATTGTAGAGCCACGCTATATGTACAAGTTGATTGTTGGTTTCATATTTTATGCATCGGTGATCCCATTGATTTGATTGGTGTATCTCTTAATCAATCTTGAGTGTTTGCATCAATCAGGCATTTTTTATTTTTTTCAGTCAACACACTGCTCTTATGGCTCACAAGATTAGGACCTGCATTTAATTGTCCAAACTGTGGAGCATCACGCCTCATTCGTGTGACGCGCTGTTACGTTTTCTTCTTTTCTTTTTCTTTTTCTTTTTGTTTTTTGTGATATTTGACAAGGCCAGTCATTATGTGATTTTATACTATTATCAGCAAGGTATTTTGATAAATGTGAGAAATGCATAGAAGATTCGAAGCAGTCATCTGTTAAGCTGGACACCAGATGAGCCATGGTCTAAATACAAACCTAATGTTTGGAACAGAGGACATCTAAGGAGAGAACATTGTTGACTGCAATACAAGTTTTGTCCAAAAAGAATACTCTTGTTAAAGGCTTTGCATCACTGCAGATGTAAATTTTGGGACATGAACCATCTGTAATTGAATAGGGCGGATGAATGGCATTATTCTTGTGCATGGGTACCAAGATTATGTAAACAGATTTCAATAATTGACAGAAAAGGGTGATCTCCATAATAGTATTTCTGTTGTACTATATATATAACAAGGATCTCTTAAGAACAGTTCTCACGAGACTTTAATGGGAACTTTGGTTTGTGGGACCTACAATAAACCTAATTAATCCAATTCCCCCTCGCACCCACCTACCCTCCATGAATTGTAGTTGTACCTAATTTGATACCAATTTGACTTTTAAAGGCCATTGATCTAACCTGATGAATATCCACCGTTAGATAAATGTGAAAATTTAAGGGCCTTAAAAAACATGGCTTCTCTTATTTAATTAAGATGAAATGTAGAAAGTGTGGCCAAGCATTTGATGGAGTTGGGCCCTTCTTTCAGTGCTCCAGGTCATTGATCTGATGGGTTTAATGTTTGATAGGCAGCACATAATTTCCTCCATCAAGAATCCTAATCATCTGGATCATTGAAAATTGAGCACAATCTCTTTACCCATTATTGGTTCAAACAAATTTATATATCCCCTTTTTGCATCAATTGACCTTTTATAAGAACTTTCAATTACTTCTTGCTTTTTGGGACTGTTAACATATTGTTGTCTGAAGGCCTACACTCAAATAAGTGAATTTTCTATTGCAAACAGAGGATGGAATGTTGAACTTAAATTCCACCCACAGCATCAAGGACTTTTGCCGTTGGGGGGTGGAGTGTTGAATACTGTTGATGTCATATGCTTGAAGTGGTATAGGGATGATTGATTTTTTGTGAGGTTTAAACTGTCAAATGGAGCAGTTTGTACCATTGATTGTTTCTTCAAACAACATTGATCACATGCTCTTCCAGTTCTTTTAGACGTGCAAAATATCAGATGAGAAGACAGAAATATCAGTGGCACGTCAAGCATTATCAATGACGTATGCTTGAGATGGCTTAGAGATTTACAATTTCTCACAAACATAACACTAATCAGATGGAAGCGCCCAAAATACTGGAGAAGGCAACTTTACCTCAGCCTGTTGACTTAAGAGCAACAACATTTTGGGGAATGTTCTTTATGATATTTGGTGTCATCTATTTGGTCATGTTCTTTTATGCTGCTGTCCTATCCAAGCTACTTCCAGCCTCTAGAAATCAGTTTATATCTGCCATCCAAAATGACAGGTACTTCTTTTTTGTCAAATGGTCATGTTGATATAGTATTCCACTTTATTGGCACCCTTATACTGTTTATCGTATTTTTTTTTTCCCAAGTATCCATGCCTCTTAGAGGACCTGAAGTTGGGTTTTGTCAACTTATTTAATAAATGTCCCATGATAGGTACACGTATGATCAAGGTGTTTAAGACTTAGTTGGTTAAGTCCTTAAAGTTGTGCTTCATAAATTTTCCCAAGAAAGCATTTCTACATGGGATGGGTTGGGAAAAATTTAGACATTGTTATCAAGAAAATTTGGCCTTGAAAATCTAGATTCTTAGGAAAACTTTTGCAAACAAACATGGGAAAATCTCATTTTCTTCATAAAATCATATTTTCCTAGGGAAAATTTGTGCAAACAAACATGCCCTTAGTTCCATTTGCACTTCATTTAAGTGTTTAACAATGTTGTTTGGATTCTTTGTATAACAATTGAAAGGCAGGTTTTATATTTATTAGTTGAGGAAGGCATAAAGAATGGGCAAGAAAGGAGAGAACACACTGTGCCTGTCATTTTATGTTAATAGTTATGGTGCTTGCATTTATAAATTTTATATAATGACAGATGCAAACACTAGTTGTGTTGTATTTTGCCTAAGGTGAAGGCAGGGCCACTTTGTAATAGGTCCACAGGTTTATCTGCTTGTTCTGGAACAGTCAAACCATGACCCTGGTTTGTTATGGTTTTAAGCCATTTACAGGGTCCTAACCCTCAAGACCATTTCAAGGGCATTACTCCTTGAGTGGCAAGGAAACCCATGCATGACCTCCAATTCTAGATATAGTGCTACAAGAGTGTTTGTTTTATTGTTAATTAGCTGAACCTACTAACACCCTTTGATTTTATTAATTTCAATCATTCTGAACCTACTAACACTTTTGCTTCTATTTAATTTAATCATTGTTTCCCTCTGTCTTTGTTATGAAAATTTTGTTGAGTTTGGTTTTGCATGGAACAATGGATAGAAAAGGAAAATGGTATCCTATTATCAAAGAGGTCAAGTGTGACAGGTGAAGGCTAAACATGACCAAGTGCCTTCAATTTTCTGCTATATGTTTGGATTCCATTTTCCTAGGTAGAGAGGTGAAGTTTTTATCTTCCATAGAAAAAATTCCATCCACTTGGAATTTGATGGCTGGTTGTAGACGTTCACAATTCACCCCTTGATCATTAAAGGCCATACATTTTCCACAGAAAATGCCGTGTTGCTAAACATGCAATTAGGGCCTCATTCCACAGTGACATGCATCCTAACTGCATTGAGGCTCCTGTTTTGGATTTGTCGGGCTTAGGAACTGTTTTCTCTGTGGGTCTGATTTATGTTTCTTCTCATCTGCAATCTAATTCCATTTACTCTCTCGCCCTGACTGGTTAATGAACATGGATGACCGTTTTCTCAATACTTATTTTTGGGTAACGGGTACTTCCTGCAGGTATTATTGCTTGCTGGTGCCATTAACACTTCCTGTCCTGGTGGTGGCTGTATATTTGCATTGGCTCAGCATGAAACTATTCAAGCATGCTTGACTTGCATCCTGCAGTTGGAGAATTCCTGAATTGCCTTTGATTTGAGGAGTTGGGTGTGTGAGTTTTCGTTCCTCCCTTGAGGGTCGTAGCTGCCTGCATTTCCTTACTGGTTTCAGACGGGAACTGTATAATTGCGATATTTGCTTTATTCCGCCCAAATATTTAGTTTCATTACTGTAAAAGAGCCCGGTCTTTTGTGTTTTAGTATTTAAAAAAAATTCTAATAGGGGCATTGGCTTGGGATTCTGAAAGAATATTGGAGCATTGAAGTGTTGTTGTGACATTGATTTGCAAATGTAAGAGAACATGAGTTGTTTTTTATCTAAAACTTTTTCTATGCTGCTGTGGAAAAGTGGATTGAGTCAATATGTTTTGTGTTTTATATTTGAACATCTAGACAATTCAGATGTTGTGAGACTGAATGGTGATCTTGCTTATAAAAATATGAAAACATCCATGTATAATGACTGTTATTTACTAGCGAGATGTTTACAGTGATAGCAGAAGTGATTTGTGCTGAGCACAGGGGCTCATGTGATTCTATGTGAATGAGTTAATTGGAAAGTATTTATTCTTCGAGACGGGGTCTATTAAAATAATTTTTATTGAACAAATAAAACTCTATTTTTAAATATTACTTTCTATGTTCTAAAATACTTGTCTTATATGGATTTTGAAATTGTCTTAAATTACTTGTCATATTCCTTTTTTTTCCATTAAATCAAATTTTATTTGATTTGTTCTTAAGAAATACAAAATTCTGAAATGGAACAAATATTTTAGAATAGAGGGAGTATAAAAGTTTAAACAGTAGGTTTATGAAAATTTAAAAAGTTTTAAAAACAGGGTTTCATAGATTCAGTTAAGTTGATCATATGTAATGATAAGAATTGATGACGGTAGTTTTCAATGTTGTCCATTCTAAGTTTTGATCTTTGTGGGACCCCTTACTTGGTGTGTGAAAATCATCCCCATTGAAGAACCCCAAGAGGCCAAGACTCTTATGGGGGCACATCTTACGCGAATAACTATAACTGTAGTGCTATAATTTTTTTTTTTAAAAAAAACTATGACTATAATGTTCACCAGAATTTAGTGAGAAACCATCTTCCTTTTCTCTTTAAATAAAAAATATAATATTATTATTACTATTATTTAAAAGATTTTTTAATGAAGAACTCTAAGTCCTCTGCCTCTCTGTGTACGAGTATGCTGTGTAGAACTTCAAATGCACACAACCCTCACAAGTTATGGGCGATAAATGTTTTAAAATTTCAAATGTCAAAACTCGTAAATAAGTTGGGATCTGCTTCAATAGTTCAACCAGTTTTATGTGTGAACGATCTCCTCAGCACCAATGTGACAAATATCGGCGGTATTTTCAAATTTACCGCGTTTTTATCGGCAAAATACCGTTACCGCGTTAAAAACGCGTTTTTATCGCCAAACGATAAATTTCCGGTAAATTCCCGATAAAATCGCGTTAAAAACGCGATAAACGTTAATAACGCGATAATATCCCGAGAAATTCCGGGTAAATTCCCGAGAAATTCCCGGTAAATTCCTTATACCATTTTTATTTCATTAATTTTTTTATTTTTTAAATATTATAATTTCAGCGAGATTTTCCCGTTAAATTTCCGATAAAAATCCAAGAATTTAAAAATATCCCGTTATTACCGATTGCCGTTAATATCCCGATAACGGTATTTGTCACTGTGCTCAGCACATCCCTGCTTGACTGCTTGAGACATTGGCCCTTTCATTGCGCAGCGTCGCCGCATAAAACTACGCATCCACACGCAAATTAGCACCGTTTCCTTAAATGAGGCCGGTCGTCAGGTCGTTGAAGCTCTTCTCGTCGCTTCACCGGCAATACAGATCCGTAGCAGGAGACGGATATCTTGTTACTGCCTTGCAATCCCAACTCCAACACGAGCTCTCTTCCAACCCTTTTCAGGTTTGCATTTCATCCTCTACAGTATTCCCTATTTCTCTAACAATGTCTTATCACATATTTTCACATTTCTACATACGTGCCTACATACATTCATGCATGCGGACACGGGAAAGTTCATGGATTTCTTTCTCTCAAGTGACATGGGCAGCTGCCAAAATGCAATTCTTTGTTTTCCGTGGAAATCCATAGAAACCCATATTTCCAATTGAATAATTTCCTGTTCGATTTCATAGGCCCAAACAAATAGAACCTTTTTTCTTACAATACTATGGGTGTCTACGGAAGCACCAGATGAGGTTGTGTAGAATTTGGAATTACTGCTTAATGTCTATTCCATTAACACTAGTATTTATAGTGTTACAGGCCTCTCTAATGGAGGCAATAATCTATTACAAGAATCAATTACAATCCCTTAATTAGGGAGAGGAAATATTTCAAAGAGGAAGATCAACCGTTTGGGTTGGCATGTGTGCTAATACTCCCCCGCAAACTCGACGGTGGTAAGTGGACGAGTTTGGAACTAAGAACAGAAAATCGATGCTTGGGAAGGCCCTTAGTAAAGATATCAGCAAGTTGATCTTTGGAGGGCACAAATTGGATGTGATGAGAGCCGGCAGCAACACATTCTCGAACAAAATGATAATCCAGTTCAATATGTTTGGTCCGCGCATGGAAGACTGGATTCGCGGCCATATAAGTTGCACTGAGATTATCACAAAGAAGCAGTGTCGGAGAAGAGAGAGGAAATTGAAGCTCACGTAAGAGGTGACGAATCCAGACGGTGTCAGCGCAAGCATAGGCAAGCGCTCGATATTCAGCTTCCGTGCTAGAACGAGAAACAATCGGTTGTTTCGTAGCACACCAAGAAACTAAATTGGAACCGAGGAAGATGCAGTAACCCGTGGTGGAACGACGACTGTCAGGACAACCAGCCCAGTCAGCATCAGAGTAGGCAAGGAGACGTAGGGGCTGTTGTGCACGTGTGAAAAGCAAACCACGACCAAGAGAACCTTTTAGGTATCTCAAGATCCGTTTAACAGTCTCAAGATGCGACGTGCGAGGCTGACTCATGAACTGCGATGCTAAATGAACTGAATAAGCAATGTCGGGACGAGTGAGGGTGAGATATTGCAAAGTACCCACGAGTTGACGATACTCAGTAGGATCAGAAAGCAAATCACCATCAGTAGAAGATAATTGTTTCTTGGCCGCGACAGGTGTAGAGCAAGGTTTACATTCATGAAAATTTCCTCGACGAAGTAGATCAAGTGTATACTTGTTTTGGGACAAATGTAATCTCTGAGAGAGAGGAGTCACTTCAAGACCCAAAAAGTAATGAAGAGTACCAAGATCCTTAATCTCTAATTCAGTGCCAAGGCGACGAGTGAAGAGTTGAAGGAGTGATGAATCATTGCTAGTGAGAACAATATCGTCAACATACAGCAGAAGGATCATAAGGCGAGAGTCTCGTCGAAAAACAAACATGGAGTTGTCAGCCTTGCTTTGAAGAAAACCATAGGAGAGGAGGAAGGTGCTGAATCGTTGGAACCAAGCACGCGATGCTTGTTTCAAGCCATAGATAGCCTTGTGGAGCTTGCAGATATGAGTAGGGCGACCAGGATCAATAAAACCAGGTGGCTGACTCATATAGACCTCCTCATTGAGATTGCCATGAAGGAAGGCATTCTTGACATCCAGCTGATGCATAGGCCAAACATACGTGATGGCTAGGCTGAGAACAAGACGTATAGTAACAGGCTTGACGACATGGCTGAATGTCTCATCATAGTCAATACCAGGCTGCTGATGAAAGCCTTTAGCAACAAGACGTGCTTTGTAGCGCTCAATAGTACAATCAGAGCGGCGTTTAATCTTAACCACCCATTTGCAGCCGACAGTGTTAGCATGAGAAGGAGGTGGAACAAGCGACCAAGTGTGTTGTTGGAGGAGGGCAATGAATTCGTCAGTCATAGCGTGACGCCATTCTGCAGAGCGGACAGCCTGAGTGTAACAGGTGGGTTCGGAATCTGAAGAAACCAGAGAGGCGAAGGCCTGAGGAACAGGATGTCGACTGGCGAAGTCAGCTCGCTTTTTGGACTTAGAGATACCATCCTTGGCACGTGTGACCATGGGATGAGCATTGGCCAGAGTGGTAGGTGACTCCAACACTGACGGTGGAGATGGTTGTAGAGCATATGGTAACTCCAGGGCTGGCGGAGATGATGGCAAGTCCGGTGCTGAAGGAGGAGCATGCATAGAAGATGGAGCAGCTGTAGATGTTGAGGTCGTGGAGAGAACCGGAATGAAGACCCTGTCGGAGGCAGGTGAAGACCTGTCTGTGGGTAATGCATAAGGAAAAACAACTTCATTGAACAAGACATGCCTTGAGATGTAGACTCTGCCAGTAGAAGGATGCAGACATCGGTAGCCCTTGTGCCGAGAACTGTAACCAAGAAAAACACATTCAACTGATCGAGGTTGAAGCTTGTTAGTAGTATAATCACCAAGATAGGGATAGCACGCACATCCAAAAGTGCGAAGGGACAAATAGTTGGGTTTAGTGCCAAAGAGTGTTTGAAAGGGTGAGGACCATTGCAAGAGAGAGGTCGGTAGGCGATTAACAATGTGAACTGCAGTAGAAAAGGCTTCGACCCATAGGGTAAAGGGGAGTTGGGAGGTAATAAGGAGGGTGCGGCCCATTTCTGACAAATGACGATGTTTGCGTTCAGCAAGACCATTCTGCTGCGGGGTATGAGGACATGAGAGACGGTGAGTAATTCCCTTTTGCGCACACAAAGTATGAAAAAGACGATTATCATATTCCCGACCACCATCACTTTGAAAGTATTTAAGAGTAGTAGAGAAATGATTTTCGACATAAGAGAGAAAAGTTTGAAAATGAAGGAAGACCTCCGATTTATGTCGCATAGGATAAATCCACGAGTAGCGAGAAAAATCATCTGTAAATAAAACATAATAACGAAATCCAGAGACAGATAAAACAGGAGACATCCATACATTGGAATGAACTAAATAAAAAGGTGCTGGAGCACGTTTATTATGAACTGGAAAAGGCAGTCTCGTAGACTTGCCCGTACCACAATGACAACAAAAAGGAGTGCGAGAAAATTTGAAAGAAGGTTCTAAACATTTATTTTGAGCTAAGACACGAAGCACATCAGAAGAGGGATGTCCAAGACGCTGATGCCATAGTGATGATGATGAGCAAGAGGCGAGGAATGCTTGTTTGGAGGAAACAGGTGGCTTGATGGGGTAGAGGCCTGCTTCACATTGGCCCTGAAATAAAGTAGCACCAGTACGTAAGTCACGAATTGTAAAACCCCAGGGGTAGAAATGGAAACTAACAGAGTTATCACGAGTAAACTGAGCAACAGAGAGCAAATTTTTATGCATGTGAGGAACATGAAGCACAGAAGAAAGACGAAAAGTCGAAGACCCAGATGAGAAAGAAAAAGTACCAGTGTGCGCAATAGGAAGAGAGTCACCATTACCCAGAAGGACAGAATCATTACCCCCATAGTTAGACTTAGAGCGCAAGGAATCAGCAGCACCAGTCATATGATGGGTGGCTCCAGTGTCAGAGTACCAGTTTGGGCCGGACGGTTGTGCAAGTTGCATCCCGGCAAAAGCAGACGGAAGGTCCTCATCAGTGCGAAATCCTTGGCGTTGAAGTTGATGGCAGGAGGCAGCCGTATGTCCAATCTTGAAACACAGTTGACACTGTACAGGAGAGGAAGGTTGATGGCCAAGAATACCATGAGAAACATTAGCGCGTCCACGATGGCGATTTCCACGGCCGCTACGACCGTTTGGGTTGAACGAAGAATCGGATCGTCCTCCACGATGACCACGTCCACCGCGATAAGAGTTCCCACGCCCACAAGAGGAGAAAAGCGCAGTGGTGTGGACTTCTGCTGAGCTGTCTTGTGTAGCACTCAAGGCGAGAGTGGCAAGCTGTGACTCAAAGAGAAGGAGCCGACGCGCAGATCAGTGAACACCGGAAGAGGTGGAGTGTTGAGGATGGCGGTGTACAACATGAAGTAATTGGGTCCAAGTCCCCGAAGCACCGATGTAACAAGATCGTCGTTGGAGACGGTCTGATGAATAGCGGCCAGGGCATCGGCAAGAGATTTTGCATGCTGCAAATATTCGGAGATGGATTTGGTGCCTTTGGAGAGCGACAACACTTGAATCCGCAAATGAGTAGCATTGGCTAGAGAACGTTGCGAGAAGTTGTGTTGAAGGCAGTCCCAAATGTCACGCAAGGTGGAGAGACCAACAACCTGAGCAAGTACGGGTTCGGAGAGAGTAGCAATGATGATGCCAACAAGATTCTGATCCATCTCGACCCAAGTGGTGTATGCAGGATTGGGACTTAATTTGGTTGCGTCAGCAGAGGGAAGAGAGGGAGGGGGACATGGGTAAGTACCATCAATAAAGCGCCAAAATTGTTGACCAATGAGAAAAGGCTTGAGTTGGGTCTGCCACAGGAGGTAGTTAGTTTCTGTGAGTTGGATGGAAATTAAACTCGAAAAATTGGGAATAGTGATGGGACCCATAGTAGAAGATGAAGTTGAGGCAGAAGAAGCCATTGAAGAACTATGTTGTTTTTTTTTTTCTTGCTGATGTGAACAAAGAAGCCCTAAGAAAGGGGCAAGCCGGCAAATCCGGCGAAGACGATTTCGGGGACGACCCCTAATTATAATCCCTTAATTAGGGAGAGGAAATATTTCAAAGAGAAAGGTCAACCGTTTGGGTTGGCATGTGTGCTAATAGGTTGTCTTTAGCCCTTTTGCCACGTTTGCGATTTTTTCATTTGAAAATAGGAATTAGATTGCGATTCTACTATTTCCATGGCAAATGCTTCTTCTGAGAAAGCCAGGAAGGAAAAAACACGTTTTTGGCATATGGAGGTGTCATATCATGTTGTCAGCGCATTGCTTGCTGATGAACTTTTCTTCTCAATTTGATACAAGGAAGTTGAAAGTACAATAGATTTTCATTTAAATGGTGAGAAGTGTGAGGAGTGAATCCTCCTATAAAAAAATAGGGGTGCCTCTATTAGAACCCTTTTCTGCTGTTATACACTTGTATTTGGTAACGCAATTCTTTTCAAGTTTGATCCATATAAATCATTGACTTGGTGAAATTGCTGATCCATAAAACCTGGAAAACCATCTTTCAGAACACAGAAAAGATTTGAGTTTTTCTTTGGAAATGATGAATACTTTGATTCTACTGACCTTCATTTTTTTTTTTTGTAGAAACATCAAGAAGGATCTTTGGGAGATTTTGTGGTGGATTGGGATGCCCCTCAATCCCAAGATGTGGTTTTGAGGAGGAGATATGGTTTGGGAGAAGAAATTGCAGTTTCAGCTTTGTTGGGTCCACACCAGCTTGAAGGGGACAATTATTTGCCAAGAGAAGCTTTTATGAAGGTATGCATAACAAAGCCAAGTTTAAGCAGTGTGTTGCAGTTCGATTGCAGTGTTTTCAGTCGAGGTGTTGATGGGTCTGAGTTTGATATCCGCAATGCTTACTACCTCAAGTCACCTGATTCTATAGGAACTTCAGTCTATAAAGGCCCTCTGTACAGGTCAGATTCAGTAATTTCATATCTGGATGCCTGTACCTCCCTATGTTTCTTAAAGCTATCTTGTGCTGGCATCTGATTATTGTGCTAAATTTTTCTGTAGATAACATGCTGTTCTAGCTTAGATATTTGTGAAAAGGGTGGATTATATGCATTCTCTTGGTAATGTTTGTGATAGTTTTATACTTTTATGAAGGGTGCATACGGGGACAACTAAAGCTGTTTTTAACCTTTTTAATTGAATGTTGTTGAATGTCCGCATCTTGTTCTGTCTTGGCTGTTTTTAACCTTCTTAGAATGAAAAGTCCACAATTTATGCATCTTTTATTGGTGCACAATGAAGGCTTACTTTCTAAAACTATGAAATTTAGCTTCATTGCTGTTCACTACCACCAGTGAAGGCTTACTTACTAAAACTATGAAATTTGGAACTGAGGATCCATTAATCAATATCAAGAATTGATCCGTCGAGATACATTCAGAATCCAACTCCTCAAAAGAAGCTCTTTTCTGCTACTTTGCAGATGAGTGGTTGAAGGATTTATGATTCATCTTTTCTGAGGAAGATGCATATATCTTTTTAGGCAACTTCTGAGTAAGATGTTTGGCAGTTTAGTTCCCTATAACTTTTGGAATTCCCTGTACCAAAGTATGATTGCTTGTTCCCTCAGTATCATTCATTAGATGAGACTTTTGATCATGCCATCACATTTATCTGCAGCTTTTTAATGATTGCTTGTTCCCTCAGTATCATTCAATTAGATGAGACCTTTGATCATGCCATCACATTTATCTGCAGCTTTCTATAGCTTCCAGTTTTACTGTTTAATTACAATTATATTTTCCATCTATGCAGCTATTTGGATCCAGATTTACAGAAAGCATTCAAAGAATATCTGATTAGCAGGGGCATTACTGGAGATTTCACCAACTTCCTCCTCCTGCACTTGCATAAGAAGGAGCAGAATCAGTATGTTAATTGGCTGCACAAACTAGAGAATGCTATGGCAAATAATGCATGACGGGGATTTCAAGGAAATTGATTACTTTTGAGTGCCAAATAAATCTTACATATGCATACAATTGACGACAATTAGTTCAGAAAAGGAAGATGGAAATTGTTGCTCACTCGTATCATGTTTTGATTTTATTGTTACAAGCTAATTGGGCATGATTTGGGTTCAATCTCTCTGCATTGGGGAAATCTTTCATTCATACCTTACATTCTCTGAAATGGAGTACTTGGCATCCTTAATCGGTGAAGTTGATGGGCAACCTTGAGTTGGATCATTTTCCTCATCTTTCATTGATCTGAACTCCCAGTAAGCACCATTCCTCCAAATTTGTAAACTGGGACATTTATGTGATTTGAGTCAATACTCACTGCAAAAACTTCTTACTCTGGAAACCCAAAAGGAATTAATCAAGTGTTGTATCCAGTGGTATGCATTGAAAGTCCACTCATGAGATGTGGGATAAAGTTTAGACTTTGAATATCGATGAAGAATGTGTATCAATTTCACTGCAGTAAAATTTTGAGTGTACAACTTCCCGCAACTTATCTTTTGTCAAAGACCCTGTCGTCAAAGGTGTGCAGTGTGCAGTTTAACTCTCAGATTAATTTCATAAAAAAAGTGATATATGTGACCATATCGGCCTATTTTTTGTGATTAAAAAGGAAAAATAGAGAATTCATTTTGCTGATATTCTGATTTTGAATCTTGGACATTTTAATTATCAGACAGCCGAAGACAAAATTTCAATTTGAATATACAATACGGGTGGTGTATTGGCCGATACATGCCTTTTTTCATTAGTTTTTTAAAAATCAGTTTCAACTTATTTTTTAATTATTTTCATCAATATTTTTAAATTTAAAAAGGTTTAAAAGCAAGTTATTGAATTTTAGAGTTATTTTCATATTTTTTTTTATGAAAATAATTTAATGAAATAATATCTAGTGATTATGGAAATCAATGGAGATGTGTAATAACATAGTTTTTAGAGTGGATGTTAGATTTTTCCAAGTTTTTTCTAAATATGTGGTAAAAGTTGGATTTTTTAAGAAACTTTTCATTTTCAAATTTCTTGTCCAAAAAAATGAATAAAATGATAAACAAATGTTTCTACAGTTAATGAAGATCCCTTAATATGATTGGTAGAGTTTTCAATGTCTTCATCTAATTTTTTTTATGATTCTAACATTTTAATAAAACTCAGTTCTTACAATAAAAAATTTATGAATTGTAATAAAAGATATATGTCACTAGGAGATAATTGAGAACATAAAGTACATATTAGGTGTTTCCTGATTTCCTTATAAAAAAATTAACCATTTTTCAAAATTTTAAGCTATTTTTCAAAAAAAAAATTATCGTATCGAAATTTCAAATTTGAAGGTCTAAAACTCCGTAAAAATAAAAATGACTGTTACTTAAAAAAGAATTTCAAAATCTGACCTAATTAAATCAACATTGAACATGACAAATTTGAAGGAAATACACCATACAAGTGAGCAAATCTGAACTGGGATTGAAGAGCTACACTGTCGGATTCAACTCATTCCGATTCAGACTCACTTGACTCAGAATCCTGTCATGTTGCCTGAATCTGACACTCCGACCACTTCTAACTATGTTTTGATCCAACAATAACTTGCAAGAACTGAACCAGCTCTGTTAGATTGTGCTCTCCCATACCATAGCTTGCATGCTTTCCCCTCGTGTTTCAACTTCTCAGAGTGAAAATTTCATGTAAACATCGGTTTGAACATATGATGCCTGATGTCACAGACTGATCCCTGCAGTAACCAGAACCTAAAAATGCCACCGATCAGAAGATTGGAATAAAGAAAATGGACTTTTTCCTAGTTAATACATGCCCAATCTTTCTCGTCCAGCATCTCCAAAAATGAAAATTTCTTGTCACAGGTTTTGGCATTTGACACCCAACATTACAGAAAGAAGACAGTATTTGTAAGACATGCTGCATCTGAACAAGGCTTAGGTATATCACAGATGAAGGGGAACACCAAAGTGACGAGTCTCTAGTAATTCAACACACCAACCACTGAGAGCATTTGCCAGCAAGATCAATCTCTGTGTACATCTGAAGAAAATTTTGGGGAATTAAGATTCTTAATCTTGTGGGAGTGATTCCTTTGAATAGGAAGGCTCCAAACACGTCGATATAACGATCCAACCCTGGTTGGTTTTCTTGAGGGGCTCATGGATAGAGTCCTTTGGCAACATTTACACACTTTATGTTCTCTATGACAACAACTGCAAAGATCATTGGAAAGGCCTAAAGCTTCTGTTGTTATAGCGTCAGCCAACTTGACATCCTCCATCTGATCTGTCTCATACTCTTCATCTGACCTTGTAGATGACTCTGCAATGGAACCTCCGAACTGAGCAAAATATAACCAAAAAAAAAAAAAAAGATGTTAGTTTAACCCTCCGTAAATTTATGATATGTTTGTGTATACATCATTGGCTGCAGTAATTCTGCTTTAGATCTTCATGAGGTTTATACACATGGGCAGTGGTCATTGAGACATTAGCCGCATGACACAATAAAATCCACTGTTTGAAAGTTCTTGAGTGGTCCATAGACCTTTTTTTGATAAATAATCTTGGCTATCCATTTTGCGTCTTGCAAGTATAAAGAAGTTGACAGAGCATCTCCTATGATTACAATCCAACGTGCAACAACATGTTTAAAGCCAGATTAGTGACACTTCTGACACTATGAATGGCCAATCTCAAATTGCAATTACTTTCATCTAAATTTGTCCTTCAAAGGGAAAATAATGGCACTATGGCAGTATCAATAGGCAAGTAACATTTCTAGCGAGAAAAAACATTGTGATAATCCATTTCCTCACTGTAGCACCGTAATTATCACAATCCATGAAAATATCCAAAAAATAACTGATTAAACAACTAAAGTTCATGTTTAGTTGGTTCTCAACCTCATCTCCAAACTCTCGAGTTGTTTCACTTGAATCATCATCGTCATCCTGATCAGGCTCTTCATCACTTCCTGAGGCCGACACTGCTTCTGTGAGCTGATAGGAGGCAAGAAAGGAGTAAGAAAAGGATGATGAAGAAAACTACAATGTTATAGATGATGAGGTTAAGCATACAGAGAAAGTAAAATATTTTGCAGAATATAAGGGTGCACAGGGATGCATTCTACTGCAAACAGTTCTGATATTTTGGTTAAATGGATGCTACTTTTGGTTTGGGGCAATGTTAAAATAGGCAGGGTACTTCATTTCAGCCTTAATGTGATTCTGATTCCCACTGCCTCAATCCACACTGACGTACATTTTCAGATAAAAACAAACCAGAAATTTTAACAATAATGGGTGATACATAAATATAACACCTATGCAAAATATTATCAAAAGCATTCCTATTGTTGGTTCAGTTACATGTGTTCGACAAATCATGTACATGTGTAGCTTCTACCAACAACCCAAAAACAAAGTCTTGTATCAAAACTAAATCTCCAAAACAAAGCTATCAATTAATTCCCACCACATTAATTATTCATCAAGAATGTGTTGCTATATTTGTCATGATAGATACTTATATTAGTAATCAATTACCTCTCAAAAAAAAAAAAAAACGAAATGATAAAAGATGAAATGATTTTCACCATTTTACTATTTTCAAATTTGCAGAGACACATTTAAGTTGATCCATGTATTCTATGTTATATCCCAAGATTACACAGTTAGCATTCAAGTTGACCAATTAATGAAAGAATTCTGTCAGGTCAGTCATTAGTTAAGAGCCAATGGTAAAATATGGGCAACAAATGTGAAATTTGAACTATGAGAAAACATTTTATTAAATGAAAACATTTCCAATTCAGAGACAGAAAAGACAGTAATGTGTCATATTGAGGGCATGAGGACACAGATTATTCTCAGGCAAACCTGTGGTGTTTATACCAAATCTGAAAGACCTGCCAAATACCTTAAGTGTTCCTCAACTTCACTAATCAGTTCTAAGAAATAAGAATATTAAGTATCACTGGGAAACAAGAATGACAGTAGTTTACAAGTTCATTAATCATTACTGCATTGGAACTATACCATTTTGCATTTTTGAGTCACAAAGAATCTATGGCTATTTCAAATGGGCATAGAAGTACAAAAAAATTATCGTTTACCTCCTTTGCAGACCCATCAGGATGCAATGGTGAACTTGAGGAAGAAGCATGCCGCATTGTCTCCTCATCTCCATCCACTCTTGAACCAGTTATGCTGCTTGTGTGGCTTGTTCCTTCTAAGCCATTTGGCCAAGATCCAATCCCAAAATTACCAAACTGTACATTCACAGGCTCAGCCTCACGAACATGAACTGGCCCATAGATTGGTCTTCCAACTGTACTCTGACCACTGTTGGATGCATTGGGTTCTCCCTCTTCCTCTGCTGACTGGAAAGGCCATGCTTTGGCAACAGAACCATCTGAGTTGACAATAGCCATGTATCGGCGCAATGACCCTTGCCGTTGGATCATTCTAAACATACCCTTTGAACTGATTGAATTTGCATCATATTGCTTGCAGTACTCTTCATGTAAAACATTGACAGTGTTTGTGGCCATGTCATATAAGCTTAACCCCATTTGACGCTTTCTCAAGCAGCAAAATATGGTTGAATGAATAGAAGCCACACTACGATCAACATTTGTGTTGTTCACTTTTGGAACTAAATGCTTGTCGGCCCGTTTGCACAAGTAGTCTTGTATGGTACGTATGTTTTTGATATACTTTACATACTTATTTTTGGATGGATCCAGGGTCATGTACTTAGCACGAATGGCAAACCGCTCCAAATGTTTCTCTTCATCTGCTATGTATATGAGGAATGGGATGATGGATTGATGCTTCTTCATCAGACCCATCTAGGATGAATTCAAAGACCACAGCAAGAAATTAGAAGCATTTTGAAAAGTATTCAGAGTTTAAAAACAAAAATTTTAAATGACAGCTAATCTAAGCCAGATTCTCTCATCCTGGCAATAATTCATTATGTTAGAAAAAATATGATGCATCAAGGTAAGGCATAGTGCTGTGCCATTCTAAATAATGGGGCACATAATTAGGCTATCTGACCCATTGAGCTGAAAAGCCCATTGTGAATGGAATCACTCCAAAAAATCTTCCTTAAGGAATATCCTATCCTTCCAATCTTTGTCTTACATATGGGATGTATACAGAGGATTGAAAAATGGTTCATGAGCATTGAAGAACACTTAAATGGATAGAGAACAATTACCACAAAATTGAGGCTCAAATGGACTCCCTCAACTACTACTGATTCCTTGCGCCCCTCCCATGCTGTGATTAGCCTATCAAGGCTTTCAATAACCATTTCACTCTGTGCCTTGTATCCCTCAATGGCCAATACCCTGGACCCTATTGGTTCAGTAACATTGATCTTTGTGGACTGCTTATCAGGTGGGCTCATCTCTGGGTATCTACAATCAGCTATGCCATTGATTTTCTCTTCCAATGCCACTGATTCTTCAAAACCAGTATTTGCAGGGGAAGAAGATACCCTTCTATCTTTCTTTTTTCTCTTTGCCTCGGCTATGGCAGCAGGATCGAGAAACTCTCCAGCATGGTAAGTTGATGCCCACAATAATGGATTATCTTTTTCATCAACAAAACTTCTCATCATATGGCGGATTGAATCAGTTGAAATAACAGTTGTAATTCCAAGCCTGCTTGCCTGTACATAGAAAAATTAGAAGATAACAAGTGTTAGCACTTACCAGTTGGAGTGCCCATTCATACTGGGACAACCCAACAGCATTTGAAAAAAAATGATTCAGACTTTGACCAAGCCCTCTTGTAGTCCAAGCCCAAGCCCAATCTCTCTCTCTCTCACTCTTCTTTACATACATACTATATATATATATTAGCGTTCAAAATGGATATGCTTGAGCTTGTCTTCCTTGCACACGTCTATTGCCTTAGAAATCTTCATCACCAACTTCTCAATTTGCTAAAGTTGATTTCAAGCCCTTGATTTGCTCAAGGGAGGTTTACTGGGTATGCATAAAGGGAGGGAAACATGTGAATGATCACCTAAAAACTATGTTGCAAAGACACTACAAAATGTGTGACATACCTGTGTGGACACTTGTAGACAGTTGAACCCGTGTCAGACACTTGACACTCATACCAGCTCTTCATGGACTATTTTAGTGCTTTTTAACATTGGTTTATAACATGACTAAAATACTACGATACATTTCCCCTCTTAAAACATTTTTCACCTAAATGCATAGAGAAAAACTAGAATACTATTTTCTATAGGTGTTATTTTCACACCTTATTTTGATTTAAAATAAACAGATATAATTTTTATTTAAATATGGTGGAGTCCACATGTCCTATTTTTTTGGGGTCATCATGTCTGAACCTCATACCCATCTCGGACATGGACACTCGTACCTATATTCATACAACTTAGCTTGAAGACATCCATCTATAAAGACTGATCAATATTTCTCAAACTTTTGTCAACATGGTTTTGTGATGTCTTGTTGATATGAGGAACGATGTATTTTATTTTTATTTTTTGGCATTCCTTGGGCTTAAGCCTTTGAGACCCAATGATGGCGCCAATGTGCATACTCCTTTTCATTAATATAATTTATTCTATTTATTATTGCTCAAAAAAAAAAAATTCTCAAACTTTTTCTTTTCTAAATCTGTTTTTATATTGGGTTGAAAATTGTCCAACAATGAAGGAGATGGTCTTGGACAACTGCAACTCGATTCAAGCTGGGTCTACTGATGCTTCTAAAAGTTGGGGAATCTTTGTTTAGAAATTCATGCATGAAACATTGCAGCATAGAAAAGTGTATGAAGAAAAGCTCTATGAGGGATCATACCAATAATGAAGAAAGAGTTGACTTGCCACATCCACTAGTGCCGCAAAGCAAAATGGTCACTGATTCCTTCCTTTCACGAAGTCTTTGGGAGAGAGAGAGAGAGAGAGAGAGAGAGAGAGAGAGAGAGAGAGAGAGGAGAGAGAAAGTGATCAGCTACCATATGCAAGTAATTAACATGAGTTTTCAGATTGTAAATGATGACACTTTTGATAACATGGAAGCAATAGTACCTGCAAGCAAGATTGATGTCTGCACGTTGACTAGGCCCCACATAATGATACTCTTGAAGAGAATCGCAAACTGCATCTAGGAATCTTCTTCTCTTTACTGTTACACTCACTTGTTTCTTGTAACGATTGAACAGATTGTCACTATTGTTTGTTGAAAGATCTTTTCCTATGTTCTCAAACGGCTGATCTGTTGACCTTTCTACACCACCCTTGAAACTCCGTTCTCTTGAAGAGAACATACACTCATCAGACACTGATGCTTCATTCTCTTCAAGACAGGTTGTCTGTTGTAGGTTTCCTCTCTCAAAGTTGTCAAAAACTCTTTTGCTTATCTATTGTTATGACCATTAATGAATATGTCAGATTCCATCACTGCATTATAGTCACTTTTTATAACATTAGGATCTTTAACTTAAAATTTATCAGCTTGATCAATAGTAACAATCAAAACATCTTTAAACATACAGAAAACCATGTATCACAAAGAAAGTGTTAGGATAGTATCTTAAATCCTATAGGTTTTGCTTTTGTATCTAAAATCCTACATGTTTTGCCTTCTTTCCTTAATACTCTTATGGTTTGAGCCTCTTTAAGTTATTGATGGAACCTTTCTTTCAAATAGGAATTTTAATGGAACTATTAATCCTAAAAAAAGAAAATACAATGTTGAATTTCATTTTCCAATTCTTAATCCTTTTATCTATATGCATGAATAGAGCTACCCTTGATTTCTATATCTCTGTTAAACAAACAACTCCATTTTGGGTACCATTGATATTAGATGGTACCAAGCAACAAGATTACTAAACATATCAATATGTTACACTCAAACAACCTATAAAACTTCTAATTATCAAACTAAAATAAACATATGGATGTCGGGAATCAAAAGATCAGAATCAAACAATGCCAAGAGTGTCAAAGTGTGACACTTCCAAATGAAAAAAATGATACTCTAATGCACACCAACAAATGATGCGTATGACCTATATTTATGGGTTTCAGCCTTTCAGGGAGACTGCACAGCCACCTAAATGATGCTTTATACTTTGTCCATACGTGATCTGATCACCATATGATAACCCTAAAAAAGGGCAGTGTAGAAAGATAATGCGAACTGTCACTGCCTCATAAGATTAGGTAATGACTCAAATAACCGTCTTGAATCAAACAAAAATTCCGAAGGCCTTGTTTGCATATTTCTGATTTGTTTGGAATAGAGTGAGGACATGTGGAGATTTCTCATCTGAACATTTTCCTATTTCCTTTTACAGGTAAGTCGTTTCATTTGAAATATAAGGGGGAAAAAAGAAGAAAACAAAACTTTGCTCAATCATGATTTTTTTGTGGAAAATTAGAGTTATGATAGCCTAGAAAATTAAAACTAGAGAGTAGGAAGTGCCTCATTTTTACAAGAACTTCGTAATTTAACGAGACGTAAATTTTCCTCAGAAAACAAGAGAGGAAATGCAAAAATAAGGTTTTGATAGCAAGATTTTCTAACTACAAAAATAAAAGGACATATTAGAGATTTGTTCCCAAGGGCACTGGTTAGAGAGATCAGGGCACTTGTCAAGGGACTTGAGGTCTCCTTCGTTCACATCAGTCCTTCAGCAAATGAGGTGATGGATTTCACCAAGAACAGTATGGAGGGTCCATTTTTAGGCGTCTTCCACATTTAAGAACTTGGGGAAGATTGAATTTCACATTATAGATCTTTGTGTCTACTAGCAGCTTTTGTCTACTTTGACTATTAGAGTTCATGTTTTTGTTTACACGTGTTTTCTTGTATTGTTGGGGTCTATATATTTTGGACCCCCTCTTTCTCTTGTACTGGATTTTTTCTTTAATAAAATTCTCTTTGTTACCACTAAAAAAAAAAAGAGATTTGTTCCCAAGTGCCAAGACAATAATTAAGAAACAACATTGCAATATTTATTCACCAGTCCAGATGAAATGAAAGTGGCCTGTGGCATTTCTATAGCTAACAAAAATTATTATTGTGCTAGTCTTAAAGGATAATGCAAGTCCTAAGGGTGTTTGGAGCAGAATGAACTTGGGAAAATAGGAATATTTGGCGATAGAGAGAGAGAGAGAGAGAGAGAGAGAGAGAGAGAGAGAGAGACTAGAAGAGGTGAGATTTTTATTTAATATTTTCCCACCCTAATTCGAAATCCCAGAGATTCTCAACTCTAATATATGCTCTATGAATTTCATGTCAATCAATGAATGCAACATCCAATAATAGGTTTCAAAAATTCAGATGCCTAAAAGTGCATCCATGTGACATGAGTGTTTGGGTAGTCAAAATGTTATGTGGTAGTTCATGCCAGCCACTCTTTCTTTTAGAGGAACTTCTCTAGGTACCTGTAACTGGTTAGAAAGAATAGGAAATAAAGTTTAAGGACTCAGGACGTCAAGCAAGGCAGTCAGTCTGTATTTTCAGACTTGCCGAATCTCTCTTAGAGATCTTTCTTCTTTTTTATGTTCGAAGCCGACCCTAGATTGATGTGATTACTAGCTGTTGATGATGGCGGCAGGGGGAGCTATATAGTAATTCTTCTAAAGACAGCAAATTCCCCTTCATGGGTGTGGACTATAGTTAGAATTTTGTCCCTAGGATACAATGCCCTCACATCCACTTTGTTGGTTTTGCCTACCAAGGTGTGGAGAACCATATGCCCAAAACAGAGTCTAGAAACTTAATTAAAAATAAAGGGAATTGTTGGAACTGAAAATTGTGTCACTGGACCCCTCCAAGGTCTTCTGTTTATACTGTCCAAGGTGGTCCATGCTTAAACACCCTTTCATGGTCAAGGGGCAAAAGAAAGGTTGAATGGCAACCTTTCAGATTGAATCACAGATCTTCATATGGTTTATGCCCCTATAACTACCATCAAGTGAAAGGACACCAAAGGAACACACCTTTTCCAAGTGACAGTTCAAATAATAATCATGTCATAAACTTATTTAATTAGAATTTTGGAAAGTATTCAACATTATCATCAAGAAAACTTATGCACAATCAAACTCTCCTTCTTTTTAAGAAGTATGCATAACCGAACCATCATGCCTAATTGATTGGTGGATGCCAGCAAAACTTGCACAAAAGCAAAATTGATCGTGAAACTGCTGAAATTTTGAAACTTTGATGCATGATTGCATCACGTTACAGGCTAAAGAGAGAGAACTATTGTTGGTTTGGTTTTTTGAATGATTGCATCAAGTTACAGGCTAAAGAGAGAACTATTGTTGGTTTAGTTTTTTGAAAAAATTTACACATATGAAGGACAAACATCATCACTATCAATAAGAAACATAACTGTTGCATAAGCTATTTCCAAATATGTACACACTTTTTTCAGGGGTTATGCAAAATTTTGCTTCTTACAGACATGAGATTTTGCTTGAAGCCTAAGACATCTATTTTGGTTCTCCTACAACCCATCTAAGTGAGTGTTTGACAAGTGTAGATATTGCAAGAATCTAGAATTTCCAAAACATATACGTAATGACTTTGTAGCTAGGCAAATTCATGCCTCTAGATTATTTCGAGGCATTTCTACAGTCTCTCTCTCTCTCTCTCTCTCTCTTCCTGCTGCAATTTTTTCATAGATCTTTTCATCAATCTCTTTGTGATCTCTCTCATAACTTGGTTTTCTTCTGGGGTATCGGTTCTCATGATCTCTCTTTTTTGTATGTTTTTTATCAGTCTCTCTTTAGTCTCTCTCCCGTCACTGTCTTAAATTTTTTTTATCATTCTCTTTCTTCCCTTTCCAATTAGTTTTTTACCTTGTATTTTTTTATATATTTTGATTGGTCTCTCTCAAGCTCTCACTATGAGTTGATTGGATCTTTAGCAACTACCAACAGAAGATTTCAATCTCTCAGATTTTCAAACATTAAGATTTCATTTTGACAGCATTTTCTTCTAATTTGGCGGGCTCAAGACCTTAATGTTCGAAAATGTTCTTAGTTTCCAAATAAACCTTAATAGCATGTGTATCATATTACAGGAACATTTCCAGACTATACAAATATCCATACACCATTATGAATTTCAACAAGATGTCTTGGGTTTCCAAGTTCTCCAGTCATTGAGTGAGACTAATAAGGACGTGATTTTTATCAAAAAATAAATAGATAAATAAAAGCACTGACATGTGACAGCATCCAAGTTAAATGGAACGAGATTAATGGTATGAGGAAAATACCTTGAAAGCATGGTTTACTTTGCATCCCACTAGCTGCAACACACTCTGAAGAACTGATCGTGTATACCAAAATGATGTGCTTGACTGAGAATGATAGCATGTGGCTCCTATGATATCCTTTTCATCCTCCTCATCATCAAGGACGACAATATAACAAAGTTTCCGAGAAGACATCTACAGATTCTCAGGGAGAGAAGTATTCTAAGAATCCAATTGCAACTGCAAGGGAAAAAAAAAATATGAAAACCTTGTTCAGGGGCATCTACAAGGTGCTAATGTGAGAGATCTCATGATCGAGATGTGGAGACATGGCCTACCCACATGACACCCGGATGACTTAAATTGCTGATTCAATGAGGCCCAAGAGGAGATTCCAAAATCAGAACATCATTCTAGTTTGTCCAATAAAATGATTTCAAGCTAATGGGGCATCTGTGGTGGTGCCCACTTGATAAAGGGGCACAATCTAATATCTGAAACTAAGTTTAAAGAACTTAAAAAAAGTGTTCACAATTTCACATTCCAAACACTGATCCCAAAAAAGCATCTTTCTATTTTGTTCTAAATGGACCCTTGAACAACCAGAAATGGGAAGCGCCGCGCAAGCTTTGATCCACAATCAGGCAGAACTCTCTCCACAATATCATCCCTCCTTCCCTGCCCGCCCCTGCCCGCCCCTCCCAATTCCCCCCACCCCCACCCACCCACCCCAATCTTCCATGGAGATGCCTAAACCATCTTAATCAACATGTCCTCATCTTTTTAACTTTCACAGCAACCTTTAAGCTTCCTCTGATACCCTTATTGCTAATTCTCTTTTATTTTGATGGACTAATTGTAGATCAACAAAGGTCAACTACCACATATATCCATATCTTTAAAAGAATCTTCCTTCTCCTAGTGATCCTTAATTTTTTGTACTAAGGTTCTTTTAGTCTTCCATGCAGGCACCAAAACCATCTTAATCAACATATCCTCATCTTTTATACTATGGAGCAACCTTTAAGCTTGCTCTAATGCCCCATTTCTAATTCTATCAATTTACTGTAATGAACTAATTGTAGATCAACAAAGGACAACTGACAGAAAATGAACCATATCACTCTCGAAAAAAAAAAAATCAGTCCCATTGATGATATGAAATAAAAAGCAATCAATATGCCTTTTAGTTGAATTAGCTATATTCATATCACCACCATATTATGTAATATGACCAAAGGAGAAAAAAAATAATCCAATATACAAGGGAATATGCTCAACATATCAAAATGATATGTTGCGATCCTGAAATAAGATCTCATTGAGATCATTTGTGCGGCCCACCTTTGACCATGAGGGATGGACTGATTGCAAAGGTCTATGCATGGACTGTTGATCCCTCTCTTGAATGTGGACCATTTCACTTTTTATTTTTTAACCACTCATTTGCATGTCTTCCATCAAAATGTTGGAGATCTTTCTGGATGGTTTACCTGTGGTGGGGCTCATCAGTTCAACAATCTTGATCAGTCCGACACAGGCCCAGAACCAACTGTATCAAATACCATGCCCCACCTCTTTCATAAATGCCCAAATGGAAAGTTCAAATTCCCAATGCAATGGCCCCACAATGGGATAATGAAGACTCAGTCTTACGAAATCAAATATCAAGCGTAAACAAATTTAATTTTTTTTTTACAAAGAATACCCAATTGAAAAAATAGAATTCAAAGATTGATCCACAGCTCCATATACAAAAGAATGGATTGAATAACATGGAATTCCTAGTTTGATTTGAAAATGAAGGAAATGAAGCAACGAAACATGCAGAAAGAAAAAAAAAAAAAAAAAGCAAAAGAAAAGGCTCCTTACAGATGAGAGAAAATGCGGAGATGTGTATTTGATTATTTGAGCATAGAAGCAAATGATCGAATGCGTTTTCTCTCCGAATTTCTTCGCGTAATCGAATGGGAATGGGCTCTTGCGTCGCGTCCTCGGGAAGCAGATTTATTTAATATTTAATTTAAAATAAAACAATTGACCGGAAACGTATACCGCGGGAACCTAAACTTAAAACATGCTCCCGAGATTGAAGTATAAGAAAGTATAGTTTTAGAAGATTTAAAAAAAAAAAAATCATCACAAATATTTCTTATTTTGTTGAATATTTGAATTTATTATTTAATTTAGTGGGATATAGAGAAAAATATAAGATGATTTTAGAGGGCCAATTTTACTATTACGTAATCACTTTTTTTTTTTTGTGACAATAATTATTTTTCATTGTTTTGAGATGAATTTTAATTAAATGTTTGCTATTGAGTGGATAATGAAAAATAGGCATATGAAAATTAAGGGGTGAAGTTTGTGAAACACTTTGGGAGGACTATTTTCTTAAAAAAGGAAAATTTATCACAAATATCCTCTTATTTTAATTATCACTCAATATAATGAGATATATAAGAGAATCATAAAATGATTTTAGTGGGTTAATGTCACCATGATCTAATCATTTTGATTTATGATTTTGTGGCCTCTGTTTTAATAGTTCTTTTTGAATGCTTAGAGATTAATTTTAATTAAATGGTTTTCATTAAGTACATAATGTCAAATTGGCATATAAAAATTAATGGGCTGAAGGCTGTGGAACGTTATGATTGATCATAAATTCATATATGAAATACACCATTAAAATATTATAGGTCATTTTTTATAAAAAAAATCCATAAAAAAATTCTTTTATTTTGATTACTATTTTGATTTATTACAAAATGATAATATTAATATTTTAAAATATCACAATATTAAGATATTAAAATATTTCATGATATTATTATAAGAAAATAATTTATAACTTTATACATGCAAGAATTTTATAATAAATCATTATAATTGAAGTTATTTATCTCATTTTTTTTTTAAATTTGACATTTGTAAATAAATTTAATAATTTTTTTTATAAGTTAGCAGTTGATGTTAATAGAAGATAACTCGCAAACTTGTAATTACTATACTGGGCATTTATTTATCAACTAAATTGCAAACTATATCAAAAGTTTAATATTTAAAATCTCTTATAAAGTTAATTAGATAGAGTGAACTTTTATCCTATTTTTGTCACTTCATTTTCACAATTCCACACACGTACGTATAATTGAGTCAAAATTTCTAAATTTAGAATATTTAAAAGGAAAAACGAACGTTAATGCATACTATCCAATTCCAATTGAATTAGATTATCGAAACACACTAATGAGATATATCATCAGATCAATCGTAAGTTCTACAAAATTATGATAATTTGATAGGTGATAATCATTGATGATTCAAGCCGTATAATCTCAATCTTTAAATTTTAATTTGTATGAACTATCGATTTTAAAAAAATTGAAATAAAAAAATACGATCATCAAATCGAAGTAAAACTTCATACAAGAAGTTTTTTATATAGTCCTATTTACATTAAACCTAATAAAATGAACTCTAAAAATCTAATTTTAAGTGTTTGGTAGAGTTTTTCATTCTAATTGACTGTCTTTAGTGCTCCCGCAGTCCATACTTTATTTATCAAAATTCTTAAAACATTTTTCTGCCAATTGGACCGGCTTTTCTAAGGTTGACCGAATGGAATTTGGGAAAGGGCGCCAATTGTCTCAGCAATTAGAGCAACCAGAGTTTGAACTTGACTTAAATGCTCTTCAAAAGCTCTACGGACTCTTACACTAATTAAGAAAGATTATTATTTAATATTTATATAAATTTAATAAAATAAATATTTTTCGATGAGATGAAAATAGTTAAAATAAAATTTTACCCTTTTGACTATCATAATATTATGATATTAATTATGAAAAATTAACAGTTATAAATCATTGACTTTTCATTATTATATAAATAAACTATAGTAATTAATTAAATAGGTTAATTCCCATCGAATTTAATTTATATATATCTTACCTAACTAATTGAAACCCGATGGACAGTAAATGGTCAGTTTTCTTAAAAAGGAATTTTATCATAGTTTATGTGAAGTTGGTCAATGGTGCCCGTGTGAATAAGTCTTTGGCCGCGTTTAATTTTTAAAGTACGTATGACTACGAGAAGAATTATTTGACACACGTGTGATTGAACTCATACGTGTGGGGCTCATCTGAAGAAGCCTGAAGAGTTTTTTATACGTAACCTGATAATCAAAATTCAAGAGTGTTTGAGATTTTAGTCTTGGTCTTTGGAGCTTATCCTTTCACTTTAAAGAGATCGTCTTTGTCAGCGAAATCTCATTAATTGTTTGTTGAATAATTGTAATTTATTTTTATATTGATAAATAAAAATGTAAAATTTATCTAAAAGTAATGAAAAATTAAGAAAAAAGATTCTGAAGTAGATTCAGTTGAAAGAATTTAGTTCAATTTTATTATATTATTTTTTAAAAATAGAAAAAAATTGTGCAAAATTTTAAAAATAGAAAAAAGAAAATTATAATTAAATCTAGTGATTTTGAAAGATATAATTGGGATTATTTTATATCATTATTTTAAAACAGAAAAATCTATATAAATAAATTTGTGAAAAAAAAAATTCTCTAGAAAATTTTGACCAATGTTAGTGGTATCAAGTCATACTAGTAAATACTCAACAACTCATATTGATTAGATGATGATGATGATGATGATGATGATGATAAAAGACTCAATGATCTATTCTTCTCTTATACTCATCTTCTCTCGTGAATTGTATTTCTACCCAATTTGATACTAATCTAACTTTTAAATTACATTAATCTAATTTGGTTTACTTTCACTGTCAAATAGAATTGAAATTTTGGACAACTTTAGAATCCACCCATTCTTGAGGACTCAAGTGAAGCTATTAAATTGTTTGCACCAAACTTGTTTGTAGGTGATTCTTGTCGGGTTTTTTTTTAAAAAAAGTTGAGAGTATACCTAGATGATGGAATCGAATCTAAAATCTTAAAATTCAAGTGTCTGCTATGTTAGAGATTATTTTGATTGTCTCAACATTAAATATAAATTATTTTTATTTACTATTAGAATTATATCAATTTTATTATCTATTCAATTATTATTATCATCATCTAAATTATTTATCTCATTAATTTTTTTATCTATTCAATCTAGATTTTCACGTCTTCTTTACTTGTGACCTCTTTTTTTTTTTTTTCCTTTGAGGGTGAGGCTCGTGTTCTTGATCCACCTCAACGGCTGTATCTCACTTTCTTGTCATTTTTAATTTTTCTAACTTAACTTGATCACTAGAAAATTGTTAATCTTACCTTTCAGAATTGGATGCCGCCCATTGATTTAGAATTTGGAGACTGGCTTCTAGAAGTAAACATTAGTAAAGGATTTTGTTAGACGTACAAAATGCTGTAACATATTCATGGGGATTTAAAGGAACCAAGAAACATATTCATGGGGATTTAAAGGAACCAAGAATCATATATATCAAGAAACATGGTGGAAGAACAAAGAATTTTAAGAGCTATTGGTGAGCAATGGCACAAATATCAGTGATATTTTCAAATTTAAAATATTTTTATCGGTAAAATATCATTATTGCTTTAATATTGTATATTAATTGACACTACCGTAAATTCTCAATAAATTTCTGATAAAATCGCATTAAAAACGTGATAAATAATAATATTGCGATGATATCCCGATAAATTCTTAGTAAATTACCGATAAATTCCTTATTATAATTTTTATTTTATAAAATATTTTTTATTTTTTATTTTAAAATATTATATTTTTCATGAGATTTTTCTATTAATTTTCCGATAAAAATCTAAGAATTTGAAAATATCCTGATATTACTGATCACTGTTAATATCCCGAGAATGGTATTTGGTGACAATGTTACGTGGAAAAAAAAGCACGGCATAAGGAATGGAGGAAAACAAAGACATTGAAATGCTTAGAAAGAGTATAGCTAAGTTGTATTAAAACTTATATACCTATACAAGAGTAAAGAAAGGGAAAGGATATCTATAATTTGTTGGAATAAAGAGAGTAGTAAGTATTAAAGATGAATATTAGAAGTTCCCAGTGAAACAGAGGAAATAAATGATAGGCAAGGAATGCATTTAATTAAATTCATAAGAGACTACACAAATGGCATAGACATGGATGCAGAAAAGTCAAGCTGGGATTTTATTTGGATACAGGTAGCAGCATCCAGCATGGGCATAGGGTGGGCAAAGGTAGGCAACTAGTTGGTCTCTTTGTGATAAAGGAAAATGTTAGTTCAATGAAAAGGGAAACTCTACTAGATGACAATTAGAATCGCAATGTTATATGAAGCAAAATGTCAGTCAATGACTAAAAGATAAGTAGACAAAGTACAAGTAATAGATATGCATATGTTGAGAGTGGATGAGTACGGTAAATCGGAACATTAGAAGATAAAGATAAATTGGGTATGACTACATCAGGATAACCTTAAAGATAGCTCCAACAGATGAGAAGATGCAGGAGGACTCTAAACAGCCCTAATATGAACACTAGAAAGACTGTGGCAAGGACTAGGAGAAAGGGGAGAACTCTCAAAAGCAGGATTTAGGGCGTAAAGGGGATGACAAAATGCAGAATGACAGAAAACATGTTATTTGCTAAGGTAAAATGGAAACAGATAGATGGGGAAAATGCTTAATGATGATGCTGTGGAATTCTGTGAGACATGACAAACTTGGATTAAGGGAGTAAAGAGCTCTAGAAACTTGGTTTAAGGGAGTAAAGCGCATGACAAAATGCAGAATGACAGAAAATATGGTATTTAATAAGGTAGAATGGAAACATATAACTTGAAAAGGTAACCCTAAATAGATGCGAAAAAAGGCTTATGATGATGATGATGTGGAATTCAGTGAGACATTTTGGTGTTCGAGGATATACTTGAGGTTCTCATGCATGGGCCATGGGGCAATTGTTTTTGTCATCCTTTATGTGTATGTGTCCCTTTTCTTGTGTCGTTGGGTGGATTGGGTTGGGTTGGTTTTGGGGAGGGGGTGGGGTGGGGGGTTGTGAAGTACCTTGTAGCTGGGTTTATCCATTTAAACAAAAGGCATTTATGAGTTATCATGTTATTGGACCATACAGCTATCTTGATATCATTATATATCATCAAGAATACTTAGAGTTCTTACAACTTAGACTTTGGTCAATCTCACTCTGTATTATAAATAGAAAGGGTATCATGACGGTTCAATTAAAAGCCAAAAGTTTAGTCCTTGAACTTGATATCACCAACCATATACCAGAACAAAGGGAGTTGAAATACGACTATTCATTTGTGACTCTAGAAGATGGACAGGTAAATATCAACCAAAAAAAAAAAAAATGATCAGCAGCCAGAAACTTTCCAGCATTGTGCACAATCAAGAATCCATGCAGAACCCAGTGCTAGTAAAGGAATCAAAATAATGCGGTCCTCTGACATTATGGTATGCTGATCACACAATGAAGAGAAAAAGACTTTTGGACAGACAAAGTATCCTACGCCTTCAGTTCATATATTGCAGTTCCACATTCAGAAATTCACTGTCATAGGGCCCCACCTTGGATATAGTATTAAAAAAAATAGCAATACCACCCATCACATTTTTTTCTCTTCTGAAGATCAACATCATCATCATCAAATTCCAAAATCCCATCTATCTGGGGTCAGTTTCCGAAACTTCTCCATTTGGCCCTACCATAAACCATATAGTCGGTCCCTCCACCATCTATCGTGTCTTCTTTAACCCTTCCCTCTATGTTTTCAGTAGGCTATCTCTTTTCCTTGTGCCTACAACCTGTACCTCTAAACTTTATGTATTGGCGTTAGTGTCTGGTCTTCTACTTACAAGACAATCACCTCAAATGTCTCTCTCAATTTGTCATCTATTAGGGCCATTTTTAAATTGTCCCTTATGCTGTTGAACATGTATCACTGCAACTCATTCTTAACTGTCAATACCCAGGCTATCAGGATAGGTGCAGCACAAACTGGATCCAACCAGAGCCAGCAAAGCAAAACCTGAGTGGGGCACAGGACCAATCAAGCTCAAGTTGATGTTGTGCACAAAAATGAAAAGCCTATTTTGAACATGGGTTGATTCCCAAGGTGGTGCAATATCAAGCCTGAGCCCAGCTCAAAGAAGGGTCCCTATAGTAATATATTCTATATAATAACTTAATAAGCATGTGTTGTTATATAACTATGTTCCTAAAGTATTCTTCATAAAATATCTTGTACATTATTTACTAAAACTGTTACACAATTCCCAGCCTAGGGGCAACCTGAATTGAGCTTGGGCCAAAAAACAACAGTAGTTAGGGCTCTGTATAGGACCCAACTTGTGAGCTATCTCCAGCTCAGGCTTGGATTGGCTGAAAGACTGACATAGTCTGCCTAAATTATATCCCTAGTCAGCTAAACTTGGAGAGTATTGTCTATCCATAATGAAGTTCATCAGATAAATGACATGGAGGAGTAAAATATCGAACCTGAATTTGCATACTAAAAGCACAAGGATCAGATTTGTAAGGATTGAAGCAGGAATTTTCTCTAAGGGATGTAATTCTATGTTGGTAAGAAGGTAACAAATAAATTTCAATTCTTGCATGAAGTTTACGTTTTAGTCGGGATTTTGCATGTTTTTCCACTTACAAAAGCTCAGAAGCAAATCTTAATAACTTGATGGTGAGTCTCAACTATAATGCTACCTTTGTCCAAATAAGTAGTATAAATTTTATTTTAAGAAGATACAAATTTCATATCTAGAATCTCTAATGCATTAGAGCAGAGACATTGACTACATTCTAGGACAATATCATATACCTTTTTAGATGGTCATATGACTCAAACCCACAACCTTTTGGTTGTAGGCAATGAGCACATTCAAGCTCTGTATTCAAAAGAGCAAAACAGTAGTTAACACTTGGCAGACAACTTATACCACAGGACATGTTTTGGAACAAAATCATCCTTGGTACAGGTCATGGGTTCAAAACTCTTCTCCATGTTTTAAGTCTAGATTCAAATACCACTCAGGGTATCAATAGGTGGAAAGCTGGTCCTTTTGACATCTTTCTTGCATGTCTTTAATTTATTTTTTCAGTTTTTGTCTAAAGGCAAGAAGGTTGGAACATATCCAATGTAACTTTTTGTGGAATGACTCCCGAGAGAAACGAAGATACCATTAGGTGGCTTGGAAGTCGGCTTGCAAGTCAGTGGAAGAAGGTCATATGGGTATCCGTACTCTGGAAATTGTAAATCAGGCATTGTTTGGAAACTGGCTGTTGAGAAAGGAGTGAAGGTCTGTGAGCCAGGATTACTATAAATTAATATAGGCTACCTGCTTCAGATTGGAGGATTTGTCCTGGTTCCCACATAATTTCAGGTTTTTTGAAGGGTGCTATCAGTGTAGCCAATAATGTTTCTTCTTGTATCAGAGTAAGAGCAAGGTCTGGCCCCCAGACTCTGTTTTGGCATGATGTTTGGGTCAATGACAGAACTTTAAAGCACAAATACCCAATCTGCTGAGGAAATGATACAGTATCATACTGTTTCCAGTGGAGCAATTGGGCCATAGGCTGGTTCCTTTGTTCAGATGCAACCTAGAAGATTGGAAACTGCCTGTGATGGTAGAATTCATGGTGGATCTTAATGAAATTTTTATACAAGGGATTGGAGAGGACTTCAGAATCTGGCAGCCTGATATGCATGGTATTTTCTCAGTGAAATCTTCCGCTTCCAGTCTTATGACAAGAAGCAGTATTTCACCTGAGTCTCCA
Organism: Chimonanthus praecox; assembly: GCA_022113865.1. Taxonomy (NCBI): domain Eukaryota; kingdom Viridiplantae; phylum Streptophyta; class Magnoliopsida; order Laurales; family Calycanthaceae; genus Chimonanthus; species Chimonanthus praecox. Next base: position 58,674,750 of record CM039090.1, read on the forward strand.
AAATTTTGGAATCAGCAGGTGTCTCTCAGGGTTAAAATTTTCTGCTGGGTAGCAGCACCAGGAAAAATCCTCACAATAGACCAATTAATTAAGAGGCAGTAGAGTCTTGGAGGAGTCCGATCTTTCATTTGGAGAAAGGTTAGCTCTAATAAAATCTGTTCTTTGAAGCCTCCCTATCTATAATCTTTCTGCTTTTAAATGTCCTCCAGGAATCACAAGTAAGTTGGAAAGAATTCAGTGCAACTTCTTGAGGAATGATTGCCTGAGAAAAGACATTTCCATTTAGTGGAGTGGTCTCAAGTGTGTAAGTCAATTGAAGAGGGTGGAATGGGCATCGGGCCTATATAGAATTACCAATATTGCTTTATCAGGTAAATAAAATTGGAAGCTAGGAGAGGAAGGTGACAATTTGTGGAAGAGTATCATCATTAAGATATACAAATTCCTACCTGTGGATGGAGAGTCACTCAACAAGCTTGTAAATCAGGTGTTTGGAGTGGTGTTTGTAGTGTAATTCAAGCCTTTGAAGTCAACATCCAATACAGAGTTCAGTCTGGTTCCTTAATTCTGTTCTAGAAGGATAAATGGATTGTAAACTCATCTTTATTCAGACACTTCCCTTGTTCTCCATAGAAGGATAAGGATGTATTAGTTTCAGACTGTTGAGAGGGTTCCAGTTCTCAAAGAGTTTTAGAGTTTAGACTCCCAAGATTTAGAAGACCCCTGCAGGACAGGGAAGTTGAAGACTTCTCTTCCCTGATGCTTGCTCTGAATGACTGTTGTGTCAAGGGACAACATCTGGATTACAGAATACGGGAGCCTGATTCTCATGGTAAATTTTCGGTTAATTTTTTTGCTAACAGCTGATGATGCATGGTGATCAACCAAAAGTCTACCCTTTAATTTGGAAATTCTTTGGTTCCCCTCAAGTAAGATCTTTCTGTTGGGTTGCTGGCCTGGATAAAATCCTTACTGTTAAATAATTAATGTTAATCACCTCAGGAGCAGAAGAAGAATTTTGGTTAATGTCTGTGTTCTTTGCTTGAATTGTGAGAACATGCGCACCACTTTCTTATTCATTGTCCTCATTCCAGATCACTTTGGTATTTCTTTCTTCATCTGTTCGGTCTGAATTGGTGCATGCCAGGAGAATCACCAATTAATTGTATTGCTGATTTCTTGGCAAAAGTTGGTGTTCACTTACAATTGCTGGCTTTGGTATTTTTTCCTCCGGCTAGTTTTGGAAGCTAGGGGATTTGGACACCTTTTGTATTTGGTGTGGGATGATTTCGGGTGTATCTTGTATTTTTCTCTTGTTTTTCTCTTATTTTTGTTTCTTGTTTTCTTTTGATTCTGAGTATATTTTTCCTATACTTGGTCCTTCTTTTTGTACTACTCTCTTATTTTATGGAATCCAAGTTGTTAATGTTTCAAAAAAAAAAATAAGTGCATAACTGTCAGCTGATAGAAAAGAATTGATTAAAGCTCCATGAAAGCTGCTTCCCTGCCTTGTATTCATTGGTCCCTTGGCAACAAAGGAACAATAGGTGCTTCAAAGAAAACTAAAGGAGTATAGAATCTCTGGTGCAGATTATTGAAAATAGGGTGGCCAATGGTTGATTTCTAACTCTAAATTCAACCAGTTTGCCAAATCAGACATTATTTGAATGCGGGCAGATTGTGCTACCAGTTCCCAAGAAGGCCACTCCTATTGTTCCCTGGATGCCTCCTCTTAGTGGCCAGCTGAAAATTTAATTTGATGGAAGTTGTGTTCTTAATGATGGTAAAAAGCTGGTTCTGGTGGATCTATCCGGAACAATACTGCTGAGGAAATAATTTCCTATGCAGGACCTCTTTCTGAAGTGCATTCAAATGTGGCAGAATTATGGGTGTTATGGAAAGGTGTCAAACAAAAGGACATCATAGGTTTAGAGGGTGATCTTATTGAAGGAGACTTCTTTTCTGCTGTCCAAGTAAGTGATTTGCCCCTGGGCTTGGATATTGTTGAGGAGATCAAATCTATTGTATCTAGAAGAAAGTTCCAGTTAATCAAGATTCCTAGGTCTGCTAATGAAAGGGCAAATCAGCAAGCTAAAGAGGGTGTCTCTCTTCTGGAGGCTAGAATTTTGAAATCTTAATCTGGTTTGGCTCTGCTTTTCTTTTACCTTCAGGCTTAGTTACTGGTTTGCTTTCTTCATAAGCTGTTCTCCTCTTTGGGCTGTACTCCTTGTGAGGTTTGGAGGTCTCAAAAAAAAGAAGAGAGGCAGTGGGTTATGGTAAATTGTTGCTGTTTATGTCTCAGGGTTGCGAGGACTGTGATTACACGAAGCAGTATGGAATCTGTTTGTCTTTATTTAACGTGAGCTGGTGCATGCCTAAGGATACTTCTTTCCTAATTAGTGAGTTTCTAGGAGGCTCTAGCAGGAAGTTTGAATTCCAGCTTTGGGAATTAGCCTGGTTGGTATCTTTTGGGGTATTCGGGGAGAAAAAAGCAAAGAATTTTAAGGGCAAGCATAGGGAAGTTTGTGAGGTGTATGAATCAATTAAATACATAATTTCCTTCTGGATTTCCTCGGCTCCAGAGTTTAAGGGTGTAAGAGTTGCAGATGTTATAAGAATGTGGCAGAAAATGGGTATCAGCCTTGCCTCTAAGCCTAGTAGGTATGCTACTTGGAGGCCTCCCCCGCTGACAAAGCTGAAACTGAACTTCGATGGCAGTTCTGCTCCAGAGATGAATAAAGCTGGGTATGGTGGAATCATTAGGGATGCAAATGTTGAATCTCTCTACTATGGGGCACTTTTCCACCTTGTCATGCACATGAAGTGGAACTACATGCTTAGTGGTATCATTCGGGAAAAAGAAAAAAAAAAAAAAACTACATGCTTTGTGGTGGAGTGTAAAAGAATTAGAGAGATTCGGTAGTAGGGTGGTGTGCTTGAGGGGCAATCCTTGCTGTAACTCTATGTGTTAAAGGTTCTCGATGCCCATGGAAACACTTAGACAAAGTGGAAGAAGCAAGGATGATAATCAACAGGAAGGTGTTGGAGGTGGCTCATGTTTTGAGGTCAGCTAATGACATGGCAAACAGCCTTGCAAAGAAGGGAATGGATCTCCTGTTTCATGTAAAGAAATTTTAGTTTTCTGCTTCTTGGTTTCATCAAGCTCGGGCTGCTAGTTTATTTTTTGCAGCTATTTGGTTTCCCTTGTGTTTCTCAGGTGTATTCTTTTCCCTTGATCAATAAAATTTTCACCATTTCAAATAAACACATTCACACGCAGACACACACATTAAATACTTCTATTAACAAGTGAAAATGGAAGAAGAGATCATAGATTCAATAGAATTTTAGAAATTACATAAGAAATATAAATGTTTAAAGAAGGTAACTCACTTTCAAGAACTGGAATGTCGAAGAACCAACGAACTACAATGATTCAGACTGAATGGTACATGAATATCTGAGCACCTTACCTTCAATTACAGTGATCAGATAGAAGATGAAGAAGATCTTCTTTAATTATTTCCCTTACAAATCTTCCATACACTAGGCATAGAGAAAAAATCAAAGACATACAAAAACAGAAAAGAGAAATGTTACATGTATTCTCAAAAAACAAGAAGCATATTGTTATTCACATATCAAGTCCACTGCAAGGTTAAATAAAGATTAGTAAAACACCATAAAGCAAACTTCCTATTTACATGAACAGATAATATCTTTGTATATTTCTAGTGTACAACTATCTTTTCTGTGATACTAATGCACTAACTCATCTTATGTATCTATCATCAGAGCAGCCTATATTATGAAGACCTTCCAAAAAAGGCAAAACAACTAAGGTATAAAAGCAGGAATAATCTTGGAAGGGCATTACACATTACCACTTGCATAAGATTCGAATTCCTCCTCAACTATTCAGCTTAAGTAGATGTTGGAACCAAGCCCTCCACTGCATCGACAGTGTCTTGCATCAGGCAATCAAAGTGAGCTTCAGAAGTTGCAACATCTTTCCCCACAACCCCATTTGAGTTATCATGACAATTGACAATTGCAGGTTCACGCTGTCCTTCCCAATTAAACATCTTTTCATTTCCACCAAAATCAGCTAGTGATGATGGCCCAATATGCGGATGGAGACACGGGATATCTCTCTCACACTGAAGACCTACACCAGCATCAATGGGCCATAAACTGCAATCCCCTTCTTTAAAGCTTGTAATATTACACTGCTTCTGGAAAGGGAAAGCACCCACTTCAGCATCAATCTTTCCCCTTAGATCTGACAGAAGTGTTCTTAGCCTAAGGACTTCAGCTTCAAGCAATGCCTGGCCTTGTAATTTTCTCAATAACTGCTGGTTCAATATGCGCAAGTTCTTAACTTCCTCTTCCAAGTATGCTGTTTGAGCCTTCTTCTTCTCCCTATACTTACGAACTGCCTCTCTGTTACCTGAAGGTTTCCTAGCCTTTGTAACTGACTTCTGCTTCTCATTCTGTCCATCACTATCCTGGCCATTTGCAATGACTCGGGTATGCGTGTGGTAGCAAGTGTGTGTATGTGCAGCATCAGGGCCAGGAGGGTTGCATGTATGAGTGTGGGTACATGTTCTTGTGCTCTTCAAGAGCTCATCAATGAATGTTTCAACTGGAGATGATTCTCGGAAACTGCAGGAGTTATCAGGATTTGATAACAAGACATGGTCTGAAGACTCTACTTCTCCATCATCCATGTTTGATTCTTCCTTCACTAGATCATTGCCTAAATTTCAAATAGCAAAACTATACCATAAATATTTGAACCTGATTTCTAATTGACTATGAATCAATCAATCCTTAGAAAATCATCAGAACCTATAGCAATTCAAGGGCAAAAAAAAAAAAAATCATCATAGATGAACATAGCCATTGATAAACTACTCACACAACATAACCTTATTACAGGCGACAGACCCAACTTCCAATTCAATTAAAATCTCGCTGACTTGGAGAGTCTATCAAATTAAGAAAACAGTTATAGGTGAGGATAGACGATGATAAGCTGCCAACAAAAAATTAACCAAATTTCAGTTGATCAACCCAATATCCAATTTGATAACAAATCTCAGTACTTGGAGAGCCTATTAAATTTATGAAAAGACACGTAGATGAGTGTAGACGACAGTGAACCCCAGATTCATATAGAACTTAATTACGATAGATGAACTGACTTTCTAATTAGACTACTTATCTAAATACTTGGGGAATTTTAGGATGTCATACAAAGATTACCAAGTCCAGAGCCCAATATCTTTCATTAGCAGAGACATATGGTGAGACCAAACTGTTCGAGCAAGATTTTGAACTCTCTGTGCCTGATTTAGATTCATGAATATATGCAAGAAACGGCAATCAATGGAAAATAATCTGATTCCACAGAACAAATCCAAAAAAGAGAGAAGTGAAAAAATAATAAATCACAGACTAAATTAGAGAGAAAGGAATACCTCACCCCAAAGTTGAAGGATTTTCATACGAAAAGCAGCCCTTCAGTGCAATTGAACAACTACCCAGATGAAGATTCCTCCTAAGAAGTCAAAATCAAGCATCAAAACGAAATCTTGATGTTGAAATCATGAGGTCCATAAGGGAATCTAAGCATCAAGTGGGGTAAACTCATCGACAAAAGAAAACGGTGTTTTTTGTGTAAAATCTCGATCAAGTAAACTTCGGTTGGTTGGAGCTTACTCGGTAAGAATAATTCCACTTCATTTTTAATACAAATGCAAATTACCTGATTTTAAGGGTGGGGTAGGAATTCATAGGAAGTTCTGAACTCAAGTCATCGACCACCTTCCATTGAGTCTCTCTCTCTCTCTCTCTCTCTCTCTCTCTAAGAAGACTTGGGCTTCTGTTATCAGAGCACGATGGAAGGGGAGCACGACCGGGTCGAACCCATTTAAATAAATGGGTTTAATAAGGATTATGTCCGATGGGGCGGGCCGGGCTGATTTGGGTTTTTACATAAAGTCTGTTGAGGACCGTTGGGCTTTTAAGCCCAATTATTTTCTTATATTATATATTTATCATAAAGTCGATACTGTCTTTATTTTTAATTTTTATTTATAATTGTATATTGAAAGAAGACTTTAAACCTACCATCTGTCAAAAGTTTATCTCACAATCAATTTATAGAAATGATCTTTAACAGTAAAAATTATCAGACGTCGAATCTTTTCAATGAGATGTACCAACTTTGACGATTAAAAATAAGTAAATAAAAATTGAGTTTTGGACTCAAATTTTAATTGATATCATCATTATCATTATCAAATATTTATCCCATCAATCTGAAGTAGACTTTCAAATTTGAATTTTAATCTCTTTTATGGATCGACTGTCTTATCTAACGTCTATGAGATTTGAACCTGCAACTTATAGACTAAAATCATGATTCTTTCAAATTTTAACTGATAGTAGATGCTTAAGTTTACTTTCAATTTATACGATTATGATTTTTAAGTTACAAAATGCCAAGTGAGATCTTGTGACCATGTGAATAATTACAAAATAAATAAACTTTAAACATTGAGCTCAGACTTTAACCATTAAAAGCCTGAATACTTTATGAGGGACTCAAACCTTTATAGATATAAATGGTCCCGGGTTTTTTAGGCAAAGCTCGGCCTGACTGGGTCTATTTGAGTTTAGGTTTATTTTTTGTTGTTAAAGTAGAAAATATAAATACAGTGAAATATTAATTATTGAATTCCCAACAAATCGATGGAATGTCCTGATAATATGGTTGAATGAGTGCGATGTCTGTGGCCATATTTCCATTTCCAGTGCAGACCCCAAGCTATCACCGTTTTAAAATTGGCCGGCAGGGTGCAATTTGATTTTAATATTTTTTTTTGAGTTTCGGAGGTATTCAGTTATCGTATCCGACTAGTCCTCTAGAGCAGGGGTCCAAAATTTGGTATCGGCCGATATTTTTCTCTCTTCCCCCTCTTTTTTTTAAAAAAAGTCGATATCGGCCGATATGATACGGCTGAGATATCGATCCAAAAAAAACTGTATCATATCGGCCGATATTTGGACCCCTATTCTAGAGAGTATGAAAACCCCCCAATCTGCACACACATGATAAATCTACGGGAAGTGGCTCTTCATTGGATTCATTAGGGATTGAATCCAAGACCTCATTCCTGAAATCTTTTGTCTCAACTCTCAACTACTAGACTGACCCCTTGGTGTTGCAATTTGATTTTAATATTAGGAATTGATTCGAGCACGGATATTTCTATCTAAAATCAGGTGATGTATTGTAATTTTTTTTTTTTTTATCATTTTGTCCTTTTATTTTTAACTGATCCATTAGTTAATTGTCATAAAATGAAATATAAAATAATAAAAGCATCAATTTATTGTTATATGATGTCTGATTTTAATAAAAGTACTAATGCTCAAATTAATTCCTTAATAAAAAAAATTGTACTTTTTCAAATGGTCTTTTCAGTAAATTTCTCTTATTCTACGATGGATTAGATTAGAGAGTAGTGCCCTTCATTTAGAGATATTATTATGGTAGGTATTTATTAATTACTTGAATATTTTGTCTAAATTTTTTGGAGCTTCTTTATTGTTATTGAAAATGAACAAAAAAATCATCTTGTTGAGTGAGAATTTTTCTCTTTTTTTATCCCTCATTTCTTCTGAAAATGATTTTTTCGAGAGAAAAGGATAAAGTGACATAGAGCTCTTATTTTATGAAAGATGAGAGAATGTTCCCATTTTCTATGTTATTCGTATTTTTTTTTTTTTTAATTTACGTATGGAAAATCACAGGATATCGAGCATAAAACTCCTACGGATGAGCCCACTACCCCTAGGGCACACAAGGTTAGACCATGGAGGCTCGACCCCACAACCTCCCGCTTCCTGAGACGAGAAATAACTTGTTGAACTATACCCATGTGGTTATTCGTATTTATTATTGAAAAATATAAAACAAATCTTTCCAAGAAAATAAATTTGAGATTTGAGACAATCTAACATATAAATTTAGTGAACAAACTTGATGGAGATTTATCAAGCAAGAGCTGCCTAAATTATCAACCTTTGAAGACAAAGTAAAGAGAGTGGCATTAATTTCTTCAAGAGGTTCATCTAATGGAAACAAGGATGGGTCCAAGATAGAGATACTTCACCAATACTTCCCCACCAACTTTGAATTTGAAGAAGTGGGCATATTATACATATTTTCTAAACAAGTTTCAACTATCAAATGAGTGATTTTGATCAGGGGAATTTCTATGTACTTTTAAAATGCCACAACTTATTATTATTTAAATTGAATTTTGTCATATATTCTTCAATTTTAAAATGTAGAGACTAGATTTTTTTTAGAGGTCTAATTATGTTTGAATTGTATTTGGGCTAATTATATTATTTTTTGCAACTAAAAGATTGATGGTTTTGTTTATAAGATCAAAAGTATGATAACGGTAACTCGAAAGGGTTAAAGTAATGGTTAAGAACCCGTATCAGAAAACAGGAGTTTTGAGTTTGATTCTCACTCCATTTCAAAGAGTCACTCTCAAGACCAGCCCTGGCTTTAGGATAGCTAGGCCGCCGCCTAGGGCCCCCAGTGTGATCAATGGGTTGTAGGGCCTCCACTTACATTGCTCTCAGAGCCTAGAGCCTCCCTGAGACTTCAGGGCCGGTACTGATCACTCTCCATAAATTTACACAGTGTATATGAGTAGAGAGGCTTTTACATGTCTCAAGAATTAATCGAGTTCTAAAAGACTTGAAAACCTTTGTTATAAAAAAAAAAGTATGATAAGAATCTATACACATCACTTGAATACTAGCTAGTTGGGAAAAAGATTGGTGCATCAGTCACAAAGGTCGAATTGGCTGATATCCAACCATGTTGGTCAAAGTATATTTTAAGAACTTATGAAATTAGGGTGTCAGCATCCTACAACATGCATGGCAGTTTTCAAAAGATAGAGAGATAGAGGTGTTCATGGTTAGTGATCTTGTGTTTTTCCAGAGGTTTTCTCTCTCTTCTCTAATATGGTGTGTACAGAACCATCGATTTTTCCTTGGGAATTTTGTTCTCTTACTAGTTGCTACTGCATAGAGTCAAATGATCGATCAATCCAGTCTTTTGCTACTTCTTTTAAGTAAAGTATTCAAATGTCTCACTCATTCAAATGTCTCACTCGACTAATTTACAGGGTACGTGAAAATCTTCCAATCTATATGCAGGGTAATTAAATGTGAATTAAGCACAAGATTCCCACATGTTGTTGGCCGTCAAGCCAACCTTCCATATTAGTCTTTTGCTTCTTGCTACTGTCTTAGGCCATTGCTGCCCACCTATTGTTTAATGCACTAATCTGCCCAGCCAACCCAGAAGTAGACCAAGGCCACTTTAGTCCCTCCCTTACTGATTTTGAGATTTCCATCTCAATCAATCCACTCAGCCTCACAAATCTCCAACTAGCCTCACTAAGTAGTACCCATCACCCAGATCTCCCAAGTTTAGCCTTCTTCTCTCACCCAAACCAGTTTGGAAATGGAAGCCCAACAATCATGTTCATCTGCTCCCACACTACTTCAACAGCCCATCCATTCCTCTCACTGGCCCATCCAACCCAGTTCTATCACGTCCTTGACCAAGCTAGTCCCTATCTTTTTATTTTTTATTGCAATAATAATAATAATATAAGAGGGTAGGTCTTGACGGCTAAGAAGCTCCCCTCACGAAGAGAGATCTTAAATTCGATTAAGGCTCAAACATCTCTAAACCACTTCCGATAGGGTTTTTCCTCATCGGCTCACCCGCATATTTGAATTGAGAAGTTTACCTATGCTCGTAAAATTAGTCTCACCTCTAATATAGAATAAGATACCCATGTTAAAAAAAAATATATAAAAACATTAGTTTAAATATAATTTTGGTTTTATATGTTTTCATTGCCACTCTTTGCTAGTTGTCACTCTGTTTATTTGGATTATTCTGCTTCCAATTTTAATGTTTATGGCTCACTTCAGAGAGAACAGATTCACTCTGGTCGTGTACATCTTGGTACAGCTAAGCAACTTATTTTTAATTTAATGACATGTGTTCCTTTAATAGATTCAACGAGTCATATCATTTAAATTATATTTATCATATCTATTGAAATATAATTTTCTTTTTCAAATTTTGATTTTATTTTTCTGATATAAAACTGAAAAAATGGATGACTTACTCAAGACACGAATTTCGAAGTCTCTTTTTAAGTTAAAAAAATTGTGTCTACAGACTCAGCCATCCATTTTTTGTGGCTTTATATCAAAAATAAATTTATTTTTTAAGATATATTTTTATATTTAGATAGATCTGATGAATAATTACAAAATGATATGGTTAGTTGGACCCGAAATATATCACTTGCTAATATTTTAGAAAAAAATGCCATGAGCAAGACTGAATCTTTTCTCTAGTTTAGATTATCTGTTTTTCAGATCTAAATCATTATAGCAATTGTTCAGATCTTCTTTCTAATATTTTTTCAAATTTTTGCTGTGGATTTTCCTAATATTGATCATTTGAGTTCTCTCTTTTAAGAACTAAGAAGTACCTCTAAATTTTATTTGAAAAAATAAAGAGTACGTACCTCTAGATTAATTTTTTATTTTAATAGTTAATATTGAATTTGAGCTTTGATCTTTTGAGATAAGTCATGTTGGTCTATTTAAAAATGTTATCTTGAACTCTCATATGAAACCATCCACTGCTAAATGGGTTAACTCAAGGTAATCCATTTATTAAATGTAAATGAATTTAATTTAAAATTTTATTTTTTAACTTAATTGAGATTAAATTTGGGAGTGAGGTTAGATTTCCTTTTTTATCAACCCATCAACCCATTTGTCTAATCAGAGTTTTTAGTCGTTTCAAAATTTGAAACTTAATCTATGAATTTTCATCTCTTTTAAGTCTAAGTATTAAGTTAAAAAACCCTTTTAGATATTTTTCACTTGACACCCACTAATCTTCAACGATTCATTCTTTAATGGAAACCAAATAATAAGATTTTGATCTAATTAGATTTTCATTATTTATTTATGACAAAGAAATTCAAGATCTCTATATCTCTCTCTTAATATGGAGACATTAGGTAAAACTCTGGATGCACGTAGTCTCCCCTGTCAGTTACGTGCATCAAGTGGCTACCAAACTCAAAATGTAATACCCTGCCCCAGATTAGCGTGTTAATCCTGTTTAACCAATTAATCTCGGAGATTTTAGTTAGGGCTTCGAGGAAAGCCCAAGTTTGGCCCAATCTGAGCCCGAAAACTCAGTGACTCAGCTCTTCGATCTGGAGGGGCATTTTGGTAATTTACCACTTGTTGTGTATATTTTTATAAATATTGTTGATATGTGTATATTATTGGAAAATAATGTTCTCCTAAATAAAGGATTTGAATTTCTGATTTTAAAATAAATTTATTTTCAGAAAATGATATTGAAATCCCGCCCGTCAAAACCCCGAAAGGGAGTATTAATTATTTTAAAGGGTTTTGAAAATGAAATAAAATTTGAAATTAGTATTTTATGGTAGACCATTTTAAGAATGGTCTAATTATTTCATTTCATCTCAAAATGATGTTTCTAAATTGTTTATTTTAACAATTCTTTATTTAAGTAAATAGTGTAAATTTATGGTTTTTATTTAAATAAATGGTTTTTAATAAGAGTTAAGTTCCAAAAATTTTATGGTGATTAAGATTTTTAAAACCCAACCTATCTGTAAGGTTGGATCAAAATTTTTGAGCCTCTAAAAACATGTTTTAATTAAAAATCAGGTTTTTATTAAAATTAGGGGCTTTTTGCAAAAAAAATGGAAAATGGGAGGGCTGATTTGCAAAAAAAAAAACCTGCGGTTATTGTAGCAGCGTTAGCCACCACTGCATGCAGGCATGCGCTGCTGCCCGGCCCGATTTCCGGCGATGACGTCCCGTCCCATCACGGATTTCCCGGCGAAAAACCTATAAATTCAGGCTTCCTTCAACCGGATTCACTCCCAGCAAATTTTCTTCTGCTTTCCCTCTTTCCCTCTCTGTGATTTTCAGCCGAGAAACCCACCGAGACTTCCGTTTTTTTCAGTAACAGTAACTTAGAGGATTTTTTTTTCAAAAATCCAGATTTCAGCCCAGGAATCTAATCCAAGGTAGCCACTGCATTCCCCTTTCAATTTCGATCGGTTTTGAATAAAAAAAATTTGAATTTGGCTCTGTTTTCAGTGAGAAAAATGATTTCAAAATTTAGGGAAAATTCTAGGGTTCCTCGTATCAGTGATCTTCTGGTGTTAAGATCGGATAGCTTACTGAGTTTCAAAGCTCCAAACCTCTCCCTATGGAAAAGGGACTCCCGGAGGAATCCATCGGACCGGTCAGATGTAAAAACCGAGTCCAGAAAATCTCCCTTTTCCCATTTTCGGTTTTACTGTTCCGGCCGTTCACTGTCTGCTGTTGCAGACAGTGAACTGGGAAGAAGAAGAAGAAGAAAAAAAAAAAAAAAAAAATTATTTTTATTTGAGATTATAGTTGCTTATGATTTGAAATGTTGGTTCCCTTTTGAAAAAAAAATTTTAATAAATAATTAAATAAATAAATATTATTATTTTATTCAAAAAAAAAAAATTTATTTGATATTATTGTTGCTTGTCATTTTTAATGTTGGTTCCCATTGAAAAAAAAATGAATAAATAATTAAATAAATAAATATTATTATTTTATTCAATTTTTTTTTATTTTGTTAGATTATGTGATGTGATGATTAGTACCCCTTTTTGTTAATTAAAATTGTACTAACCCTCTTCTCTTATTACTTATAGTGTAAATACTATTTGTATCCGCTTCCAGGCCGACCCTATTGGTCGGGCACTGAGTGACCTCGAGGCCAACTCAAAATGTCAGGTCTGGTCCTATTCAGAAGACAACCGAGAAGTGACCCGAGGATCTAGACCTAACTCAATAAGTCAATCTTGTCCATGCCCAGAAGACAATATGAGTTTGGACTGAGCCCCTTTTTATTTATTATTATATTGTGGATTATGATAATTTAAAAATGATAGAAACCCAGTAGGAGACTCAATTCCATATACCTCGGATATTTTTGGAAAAACGTGAGATTTCAAAATACTACTCTTGTGTATTTATTTGATCTGTATATTGATTGTGCACTTGTGTGTTGTTTGAACAGAGACCGCGTAAACACACATAACGGTGAGGGAACTTAACTCTGCAGATTTTGTAAACAGGTTTTTATTGAGTAATGAGTGGTTTCATTTTGATGAACCCACCCATGTGCCTATACACGATGCACTATGGTAAGAGTGCTGATGTTGATCGTATGAGTATGAAAGACTGCTTCCACGTACCTGGGCTATTGAACCAATATCGGCCATATGAGAGATGGTTTATGTCTACTGGACCATGGGCGGACCATACTGTCGTCAGTTGCTGACTTGAGGGTGTCAGTATCGGCTAAGTCAGAGCAGGAGATGTACTTGCAAGGATGTATTTTGACGTGTCGGGACTTAATACTGGTCTTAGCGTAGTCTGCAGGCGTTACGGTGGATAATGGCAGTGATTGATGATGTTGATGTATTTCTTAAAATTATGCTTATTGTTATCAAGCATGTGATATTATTAAATTGTTACTAACCTGTTTTATATTTACTTAATGTGCATTGTTATATTTCATTCACTGGACTAGTTAGCTCACACCACTCACCTTTCAGGCGATGAACCTGAGGAGGAGGACCCTCTTTTTCAGGCTTAGGATGGATAAGCTGAAGCGGTGTTTTGGGATTCTCCCTGAGGGGAATGCTCTTATCTTTTCTTGTTGGTTATTGGAACCATTTGTTTTTATTAAGTACCGGGTGTGGTACTAAATTTATTACCATGTGATGTATTAAACTGTTATGCTTTCGTAGTTACTCTTATGGCATGATTTTGAATGATGAATCAATGGATGGTTTTGTTTGATGATATTATGATGTTGTTAATGTCTATTTTATGGGGTAGGCATATGGTACATGCTTGAGTCCAAATGATGGGATCATGTGTGACCCTTGGGTCCAACTGTTGATTTGGCCCAATTAGATTGCGTATGCTTATGGTTTAGTTTACTTATTCAAAAAAAAAAAAAATTCAGTCACGTTCGAGCCCACCCTTCAGGTTGGAGTGTGACACAAAACCTGTCACAGTTATTCTTGAACTAAAATAACTGTCAATGACTGCTATAAGTGAGAATTTTCATTATCAACATCTACTAATTGTCAGAATACAACCCATAAGACTTGAAGGAATCCAACATATTTGGCAAATATGAGTATCCATTTGAAGATTTTTTATTAAATTCCTGTGCTCGAAAAGGAAATCCAATATGGGTGACATAATGGAATATTACATTAAATTGTTTGATAAGTAGAAAGTTAAAAAAAAAAAAAAATTAAGAAAAGGAAAAAAAACCAGTGCCTCAACATCATTTGGGTTGCAAAAATTCGAATTGGATAACTCAAATTGTCTTAGACTTCTAGTTCTAACTTCTAATTCATTAAGGACCTATATTATAAATAGAAACAAGGATGCACTTTTATTTTTTATTTTTTGATAATCAATTATTTAAATCACCTATACACCAACTAAGTCTAGATTAAATCAACTCTTTACGCATGTTTCAATTTTAGATGTCAGTAAAATTTTAAAACAGTAAAAAATTGTATAAAATTTTGGTAAATACTTCTATATCAAATTTCCTCAATCAAATTATACTGGGTTGCTAATAATATAAGTTAGAATATTCCATTGTTAACTTGTGGCAATGGCCATTCATTCACCTGCACCCACCATTCATTCAAGCCCATCCATTTTAACAAATGGTATCAACAACTCCATAAATTAATTCCATAAATTTCAACCATTGGATACTTTGATAATGAAAAATTAGAAAAATATCATAGGTTAAAAGTTGGTAAACTGCTTAGTCCACAATCCACTATTAGATAATCTCTGCTGACTAAATAAAGTATCAATAAAAAGTATGAAAAGCACCAGTGGTCCTCACTCTCGTGATATCAAAGTCAGTGATGTTTCCAAGAGTATTCTGTATAAATTAATACAGGTTTTACTGTATTACTCATTTTGTCTTTAGAATCGGCTCGTTGAATCTTTTTTTAAGTGATTCGAAGGGTTCGATGAGCCGATTCGAATGGCAAAATTGGCAAAATAGTAAAACCCGTGTCCAATTATACAAAATGCCCATAAGAAGATCGCTACTCCAAAGTCAGCTAGTCGCTTAGTCCTTATCTGATTTATCATTGTATGTAATTAAGAGGTTTATACATGGTCCTCAGATTAGTCTCACCTTCAACATAAGATGAAAATACCTATATTACAAAAATCGAGTAAGAAGGAACAATCAAATTTAAAATTAGCATTTGTAATTAAATTTTGATTTTTTTTTTTTTATAAGTTTTCACATACTCTGAGAATTTGTCAGATCCTGTAAGAGGTCTGAAACCTTGCGTAAAAAAAAAAAAAAAAAATACACCACACATATTTGATATAAAAAATATTAAAATATCTATCATTTTCATTAAACTAAATAATTGATAAATAATAAATGAAGATGAAGCCTGACTGTAAAGTTTAAATGGGTGGGTGGAAATGTGAAAGGGGTTGGACCATCTGACAAAGTAATTGAGAATTAGAGGACCAGACAAAGCACCAGTCTTTCACGTGCGTTCCACACATTCTTTTCATCATTACTTAAACTCCTCCTTAGGAGATCGGAAAATGACAGAAAGCGAAGCTCACTTCCCTTTCACACATCTAAAGTCCACGTTCACTGATTGAAGATAGGATAATCTAATAAATTTAGCCATTTGATATATATATATATATGAGTCCAAAGTGTTCATGTGTCTTATTTGATTAATTCTAAAAGAGAAGTGATTTGTGCACCCCCTATTTTACCTAGAGTGCACTCCTACAATTTTTTTTTCCAATTTTGCCCTCCACCGACCTTTTCTCCATTTCCATCATTTTTTAGGTAGAGGACAAAATTGGAAAAAACAAGTGAAGGAGTGCACCATGAGTAAAATGGGGGTGTACAAATCATTTCTCATTCTAAAAATATATATAAATTTTTCAATCCACATATACTAAATAAATTTAATAAAAAATAATTCTTTAAAATTGAGTATGAAGTAAACACAAATTTTTTATCCAACGTTGAATAATTCAACTGATTATCTCCTATATTAAGAAACAAAAGATCATATGTTCGAATTCTGTAAACCGGGGGCGTCATATCTAGATGTAGGGTGCCACCACCCTCAAGACCCCTTTGAATTGTTGGTCAATCAATCGCTCGAGATTAAGTCAAGCAACTCTCAAATCAAAAATAGATTACTATCTACAACCAAACCAACTATATTCTAACCCTAGATATTAAAATCAGTGAAAAAGACAACACGTGCAAAGTCATACAATCTGTCCAAACAACAGCAGTAAATAAATCTTTTAATTAAGGGAATATAAGAAGGATTCCCACCTTCACTTTAGAAATACGCTGAGATTTAAAACTATGGTACAGTATATGCCTCTGTAGCATCAGCTAGTGACAAATTAATTAAAAAAATTAGATGAGTAAAGATTATTATTTTTACTATTAAGTTCATTCAATTCAGTAGTAGATTTCAACAATAAGTTTACATAAATTTTAATAAATCAATTCACAATGAATTGTTTCTCCTCCTTTTTAACTTTTGTTCCATTTTCATCTCTTAATTCTATCTCTGCTACTATAAAAAGAAATTAAAAAAAACTAAAGTTTGACGGAAGAATAATTTGGAGGATAGATCTACGTAGATGGAAGTTTTCTTTTGATAGGCCATTGTTGGTGGTAGTTTCTGTAAAGAATGGATTAAAGAAAATATAGGATTAGTTCTATTTTTGAAAAAAAAATGATTTGTAACATTAATAATAAGGGTACTAATTAGATGCACCAGTAAACATTTTCATCTTTTGACAAGAACATGTTGCAATCACAAAGTTGTGAGTTCAAGTCTTGAGAGCATTAAAAAGAACATGCTGCAAGGACGAAGTTGCGAGTTCAAGTTTTGAGAGCATTAAATAGGCAATTGACGCATAAAAGAAGTTTGAGAAATTTCATTATAAAAGTGTGAACTTAGATTAATGAGACTAAATCGCTTCATTAACTACATACACATAAAAAAGTAAAGTTGAATAGTAAGAAAACAAAAGTAATTATGTGATAACCATAAGGGTTAAAAATATTGGTCAATATATTTATATTTTTTTATTAGTGTATTGATTTGTATCGGTCGATACGTAGTATATCCTCTGTACAAAGTTTGTTGGGGCTGATGGTGAATCATTGTATACAAAGCTTGTTGGGGCTGATACGAATTGTCACAGGCAATATCTGTTTTATACAATTTTTTAAATTTTTTTCAAAAACAGTATCGGTTGTATTCAAAATTTTAATTAAAAAATATCTTTTGAATGTTTTTTAAGTTGAATCTTGCATTGAATATAATTTTCAAAACGTTTAGAAGTAAGTTTTTTAAGTGTAAAAGACATTTGTCAATTCCAAACCTTTTTTCTCTTAAAATTTGACATTTTAAGTTATCTTCATCAAAAAAAATTAATTTATTTTCTCAGATAATCTCATTTAATGTAATAATATTAGATGCTTATGGACTTGATGAAAATGCCTTAATGTGATTAGGACAGTTTGTAGGGTGTCTCTTTGATTTTTCATTTTAAAAAAATTAATAAAAGTTGAGTTTTTTAAAATAATTCTCATTTTAAAGTTTCTTGTAAAAATATAAAAAAAATGATATACAAATTTTCTGGAATTAAATAAAAATATTTAATATGATTCATATAATTATCAAGGTGTGTAAGTGATTTTTCTACTATTTTTATGAAATTCAAAATTTTCTTACAAGAAAAATTATAAATCTAATAGAAGATACATCACACAATGAAATACTAAAAAACATGAATTTCAGAGTAAGTATTTTCTCATATTGATCTCTGATTTTCTTAATTTTTTTTATATTTTTCAAATTAAAAGACATACTTTATTGGTATCAAAATTTTGACTCTCAAGAGTTTAATAAATACATTGCATGGTTACTCCGAATTTGAAACCCTCACAATCATCTTCAAAGAGGTTTCTCCTGACATCTTAAATATAAAAGGCAGGTAAAAGTAAAAAAAAAACTTTAAAAATAGAAGTAATTTTTTTTAATAACATGGATATCTCTAATCCAAGAAGTGAGACTAATCTCCTGATAATGAGTAAAAGATGGGCCCAAACTCGATTAAAAAAAAATCCCCTCCTGTGTAAAAGAAAGAAATTTAAAACTAACGGCAACATCAAACGGTCGATATTTTAAAACTAAATTCTTCAAAAGTGTAATTTTTTATCATTCATTATTTTTATTATTATATTAGCACATTTACAATCAAAGTAGACTTTCCCGTTTCCACACGTCTTAACTGAACTAATCAAGCACACTAATCAAGCACCCAATGCATGTTTAGCAAGAGATAATGATAATCAAAAGTTGGCACCATATTTTAAGAATCAGAATATTCAAAATGCAGTTAAAAATAACATCAGAAAACCGTATTAAGCTACTTTTGTTAATTAATGTAAAATCTTCCCTTAACATACAACCATTTCTTCCACGCTATTTTTCCATATTACTGAAAAGATTAGCAGAGAGAGAGAAGAACTGCAAAACAACAACCGGAAAAATAAAATAAAACAAAAAGAAGAAGAAGAAAGGTTTGAGAGAGAGAGAGAGATACAGAAGATGGGAACACGAAAATAGGACAGAAAGGGATTCCCCTCTTTGACATATTTTAATCTCAATTTCATGCCTCTGGATCCCCAAATCTAGAATTCCCAGGCACATGAAGATCCAAATCGACCCATTTAAAATCTTCATCATCTCTTCAACTTAATTACCCTTTTCCGTCCCTTTCTATCAGGCATTTCATCAGCAATACTGTGGGCATCTAAAAAAAATCTAGAATTCCCAGAAGAAACTGATAGAAAATGCAACACAGAAACATACCCTTTTTCATATTTTCATCCTCTGTTTCGTTTTCTACCTTTTCTTCGTCTCTTTCTCTCTGTGGCATTTCATCAGGAACAAGTAGGGCATCTAACAAGGCCATTCTCATTGCAAACAGAGCAGCACCTGAACCCTCCCTTCTCCGAATAGCACTTGTGGCTACCGTTGCAATTGCTGCAGAGGACAAATCTCAGGCCCCCGCAGCCGTCGCAGACGCCGGGCTCCGCCTTCGGAAACCCTTCGACGATCTTCTTCAGCTCACCCGTCTCATGCAATTGCCGGATCTCCTCGGCCCCGCCGACGTACCTGCCACCGATAAACACCCTAGGGAGGGCGAGACTCTTCTTTCCCAAAATGCCCTTCAGCTCTTCTAGAAAGCCTGAGTGCATGGACAGATCTCGTTCGTCGATCAGGATGCGGAATCCCTCGAGGATGGATTGGACGGTGCGGCAATCCTCGAAGGTCTTGCGGACGACTCGGAGACTGGTGAGGTAGACCACGATCCGCTTCTCGCAGGCTGGGTCTTGGGGCAGTGCGGTGCGGGCCCAGGCGCGTAGGGCGGATGTGGCGACCCGGACTCGGTGGAAGACGTGAGGGGGTTTCTTGGGTTTTTGTGGCGATCCGCCGTTTTGTGGCGATTCCGCCGCTTCTTCCCCTTCTTTACAGAGATTTTGGATGTCTTTGAATGAGGAGCATGCGAAAGATGTACTCCGACGATGGGTCTTTCCCCACCACATGAGGAAGAATGGAGGATTCCAATGATTGTGTGAGAGAGAGCGAGAGAGAGAATGGGGTGGTGGCGGTGGTGGTGGGTTTGTTCCTTCGGTTTAAGGGAATGGCTTGGAGGACCTGCAAAAGAGGGTGTGGCAGCCTTGCATGTGGTTTTGGGGCCTTTTTTTAAGTGGGGGGAGAGAGAGAACTTTATTTGGGAGGAGGGAAAGGGGAGAAAGGTTTGTTAAGTTTGTTGGAGAATGGCTTTGGTTGGTTCCTTTGAGTTTAAGGAGGATTAGAGAGGTAGAGAAAGATTAGGGAATGAGATCTCTCATCTTTAATTTGGTAGAAGGATAGAGAGAGAGAATAGGGAAAAGGGATCTCTCATCTTTAATTTGGTTTAGAGAGAGAGAGCAATTAAGTAATAACAAAATAGGGATCTCACATCTTTAATTTGGTTGACAGGAGATGGTGGAATTTGAAAGAAATAACCAAAAAAGGTTCTCACGTTTAATTTGATTGAAAGAGAGAGAGGTTAGGGAATAACCAAAAAGGGTTGTCCCATCTTTAATTTGGTGGCGTGAGATGGGAGGACAAAGTCAATATAGTCAGCCGGTTTTATCTTTGATAATTATTTTTCTTTATTAATAATTAAGAATTATTATTATAAAAAAAATGTGTGTAGCATATGATTGTCTAAGCATATTCATTTATTCTGACTGTTTGGCAAACAGTCAAACAGGATAAGTTATCTCTAAAACTCTTAGTCGCACCAAACATTCATGATTGTGGTTTTGATTTTAATGATCTAAACTGCTTTTAATTAATGTTTAAATGGATTGACATGCGGTGTCTAGATTGATAGAGAGACACCCTAAATTTGAATCTTAGAGCCTATGTTGAAGGATTTGATGTAAAGAAAATTATATAAATAATTTTTTTATGAAGTTTTAATTTTATCTAATGATTTTATCCTTTAATTTTAAATATTTAAAAATCAATAATTCATACTTATCAAAATTTAAATACTGAGATTATATAGCTTCGTTTATTAATTGATAGTGAAACTTTATATGATCTATATCTATCTAATCAACTATCAAATTAACATAAATTTATGAGACTCGTGATTCATTTAATAACATATCTTGTTAATTTGTCTCACAAGTCTTACTCTTATTTTTAATATAATCTATGTGGTCTTCACAATTAAATTCAATTAAGTGTAAAAAAGATTAGTTAGCTCTCAATAATTGAAAGCTAATGACTATTTTACACATTATTCATCCAAGTGTCTAATTTTACTATGATTGGAATGAAAATTTTGAGGCTACAGTGATTCTTCGATCACTGGTTTAAAACAATTATAAATGAGCCTCATGACGAATTTAGGGGCACAGCCCGAGTCAAACCTACTTACAGATAATTACGAAACTTACTTGTCAATTGTAAAGTAAATTTAATTCAATGAAAATAAAAGTTAATATTTCTCGTATAAAAAAATTCTTATATTCATTTTCTTACTGACCTACTTAAGAAAAACTAGGTTGATACATGGATCGAGTTGGGGCTGCAACCATAATTTAAAATTTTGAATTTCAAACTTCACTTAAAATCTTATCGAGTTGAGTAACTAAATCACATTTTTAGATTCGATTAAAAAAACTCAATAGAACTCATTCACTTGATCAATTCAAAATCTCATCAAGTCAAGTTAACCCATACTAACTCACCTGAGTTTTTTTTTTTCAAATTTTTAAACTATAGTTGCAACCAGGGAAATAAATCTAGGTTGAATATATATCTGGCGAGATTTGATATATCAGCCGATAAAGGTGGTTTAAAATAAAAAATAAGAGAGAAATTTCTCAACCAAGATATTGGCTCATATAAGATATTTAAACCCCTCATTGCAACTCAAGCAAGGCGAGCTAAGTTTTGGGTTTGTGTAACCCAAATATGAGTTGCAATTAAAGGGCCCAAGCCTAGGCTTGGGCTCGAGTTAACCTAAATTAGTCAAACTCAACTAGGCTCGAGTTTTGACCCTAGCCTAATTTCAAATTTGAAATGTATGTGGAGGATTATCCAAGATCGGTCTTATTTGGGCATACAGAGGATGATCTATTCATCTTACAGGGGATACAGAGGAAAGTTTCTGGGTTTTAGGCCTTTCTTTTGGTAATGAAACATGGACCATCCATTAGTTATCAGCTCAAAAGTTTGGAATATAGACGTGAAGATCTAATCTCTCCCATCAAATGTTATAACGTACAAATTCTTTAAAATGAGAAAGGTGCATCTTTTTAATGAATTATCACCTGTTCTTTAAAAGCTTACTAGATTAGTGAAAATGTATTGCTTTATTGCTTTGAGTAAGATTACCTAGTGGGACCTTTTGTTTCAAAAATGTATTAAAATTAATAAATTATAATGTCAAATCAGTAAATCTTATGCTGTGAGTATGAGATTTTGACACACTTAATCCTTAGCAATAGTGCAATACAATCTAGATCCATGATCTAACTTCTTTTACTTGCAAATTAGGTTTATTGATAACTCAAAGGGTTTGAAACGATGAAAAGGAATTTACCCTGCGAAACAGGAGTTGTCAGTTTAATTCTCACTCCATTCTCAAAGATCACTTTTCGTGAATTTTAAAATTTGCAGGAACAAATAAGAGAGATTTGAAAACTAATAAATGCGAAGATACCTCTCTTCGCTTCCATCTGAATCTTAACAGGGTAATAAGACTTGAAGCCATTTTTTTCCAGAAGAAAGAAGAAAAATAAAGCAAAGCAAAAAAGTGGCATTTAAATGAAATAGACAACCATGAATGAAATGGCAAAAAGGCAATATCACCCTTTACATCCTGGGTCCTCTAGAAATGGAGATTTCTCCATATGCCACCTTCTGTTCCACTCTCACGTAGTTACTCGATGCCAGAACTGCAAATACCAAACAAATTCAGTAAGCTTTTGAATCAGCAATTAATCTTTCTTCCCTTTAAAGTCACTAAACTAAAGGATAGCGCTTGGAATAGATGGTACCCATGTGAATTTTTTTTTTGGTAATATAACTTTCTCCATTCTATATTAAAGGTGAGATTAATCCTACGAACATGTGTAAACCTCTCAATCCACACACACTGGTTAAGTCGATGGGAAATAATTCTATAAGAAATGGCCGGAGGAATTGAGCGTAAATCGAACTTAAGACCCACTTCATAAGATATGCGTCTTGACCATTAGACAAATAGTCCCATCTGAAAATTTTCAATCAATACCGGTTGATTATTCAGTTATACTGAAATTGGCACAAGTGCACAAGTGGTAGTGCACCAGATAATTGTTTAACTTGCATATGACGTATTATTTAATTGTATTTGCTCTATCACTTTGATCTAAATTTATTGAAGTGATGCTGTGAACTATATCAGTTAATCTATCATTATCATTATTAAAGTTTTTTGTTTGATTTATTTGAAATTGCCTTTCCAATTCATACCTAGATGACATTTATTCGTTGCTAATCAAATTGACTTCATATTTCTTGCAAGTCACATATATAGATGAGGTAGACTAGTTACTCTCGCGAGGAACAGATCAAGTCTGGTACCCACCAACATAGGAAGTGGCGCCCATTTAATACAAAAAATCAAGAATGTAGTTCACTTCACTTACAAGTGACCTATTCATTGAATGATAATATTGGAGCCATTATATTTTCCATTATGAGTTAGAGTGATGGGTAAGAATCGGTTTAGAAAATGAAAGTTCTGAATTCAATTCTCACTCTGTCAAAGATCCACTCTCTATAGAGTTACTCGGTGTGTGTGACTAAGGAGACTTACACATGTCTCAAAGATTAGTCAGGTTCTCTAAGAAATCTGAACGCCTTCATCGTAAATAAATTCTATTCCATTATCGTTAACTTTATTAATATGGCTTTCTCAGTGAACATTTTGAAAAATTATATTCTTTGTCATGACCCTATTTACTTAGTGTGTGTAACTTTTAGAATTCAAGGAGGTGGAAATCCCATTCGACAACCCAAGATTAATAAATAATAAAATGCTAGGAAGACAAGAAACAAGATATGATCAATACCACAAGTCTGGTAGAAGAGCTGAGCTGCTTTGCTTCGGCTCATGCCGAAGGCTAGATGGTTAAGAGACTCAACTTGAGGGTTCCCTGGCGTATCAAAGTGCAATTTCAGGTGCCTACACATGAACCATACAAATAAACGGCATTATAGTCACCAACAGTTATAACAAAAAATATAAGCATCGAAATGGCATAGCAATGTGTCTTATGTTGGGGCTCATAATAAATTAACCCCAGACCAAAATTAATATTTAAGTTTTTTTGAAACCAATCAACCACTCAAACGATAATGAAGAAATTATCCGACAATAATATCGAGAATCAAACCATACAGAACACACCAATATTTACATGGAAACCCTCCAGTGTCATTACTGTCTAGTATAAGCACATGAATTATGCAAACATTGTCTCATATTATTGATATAGGTTGCTAGAAAAATTTAGTTAAAAATACTCATACCCAGGTTCACAGGGTTTCCATTGTATATCATTAGTGCTGTTTAACTTGCCATCAGACAATTGTGTTCAATATACTTTTGCAAAGAATTAAGTATTCACAGAGCTGGGAGTGGAACTAGATCAGAGTACTCACGTTCTTATTGAGTGAGTAATTTCACTCATTGCCGGTGACTTCATCAGAGTTGGAGTTTGAGTGGGCACAGTTTCCACTAACAGTTCTGTAAAAGAGGTAGACAAATGATTGGGAGTATTGACTACTAAAAAAGGAGAGTGGTAGCATTGAAACATGGCAGAAACTACCATTTCTGCTTCTAGTATTAGTAATTGTGCAGTAGCAATTATCTTATCAATAGTCTCATGATTAGGTAGTTTTGGTCTATATAATACCCAGATCAGGGGTAGCCACATCCTCTGAGAGTCTTCTGAGCTTGGGGTCTCTTCCATTTTCCTTCCATGAAATATCCTCTTCCACTGGATCTAGGCTACCAAAGCTATGTCTTGATGATGAACCCTGCCGTCTTTTTGATCTGTTCACAAAATTTGATTGCATTGTCAAGGTCAATTAATAGATTTTTAATAAAAATTACCAGAACTCAAACATTAGAGGCATCACTCAGAGGCAATTGATGTTGGTTACAAAAAAATTCCACTGCATATCCAACTAATCTTGCAACTGTGGCTGCATGATCTGCCTTAGATTAGATTTCTGTGAGAAAAGAAAAATCTCAAACTTCATGTTCCAGAAGATGCTCAAATCTCTTTCTTCTCTGCATATGTTTGAGGTACAAGATTATTGAGTTCATTCATTCATCATGTTCAGGAGTGTATTCATTTCGAAATGGGAGAAATAAATGTTCCTTGACATAGGGATATCCATATTATTGCAGTCCTTGAGTGTACAAGTATTGACGATGATTAGGTGATTCAGGCTATCAGTTAAATGGGCTCATTGTTTATACACCAGAGTTTCAAAAGGCCAGTTAATGTAAATCTTAAGCTAAGTACATGCTTCAAATAGAAAATCATGAGGGAAAATTCTCCACAATTTTAAGTGAAGCAAAATATTGAACAGAGTGGATGTTACAACTCGGGGTATTTTTTACCAACATCAATTGTAGGGCCATTAAATCAGTAGTGTGTGTTCAGAATCCCCTAGGCATCCTTGATCATATGAGTACCATGAGCACCTGGCCAAATAGCCCCCCTCAACCAGGCTTTTGCATGCCAAGAATGCTTTGCACTTTGTATATGATAAGCATATCCTTTGAACAATTACATATCGTAGAGGGAAGATATATAGGAAGACATGATAAATTGGAAAATGATAGACTGTATAGTTTATGATAAGGCCACATAGAGAAGTAGAACACGAAAAGCTCCCCTAAATAAATGGGATTATGAGTTCGATGTTGGTGATGATGATAATATTTAGAATAACAATAACACATATGATGAAGTTAAAAAACAAAGAGTTCACTTGGTGAAAGGTATTATTTACTATGACTACAGTTTGAAGTATGCCACCGACCTTCCCGAGGGCAATTGAATTTCTGGATCCATCTGCAAGAACTCATCTCCAGATCCAGAGCTAGGATTACGTGCTGTAGTTCCACACAATACAATTAGCTTATTATCGTTGGTATGTAATCCAAACTTATTTATGAACAGCGCAATGACAAAAGTATTAAAAGTACCCGAACTTCCCGGAGTAACAAGCTGATCCATTTTCAGTGCGTCCTTTACTGCTATTTGTTCAATGTTTTCAAAATTGGCCCTCAGCTTCTCTATTGAGAATTGTTGTTGCTGCGGACCAATTACACTCTGAAAATCTTCAACAGGCTACAGAACAAAGCATTATGTATCAAATGCAAAATAAAAAATGTTTATGGAATATAAGAAAAAGTTAAATATGTTCAGTAGTTGGTTGATAAAGAGAATCTAGAAGAATTACAAAAACAGCTCAAACCAACTTACAAATTCTCGAGGATTGTGAGCATCATTCCTATGATCCAGTGATGATGATGATGACAGTCCTGGCGGTTGAGGAGGTGATGAACCTACCGTACATTAGGATGAAAAATGATTCATCAGATACAATTATTCACTTTTGGTTATTAGAATTTCACATATGGATGCATATATTGCAAATGAGCTGCACAAATTGATATGAGAAGGCAAAACTAACCTGAAGGTGAATTATGGCTAGGCTCTGCTACCACACACTTTCTCCATTGCTCCAAGAGAGGTGCCGGAAAATGGGCTTCACCAGTAACACTTTCTAAACCAGAAACTAAGGCCACAGGTGGAAGCTCCATGAGGCTACCGGTCTTCTTAGATAAAAATGTTTTAAATTTCTGCCATCCAATAATTACAGCGTAGTGGACAATTAGGTTGAGTCATGTTCAAGTGCTCAAACAGGATAAGCTTCTTACAAGAATCAAAATGGGTGAATAAAAAATAGATATTTAAAACCTTCATCCTTCTATCACTTCTTGAGAAAATGTCAGAAGTGTCATGAAGCCAAGCTTGGTAGATTTGACCTGGGATGATAGTCAGATCATTGTCCATAATGACACGGGCAGACTTTGGCCCTGCCTTCCGTTTTATTGGTCGTCGTCTCTTAATCTGCTCGGTCTGGTAATAGTTCCACAAAACTCATTAAGATGAGAAACCAGAATGTCACTCAGAATTTTGTTTCAGTATCCTCGTTGTTAAGCAACTCTAAGATGGTAATACCTCTTGAGCTTTTTCTCTGCTTTCATCATTATGTTGCTCATCTTGTGGTTTATCGTGTGGATCTTGGATTTCATCAGCTGCAGGAGGAAGAACTGAAGATTATCACTACCATCTAGACGAATCTAAACAACTCAGTAGATTGTAAGTCATCCACTACTTAACTTACCTCTACCCATGGGTGGTTCTTTTCATGTGTTGGTTTTCTAATTTATATGTAAGCAACAACTGTCAATCTTGGACCATTTGTAAGTAACAATTGTACATTAAGGACTTTAGATTTACTTTCTTCCTGCTTCTTTTAATGTCGTGACTTCTTTACTTTTACCATGAAAACCTATTAAGATACTTCGTGTTAACTTTGTCAGTCTTCAAAAAAATAGTTTCCCATGCCTTTGTTTGATTGTTGAATAGAATCAAACTTGGCCAGTAAAGTTCTTGTCTTTAAATAAATGAAAATAAAAAAAAACATGCAAAAAAAGCAAGCATGGGAATGAAAATTAAGTTTATTCACCCATTCATGTACCACTTGTTTCAATCAAATGATCCAGACTACAAAGTTTTGTCAAACTAGTTTATTCTATAAGCAGCAGTTTGCACAAGCATCGCAGGCACACATGAGATAAGTGAGTCGCTCAACCAATTCTACACACAAAGGATATGATCAAACCCAAAAACCAAAAGAAGATCATTCAAGAGAAATATGGTACAAAGTACAGCATTTCAAGAGAAATATGGCATTTATATGCTAACCTTGAAGGGATTCCTCATGAGGTGGGGGAGAGGGTACTAGAGTAGTAGGAACTTGTGGGTACTCTTGTGGTGTGAAATTCAGTTCTTCATCCCCATCAATATCAAACCTGAATGTGGAGCACTTGGTACAATTAGTCCCAAGATTAAGATATGCAACGAAAGTGTATCTTCATTGTAAATTATGTAGAGAGATGAATGAGTTCCTGATTGAAGTTGGGCAACACCGTGACTAATCTTTTTTAAGTGACTTTTTAATTGTATTGTTTAAGCATCATGAATTTATGATATTCTTGAAGAAAGATACATATGAAGAACCTGGTGCTAATTACTCAAGTAAGAAAGCAAATAACGGTGACAAGACATGCCAGTATTCGGAGAAAAAAGTTAAAAAGTTAAAAGAATTGAAAACTAGCAGGGAAAAAAATTATATAAAGAGTGCAACTAATTTTTTCTGCTGTCTAATCAATATCCCCAACAAGATAGTAAATTATCATTATCCATTTTAATGGCTATAAGCATCACATTTGTAATGAGTAGAATTAAATGATTGTTAAGGTTTCTTTCAACTCCCTCATTGTTTTCATCATCTTCTAAATTATTAAATTATTAAGTTGATTTTTTATTTAAATTTGATAAGCCATTTCGATGAGACTGGTATCTATTTAAATACGAATTTCTCATTTTTACTTTTTCATGTCCAAACACCCATAAGTGTTACGGACCAAGCATCCGCAGCTCATACAACATGGGACATGGCCTGCTTGATGATCATTCATGTGCATGTAAAGGGTACTTTCATACCAAATGGAACATCTGAATGGAGTTTGTGAGCATATGAGCATAACTAATGGTATTCCTACTGTATAGAGTTTATGGACTATTGTGGCGTCTCTATAGTTGTGTAAGCATGTAGGTTTTACAGCACTGCGGACAGGTGGAGTTAGCTCTGGCTATTCCAACGGCAATGTGGTAATATCAGTAAAAAAAAAATCAATAAGCCACTCTAGTTGTGTAACAAAAGTGGGTCTTTACTCTTTAGACAACAGAAGAGAAGGCTATAAGTGCTCGACATGTTGGGCAGTCTTTAGGATGTAGTTGCTTCGAGGGAAGAAAAATGGAATGCTTGCCCAAAACGTCGTTGGTTTGTAAGATTGGGGCATAAGCTTCAATCATTCAAAATATTGACATGATGGAACCCATTTGCACTATAAGACTCAAAATGTTTGAAGCAAGTCAATTGACAGTGATGAAGGCTAAGATTGGTATTAAAGTTCATCCAGATCTTCAACATAAAAAAAATAAGTTAGAATCTAACTCAAGTTGCAGCATATTTAAGAAAACCCAAATTGCATAGTTGCTTGAGAATTTGGAGAATTCTTCATATCTCTTTCCCTTTCCAATGCTAATTGAAATTTCACCATCAATTCTGGGCAAACAGAAACTCAACTGAAAAAATATCACTTGATCTAAATTTCACTTTGGAAAAAATAGAAGAGGCGTAAATCTGATTGAGAAATTGTCCAATGAAAAACCAAATTTGATTTTGCTAGATAAATTTGTTTGCAAATTGAAATAAAGTAACAATAATTGAAACTTATAGGACTGAGAATAATCTGAAAATAAAATAATTTGCTGAAAACTTAATCAGGTTTGCATAAACAACATTAATTCAACTCAAACAAAAACCAGGATTTCTAAGGAAATAAAAACAACAATTTCCAAGTTGGGAGAACTCTCTCTTCTTTTGATTCAATTGAAACTTAGAATTAAAGACAAAGTGATTGGATACAAAGGATTCAAAGAAAATGATTATAATGGTTGTACATGCCTCTAATTTATAGATGTTCTTGTAGAAAAAAATAGAAAGATTAACAAAAATACAGTTTTCCAACACTCTCTGACACATGTTTATAAATTTGGATTTTTTGGAAATTAATTTAACAAAATTTTCAATGAATCTAATTTTACGAAAATTTGATATTGTTTGGTATGTCAAAGATACGTGCATAGTTATTTCACATTTTCTGCCAAATATCAGAATGACATATGGCATCAGAAAGATAAAAATAAAAGACAGAAAAATTCCAAATCAGGTATGGACGATCATTGGATATTGCTTATGCTATTTGAGGCCAGAATTTCTCTGGAAAAAACTATAGAAAATACTGCTGGGCAGTTTGGAAGATGCTGTCTTCTAAACCTACTGAAATGCCTAAGGGATGTTGCTGCCTTTGGAAATTAGGACTTGATATATCTGTGACGACCTGACCCGAATATAGGACTTAGGGCTTGACTCAGTAAGAAATTGTCCGCTTTGGACCTCGCACACAAGCTCGAACCCATACGGTTTTACATTTGGACCTGGCCCAAAACGCGTTTTACTTGGTCAAAGGGGTTTGGCCACTTAAATCCCCCATTTTTTCCTCCTCTACTACCGATGTGGGACTCTTCCCACATCGGTGGGTAGGGGTTTCACAATATCTTACTACAAAAAGTATGGACGAATTTTGAAAAAGGATTATTCTAATTTTCTCTTTTATTAAGTGTAGATTCTTCGTTTAGAAAGTGGAAAGAAAGGAGGTGGAGTATGTAGGAGTAAGAAAGGAATTCTGTGTATTTTCTCTCTGCTCAGCATATGAGTTAAATAAATGGGTATATGGACATGAAAACACCTTAAATAAGTCTTAAGTTAAATGCTAAGTTTATAGACTTCGAATGAATATATTTAGAGACCCAATTAGCACATTTTGGGCCCGACTTTTCTCAACCAAAAGCCTTGTGAAATTGAAAAGTGATTTTATCGATTTCACCATTCAATTTGTTTTTATGTCTCTTACTTAAGCCGTTGATATCCGCATCAAACAACCATGAAGCAAAATCCAATTGTGATATTTCATAAAGAGGGCTGAAAGCTGTAAACAGGATCTCCGAATGCTGGGATACTTCTCTAAATACATCATATCATAGTTTGGATCGACGAAGAATAGCCCACTTGCACAGATTGATTTCTGTCAAAGTTAAACTTTGCATATTCAGCCAAGTTTCGTTAATGAACTCCTATCTAGACTCTAGAACTCTAAATGACAGTATAAGGAGCTCGTTTGGTAGTCAAAATTTCTTAATCGAATCAAAATTCTGTTGAATATCTTATGCTGAAAAAAAAAAACGTACGTATTTAATATTTATACAGAATTCCAACTCCGCCAACATGAAATCAAACAGGCCTGAACTCCTGAAGTAAGACTCAGTGCTTGGTTTCAATTAGAGCAGCAAACGAGTTGGGTCAATTTCTTCCCATCATCCCATGACAAACCACCAATATAATTTTAGGCCCAGATTTAGCCCATGGGGCCAGACTTTGAAATATTACACCCTTCTGAGCCAAATGTCACAAATGTTTTTTTTTCAAAATATTATCAGCTAATGTTAATAGTAAGATATTTTCAATTTTGAAGTTTTTGCCTTGAAATTATCAAAAAAAAATCTCACAAAAATATAATATTTAAAAATTAAAAATATAGTGAATAAATATTTAATTAAAATTAATACCTAAAATTGAAATAACCATAAAAGTTTTGAAGACATAAAAGAGTTTATGAGTTTATATAGATATTTATTTAAACAAAAAAATGATACTAACATGATATATCACATTATTATCATGATATTATTGTGGTAAAAACAAAATTATCGATAAAATGAAAAAATATCTATTATTAAATGGTATTATCAACAAATGAAATTTTCATAATCAAAATGAGAGAGATAAAAATACTAGAGATATTTGCACAATGGTGTCAATATTGTAGCTTATCTTACTCCAATAGTTAGATGGGCCTCTCAAAAAAAGAGAAGACCCTGGTCCAATTCAAAATCCCACAGTTTTGAGGATGTGCCAAGTTCGAGCCCCCATGATGTAACTTTGTATATCCTAAAGGCAGTGGATATCATCCGTGGAAGTTTTATGTTGGATTTTTCATAGTTTTCCACACGTAAATAAAAAAAAAAATCTCACAATCCTAACTCACATAATATATCCATCTTAACGGACCACGCTAAGCTTCTTGAACGTTTGGGCTGAGTGGCCCATCTACTATTACCACCACCACCCTACTTTTATGACAAAAGCTAGTAAAACTGGAAAAATAAAAAGAATCCTAGTTCCGAAGTAAAGAAAGAAGATTCAGTCTAATAAACTGTATGAGAGGGTAAACGACCACTTGAATAATTGATAATTTTCGTATAGAAGATGTTTTAAAGATTTTCTTAATAGTTTAAAGGATGGTAAGGTCTATAAACAGTTAAGATGGACAAAAGAGTGAGACCTACCTTTCAGATATGCAAAGATATATAAAATTATATATTTTAACTGCATAAAAAACTATTTTTCTAATAAAAATATGTAAAAGACAATAAAAAATGATGGTTTTAAATCCAAACCACATCGAGATGTCCCACTTACCTCTCAAAGCGATTATAAAGAGTTGTCTCCGCCAGGCACGAATCAAAATGGTCGAATAGGGTTATGTTAGCAGCATCAGCTGTGCCATACACATTTACAAACATTAAGCCTTTGATGTATGTCGTAGGTAACAAGTATAAAGTGATATTTTCTGTACATATGTTCAGGCATGCAGCCTTTATGAACTCTTATCAACAATCAACCAAATTAATAGACTTCTAAATTTAGGTTCTTTATATCACATTTTTATGGTGAGCTCACTCTACGTGTGGTTGCGTGAATGAAACGTATGCATAGTTATCATATATTTTAATTTAAATTAAAATGAAAATCATTAAATAAATATTTTATTATTAATATTTGATCTAAGAATTTAAATTCTTTTGTACTGTTTCAGATAGTAGCCACACTCTACTGTAGCCGTGTGAATGGCATGTAATCATCGTATACTTTTAACTTTTATGTTTAAAGTTAAATTATTGAATAAATATTTTAACTTTATTCTATCATTATCTTAATTTAATTATAAATAGATAAAACTTCAACTCTAATTGTATTTGTATTAAAAAAGTATAATGACAAAAAATAATTTTAGTTTATTATTTTTGCGGATTCCCACCTCAGCCTACTTATAAATTGACTTTTACTTTCACTCCATCACTAAATAGTAATAAAAATTTAAAAAAACTTCTAATCAAGATTGTTGATACTTGATATTTCAATTCACCAAGATCTATCGCCCTTCCTTTCCTTATTAGACAACCCATGTATTCGTACGCGGATGATAAAATTTTGAACATATTAGCCGAGAAAATAATTGGATGTAACAAGTTTATGTTGGAGGCCATCATTAGATTCTATTGATTAGATTTAGATTTAATTTTATCAAAATCAACAGTTAGATAGATATTAATTTTAATGTTTTTATTCAATAACTACCGAATATTTTTTTTCTCTAATATACTCTACAAATGTGCTTACTATGATAATATTTAATTATTTACTGACTTAGTTGTTAAAGACAGAGCTTCTATTGCATAAATAAAGATAAACAGATATTATTCCCTTAGACCAGAACTCAAAAAAAGCTCCACAAAATTATAGTGCAACTGTAGTGCATTTCTTAGGATTTTTTCTATTGTTTAAATTTTTATAAATAAAAAAAGAAGACGAAAGAAACTAGTTGTCTAGTTCACTGATTTAGTGTTCCGAAATCATATTTTTACTTTAGCTATTACAAAACAATTTTCATGTGGGACATGAACCCCTCGTGAAGAACAATTTAAGATTCATGATCAGTTAAGACCTATAATATGAAAAAACTATATATATATATATATATGAAACTCTCCATATAAGTTTTTATAATGGTCAACTAACGATGAATATCTGCAGATACTTTTAATTGGCCAACTAACGAAAAATATCAGTGGATAGTTTTTCTTTTTTAAATGAAAATTTAAAAGTTTAACAGAAACTTGGGGTAAAGAAATCGTAAGTTGGAGAAATTCAACGTCTAATTTTACTTGTTCACATTTCTACGAGAATGTGAAATGAAAGAATCAGTTAAGAGAAAAGAGTAAAGCTTGCAATAATAGCAAATTGTTAATTAATTGACCTAGAAATAATGTTTTAAAATCCTACCTTTCGATTAATCTTATCGTTACTAAATTCAGTTTAGATATCTTGAAAACCTTTTCAAATATCAAACATTCAAAAACTCTTAATGACTATTCTATTTTTTATAATTAAAATTAGTGTGAAAAACATATTCTTATGAAAATGTGATTATTATATTTTTTTTGTTTTATGTATTTTGTATTTGATATTTTATACTTATTAATATATTATTATATATTTAGCTAATTTATTGTTAATTAATTAGTCTATTATTTAATTAATACTATTTAAAGACATCATATTTAGACGGGTTCGACTGAGTTTGATCACCTTTGAACTCCATTAAACATTATCAAACCCAATCTTTTCTTAAGATTTGATCCATGAGAATTTTTAAAACATTGAATAGAAGTAATGAAACAATGACTTGTCGAATATTTTCTCTGTCAAATAGAAAATATTTCTCATTTTTATTCTTAATATTAGTTATTTTAAATATGTATATATGAAATTTTGAAAATGACTAAAATACTTTTAAATCAGCATCATCTTAATCAAAAGTATTTACCTTTATCAATTTAAAATTAATATTCATAATTTAACTATCATTATCATCATAAATTCATTCAGTTATAAAATTATTAACTGTTAAAAGAAAATAGAAACCGTTGTACTCCCTCTATTGTAACAATCATAACCAAAATTGTCTAGGAATCACTTTCTTGAGGCATTGCTCACTAATGATAGTGACCACTAGATCTAATGGGTTTTATAAGAGTGAGTGGGATCTAATATAAGAAAATAGATAGATTTAAAAGTTATTTTGTAGATAATGATTCTCATAAAAAATTAAATCTATTAAATTTGAGAAGTCGTGATTTTAAAAATTAAAAGATCAGTGATAAAAGTTAAAATAATTGTAGATAAATATTTTATCCAACTAAAAAATTAATTCAAAATAAATTTAAATTAAATACGAAAACAATTCAAAAAAGATAGACTAAATTTTGAACTTCCATATATCTACGAAGAAGTAAAGCTTTTGCCATTATTCTCTAATCTCTATTAATATTTTCTACCGAGCCATCTGGATAAAATAAAATTAAAAACCACTGCAAATGAGAGAAAGAAAAGCGTACCCTGGTGGTGCTGCTGATTGAGGTCGTCGTCTCGGGGATCGATGTTGACGTAGGCTTCCCCAACGTCGTCAAGTCCCTGTTTGTGTTAGAAACCGCAGCTCTACTTAGTTGCAGAAGAGCAATTGATACTTTTTTTTTCTATATGTTAAGGGAGATCCATAAAAATTTGTGTTCCAAGTGATCTTTCGAAATGGTTAAAAGTGATTAACACAAACCAAACAATCTCAATCAAGTATTAGATTGTTTAATGTGAGATTCATTAAAGTGAAATTGGATTAATTAGAAGAAGGGCATTCCAATCACAACTCACAGGTGGGAATTAGAGGTTTATTATGCATAATACCATGTGAAAATTGTCCGTGTTGTGGAATCCCGTCGTAGCTGTTGGGATTGAGAAGCGCAGGGACTGCTCAATATCTCCAACTTCCATTTCTCCATTTTCCTGCAATGTAACTGCTTCGTATCTGCATAGAATCAAAACTTGCAAAACAAATATGAGGATGCCATTCGCCCTTATTTTCCACACCTACTGGCTACTGCCTTCCCCAGTTTCAAATCATCCAGTGGGTCCCATTAGATGGCCAGAGGAATACATCTTGAAAAAAATGGCAAGAGAAATTGAGCTAAAATATTGGCTCAACTGCATTTATTTTTGTTGAAATTTTAAAATTTTCAGTTTACTTCTTGCTTTAAATGGTCAGCTTAAGAACTTCGGCTGCAGTCGAAATTTCTTTTTTCCATTAAAAAATTAGATCTCTGTGATTAGGGTTTAGATCTAATTATGTATTTGAGAAAATTTAAATCTTAATCTTCAATTAAAATTAAGCAAGTGAAATTTTTTTATCCAAATTTAGGTTTGGTTCATTGGTTTATCTCATGATCCATTTGTATCTAATTCAAGCTAGGCCCAGGGTGGCGCGAGGACGTGAAGGACTACAAATTAACAGTGCTACTGCAATGGTCGTTACAACTTACATGTTCGCAATCAGGGGCCACTGACAATTTTAACAAACTCTCCTTGTGGGCCATTACATCTTTACATCTAGAGTGTCAGAGTAAATATGCTCCTATTCGGTGTTCTTAGTCGTACGACCCTTTTTCCTTCTAATATCATTATGAAATTATTGTTGTTAATAAGTATATTTTGTTATTTAGATTTTTTATAAAATTTAAAATATATCTGAACATCTTGAGTTTTGATCTTAAATTTTTAAAAATTTAACCGTTTAATAACAGTAACAAATGATTTAAATTCCATCGTGAAGAACATCTACATAAATATTTTTTAAAAAAATGACAATTTAACAGTATATAAGATGTATAAAAGGTTGAAGAGCTCAACTATGATTTATTATATTTTTACATTTTTAAGAGTTTTGTCCTGACAAAAAATCTTAATATTTATTTTAAAATTCAATCAGACTTATCTGCTTTTAGATATACGTAAGAAATTCTCAATATTCGAATTGAAAAAAAAATACGTAAAATGCATCCTCTTAAATGTAATAAAAAATAAAATAAAAAACAATTATATCTTAAACGTATATGAAAGACCACACAAAATGCAACCCGTAACCTATCAAACTATTGGACAATCGTTGCCTGATCAGTGAGATTCTCGTCATCATCCATCAAAGCAAGGCCCACCGGATGAACTTCTCACTCACCACCGAGGAAGGACTGGAAATTAGCGTGCTCCTCCGAGCCATGTTACTCTGGCCGGGAGAGAAGAAACATTTTTCGCCAGAGAGAGAGATAGAGGACGAACTTGGCCTGAGTTTTGCCTTTGGGAAGAACGGTGGGATCTGCGACGGCTTTCACTTTCCAAGCCTCGTTTATCTCGAGCTGCAAAACCATTCCCAGTCACATAAAAATCAAAATCGTCTCTATCTCCACATCCTTCCAATTCTAATCAATGCAGCAAAATCCATATCAAAAGAGGAGACAAAGCAAACCACTGATTTCATTCACTTTACCAGAAGACGCGAAACATCATCTGAGAACATCACAGCCAGTGAGGAACATCCATCAGAAAGAAATACAAGTAGATCCAGAAAGAGAGAGAACTAGAGGGAGAGAGAGAGACTATTACCGTAAAGTAGCTTCACCTTCCTCTGGTAAACAATCACCACACCACCTAGGGAAACGAGAAGATCGATAGCTCAAATCGGTGGAAATTGTAGGGGAAAGGATTCACGAACTGTAAAATTGAATGATATGGATTTACCCATGAGAATTCCGGACAGTCTGAGAGCCATAGGAACTGATGGATTCAAGATCTCCTCGCTGCAACATAGGACAAAAATGAAATCAAATGAGACGAGATCGGAAATCCGTAACATCCTTTTTGATGGAAATATGACCTCCTATGAAAGATAGAACGAAAAATTCGCACCAGATACTGATGATATCGATCTTATAGAGCTTTCTCCTGTTGATTTTAGCGTGCATTGTGGCAGCCATCCTTCGAAAAGCCATTACGGGAGATTTATATTGAAATTTCAGTGGAAACGAAAGGAATCGACGGGAAATTGAAGGACAAAGCAATCTCACCAGATCTGCCCGAGAGGGGCCTTCCTTGCCAAGAGCTGGTGTGAGTAGAACATTTCTTCTTCCTTAGGAGAGAAGAAAATAGCAGACCAGAGCAGGAAACAAAAGCGCGCCAAAACAGAGAACACAGAGTGACAAAAACACAAGTAGCTGATTACTTCCATTTTATAGTGTCCGAACTCCGAACTGATTGGCTGCGTAACTAGCTCATCCCGTCCGTTGGATCTGCGTACACAGGAAGGACACGTGTACGGCTTTGATCAGCAAAGAAGTTTCAATAAGACAGTCTTAACCATATGATCGATGCATCTTTCAGCGATTACTTAATAGCGATATCGAAGTAGGACACGTGGCAATATTATATTAAACTTGTGTGTTAAATCATTTTTGACCATACGATGAAAGAGAATGAAACTTGTAGAACTCATCGTCAGGAAGCCTTCATGAGAAAATCTGAACCATCCGATTAAAATATCATGAGGGTGATTACCTTATGTTAATATTATTGAAGTGGGACAGCTGGTGTATCATCATACAGATGAAGGTTTAGACTTTAGGATATGAGAAAAAAAATGGTGATTTAACTGACACGTGGCATGATTCATGCACGCAATTGGGGCCGTCGGATGTCCAAAATGTGGAAGTTAACAAAGCGCGAAATAACTAAATAATATTTCTGATTTAAGACGGGGCCAAATTATATTTACTTGTATTTCATCACGTCTAATTTCAACCTGAATGATTGATTTTTAATGATCTTAAACCGATAAACTTAGGTTTTACTTACAAAGCCTTAAATTATCTTAAAGAATAATAAATAACTTCAACCTACCCCTTTTCCTTTGAATCTGAATCTCCGAAGTGAACGTCTATAGAGTACCCAAAAATACTCACTCAACATTTAATTTTGTTTATTACACCTGACACAATGAAGTGTCAATATGAAATTGGATGATTTTGAATGCTCTACACAAGTTCACTTACAAAGGATTAATATTTCCTCCCATTACCCTTTCTCTCTCTCTTTCGAGTGGATCCTTGTTCAAATTATTATTATCTTAGATTAAAACATATAATGAATTGAAATTCGGTTTATTAATATTCAGTCTTTAAAAGTTCTAATCCATTTTATTCAACTCAGGTACCTTCTAGAACTACTACTCATCTCATGCCATCAAATTGTCTTGGTAGGCTGGACAAAATGTCGCCTTCTCCACCATCAAATTCTTTCAGATAGATTTACTTTTGAATTATGCTTAATACTTCCTCTGTCCTATTTTAGTTGTCTCATTTGAAAGATTTGTAATTTTTAAGAAACTCTCCATACAAATCTAGCACTTCATGTGATATCATTAATTTTCAACTCATTTTATACTAGTCCAATATAAATGAGACAATTCCAAAATCCAAATAAAACAACTAATTTGGACAGAGGGAGTATGATTTTAATTTAAATAATGATGATATATAATATTATTAGACGATAGAAATTCTTTAATATTTATGAATATATGCACAACCTTCTTTCTCATTGACTACTAACATGAGAGAAAATAGTATTTTAATGCATCCCCTCTCCCTTTACTCCTTTAGTTGTATTTGTTTAAGATATTGACTTTACAACCCACACTATCTTCAAACTTTACTCAAATTCCGACTTATAGCTTTATCAAGCTAAGCTCAAGGTGAGAACTAGCATAATCTTATTTTTAAGCAAGTTACTATTTTTTGGATGTTGTGGAGTTGAATCCAAAGTATGATTGATCTATCAATCTCAAGCCGAGATTAAAATGAAACGATGTGTAATCACTTCAATTAATAAATCATCTTAAATTAAATGCCAGCGATTTTTTCACAGACATTTTGTGTAACTCAACACGAATTTTACTGTATTACCCATTTTGCCCTTTAAATCACTACTCCAAATTAAAATCTCATTTCTCTAAGATTAATTTTTCAAGTTCTATTCCACCATTTAACACTTTATCATAAACCATACCATCATCGTATAAATCAACACACATCAAAATTGCAAGGCCAATTTATCAGCTCCATCCTAATTGGCACAAAATGAGTACAAGTTTTCCATTTTGTTGGCTACACTTTATTGTGAAGATGGAATCTATCCTAGGAAAAGTCTCTCATCCAAATACAGCCTGAGACTGTCACTGGAGTTTCACTTGGTTATGGGTTTTTTCCCTTCATTTTTTTTTTTGAATCTAATAAAAATCTATACAGTAGACCAAATTCTTGTACAATATTCAAATTTTAACTACTTTAGCGTCAAAATTAACAAACTTCTTCATTTCTTAAGACATCTAATAATTTCAACCACTAAGATCAAGTGACAATGATTTGATTTTTCAATTGAAATTTAGTCTACATGAAAATCATGAAATAAGCTTTCATATCCACTGGATATTATTTTCTTAAAATTCATTATTAATTTTAAAAACAACAAATAACCCACGTGAATTTAGGATTAGATTTTATTTGACCGCATCTAAACAAGTGATTTAAAAGATCTCCGAGAGAACTTCAACAAATAAAGATTCCCTTGATTTCTTTTACTCTGGAATAACTTTTTACTTCACTTTCTCCTCATCCAAACACAACCAAGTTACAAAGTAGAGATGAGTGATAACAGCCATGCATCCACACATCCGGATTGAGAAAAAATTTAGAACGGCTACTAGAACGGAACTAGCACTTACCCCACCCAACCAAAATCCAATCACTTGAGGTAGAAAATTGTAAACAGTGGGTTAAATAAAAGTTCTTGTGGTTCCATTTATGTGAGCATTGAAGGCGATAACATTCATCTGCTTAATATGCTCTTCAAAACTATATGGGTGTGCCGTTACCGGAAGTATATTGATATCAGAGGAATGTCAATGTCATTATCTTCTCCATCATCACATGCCACAGCAACATCCAGATGGCGCCTGTATGGAGGGATCTCCACTTTGGCCACTTCCCTGACCAGATCCACGACTTTACGGTCCAATCTCTCCTTGTGCCTGGGGAACATAGTGTTGTAAAGGAGGCATGTCCCAAAAGAAATGCTGTAGGCATTCAGCTCCTTGTCTTTCAACCACTGCAGTAGTTCTCTAAGTGTCAAGTTCTCCCTAATTATCCATCGGTCCCAAATGGTCCAGCTCATGTCCCGGAACTTGGTCACCTTTGGTGGGGCTGGCTCGGCCATGGTGAACAGCGGCAGTGCCAAGTTTGCAAATGTGTTCCGGTAGTCCTCCAGCTTGTGCCTGCCATCAAGCACTTTGTACAGCTCCAGGCAAACAAGTCCTGTAGCCAAGGCCGTGGAAGTTGCAATGGCAGGGATAATCCTCCCTGCAATAAACTTGGCTTTCAGCTTGTCAACTTCAGGAATGCTGTAGTTTCTAGCCCGCATATTTGCAAGCCCGGCTATGAAATCGATATGATAATTCATGTCATTATCCTGCATTTACAAACAGAAAGAAGAAGAAAGCATAATATAATGAGAATATGGGATTGATGATTAATAATAGTTTTTACCATTTTTTTTCCAAGTCGAGTTGAAAAACTCGCCCAAGTTACTCAAATTTGATAGAATTTCGAGTTGAGTCAGAGTTTCGACTTTTCAAACTATGGATATGATGATTGCATGATGATTAAAGAGCCCCACAAAGGGTGGTGCTGATCCACGGCCAGAAGAACTACCCAAACCGTTTTTTAAGTAGATGGTTACTGTATTTTCTTTCTTGACTGCCTCACAAACATATTGGATGGATTTTCCGCTCGTGAGTCATCCACAGCCAGAAGAATTATCCAAACTTTTGCCTTTTCCCATTATATGTCGATGGTTGTCGTATTTTTTTTCTCAACTGTCTCATGACAATGTTGGGTGGATTTTCTGGCCATGATCCAGCCCCACCATATCAACTGTCTGATCACTTTGAAGTGGACCCTACTTCTACAGTGATTGAGTACTTCACAAGTTGAGCAATGAAGAATGCCTTCTGGGCAAAGTGTAAACCTTCTCAAACTGTATGGGGTTCATCCGGGACCCAGGTGGCAGCTTCCTAGCACACTCCTCCAGCCTCATGATCAGGTCATTGATGACAGCAGCATCGTCAAGAGAAGCGGTAGGAAGTCTTGTTGCATTCTCATCAGTTACAATGTTCACCCCTTCCTTGGGTTGAAAAACAGGGACAATAACCTTTTTGACAGCTTCAGACAATTCCTTGTGGTTTGTGGCCCATTCAGGTATGGGGATGCCAAATGTTTCTGCCCGTAGTACGGATGCCGCCATGATGAACTGAAGATGACCTGGATCATCAGCAGAGAACTGCAGCGGTCGAGGAAAACGCTTGGGAGCCGACCAGAAAGGTGCCCCTATACTGGTGGCAGCATCTTCAGGGAAAGTAAAAGTCAATTGCTTCACACGATTAGAGAAGTAGTCTTCGAACCTGGTTGCAATTTAAGTCACTACTCAGATGAAAAGATATGACACCCATGTGAGCACTGAGAAAATTAAAATGGGTGTTGCAAACAAAGAAATGTTTCAAAGCAAGATGTTCAAAAGTTTCCTATATTGGAGATTTTACCCATTGATTTTTTCACCCTTTATTCTAAGATATTCTTCCACTCGAGGACAACTGACATTCTCTTCTTAATTGATTTTTTATGGGCCACTAATTAGTAGACCCATCAATGAACAAGATAGCTTCATTTCATTAAAAAGAGCCACGTACGAGAGAGAAGGCATGGTAGGATCAGGGCCGACCCTGGGCATAGGCGGCGTAGGCCACCGCCTAGGGCCCCCAGACAGAAAGGGCCCACACGCACTTAAACTCCTTAATATACCAATCACAAAGGGCCCCTAAAATTTCACTCCGCCTAGGGCCCTTGAGATTTTAGGGGATCTCAGGGCCGGCCCTATGTAGGATATGAGATGGTAAGTACATAAGTGCACATACAAACACACCCACTTGCACGCACACATGCACACCTACTCCACCCCACCATCACCCCCCCCCCCCCCCAACCCACACACACCATAAAGAGTGTATAAATCCAAGCTCAAGTTGCGGTTGGCTTGTCTCTCACACAAACAAAATATAAAATATAGCAATCCAAGACTTTACTTATTGAAGCCCTACAAACAATTCCTTTAAATGCATTTCTCATATGCTCCCCTTGCATTTCCAATAATATTCATATAAAAAGTTTCATTATCCCCAAGCTCTTTTTCTTAATAATGCTCCCCATGCATTTCCAAAGCAGTTGTCCTCCTCCTTTTTGCTTTTGCCATTTCCCATGCATTTCAGAAATGTTTGTCAAAAACTGCACTCACCCTTCTACAGCATTTCCAGACCATTTCCCATGCATTTCAGAAATGTTTGTCAAAAACTTCACCACACTTTGATGGCACTTCAACAATGGCCTGGATCAATGAATTTCCAAGTCTGGGAATGGGAAATAATGCTAACTGTCTCAACCTCCAGCTAAAGAAAATGGAAAGTACAAAGATGAAAGGACAATATACAGTACTTTAGTCGTGCCCAGGTGATGCAATCTTGGAATGTTTCACATCGCTCCTTGTCAAGGCACTCAATGACACGTTCCAAGAGATCTCTTGCCTGAGCAACACCTGTACTTCTCATTTGAGTCACATATTCTTGAGGATTAGAAAGAAACTTGTTTACTTCAGCCGGTGTTTTCTCAAGCAACCCTTCAAACTCAGAGCGGGCCCATGTTAGACAGTGATCAATGTTATGTGGGAAAGAATGAACTGTGCACATAGGTGCCTGTTTCTCAGGTGGATCTCTGGAAGCCCCATAATGTTCTGTCAAATGGGGGATGACCATTTGTGTGTTGCATTTAGTACCTAAAGTTCCTGATTCCAATAGTGGTTTTCGGAAATACGTGCACCGCATATCCATGTAAAGCCTGGCATTCACATTATCCAATGCATTAATTACAACATCAAGACACTCCCAAAATACATCATCAAACACATGCTCAGTCTCTGGGCTTGCCCGGTTTTGCAATGCTTCTATATGAAGAAGGGGATTGATGGCAGAAGCAGCAGCTGAAGCAACAGTAGACTTTGCCTGCCCAATGTTCCAATCTCGAAAGAGAAATTGCCTGCTAAGATTACTCTTTTCAATGACATCATCATCTGTGATGATTAATTTCCCCTGGCTACCACAACAAACACCCATCAAAGCTAAGTTCTTCAAGAACTCACATCCAAGTGCACCAGCTCCTACAATAAATACCTTGGCCTCCTCAAGCTTCTTCTGGAGCTTGCGTCCAAATACAGAGATCTGTGCATCATAACGGCTGTTTAACGGCTTCAATTCATCAGGTTCCAATGGATCAGAAGGGAGAGAGTCGACAGAGTCGAAGTAAAAAAACTGGCCAAAAAGTCCAGTACATTGATGTTATAATAAGACCATCAAAATAAGCGAATACAGTTCAAAACCATGAGCCTATTAAAACCTCACCTGAAAAATTGGATGGAACTTTCCAGAGCAAGCTTTCACCACCTCTTGTCCAACGATACCACCAAACATGGCAGCCATTGGATTCAGAACAGCTCTTGAGCCATATGAAAAATGGCGCAGAAGTTTCATGTCAATGTCTTCCAAACTACCATCTCCAGAGCTTTCATTGATACTAGATACCAAAGCTATCAGCCTCTGAGTGTCCTCTTCAGA
This sequence comes from Chimonanthus praecox, assembly GCA_022113865.1. Lineage (NCBI taxonomy): Eukaryota > Viridiplantae > Streptophyta > Magnoliopsida > Laurales > Calycanthaceae > Chimonanthus > Chimonanthus praecox. Next base: position 58,719,153 of record CM039090.1, read on the forward strand.
TCCAGCAACAGGTAAGCGTCCCACTTCAGATACAAACTTATCAAGTGACTGAAATGCTAAGTGTAGCAAAGGCGGACGATCAAATTTGGAGAAGTCACTCAGAAGGAAGTCACCGGGGTCTTTTAGAGCATCTCTTAATGGTTTGAAATGCAACACCTTAGGTTGCTTTACTTGTGTAACTATGCCACCTTTCACATATTGACCAAAATTGGTTGTATCCTCCTCCAGTATAAATGAATAGGGCCTGGTATTCTTAACCCTTCTTGGCTTTCCATCATTAAGCTCAGTCATGCCCTGAACCTCAGAGAATACAACCAGATCCCCATCCTGAAACTCGAGCCTTTCATCATCCACACAGGATACAAGTGCAGGATTGTCATTGCTGATGGAAGCAATTATACCTGTACATGGTTCCTTACCGTCGACATCAAAAACAGTGAACTCAGGACCAAAGTCACAAAATACGCTACCAAATAAACCTCGGACTTCAGATTTGATGAAGGAAATTGGTGGTTGGTGGTTATGACAGTAATCATTGAATTCTATTGCTTTTTCCAGGTTGATATCAGTGAAGACTACAGCCTACATGAAGAAGGTAACACAAGTCATACACCATATTGATGTAAACCCAAAGAGCAAACAACAAGCTCAGATAGCCACCAGTACAGGTGACAACCAAATATCAACAAGGCAGACAACTTGGCATCATTAGCCAACAAGATACGAAAAATAGTAACATTTTCAAGAAAAAAATTCAAAATAAGCAACCCAATTAGCAGAATATCCAGCCTTAATCTCTCTCATGTAATGTTTTGATTTCAGCCTGGCATCCATGGATGAAAAAAACACTTGTGCATGGTTGCATGCCACCAACCCTTCAACAACTAACCTTTCAAATTTCTGGATGATTTTTGGGTTCAATCCTTTGGTTAGCCTATTGCTTGGGCCCTCATCTGTATGTGTGTACAATTTCTGCTCTTCTCAATAAATTTAGTTACAACTTCCAATAAATCAATAAAAATAAAATCAACAACCAAACAAAATTAGTTCACTCAAGCAGCCAACAACCACATTTGCTATTCAACAAAAAGAAAGAAAACCTGGAAATTTGAAAGTTGTTCTTTGGACAATTCTGCCGTCAAAGTTGATATCCTAACAGCATTGTTGAGCTCTTGCAGCTTTGGGACACAAACAGTGGCCCGATCTTTCCCTATATCATCCTCTGAGAAGTAAAAATTACTGGATAGGTCCCACAACTCCACTGTCCCTTCATCATGCAATGTGACAGATTTCACACCAGCTAGAACAAGATTCTTCGCTGAAAGAAGAAAAACACAATAAGCAAATAGATGTTCAAGAAGAAACAGGATAGAAAAAATAAACCAGTAACAATTCATTCAAACAATACACAAGATGATTTCTCCTAAGCAACAAATTTCAAGAATACTAAGCACAATAAAAGTTACATATAAGAAATGTTGTGGTCTGACTAATGGATCATGCATAGCAATGCAAACCAAAAGAACAATAAAATTAAAAAATAATTCAGGAATTGGAAAGCTCTCATAGCATCAGATATTCACCTAACAACAAGGTTTGGATACACTGACAGAAGAACAGCTGCACATTCCAGCTCAACTTTCAGACAACATTAAAGTTAGAAATATATTATGTGGTGTATCTGTATAACTGATTTTCCTATTTTTCCGCTCCAAATCCAAAATGATGAATATGCCAATTCAGCTTTTATTCAGAACAAAAAGAAAAGACAAATATCAAACATAAACGTAAAGAAGACAGCTGAGGGACTCAAAACAATTGGAACTCATTGTAGACAGATGTGGCCTTAAATAATAAATAAGAGTCAACTTCAAATAATAAATTGCCTATAATTAGATGAAGCATGAAATACCCACATGAGATCTTCAAACCTATGCTTCAATCCAAATATATATGAACAGATTACATGACTAGAAGATGAAAAAGGGCGCTTCATCCAGTTCATAGAATGAGAGTTCAGTATCAGAATCATAGCAAAACCAGCGGCTTCATAGTCAAACTCATACTCAAGCAGAGCTCTTGAAATGAAGAAATGTGAGAGAGAAATTGAATCAAACAAAGAGATAGATTGTACCAATCTCAACTCCGAGGCCTTGCATTCCAGAAATGAGAACATTGGACTTGAAGAGCCGCCTCATCGTCTCCCGCCCATAAACAGCAAGCTGCCGGCTATGGAGATCTTCATCAATGTCAGATGGATTCCCATCCATGGCGTTACCACCACTATGGTTGTTGTTGGCTGTCGCTGAGGAAGACGATATCAAGCAATCAACCCGCTGCTTCTTGAGGGAGGAGGAGCCGGTGCCATTGTTTTTGCTGTTGCGGTCAGCCGCACCAGCTTCTCCACCAGCTCGCTTTCTAGGAAGCATAGATTGCAATAAACTGCTCAAAATCCCGCCACAGCCCATTGCCAGGATCAGCACCAACGACAGATGCAATAAATTGAGATCAAAAGTGATTTTTTGAAAGAGAATATATATGATGGCGACGGAGGCCGGAATGAAAATGCCTAACAGCAATGCTAAAGCTGATTTTATTTTCAGCGCCATTTCTAAACTAGATTAAGGAAGAAAACACAAATGGGAAAAACAATCATAACATGAAAAAGGGGGAAGGGAAGTAGAAGAGGGAAAGAATCATTAAAAAAAAAACGTACCTATGACACAGTTGTGCTCTGGAAAAGAATGGGATTCCAACGTGTGTGGGGGGTGAAAGAATATGAAAGGAGAAACCCAAGCCAGGAAAGAAAGGATTTTTGTTTCCTCTTTTCTTCTGTTTCACTCTTCCTCTGTGGGTTTTGTGGGGGGATTTGAACCATTTCTCATGCCTTCTGCATTCTCTCTCAGCAGACAGAGAGAGAGGAAGAGAGAGACTTCTGTTCAGATACAGGTGTCATGCAAGGGAGTAGTGACCCATGAGAGTTTGATCGTCACAAGTAGCTTTGCTATTTTGTTATTTAACATTTAATAATTAATATTTTACATCTAACTAAAATTTAAAATATTAATTATTGGACGTTGAAATATTGAGTATAATACGTTAAATGAAAATTATAAAACAATTAATATTACACACTAAATGCAAAAGGCAAAAATAAAAACATATTTACATTATTGATTTCTTCTGTTAAGTTTGAATAATTAAAAATTATTTAAATTGAATGCTTCAGTACAGGTATTTGAAAAAAAAATAAACACTTTTCTTTTCTTATTATTATAGATTTTATTTGTGTTAGGAAAAATATATTGTAGGTGCAAATCCATGACCACTTCAAAAATGATATTGAATATTTGCATTAGTTCATTCAAAATGAGAAAATGATGTCTTAAGCAGCTTTTATCTCATTAGTGATTGTTGTAAGCATGGATTTAAATTAAATTATATATTAATTATGAGTTGTCAATGCACATAATAATGCAAAAACATCTAAGTCATTTCCTTTTAAGTCATCAAATTTAATCATAAAATCTATCTTTTATTTAGTCAAAATTTGCATGCATTTTCTCTATTTTCAAAGAATAATAAGATAAAGTTAGACAAAATCATCTTTAACTCGCTAAATCCCATCTTAAAATCTCTTTATCAATTTTAGTCAACTTTTTCTATTTTTTGTTTGCAAAAATAAAAACAATTTAACCTTTTAATAAATAAAAAGTCAAGATTAGTTCCATGGTTACCTTAAACTATCTCTTTATATACAAACTAATAAAAGAAGGCGCTATGCACGAATGGCCTTAGTAAAAAAATTATACTCCCTCTATTTTAATTTAGTTGTCCTATAAGAACTTTAAAATTGTCCCAAAATAGTTGTCCTAATTAGCATAAAATGTATTAAAAATGGATGAGATCACATGAAGTCTTAGCCTTATAGCGAGATTCCTTAAAAAATACAATTTTTCAAATGAGACAAATAAAATGGGACAAAGGGAGTAGTAAATTATTATTTATTGAGTTTATAGATGTTTGTACAGAATTTCCTCTTTTTAGACACTAAAGTAAAAATGTTGGTCATATTCTTCAAATTCACCAATTTTTTTTTTAATTTTTAGTCATTTTTACACAATTTTTCTCTATTTTAATACTAATATGAAAAAATTGAACCAAATCATTCAAACTCATTAAATCTCATTTAAAATATTTTTTTCATATTTTAGATATTTTTAATGGATTTTTTTATTTTTTTGAGATGCCAACATGGAAGTAAATAACAATTGTTTAATTGTTTAACGAAGGAATGATCAATATTCATTTGACGGTTACCTCAAACTATCTATTTGTATATAAGCAATGAAGACACACGGGCTTTTGTACGAGTGACATAATTATTTTGTGAATAATTATTTATTCAATTTACAATTTTTGTACAATTTTTTTTATTACCAGATATTAATGCAAAAATCTCCACCATTTCCTTCAAACTCACCATATTTAATCATAAAAATATATTTTCTATTTTTAAAATAATAGTATGATAAAGTTGGACAAAATCCTTTCAAATTATCAAATCCCATCTTAAATTTTATTTTCATATTTTTAAAAATTTTAGACGAACTTTACTTATTCTTATGTTTATTGAGAAAAATAAACCACAACCATTTTATAAATAAATGGTTAATATTTATTTGATCGTCATTTTATACTATTTGTTTATATATAAATAATTAAAACATTAATTTTGGAAGACACCAAGTGCAAGAGGATGTGTAAAAAATGAATATATATATAATGTTATAATTTTAAAATTAATATCATCAATAAAATTCTTTACATATCATAAACAAGTTCACGCGCGTAAATGTTCGAGGTTCATGTATCCACCATACACGTGGACCGACTAAGGAGCATAGAAAATATTAAGATTTAAGGTCGAGTGCAACTGTAAACATACAAATCAGACAAAAATCCAATCAATTCAGGTTTTGATATTTGCACTAAAACTCTATTTTGAAGGGAACACATTAGATGTACAAATGATAAGTGTCTCATTCTGTGATTTCATCTTTTAATTTCTTACATATTTTTAGAAAAAATATTGGTGATAACTTGATAGTTTGATGGTCAATTTCTAATCTTATTTACGAGAGATTTTTAGATAAAGCCACACATTAGCCTTTACTCGTGTTCTAACTCGGCTAAAGCTAGATTTACCTCAATGACTTCTCTCTTGCCTTCAACTTTACTCAAGTTAGCTTCACCATTTCAAGAGTTCACTGAGCTTCGTGTTGACTTATGTCACTATCCTTCTGTTCATTATTTACTAAAATGATGATCTCGCTATTATTTATTCTTCCTGAATTCTTAATGATTCGATTAGGAGTCACTATACAAAGATTTAGGGTCATTTATTCATTCAACGTGTGCGGATTGGAGAGTTTACACATGTCATAAAGATTAATAGGTGGGACGCTTGAATACCTTGGCCTTAAAAAAAAAAAAAGAACATTGGTTATTCAAATGGCGAAATGATTTGATCCACTTTTGCTTATATCGTTGGTGATTTTTTTTTTTTAACTTTTTCTTTGATAAATTTCATAAACTATATCATTTAAATCATCTTTAATAGATATATCTAATTCTAAAATATGTTTTAAAATTATATTTTAATTTCTAATAAAAAGTCATAAAAATAAATAATTGAATATAAAATATAATATTTTAACTAAAGAGTGTCCAAACTAACTATCAATTTTTGTGATTTTATATTAAAAGATAAAAATACTTTAAAAATATATTTATATTTAAATAAATATGATTAAAATAATTCAAATTATGTAATTTATAAAACTTATTTAAGAATAAATACAAAGAAGTAAAAAAAAAAAAAAAAAAAACATGGCGGGTATGGATGGATCATGGACCTTTAAAAGGTGGGACCGAAATGGGACCCGCAAGCAGCCAGGTGGCGCTTTCAGAAAACGGTTCGCTGCATTAGAGGGAATCTCGCTCTGTCGGATCGTCGATGCCCGCTCTGATCCCTCATGGCGACGTCGTCCAGCAAGCGCAAGATGAAAGAAAAAGAAAGAGAAGAAGGAGAGGAAACCCTAGATCAGGTGAATTCATTTCATCTTTATCTGCTTTAAACTGGAATTCTGCTGTGCCATTAAATGCGGAGCTGCAGATCAAGTGGTTTCGAATTTCACTTGGGGAAAGAGAAGCCCCAAGTGTTGTTCTAGATTCAATGCGTCCAAGGAAACCAATAAGTTGTTGATTCCACGAATCTCATTGCTGAGAAATTTCACGGATAATGGGGTTTTCTCCATCGCATCTCGATTTCCACAGAACCACTTGTTTCCTGTTTTGATCTTCTTGTGTCCGTAGTTTTTCTCACTTCGAGAACCGAAAGTCATTTTTAAAGAAATAGGTTTGATCAATTATGGGTAAAAAGATGGTTAATTTCCATTAAAGTTATCTCATTTTAACTTTACGTTCCATTTCAATATATGGAACCTTAAGTACTGATTTGAGGTGGAGAAAGTGAATCTAAATATTTCAATGGGTAAAACAAAATAAAATTAAATAAAAAAACATACTACGCAAGGTGAGACAAGAATTTGGCGTGGTTTGGCAGTGTTGCCTGTGTTTGTAGGCGAAAGGAAGGATGGTTTCTCTATTCGGAAAAGATAAGAAGAAGGAGAGAATTATAATGTGCCAAGCACAAACCTAAAAAGCTCAATATTCTCAATCTCATATACAATTTTTTTCTCAAAACACACAAAAGAGAACTCTCAAAAAATCTCTCTAAAACACTTTCAAAGGAGACTCGAGTCAGCAGAGTCGACTTTGAGTTTTAGAACTATGATCCCATCCATCTTGTGTTAGCACTCATAATTGAACTTGACAAATTTTTTCTATGGGTTGAGTGCTTATTTGATGCACATGGGACTTTGAACATTATCATGATTACTTATATATGTATGTATGTATATTTTAAAGATGGCACCATGATGTTAAATATTAACAATGATGATGTTTGGTGGTCTTATCAATTGGTGAAGCATATTAATGAACCTTTAATTTTGCAGTTTGAGGGATTTGATGATTTCACTCTTGCTTCTTTGTGGGAAAGGTATTTTTACATTTGCTTTTGTTCTGTATATAAAATTGCATTTCTTTCTTCATCTCTGTTGTTGTACGCTTTAATTCTTGTGAAGGGGGAACTACTAACCATGATATGCTTTCTCATGTTTCTAGATTCATATCTGAAATAGAAGCTATATGTCGTCTATGGATGGGTGATGGTCCAAAGAATTTGCTGGTATGCTAGCCTACATGGGAAAACCATCTTATTCTCATTAGTTATATTGTTTCAACATCTCATATTAGATGATTATATACATGCTGCTGTAAAATTAAACACTCTCTCTCTCTCTCTCTCTCTCTAACCCACATAGGTTTATGTGTGTGTTGTAAACAAAAAATTATGGACAAACCGACAAAGTATCCATTCTTGGTAAATAAAATATTCACTTAATAAAATATCGTCATTCTTTTATTAATTTTCTTTCACTCCATCTTCATTCACTGATAAATAATCTCATTCTCCATTCCTTGATTAGCCACTCAAATGAATTTTGATATTTCATATATCATGCTTCTTGTGGCTAACTTTATCAGTGAGGTTTTCCTCCATTATATTATGTTCTATTTATTTTTTTTTACTAAAAAGTAGTGGCTTCCTATATGCCCATAATGCACTTCGAGTTTTTGTTTAGTTGATGCATGTATTTAAATGTCTATGTTGGTCTCCATGCCAATTTTTTTTCTGAATTATGTATTGACTGTTCTATGATTTACATTAGTGTATCAATTGATATGCTACTGTGCCACAATAATGAAAACAAGGTTATACATTAGGAAAAATCAACAGAATTTAGAAAATTAGAAAAATACATGTCATGTTGAGTGATACTAAGGGTAACTGGTATTTTTTTTTTGAAAGTTGTAACTGGTATTAACATGGTACCATAATAAGTTATTAAAAAACTCAATGCTTGATATTTAAGACTTATTGTTTGATGCTGTTCCTCACCAATGATGATTTGAGGTCTCTTCTGGTAAACACACCCTTGATAGTTATTAGAGTCATATTTCCTCACATCCCCACCCTAGATGAAAGAGGAAACCTAGAAAGCCCTGAGAAGGGGGAGGGGGGGTAGTCATTTCCATTTGTTACTTTACTTCTTTTATCTTTGCCCCTTTTTCATCACTAGGTGTTATGTACATGTGGGCAAGGTGTGGAATCATGGGTGTCTTTGGATTATGGACTTACCTTGGGAATTAAACTCAACCTATTTGGATTAGCCAATACAGAGAAAGTTGAGCTCCCAAAGAAACAAACTCATCCCAAAAGAGGTGATCTGCATTCTTTGGCGAGAGGTGGGAAATCATCTCTTGACCTAAATCCATTTACCCTATCATTCTTCATTTTTACCAGATGTACTCATTATATTCAAAATTGGGCCTACTAATAGGAGATTTACACCAATAACTAATGAGACTTCTAATGGATTTAAATTTCCTAGAGAATGTGAAGTTACCCACTTTGAAATTACCAAATAGGATGGTTTAAAAACAAGGGAATTGAAACTAGGATTTTTGACGCATGACAAGCTCTGATGCCAAATTTGACATAGGAAAAGTCAAAATATTGAAAACCCTAGATCTAGATGATAGATGGATGTCTATATGAGAATGCAAAATGTGTATGGTGAATCCTAAAATGACATGCAACCTATATCCATGATTTGCATAAGATGTTAGAGAGATATAATATTAAACAATGTATATAACAAAATTTAACCAAAGAGATTCAAAAAAAAGAATGACATTTACACATAAAGTTCTCAAGGTTGTATTGCTGGCCTTCAATGCGAAATCCCTCAAAAGACTAATTAAATCATACCAAACCTTGTACTAGGTCTTCTTGATTTAAAAATTAGTCACCCAAGGGATGAAATAGGGCTATGGGGTTTAGGGTTTGCCAAAGGGATTGGGGTTTGGTATTTTTTTTAATTCTCGGGCTCAACTGGTTCTCAAATAAGGTGAAATAATATGTTAGGATTAGAGCTACAAGTTTAAGAGGGATATAGTGGTAGGGGTATAAAATAGGGCAAAACGGGGCCAAAGTGGACCTGTCCGTATGGACGTGCAGACATGTACGAACGTTCATACAGACTGGTGGGTCTTGATGGGGTTTTGGTGGTCGATGGTGGGGTTGAGTCCTTATTTGGTTGGGATTAGGATTTGGATGAAAAAGGAACAAAAATAAGGTGAAAAAATAGGAAAAAAATGAGGAGAAAATGGAAGGGAAAAGAAAATAAAAGGATAGAGAAGAAGAATTAATCTGCCTAATTTTGTTTTTGAGAATAATTAATCTGCCTAATTTGGTGTTTTTTGAAAATCAAAGTCTAACTTGAAATTGTAAAATCCGTCCTATTGGGAATTGTAGGTTTTTTTTTTTTGTTCTTTGAAAGATCGTTGATTTATTAATCTTTTGGAGAAGGATTCTTCTGCCTGAAGGCCCTCAGACTGTGGGCAATAATGTGACTAACTTTCTACTTGTGGTGTTTGACTTTTCCTCATGTGTTACTCGTTGATTTTGAATCATGTGACCATTAAAAAATGTTATTCATTAACTTGATTGTAGGAGAAGGGTGCAGATTGCTTGGTTTCCCCAAATAACTTATATAAGGTCAAATCTGAACTGAAGTATGGTATGAAAAGCTATTGCATGGAGTACTACTTTGGGATTGATGATGATGGTACTTTTAGTTGACTGGACCTTTATCTTATACTATTTAACGAGGAATTGTCCTAAGAAGCTTTAATTTATGCAGGCAAAATTGTTGAATGGGGTTTTGATTTGCACAATCTGCAGCTATCTTTCGGAGTAAAAGAGTTTCTGGCATGTATTTATCTTATATTTTATCAGTCTATCAAAATCTCATTCCTTGCTTCTTTTTCATGTTTACTATGTCATTTTTTTTAGATGCTAATTGTTTAATTTCTTCATCCAATCTCTCTCATACATTTGTTTTTACGTGCCTCACCAGTTAATTGCACCAATAAGCGCTAGTGGGGTGGTTCTTGATGCTCCTGAAGCCAGCAAACTTCTAAGTGCAGTGGCAATTGCTTTGTCAAATTGCGGCAGGTATAAAAAAAATCTAATATTGTGTCACGCCCCGACCCAAAGGGTGGGCCTGGAACGCGGCTGGTTTTTTTTTTTTTTTTGAAAGATAAACTAAACCAACTCACAAGCATTCTAACTGGACCGGATCAACAGTTAGGCCCAGAGGTCGCGCATGATCCCAACATGTGGACTCAAACACATACCATAAGTCTACCCCACAAAATAGACATAAATAACAACATCAACATAATATCATGAACAATCAAATCCAACCATTAATTCATCATTCAAAATCACATCATAATGACTACAGTAACGTAGTAGTCTCAATACATATTGTTTACAAAGACTAAGTACCACATCCGGTATTTAACAAAAGCAAAAGGTTCAAATAACCAGAAAGCACAAATAAGGGTATTCCCCTCAGGGGGAATTCCAAACCACCGTCGCAACTTATCCACCCTAAGCCTGATAAAGAGGGTCCTCCTCCTCTGGTTAATCGCCTGAAAGGTGAGTAGGGTGAGCTAACTAGCCAGTGAAGGAAATATAACAATGCAGTTTAAGTAAAATAACAGGTTAGCAACAATTCAATAATATCACATGCTTGATAACCAATAAGCATAATGACATGTAAAGCGTCATCATCATTTCTCATCAATTACTGCTATTATCCAACGTAACGCCTGCCGACTACATTGAGACCTGTATTAAGTCCCGACACGGTCAAAATACATCCTTGCAAGTACATATCCGGTTCTGACTTAGCCGATACTGACATCCTCAAGTCAGCAACTGACAACACTCATGGCCCACCCATGGTCCAGTAGACATAAACCATCTCCCATATGGCCGATATTGGTTCAATAGCCTAGGTACGTGGAAGCAGTCTTACATATTCATATGATCAACATCATAATATTTACAACCATCATCAGCACTCTTACCACAGTGCATCATGTCTAGGCACATGAGTGAGTTCATCAAGTCTGAAACCACCCATTGCCCAAACCCATCTCATAATAAAACCTGTTTACATAATCTGCAGAGTTAAATTCCTTCACCGTGATTGTGTGGTTATGCGGTCTCTGTTCAAACAAACAGACAAGTGCACAATCAATATACATAACAAATACGTACACATAAGTAGTATTTTGAAATTTCACGTTTTCTCAAAAATATCCAAAGTATATGGAATTGAGTCTCCTACTGGGTTTCTATCATTTTAAAATTATCATAATCCACAATATAATAATAAATAAAAAGGGACTCAGTCCAAAATTCATATTGTCTTTTAGGCATTGACCAGATCGACTTATTGAGTTAGGTCTAGATCCTCGGATCACTTCTCGGTTGTCTTCTGTATAGGACAGATCTGATATTTTGAGTTAGACCTCGAGGTCATCCAGTGCCCGACTATAGTGTCGGCCTGAAAGTGAATCACTCAGTGCCCGACCAATAGGGTCCTCCTGGAAGCGAATAAAATAGTATTTACACTATAAGTAATAAGAGAAAAGGGGTTAGTACAATTTTAATTAACAAAAAGGGGTACTAACATCACATCACATAATCTAACAAAATATTAATTTTTATTTTTTTTAATAAAATAATAATATGTATTTATTCAATCATTTTTTTTTTTTTTTTTTTTCCAAAAGGTACTAACATCATAAATCACAAGCATCAACAATATCTAAAAAAAAATATATATATATATATATTTTTTCTTCTTCTTCTTCCTCCCTTCACTGTCTGCAACAGACAGTGACCGGCCGGAAAACGTGAAAAACGAATCCGGAAACGGAGGGTTTCCCGGATTCGATTTTCATATCTGACCGGTCTGATGGATTCCTCTGGGAGTCCTCTTTCCATAGGGAGAGGTTTGGAGGTTTGAAACTCAGTAAGCCATCCGATCTTAGCACCGGAAGCTCACTGATACAAAGAAAATCGGGTTTTCCTTAAAACTTTGAAATTGTTTTTCTCACTGAAAACAGGGCCAAAACCGGGTTTTCTGGATTCAAAATTGACTGAAATCGAAAGGGGAATACAATGGTTACCTTCAATTGAATTCCTGGGCTGAAAATCCGGACTTTGAAAATTTTCCCCTAAAATCTTACGGGTGAAAACTGGGAAACAGAGAGGGAAAAGGGGCTGGTTTTTCAGCTGGCTGAGAGCAGAGAGGCTGAGGATTTTTGCTGGGAGTTGAAAGGTGATTAGAGGAGTTCAATTTATAGAAAAAATTGCCGGGAAAAGGGGTCGGTCAGCCGCATGCAGTGGCAACTTACGCCTGCTACAGTGCCGAAGAAGGGTTTGCAAATCAGCCCTTTATCATTTTTAGTTTTTTTTTTCCAAAAAGGTCCCCATTTTGTCAAAAACTGGATTTTTAACTTAAAACCTGATTTTGAAAGTTCAAAATCTTAATCCAACCTTACAGATAAGTTGGGTTTTAAAAACTTTAATTACCATAAAAATTTTGGAATTTAACTCTCACTAAAAACCATTTATTTAAATAAAAAACACAATTTAACACTATTTATTTAAATAAACAAATGTTAAATAAATCATTTTAGAAATCTCATTTTGGGGTGAAATAGAATAACTAGACCATTCTTAAAATTGTCTACCATAAAATACTAATTTTGAATTTTATCTCATTTTCAAAACCCTTTAAAATAATTATTTCTCCCTTTCGGGGTTTTGACGGGCGGATTAAAAATACTATTTTCTGAAAATAAAATTATTTTAAAATCAGAAATGCAAATCCTTTATTAAGGAGAATATTATTAACCAATAATATTCACATAGCAACAATAAATTATAAAAATAATAGTAATAAGCGGCAAATTATCAAAATGTCCCTCTAGCTGGGCGAGCTCGATCACTGAGCTTTCGAGCTCGGATTGGGCCAAACCTGGGCTTTCCTTAAAGCCTTAACCGAAATTTTCGAGATTATCCGGTTAAACAAAATTATTAAGCTAAAACACGCCTAATCTGGAGTAGGGTATTACATATTGACATTCTGGGAGTGGTTTTTTTTAAGTGCCAAATTGTGTGGAATTTTGTTCTACCAGATGTTCCCATCTAGAAACAAGAGGATTTTCAGCAATCTTTTGAAACTGATGAATACTATGGTAGATATCAAAATTCAAAATGGCTTCCCAGGCTAATAACATTAACAAATTTCAAAATGATCAGAGTGCTTCTAGTGGGCTTCTTCAAACCAGATTGAATGTGTAGTTATTCTGTTTTTTCTGTGTCTTTCTAGGTTGTCTTTGTTGTCTCATTTAGGACCCTTTTATGTTTTCTTGAAAGGCACTGAAACAGTTTTATTTAAAAAAGAGAGAGGTAGAAGAAGAGAGGTTGGGATCATAGTCACAAATACCGTTCTCGGAATAATAACGGCAACTGTTAATAACGGGATATTTTCAATTTCTCGGGTTTTTAACAGAAATTTAACGGGAAAATCTCGCGGAAAATATAAATATTTAAAAAATAATAAAAATAAATATAATAAATAATTATATGCATTTGTGCAGCAGTGCTCTGTCAAAAATGATCTTTCTCCTAACTTGTTAGCAGTTTTTCGGGTGTAAATGAGTTGGGTCAAGTACAATTTAGGCTAATTTGAACTTGCGAAGAATGTTTGTCAAATTGAGTTTGAGCCCAATCGGGTAATCTTCGAGCAAAAGCATCCCTCCTCAAGTCTACACATCTACCTCTATCATGTATAAAATCTCTATGGTACCTTAAAATTTTTAAATAGATATCCTGTATAAACCTTTTCTGTGTAAAAACTCCTGTATAAACGGGCTCATGGGTGGGCTCAAGCTCAAGTTTTTCTTATACAAGCTCAGTCTTGAATATTGATCAAATAAACGAGCCCACACTCAGACAAATTTGGGCCCTACCGTCGAAAATGGACAATCAAAAGTCCCAATATATTAAGTATGTGAGACATAGTAACCAATATGCTGATTTTTGAAGCCTTGATCCTAATAAACAAGGGACGTTTACCTGATGCCCGACATCCCAAATGAACTTATCATCTGGGTTGTTGAAGACATGATGTAGGGCCACAGACAACTCTGCCACCCCAAGGCTTGCACTTAAGTCATCTCCTATCTTTGACACCATGCATACAATTTCTTCCGGCGACAGAAGAGAGCGCAGGGCGCAGCCGCCGGCAAGCGAGAAAGCAGGCGACAGACGAGAGCGCAGGGCGCAGCCGCCGGCAAGAGAGAGAGCAGAGGATTCGGGATTTTCGGAATTGGAACTCGGAAGAAGAAGAGGAAGCACCGAAGCAATTGGGGATTTTCGTTTCGGAATCGAAGTGAAACCCTAAAACAGAGGGATTTTATGTTGTAAACCTGTAATCGTGTCTCGCACGCGCGGGATGGTGCGGGCGTGCGGGCGGGCTGCTCCTTCGAATTCGATAATTCCATTTCGGTTTTCGAATGGGATTTAAGCTTAGCGTTTTTAACGCGGTAAAAACGCGTTTTTAACGCGTTTTTATCGTTTCTCGCGTTATTAACGCGTTTTTACCGTTAAATTCCCGATAATAACGGCATCGGCGTTAAAAACTCGATTTTTACGCGAGAACGGTATTTTTCCGGTATTATAGCGGTATAAATGAAAATACCGGCGGTATTTGTTACATTGGTTGGGATACATCTAGCATGAATGTTATTCCCCATTATAGAGATAAAAACTACATCTATACAACACTTCTATATAATACATCTGCACCAGAGCATAATCCCAATTAAATGCACGAACACTCAGTCTCTGGAGATTCTTTTGTTTGCCAATAATTCCACCGACCCATTTTCTAATTGTCTAACGTCCTTGAATGTCACCTTCATCCTTAGTGATTCCCTCTTAGTGATCTTCCACTTAGTGATTCCATCTTCCACTACATAACAGTTCTGAATCTTGGTGTGTATTGCTAGCAATCCTTTAAAGTCTAAGGAATACGCCTTTCAGAGGTCTCTCCCCTATTCAGAGGTTAGTCCAAAAAAGAGTTCTCACTAGCAGTCTCAACTTCTCTTTTAGAAGACTACCCACCTTTCCTTTTCCCCTTCCAATTCTGTACCAAGCCTTTACTAACGATAAACCTTTTTTTTTTGAAAAACGTTATCCCCTAATCTCCATCCTCATACGTCTTCCATCCCCTACATTGCAACTAGAGTTTTCCTCCACATGGCCTCCCTCTCCCTACCGAATCTTTAACTCCAGTTTTTTTGACAAGAAACGAAGTCCTTTTTTTTAACATTAAAAAAGAAATTGTATTAATATAAGAGAAAGTACAAATATCACCATTCAAAAAAAGAAAAAGAAAAAAGAAAAACTAGAAAAAATACAGGAGGAGATAAAGAAATAAAAACCAGAATCAAGAGACAAATATTGTCACCCTCCTTCCCAAGTTAATTTCTCAAAGTCAAATGAAGAAAACACCCTCACTAGGCGATATGGGACCTTTCACGCCTTCACAGGCGACTTTCAAGGATCCCCTTCTCGCCCCCAAATAATGGGTATTACAATCCACTCCCCTTAAGACCCGAGCTGTCCCCGGCTCACGTCCAAGAGTTTAATTGTGCTCTGATACCATTTGTAACGCCCCGATCATCCAGCACAACATTGTCCGCTTTGGACCTACAGGGGCCCTAACAACTTTGTTTCTAGCGAGCAGACCCAAGGTTGCTCCCAAAAGGCCTTGTGCTAGAAGGGGGAGAGTATTCCATTTAAATACCCAAGCACACTCTCTAAACTAGGAGATATGAGACCTTTCACGCCTTCACTGGTGACTTTCAAGGATCCCCTTCTCGCCCCCAAACAGTGGAGTATTACAAGTACCCTATTCAAGTAAAGACCTATTAGTTGGGAAATGGAACCCAACCCTTGGGAGGTTATGGGTATGTGCGAAGCTATTTGTTTTTGGAAAGGTTGCGAAGCTATTTGTTTTTGTGTGAAGAACTTCGAGAAGGGTTTGAAAATTGGTAAAGTGTTTAACTTTTCAAAGGGTATTTGGTGTGGTGATTACTACTACTCTCCCCTATTTCCTTATTCTGGACTGCCATTTTCTTTGAAGTCTTTGTTGCTTTGAGCTTGTGGCTAATCATCAAGTGCAGAACATTCTTTTTTGTAGAAGTCTATTGAACATGACTTTGCTAGTCTTCTCCTTTTGGATCAAACCAACTTCTCTTCATCATAGGAAGACTTGAAAATTTGGTTGCTTGACCCTTCAGGTTTCTTCCTTCTCAAGTCCTTTGCGCGGAGTCTTAAATCAGTTGCAAAACCTGACCATTTGGACCATCAAGACCCCCTGCGCATAGTGAGTTTTTGTTGGACAGCTGGTCTTGGGAGAGTCTAAATTTTGATAACATCTGCAAGAGACACCATGTAGCAGGTGCATTCTCTGCCCCTAGGTGGCAGAAATGTCGACCTTTTATTCTGCATTGTAGCTTCTTGTCAAAGTTTGGAGATTCATCTTCAACCTATGATATCCAATAGGCAATGCCAGTCCCTCTAGCTCATCTATCGCACTCCTGAATGTTCCTTGAAGCTCTTTTCATATTTTATATTCTCTATTACCTAGCTCTATTTGTCACCATCTAGAGCCTTTGTTAGGGGAGGAATAACTAAGCCTTAAGTCACAAATTGGAATCTCATCTAGCTGTTGCAACTAGAGCTAAGGCAAAATGCATCTCTTGGGCTGCCCTTCATAAGAGTTTCAGGGCATCTCAAATGGAATATGTTTTGAGCTTGCAAGAGAGCATTGTTATTGGTTGGGGGCGATCTCTTCTTTGTTATCCTTTTCCTAGGATGAATGTTGTTTCTTTTGTTTTCTTCGAGAGTTCTTAACTTGTTGATGGCTATTATCATAGCTTCGTTTGTGCAAATCTTGTTCCCTTTCATCAATAAATTCAGTTATGAGTTAAAAAAGTATATATAATCATCGAGTACGAAACAGTTTTTTTCACTCCATGGTCAGATCTTATACACGTATTTACCATTTTTGTCAGTCTTATTGCTTCTTTCACTAATAATGACTAATAGCTCATTGTATTTATTTCCATTATGGGTTGTTTTGCCCATTCTTAGACATTGATGCAACAACATCCTGCATTTGGTTCTAAAATGTTGTTCATATTGTTTGCTTTTATTTTGAGAGATTGACCAGGAACTCTAGTTTGGAACTTTGAATTGTTTTTTGAGCAGTAACAAGATAATAAATATATTAAAACAAAATGAACGTTATAAATACATAAAGGGGTCTAAGAGACTTAAAACCAAAACAAATGAAAAGAAAAGAACATAGAAGTCCTGCAGTTCTAAACACCAAAGAAAAAATACAATCAAACACCAAAATATGGATCCCCATGGTGCTCTATAAAAGCCCATTTGATTGCATTGGCCAAATCCCCTTCTATGATTAATTTCCCCTAGCCAAAAGAAGTCCACAATGTCAAAGTTCTCCTAATAGCTAAAAGTTTAGCCTTATTAGAATCTCTCAAGCTCATTGGTTCTAAGAAGACTATGGATGATGTACCAGCCAAGTTTAGCCTTACACGCCGAAGGCCAGGCGCAATTGAAGTTAATATAGAACAATGATCATTTTGTTTGTTCATGGATGTCATTTGGTTAGAAGCTACATTACCATTAGCACTATATTCTATATTCTTTGAATCTCTTTCCTTTTACTTTTTTGTTTGCATGTGAAAAACTAAGTCATAACTGTGAAAAGGTATGCTTGTAATGTGCTCTTTATAACACCCATATACTGTTTGGAATTTCATTATAAAAAGATTATACTTAATTCAGCCTCACAGTTATTGCTAGTTCTGGTACAGCCTTCTTCTATAAATTTGGATTATTCTATTTATGATGATTGATATTTTTGATACCATTGTATGCATATTTCCATAATTTCTGTAATACATATTTAACCTGATTATTGGAAGTTGTTATTTATGCTTCTTCTTGATATGAACTGTGTGTATCAATGTAGTATCTGTTGTCATACTTATTTGTTGTTGACATGATATGGTTGTTAATTTGACCTCCTTTTTCCCCCCTCTTTGAAAACGAGCTGTTGATTGACCTCGACAAAACATTAGGCATCTAACATAAATGTGCTCTCTTTGATGACAACCATGTTACAGTACCTGGCCAGCATTTGTTCCAGTGCACGACCCCTCACGAAAAGCGTACATTGGAATACAAAATATGGGGACAGTTTTCACTAGAAGGTTTGAAGCAGATTGTATGGGCAGCCAGGTTCCCATTAGGCTCATGCATTTAGAGGGATTGTATGAGTTGTTTGTCTCTAAATTTGTAAGTTCTTCCCACCATCAGGTTTGTTATTGACTCATATGATTTTAACCCAATTTAGTTTTTCTATTTGACACAATTAATGCCTAATCCTAAAATCTGTGTTTTATAGTTCTCCCTCTCTCTCTAAAATTGAAACTATCACATTGTCTTGTAGAATATCTTTGACTCTTACACTTTACTTTTGGTGAATGTTCCATGCTACTGGTGGAGAGATGGAGTTTAATAATGGATCTTGCTTGATATGCATGCTTGTAAATATTTGGCTTTCGTTGTACCTGAACGTCATTCCATCTATCCCTAAATATTGTATGTGGGGAAGTTGAGATTAATATTCTAGATTTATTTGCGTTTACTTTGAAAATGATGATCTTTTGCACCTTCCTAATATTCTTTTTTTGAAAGACAACTTCATTATTTCAAAAGGAGAAACAAGAGAGACAACAAAGTAGGCTAAAATAAGCTTTACCAAAACAGAAAAATACAAACCCCCCAAATTTACAAGAATTTATTTACAACTTCTGAAACTAGAGTCAACCCTTGACGAGCCATATTTTCTATAGCTGAATTTGTAATACCCTGTCCCAAAAAGTCCCACATTGCTAGTGGCATTGGAAGTTCCCTGGTATATAAATAGTGGCCTTCCTCCTTCTAGCACAAGGCCTTTTGGGAGCAACAATGAGGAATTTGTAATACCCTGTCCCAAAAAGTCCCACATTGCTAGTGGCATTGGAAGTTCCCTGGTATATAAGTAGTGGCCTTCCTCCTTCTAGCACAAGGCTTTTTGGGAGCAACAGTGGATTGGCTCGCTAAAGTAAAGCCGTGGGTCCGTGTGTAGGCCCAAAGCGGACAATATCGTGCTAGCGGGACGGGTCGTTATAAATGGTATCAGAGCATGGTTCAACTCTCTGCCTGAGGGTGTGAGCTTGGTTGTTGTATGTGCAGACCCGAGGACGGCTCTGGCTTTAAGGGGGGTAGATTGTAATACCCTGCCCCAAAAAGTCCCACATTGCTAGTGGCATTGGAAGTTCCCTGGTATATAAGTAGTGGCCTTTCTCCTTCTAGCACAAGGCCTTTTAGGAGTAACAGTCGGTTGGCTCGCCAAAGCAAAGTCGTGCGGGTCCGTGTGTAGGCCCAAAGCGGACAATATTGTGCTAGCGGGATGGGTCGTTACAGAATTAGTCGAACGAGGATCCCAAGCAACCTTAAAATCGAAGGAAACAATAATATGCCGAATCCTTTCAATTTTATCCAAGAAAATCCACGGACATTGGGAACCCAACGCCTTCCATACAACTACTTGAGAATCACCTTCTACAATACTCCCATAAACTCCTAACTCCTCCCAACTTCAAAATACCTCGCCATAAAACTAACAATTCCACCTCAATTACTGAACCTTTAGGAATTGGACCAACAAAGGAAAGAACTGTAGACCCTGAATCATTATTGAGTATCCCTCCATAACCTGCCAAACCAATATCTTGCATAGAACTTCCATCAAAATTAAACTTAAGAAGCCCGTTAGCAGGGGGAGTCTAATAAACTTGATGACTAGGCTCCAAACGATGCATAATCGAATCCATAGAAGGCCAATCTCTACACAAATCTGAAACAGAAACTCTCCGAAACTTAGACGACCATGAATAGCCAATATTGTACATTGATTCACCGGTGATTTGAAGATTTGGCTTGATCCATCCATCTACATCACCTGAGTCGTTCGTTTATGGATTGGATCGATCTGACTGTTGATCGAGCTCAATCAGTGCATTTGATTTTGTCATATTTCATTAGTGTCATAATGTTTAGTTTGTGGTTGTTTTAAGATTGTTACATAAATTTATCATTTATGGTTTTAGTTGGTCCACATGTTTCTGAAGTCACATGTGTTCAGGATTGTCCAAGAGTCTTTCTTTTATAAATAGCCTTTAAGAAACACTTTTGAGAACATGAATGGATGAAAAAAGAATTTTTGAGTTTCTCCATTGCAAGGTTTTGGTGTATCTCCTTCTTCCTTGTGTGAAATCAAAGGACCTTGTGTCATTCAAGGTACACATCTTTTCTTCTTCCTTCATTTTCCTCATTTTCCCCTTTTTTACACTTTGTTTTCACATTTTTTTTTAAAATCCAAACCCTAACCCTAACCCTAACCCAACTAGGACCCAACCCCACCATTGGCCACCAAAACCTTGCTAGGACCTAGCTGTCCACACAGATGTTTGTACAGGTCCTTACAGTTGTACATGTGGGCCTGTTTTGGCCTAGTTTTGCCTTATTTTTCACCCCAATCCTTGGTTCCCTATCTTGGAAGCGTAGATCTTATCGTAACCTAAGGTTTGAGCCTATTTTAGACCTATTTTTCATCCAAAATAAGAAATAACAGACCCTAATTCCTTTTCACGAACCCTAGGTGGTCAATAACCCTATTTCATCCTTTTGGGTGACTGGTTTTAAATCTAAAAGGCCTAGGATAGGGACTAGCATGATCTAATTAATCTTTTGAGAGATTTTGCACAAGAGGCAAGCCATACAAGTTTGAGGGTATTATGTATGGGTCCCATCCTTCTCAATTTGAAACTCTTTGATTTATTTTAAGTATGAATTTGATGTAGGACAGACGTATGTGATCACATGTGGACCCCACTTCCAATTTTTAATTAATTAATTTTTTTTCTAATTAGCAAGTTGTTTTGGTATCTTATTCTTAGTTTTGTTTGTAGTCAGTGTCCTAATCATAGCTGAATTAGTCTGTGAGTTTTAGTCGAGCATGGCAACCCAATAGGCATCCCATGCACAAACCGTCAACATGTCCTTGTCAGAAGTAGTTTAGGATTTAAGGTTTTTTTTTATATAGAAATACTTGATGTAATCAGTGAGAGACCACCAATTTTCTTACAATAATACAGAATCAGATTTAGAAAAGTCAGATTGTTATCTCTTAGCTTGGTTTTCCCTCTTCTGCCAGAGTTGCAGACACCGTCCCTTGCTGGCCCTGTTCCAACTTTGCATCGACGACAGAATCTGGGCTTTATCCCAGATCTGTTCGCTGGGATCTGCCTTAGTGTAGACGATCCTGCAGGCCCCAGCTCCGCCCAGCAGTCCTGCATGTTGCTGCGCCTATTGCTGAGTCAACCCACTTCAGGCATCTCCCTGTTGTCTCCTCCTTTCTACCCAAATCACAGGTAATCCCTCCATCGTCCTTAGCTTCTCTCTGCTGCCTCTCATCTTCTTTTTCCTTCACCCATACAAAAAAATCCTTTCAATTCCCATTACCCAACAAAACCCCAAGGCTTCATCGGTTTCCAAAGCACATATTCATACCTCTCCAATCAATGCATTAGTGGCATTGCAACCCACACTTTCCCCTTTACAATAATACCCCTCTCTTCTTAGCCAATGACCATTCAATCCCATATTCTTTTTCCACAAATACCCTCGCCTAATACCCTATTTACTCACCTATCCAATTTTGACCAATCTCTTGACTATTTGAGTCGCGTTTATCGGATTTGACTGGGCTCTTTTAAACCCGCACCGCTTCCTCTACGTCAGAATTTGCATATTGTTTAATTGCAAATTATCTCTTTAATATAATATGCCAATCATGGATATAAGTTGCATGTCATTTTAAGCATCATTGCACAATTTCGCATTATCATAAAGCATCGATTTAGCATTTAAATTTAGGGTTTTCAATATTTTGATTTGTTCTGTGTCAAAAAGATAGTTGATCAAATCATAGTAGATATGGAACTCTTAGCAAAGATCTTCCCATGCATTTGGATGTCCATCTGTTGCATGTTTTGTGGGCCTGCTAGTGGGATTTAGGCTAGATCTTTTATTTGTTGCAACAGGACTGCATTAAGCAAGCTTATCGTCAAGTTTGTCAAAGTGAATTTTGTAAGCTTTCCTTCCTCGAACATAGACTTGAACTCTCCTTCCTTGTTGACTTCAGTGTCTGGATCCCATCATTGGGGTATCACTAGGAACGCAAAAGTTGTTAATCCGGTGACCATTGGAGACCCTGTATCACTTCCCTTAAAGGTGATGAGTGAAGAGGATGAAGGATGTCTTATAGAAATAGCATGTGATGAGGATGAAGGGAGCAGTGTTTAACAAAGGCAGATGGCAGAGGCTAGGGTGCAAATTAAGGTGATGATGAACAACCAAAAATCATCAAGCTAGAGAGAAGTTCAGGGAGGTTTTTCAAAAAGCATCAATGGGAACCAGTAGCTGAAAGAGATGGAGTATTGCTTAAACAAAATCTGAATATTCTTTTTTTTTTTTCCTTTCTGCAAATTCATCAGCTTCTGCTTCTCGTTTACTACATTCAACCACCTCCACCTTTTTTTCCCAACGAGAATTTGATGGTTGCTAGAGCTGGGAATAATTTTCATATCTTTTTCTCTAACTTCATTTTTTTCCAGAATAGCAAAGATTGTCTCCTTTTTCTCAGAACCTGTAATACATAGAGACTTTAATGAGGTAGAATTGCTGGGTATAAAAAGAGTGTTGGAATTATGGGCTAGGATGGTCACGACAAACTATTGCTAGGAGACTCAGGAGATGCTATCAAATGGGCTAGTGGTAGGAAGAAGCTCCCCAGGAGATTGATTGCTACGGTCAAGGAGATTTGGAGTTTATGCACCAGGAGGGAGACATACAACAGAGTAGCAGATTTTTATCTGTAGCAGGAATAGAGAAAGTGGAAGCGGTTGTAGATTTTCTGTGGTTGTTTGTGTTTGATTTTTCATTGGCTGTGTTCTGTTGCTTGAGAGTTATGTTGGCTTCATGTTCGCGTGTTGGTTGGTGTAGTTTTCATCTACTAGGCTGTCTTGTTGTATTCTTCTTTCTTTTGATAAAATATATTTCATTATTAACTTTCAAAAAAAAAATATTTCATTATTGTTTCAAAAGCAAAAAAAAAAAAGGCTTCATTTTGCCAAATCTGGTAATTTTCACCAGAATCCTATGTTAAAAAAACCATTAGCCATTTAACGCCTTAGCTATGTTCAAAGCAGAGGATTCTGAAGTCTCACAAAGACAAAAATTCCCCTATTGGTATCTGTATTCTTGGGATGAAGTTGTCTGAGACCGCCCCAAATTTACCAAAATTAGATTCAAGCGAGGAAGGAGAAGCTTCCCAGGGAAGATTTTGTACAAACAAGGTTGTTTCAGAGATCCTATTTCTACTGAAATTTTCATTCTTCTGCACATGGAACCGACCATCATCTCCTTCCACCATCATCTTTTTTCTCCAGATCTGTCACCCTTTTGAGTTTCTCTTCTCCATTTGAGCAAATCAATGTTGTATGTTCAAATATTTGTAGTGTGCTTTCTTTGCAGGGCTTCCCATGCTAACCTCTCTCTCTCTCTATATATATTATATATATATATATATATATATGCCTGTGGATGTTTACATTTGAAATCCTTGTATATATGTGCATTTGTCTATGATACATGACCCATATAATATTGTGTAGTATTTGAAGTATTCTAATCATAATTTGGACAAATCTGTACTTCTTCTAGAAATTCGAATTGCATTCATAATTTGGACAGATCTGTACTTGGAACAAATCCTATGTTGTATGTTCAAATATTTGTTCCCTGGTCTTTTTCCTGTCCTTCATATGCTAACTTTTTTTTTTAATATTGAAGGCCTTCTCGACGGTTGATTTGTCAACGACTGGTCTTTTTAAGGTCCACTTCAGCATGAAGCTCACCTACAGAACACCTCCTCATGATGATGATGATGATGTGATACTGGGAGGGGACTCTGAAATTACAGAATCAGGTGGAAATTCTGAAGGTGATTCACTCCGCAGAACACAATGGGATGATGATTGTCCTTGGTCAGAATGGTATTCGGCGGAAGATCCTATAAAAGGTAAACTTGCTTAGCTTCATTCTCATCACAGTGATTTTGTATTGTAATGTTTCATTTCTCATCAGTGTTTTCTATTTCATATAAGTGTTCCTTGAGTCTTACTACTGATTTTGTTTTCATTTTCATCCCCCATTCCTGATACCAAAGGCATCTCGAAGTTCAAGAAATCGGAACCATCTTAGTTGACAGTGACTTCATTCTACTATTTGATTAAAAACTGTGTTCTTATCCCATTTGCTTTTGAAAACTATTACTTAGTTGTGAAAGAAGCATGAGAGAAACCTTGGATTGTGGAAGATTTTAAAATTTCATTTTCTGACACTCCAAAAAATGGTGAACTCGTGTTTTCTTGTTGATATAGGTGTGGAATGGCGAACTCTTAAAGCCTTTTTCTGTACGTTAGATGAGTTAAATGATGCGGCTATCCCAAGCTCAATCAAGTCAAATGAAAATTACGAAGACCCATTAGAGGATGGTGGGGGACGCATGTGAACATAATTGGGGAAATTTCACTCCAATTGCATGTTAGAATTGATAGTGAAAAGAGAGGGCTGAAAGAGCTTTCTAATGGACCCACTTACACTCAAATTGAAGCCCATATGGATGTGCTTCGGGTCTAGGCCTGTTATGACATGTTATGGACCTTAAAAGCCCCACTTTAAGAAACCCATTTGCTACAAGGAATCCACTTAGACGAATTTGACATGTCATCACCTACATGGAAGCCATGAATCAAATTATCCTAATTTTTAGTTACCATAGAACCCTCTACAATCTTGGGAAGGCAGTGGTGCATGGATTATCCACATTTTTAGAGTATCAACGAAATTGGAATGAGAACTGAGGCAAGGGTCGAAAATGGAGAGAGAGAATTTTGAGTCCTCACATTCAGGGTTTACAAACAAGCCAAAAATGTGTGGAAGTCATGCTTGGACGATTGTGAATTTTGTATTTTATATTTTTCTTACAATTTCATGTAATAATCCTATATGGCTTCATGAGAATGGTAGACTGGACTGGAGAGAAAAATGGAGAAACCAAAAAGGGAATGGCATGTACACGGGAGAGAGTTGGCGAATGGGAACCTAAGTTATAGGATTTTGGAGAAAAACCTAGCAACCTAGGCATGTGAATGGGATCCATGGCCGTATGTAATCCTAGAATGAAGGGAATCTAACAAAAGCCTAGGGCTTTGGCGTGTGCAATGGAAGAATGGATGATGGAAGCATCCTACGTTTTATGGCTTTGGAGTTTTTGTAGTATTTGGACGATAGGAAGGCTTGGAAATGGAAGCAAAAGCATCCAAAAAATTAGGGTTTTGGACACTTAATAGGAGAATGGGCGAAGCTTGCGTGGTATGGACGGTTTTTATTCTTATTGCATTGTATTTTTCCTTTTATGTTAGCCCTCACTCACACTGTAAGCCCATTGTTTGTGTACACTTGAATTTGGATGAAATAAAATTAGAGCCTTGAGCTTGGTTCCTCTCCATAGTTTGGTGAGTGTTATATATATATCTATATATATATATATAAAATTTTTTATTTTTATTTTTTTTGAGGTCCAGAGGTGTCCAGGTGCCGCATCCGACTAGTTCCCCGGGATGTGTGAACCCCCCCCCATCCGCACTCACCGGGTAAGTCTGCGGGGAGTGGCCCTTCATTGGAGTCATCAGGGATTGAACCCAAGACCTCAATCTTGAATGAAGTCTTGTGTCTCCATAGTTTGGTGATTTTTTATTTTGGTTTGAATTTATGCAATTTATTTGTCTTTAATTAATTTTATGATTGCCAGTTTTCAATTAATTGTTTGTGGATGATTTGAATTAATTTCAACAACTTAAAATTAATTATTGCTCATTTAATTATGTGCATTTCAAATTGAAATTGAAGCCTTTGTCAATTTTATTCCGGCGAGAACTATTGACCATAGGTGAGATTAGGACCTTTGATTTTTCCCATTGACTGAAATTTCTTTGGATCCTCTAATCGATTTCCGGGGCTCCGTATAAAATCGGTCAGATTGAGATTAGTTTTGGGTAATCATTTTGATTTTCCCACCATCTCTAGCATTGATTTCCTAGAGAGGTCAGATTTCTACATTTTATTGCAGATTTGTGTCATTGGACCTAATCTCAATTTCTTCGATTGGAGCCATCGGCCGAAGCCAAATCCTGTGGCCCCTTCTTTGGTTCTCTTTGAAGCCAGTCTACATCATTAAGTTGGTGAAATACAATTGAAAAGATCACAACAAGTTCATATATATAATATTTATGTAACGGTGCAAAGCCGTGTGGGCCACTCCACGTGGGGCCCAAAGCAGACAATATTGTGCTAAAGGGAAGGGTTGTTACAATTTACATATTTAAAAAAAGATATGGTGCTTTTGTATATGCAATCCAACCGAACCAGATGGTAGCTATCTAAATCATAATGCTTGATATTGATGACATTTTTTTAACTTGGTTCTTTGGATTTTTTTGGTGGTTGTCCTCATTGCTCTCTCTCTCTCTCTGTGTGTGTGTGTGTGTGTGCGCATGTGATGCAGCATGTGTGTCTGTTAAGCATTGTAAATTCTTTTTTTTTTTTCTTTATTTCCTTTTTCTGTTTTCATTTAATTTATTTAACTTTTAGAACAATTGTACATAGTTGATGAGACAATTGGGTTACTCTTGTGACAGTTTTTATTTTTTATTGAAGTGATAACAAAGCAAATGAATATATTAATTAAGAAGGTGCAGTACATCAGAATCAGAAGTAATGGTACAAAAGGTTTGTACTACTGTAAAGATCCCATCACAATCCCTCTAACCAAAATCAGTACATCCCTCCAACTAGAACAATCAAGATAAAAAAATTACAAAAACTCTACGAGTTTCTCCTCTCTTTCCACTTCAGATTTTGCCAAGAACAATACAAACATATTTTACTTTTGAGAATTTATTCTAGAATGTACACATGCCTTTCCAAAAAAAAAAAGTTTTGCATGCATTTTTTATGGTTGTCTTGACATGCGTCCATCTTTTGATGCTCTATATCCTATAAGCAAATCCAATGCTTTAACAACTAAGGCCTTGATATAAATGTCAAAGCATCCTTTTGATATGAACAACATCTAAGGGCTTCTCCACCCCTCTCCCCACTCCAAAAAAGGAAATAGAAGAAGAAGAAAGAGAACCTAGGGAAATCTGAATTTCTCACGTGAGTGGAAAATGGGATGATTGGAAAATAATACTGCCTCCATTTATGGAAAGTATTTTCTCATGGGAGGGGGTTTAGAAAATTTTGTATGGAAGTTCACATTTTTTTCCATGTCACCAAGTGTATGTAGTGTGGTTATGTGGAAATAGGGAATTAAGCTCAGAAGAGAGAAAAAGCTGGTCAAATTGCAGTCATTATTAGTGGATGTTGTTGGTTGATGTGCCACGTGACATCTCACAGAAAATGCTCCAAAGCTGAAAATAAAATAAAATCTGAAGGACCTGAATTTCCCATAGGACTATCATCATACTTAATATATGGAACATATACGGATGTGCAGACACAGACTTGCATAAATACATGTTTCTTCATTGTATTTAAGGTTATCTTCATTTTTTTTTTGGGCATGTGGATAGTAATCCCTTCATTTGTGACTGGTTCCATGTCCAATTCACACACATATTCTGTATTTAATAGTTCCCTATAATACATTTGTCACTTATCCTTTCATTAAGGCCCCTGGATTTTAATCTTTTATCTTTACATGGTCAACATTTTAGTTCATATTTTCATCATTTGGACTTCAATTTTGGCACTATGTTTTGCATGGAAGGCTGCCTCGAAGGCCTCATGGTCTCCAATTTGGGGTACTTCTAGTTAAGAAAATGGGCTCCACATGATCATGAAGTTGATGCATGTACATTTGGAAGTCCATTGTATTTTGCTTGAATCTTTTCATTTCAACATTGAAGAGCCAACTTATAGATCTTTAAAATGATACTTGCATGTGTTATGTGTGTGCTTGTGGTTTTTTTTCTTTTCAAAATAATGGTAAGTAGGTACCACAATGCATTGAACGACATATGTGCATCAGGCACTTTTTGCTTTCCATCTTTGGATCCGTAATCTTTCGCCTCAATGCTATTTCTAATTCTGATATACGACCATATTAGATTTTGAGGCTGTTTTGAAATGGCCATGGCTCACTATTGATTGATCAAACCATATAAGATCTGGATCCACTTAATTTCTCCCAGATCTCATTTGATTTCAATGGACAAGCGTTGTTGACTGGAGGTATGGATTTTGTGAAGCAACTTTGGCAAAACGTTAAGGTGCCAACATCACAAAAATCCAATTTAAATTTCTTTTTTATTTTGTAGCTTGTTAGTTTAGCCTTTTGCTTTGCATGCAGTATAACGTTCTTTGAGTTCACTATGCAACCTTTTATGGTTTTAATATTAGTTGTACTTCAACGCCAATGGACACCTTGGTCATAAAAAAATATTTCTTGTTTTCAAAGCCAATTGTTACCTCTCTCCCTTAAATTAGAAACAAAAACAAAAAAATCTTTAATCATTATTGTCATTATCAAAGCCTTTCTCCCATCTATCATTAGTTGAATTTGTATTTGAATTTGACCAAAATTTTACATTGGGGGTTGGCTTTATTGAGAATTAGAAGATTCACCAGGCCACACCTGGTCTGGCGAATCTTATAATTCACAATAGGCTTGCCTCTAGACACCCACAATAGCCACAACTACCTTTATCTTGGCTTCCAGTAGGACACATGACGACATACCAAATGTTCCTTAAAAAGCAATGGTTTTGCTGCTTTTTATAGGCAAGAATCATGTGTGTGAAATTTTCTCATTTTCATTTTGTTGTTTATGTTCAGGTTTTGAGTTGATAACCATGTGGTCAAAGAAGGTCGTTGAGAGCAGTCTTGAGATGGCTGAGTTAGAGAATGCTTCAGTACATGATGCTGAGAAGTGGCTTCTTTTTCCTATTTTGTCTCCTAATCTGTAAGGCTCTTTTTTTTTTTGGCAGAAATTATGAATCATAACTTTTAACTCTAATATTGGATGAGTTTAGTGCAATCGCTATTAGTCATACAAAGTGTGTGTTTGCTAGTTATTTTGTTTATTTTATTTTATTTTTTCATTTGTCAATATTCGACATAAAATGAATTAGAGAACAAAATATGGTGCAACTTGTAACGGCCCGTCCCTCCAACACATATTATCCGCTTTGGGCCCACACGCTGGCTCGCATGACTTTGCATTGGCGAGCCCACCCAAGGTTTCTCTTAAAAGGCCTTATGCTAGAAGGAGAGAAGTCCCAATTTATATACCAGCGCAACTCTCCCACTCTAGGCCATATGGGACCTTTCACACCTTCATTGGCGACTTTCAAGGAACCCATACACGCCTCTCCAAACACAGGGGTATTACAATCCATCTCCCTTAAGACCAGAGCCGTCCTCGGCTCTGTCCACATCACAGTCCGAGAGTTGAACCGTGTTGTGATACCATTTGTAACGACCTGACCCTCCAGCACAAACTTATCCGCTTTGGGCCTGGATGGTTTTGCATTGGCGAGTCAACCCAAGGGTGCTCCCAAAAGGCTTTGTGCTAGAAGGAGAGAAGTCCCAACTTATATACTAGCTCAATTCTCCCACTCTAGGCGATATGGGACCTTTCACGCCTTCACTAGTGACTTTCAAGGAACCCATACGCCTCTCCAAACACAGGGTTATTACACAACTCCTGTGGGATGAGTTGTCAATAGTCTCGATATAAAATAAAGTTAGCCAGTGGGCTTAAATAGTGCTTGGGCTCAAAATAGGCTTTTGGTCCCAGTTGGGCCTTGGAAATAAAGGAGCCCTAGTTTGATTTGAAATTAGGTTATCATTTTTTAGCCAAAATTGAGCCTAGGCCCGAGTGGGCTCGAGCTAAGCCAACCCTAGCTGAGCATGGTCTAAGTTGTGAACCCCTAGAAAGAAGTGTTGCAGCATGTTGTTATGTTGCCTCCTGTGTTGGGGAGCATTTCTGTGGCTTGGCAGTTATAGTTACCTGCATGCTTCAAGAGGACAAACTTTTCTCATTAAGTGATATGTTGAAGGTTTTTTTGCCCCTAAGAGCAGTATGAATTGAGCAATTCAATAATACATGCAATATGCTGTATTATTCATGCACTGAAGACCAACATAAACATTGTAATGCACATAAAAACATGGTCATCATACCTGACATCGAATGTTGACTGGATTACTAAGTGCCCTTGTGTAGATCTCATCACTTAACTTGCCAATATTGAAATAAAGTGAATGTAAATTTTAAATTCTATGTAAGCTTCTTAGATCAGAATTATGTTTAAATGTCACAAGAAAAAATAGTTAAACAAGAAGAAAATATAATTACAGAATCTAGGAAAACATGTGGAAAGAGTAAAGTCATAATCGAAAATTTTGTTTTCTATAGATTTTTTAATATAATATTAGATTCTTTGTGACATGAATCTTTAAAAAAAATTGCTAGTCAATACAATATAATTTGTATTGAGAAATTGAATCAACTAGTTTCATGATATTAACCATTCAGTTGTGATTCTCATTCCATCTATTATCAATGTTCTGTGAGGTTTAACTTCGTATGAAATCACCACCAACTAAATCAATCCTTAATTTTATTGTATGTTCATGGGTGTGATTGTTCGTTGCTAATTTGCATCTTTTGTCATTTCTATATACTTACTGAAACACTATTTTGTTTATCTAATTCATATCAATGATGTTTTAATACTTGAACATTCTGTGGGCTATTCATTTTGGATAGGAGATCATATCTGTAATGACATGTCCTACTAGCACAATATTGTCCACTTTGCGTTTGAAAAACCCTCACAGCTTTACATTGGGTCCAAGTGTCACCCTTAGGCCCAAAAGGCCTCGTGCTAGATGGGAGGGGTGCTCCCTCAAATATACCATAATCACTTCCACTTCCCATCGCGGTATGTTACCTTGTCCCCTTCTCTCATTGCCGCAATCACACGTCAGCCCTCTCTTGGGCGGGGGCATTACAATCCACCCCCTTAATATCAGAGTTGTCCCTAGCTCTATCTCAACACACATGCAGAGGGTTGAACCGTGCTCTGATACCATTTGTAACGCTCCGTCCCGCTAGCACAATATTTTTCACTTTGGACCCAAAATGGACCTTCACGGCTTTGCTTTGGAGCACTATCCCATACTAGCACCCCAAAAGGCCTTGTTCTAAAAGGGGGAGGCATCCCAACTTATATATCACAGGATATTCAACTCCCTGGGCGGTATGGGACCTTTCCAACGCCCTTACTGGCAATTTCTTCTCCCATACACCCCCCTCACATGGAGTATCACTATCCACCCCCCTTAAACAAGAGTCGTCCCCAGCTCTACCACACACCATAACCCACACTGGGTCCAAGAGTTGAATCGTGCTCGGATACCATTTATAACCACCTGTCCCCCTAGCACAATATTGTCCGCTTTGGACTTAGAAAAACCCTCACGGCTTTGCATTAGGCCTAAGTTTCACCCTTGGGCCCAAAAGGCCTTGTGCTAGAAGGGAGGGGTGCTCCCTCATATATTCCACAATTAATTCACTCTCTTGGGTAGTATGGGACCTTTTTCCATGTCCTCAAGGCCAACTTTCATTCCCGTACACGCCCCTACACAAACGCACAGGGTATCACAATCCACCCTCCTTAAGACCATAGCCGTCCTCGACTCTGTCATAACACACAGGCAGAGAGTTGAACCATTCTCTGATACCATTTATAACGCCCCATCTCTCCAGCACAATATTATCTGCTTTGGGCCCTCCCACACCGGCCTGCACGACTTTGCTTTGTCGAGCCAACCCAAGTTTGCTCCCAAAAAGGTCTTGTGCTAAATGGGGGAGGCGCCCCATCTAATATACCATAACACATTCAACTCTCTGGGCGGTATGGGACTTCCAATGCCCTACACTAGCAAATTTCTCTCCCATACACACCCCTCACACACAACACCCTCAAGGTGTGGAGTATCACAATCCACCCCCCTTAAACAAGAGTCATCCCCGACTCTTACCACAAAGACACCCACTACTAGGTCCGAGTGTTGAACCGTGCTCTGATACCATTTATAACAACTCGTCCCGCTAGCACAATATTGTCCGCTTTGGGCTTGAAGAACTCTCACGGCTTTGCATTGGGCCCAAGGGTGAAGGACTTGTGCTAGAATGGGGAGGCGTCCCATCTAATATACCATAGCACATTCGACTCTCTGGGTGGTATGGGACTTCCAACGCCCTACATTGGCAAATTTCTCTCCCATACACGCCCCTCACACACAACGCCCTCAAGGTGCGGGTATCGCAATATCGTTGGTTCAAAATGGTGTCCCTTTTAGGGCAAGGTGAGGATTTTGTGAAAGATGATTCCATCAGAGGTTATTTGGTCTATCTGGAAAGAAAGAAATGCAAGGTTCTTTGAGGGGTCTAGAAGGTTGGCATTTATGTGTTTGAATTGGCTGAGGTGTGGTTGAGCAGCTGGGTGACAAGCATAAATGGACTTTTGCGAACTTCTTATTTGAGATTGGTTAGGGATAAAAAAGCAATGTCGAAGGCTGTGTGAGATTTGATGTGGATGGAGCAGCTATAGGTAAGGTAGGCCTTGCTAGGATTAGTGGTATCCTCCACTATTGCAAGGAAACGTGATTATATCTTTCCTCAAGACCTAAGGGGAGAAAGGACTCAAACGAGGTTGAGATATGGGCGATCAAGGAAGGGATACAAATTTTCCTGAACCATTGTTGGGCCAATCTGATTATAGAAGTTGACTCCTCCAACTCTATTAGGTGGGCTAAAGGGGCAAAAATACCATTCTGGAAATTCATCATCTTTTGTTGGTGTGATTCATGAGCTGAAGAGATGGATGAATGTTTCCTTCGATCATATATGGAGGTCAGTAAACAAGCTAGCAGGCTTCTTGGTGAAGAGTGGTGTCTCATGGACCAAGTTGGTTATTGATTTCTGCTTAGATTGAGATTTCTATAGCTATTAGTCGTTGTATCGTCTGACTTCCATTTTGTTGGGGTGTTGGCTCCCCCTTTATATTATCTTGTACTTCCATCTTTTCTTGAGTAATGAGAAATTTCTATTATCTTTTCAAATAACAATGTCAACGTTAGATATGTAGTTTATTATGGTGTGAGTGGCCTTAGAAATTATCTTGATTAACCATGCTTATTCTACGCAGAAAATGGATGGTGTGGACTGTGGAATGTGATAAAATGTCAAAACATGCTTTATCATCATCATCATCATAATCATCATCATCCTAATTAGGAGATACTCTTCTTCTTCTCTAGAAATGGTGATTCCAAGGGAAAGATGATTGGTTTTGCATCCCAATTACAGCTTCTAGTAAATGCACTCGATGTCTCTTTTGAAGCCCAATTTATGGAAGATTTCATATCAGGTTCATAATAATTTACTCTTGCACCTTGTCATTTCTTGCGGTGTGTCTTGTTACTAGTATTGACATCATACTAATGTAGATGAGATTTTGATGTTATATAGATACAAAGAATTCTCAATAACCTTTTGCTTCTTAACATTATCCAGTTGAAAACCCAGGTTCAGATAATTTAAAGTCCTCTGCAGCCACCATACCCCCCCCTTCAGTTCTAGATCGGGTGCTCAAAGATCTCTTCCATGAAGGTACACATTCTTCAAAAAA
Source organism: Chimonanthus praecox (assembly GCA_022113865.1). NCBI lineage: Eukaryota > Viridiplantae > Streptophyta > Magnoliopsida > Laurales > Calycanthaceae > Chimonanthus > Chimonanthus praecox. The sequence goes on from CM039090.1 coordinate 58,753,314, forward strand.
AAAATTGGTTCTCGACTTCCTGCCTTTTTTCATTTCTCTAGTGAGTATCACTACTTTCTAATTCTGATGTGATCATTTGACATGTTTCATGTCGAAATGTTGAACTACATGGAAAACAACTTTACCTAAATGAGTAGAAAGATCCTGCCATAACAATTTATTGCCTGTAAATCCGTTGCCATTTATTTCATTTGGAATCCCATGATATTGGCCTTGTTGAAAAGGTTACCAAATAACTTTTCAATGGGTTTGTTTACTACTTAGAATAGATGCTATACCTTGGATTTGTGACTATACCGCCAGGTGTTTTATGCAGTTTGTATACTGCATAATGATTATATATTTCTTGTCTGGATGTTCTTATATGACTTCGTTGTGCTTATATTTGTGATGAATGAATAAATGGCTCCATTTTTTTTTAAGCAATAACAGTGAGAAATATATTAACAAAGAGGGGGTATAGTCATTGGGGAATCACAGGGGGCTAAAAAGGTACTACCAGAGGTCATTGGGGAATCACGGGGGGCTTTTATTGAGAATAGACATATTTTATATGGCGTCCTCATAGCCAATAAACTGATTCATCTGAGGCAAAAGGACAAGAAACCAGGACTTTTATTCAAGATTGACATGGAGAAGGCTTACGACTATGTATACTGGTCCTTTCTGGGTTACCTGTTCGAAAGAATGGGATTTGGACTTCAGTGGAGAGACTTCGTATTCAGTCTTGGGAGAAGAGGATTGTTGGGGTTGGAGGAGGACCTCTATTGCCCATTCTGTGGGTTAGCAGATGAAAACATTGACCATCTCTTTATGGAGTAACTTCATTAGTATTATGGGTGTTTCTTGCGTCCTCCCGGATACTTGGGATGGTCTGTTGGGGTCGTGGTCCTAGTCTAACCTCAACATTAGGAGGAGGTTGGCATGGAGTACAATTCCAACCGTGGTGTCATGGACTATTTGGAAGGAAAGGAATGCTAGAATTTTCAAAGGCAAGTCTACAGAGGTTAGCAATTTTTTCAAAAAGCTAAATGGAGACTGTGCACTTGGCTCCTTTCCGATAAGGAGTTTAAGGACCTCAAAGCTTGTGGCATTTTATCCTTATGGGAGGGTTGTATGAGTGGTGTGCAACGGAGACATAAGAAAATGGTTGATTGGGCCCCTCCTCAGAGTGGAGAAATGAAGTTTAACGTGGTGGGGCCTCTAAGGGCAAACCGGGACCAACAAGGATTTGTGTTGTGTGTGTGTGGGGGGGGGGGGGGGGGGGGGGGGTGGAGGGGGAGGGTCCTTAGAGATCATCAAGGGATTACTACTTTGGTTTTTACTGAGTTGGTGGGGACAAAAGATTCGAATGAGGTTGAATTGCTTAGTATTAGGAGAGCGTTGAGTATTTGGGTGGGTTTAAGGTGTGAAAAACTAGTCATTGAGGGAGATTCGGCAAATGCCATTAAATGGGTTAGAGGCTCGAAGCGACCCCATGGAAGATGATTACCATAGAGAGATTTGGGCACTAGTTTTGGGTCTTGAGGTCTCCTTCGCTCAGATCAATCGATCAACAAATGGGATGGTAGATTATTTTGCTAAAAACGGTGTAGATGGCTATGTCACAGGTGTTGTTGTGATACCCTTGTGTTGTGGGCGTTGGTAGGAGAAAAAAATAACCAGGTTGGGTGTTACTTGTCCCACATTGCCTATGAGGGAGAGTTGGTTGTAGTATATTTGAGGATGCCTCCCTCCTTCTAGCACAAGGCCTTTTGGGAGCAAACCTTGGGTTGGCTCGCCAAAACAAATCCGTGGGGGCCCGTGTGTGCCCAAAGCAGACAATATTGTGCTGATGGGACAGAGCGTTACAAATGTTATCAAAGCACGATTCAACTCTCGGGTGTTGGTGTGGATAGAGCCGGTGACGACTTTGGTTCTAAAGGGGGTGGATTGTGATACCCCTGTGTTGTGGGCGTTGGTGGTAAAAAAATATCCAAGTTGGGTGTTACTTGCCCCACACTCCCACATCGCCTATAAGCGAGAGTTGGTTGTGGTATATTTGAGGATCCCTCCCTCCTTCTAGCACAAGGCCTTTTGGGAGAAAACCTTGGGTTGGCTCGCTAGAGCAAAGTTGTGTGGGCCCAAAGCGGATAATATTGTGTTGGCGGGACGGGGTGTTACAGTTTTCCAGCTCTAAAGAGGATATAGCTTTTTATCTCGTTTGTTATTGTTTCTTTTTTTCTAGTTGTTTGGGTCTAATTGTTGTAGACCCTATTACTCTTGTTGTTGTACTCTCTTTTAATAAAATTTCTTTTTGTTACCGCTAAAAAAAGTACAAATCACAAGTATGACAGACTCAAAACACGAAAAAACACCAGTAGCAAAGAAAATTACAAGAGAGATCCCTCACGTACTTAGGAAAAGCAAAGAAGAGACCCTAAAAAACAAGCAAGGTGGCCCTTTAAAATTTCCAGATTCCCAACACTCATACAATTAGTAGTAAAATACAGTCTCATTCTCCCTATCCACACCAATCTTTGCTAGAAAATCCGACACACCATTGATCTTATAACGAGCACGAAGGATACATCTCGACCTGAGCACAATGCGTTGCCTTGATCTCCTAGATACTGAAACTAATTTCCAAGGAGGACGCTTACAGCCCCCAACCCATTTTATTGGTCCTCTATTCTAGCTTCCAAACTCACCCACAAAAACAAGGCTTTTCTAATCCCAAGTAGCACTGCCTCATTTGAGTATCTTAACACCTATTGACTCTGAGAAAAAGTGAGACAAGACACTAGCATAATCACATAAGACCCCTCTTATCCCTGTTGGCCCTGGTTTACCTCTTTTTGCCCCATCTACATTGATTTGGACACACCAGGCGGAGGATAAGACCAAATCACACTACCTCCCACCTCTCTAGGTATAATACTCAAACAACCTTCCCAAGATCTATAAAAGTCTAACATAGTGCACCCCCTAAGTCCCTTACTAGCCGCTAGCCAAGCACATAATCTTCACTTATCTGTTTCAAAGATTTCACTCTCCTCACTAGCTTTGTTCTAGAGAATCCTTAAGTTCTTGTCATTCCAAATGAACCATGAAATAGTTGCCGTAGTAGTATTTCAAGCTACTTTCTTCTTAGGCCCGAATTTCGAAATAGTCTAACTCTCCACATTCCAACGTAATAATTATTGGGAAAACCCAAGAGACACACATCAAACTGGCAAATATGGACCAAAGACTTCTAACTATCAAGTACCTTCCAAACAAATGGTCTATATCCTCCTGATAACCGCAAAGAACACAAGATAGGTATCACTAGAGTTCAAAAGGCCCACTCGATTTAATTCCACTCTGGAAAGTATTTTTCTTTTTAGAGCACACCACACAAAAGTCTGAACCTAGGGTGCCACTTCTAACCATTCTGAGAGACCATGAATAGACCCACTGTCAAACCCACTTAGAGTCAAATTAACCCTTACCTTAACTGAGTAAAAGCTTGACCAATCGCCGGTCTAGAGGCAGTCATCATCCTCATCCATGTATATGAAAACATCCCCCAACAAAGCCCTCTTCTCATCTGGACTTTTTTGTTAAAAAACCCTAAGATTTTTTCTAAAATAGATCTCGTACTTGGTAATTCTCTCTTCGACTGTGTAGCAATCTTGGACCTTGGCCTGTCTATTGCTAGCTATCCGATGAGGTCTAGGAAATACGTCTTTCAAAGGTCTCCCCCTATCCAAGGATCAATCCGAAAAAAGGTTCTATCGCCTCTCCCAACTAACAATCTCAACTTCTCCTTAAATAAACTGCCCACCTTTCCTTTTCCCGTACCAATTCTCCACCAAGCCCTTACTAACAACGGCCCATTCTTTTCAACTTTTTTTGAGCAGTAACAAAGAAGATTTTATTAGAACTATTTTTTTTCAACTTTATTTCTCAACTTCTCCTTAAATAAACTGCCCACCTTTCCTTTTCCCCTACCAATTCTCCACCAAGCCCTTACTAACAACGGCCCATTCTTTTCAACTTTTTTTGAGCGGTAACAAAGAAGATTTTATTAGAACTATTTTTTTCAACTTTATTTCCTAATCTCCACCGTCCTAGATCTTCCACCCCATACCTCAAAACTAGGATTTTCCTCTGCAGGTCTTCCCTCTCCCTACCGAGTCTCCAACTCCATTTACACAACAGTGTATGATTGTTATTCCATATATGAACCACACCTAATCCGCCATCAGATTTGGGCTTCATCTGATTAGGCTCCATCTTAATAATAGGTTGAGTGGAATTATTAGTTGTTTTGAGTATGTATAATGTATTTTTTGATTCTATAGCTTGGACTGCCAGCAATTTTTTGCTTATTTTTATGCACAAGGCTGTCAAATGTTTCTAGGTGCTATTGTTTGACCAATCATATTCTTTTGTAGGAGAACAAATTTCAGATTATGTGAAGGGTGAACATCAGAATTCTCGTCGTATAAAAGGCGCACCTCTTGAATCTCTTTTTGCCCAACTCTGCTTACATTCTCTTTGGTTTGGCAATTGCAACATACGTGGTATGTATTGACAACAGTCAAGCTGTTTTGAGTAGCTACTATGCATTTCATGCATCTTGGTAGTTTGCTGTATCTAACATAGTGCATAGGCATTTCTGCAAAACTTAAATATTTGACCATAGCCATACCAGTTTTCAGTCAACTGATTAAATTGTTTGTTATGATAATCAGCAATAGCCACTCTCTGGATAGAATTTGTACGAGAAGTTCGTTGGTGTTGGGAGGAATCTCAACAGTTACCGAGGATGGTAACTAATAGCAGTATTGACCTGTCTACATGTCTAATACACCAAAAATTACAAATGGTAATCTTACATCTAAATCCCATGGTGGCCTTGATTAGGGCTTGTTTTACTTTTTTACATCAACTCAATGATAATAACTTCATACCAAGGAGCTTTTTATATTTAATGCTAAGTATGAGTTACCTTTCATAAAAGAAAAATTCTTTACTTGTGTTATTTGTTGTTTTTTTCAGCTTTATTTGAAATGTGTTTGCATAAATAACTTCACCGTAATCTTGATATTTTCTTTTGACCTTTTTCTTTGATATAGTAACAAAAGGAAATTTATTTCTTTATTTTTTTTAAAGAAGCAATGATACAGGATATCCTAGTATAGGGGAGATATGCCAAGCAATAGAAGAGAAAAAAGAGAAGCAAAATTACAAGAAGCCAACAAAGACCTCTTTGTGAGATGGGGAAGAAGTTCTTTTTGGAGGAAAGTGCAGGCTCTTATTGAGAGTCACTCCCGCAGCTATTTGCTGGTCAGTCTGGAAGGAAATGAGAAAAAAGATATTTGGAGGTAAAGAGAGGACACTTGAAGACCACTTTCAGCTAGGCAATGCTAGAGCAATCTCTTGGGTTACGTGTAAGTAGGACCTTTGTGGTACTAAATCATCGTCTATCATCAACAATTGGGCTACAGTGTAATACCCTGCTCTAAGAAGTCCCACATTGCTAGTGGCATTGGAAATTCCCTGGTATATAATAGTAGCCTTCCTCCTTCTAGCACAAGGCCTTTTGGGAGCAACAGTGGGTTGGCTCGCTAAAGTAAAGCCGTGCGGGTCCGTGTGTAGGCCCAAAGTGGACAATATTGTGCTAGCGGGACGGGTCGTTACATACAGTGTTACATGACAGACTGAGAATGGTTAAGGCAAGTATTAGGTGGAAGCATCCAGATCCAAGTTTTATCATGCTTAATGTTGTTGGAGCTGTTAGAGGAAAACTATGTCCGACAAGCATTGAAGGCATTTTACTTGACTTGGGGTGGGTGGGTGGGTGGGGGGGTAGCAACCATGGAAGCAGTGAAGGTTTTTCGGGATCACTTTCAAGGGAGTCTTATTTTGGAATGTGATTCCACTAACATTTTAGCTAGGGCCTAAAGGGAGGAAGAATCCACCATGGAGACTCATCCCTCTGCTTAGAGGAATCAAACAGTTTGTGCTTCATTGAGTATTTCGTTCATGCACATTAGTTATCTACCAATGGAGTAGCTAATTTTCTACCCTTTTTTTTTTTTGAAACGGAGACAATGAAGATTTCATTAAATATGTAAGGAACAATTACAATAACAACCTTGTATAAGAGAATTATACAAGGCCAATGTACATTAGCTAAGAACTAGATAGCATGTAAACATGTAAGCATAGTATTTCCAAGATAAGAAAAACAAAAAGTCCAACTGAAAGAACACCCTGAACCCCATACACCTTGTCCCATAAGCCCCAAGACAAAGAATTCTAATGATGGATGCCGCTTCTGCACTCCAACCTTAGCCAGAAAGTCTGCGATTCCATTGGCAGGTTGTGCCGTTTGTGTGAAGGTTATGCCTCCAATTTTGCTCTGCCTCCTAATGTCTCTGACAATGTTAATTAGTTCTCAAGGGGGATCCTTCCTACCACTAGACCAGGTAATGGCATTAACAGAGTTGCCTTCGATAATGAGGTTGTCATTCCCATATTTTGATCAAATAATAAACGCTCTCCTAATTGCCCTCACCTCTTCTTCATTTGAATCCATGATCCCTATGGATTCTAAGAACATAATATCATTCTATTGCTATCATCATGCACGATGCTCCCTATCCCCACTGCTCCAAGCTTGCTCTTTGTTGTCCCATCAACATTAAATTTACAGAAACCTAACTCTGGCATTTTCCGCGTCACCTTTGATTTTCTAATCCTTTTACCCCCCCTCATACAACCTTCCCAAGATAGATAAAAGTCCTCCATTGAACAACCAGAGAATTCCTTACAAAGTGGGCCAACACACAAGTTTCCATTTGGCTTTCTCAAAGACATCCCTAACATCTCCTGATTTCCTATCGAAAATTCTCCTATTCCTCTCCTTCCATATTGACAAAAAAATCATTGTTGGTATCAATTTCCAAGTCACTCTCCTCCTAGCTACGAAAGGTTCCCCAACCCATTCTACCGGAACTTCCCCACAGTACTGTCTAAGACACAATGACATCCCATCAAATTAAGAAACAATCGCCACACACCCCCTGTAAACTGACACCTATACATTAGATGATCCACCGATTCCTCCTCCTCATCATATAAGATGCATAAGGCCGAGTCTCCCTCTGGTAGGAGTCCTCTTCTCCTCAACAAGCATTTAACCGATATTTTACCTTTGATTGCCACCCACATAAAGTCTTCAATACTGGGTGGGTGTTGTTTCTTATTATTCCATGCCAACTGCCATGGTTGTGAAGGGTTTTGCTCATTACAGTAGGTTGTCTTCAGGATTGACTTAACCGAGTAGTCCCTTGAAGGATCATTGATCCAGATCCATTTATCCTTCTCGTCTAAACACATTTGTCTATCTCCTAACAAACTTTTGAGTGACTCGAGATGTACCTCCTCAAAACTCCTTAAAGCCATCCTAAATTGAAAGGACCAATGAGGTGCACTATTGATCTCATTATAGTAATCACTCAAGAAAGCATCCCTGTTCGTTACTGCTCTAAATATTCTAGGAAATACATCCCTAAAGGTCCTCTCCTCCACCCAATTATCCTTCCAAAACAAAATCCTATTACCTTTGCCCAGCAATAGTCTAATCCCGTCCTTAAAAATTGACCCTATTCTTCCTTCCCCATTCCCTATCCTAACAATGGATTTCACGATCACTGAACCCTCCCCAGCAACCCTATTCCCTAGTTTCCACCCTCCAATTTCATCCTCTCCATATCTAGCCACCAAAACCTTTCTCCATAGAGCTTCCTTTTCTGCGGCAAATCTTCATAATATCCACTTGCAAACTAAAGGGATGATTCCTATCCCTAATGTTGTATATCCCCAGCCTCTCTTCTCCTTGATGTAAGTGTCCTCCTCCCACGTCACCAAATGTATTCGTATCTTGTCTCCCTTCCCATCCCAAAGAAGTTTCTTTGTAACTTCTCCAATTTCCTTGCTACACCCTTGCGCATCTCAAACATGGGCATGAAGTATGTTGGAAGGTTGATCAAAACAAATTTAATTAGAGTTAACCTACCCCCTAAAGAAAGGTAATTCTTGCTCCAAACGTTCAGTCTTTTTATCAACCCTCTCAATAACAGGATTCCAAAAGGCTTTAGATCCGGGGTTACCCTCTACAGGTAGACCCAAGTAAGAGAAAGGTAAATTACCAATTCCACAGCCCATGACACTCACTAGGGAATCCACCTCCCCCACCTCCAAGCCTACCCCTATTATATTGCTTTTCCCTAGATTTATTTTCAGACCCGACATTAAGTCAAAACATTGCAAGATTGACTGTTCTCTAAGTGTTTTCCCTAGATGCCTTGCAAAACAAAAGCGTGTTGTCCGCCAACTGGAGATGGGTTATTGAAATGTTACCTAGATTGACCTCCAAGCCGCTCACTATCCCCAGTTCCTTGGCCTTTATCATCAGCTTGTTGAAGGCTTCCGCTACCATAGTGGACATGAATGATGAGAGACGATCACCCTGTTTTAATCCCCTATTTACTTTTTTTTTTTTTTGAGTGGTAATCCCCTATTTACTATAATCGGTTCCATTGGCAACCCATTCACTAGAATGGAGTAAGACGGACCCTAAATACAAGCCCTCACCCACCTTCTCCATTTAAGGCCAAAACCCATTTGCTCAAAGAGAAAATCTAAAAAACCCCGCTCTACATGTCATAAACTTTCTCCATGTCCAATTTCAACAACACCTTGCTCCTTTTGTCCCTTCTTCTAGCATGAATAATTTCATTGGGCATTAACACCCCATCTAGTTGTCTCCCCTCAATGAATGCCCTCTGCGTCTCTCCTATGACCTCACCTACGACTGTCCTTAACCTTCCGGTAAGTACTTTGGCTAAAAGTTTGTATATGCAACCCACTAGATATAGGTCTGTAATGTGAACGTTCGGATGCCCCCTGTATTTTTCGGGATCAAGGAAATCAAAGAATTCTTCAATTCCTTGTTTAGGATTCCCCTATTATGGAATTCTTTGAAGAACTTGATAAATTCCTCCCGGATGATCCCCCAATAGGACTTCAAGATTTAAAAATAAATCCATTTGGTCCCGAGTCCTTATGACGCAGGACAAGACAAAAGGTGACCCTAAATGCCTAAATGCGATTATGTTGTAATAAGAAACTAATATGAGGCTGAAATTAAAATTAAAATTAAAATTAATAATAACAATTAGAATAACAAAATCTACCACAAATAATCAATAAAATTCAGAGGATTCAATATAAGTAATAAAATCACAATCCAAACCATGTCATAGCTCAAAGTAAAAGGCTTCAAAATCAAGAGGAATATCAGACCACACAAACAGTGATGTGTAAAATAGGGTGGGACAGCAGGAAAAGGTTTGAGGAAAGCAGGATAGGTGTAAGAAAGGTTTAGGAAAACAGGACAGGTGTAAGAAAGGTTCAGGAAAATAGGACAGCAGCAGTTTGGGATAGGTTTGGGATGTAGGTGAAAGTTGTAGGGAAGATGGGAGGGTGGCAGCAATCTAGGCTGCAACTGGGACTGGGGACGGAAGCAGTTTTGGGAAACAGATCTGGTTCAAGGCAGGGGGGCCGAAAGTTATGGATGGATTTTGGAGAGGGATAAAGGTAGTAGGAAGGGGTTTATGGATTCGGCAGTATGTAATGGAGTGTGGGATGGTTACGGAAATAAGGAATAAGCAGTGGAGGGATTACGGCAATAGTAGAATGGGTTGTGGGTAACAATAGGCTAAAGAAAACAAAAGAAAAGAGAGAGGAAGAGAAGAGAGAAGATGGAGATGAAGAGGAGAGGAAGAGTACCTGAAGATCGAAGGAGAGGGCTTCACGCCAAAAACCAAACCAAGCTTCTCGCCAAGGATTTCCGTAAACTGGGCTTTTATTTCTTTCGTCGTGTCTTGCCCAAAAGGGCTACATAGCTTTTATATAAGGATTTACATTGCTTAAAATAAAATAAACAAAATTTACCAAACTGCCCTTACTTAAAATACCCTTACTTAAAACAAACAAAAACAAAAATAAGAAGTAAGAAAAACAGCAGGATGGCACCGCACCAATCCCCCCATCTGAGAAAAACTCGACCTCGAGTTCAAACAGATGAGAAGACACAAATCTTCTCATGCAGGCGTCTTCCTAGTGTAGGGTCTTCATAGAGCAAAACACGCACACGTGAGGTCTTCAATGTGAACCAAGTGAATCTTCATCAAGCCATAATGATGGAGTTGGAGCGGCTATTTTCCGTCGTCGCTGATAGACTCGGAAACCTGTTTTGTCACTGCTGTCATCTTTTGCCATAGAAGAAGGAGGCACCTCTGACGAAACAAAACTCCGATATCTCTCTAGAAGGTCTTGATCAAGTCGTTGTAGCTCATTTTCTGTCAACCATGTGGCGTCTGTAATCGGTCTGTTTTTCCACTTCACAAGATACTTCTGATAGCCTCCGGCACGTGTAGAAACAACTTCCGCATCAAGAATAGATTCTATCTCATCTCTCTTAGGTGACAAGGAAGGTATTGTAGGTAAAGGCTGGGAAGGTTCATGCCATGGGTCATGAACTGGGTCAAGTAGGCCAGTAGAATGGTTAAGGGATTGATGTGATGATGGGCTTACAGGTGTAGTTGTTGGGTCTTGGAAAGGGACTAAATCTTCCACATTGAAAGTATGACTAATACCCATATCAGATGGTAGGTCTACAATCTATGCATTGGATCCAACTCGCCTCAAAATTTTGAAAGGCCCTGCACTATGAGCATGAGACTTTTTCACAGTTCCTTGTGGGAACCGCTCAGGTCTTATGCGGATCATCACATAATCACCTACATTAAATTCTTTGAATCTACGATGAGTATCTGCAGCAGATTTATACACTTCATTGCTCATATTAATTTTTCTTTTAATTTCAGCATGCAATTCATGTATGCGATATGCAAATGATGATGCAGACTCAGATGACCTATTTGACATAGACATGGGAATGAGATCTATAGGTTTCCTAGGCTTATAACCATGCATGACTTCAAAGGGACCATACCTAGAGATCTATTTATCGAACTATTATACGCGAACTCAGCAATCGGCAGAACAACATCCCACTTTCGCGTATTCTCTCCAACCAGACAACGCAACAGATTTCCTAGGCTACGATTAACTACCTCAGTTTGACCATCAGTCTGAAGATGATACACAGACGAAAACTGTAACCCAGTACCCATCATGTGCCATAGGATCTTCCAAAAATAACTTATGAACCTAACATCCCTATCTGATATAATCGTCTTTGGCAACCCATGTAGTCTCACTATTTCTCCGAAAAATATCTTAGCAATATTAGACGCATCGGAGGTTTTAAAACACGGAAGGAAATGAGCCATTTTAGAAAAACGGTCCACAACCACCAGAATGAAATCGTACTTCTTAATAGTCTTCAGAAATCCAAGTACGAAGTCCATACTGATATCCTGCCAAGGAGCATGGGAAACTGGCAAAGGCGTATACAATCCTGTGTTTTGCTTCCTTTGCTTTGCCAGTTGGCAGGTTCGACATTGCCCAATAATTTTAGCCACATCTCTCTTGAGACTAGGCCAATAAAACCTGTCTTCAACTAGGGCAATCGTCTTGTCTCTCCCAAAATGTCCAGCCATACCTCCGGCATATAACTCCCAAACAAGAAAATCACGCAGGGAAGTTCGGGGAATGCAGAGTTTACTTCCTTTAAACAATAAATTATCCACCATGAGAAACTCTTTATTACTCCTTTCTTGATCACTCAAGAGTGAAACATACAACTCCCCAAAATCCGGGCATGTGGGATATTCATCCTTCAATTGCTCAAACCCGGTCACCTCTACACTCAGAGTGTATTAGTGCAACCCTACGACTCAATGCGTCAGCTGGCTTGTTCTCAACCCCGGCCTTGTGTTTCAACACAAAAGTGTATTCCTGAAGACATTGAACCCAATTGGCATGTCTTGAGTGGGAATTGAGATATCTCACGGCCTCATGGTCCGAGTACAAAACGAATTCGTGTGGCAAAAGGTAGTGTCTCCAATGACGGAGTGCTTGCTTAACCGCATAAAACTCTGTCGTAGGTGGAATATCATTGTTTAGCTTCATTCAACTTCTCACTAAAGTAAGCGGCAGGATGTCCTTCCTGACTTAGGACTCCACTTATACCAACACCAGATGCATCACACGCAACTTCAAAGACTTTGGAGAAGTCTGGTAGTCGCATGACAGGAGATACTAAGACCAGGAAACAGGAAAGAGCCCTTTTGTTGGGAGAACCACCCATTGAAGAGATTGCCCGTGAAGATGACATAAAGCTCAATTTCAAGGTGAATATCCTTTGAGTGATGAGGAACTTGATGAGGAAATCGATGCAGATTTTCTTGCAGTAGTTAGATGTGCCTTTGCTCGATCTCAACCCTTAGAAGATTGGAAGCACACGGCCATTTTCCACACTTACATTAAGTGCGGTGGGAAATCTTGCAAATTGATTGTGGATAGTGGAAGTTGTACAAATGTCGTATCCACCAGTGCGGTTGCTCGATTGGGTTTGAAGACTGAACCTCATCCTAATCCACATCGAGTTGCGTGGGTCAATGACACGTCAATCCCGATCACTCAACGGTGCCCCGTGCCCATTCAGATCCTCACCTATCAGGACATTGTGTGGTGTGATGTAATCCCTATGGGCGTAGGACACATTATTTTGGGTCGTCCTTGGTTGTTTGATCATGATGTGACACTGTTCGGTCAAGTGAACACGTGTAGCTTTGAGCATCATGGTAGGAAGATCTAAATCCTCCCTATGCAACCTAGGCCCCCTCACTCAAAACAGGATGACACAAAGAGGGACAAACCGAAAACCCCATCAAAGACCCAGTCCAAGTCTCTACATATCATTGCTGCTAAAGAATTCGAAAGAGAGACTAGTGAAACTTCGGTTGTATATGCCCTAGTGTCGAGAGAGACCTCTCCTGAGGTTGGTACTGAGTTGCCAGAGGTTGTAGTTCCAATCTTTAAGGAATTTCAAGATGTATTCCCATCTGATTTGTCAAATGAACTACCTCCTATGCGGGACATACAACATGCCATAGATCTTGCCCCCGGGGCGACTTTGCCAAATCTGCCTCATTATAGGATGAACCCTAAGGAGCATGAAGAGTTGAAGTGTCAAGTGGATGTGCTTCTACAAAAGGGATTCATCAAGGAGAGTTTAAGCCCGTGTGTTGTGCCAGCCCTCCTGACACCCAAGAAAGATGGCACCTGACGCATGTGTATAGATAGCAGGGCTATTAATAAGATTACTGTCAAGTATAGGTTTCCAATCCCACGTCTTGATGACATGCTTGACATGATGGCCCGTGCTACTATCTTTTCGAAAATTGACCTCAAGAGTGGATATCATCAATTCCGCATTAGACCAAGAGATGAATGAAAGACAGCCTTCAAGACGAAGGATGGTCTGTACGAGTGGATGGTTATGCCTTTTGGTTTGACCAACGCTCCCAATACATTTATACGGGTGATGACTCAAGTGTTGAGACCTTTTATGGGTAAGTTCTTGGTGGTATATTTTGATGACATTCTTATCTATAGTACCTCCCAGGAACAACACTTGCAGCATCTGAGGTTAGTTTGTGAGGTTCTTCGGATTAAAAAATTATACGCAAACCTAAAGAAGTGCACATTCATGTCGAATAGGGTTATTTTCTTAGGGTTTGTGGTTTTATCTGAAGGTATGTCAGCGGACCCCGAAAAGATCAAGGCCATAGTAAGTTGGCCCGAACCGCGGAATATACATGAGGTGCGAAGCTTTCATGGCTTAGCTACCTTCTATAGGCGGTTTATTCGAGGGTTTAGTTCCATCACAGCTCCCACCACGGATTGTTTTAAAAAAGGGGAGTTCCAATGGACTAAAGCAGCCTCGAAAGCTTTCCAGGAGATCAAGAGGAGAAGAAGAGAGGAAGAGTACCTGGAGATCGAAGGAGAGGGCTTCACGCCAAAAACCAAACCAAGCTTCTCACCAAGGATTTCCGTAAAACTGGGCTTTTATTTCTTTCATCGTGTCTTGCCCAAAAGGGCTACATAGCTTTATATAAGGATTTACATTGCTTAAAATAAAATAAACAAAATTTACCAAACTACCCTTACTTAAAACAAACTAAAACAAAAATAACAAGTAAGAAAAACAGCAGGATGGCACCGCATCACCTTACCCCCATCAACACTCTGTAATGCCTCCAATATCTCCTCCTCAAAATCCCTTTCTACCCAAGTCACCCTCTCCTCCGATATTCTATTAAAGTAAGCCCCTTCCAACACCAGTCTAACTCCCCTACTCACACCCAGTGTCCTAGACAACAATGTGGTAGCAACACCCCTCAAATTTCAATCATTTTTATTCCTATGAATGGGAATGACACCTCCTATGAATGGTGTGTCTGAATATAGCCCCTGCTAGACCTAGGTAAGGAACCTCCAAGAGTATGATTTACATTGGCAGATGCAGTCGAAATTAAAGCATTAGAAAAAGTAGCACACGTATCATGTAAATCCGTCCTCATAGCTGCCTCCACCAATGTCCTAACAACATCCTTGTGGCTTGAAGAAGTGGCACCCATTCTCCCTGTTGATGTCGGCTCAAGTTGTCGCCCCAACTACGGCATTTTAGCACCAAGCTCCCCGTTCTTTAAGTGGTTGTACTTGTTCAAAGATGAAGATACAAAAGCCCATGTCTGCATATGTACAGGGGTTAGGGGTAGTATATGAGAGGTGTTAGGATGAGATGTACCGACAAGAGTTGTCCCTGGCATGAGGATTTGAAGGTTGATGCATGGCATGGGTGTGCGAACCAGAAGTAGCCAAAGGTTGCAGTGCAAAGATTGATGTAAAATGATTCTTCACTACCGACCTAACTTCTCTTTTGCCTTGCACCCGTCTTCCATTCACTATGATCACCTTTATGGTATTGGCCATATTTCTCGCACTTCTTATCCTATGGAAGAACTTTGCGTTTCTATCCCCCTCTTTTAGCCACGTTACTCGTGACATCTGCCTCCATTCCACCTCCTCAATCCTGTGAAGCTCCCATAGTATCGTCACATAGCTTCGCTTCTCCGTAATTTCCTCTTCATTCAAGTCCTTTTCTTCCTCCTTGCCTCCCATTCCTCCACCAGACTAGAGTAATGATCCTTCTCCTCCACCGAAGCTCCGACGTCAGATTTACTCCACTCCTAAATATTTTCCTTCGATAGGTTTATTTCTTCTGTAAGATAAAACCCATCCATCTTTCCACCTCAAAGAAACACCACCATACCTTAATAACCGAGTAAGGATATTTTCCTCAAGAGAGCACCACAAGGTGACTGAAAGAAGGGCAAAAAAGGGACCCTAGTAGACGCAACTTTGTCGGGTTGGGAGGATCAATTTGCAAGTCATTTGAAAACATGAGAAAAAAAATGCTTGAGCTTCTAAAGAAGACCCTCTCTTGTTTCAAGAAACATTTTTCCATTCCAAGAAGTAAAGATTGCAGAGGGTTTCAACTGGAGAATTAATTGGTTTTTGAGTTAGATGATGGCGACGACGACGATGATTTGCTTGGTTATATGTCTTTTGCAAATTGCAACCATATTAACTAGTCCAATTATGGGATGCCTATTTCCATTATAAAAGTCTTGTAATTTTTATATTCATATATTTCTTATATTACTCTGAGAATTTAAGTGTAAAAGGTAAAATTTTAGATACAGAACCTTTCTACTTCTTACATTGCTATTGTCTTCCTTCAGCTTGCAATATGCATTGAAAAGAAGGCTGCCATGAGTAAAAAAATTGATGTCAATTCTGATGGCCATGAGGTGATTTTCATTTTGTTTGGACTGAATGACTCTCATACAGGCATCTGGATATTTCTTCTTATGTGCAACAATGTTGGATTGATCTTTTGATTGAAAATACAGGATGATGTTCAATTTGAAGGGAATCCAACTCAACCACGGGTATCTACAAAGACTGATGAGAAACGTGACAGGTGAACTAAGCAAGTGAGAGTCTCATTATTTCCTCTGTCCAAGATGTGACAGGCACTGGCTAACAACAAAATTTCATGGTTGTGTGCCTGTGTATTTCTGGAGTTTTGCAAATCTAATGTCTTTTCTCTGACCTGTTAAAGTACATTTTATTATGTTTCCTCCCGTTAATTGCTATGATTGCTAGCACAAGCATTCCATTTGATATTACAAATGTCTCTCTCTCATATGCACAAGGATTTGTTCTCATCCCTTTGTTAATTATTTTAAATATTCTCCATAAGTGACAAGAGCCTGTAGCACAGTTGGTAAGTGCTCATTGTCACAACCAAAAGGGTTGTGGGTTCGAGTCACGTTACCATCTAAAAAAATCCATAAGTGGAAATTAAAGGCTTCACTAATAGGTGAAGATCAAGGAATGCTATCTAAGACTGTTTGGACATATACGTTGAAGATCGGAAACAGCTGTTGTGCAAAGAATGAAAGGATTAGGGAACTAGAAGTGGGGTGGACAATTCATGCTAGATTGTTGAGTGGATTACATGACCTTTGATAGGATTAGTTGAAAGAAAAACCTGGAAAGCCGACCCATCATAGATGGAATAAGCCTTAAATAATGAAGGTGATGATCTCTCTTTTAATGAATAAACAAGATTGCATTTTGTTCTATACTTTGTCTGTCTTTATTTTAATCCTGCCTTAGAATCCTGTCATACTAATTGACTTGGCAATGTGGGAAGAAAATATAGATGTTTTGGCACAGAAGACAGAACCACCACCAATAAATTGATGGCAAGTGCCCATGGTTATGCTTATGGTGCACTCCAACTTCTTTGGACAACCGATTCATTACCTATGGATGGTCATAGACCATCCAATAACTTCTTATAGACTTGGTAGGACCTGTCAAGTCATTTCATGCTACTGGATGTTGGAATTCTTTATAGTCCTGTCTATTCGTCAACACTTTTATACCCTTGTCAAATATTTTGGAATCACTGCAACATAGTCTACTCATAATTAATGTGAATGAGTTTGTTTTTTCTCATTTTCTTCTTTAATCTGTTTCTAGAAGCAATCTTACCCTTACTTTTGTAGCATATCTTTTTTGGAGATTTCTATTTTTGTAGCATGTTATGTTTTCTTCCTTGGTCTAACTCTTACATACCACTCTCATTTGATGTATTGATCCTTTTTGGGCTTGTCTTTCTTTATTAATGAAATCTTCTTTGATATCACTCAAAAAAAAAAAAGAAGCAGCAATCTTACCCTTACCAGCTCATACTTGTTGCACCTTCACTTATTCCACCAAGCCAACACTTGACCTTCTAACTTCATGATCACAAGTTTCACCATCTTGTCTTTGAACACTTTTGAAACAAAACTTACCGCATTCAACCGATTGAAGGAAGCATTTCCATTCTTCTTAGTTGATGCTATGTGAGGAGTTTGAGGGTTACTCAATGTCTCATATAGTTCATGTTATTGGGTGTATGAAGGGAAGCAAAAGGTTAAAAAGAAAATCATTGAGCGATGGACCTTGCCTCTAAAGGGTTTATAAAAAAATAATATAGATGGAGCAGTGAAGGGAAGTTGGGACCTACTAGGGTGAGGGCACTCTGCATAATGAGGAGGGTGAAACTAAATTATTATTTTGGAGTCTGTAGTAGTTAAAGTCTAATGAACGGATCTTCTAGGTATTAGAAAGGCATTGGAGTTATGGTTGGGGCATGGAGAGGGGTGGCTAATCATTGAGGGGATCAGCCAATGCAATTGCATGTGCCAAGGGTAGAAAAGAAGCTATCTTTGGTCATCAAGGATATCAGAAGGTTTGAATGCTAGTAGGGAGGTACTGTTCAAGCATGCTAGGTGTTCAACAAATGGGGTGGTGAACTTTTTTGCCAAAAGGGAGTGAAAAGACATAATGCTTTTGCTGATTTTTGTGATTTAGTGCGTATTAGTCTCGTATTTTTAGTATAGATCCCTTATAATGATCCTTGACCTTTTTATCTTTGTACAATTTATTCAATAAATAATGTTTCCATTTAAAAGAAAAAGTTTATATACAAGAACTGCTACTAGTACGTAGAGTATCCAACGATGACACAAACCATTAAGAGTTAGTTACATGCATTCAAGAATCAATCAATTGATAAGGTAATTCACTTATCAACTAAGTGGATTTATGCTTCTAACGACCTGGACGAGATTGAAATGTTTGCATTCACTAGTTGGAGAGTCTTGATAAGACATGCAACGAGGGTGGACTAGATTGAACTGTTTGCCCTGCATTCTTTCTGCCTGTAAACTCGAATGCATTTTTTGCTTTCATGATGGAGTTCTTAGATTGGTTGATGACCACTTTGTTTTTACTGCAGCCCCTTGAGACCAGACACTGATCGTGGTTCTAATATAAGTAAATCAGATTATAAAATTAAGTCTAACAAAGAGTCATCAGATAAAATTAGGAGGGGATCAGCTGGTGATGTGGGGACTATGATGCTTCTTAACTCACGCCAAAGGATGCATGCCCCATTTACTCAGGTTTCCTTTAATGTTTGCTTATTGCATTATAATTTGTTTTCCTATAGTTTGCCTTGTGCACAACTGATCTTAAACGTCCTTAAAAAATTTAGGAGGCACCGGTTATGACAGAAGATATGCATGAAGAAAGGCTCCGTGCAGTTGAAGCTTTTGGAAATGCATTTGTAAGCTTTCTTCATTCATCTTGTGGACATGTCTTTTATTGATTCAATTCATTTTTATAATTGAAGTGCTGACGTTATAAGTACAAGAAATACAGTTTATTGTTTGATGAAGGCCTATGGTTGAAATTGCAAAAGAATGCGCTCTTCCACAAGTCTTCAATAAAATAACAATTTAGACCCAATTTCTACAAAACGAGTCAAGTAATTCAAAACTTAGAATCCCTAATTCACCAACTTTGCAACGGCTCTGATTAGGAGATAACCCGAAGCTCAGATGGATTACTCAACCCAAATTCACTCATAGAAAATGGAATTAAAATCTCACTAGGAAAATTATCACCATGCAAAATTCACTACTGAAATTAAAATTCAATTGAACTATGGAATTAATTTCAAGATGATATGGCCAACTGCAATTAATTATAAACTTGAAAATTAAATGCAAATCAAACCATAAACACAATATGAAACTTAATTCAACATAACATCAATTAGAATTCAGAGGAACAAACTCACCAATATTGGAGAGACCCAAAGCAATCCAAATAGAATACCCATTTCACCAATACCAGCCAGCTGAGGTTATTTAGCCCAATATTGGATCATTGCCTGGTTTTGCTTGACACCAAGGAGATAGACTAGGGACCAAAGCCCTTCCGATTCAGTAACTCTTGGCTGCAAGGCCCTAAATTTGCCCCCTTGGTTAAGGAGTGGTGGGAAAGCTTCAACATTCAAGGATGGGGTGGCTTTGTTCTATCCAAGAAACTCACCTTATTGAAATCTAAAATCAAAGAATGGGTTAAGTACACCAGGGGCCAAGTGAAAGAGAAAAGAGGCAGTCTCTGGAATAGACTAGAGGAGGAAAGAGAGCTAGATGAGGAGTTGGCTTCCAAGAAAAACAGTAAGGCCATGTTATGGGATTGCCTACTTTTGGAAGAGATGGAATGGAGACACAGGTCCAAGGTCTTGTGGTTGATGCACTTAATGAAATCATTATAACGTAAACATTTATTGCCTATTAGACTAAAAATGCTGAAGATGATTCTAAATTCACTTAATTGCTTCCTAACTTCTACTTGATGGCAAATTAATTTTCACTTTTGCAATTATAATAGGAAGAAATAATAAGGTACATGCATGTCTGTTAGTAGTATTTTGAGCTTTATTCTATGTTGTTACAACTTGAATTTGTAGTCTAATTTATTGTTACTTTGTTCCATTTTTCTTTTAGATATTCTTCATATTTGTTACTTGTGAATGGTTCTCTTGTATGATAGCTCTCTATAGTCTATTATCTATACTATTTATAATTATTTGGGGAAATTGTTAGTGAGAATTACTTAGAAAAGAGGATAAGGGGCAAAACAAGGCTGACATGGTTGGGTGGATGTTTAGGGAACCAAATGGATAGGGAGTAAGTGAAGTGTCATCCCTATTTTATCATTCTAACAAGTGAGCCATTAAAAATTGATGCCTATAATTTCAAATTAAATTTTTAAGGACCATGATTGCAAGGCTAGGATGATCTGATGCCTAGAATTCATGTCCCCGAGCTGGTTTTTGAATCCATTCTCAGTAGCTATTTTTGCTAAACCATCTCGCTAGAGTTTTTCTGTCTACTTGATATGTTACCTGCTAACATGTTGGTAAAAAGTACTTGTGGGTAACTAAGAAATTGCTTTACCCTGTTTTGTCATTGTAGAGCTTCTCTGCCCAATTGGAGAAAGATGTGTTGTCTTCAGGTAGCAAATTTCTACTTTCTTGACATACAAAATAGTCAAAATGTTTGCATCTATCATTGGCTTTTGATTGTCCTTGTTTCTAAGAATAAAATTGCTTCCAATTTATGAAGAATGCAATTTTTTAAAAGGAAAAAAAGGTTAATAACTCACTCAGCAATTGTATGCATAAATATGAGAAAGTACACCATGCATCTTTGGGTAACTCTTGCTCCATACATTCAACCTTTTCTTGACCCTTTCGATGACTAGATTCTAGAACAATTTAGATCTAGGGTTTCCTCCAATAGGTAGGCCTAAGTAAGAATGGGATTTTCCCAACACCACATCCTATATCTCCCGCCAACGATTTCACCACCTCATACTCTAAGCCTATATTGATTATGCTGTTATTCCCTAAATTTCCTTAGACTAGAGACCAATTCAAAGCACCGCAAGACTGCTTTCAAGTCAAATAACTCCTATCCAGACGCATCACATAATAAGAGGGTGTCATTCGCTAATTGTAGATGAGAGATTGGTATGCCACTCAAACTAACCTCCAAACCCTTGACAATACCATCTCTTTAGCCCTTGACATCAGTCCATTAAGGGCTTCAGCCACCCTAGTGAATAAGAAAGGGAAAAGAGGGCCCCCCATCTTAAGCCCCTAGTAGCGATTATCGGTTCAATCGGGAAACCGTTTACCAAAATGGAGTAAGACAAGCCCTGAACACAATCCTTCATCCATTTCCCCCACTTGAGTCTGAACCCCATTCGTCCAAACAAAAAATGCACAAAGCCCCAGTCAACATGGTCATAGGCTTTCTCCATAACCAGCTTCAACAAAACCCCACTCTTCTTATCCTTACGTCTAGCGTGTATGATTTCATTGGCAACTAGGACTCACATGATTTCACCACAGATCTCCATCAGTCATCTCCCTTGTCGCGAAATCCAGCAAGTTCTCCTCAAAGAGTGTCACCAGTGTTGTACTTTGTTGCACCCTTTGCTTCCTGCTGATAATCTTTTGCCACCTCGATCCCTCAGACTGTTGATTCTCGCCCCATGCCCATTGGAAGCCTCCACCAAGGTGTGCTCTTTGTGCTCTCTCTCTCTCTCTCTCTCTCTCTCATATGCAATGGTGGTGTTCTTTCTTCGCAGTGCACATATTAGCTATCAAGAGATCAAAAGCCAGTTCACTAATAGAAGTTATCCTCACCTTTATGATTTTTCCCCAAAACCATGTCCTCAAATTATCTCATACTTCTCCCCAAAATTATGTCCTTGTACTTGTACTCTTTTCTTCTATTAAGATTATTTTTTTGTTACTGTTCAAAAAAATATGTCCTTGTATCCTCTCATGCTCTTCTTTTTTCTTTTCTTTTTCTTTTTCTTTTTCTTTTTCTTTTTAATTTTCTTCATTTCCATTAGATATCCTTCAATTATTATATAGACCAGTAAGAATATCCTGTATTAGTTGATCCATCAAGCACTTTTTTGCCATTTTGTCTAATCTTTACCAAAGTGCATTGCACTTACAAGCATATAATTTTTCTTTATTTCGAAGGTTGCATATATCCCACTTTAGGGCTCTAGTACTATTTATGTATGAATATGAGTGTCTCAGATATATAGGAGGAGAAATGATCCTACTGATCATTAACTCCTTTGACCTTTTTTAATTTGCTCTATTGAACCAGACATGTCTGCATTCAAAGCTGCAAATCCAGATGCAGTTTTTGAAGATTTTATAAGATGGCATTCACCTGGTGATTGGGAGAATGACGAAAATGAAGCAAATGAGAAATCAAGAGATCAAGGATATGATTGGCCACCCAAGGGAAGACTTTCCAAACGCATGGCTGAAGGTGGGAATTCCTGGCGTCAAATTTGGAATGATTCTCCTGCTGTGCCAGCCTCTGAACAAAAGCCTCTTCTCGATCCAAATCGAGAAGGAGAAAAGGTACTCCTTTACTAAGTCACATGTATTATCAAGTAAACTTAGCTTTTGCATTACACATTTAATTTTTAGATTGATTCTCTTTCTAGACATTTAAATTCATATCAGCTCAAGTGCATCGTGTATAATGATGAACGTTTAGATATGGTTAGGAATTTTATTTTGTTTTTATGAATATTAGCTGGCCATCCAATTTGTGACTTTTCTGGTTTAATATTTAAAAAAAAGTAGCTTGTACTGTGAGAGATACTGAAATCTATTAGGGCTGTCTTTAGTGTACGTAAAGGATAAACAATACAAATGTAAACTCAAGGTAGTGAAACAGGAGGACAATGTCTACTGTTCCTTTCACAACTATTGCTCCATATGATTATTCCTACAAGAATTTGGCTACCCTTGCCAATGTCAGCTTTGTAATGAGAACTTGATCTTTTTGGTCCTTGTATGTTTGACGAATAGTTTTTGACCAGGTGGGTCAACTATGAACTGTCACAACGATGCACCATCATTTGAGTCCTTGATTCCAAGAGGAACAGAGCTAATTTCATCACCCCCTCCCTATCATGCAATACTTCACCCACCCCTTTGGACCCAATTTACCTTTTGCTGCTCCATCCAAATTAAGCTTATAACATCCTATTGAGGGAGGCTTCCATTTTTTGACAGGCTTGGATTTTTCGTGTCACCCAATCAGACATCTAGCCCAACTTCTCCTCATATCTAAAATAGAAATGCCCTCTTAACTCTTTACTAATCACTAACCAACTAAACCACCTCCATCTCACTTTTTCAATCATTTCCTTAATTGAACTTTGACTCCCTTCAAGAATTCAATGTGGATGATGTAGTAGGGGTAAATTGGGTTGGTTGGAATTGGAAGATTGCTTCAAGACCATGAAGATAGAACCTTAGCTTTTTCTTGGGGTCTATGGAGATGAATGGATCAAATGAAGTGATGTGTCGACATTTATGAGGCTTTAAGGATAACAAAGAACATGCAAGGATTGAAGGACACATTACTGCTGAATCTAACTCAATGCCAATATTTTGAAAATCGAATCATATCTTAAAATCGTTATACATCTTGAACTGCAAATTGTGTATGATAAACCGTAGAATCATAAGATTCACCAGTGTTGATATAATGTAAAATATATCTAAAAGGTAATAATATGAGCAATTCTTCAACTTTCTTAATATTATATAATTAGTTCATTGGAGCTCAAATTTCAATGTTCCAACTCCAAAAAATATACGCCAGTATCTAATCCAAGTATATTGTGAAAAGTCAATAATAAACTAAAAAGCCTCCAAAAATTCAGAATGTCTTAAATGCCCAACAACTTAAGCCTTAAAAACCATCATAACAAAAGATTTCATGCTTTCACATCTCTAATTACCCTCCAGCCTTTTATTGGTGTGATATCTCATTTCTACAGATTCTCCATTACTTGGAGACGTTACGGCCACATCAGCTGCTCGAGCAAATGGTTTCAACTGCCTTCAGAGCATCAGCTGACAGCCTACATCAGACATCCTGTGGCAATTTGAAACAGATGAGAATAAAGATTGATCAACTCTACCTAACAATGGCATCCACTTTAAAGCCTTTGCAAGGTAAATTCTCTAATTGCAAAGCCAAAAGGAATTTTACTTAATTCCTTATCTTTGTTTTCCCTATTAAAACAATCTTTGAAGTCCCCTTCCCTTTCAAGGCCATTCGAGGTAATGTTTTTAGAACAGCTGCCTTATATAGAATCCACCTCGGACATCTTAAGGTTTAGAAATTTTGCTTTTCTAGAATTAGCTTGCTTTTGACAATTTAAGGGCTAGAAATTTTACTTGTCCTTCGTTTTTCCCTATTGAAACCCTCTTCTGAAGTCCCCCTTCCTTTCCAAGGCCATTTGTTTTTTCCATTGCCACCTCTAAGGTAAACCCTTTTTGTTGGAGGGATGCCTTAAGTAGAATCCTTTCAATGGACAACTTAAAGGCTAGGAATTTTGATTTCCTCACATTTGTTTTCTTTGTTCGCATAGTAGTGAATCCATTGACACTTCTACATTGTCCTTTTGCTTTCCCAATTTGGGTTTTTTTCTTTCCCTCTTTCACATTTCTTGGGTCCTCCTGCCTCTTTTTGGTCTCTCCTTGATGGATGGGGTGTAGATCCCCCTCCATAGAAAGGCCAAATTTTGTGGAAACTGGTATCTTTGGTAATAGCTTGGT
Source organism: Chimonanthus praecox (assembly GCA_022113865.1). Classification (NCBI taxonomy): domain Eukaryota; kingdom Viridiplantae; phylum Streptophyta; class Magnoliopsida; order Laurales; family Calycanthaceae; genus Chimonanthus; species Chimonanthus praecox. The sequence goes on from CM039090.1 coordinate 58,777,984, forward strand.
TTATTTGGAGAGAATGCAATAGGTACATCTCTAAAAGTAAGTTATTTTCTAGAGAAAGCACCATTTAGTGCATAAAACAAAACATCATTCAATGTGCAATGGCATGAAAAGTCTTTTTTCTGGGTACTCAGTGGAGCAGTCTAGCGGATTTTGGACAAATGTTTTTCCCTATTGAAACCCTCTTCTGTGCCCCTTCCTTTCCAAGGCCATTTGTTTTCCATTGCGTCCTCTAAGGTAAACCCTTTTTGTTGGGGGATGCCTTAAATAGAATCCTTTCAATGGACAACTTAAAGACTAGGAATTTCGATTTCCTCACATTTGTTTTCTTTGTTCGCATAGTAGTGAATCTATGCTTTCCCAATTTGGGTTTTTTTTCTTTCCCTCTTTAACATTTCTTGGGTCCTCCTGCCTCTTTTTGGTCTCTCCTTGATGGATGGGGTGTGGATCCCACTCCATAGAAAGGCCAAATTTTGTGGAAACTAGCATCTTTGGTAATAGCTTGGTTTATTTGGAGAGAACGCAAGAGGTACATCTCTAAAAGTAAGTTATTTTCTAGAGAAGCACCATTTAGCACATAAAACAAAACATCATTCAATGTGCAATGGCATGAAAAGTCTTTTTCTGGGTACCAAGTGGAGCAGTCTAGCGGATTTTGGACAAATGTAGCTTAAACTTATGATATTGTGGTAGCACCTTTTTTGGTTTTGTACTACCTTGGATTATAGTAAATAAGCTTCTAACACTGTTTCTGTCCCAAATCCTCTTTGGGCAGAAACTCAACATTGTATATTGCTTCCTTTCTATTTAATAAGATCTTTTGTCGTCTCTTTAAGAAAAAACAGTTACTCTTTTCTTTCTGTTCATACATCTTTTAGATTTCTGGTTTCCAAGTACCTGGACTCTTCTTCTGTGTCACAGCAAATCACTTACACGACAAGGGTGAGTTCATTGAGGACCTGAAACGACTGTGTTACGTTTTTGAACATGTTGAGAAACTGCTGATCCTGGCAGCTTCTATCCATCGCAAGCTGTTGAATGCACCTCACCTCTCCAGAGCAATTTTTGATGACTACTTCAGTTTCTATCTTCCAAGATTTGGATCGAGCTTTGTAGACAATGGAAGTTTGAAGGTATATCAATGGTATCACTTACAATATAGTATATTATAAAATGAATTACAAATGTTAATATATTTGTGGCTCTGTAATCTGCATATACTGGGTTCATTTTTCAGCCATCTAGTATATTGATACATGGGACATATGGTGGATGTTCCTCAAACCAGGCAGGTTGGAAGAAAGAATGAATACTGAACACTATTATAGAAGAATATTTTTAAAAAAATGGCTTGGATCTTGAATCTTGAAAGTACAGGATATCATCCATATTGTGGGCCCATTAGATTGACTCTATGTTTTTATCAAATGTGATCCCACACATACAGAACACAGCAGCAGAGATGATCCGACTCCTGTTACTATTAGACTGTTTTTATGCTACGATTCCTCTTGTTGTCACTTAACTGATTATTTTTGGCTTTTCATGAATTTGCTTAGGAGTTCGATGTCAGGCAGCCTGTTAGAATGTCTGAAAGACGAGTGATTTTGGACATGTTTACACCACCAACTGCCAATCAATCATGGAGGAAAGTTTTGAGCATGGGTAATCTTCTCAATGGCCACGAACCAATCCTCAGGGAAATAATTTTTTCATTATCTAATAACATCATGGGAGGTCATTATGGAACCAACACTCCCCAGGATCCTCATCGAGAAATCGAGACACATCGCATGTACATTTGTGGAACATCCAATGACCTGCAGGTCGCATTATCTGTCACTTCATGTGATTAAAGGCCTACATAGCACTAGAATCTTGAATTTTGGCTTGCCTTCTACTAAATATCTCAACATTACAATATTTCTATCTGAGCTATATATTGTAATATGGTGAGATTTGGAAAAGTCAACGGCAAATCTTACATTGTTACTTCAACCCCGAGGCAAGCATACTCAACCAAAATGCATGCCCTTCCATCTATTGGGTGTCTTCCAACTTGTGGCAGTACATTTGGACCCTCATCCTCACCAGTGGATCAAGTCCAGAATATCATCACAATACTGATTCAGACTTGCACCCCAGTCGTGCGCTTCATGTTAATGTAACTAAATCATTAATTGCTTTGTAATTTTTAAGTGTAATTTGTTCTTAATTAAAGGTAAGGTGGATGATCTTCAGTGGGTATGAAACCTGATTTCCTATCAACTCAAAGCAGAGGATGATCGACATCGGTTACAAGTACTATGTACAGCTTCAAAAGGACCTGAAGCTATTCTGTAGAAATGGATTGAACTCGTAACAATTGATTTTCCTCTATTCCTTTTTATTTTTATTAGCTAATTCTTTTCCATTTTTATTAGTTAGAAAGTTTCTGAAATCTTCATTATTTTGTACTATGTCAGCTCCACTCCAAGTTAACTTTGGAAGCAACAGCTCTATTCTATGTTATATCAAAGTTATTTGATTGCAGGCGCATCCATATCTTCATCTAATCTATTCTATGTTAACTTTGGAAGCAACAGCTCCATTGAGCCAAAGTTATTTGATTGCAGGCGCATCCATATCTTCATCTAATTAGCAACACGTCCTAATCAAATTAAAAATTCAGCATGGAACATTAAAAAGGACCTATGCCTGCAGGCAAATGAATTTATAACCCAATCAAAATCAGACCCAAATACTATATTTATTATTGGTGTTACTGAATTGGTTAATGGACCAGGCGTTTGCCTATCATCGAAAATACCTCTAGCCTAAAATGGTAAATAAGAATCAACCATGTGATCACGTGGTGATAAATTAGCCTTTGTACTAATTTGCGATCTGGTCTCCAATATAGAAGATAGAGAGTAGCTCTATCCATGGTTCACTGTAATTTTAATACAATTAATTGGATCCCACTATATAAATCACCCTAGTTAGTCTGGTGTGGTGTTGAAGTGAAGATGGATGGATTTGACTGGATTCATCTCTTACACTGGCATGCACGCTACACAGTGGCATACGGACCGTAGCATTTTAATACTATCGGGAGATAAATCTCGACCTTGGGTTGAGTTATGGTTAGCTCATATGCGGGATTTCTACTTACTATAAGGTTATATTGAAAAATATTCGGGAAATTAAACCCATCATATAGTGGGAAAACTAAGAATATGTTGTCGGGATATCCCAATCTTCCAGCTCTCAAGCAGTTCAGAGAAGTAGACTTCCCTCATTCAATCCCCTCCTTTGAAGCTCAACCCTATAGTTTGAGCCAAATATCAACTGAAGCAGAGCATGTTGAACGATAAACAGGACCATCTTTTGCATGAGAAAATGCCTTGCACCGGAGATGATTCTTGGTATTGTTTGGAATCTTATGCCTAAACCTAATAATGATCCAACAGCCTGAACTGACTAGGTTTGAACCAAAAATCTTTGTTTTTAAGGAACCGCCCCATCAGCCCTTTGTTTTGAAGTGGGTTACAGAATAATGTTCAGTCCTTAGAAGTATCCCCATACTTTGAAATTCTCTAATACAGATCACAATTCAACAAATCATAGAACCAATATTTCCTCGCATATACCTGAGAACGGACTCAAGGTTGAAACAACATATATAAATAAGAAAAAAACCCTAATCTATGCAAAATTGAGTCCAATGGATAATGCAGCCAATTTTCATCAGCTTACGGTCACTTCAGAGCATCAGCTGCAATGTGTAAAATACAATACTTTGATGGATACCAGCATCAACAGGTATCTTCTTGTAAATGACAATCATGTATTTGAAGCTTCACAGGGATGGCATTCAACTGTGGATCAAACAGAATTTGAAATCCTCTTAATGACTTCAGTAAAGCACCCCCTGCGAATCTCTGAAATAATCATCCATTGCCACCCAGAATCATCAGCACCATTCTGGTCCACACTGGCCGTCTACAGTAGTAGTCATATGTCAAGGCTATTTTCTTTAGTGGAGTAAGAGACCCAGCGAAGACTGCAGCAGACATTAATGGTACCAAATCTCTACAAAGCACCAGTCCTTGGCAATGCTGCCTTCCACCAATTTGCCGTTCAGAACCAATGGGCTATTTATACAGATATGTCAATGCGAGCAACGTTAATGAGGCAAATGGAGCAGCAATAATAATGGGTCTGTCCACATCACTTCTGCTGCATTACCATTTAAATTGCTTAATAGTGCAATATCTGTAACCAGATTGATATTCCATCACATCGGTACATTTGGAACCACCCTTCTGAGTTCTCTTACCAATACCGTTCTCCTTGGCAATGACACCACCAGAAAGGCACTCTTGCAAAAGTACCATCCCCTTAACAGTACCAGTTTCATGTTACTGTCATCTGTAGGGATGTTATAATTAACAATACATGCTCACTCAGATCGTGGCCCTTCACTTCCTAAAATGCCGTCAATCGGCAGACCTTTATCACTTGTTTGCTGCTCACTAAATACCTCTTCAGCTGAAGAAAATTCAGAGGCTTGTCTAGCACAACTTGCCAGTAACGTCACAATTTGTTGCAGGATTGAGGACCATTTGTTAGACAGCCAAATTAACAGTCCGTCTAACAGTCCCCTCTACAGCATCACCAGAAGAGTGAGCATCAATCGCCAAGAGCTTCATAACTTACTGTTGCTCAACAACCCCTGACCTGTCTATGAGATTGATGATAGTTTGCTGGTCATTGGACACTGCCATTGACGGCAGATCAACTTCCATCATGTCGCCAATAATGCTTGGCTCTGCAACATCAGAACAAACACCAATATCAGTTGGCGCAATGTCAAATTTTGTTTGTTGTTCAGAACACTCCAACCTCGTCAAAGAGGACTGTGTTTGGTGAGGATCAAGATCCATCATGTCACCAATAACAGTTTCTGGTGGAACATCTTCAGAAACAACACCTTCACTTGCAATATCAACTATTCCCTGGTCAACAGGCCCTGAACTTGATGGGCCATCCGTCACAGAATGCCGAACAACATCCATTGTGTTGTCAGTAACAGCTTCTCCAATATCACCAGAAATACCATTTTCATACCCAATATGCTCAGTCACTTCATCAGCACAAGCCTGACTTGCAATATGGTCCCTGACCCCATTATCCATTGATACAGTATTGTGATTTGTAGATGCACTGATGCCATTGCTCTCATTTGATAAATACTTTTGTCCAAACTCTGAAACATTGTTAGCCAATTGCTGCTCAACGGAACCAGAACAAGATGTGGATAGTGAGTCAATATCCTTCACTCTACCACTAACAGTTTCTGTTGAAGCATTTCCACAACCATTGTTTGCAAAAGTATCAGTTTCCTTGGCACTACCCAAATCATCTGCAATACCAAAATCAGCTGCCTCATTGCTATCACCCATAACATCTTTAACATTGTCCTCAACTGCATTTTGAATTTCAGAGTGATTAATATGCGAAGGAAAATCTCCAATTATAGATTGGCTCCCATCCAATAACACTTCATCTGTGTCCTCTGAGATTTCAGTTGCAGGCACATTCCCATTAGATGTTAGTTGCTCCTTAGGGTTTGAAGCAGATGAGAAATTCTTATTTTCCAGATCAAAGATTGTGTTCAATTGAGCCTGTGCACAAACAGCAAGAGTAACCGCATGATCTCGAATCAAAGAATCATGTGGTGGAAAGTGGAGCATACTTCTCAACATCCGATTGTACGCAAAGAGGCTGACAGACGGAGCAGCCAACCCTCTACTGCGACAGAATTGACTGACCTTGATTACATGCTTACACAGGTTTCCAAACCTTGACCAATTGCAATCACACAATGCAAACTCAGATCCAGGGTTCCATACAATATGTGCATTTTCCCGATTGTGCTGTCTTGTCACTTTTGCACAGCCATCTTCTAACACAACATCAGAATCTGGAATCTGCATTGCAAGGCGCCATGACGCTAAACCATTTTGCCACTCATCCTTCTGATATCGAGCAAAATCGTCCTTCCCCAGATACTCATCAAGCCAGTAATAGGAATGCACTTTGGTACCCAACTTATCAACCAGCCAATCCACACGCTGGTAAACACTAGTGTCTTTTTCATTCAATAATCGCATCTTAAATTGATGATGATAACTTTCTATGGTTGAACCAGTCTCTTGGCTAGCCAGTGGAAGTGTCTTCAGGGCCATCGTCCACATCCCTAAAAGAAGGCAACAATTACTCAGTCAACTACAATGAAACAGGTTAAGAAGGTAAAAATTACTCAGTCAGCTACAATGAAACAGGTTGCCAATACCACCACTATGACAGATGTGACAAAACATGGCCATCCCTACGCAATCAATATCAGATCTAGGCCAGCCGTTGCCTAATATTTAAAGATTAACTATAATGATGATGATAACAAAAATTAATAGTATATAATATTAATGTTAACATGTTAATAGTTCAATGGTAAAAATCAGTAAATTATCAAATATCTGTCTCCACACATACTGAGAACAGCCTAGAGCTAACTACAGATGTACCCATACCATAATTATTAATTTCGTTTCATTACAACCAAAACAGGCTGAAACATTTCGGTTCAGGCATTAGTCCAAAATGAAACACCTACCTACAATTTCTCGACATCAGTTTTGGCCCATTTTGGTTGTTTCTGCCCATCTCAGCTAAAACATTTCAGTCAAAAAAAGTGTTCTACATTTCGGTCAGACAGATATAATTATTTTCTTCTTAATTTAACCACATCTTCTTCTTCGTTCATTAATAAATAGTAGTTTACTGTTTTTCTAATTCCAGAATTTTAATATAATTTACTATTTTATTGTTTTTTTCTATTTCTAGTTATTATTTTTCTTTTTCCAATTACTTGAATTTTCTTTTTTCCTTTTTCTTGTATATATAATTTTAAATGTTCTAAATTTGTCCTAGTGCCTTCTCTGAAACAGAACATCAAGACACTCAATTTTAGAGGCAAACTGAAATGGCCTCTAAAATGAAATTGACAACTACAACACATACCCAACTTGTACCCGTGTGACATAGGTTAATAGATGCCTCCAAGATATAAAATTATAATCTACCCAAGTTTATGAGGAAAGTGGCCAACCCATTCTTGGAAACCATATCGCCTTGAAGTAATCCATGAAATCCAAACAATCAACAAAATCTTCCATGAAATCCTCAAATAAATCCAGGTTGCCATTTCCTTTGCAGATGCTATATATCGCCTGTCCTATCCGCTTCATTATCTCAACACATGTCTTAGTATCAGAACATTTCTCAATAAGATTTTTGTGCCAGGCATGACGCACACGCCAAAAGGAGATCAACACGGAGCACTGAAACACCTCCCTGTGAAACATCAAAATTATGCAAGTTTTTTCAAACTAATAGTTCAAATGTACAACAAAGCACCATGAGAAGAGTCCAACAACAAACCTTATGGAACGAATATCAGTGAAAGGATCATCAACTATGAACCCAGCCAATTTCCATGTTGGATCTTTCGAATGGATTCTATTATATAGAGCTCTGACCCATCTGTCAGCATCAGAACTAGCAAACTGTGGTGTTATGATCCAGGCAACAGGGATCGCTTTGTTGTTTGAGTTGAAGACAAGGAGGGAATGAACAGGATACTACACAAAAATGCACAAATAAGCAATTATCTTAAATGACAGCAACCAATCCAACAAATGGAAACTACCAAACAAACTAAACAAACCTTTAATTTGCTCGACCCAAACCGTGAATCAGATGCCACAAGCCCACGGTTACCAAAACGAATCATCTGTTGCAACTGCCACTCTGTTTGAATCCCCAAAACAAAAGGTTCTGAATCAGAGAAGTCCTCATAAAAGAAAATGTGATTCCGATGACTCTCAACCCACATGCTGATGCTAACAGCATCGTCGGGATCCAATTCATGGGTGGAACGCCGAATACTCCTCTCCAGTCGGCGGACATACCTGTGTGTAAGAAGGTCATCCCGGTTACATGGGCCTCCTTGCTTCTCCACCGATTCATTGTGCCTCTGCATTATGGTTTCCACAGGGACTCCCACATGGAGTAAAGATAAAACTCGTAAACGAAGCTCATCAGAAATGTAAGGTGCGAACATGGCATTGGTTCCAACAGCCTTCTTATCCAATGGGCCGTGGCAGGGCTGCCCCTTCTTGTCCACATGCTTATCCTGATTATATATGATAAGTGCAACTGTTGGCTCAGCTATTAAACGCTTCACAATGAAATGGCAAACACAACCTCGCTTTGTATTTGGACGCCCCGCAGGTGTCTTCCTCTTATAACTGTAGACACGACTGGGCCGTATGACACCACCCTTCCTGTGATCATCTGGGCCAAACGAACACCAGTACCTGGAAAATCAAGCAAACAATTTTGTAACAAGACAACCAATGCAAGAAGTCATCTTTAGTGAAGAAACATGGATGGGACCTTTTTATGGATATACATTGTGGACAAGACTTAAAACACAAATGAAGCAGTTCCTTTTCTAGATCTGTTATCATTTAGGTGAAAAATTAAAAAAACAGAAAATCAGAAAAGACGTTAGATTGTGGAGGGGCAGAAACATGACAAAAAGAAACATGGAACTCAAAAAGCAGACCGAGGTAGATTGGAAAAACCGACTAGATGATAATAGTGGCGGTGATGTTATCATACACACCGCAGATAAGCAGCTTGGCATTTTTCTTCTTTTTTGAAACAGTAGCATGACTCGAACCCACAACATTGAAGGTCAAACAGGAAACACTTACCATTGTACTAACAGCTAATGCCTACAACATTTTAGAGTTTTAATAACTAAAGTATTAGATTGGCATAACTCAAGGTTCTTCCATATCATTTTCCAAATTGTTTCACTCACAAAGTGGCTAATGTTGAGGCCAACTCCCTTTGAGACAATCTGCACTTCCAATGTGGGTTGCTCCTTTTTTATAATAAACTTTGCTTGATCAACCAAAAAGGTTATTAAAAATGGAAAAATACAAGGCCAACTCTCTTCCGGAAAACCTGCAACATCTTGTAACTGGTAACACCCTTCTTCCAGTGTAGGTTGCTTCTTTTTACAGTAGACTTTGCTTGATCAATCAAGAAAGTAACTAAAAAAGGAAAAATACAAGCTATTCGGTAACTTATTTTTCAACACCAAACTCCTTCCAATGACTCCTGCATGTTTCATCATTCAAAACACACCTTCCAATCAGCTCATTAACACATTTTCAAGACCTAACTCCTTCCAATGAGTCCTGCATGCTTCATCATTCAAAACACGCCCCACATTGATATGCCAGTAAACCTCATTTTCTTGCCAATCCACACTCCACAAGGCACTCTTCCTTGTGACATGTCAGGGAGACCCCTTTTTGACACACCTTGAGCTTGTCACCCCATGTTGATATGCCAGTAATCCTCATTTTCTGGCCAATCCACAGGCTACACAAAGCATTCTTCCTTGTGAAATGTCAGACAGACACACCCATCTGAATGGCATTCCCTCTCGGCCCATTAAACCTTGGGTCACTAAGATCAAGGGTTAGGATGATGGGATGCACCCTAAATTTTACATGCAGCACATCCAAGCAATTGCTTATGCATGATCTCCAAAATGGTAGGCCCCATCATCTGGAAAGTTGTCAGAAGTTCTTGGTTTATTAGGCCCCGTTGATAATGTATGTGCTTAGGATCATTTCGTCTGAGCAAGCTTTATCCCATCGTTCTAGGGGCAGCTTCTTGCATTCTGCTTCTCTGTCATATCACTTACAGCCACCAATCAAACTCCTTGTCACTCGGTCTAACAAGTTCTTCTAAAAACTGTCTTTCACACCCCAATTCGTCTCCCCCTTCTCCTAATACTTATAAACAGTAAACCCTTAGTTGTTGAAACCATCTTTCAGGTCATTCCGTCATTTTTCTGTTCCATTTACTAAAGTCAAGGATTGCCCCTTACACACTCATTCCTTAATCTGTCATTTTATACCAGTCAGCAAGCCCAACTTAACATATGCAACTCATTCACATCATCTCTTGTCTTCAATTTCTTTTCAGGCGAGTAGATCAAACTACAAACAACTCAGAAATACAAAAGCAAATGCCAGTCACTTACAGTATACATTCAAGAAACGTGTCTGCCTTGGGGTCTTCTTCTACACCCAAACCATCTTAGACAGCATTCCATCATTATTTCTAGTGGCGAAGCATTCGTTCGTTTTCTTTGACATTACTCATAGATTACCCCCTGTGCACTCATTCCTAATTCAAAATTTACCATTTTCTTTACTCCAGACATTCCTCCTACTTGTGCAACTGAACCACATCGACCATGAATTGGGAATCTAAGAAACAGGGAAGCACATCAGACAAGTAAACCGAAGCGTAAAAAAGAAATAGAAAGGACTTACAGAATGTATTCGAGAATGCCATCAACCTTGGGCTTGTAAGACAAAGCAGGAGGCCTCCTACGCCTGGCCTCAACATGAAATCTGGTTGGGCAGTCCTTGTTGGCCGATTCGCCACGCACAAAGTCGTTAACTCGATCGAAGGGGATGAGAGCAACTCTATCGATGGCATCGCGCCAACCCTCCACCTTAGACCACACTATATCAGCAGAAGAGAATTCCAAGGTTGGTGGGCTCTGCACTGGGAGTGACAGAATCTCATCCCATCTCGCCATCTACTGACAAACAGGACACAATCATCAATCAGTATTTTTCTATTACATCATTTTTAATAGCAAACTAGCAGGAAAATCACTTACAGAATTGACGCCAATGAAGATAAATTGGGCCTTAAAACTGGGGAAAAAACAAATCCAAAGGTTTTAGGGTTTTGGGTTTTGGGGGCGGAAGAGAATGCAACGACATATCGACACTTGTTGAATAAATGGGATAGAATTAGATAAAACCCTAGCTTCCAGAGAGAGGAGAGAGCCGATTCTTGTGGGGTTCAGAGACGGAGCCGAGTAGCTGTTTGCTGCCCATATTCAGTAGGATGGCCTTAAAAAATAACAATAAAAATAATTATCTAAATCATTATTTTAAATTAAACTGCTAATTATATTTCAATGAGCTAATTTCTATGTATTGTTATTTCATTCGTATATCCCAATCTTCTAATTAAAATGTATTACATTAATAATTCCTTTGCAATCTGGTTATTTTGTATAAACAAATTTGTGGTAAGAAAATTTTTAGAAAAAAATCATTTTTAATATTTGGATTTGCCCTTGAATAACTAGTGTGCATTTTGCTGTTTAAGTTGATATTGTGAATTGCCCAACTTTCATTTTTAAAGATTTTTGGTTGACTAGTTATTTGGAGAATCACAATTTTGAGGATTTAGTTGATTTATTTTGGATTTTATTGTTTTATAAAAAAATCTTAATTACATAATTTCATTTCAAAATATTTACTAATATACTTTTCATGTTGGATTTAATCATTAAAAATAAAAAATCCAAACCATGGATCTAAAACTTGAGCACCTGAGCCCTCTACAAAATAATACTCCCTCTCTCCCAAATTAATTGTCCTATATGGATTTTAGAATTATCCCAAAATAATTGTCTCATTTAGTATAAAGTGTATTAAAAATGGATGACATCACATGAAATGTTAGCCTTATAGAGAGAGTTCCTTAAAAAACACATATATTTCAAATGAGACAATTAAAATTAGACAGAGGAAGTAATATTATGTCTGCTTGAATATCGGGCTGGACCTTACACTCAGCCCATCCATCAAGCATTGATAGCACAGTCCAGCTCATTGTCCCATTAAACCAAACCTACATGGGCCAAGGGCCTTGGAAGCATAGCCCATTTACACATACTCTACTCAAGTCTAGCTGATATACAGTAGGACCTCAGCTGGCCCAGTCCTGCAGTCTTGATTGTAGGGTTGATTATGGACAATCAGAACAGCATGAGACCTCAGTTGAAACCATATGGACCTAATGCACAATGGGCCTCATTGCTCTTGGAGTTCCATTCCAAAGAAACAATCCTTCATGTGACTACAAATAGGTAGGGGTGAAATTTGGGTTGAAAACTTGAAAATAGTAGGCTGGGTTATAAATTTTTAAAATTAGGATCAGGCTGGGCCATGTTTTTAAAATTGACTCAACTCTACTCAATCCTAGTAACTTAATATACAAGAGAATGGTTGATGCCCTAATCCCTAATCCCTTCAACCATTCTTTGTAAGCATGAGACTGAGACCAAGAGAACAAAAACTAGAGCAGGGCAGAGAGACTCTCTTTCTTTCACTTTTTGGCCGTCGACAAGGATCTCCATCCTCTCCCCCTTTCAATCCTCTTAAGCTCTATTGTCATGTCACTAAACGTCATTGATTCTCTCTTTATGCCCAATGCTTCAATTCAAAGATCAAGACCGGAGAGGATTCTCCTCACCAACCGTCATCAAAGCCCGGTCCCTTCCCCTTTTTGAAACTGGTCTAGGTATTTTGTTTTAAATTTTTTTCTTATTTTACTTTAAGTTTTTTTTTTTCAATTTAGGTTAAAATGGGTCGGGTTGGATTCTCGAGATATAGGTCAGGTAAAGTTGAGTTGTGCGTTTGGAGTTATCAAATTGCGTCGGGTCGGTCTAGGCTCAACAAGTTTTTATATGAGTTGGATTGGGTTTATCAAAATATGGCCCAATTCACCTGAATTTCAGCCCTACAAATGGGCCAGACGGTCTTTTCTAGGCCCATGAATCTTTAATTTTAGTAGGCCCAGTACAAATCATGACCCGGTTCTCATGGTCCAAGCCCCACAACCCATTTGAAAGAAATATATAGAAACTACGCCTGCTACCTTCTTCTTCATTTTTTAATTTACATATGGGAAACCATGGATACCCAGCGTAAAGACCCCAGGAATAAGACCACTATCTAGGGCACATGGTCTGACAGAAATTTGGTACACATTTGCATCAAACGTACCAATGAATAGGGACATAGATTTAAGATATATCAACTGCAAAATTTATCACATTAAACATTTTTAATTAAATAGATAAAAATATACCGTAAAAAGAACACAAATTGCAATATATAAAATATTATTCCCTTAAATCGCTCACTTAATCGATGTATTACTCCCTTAAATATCTATACCAATCAATCGTTGTATTAGTCTTGGAGAAAACTCTCTTTGTATTTCAAATTTTCAATCATGTATCAGGCTATTATTTTTATTCCAAAGTTATTGATTTTATGAGCAGACGTCGAAATATCAGCCGATACATATCGTTTTTGGAGAGTATCATATCGGCCGATATCGACTCTTTAAAAAAAAAAGAGGAGGAAAGAGAAAAATATATCGGCCAACAACGTTTTTTGTACCTCTCTCTATGAGTATATAATTAGTGTTTACATCACAAAATTTTCACTTTTCAACTTCAAATACTTCCATGATTAATTAAATGATAGTTATTCAATTTAATTTTCTTCTTTCTAAGAGCTATTATTGGATTTCAAATTCAACTTTTTATTAATTATCATTTTTAGCAAGCCTCTTCATTTTTTATAGAATCTAAAATCTAAGAATGAAATTTTATTTTATTTTGTATATTTAAAATGCATTTTAGAACATTTTACAACTTGGTAGTATTTATGTTCAATTTTAACTTTATTTATTATATATTTTTATTATCTTCATCCATGCTTGGCATGAGTTACCTGCTAATTATGATTAATAGACAATAAATTTATCTTTTTTTACTTTTATCACCATTTAAAAATATAAAAAATGAATTAAATCTTTTATAATTATCTTCTTCTTTTTTTAAATTTACACGTGAATATTAAATATAAAACTCCTACAAATGAACTCATTACCCTTGAGATAAATCAAAGTTAAGTCATACGGAGCCACGCTCCCGGTGTTGATTTTTGAAAGTTCACAATCCATAACCTCACTTCTGTACGGGGTTGACCAATGGCACCATCATACGTTATATCTCAAAATATTATTTATTTCTTTTTTTAAAGGCAGATAATGGAAACATTTTCTTTTCTTCTTTCAATTTTTAAAATCATTCTAATAAAAAGACAAAACTATCTATATTAAAAGCGATACTCCTAATCAGACTTAACTTCTTCCTTTTTATAACAATATCTTCATCTTTTTTTTTACCGTTAAGAGAGAAATTTCATTAGGAAAAAAGAGAGGAGAGATAAAAAAAAGGTTTAAAATAATTAGATCAAAAGAAAAGAGGCGAAAAAGAGCAAACAAAAGAACGAGAAAATAAAAAATATATAAGAGAAAATGCCTGTAAAATGATTATCAACTCTCTAACAAAATAGTCCGTCATTTCATTAACCGGACGGTCAACTTTAGAAAAAAAAAAATCCTTAACCTTTTCATCAATTCTTTCACCTCTCGAATTATGGTGACCAATGTCCAGGATAGACGCCTTAATTCCACCACTCACGTAAGTACAGTTGCCGAGTTTAATTTTCTTGACTTTACATCTATCAAATTATTAAATCTCTTCTAATATTAAGAATTAAAACACTTTAAAATGACGTTACTTACTAACACTCAATATCTTTTGTCTCTACACATCCAATTTTTAGATTTTTTATGACAAATAATTTTACCCTCGTATTTTCATTCATTCAGTAGCATGGAATACTGTTACTGTAATAGTATTATTTAAATAATAAAATTTATTTTAAAATTTTAAAATTATTTTTTTAGCAGTATGTATTTTCAAAATTTCTCAAATTAAATATCAGGACTAATTACGATAATATAATAAAAATACTTTAAGACTTTAAGGTCTCTTGACACTCCTAAATACTTAAAACACAGTATTTTACAAATAAGGATATCCTTCGGCTGTGCAGAAAACACATTTGAGAGTGTCAAAAGACCTTGAAGTCTTAAAGGATTTTTATCAGGTTATCGTAATTAGTCTAAATATTCAATTTGAGAATTTTTAAAAATACACAGTAATTAAAAAATAACTTTAAAGTTTTAAAAGATATTTTATTATTTAACTAATGCACTATGCATTACTATAGTGTCGACTACGTATACTGTTATTTTTTAAGCACCGTGTATTTCTAAAATTTCTCAAATTTAATATCCGAACTAATTACGATAACCTGATAAAAGTATTTTAAGACTTTAAGGTCTTTTGACACTCTCAAATTTGTTTTCCGCAACACCGAGAGATATCCTTATTTGTGAAATACTGTATTTTAAGTATTTACGAGTGTCAAAAGACCTTAAAGTCTTAAAGTATTTTTATCAAATTATCGTAATTAGTCTGGATATTTAATTTGAAATTTTTGAAACTACACACTGTTCAAAAAATAACTTTAAAGTTTTAAAATAAATTTTATTATTAAAATAATTTACTACTGTAGCATCATTCGAATGAACCATATGTTCATTCGAATGAATGAGACTGAATAGTATTCTGTATTACTGTTCAGCCCATTCATTCGAATGTATTTAAAATTTCACATGGATACTGTAGCATCATTCAAATGAATGAAGAGCTAAGCAGTATTCCGTATTACTATTCAGCATATTCATTCAAATGAATTGAAATTACACTTGGGCATTCATTCATTCAAATGGGACTGAGTAGTTTTTCGTGTTATTTTTCAGCACATTTATTCAAATGAATTGAAATTATACTTAAATATTCATTCGAATGAATGTCAAAATGAACTGATAATTTATTTAAATAAATAAAAATATGAGAATAAAATGATAATTTATCATAAAAATCTAAAAATAAATACGTAGAGACAAAGAAATCAGATATCTTTAAGTCACGCCTTTAAAATTCGTATAAATCGATATATGCGCCGATAATATAAAATATGGTTCAGATCAGATCAAGACAAAACGCATGGACTCATTCCAAGTTTTAAAATTTTCAAATTATACCCACATCTGACTAGTCAAATCCAACAAGGCCCAAAAGGTCAATAGTCTTTATTACATAAATTTTGTACAAATGGGCCGGGTTGTCAGTTGTCTTCTTCTACACGTGGTGGCATATAAGTGTAGGGCCCTGTTCATGTTCGACACTTCTTTCATGGTATGCCTTGTTTTTATTCATGAACTTTAAATGTCCAACGGCACACACCATCTACAATTCTAAACGTCACTGTGTCAATTAAAATGTTTGACTCGGAGTCATGCAGCTTTAAAATCTTATCATAATATTTGTTGATACGATTGGTATAAGTCGATATTTAATGCTAATATGTCATGTCAGTTGATATTAGTTAATTTTATTAAAAAAAAAAATATTGACCGATAATTCGTTCAATAATATTTTTGCACTCTTGATTTGACTTATATATCAGTACAGTGAAACTTGGGTCGGATTTTAATTCAATCCAAAATGAGTAGATTTGAATATGTATTTGTATATTTTAAATTAATTAAGAAAATAAGAAACTATATGAAATTTGCATTAAATTTCATGTGCATTTAGTTATAAATTACCACTTGAGTTGACTTACGTCAATAATTTAAGGTCAGATCAAGTTGAATAATTCTTTATTAATTTAGATCGGGTCAAATCAGATTTAATAAATTTTGATATAAGTTTGATTGAGTTTATTAAAACTCGACCTAACCCGATCTAAGTTTCAATCATGTGCTTTAATTTTTATGTTGCTAAGTTAATCTATATGCTAATTGTAAGTTATTTAACATCATATCTCTTATGATGAATGCTATATAAATGATAGTGTTCAAAAAATTGATGAGATAAATGGATAGACAATCAATAAAGTAAAGACAAAATAAATATTATGTGGTTCAAGACAGTAAAGGAATATAAAAGGTCTTATATAAATTGAAAAAACAGAAACTAAAGTAGACTGACCCAACAAGAAAAAATAGTCTCCCTCTCCTTGCAGAAAATTAAACTCCATTTTATAGAGACCAATGACTAAAGTACCACAAGCAAAAATCATATATTGACAACATTGAATGCTAGAGTTCTTGTTTTATTTATTATTTGTATACATAAATATATATAAAAGCAAGAGATTCTTTGATTTTGTGAATTTGTCTTTTTCACTAAACTAAGCAATGGAATTAATTAGACCAGGCTACATAATGGGCTCCATCATTTTTTCCCCTTTTCTTTATAATTTATAATCATGATGGTAAGACATCCATTCATTGGTCATTATATATGGGTCTAGGGTAGAATTGATTGCTTGTGGAGGAGTGGAAGATTGAAGGAATCCTTTGTTGGTAGGGACAACAACTTGTTTGAAATAAGAAACAATATAATCATATGTATCCCTTTTGAAAAGAGAGGTAGGGATTGAAAAATGACCCCATAGGATTTTGAAAGAATCATTTCATAAAGAGAGGACTCTATTACTTTCAATTATAGACAATAATTGTAAATCCTATGAATAATTTCATAAAGAGAGGATTCCATTGCTTTTAATTATTGACAATAATGGTAGCTCAATCCGTTGTGTTTTTAATTTTTATGGTCTAATTTTAGTGTACTTTAGGAATATTGAGTTCACCCACGGGTTTTACGCTGGGTATCACACAATTTTCCACATGTAAATTCAAAAAAAATTATAGACAATAATAATATTAAGGAATAAATAATCTAATAAAGATTGAATATAACATATAAAATGTAGCCACCAACACTTTTTTTATTTTGCTTTGCATTTATATTCTACACAAGGTAGAAAGTAGAAGAACTTAGTCTATGGATCAAATGATTAAAATTCTTCAAATTGAAGTTCATTTTACACAAAAAAAAAATGATAAACCCTAGATAGGATTATCTACAATAGTGACAATAGATTAATAACTTTAATATGAAATGAAAGGTGTTATGTCAAGAAGGAGAAGGGTGTTATTGTCAACTTTTTTGCTTTTGAGGTGACAAAAGACTTAGAAAACAATGTTATTAATATAAAATTGTTGTTCGCTAATAATGCGGTTCTTTTCATTCGACCCTCCAATATCTCTAAAACCATGATTTTAGATGATCTTGATTCTAATCGATCTTCCAAGGTAAGGTTATCTACCAAAAAAATTGATAAAAAAAGGTTGAAATTCAAAATTTTCACCCCATCTAATTTAGCGCCCACCACCACCACCACCACCACCGCAACACACAAACACTCCTCACCACTCTCCTCACCCCTCTCCTCTTTCCATTTGGTTCTTCCAGTCTAGTTCCTTTATTTATTTTTAATATCTTTCCATCAAGATATTCAAAGTAGATTTATCTTATCTTATGTTTATAAAAGGAACAAACTAAGCCACATTCTTTACTTTAAAATTGCGTTATCCACTATATTCTCCACTCTAAAAATACATTGTTTACTTTATAATTCTTTATCACTACTATGTATATATTAAAAAGAAAAAATTATATTCAACATTTTTTTTTTAAATTTACATGTGGAAAACCACAGAATACCCAGCGTAAAAATCATATTCAACATTATTCTTAGTACACAAGATACAACTTTACTATATAGAATTTGTACAATATTTATGAAATGGAACATAGATGTTTCTACTTTAGTAAGAAAAAGATTTTTCATTCAGAGATTTATTCTCTAATACAAACAAGTTCTTTGTTCACATGGAATGAAAAAAAATTAGGTTGAGGGAATCGTGGGATGATTAGATGTATTAATGAAGCTTAACTTTCAAGTTGATTTAAGGACAATAAAAGCTAAACCATGATTAAAAGCAAAAATAAAAGAGAGACTTATATTATTGTATACATTAAATTCATGGGTGAAACTTAGATGAAAAGAGTAAGCATTTTCCAATGCGCCATTTATAATAGATTGTGACATATTATTAAGAATCATAACAAAAAATTAATCCATAACCATCAAAGAAACATTATCATTAACACAAATATGAAAGGTCTTCAAGTGGCTCATTACAAATTTGGGTTTTTATGAGTCATTTGTCCTTTAAAGTGTCATTTATAATGAATTAAAAGGTTAAGTGGAGATTGCACAAGCATCTAATGATTTGAATAAAACTCCTACGAGGTTTACCATACTAAAAAGCTTGGATCCACCCACCATTTATTCATAAACAATGCAATAAGCACCACTAATAAAGGGGCATTATTCAAATGTCATGAAATTTTTTATATAAAATAATCCTTTACAATAATAGCAAAAGAGTGGCTAAAGAATGACATGATAATAAATAATGTCTTGCAAGGTCTTTAAAAACAAAAAAGTTCTGTAAAAGAGTTGGAGTGATGGTCACGAAACTGCTTCAGGAAGTTGAAAGTCTTGAGTTTGATTCCCACTCTACTTCAAGACCCGCTTCCCGTAGAGTTGTCCGATGTGTGTGGGTAGGAAGACTTATACATACTCTAAAGATTAGTCGAGTGCTTTAAGAGATTTAGACACTTTGATCATAAAAAACGAGTTAGTACTTCTTCTTTTTTTCAATTTCTGTAACTTTCTACACCATTTAAGGAGTAACTTTTTTGCCTTAATTTAGGTTTTAATTAAGTAGACATGGTCTTTTGTACTTAAATAGGGACAAACAAAACACAAAAGTGATAAAATCTTCTGCTTGATTTTTTAATTGTGTTCTCTTAAAAATAGTGAATTTCCTACTTTTTATAAAATTTTCACTCTTCAACTTCAACATACAAGTAAAGCTTGTTCAAATAATTTATAGTCTAATATAAGAAATCAAATAATAAGTTTAGTATGAAAAAGCAACATTTTTATTAGAGGATTGTTACAATTTTTCAACTAATGAAAAGTGAAAATCAAAGAAAATATGACCTTTTCTCTTCTTCAACGAAATAAATGCTCCTTGACAAGAACACACAAAATATGAGAGATTTTCCTCTTTTTATTAAAAAAAAAAAAATATAGAGGAAGAAAAACAAAATTCAATGAAGAAAAAAGAGAGGTTTTTTTTACTCATTTAAATAACATCTCATTCATTTTCTATGAAAAAAAAATATTTTTGATACAAATAATAGAAATATCAATTTTTTCAGGATAACAAAATGCCAAATTACATGGATTACATCCCAAACATAATTTTTTCTACGAAATTAATTTCCTCGAAACATTAGCAAATAAACCAAAGTAAATAGCCACACAAGGCTAAGTGGCCAACAATGAAAAGAAATTTAACCATTTGTCTCCTTTATTTTTCATTATATGAGATTTATAATTGTTCAATTATTATAATTTTGAATTCAAACTATCTAATTTTTTTAAATTTAAACTCATTTTTTTTATAATTAATGAACATGCTGTACATATATAAAGATATTTTGAAGAGATGTCTCACCTTTTACAAGTTCTTGAAGATGGACCTTCTCACACTCAATCAGAAATTAATTTTCTAGTAAAATTAGTAAACAAGTTTGCTGGTTTTCACCCTCCATATAATATTATAATATTAGTAAACAATAGCCATCATTGTCGTGTATACTTACAAAAAACCACAACAGAATTTAATATAAACCCCATGACAATGAACAAGACAACTTTAGACAAGGATGGCAAAAACCCTAATGCATTCGCAGCGGGAATTAGTTGAAATATTCCATTAATTCTATCTTGCTTTTTTTTTTTTTTTTTAACTTTGATCGATTACTATTCTTCTAAAATAAGATGGGCCTCACCTCACATATCTCATATTTACTCGGCCCGCATGCATGGCTCTTTGTAAAAAAATCATATAGGGGTACAACTCGAGTTATTGTCTGTTCAAATTCGATTGATCAGATTCAAACCATTCGTTGTTAGGTTTTGTAGAGGGTAATTTTGTAATTTTATATTGCACATGTGTAACCTTAATCAGAGTAGTAGGGCTGAAATCGGGTCGATCGGGTAGGGCTGAAATCGGTTCGGTCGGTCGGATTTTTTAAATTCCAACCCGATTCAAGTTAATATTTATAGAACTTAATCCGATCCGCAATTGTCAACCCGGCCCGACTCAAATTCTAACCCAACTCAACCCAAATTCTGACTCGATCCGCATTCTAAACCCATTTTAAAGTAATTTTAGCCGGGTCGGATCGGGTTTCGTCGGGTCAAGTCCGGTTAACTTGTAAATTTTCCAACCCGACCAGAATTTAATGGGTTTTTGTCTTTTCAACCCGACCTGACCCGACTCATATGACCCGACCAGCATGATTTCTCAGGCCGAGTCATGCGGGTTGGATTTTGACCCGACCCAAGTTTCACCTCCTAGAGAGTAGTATATAATGTCTTTTTTTCGTGAGAGAGTGAGCAAAAATTATAAAAAGAGTTGATCTTCTCTTCTTTTTGTTTTGTCTTTAGCACCGTGAATCTAATTTGAATATGTGGACGTACCGAAAGGAATCATATAAATATCCATGTATTTGATCGATTTATTTTTTCATTCATTATTTTATGCACGAAATCACATTCATTAAAAACAAAGTCACCAACAAAGGATTTATTACTATGCTTTTCATCTTCCTCCCTTAATTGTCCATTTCAAAGCTCCAAGATTTGACAAATTCAATCCAAAACTTGATATTTAAGAGAGAACTGATTGGTAAATTGAGGCCTTCATTTACACTTTATTGACATAAATGAATGAGTTTCAGAAGTCAGTATGGGTCCAGATCTGAAACGAAGTAGGAATAAAAAAAATAATTGGGTCAGATGGTCAGGAACTCAGAATTATCATATATCTGTACAAATGTCCCCACCATCTTTTACATTTAAGGCTCTACACTTATGTTAGATCGGAACTTCAATTTTTTAAAGGTGGAAATTCTTTTTACGATCAAAGTATTCATAACATCTGAGCAATATTAATTTTTAGAATATGTACAAGTCTCTTTATTTTTTTCACCAAATAATTTTATCGGTCCTTTAAAGTAGAGTGAGAATGGAACTCAAAACTATCGAGACATGTTCTTAACTATCACTCCAATTCCTTTGAGTTCTCATTGACCAAACCTTGTAATTTTTAAGTTAATAATTTAATATTTTTTGATAAAAGATAAAATTTAAATATTTTTTTTGGTATAGAATAGTCTTAATCTTGCAATCAATCAAAGCAGTTGTACTTTTCTTTGAAAATGGCTCTTCAAAAGTGAAGTTGATCAATAAAAAAAAATGAAAAGTTCACCGATTAGTAAATCGATTTACTTGGAAATGAAAAGAGTCCAGCTCGGTGTACCGGTGAGTGAACTGATTCACTGGAAAGTGAATTGATTTATAGAGATGAATAAGGGGCAAAATGGAAAGTTCACTTAAACACGTGCCTCCTAAAAGATAATGCCCATGTTAAGATAGGCACCCAGATCTTTTTACTATTACTTTTCCCATCTAAATATGCTTTGTGAGTACCTTTTATAAAATCTATATTTATACTCTACCGACAAAGTTAAATCTTCACAATTCACTTATAAATAATTTTTTGTGAGGGTTAAACATAAATTATCTAAATCAACCCCTCATAAAATTTATAAGTGATTTTCTACCATGATCCATGCATGACCATGTGGACGACCAACACAAGCCCAGCATAGTTATGTATTTATTTATTTTTTTGAAATTTACGTGTGAGAAATCGTAGAAAATCGAGTGTAAAACTCAGACGGGTGATACACATTGCCAGCACACCAGGTGAACCATGGAGACTCGAACGTGACACCTCCCACTTCCGGGTGATGCACCTCCTTTTCCTCTTTATCATCAACATTTCATCTAGATAGGGTCAACACTTTAGACATGTTTTTTGATAATTCTATCATAAATCATATTTATAACTCTATTTTCCAACATTTTTTTTTCTACTTCTCTGTATTTTTAAAAAAAAAAATTCTCTCGTCTTTCTGTCTATAACTTATATCTTCTTGACATGCTTCAAGAAAAAATTATATTTTCTCGACTCTACTACTGGACTTATCTTAGGTTCCTTCTTTTTAGAGTATCAATTATGTGAAATGTACAAAAATTCATAACAAATTTCTAGGATCTCATATAATCTTAGATAAAAATATCAATCACAACAACAACAAAAATCATACATTCAAAAGCTATTTGATTTTTTTTAAAAAAAATCATTTAATTGACTTTCGACCGTGTCAAAGATCCAAAAAAGTTGAAATTTTTAACAAATGAAATATGAGACATTGAGAGCAGCTCTTAATGTAATATGAAATTTAATTAATAATTTCTTTTGTAACATGGATATTCTCACTTTATATTAGAGGTGAGACTAATCTCACGAGCATTTGTAAACCTCCTAATCTACACACTCCGATAAGTCGATGAGGAGTAACTCTATAGAAAATGGCCCAGAGAAATTTGACTTTGAATTGAACCCAATACCTCCCTTCATGAGAAGAGTTTGGCAACCATCAAGCCAACAACTTCTTGACTCACTAATAAGATTTATATTGAGAGGGAAACAAAATGTAAATATTGTTGTCATCAAATTTTATGGGAGAAATTTCTAATAAGGAGAGACAATTCAGCCGAGTTTTGATGATGTTTTGGACTTATTAGCTGCATTTGGATGGGGATAACTCCCATTATCCTTGTTTGATAATCAAAGGATAGAAGTAAAAAATTAACTTTTTATCCCCCTCTTTTCACTTTTGAAAACTCTTTCTAAAAAGGTATTAAGGTTAACACTGGATAACCCTATAAAATTGTCCCTCATCCAAAAGCAGCCATTATATTTTTAATTTTTTTAAAAGGACAAATACAAAATTAAAAAGCAAGCAAGATGGACAAAACCAACAGCTGTAATTAGGTGAATTGTTACTTAACTTGAGGCTTTTCACTGCAGATGAAAACTAGTACAATGAGAGAGAGAGAGAGAGAGAAGCCAAATGGGGTGATTCTCCACAGCCAAATGGGGTGATTCTCCACAGGGAACTTTCACCCCAAAATGTATATGATATGGTGTCGGATGCAAGTGAGGCAAATATTTTATGTATATATTTCTTTCATCCCCACTTTAATAATAATACTGCCGGTGGTGTAGACAAGACTACACAACGCAGCTGCTTTAAAAACCCATTCAAAAGCTTTGAAAATCACTTCCCATTCCCCTCCCACCATTTCCAGTACCATTTAGATTCGAGACTCAGTCATGTGAAGACAAAACAAGGTGATTCACCTTCCTCTTTCACCCTCTCTTTCACCCATTATTTGTCAGACTTACCACGTACAAAACTTAGATACAGCAGCAGACGCTGAAAAAAGGTGAAAGAATGGAGACATGCAGAAAAGGGAACTCTTCATTTTACTTGTTTTGGAATGAATCTGTGAGAAATTAGGATGGAAATGCTTCCACGTTCAAACCAGGGGTTGCTTCTTTCCCTCACTCTTCTATGATCTTTAAAGCAAACAAAAGGATCATATGGTATTCCCATGTATATTCTCATCATCCTTGTCAATTCAAAATCACTCAAAACTTAACAGGACGATTCGTTTGGACATTTTTTTAATGAGTTTTATAAAGGCATCACCCACACCGAATCCACTTTGATTGTTTTCTAAAAGAGAGTGAATGGATATACTGTTAGGAAAGTGATTAATATATCAAATTTTTTAACGCGAACTCAAGGGACTGGCCTTGAGAGTTAAAAAGTCAAGTCTATCAAGAAATGAAGTTCTGACTTTGATTCACGCTCAATCTTAATTGATCATTTTTTGTAGTTGTTCATCCGTTGTGTACGAAATTGAGAGATCTTCATATACTCTAAGAATTAATCAGATAAAGTCTTCTTCGAGTAAGACGTCTGGACACTTTGATCATAAAAAAATATTGATGAAACAATGAAAATTTGACTTGAAAAGATCAATACATCAAAAGTTTCAAAGTTTATAGAAAGTAAAAAAATCGGCCTTGTACACATTATAGCCAACTATGCAATCCAAACCATGTTCGTTGGTAATGCCAATTCTCCTAGAGAAATGGGTAACTCTCTAAAACTCACTTGAATGAAATTTTTTTTAATATGTGGAAACCCGCCGACCCTTCTTTGTGATAATCATAGGTAAAATTCCAGATCCATGACACCACTCACAAACACCATATATTAGGTTAAGCGCCCTAAAGGTTTGAAGAGTAAACCTCCTACACAAGATTAGAATATCTAACCATTTGAAAAAAATAAAGCAATGGTTAATAAGTTAGATGATGACAAAATGCAACATAAACCTAAACTAATTAATGCATGAGTACCTCTGTAATAGTATAAATTAAATTAACCCAAGAGGGGGTTGGCCACAGTCAAGAAACTCTCATTATGATAGGAGGTATTGAGTTTGACTCACTCTTAACACCTGTATTAGCTACTCTCCGTAGTTGTTTACCAGATGTGTGTGAGATTGAGAAACTTGCATATGCCCCAAAGACTAGTCGAATTAAAATATCCCCTGTCCAAATACGGGTAAGACTTCTGGACACCTTAATCGTAAAAATAAACATAAATATTAAAATGAATTCTCTTGATAGAATAGACAAACAATCATGAGAAAAAAAGTTGCACTCACTAAAGAATGGTAAGTCTTCCATTCAATACATGTGAGCGTCTAAAGTTCAACCTACCAAACAGATTTTCCTCCATCCATTTTTTCAAAAGAAAACAGTCCATGACATTTCTCCATGCTGAATTGCTCGTCCACGATGGGAAAGACCCACTCTGGATGGTGAGGATGTGGACCAGTACAATTTGGTTTCAATGCAGGTGATTCAGTCAATTTGACTTCCTATATTATTTTCTAAACCTCTAATTTCATTAAACTTATCCTCACCCACTCAAGATTTTTTTAATAACATAATTCTCCAATGAGTTAATCTGCATCTATCAAATGTGATGTGATTTGAAGTTTCCTTTTATAAAATCACGATTGTGATATAACATTTAAAAAATTCTCTCTTTTACTAGGTGATTTTTTTAAATGACTAAAGTTAGCATCGACTAATTCTCGAGAAATTTTATAAGTCTTTCTACCTACAAACACCAGAGCTGCTTTTGGATGAGAGACGAAGAGTTACCTTGTTTGGTAATGGAGAGGTAAAGGTAAAAAAAAAAAATTTACCCTTCTTATCTCACTTTTGAAAATACGTTTTTGTCAAGCAGTATTCATAATATGGAGAATAACCCTTTAAATATTTATCCCTCATTCAAATGAAGTCCTTTTAAAACTACATAGAGTGACCCTTTAAGGTGGAGTGCGAATAAAACTCACGACTCCTGCCTCTTGAAGAGGATTCCTAGCTTATCACTCCTACCCCTTCGGGTTCAAGTGAAATTATCAAGCACTTGCCCTCTCAAAAATTTAAAAAAAAAAAAAAAAAAACCATATGCAACGCTCTATGACTATTGTGATATTATTTTTTGAAAATTAATAAGAAAATTGATATTTTAATAATAAGAGACATTGATGTATATTTTCATCATTTAGATTGTGACAAATGCATGCATTCAGATATATTATTTATTTTTAAGAAGGATTTCTTTTACATATCAAAGTTTATAGAATTTCTCAACCTTTCCAAACACTCAAGAAATTCATTCTGCAAAATTATGTAATACAATTATAAGTATATTGAAAATTCAATCCAGTGATGCTATGATAATTATATTGACTCTGATCTAATATATGCATGGGTGAAAAAGTTCATGTGCTTTGATTAATCATGACAGATAATTGGACACATTTTATAGTTAATAATTAGATGGTCTGCTAAATTATCATAGAGACTATTCATCGAAAATGGAATTTATCAAATTATTTTAAACTTATATTTTTAATATTAAAATAAAATAATTAGATATATTTCTATCTATGATGAATAGATAATCAAGATTAGATTAAAATCTACAAATGAAAGTAGCATTTTAAGGCTTTAAGCTACTTGAATTCATCATGAATAGGCCCCCACCAAGCCACCACACATTTTTTTCTCTAGGTTTTGATTTAATCACTCCCAACTTTTATGTGTTAAAAAATGCAAAAAAAAAAAAAAAAAATGCTACTTTGTGTCAAAATAAAAATGCTTCTTTCAAAAACTAAATTTTAAAATATTTACATATAAAGAAGTGTTTATTTTGGCAACTTCAACTCAAAAATAAACTTGAAATTTAAAAATTAGAACCAATCAACTTCATTTTGAGAGGGAGAGAGGTTTTACCAGTACCAGACACGAGGGAGGCATTTTAATTGTCCTAAGGAATACTATACGGGTAGTTCAATTGGCATATTTACACTTTGGTTCAGGAAAGCTCTCATATTTGAGTCCCGTAGTCATCCGATACCCATGACTTGCAAGGGATTGTGTGCATCATTGTTTTACTCAATGCTCTCGTACTAAAGAGAGATGGAGGTATTGAGTTTCTTCGCCACAAAAAAAATTATTGTAGAGAAAAAGGAAGATTGGTAATTTCTGCACCTTAAGTGATTTGACTTCCACCATAAAAAATATAAGGATGTTGGAAAAAAAACAACAAAGATGAAGGAAAAATCAAACAAATCTATGACAGAAATAGAGGGATTCTTCTATCTTGATGAAAGATGGATTCTATGAGAGAAGTGTCATAAGATTCCAGCAAGTGTATAGTAAAACATGATGAACTCTTATCAGGATTAAAAACTGATTTGAACTAAGATAGATGAAGCTCAGTGTGAACTGAAGAAAATACATTTCTTATACATCAAAAGCCAACTTGAAAACTTAAAAACCAACTTTAATTCAATTCAATAATATAATGAAGACATTGGATATGGAGTAGAGAATGAATATAAATGAACTCTTAGGGGGTTAGAACCCGTCTCACAAGACGGGAATCCTGAGTTCAATTCCCACTCCATCTTAAAGAATCACTTCCAATAAAATTATTCAGTTTTTGTGGATAGGGAGACTTGTACATGTTTCGAGAAAAAAAAATATAAATAAAAACCAATGAAAAAATTGATCATCTAGTGCACACTGGACCAATTTATAATGAATAATTTCTCTACAATCTCCAAACTATATAGAATTCTCCCTTCATAAAATTAATCATTGCAAGCTCTACTCTTTGTTAGAGAAAATAAAAGATATTAAAATGCAGTGGAATTTCTCCATTCATTCCCAATCCCTACTCTTCACCTTCCCACAACTAAGCAGCCTAAGACAAACCTAAAATGATTTCTCACGTCAAAGATGAAACTCGGTGAAATTGAGCTTCAAAAAACTCTTATACAATCTTGCAGCCAGGGTTAGAGAGAGATGAAGAAGAAGAAGAAAGAAGACTGCAACAATCATGGGGCTTTCCATTTCAAAAGGAAAAAAAACAAAAAGGAAAGAATATAATAAGAAGAAATGATAAGATCTCAAGGGCCAATACAACAAAAGGGTAATGGAGGAGATTTATATTTTACTGCAGCAATCATGGTTCTCAGGCCAAGAGGTGGAAATCAATGAAATCTGAAGGACCCAATAAAACCAAAGGCCAATAGAGAAGATTTTTATTTTATTGCTGCAATCATGGTTCTCCGGCCAAGAAAGGTATCAAAGATATTGTAATTAAATAATAAAAAAATGGGTAAATGATCAATCATGGGATAGAAGAAAGAGTGGTGCGATTGGATCGCTGATAAAAAAGGGTGAACAATCAATTGAGGATTGGAAGAAAGAGAAGTGTGATTGGTGGCTTAAGTCTTTATCTTTTTGGTGATTGGATGTCTTTGTTCTTATACAAATATAATAGTAAAGAAATGGGAGGAAGGGTAGGCTCTTGGTCGCTTTCACCCCATTAGTGGTCAGTAAAACATTCAATATAACTTCCAAAAAAATGTACAATTATTTTAAAAAAAAAAATAATTTCCATAAAAATACAATAAAATTAAAATGACCCAATTTAATAAACAGTGTAATTTTTATACAATCAGTGAGAGAGAGTGAGAGTCTCTGCAAATTCAAATGCTTGTAGTCAGTGGCACACGTGCGTCATCAAACCCGCCCCCCCCCCCCCGGAAGCGTAGCCGATCAATACCCAGTTCACTGTTGCTAACGTGCACCGCGGCCAGAGCAGAGTTGGAAGGAAACACAAGAAAAGTCAAGAGGGATTTCGAACAAAAACATTCAGACATTTATGTGGAATATGATGAAATTTATATATATAATAAGAAAATAGAATAATAATTTATGGGTCGATTTCCTCAAACTAGAAAGAAGATGAAAAGGAACCCAACAAGAAATAATTGAAATTTTAATTATTGTTTTCATTCAAAATTTGTATTTCACAGTAGAAGTAGATCATTTCGAGCTTTTTTCTCATTTGTAGCAGAGAAGGAGATTGCTGGGGTTTTGTTCTTACTTGCTAATCTCAGCACGGACAGCAAAAGAAAGCAGAATTGTGGGGTTTTCTCTCTTTAGTTGACTAGTAAAGTAAAAACCAAATTATATGAAGATGAAGAATGGTTCCTGTTCTTGTTAATTGATTGATTAAATTGTAAATGGGTTTGCAAATCAAACACATTTAAGATTAAATTGAGTTTTCTTCTAGTTGACTTCTACAAGACTACAAGTAACAAGCAAGAAATAAAGAAAGAACGAAAGAAAAAAAAAATTACAGGGTTCTTGTTCGGAGAGAGAGAGAGATTTGTCAATTGCTCTTTTAAATTATAGTTTAAATTATACAGAATCGCCATATAAATTATAAATCCTCAATATAACAAAATTAAAGAGGAAAAAAAAAAGAGGGAGAGAGAGAGAGAGCTATACGGAAGAAGAAGAAGAAACCGCTGCCGTTGAAACGGTTACGTTAGCAGCAGCAGAAGCCGACGATGGCGTCATCGTCGAAGCTGATGATGCAGAAGAAGAAGCACCAGCTGCAACTGCTTGGAGGGGAGCCACATCGGCAGCTGGCGGTCCCGCAGGAGCACCGGTAGAAGAAGCACCAGCATTCCCAATCGAAGGTGGAGGTCTCTTTCTCTTCTTCTTCTCGTAGGGTATCCCCCTGGCCTTTGCCTGCCCTTCCCTCACCTCCCTCAAATATATCCTCACCGCCTTTGCCCCAAACGGGTTCGACTCCGGCCGTCCACCGTTCTCCTCGTACGCCGCTCTCAGCCGCCCGATCAGCGCATCCAAACTCCCCCAAGCTTGTTTCAACGGGCAGGTGCACGGCGCCGGAGGGTTGGGATGCCCAAAGAAGGGACACCCAGTAACGTGCACCTTCGTCTTACCGAACTGGTCCAAGTACTTGAGGAATTCTATCACGTGGGCCCCGCTGCAGCGCGGCAACGTCAGAGGCGGCTTGTGGTTCTTCAGGTATTGAAGGAAGGTATTCCAGTCTCTCCTCTTCTGCGACTCGTACCGACTCGGTGGCGCCGACCCGCTCGATGACTCGCCCCCCGGTTGCGTTGCCAGTGCCTGTGCCTGTTGTCCTTCCGGCTGCCCAGATGTTTCCGGTCCTCCTCCTGCCGGCTCCATTTCTTTTATGGGTCTTCCCGGTCTTGGATTCTATTTTCTCCCCTTTTTACTTAGTTATCTTATATTGTTTTAAGGATCTTTCATTAGACAGAAATATTTACGTGATTCAACAAAATCCTGACAAAAGAAGGAAGAACATAAGAGTTAGCTTCAGAGAGAGTTGGGAGGGTTTTAGGAGAAGAAACGAGAGAAGAAGAAGGGAGAGAAGAAGAGAGGAGAAAATGTCGAGAGGCTTGGATGGGACGTAAAAAGGGTTGGATGGGATGAATGAGAGAGAGAGAGTGAATGAATGCTTGTATTCACATGGTGGGGCCCCCATCCATGTCGAGATTCACTGTACACCGCGTCCCTCACAAGTCACTGACATTAGATTCACATAATGACACGTGGCATCTTAATACCACCTCCATCCCCTCGTTCCAAATCATAAGATCTACTGCAGATTAATCAATGGTTAAAAAATATAATTCCCCATTAGATTTTTACTCCAATTATTTATTGCAGAAATTTTTAGCCACCAAATTAAAAGTAATTAAACAGTTTATTAGTATAATATTAAATCAAGTTTAGTGAAATTAATAAATTTGATTTTTTAATGAATTTTCATTATCAGTGATTCTGTTTTCTATATCTAATAGACTACTAGTAAGTGGGTCTCACCTAATTCGCCAAATGTGTGTGTAGCAGATGCTCTTTGGAGACCTGTGACTCGGGTTGTAGACGGAATCCTAACTCGTCGACATGAGCCCGCTCCGTGCGTGTTTTTTATGTCGGAAGGAGAATTTTTGAAATACTCGGCCGTGATTTTCTAGAGTTTTATTCGGGTGGAGAAAATGTGGTCAAAGGTGGGATCTTGATCGTCCATCTTGTGGGACCCACTTCAGCTACGGCTGCTGCAGAGTCGGGAACGTCTTGACAAATGCATTTACACGTTTCCCGGGAGAAGCCAATGGCATTTCAACACACGCTCTGTGTTGTTTATTTTCATGTATTGAGTGAATCATGACTTCTTGTAAGCAATAATGTCAAATAAACACAAATAAATAATAATATTATATTCAACATATAACATTGCAGTTAGAATCGTACACAAACTCATATAAGATAATAACTTGATTGATTTTGATTTTGATAATAATGCTTAAATGAAGGTGTAAATATCGGTCGATATTTTATGTATCGATTGATATCGATAGTTTTAATTAAAAAAAAATAAAAGACAGAAATTTATCAGGTGATATCATTGAGATTTTTTTTCCTGTTTATATATATATATATATATATTGAAATTTTATAGTGTCAAATTAAAAAAAAATTATATGGGTGAGTATACATAATTATATATAATCCCATCACTTGGACAACTCTAACTTTGAAAATGACAATATTAAAATTCACTCAGATCAAATTAATCAAGAATATTTTCAAAAGGTCAATTAAATTTTCTTTTTTAACTCTTAAATTTTTATAGCTTTTAAAAATATAACTTAATTGATCTAGTCAAAATGAGGTTGTAAACAGATCTTGATCAGTCAAACTTGATTATTAAAAAGATAGATCGGATCCTAAGGTCCATTTACAAATTGTAGATCGGGGTCCAATTATGATTGGACGGGCCACGAGTGGACTCGACCCAATCTAAAAGCCTGTCAGATCATACTAAGTTTTTCTCCCTCCTTCAGTCTCTAGAGATATCGCGGTCGAGATTTCGGATATCTCATGAAATCTCGAGATATCTCAACTAATACGCACCGTATCGGCCAAGATTTCGATCCTTGTCTCTCTTGATCCCTCTCACTCACCTCTCTTTCTCCTCTTCTTTGGATATCTCTAGCCTCTCTTTATCTCTCTCCCTTTCTCTATATAAAGTGGTCTCTCTCTCTTGATCTATCAGCCTAGGTTTGTAAATGGATCCAGATTCAGCCCAAATCATCAGGATCTAGATCCGGCCAATTAGTCTTATGGGGCCATTCGGATCTAGCCCATTAACACAGAGACCGTCTGGTCTCTCTCTCTTGATCTATCAGCCTAGGCCTGTAAATGGACCGGGCCGGCCCATTAGTCTTATTGGACTGTTCAAATCCGACCCATTTACACAGGGACCATCCGGTCTCTCTCTTTCTTGATAATATGCCCCTCTTTTTCTTTCTCCCCTCTTCACTTCTCTCATTTTCCTCTTTTGCACTATACTGAATCGAAGTTGTGATGCCTCTATTGTTGGAAATCGCTCAATTGTCGTCCATCGCACCTCAACTGCCGGATTGTACATTTTTTAATTCTTGATTTATTTATTTTTTCATAGTCAAAACTCCTTTGAAACCCCTACCTAAATGTTTTTTTTTTCCTCATATCTGATTAAAATGGATTTTAGTTTTATTGGATAGACATGAAAAAATTATTTTTAGTAGATTATTAAACTTAGCGTATTGTTGTTGACACTCTTAATTGTTTAATCACATGTTAATTTGTATATTTGTAGACTGATTTTATGGTTCTTTCTTTTAAATGTATACTTTAATGAAATTCAAAGATTGATTTTATTGGTTAAATTTAGAGGTATTCATTTGTTCAAATTTGATTTGTAGCCATTCCAAACTCAATCTAAACAAACAGGCTGCAACAAACAATTTTGTCCAATGGCTGCTTGGGCTTATAAAAATTGATGGACTCAGTTTTTTACTCAAAATCATTCAAGGCCATCAGTCTTTTTGACCAGTTTATTTTTTTATATTTTATTCTCATATATTTACGGGTATGTAGGGGAAGATTTCCTTAGATATCTATATGGGTCCCCTAATATAAATAGTTAATATTAAAGGCGAGCTATCCTAATACCGACAAAATTTATTAGGAGACACAACATATAGTGAAAATAATTTTTTACTCCTATTGGTATATCGCTCATTAAGGATTGGTAAACCGACAACACTCCACTTTGCGTGTATGTGTTCTGCATATCGATTCACTGATAATTGATGAGTGGTACACTATTAAGGATAAAATAAGAATTTCACTCCATCTCGTGTCTTCTAACCAATTTTGTGTGTGTAAGGATTGGCTTCACTGAGTTTTTCATTTCCCCTCTAATAATCTCAGTAAATATTTTGAGTTTGATAGCCACCTGCACAACATCAACCTTAATGTCAATTTTTAATATTTTCCAAGTCAACATACAATATATTTTTCAGATTCAAATAAAAGATATTCTCTTCAAGTGACAAACTATTACGATTTATTTTTATAAAGTGTTTTCATTTATATGATATATGTCATAGAAAATAGATAATTAATCTTAAGGTTAAATTAACAGTGAAGGTTAATTTTTTAGTCATAAAGAAGAGCTTCAGTATCAAAAGTTTATTTGTATTTCTATAACATTATATAAATAAAAACATTTTTATATAAAATTAAATTCTTAAGCCCTACATTTAGAAATTTAAAAAAGTCAATATTACCTAATATATATTTAAAAAATTCATTTTGCCGCAAAGATTTCAGACCATGGTTCACAGCCTAACCCTTCCTCCTCAGTGCTATCACTTTCACATTTCACCCTATCCACTTGCGCATTCATCAATTTTGCCGCTCTCGTCTAGTCTTCTACCCTTCCAAAATTCATGAGCACAAACCTCAAATCCACAGCTCCATTGCCGATTTTTGAATTTCTTTTCGCCCAATCTTTCTCTATATTTTTCCATTCTTCAAAACCATAATTTCACCTTGAAAAATGGCTTCCATAAACCTCGGCTGGATTGGCGAAAACTGGTTCCGAAAACCATCCAAACCCCTTCCTCTCATCAATCCCCATCCCTCTGACAAAACCCATTTCCTTAAATCCCCCAAAACCCCCAATTTTGCGTCCATCAGCTCCTTAAACCCATTCAGAAACCCCAAAAACCCACCAGGAAACCCACCAACAAGTACAAGCGAATGCTCGAACAGTACTACTGGGAGTGCGAAACCCTCCCGGATTATCGTCACGCCCCTGAAGTGGAGAAGATTCTCACTGATGATCCGTTTCTTGAGAAGAAAGAGAATCCGACACCGGAGGAGATCGAAGGGAACCGCAGATGGTGGAATGAATTCTCGAACAGCCCAGTTGTGAAGTTCTTGGTGAGGGCAGAGGAAATTGCTGACCAGATCAATGAGATGGAGCTGAAGGAGAATGAGGTTCCGTACAGGAAGGAGGACAGGAAGCTGTGGAAGGCACTGCCGCATGTACCTGGGCTTGATGGCCGGCCTATGCCGAGGAAGGCAATCAAGACACGGCAGGAGTCGGACAACAAGTTCTGGGACTTTACAAAGCAGTTTTTCTTTGGGTTATGGGGTTTCCGGCAGCGGCCATACCCCCCGGGGCGGCCCATTGATGTTGCACAGGCAATTGGGTATAAGCGGCTTGAGAAGCGGTATTATGATTGTGAGTAATATCTTTGGAAGTAATGCCTGTGATTTTTTTTTTTTTATATTCTTTATTGCCATTGTCACAACTGTATGCATCTCTGGTCAGTCGAGGAGAATGCATCTCAATTTTGATATTTAATGGAATTGTGTTGCTTACCCTACTGGATTCAGATGATTCCAAATGCACTAAAAAAAAATTAAATGTGGTTTGGTGGAATGGTATTTGTGAACATATTGTCATCATCACCACCAAAGCCATTTATCCCATTAATATGGGGATGGCACATTTGTGAACATATTGTGTCATGTAAATTTTCATTTTAATAATATCTAAGCTTGATCCCATGTGAAACGCTTGGAAATCAATTATTTTAACAACACTGAGATGCATATAATTTTAGGACTTTATAATAACTCGATAACTACAAAGTTGAAGTAGGAAAAGGGTGGGAGGACTATAATAACTCAATCGAGTCCCCATCAATTATCAATCTTTAGTGAAATGAATTCTTGAAATTATTTAAAGTTTGCTTAATTATGAGGAGTTCTACCCTTTTCAATTCTTTCCTTCTAATTGTGTCAGTGAAGAAAGCTTGAAGTATCCCCTCTAAATCATGTAGAATTTCTCCTATACTTGTTGGTCCCAGTTTTCCTATTGTTGCACCATCAACATTGAACTGGAGGGTTCTTTCCCCTTTTTCTAATCAAGAAAAAAATTGAATTTGAGGACGTTCTATGGTGGCTTTCTCCATTTTTCATAATCCTGTCCTTTGTCCTTACATCCACCAAGACTACAACCTCACATTGGCTGATTGAGCACCTCTTGCATTGATTTCTCCTTGCCTTCAATGACTAAAAAGTGCCTTTTCCAAACCAACCATAGTTTTGTCACAGAGATGGTTCTCCACAAATATTGGTTGTGCCTCTAAAAGTGCTCCACTCCCAATTCGGCAGATGGTCTCCTCGGGTATTGATTGAGGCCCAGGAGATACCAATGATGTAGAAAAAGGGTTGCCACTTTACGAACCTTGCACTGATCTTATTTGAGAGTTGCTGAGTGGATTTTTCAATTTTGACTGGATCATCCTCTCTAATCCCTACTAATCTAGGATTCAATATATTTTGTACATGTTTTCTTGATTGTAGGTATAGAAACTATGGTTATAAAAGAAAGTAGAGAGTGATCTATGGTTGCTTTGGATGAGGAGATTTTTTTTCATGGAATCCCCTATTTCCCTTGAGTAAGGAATTCAGATTCTCCTATATCTTGTTTGGTAATCTTGCGTGCATGGAAAGAATGTGTTGATCTCGCTTGAACTCATAATGCTTTCCCTTTTCCTGCTTTTTGGGGTCCTTGTGGGAGTTTTTCATTATCATTTACCTGTTCTAGTGGCTTTTTTATTGTATTAGCACCGCTGGTGCTCTTTATATATTAATCTATGAACCATTAAAAAAAAAATCTTGTTTGGTAATCATAGATGAAAGGTATGAGGAGAGTAAAAAAAAGGCAGAGAAGGGAAAGGATGAGAAACCATCCCTCTCCATGGGGAACAATCTTCTACTTGGGAGGGGAAATCCACATTTCCCTTGTTTAGTAAATAAATAGGGGAAAGGAGGGGAATCCCCTAGTTTCTTCTACTTTCTCTCCATCCAAATGGACCCTATGTGTATCAGATTAGGACTGTGATACAACTTTTAGTCTTGGATGTACCTTTTGATCCATTGTTATCCATAGTAAGGGTTGCTGGACGAAACTTGGATTTCTCTAAATTGGGTTTTTACTTGATGAAATGTTCACTTAAATAAGATGTTGGTAAGCTAGATTGAGAATTGTAGAGAATACCTTTTTGTTTTAGAAGATAATAGTTATTCATCATCATCATCATCATCATCAAAGCCAGTTATCCCTTTTCTCTAGGGCATATAGTTGAATTTGGAAAATTATTTTCTATGGCCTGACTGCCTACCTGCTTGCATGACTTGAATTTACAACTGCAAAATGTATTGTGTAAACAATTTGTTTGTACTTATTTGACTAAGTGTGTGTATTTTGCACAGTGATTTATGACTTTTGGGCACATCAAAAGATTCTCTTCTACTTTTTATTTGCTATTTATTTCTGTTTTCCTAATTTACTTCCTAAGCTTGTCTATAATAATTTCAATAGTTATAATGAGGAGTGGTGGATGGTACTACAAGGATCGTTTGGGACGTACAAGGGGACCATTGGAGTTAATAACACTTAAGACAGCATGGGCTGCTGGGATAATTGACACACATACCTTTATTTGGGGTGAGGACATGGATGAATGGGCACCTATTGGAATGGTCTATGCCTTGGAGAAAGCAATTGCAACTTGGGAAGGTATGTTGAACACTTAAATTTCTACTTCGCAAGCTTGACTTTTAAGTAATATTGCTGTATGCGGGTAGGCTTTTTTTACTTCGTATGACTCCAACATATGCTGGTAGGATTTTTTTACTTTGTATGACTCTTTTCTTGGATATTCTTTTTTTTTTTTGGTTTTAAATGGCCTGACCTTCGACATTTAATTTAGGACATAATGCAAGATGAATCTGATTCTGTTTTCTGGACTAACTAATCGTGTATGTGTAACGCATGGCATGGTGGTATACTGAACTAGATTGTTAATTTTGGCGGCCTCACTGCTAATGGTTATGACCTGGAAATTTTTGCTAATCAAATGATTTACCTTATTTCTGAAAAAAAAGAAAAAGAAAAAGACAAACAATCCAACCTTCTCATAGATGACTTACAAGTGGTCGCTATAAATATGGTTTCTTTGAAATGAGCAGCTCATTGCATATTGACACATCACTATAGATAGTCATGTTGGATTCTCTTTTATACCATGTGAAATGCTTCAAACAACCATTTTCTTCTACTGTGAGAGAGAGAGAACTTGGGTTTATGCCAGATAGATCAACAATAAAATGCCTAGACCCGCTATAGTTAATGCCAAATAGACCAACAATAGAATGCCATTGTTCTATTGATACAATTGGTGGAGAAGTTTTTTAAGAGAGGCAGAAATTTACACCTGGTTTTATGACTTAGAAAGGGCCTAAGATAAGGTGTTGAGGTAATTAATTTGGCATATAGAGAAGAGAAAAGCTTGTCTACAGAATATTTCAAGGCTTAAAATTTCTCAATGACTGTCTGTGCTCAGAGAATGTCTTTTCACATTAAAGAATGATTTCTGCACAATTTTCAAGAAAGGGCAGTTTTAAATAGTTTTTGTCCCAAGCTTTAAGCTCTCAATGACTGTCTGTGCTCAAAGAATGTCTTTTCACATTAAAGAATGATTCACAGTTTTTGAGAAAGGGCAGTTTTAAATAGTTTTTGTCCCAACGGCTGACTTCGGAAGACCAAAGAGCCACTTCGGAACATCGAAGCGTGTTGACAACTCGCGGTCAACTCCTTGGCAACCAGGCCAGCTAGCACAAATGGCTAGTCTTCGGAATTCTGAAGATGCTCTTCAAAACACCGAGCCTCTAACGGCTAGTCTTTAGGAGACCGACAGAACTTCGGAATTCTGATCTCGCTTGAGAGACTGAGTCCACATATTCTTGAAATATCACCTTTCTGGACAGACTTTCGAACCCAAACCTCAGAATATTGAACCACTTTGAAAGACCGTTCAAAAACATCAGAAGACCGAAGTTCTTGAACTTCATTGAGGACTACTATCCACTGTTCGCAAGACCTAGTAACCCCTTCGGAGTTCTGAAGATTTTTCACCAATCTAAACTATGGACTAAAGCACTTAGAATCCAAATTATATTTAACCAATATCGGGCATGATTCGAAGCATAATCAGGAGGTAAGTCTTCATCCTAAGTCTATTATGGTCCAACTACCTTGACTTGGTTGGCCTCCAGCTAATTCACTAAATTCAGCTGTTGCTTTGCCTTTCACAGTCTCTGCTTCTGGTCTTCAATCTTCCAGAGGCACACTAGGACTTACAACTAGACTTATTGACACGGAATTGACAACTCTAGGGGGTCACAGATTCAACTGTGGAACTAACAGGATGTACGTATCAAACCTTTTATTGAATGGTTTGCTCCTCTTGATGGTTTTAACAAGCTTCATCTTGACTGGAGCTTCTCAGCTGAATGTTCTTAGGCTGGTATGGCTGGGGCTATCAGAGATTGGAAATGAAGTTTTTGTACTTCCTCCATGCCTGCTCAATGCTAATGAAGCTGAACTTAAATCTCTCCACAGAGCTGTAAAGTGCTTTGGGGTTTAAAAGGAAACTATAGAAGGGTATTCTTTTAGTGCTGTTCAGTGGGTCAACGGCAGCAATCCTTTCAGTTATCCTTGGAATCTTGCTGATCTTGTTGAGGAGATGAGGGATATCATTTCAGCATACGATCATGTTCTTCAGCATATTCCTGGAATGCCAACAGTTTGGCAGACTCTCTAGCAAAAGCTGGAAGAAGAAAACCTTCCTAATCTTATGTGATGGTTTTCGTTGAGTTGTATATCTTGTCATTTTTGCTTTCCTGTTGCTTTCTATCTACTTGTTGTTTTAGCTTAGTGTTTTCCTCATTTGGTTAAGAGGCTCATCTCGAGTCTTGTGTCCTTCATACCTAACAAAAGGTCTTATTTTTATTTTATTTTTTTTAAAAAGGGCATCCAACTAGAACATAAATACCAATTGAATAGTTGTTATTGTTGTTTCTGCTGCTGCCATTTTTGATTGATTACCTATTGAACTACTTTGAGTTCTAGAGGTGCCGCATTTTCTTCCTCCTCTTAACACTTGGCAACGTTTATGATATATCTGTTGAAGACGTTCTAATTACATATAGGTTTATTACTCCAACTGCAGTTAGACTTGGTGCTGCTGCAACAGCTTTCATTCACAAACTAGGAAAAGGTATACCTCCCTGGGTTCCTCTTAAGGGACATGAAAAGAAGTCCTATCAACAACTCCAAGAAGAAGCCATTGAGAGCAAGAGACGTGATTTGGCTGTGCTTGAAGCTAATGGTGGTGTGTGGCCTGGTGTTAGAATTCCTAGTCATGTATTGTTTCTTTGGGCTAGTGGGTCTGAGCTCACCACAACCTTGGAAGCAGATCATATGCCTAACAAATACATCCCAAAGGACCTAAGGTATTACATGGCCATGAGTTTTCTTTAGTTTGATTTCCTGTTCTTATTATTTTGGTAAACCCTTCGTTATAGTTGTTTAGCCTCTTCAGCTTCCAGGGCCATGAGTTTTCTTAGTTTGATTTCCTGTTCTTTTCTTATTGTTTTGGTAAACCCTTCATTATAGTTGTGCAGCCCCTTCAGCTTCCAGTCCCTGCCCTTCTCTTGATTGATAGTGGCCCCATGTAGGTCCCATGGGTGGAAGTTGTATTTTACTATAATATAGTGATTCTCAGCTGTGAACACTCACTAGCCCCATCTGGGCCTGGGCCTACCTTTGATAATGGAAATGGATGAGTGAGAAACCATAAGCATCACCATCATCATTGTCACCATGGTTATTATTATTATTTTTATTATTATTACCATTGTTATTGTTTTTGTTATTATTATTATTATTCTGGGTGGTGTTGCTTGTGCTATTATGGAGCAGATGCAATAAAAGAGATGCTATCCTAGCATCTTATTGATGCATTGGTAGCATTGGCAATTTGGCATTTTGGAACCATCATTCACAATACCATTGACCTTCAGTTTCTCTTGTTATCACTCATTTTGTTTTATTTTCCTATGGTTTGTGTATTATCTTGTCAATAGAAAAAGGTTTTAACTTGGTTCTTCATTATGAATTTGCTGCTCCTTTTGATGGATATTCATCTCTTCAGTGGCAAGCTTTAAAGATATTTGCTTCCCATATTCTTGATGTTGATGGTTGTATGATTCTTTCAGTTTCACCTAATATTTTCCTGGGAAAGTGTAATGATTACTAAAGATTTATGTTATTGCTTGCATGTGGTAGGTATGAATTAGCTAAAGTTATTCCGAATTTGAGGCCATGGGAAGTTCTAAGTATAGAACAAGCGATGGATCAGATAACATATGATGGGGAGTGGTATCGAGAGCCATTTGGGTCATACACAACAGGTCCTCCTTATATCAAGCATTGGAATAATGACGTCAAGGTAGATTTTTATATACATTTGCATTGCTGCTGCTGTTTTTGCCCTTACTGTTATTTTACTTAGGTTTCCAGTTTATAATTCTTCCTCCTACTGGTGCTCTGTTATTAACACTTAAATTAGCATTCTGGCTACTTCCAACTTGTGCAATAATTTCTAATTGACTAAAGATGATTGGTCAGTATTTCTTAATTTATCCTGATAGCGAAGAGCATATCACACACAACTATATGATGAACCCTTATATGTAGATCCCACTTTATGTCATGCAATATTACTTCAAATTCTAAAAATATGTTTAAAAACTGATGTAGCTCTTGAAACAAGGGAATGTCTATTCGTATCAATGTCAAGGAATGTAAATAACTCGCAACCTGATGCAAATACTATATGTACATGGCTACGTAGTATGAGTTGCACAAGGGAGGTCTACTAAGGTAAGATTAGCCATTACAGAATCATTACATGTGGGTATGAGTGAGTTCCATCGGCCTCACAAGACCCAAGCAAAGTTATTTATTAGTTATGTGCCAAAAATAGGACCACTGGTTGTGGTTGGTTATCCAATCTAAGGTCAAACTGATGGTTTCAATCAGTTTCGTTTCAACTGTGGGTCAGTGGAGCACACCAGTTGCCACTTAATGCAATTAAATTAGCCGCCTCCCTTGGGTAGGGAGAATAGACGTGGTAGAATCTAAGCTGGCCTGTCAACTGTACTTGGAACTCACCTAATTTAAAGGAGTATAGTCAGGTCTAGATTTTTGGTCCATTTATTGAAGGGGTTGCTTCAACCTGAACCAACTTATGAACAATTTGGTTTTGGATTGACTACAAATGTCATAATTTGGTCTTAAGATATTTTAGTTTGCCTGACTTAACTTATTTATTAAATGGGTGAATGAATTTATGTTGGTCAACATTTTTATTTCATTTTTAGATTTTTGTGCATTTTTATTAATTTGGTGAGAGCTCCATGTGGAGCCTACCTATGATCTTGGGGTTGGATGGGTTTGAGAGGTCTATATCTGCAAATATTGTTTATAAAAAATCAACTTGATTAAATCATTTAGTCATGACTTTGAAAGACTGAAAAATAAATCGTGGATAGGAGTGTAAGTTTATCAAGCTCAATCATATGGCTGAAGTCATTCAATCAAGTTGATTTTGTATAAGTAACTATATACACAGATTTTTTAAACCCACCCAATCTCTCGATCATAGGTGGACTCTATATGCAGCTCTCACCATGATAGCACTTTATGGGGTATGCAGCTAATCATTTCCACACACACCATAGGTCTTATGGAATTCCATGTACATAGTCCAATGGACTCCACCTGGGCCTACATGGATGGGTGAGTTTGAAAAGTCTTGGCTTATATGGTGCCTATACAATTTCATCTTGATTGATTAATTTTAAAGCCCATTACTCTATTCCGATGAATTTTTACTTTCAATTAAAGTTGAAATTTGAGGGCCCTGAAAAAAACATGGTTTTGTTTATTTTATTAGGATGAAATTTTATAGGCATCGTATACAGGCCAAGACCTTTCAAACTATGAATCCAACTCGACTTGACTTGAAAAAATTCATGTTCAGGTTAAGTATTTCCTTAAAAAAATTAATGACCCACTTGGAAACAAAATCTAGGTTAGGTTGGGTAAGGAGTCCCAAACGCGACCCAACCCTATTTAAAAATACCTAAAATATCTACTTAAATCTCATTTTTAATAGAAAAATATTTTAGCCCATATAACCTTTTTTGCCCGTTATGATTCTCCTAAAAAAGTTGTATAAGAGCTTGGGTTTTGTTTGGATGCATATTTTTAGACATAAAATTCATTTGTCATTCATACTAGGGACGATTCCTGTTTATACAATTAATATTGGAGAGTTCATAAACTGATGCACGGGTTGGCTCAATTGGCATGCGCTCTGGCTCAAGAACTAGATGTCCTAGGTTCAAGTCCCGTAATAATCTGATGCACGTGGCTTACTGGGTTTGCGTGCATCCGGAGTTTACACTACACTCTCGTACTTGGGAAGAGGTGTCGCTCTTAGGGTTCTTCATCATATTATATATATATATATATATTTTGTTTCTATATGCACAAAATGTTGAGGAGCTTTTGAAGTGTCCTACTTGTTTGCAAGGCACTCATTTTATGCATATGTGCATATCAAAGCCTGAGTTCTTTTTGTTGCAGAGGATGTTTAGGATCTTCTACAACCTCAGCTACAGAGTCTACAAGAAACTAGAACAGACAGTCCCAGGTTTCAGTGCTGTAATGGATAAAGTTCGGGCTGATGCCGCTGCAAGGGAGGCACGGCGGAGTGAGAAGAGAGCTGCAGAGAAGAGAGCTGAGGACGAGATAGCCATTTATGGTAAAAACCCTTGGGATGATGATGAATAGAGAGAACTCCTGCACCAACAAATGTGTTTGGGCTCCTGATTGGGGCGTTCATGATTTTGCCAGTAAGGGAATACCCTTCTTGCTTCACTCTCAGGGGTCATCAAATGGTGACCGCTGTAAAAAAATGAGAGAGTTTTGCTTCTTGCCTAGAAAAAAAAGATGTGGTTGCCCTTATCAGTGACCGTGCATTTCTTGCCCAGTGAATCATGGTTTGTGGACGCAGCCGAATTTTCACTCGCATCCATTGTGGTATGTTTAGCATGTGGTGGTTGAAGCTGCTATCTTTTTCCTCTTTTGTTTATGCAACCTCTAATACATTTTTTGCCCTTTGATGTAGTTTCGTTCTTCTTTCTCCTTTTTTTTTTTTAAAGACATTTCATTTTTCTCCTCTATGGATTGTAGTCTAGCTCTCTTTAAAACTGAGGATTTTGGGGTACTTTTTTGGTAAATAATTAGTGATTACTTGTATCATAGTCTCCCTAATTCTAAAGTAAATGCTTTTCTTTCCCCCTTTTTGTTCCATTTACTAAGTACTTATGTATTCCATGAAAATGGGCTGCACATGTTCTGTACATGTATGGTAGTCCTCAATGGTCACTGCAGTTGCTTTGATCAAATCTGTAGCAATTTTGGTTGAAGTTGTGATCAATATATGACCCTTTATTTTATTTTGGTGGCTGTCACTCTCACTGAAGAGAGCTTTTATAGGTTTTGTGAAAAAAATCTTTAGAATGACCCATGAGCCAACTCTATCTGAACTCTCTCAGAACAAATCACTTTATTTGTCATCCATTTTATTTTTTTTATTTGTTCTTTTATTTTCCCCTTAATTTTAAATTCTTATAGACTAACTTCCATATTTAATATAAATTATTTTTTTGAATACATGAATATTTTATGATATACCACATTTGAAAAAAAATTGTATTTTTTTAATAAAATGACATTAATCTTAAATGAGTACTTGACCACCATGGCAAAAATGCTACATGTGTGCCTTGTCAGGCTACGGTGGGACTAGGATTCATTGGCAAGTTGAGGTGTCAAGTTGAGCTTCTATGGCCTAACTTGTGTACTCTAAGAGTAGGGTATCGCCTGTGAGAGTTTT
The DNA here is from genome assembly GCA_022113865.1 of Chimonanthus praecox. Lineage (NCBI taxonomy): Eukaryota > Viridiplantae > Streptophyta > Magnoliopsida > Laurales > Calycanthaceae > Chimonanthus > Chimonanthus praecox. The sequence goes on from CM039090.1 coordinate 58,822,560, forward strand.
ACACTGTTTTCTGCGGTTTTTCACACGTAAATTTAAAAAAAAAAAAAGTTTTATGGTATAAAATAGATAATGATTTTTTTTTTTTTTTTGTCAATTTGTATGATTACAGAGGGGGGTAAGTAAAATTATAACAAGATTGGCAAGAATCATTTGTGGAGCACATATAATGATCAACTCTTACTATCTTCTCTTGTTTGATAACTTCAGATTTGGCACAGCTTAATGGAACATCTTCATTAAATTAAAAATTTAGACATAAAAGTTAGAAACATAATGATCAAACATACGTTATATCGAGCATTTAGATACAAGACCTCGGAAAAATGATCAGTTTACACTTTGAATTTAAATTTATAAAAACTAATAATTTATATTTAATAGAATTTTAAAAATCAAATTAAATGATTAAAATGATCATTTGATGATGAAATCATGCTTTATATTTATATAACTATATATACGATCAACCACATTTTTCTAAAACAACTATTTCAAAAAAAATTATAATTGTTAAAATATTCTCTCTTTTTTTAAAAAAAAAAGTCTCAATATTTCTTCCTTTTTCTTTTACTGTAGTCAAGCTAGGTATCTCTCTCCAGTCTCCATAAGACTCTTTACTGGTTGTGGAAAAGTGGGGCCACCCCCACCACCACTCAGGCTGGTGATAGTTAGGCCCTTTTAGAGGAAGATCGAGGGCAATACTGTCAATCGGGTTAAAAAAACTGTGGAGGAACAGAAAAGAGGAAAAAGAAGAAAAAAAAGCGCCACCGACGAAAGAAAGAAAATCGGTCGTCCCCTTACTCACTTTTCACTTTCTCTTCCATTCGCAATTCCATTTCTCCTCTCTTACAGGGAGAAACCAAATTCTCTATAGGAAAAAGCAGAAAATCTACTAACTTTTATAGTTAGGTAGAGGGATTCACCTTGCCATTTGCAAACAATGGCGACCATGGCGGCGCAGGTGGCAGGGGTGGACGCGGTGCGCATTATTTCACTGATAGTGAAATCGGCGCGGAACGCTAAAATGCACCGGGGGAACTGCGCGCAGCTGGCGACGCACATGAAGATGATAGGGAACCTTCTGGAGAAGCTGAAGCCAACGGAGCTGAGCCGCGACCAAGCAACTCGGGAGCCGCTGGAGGGGCTGGAAGAGGCACTGGGGAGAGCTCTGGCACTGGTGGAGAGCTGTAGAGACCGGAGCTATCTCTATCTGCTGGCAATGGGCTGGACCGTCGTTTATCAATTCCGGCAAGTTCAAGCAGAGATCGACCGCTACCTCAAGATCCTACCCTTGATTTCTCTCCTCGACGGCTATCGCATTCAGGTACCTCCACGTACATTTATTGATTATAGAGAAAAGTTTTGGACCGTCCAATTCGTGACCCACTGATTGGATGGTCCTGATCGGTGACCAAATCTCGGAAATGAAGATCCTTCCTGTATCGGAGAGTACCAAGGTTTAACTTGGATGATTCCAGAGAATTATCCAGAAAATTTATCTGTCGTAGATAGATTCTTCTGTCAAGTCAGTCTTAATTTTTAAATAAAAATAAAATAATTTTGATATATATTTTTTTTAATTCGGCGGGTGGATTTTTTTTTTTTAATTTACTTATGAAAAATTGCGCGATATCCCATTGGTGGACTCACCACTCCTATGGTACACTAAGATTAGATAATAGGTGCTCGAACCCACAATTTCCTGCTTGATGTGTTCCAAGCGTGGATTTCTTTTAATGAAAGATAAGATTTTAAATGAAAATCTCAAAGTAAAATCTCTACTGATGATCTTATAACACATCAAGTAAAATCAATCTTCTAATTTGAGTCTTCTTGTTTCCTGAAGTGGAAAATTATCGGTTGAACTACACCTATAAATTTTTATACTTGAACTCAACTTTTTGTGAATTCGCCCTTATAAATTCCTCAAATAGCATCTTTTATGTCAAAAATAGTCTTAATTATTTAAAAAATTACAATAATAATAAGATTTTTAAAATAATAATCTATCTTGATAAGTAATAAAAAGTAAACAAACCTATATAATTACAGTAATAAAAAGTACCTTTTTAGTGGTGCGAGGAAATCCTGTCTGCCAACCCACCAGCAATTTCTAATCAAACCAACCAAAATATGCGAATCTCATCCCTGTGCCCACCTTTATTATTTCATTACTTTCAATGTTCCACCTTTATCTCAATCCCACTCCAAATTCATTTTTATTTATTAATATTAAAAAAATTAATATTTGATTTATTGTATCAGCATATTTGTCTTATCTTTACTCTCTTAATATAAAAACAAAAAAAAAAAAAAAAAATTAAGATTAAAAAGTTTAAATAAAAAAGTTTCTCATTTAGAACCCTCATATCTATAGAACCCTTAATGCATCTCACTTGACTATGTGAGGCCCAACCAAATTAATTTTTATTTTAAAATATAAAGCCTTGAAGATAGAATATTGAGTATGAAAATAGAATTGTTAATTTAAAAGAGATTTTGAAAATTGAAATATATATATCCAGCTCAGCCATCTAATGTTTTTTGTTTTATATCAAAAATTAAAATTTTGAAATAAAATTTTATATTTAAATAGATCTGAAAAGTAAGACCCATTAGAAGAACAAATATGTTTAAATTTAAAAAAAATACCTTAATCTCACCGAATTCAGAGGGCCAAGGCAGGACTCAATCAGTTCTCTTCTCCAACAAAACGGCAGTGCCAATACATCCATACCAGATTTGACGGTGGTCGTGGCCGTGGTGGCTGTGAGGCCCAGTCAGCCTGTATGGCCATTGGTGGGGGGTTTAACTGATTAACCAATGATTATTCTGGGCTGCGTTTGTGGCCCACCGAACTGATAATTGGCCGTCACTGTCATGCTTCCAGTCAGGGGTAAAAAATTCGGTATCATATCCGGCGATATTATTCTCTTCTTTTTTTAAAAAAAAAAACAGTCGATATCAGCCGATATTTACACCCCTGCTTCGAGTCAGTGAGCAGGTCATCTGCCGTTTCTATCATTGTGCGGCCCACCATATTCCTAATCTGTGGTGGTGTGTAGGACTGCATCTTGGGCGGGGCAACCTGAGCCCGCATTAAAGCTAAAATGAACCCAAAACTGTTAGCCAAAGTAAGCAATCCAGTTTGGTCAGGCCAGTCTGTTGAAAGAATTGACCCAGTCCAAAGTCCAAATTTGAGTTTGATAAAATTATATAATATTTATAAGATCTATTTAATATACAATTTAGTGTTTATGAGACCTCATAACAAAATCCAAGCAAATATGAGTAATGGCTTGACAAGAACTTGAGCTTAGATAAGACCAAATCTACAATAAGGATTCTAGTTGAGTTCTGGCCTTCAGAATACAAATCAAACCGGGCCCAAGATGACAAAATTAGGCCAACTTCAGCCCTGTAATGACAGATTGGATCCGGCCCCACAGGCCCAAAGACTCGCCCAGCCTAACTTAGTTGCAGTCGTAGTGGTACACATCATGGTCCTATATTTGGGTGGGCGCCACTGTTTTTCAATTTTTGATTGGTATCTAACACTAGAGAAATTAACTGTTGTGAATCGATTGTTCAAACATTAACTGTTGAATCGATAAAAGAATTTAAAGGTTAAATTTGACAACTTAATACTTATTCAAGAGGCCCCACTGTGGGAACCATAGTGAGTCCCTTATAGCAGATTAGCATCCACCTGTGCGTTTCCCTTCTACAGAATTTCCTAGAACATGTTTGGTCTTCCAACTATCGATATAATGGGAGAATTGTGGATTTTCCAAATAATAAAAAATTAGATTCATCTAGTATTCTGAAAGTCAAAATTGCATTGGAAATGAGAACATTTTTTATGGTTTTCTTAAAAAAGGTTAAATCTTTGTAATTTTTTTATATTCTATATATAAACATTGTTTAAGATTAAAAGAGGTGATTATGTATATAGCTTACTCATTTCATATGATCATGGATAATTTGTAAGATCAATGTTTTGAAAATTGACTTAGATTGTACATGAGAAATGATATCTTAATAAAACTAACATTTAAATAAAAAAAAAAATTATGGTTTTAAAAGTCATATTTTATCATTAGATTCAAATTGTTTTCTTATGTGTATAATAATGTAAGATTCAAATCATAAATCATAAGATTTTAACAACTAATTATCTATTGTGACTTGCTAGGTATCCAATTTAAAGAGAGAGTTGTAATCTATTAAATATAGTCAACAAATAACTCAGTCAATCTCTCATAATTGTTGCCTTAATTTGAAGAGGTGATATTCCAGTTGCAACATATCCAATCATGTATGTAGCCAGTAGGACATGCAGGGGAAAATCCCTCCATTCCTGACAAGAGATGATCCTTTCTCATCAATACTGAGTAATGAGTTTAATGTTGTGAAATCCACACATTCAGTGTCTGGTGATCCATATATAGATCAATTAGGTTATCATGCCAATGGGCACCCCAAAAATTCTCTGATAAAATTCCAAAAGTACATCTTTTCTACTAAGTAGTCAAGACCAATTGATCTTTCCAATAATTTGTTGAACACCATTAGATAGGAGACTTGAGTGTATTACCAAAGGAGTTGGAGTGATAGCCAAAAATCTGCCTCAGGAGATGGGAGTCCTGAGTTTGATTCTTTTTCCATCCCAAAGGGTCACTCCCCGTAGAGTTACTCTGTGTGTGTGGGTAGAGAAGCTTGCACATGCCCCGAGGATTAGTCGAGTGCTCGAAGAGGTCTAGACACTTTGGTCATAAAAAAATATGCATCCCTTCTGCATGGAGTGCCTTCATGTTGGAAGAGATTTAATAATGCACGGCCTAGCTTCTACAGTTTAGTAATCTCTAACACCTTCAGATCCTAGTAATCATGTACTCTAGAATTGAAATCACTCCAAAGTAGTTTCAATGTTCAGGAACGCCTACAAGCCATTGAAGAGGATCATCATAACTATACACTTGAAGAAGAGGAGGTGGAAGCCCAAAATGTGATACTAAAATCTGAGCATACAAAGGAAGATGCTGATATATTGGAGAAGTCATTATCTCGTCGATATCCTCGGCTTGCTTTTGATGAAGCTCTTAGAGAGGAGAATGAGAAACTGCATGTCGAACTGCAAAGATCGCAAGTAAATAATGATGCTGCACAAGTTGGTGTAATTCAACATCTTATTGAGGTCACAGAGAATGTTGTCAACATGAAACCTGAAAAGAACCAGACTCATTTGCAAGCTTACACGGGATCAAGGTCAGTACTTTAAATTACGAAAAATTCTACCTATGTAAAGATAGATTTTAGGGTCCACATTATTGGGTCTTATATAAAGATGACCAAATGAATAGTTTTTGTATGAAGTTTCACCTCTATCTTACTTCATTTAGAAAATGTACATCGTATATTTTCCAAGTTAATATGAGAAACACTGTTCAGCATCTGCTTTGTTTCCTGACATTGTAGGAATGCTGCGGTATCACTGTTCTTTTCTTTCAAAGAAATGTTCTTAATCATTTTAGAAAATGGAAAATGTAGCTGTAACCAAACTCGTGTTGTTATTCTACAAACTACGATAGTCAATAATGAAGATGTGTGATATTCATCTTGTAGGCATGGATCTGTAAAAGAATTAAGCCCGAAGGGTGACATCTTGACATCAGAAAGACCGGGAAAATATGAGTGGCAAACAGATCTCTTTGACTGTTGCACAGATCCATGCTTATGTAAGTGACTCATCTCTATTGTTCGACATCTTTGTGTGCTTTAGAACACTTCTCCATGCAGGCGATAAGTGCATATTACATGCTTACAAATAGTTAGCAGCTTTTAACTGCATATGTATAAGGGGTTAACTGTGAAGTTCACAAGTCCCACATTGCCTTGAGTACAAAATCAGAGTCGGGTACCATAGGAATCTGCACGTGCAATGGCAGGGAGAGTGTAAAGTACACAAGTCCCACATCGACTGGGTACAAAAATCATTGACTGTATAATTATCAAACTTTTGTTCCTTCTCTAACCTTATGTCATTAGGTTTTTGAGGAATCTTAATTTCTAATAAGGTCACCCTAAAAACCCATGAGGGTTGGCTTGGTGGTCAAGAATCTGTCTGAGATGTGGAAGGTCTTGAGTTCAAGTCACTCTCAATACAAAGGGCCACTCCTCATAGTGTTATCCTGTGTGTATAGATAGAGAGGTTTGTATGTTCCCCAAAGACTAGTCAGGTGCTTTGAGAGGCCTGGACATCTTGGTCTTAAAAAAAAAAATAAGGTCACCCTAAAACAAGTAAATGCAATATTCTTTTAACCATTTTGACTAGAGAGTGATGATGTTTTGGATAGGAACATGGGAATAGATGGTGATTATGGTCAGATCTACATACTGATTGCAATGCCATCTAAAAAGGTCTCTTCATAAGAGTACATGTCAACCTGACAATAAACCTACATCCCGACTCATGTACCTGATACGAAAATATATGGGATATAAACTTTATACATGTTTGATTCGGTGTCATTTATTTGTACCTGGAGTCTATTTTGCTGCTGCCAATATGTGTGAGTATGTCAGTATTGTAGATTCTCTGTATTTTTCACATAAATGTTTCACACTTTTAGAATTTCCTTGAACTACAGGCTTGAGAACTTGCTTCTATCCGTGTGGCACCTTCGTATCTATAGCTAATGTGGCATCTGGCGGAAACATATGTAAGATAATATCATATTACATATTTTCTTATTGTTGTCTTCCAATCATCATCACACAGTTTATGTGCATTAAAAAAATATGGTTTCCATGAATTTCCAAGAAATTCCTGGTTTAGCTAGGTAATGTAGACCAACAATTACCTAATTTTCATACTTTTAATGTCATCAGCTCGTGAACAGGCATGCAGCAATCTGATGATGTATTCTTTTCTACTTGGCTGCTGTTGTTACACATGTTGTATGAGGCAAAGACTACGAAGACTTCTCAGTATAAGGGTATGCTTTTCTGCCATATGTTGGAAATTATGGAGTTTGTATATGCTGGCCAAACTTCATTTTAAATGCTTCAGACTATACAGAAGTAACCTAATGGGAGAATGTCAGATTTTCACATTATATCCTTATTTGGATATCTATGTGCTAGTGTGCACTGAGGAAATTTTGCATGATGGAGAACTCAAGGTAGTGTCAGATGCTGTTCAAGATACTGGGATTGATTTTCAGTAACTACTTACTCTTGACTCAAGGATGAACATCCACAGGATCGTCTTAGCTTGAAGACCTAGTTAATTTTTAAAAATAAAAACTGGGAAGGTGAATAAGTATCCAAAAAATACAGATAGAGAAAATTAATAATAAAAAAAGTGGCTATTCAGATATGGGAATTTCCAAACTCAAACTACCCCTAGGACAAACAATAATGGCATACTTTTTTATTTGTAATCCAAGTAGATATCTAACACAACAACAAGAATTCATGTTCATGAATAACATAAAGGCGATCGAGCCGTCAAACAATGTAGCCCTTTTATACTAAAGAACCCTCGGTAAGAAATGCCTCTCGACATGATGTTAAAGATGAAGTACCTCAATATGTGGAGTACAAATTCTTCATTCTTCTGAACTCTTTTTTTGTAGGGAGGTGCATGTGATGATTTCTTCACTCACCTTCTATGTTGCTGCTGCGCGTTGGTTCAAGAGCATCGTGAAATCAAATTGAGAGGCTATGAAGGCAAGTTTCTTCGACATGATATTCCTAACTTGGATCCCTTCCATGTTTTATTGGTATCAACTATGAAGTGTTAAAATGTAATCGGTGTGTGTAAGTAGGGAGACTTGCACACGTCCCGAAGAATAGTCTGCTGCTCTGAGAGGCCCTGGACACCTCAGATATATTAAAAAAAAAAGGGTTAAAATATAACCATTAAAGAGAGCAGCTACTGATATATCAACCATCAAGCACCTCACAATTGGTTAAATCAGCAACGATAGCTTCAAATGGATGTCACTGAACAATTGAGCATATGTAGGGAGTAGCAATGCAGATGCCTTTCCCAAAATATAGGACATAATCAAATATCGATCATTGATGGTTGATGTAATATAGTGCCCAGATGCACGGACTATACAGATTATTGTCAAGCCCATTTCGTATTGAGTGGGATTCATGATTTACAGATCTCGACCTTTGACCTTATGGAGATCCTCTTATTCAAACATTGGGTGCTTTAAAGATCGTATGGCTTCAAAATTTCCTGTTCTGTTTAATCTTTTGTATGCAAATAGATGGTTCAAGGAAAAAGAATTGCTGCCATAAAGTAAGATAGACTGTAAAGACAGATTTGATGTTTAGGATCTTCCAATCAAGAATCACCATGAGTTCTCCTCATTCCATAACAGGGATTACCATATTATGGTTGGAACCATGAGACCCACTTCTCCAAAATGAGCACATTCATTCATGTTTTAATGCATCAGACCCCCATAATTCCTCTTACCAGCCACAATTTGTTCTTAATGGATTTCTTACTATTCTATAAAGTTATTTTTATAAACAAAAATATAATATTTTACTAGTAGAAACATGCTGACTTCAACTTTCACTATCATTATTAACAAAATGTTTATAGTAAGTTACTGTAACTAAAACAGAAAATCTGTTTCTTAATTACCCAAAAAATGTATTATCACTGGCCAGTACGATCATATTTCTCTTGTCATGATGTGAGTATATGAAATTGTGAATACAATTTATTCAGCATATCCAGTTGATCTCTCATGATTTGTCTTTATTGGACTATCTTTCAACAATTAGCAGCCATATTTGTTTATGTGCAGGTCCTCAAGGGAAGAAGATGAACCCCCCACCACCTCAAGATATGAAGTATTGAACATGTTGTTTGATCCCACAACTGTGACTTGCATAAATCATTGTGGTGAACATGTTCTTTCTGGTTTGGATGCATGTATTTCTTCCTTTGCATTCATATCATCCAGTTTCAAAACCATCTCTTGAATGAGCGAGGACTGCCAAAAATTCAATCCGCTACCCCTTTACGGACAAATCTAGCTTGATCGGAGTTGAACAGCCAATAAGATTTACGAAGTGATATTCTGATGCACGTTGGATCCGATCTCATGAAGCTTTTCTCTACCCATAAAAATATTGAAAATATTTTCAAGGCATGTCTCCATCTCCTTTCCAGGGATGGAATGAATTAGGCTGTGTAAATTGTAGGAAACAATTGGTGTTCATGTAGTAAGCCTCAGTACATGTGAACATATGGCATTGTAAGATTTTATGTTCCGTTTTTTTGTAATTACATGATATTAGATTTTATAAGGAAATACTGTGTATGAATGTTGTCTTATTATCTTCTTCTAGATAAAGACATTCATGCAAGCTATGGTAGGGAGTTAATATTTTTTTATGACGAAGAAATCAAAGACCCTCACTTCTTTCTGAGTACGAGAGCATTGGGTAAAATTCTGGATGCATGCAGTTTCCCGTAAGCCACGGGCATCAGGTGATTACAAGACTCGAACTTGGGACCTCTGGTACCTGAGCCAAAGTGACCGCCAGTTAAATTACCTTGTACAAGATTGGGAGTGAATACTATCACCTAAAGTCCCACACCAATTCCAGTTGTAACTTTTTTTTTTCTCCTTTTTAGATCATTACTTACTATTTTTGGACTAACTTAAGTTGTAGGTTGGGAACACTAGAAGCTTTATGTGATTCAGTGAGGTTGGTAGGGAGCATGTCAATTTTACATGTGCCATAAATACTTTTTTGGTCAAAAGTCATAGGACCAGTTTGAAATAAATAGGGAGGTCCATTGGACTTTTTTGTCTATTTCTTTTAAGAAAATAATTCTATAAAAAATTAAATTTAAGTATAGGTAATGTCCAATTATCGAAACTAACATTCTTGTCATTTGTGTAAAAATATTTATTTTCGTTGAAAACAAATAAAATGTTATATTAATGGGTGAGAAAAATATATCTTTTTTCTATTAAATTTTCTTGTCCCTCTATGGGAAATAGATTCTTCATAAGAGAAAACTGTCTATATTTTTGTCTTTTTGACAAAGAGCCCTCGTTTCTTAAAAAAAAAGGAAGGAAAAATCTATTCTCCATATTCTTCATTTATATAGGAAGAAAATGATAAAAGACCTCCCTAAAATTTTTATAAACCTCGTAAGCAAAGAGTTATATAAGTTGACTGTAAACCCTAGATGGGGTTAAATTCAAAACTTGACTAATCTATGACCCCCTTTCATTTGTAGGGCCCACACATGTGCCATATGGCCCAATAGCCAATAGGAAAATCCTATCAACTAGTCCATAGAGGATGTTGATCCCCCGGGTATCTTGACATGGAATAAAGTTGGCTAATAGCCTAAACTTGCAACAAATGAGTCACTTTCCCTTGGCGACAACACCCAAGAGCAACAGTCACCGTAAGCCCTGTGGTGCCCACAAGGGTGGGGTCATTTATGGGCTTTGAAAGTATTTTTACGATAATATTTCTAAGAAAATCAAATCCATTGAATTTAAAAAGTTTTAATTTTAAAGGCCAAAAGATCAACTCAAAACAGATGCAAATTGGAGAGAGAATTCACAGGGGATAGCTGAATGTGAGGAGAGGATGTCAATTTAGACTCTAATGACCCCCACACAAGGCCCTAGGCTGATCATCGCTCGTGAGCGAGCATCACCCATGTGAAAAAATTCCTGCAAGTAATGGGGCTAGGCCCAATGCAATATATATCAGCACCGTACCAACGGGGCAATGCGATATGGAATACAGTCGATATGCTGATTTTAAAGGCATGCTAGTTGGAACATGCCCTGCCTGTTGGGAGATTACAAATTGACCCAAAAGCCCAAAAACCTGAAGATCCAAGCCCACTATAATAGCGCTTCGCACTTGTGGAACCCAACTTCAAAGTTTAAACCATTAGTAAACACTTATTTTGGATGTTTGAGTCAACAGAAAACCTCAGTTGGATCAGTGCTGATCAAGGCCTGAATTGGATTCAGTGTTTTAGCATGGGGACTTGGATTCATAATCATACCTATGGACCATAAACCACAAAGGAAAATCCATCAGCGGTCTGAAGCTTTCTTCGGTAGAACTTCAATGACCAAAACTTCAAACAGTTCACAAGAATCATCCTAATGCAACATCTTTGGACTCTGGCTCATCCATATGCTAGTCCTCCATATCAACTGTTCCAATTATTGTGCATTGGCCTCAGATTGGGCCATGAATCTTCATTAAGGCAGATATTGTAATAATATCTACTCAGTGATCATTTCAAACAGTTCCAGGTTTCTAAAAGGCCAAGATATTGAGTCTAGATCTGATTGGCAATGGTACAAATTCAAAGAGACGGCGACCAAAGGTTGAAGGTTTAAGATCTACTCTGGATGATTTTACAGATCTCCCATCAATAACAGACTCAGATTTTCACAAGGATTGAAGGTTCCAATGCAGGAAAGTAAATGCCATAAGGCTTCAATCATAATAATGTATGATGGTGACATGCTGACAGCTACAATTATCTCATCATAATACTGATGGTGCATGATGATAACAAGATTTATGGCCTAGTGATCAAGATGCAAGGCATACAATGTGAACATCTTGGCTGTTATAGAGTATAGACATCTAATGAGGAATAAAAAACAAGCAACATGGTCACGTGAATGAATGAGATGATCATTGATCTTCACCGTTTGTACATCAGTCTTCCAGTAAGACTCGAGCCTTTGAACACCATTGTAAAGGGATGAACAATGGGATGTTTTGCACTGCAATTTTGGCACAAGGTTTAGATGACGAATCTGTTGAATGGCTTACTATTCATTCTTTAAATGATAACATTTTAATCTCAGTTATTTTCCTTTTTACAGTAAGCAAAACAAATCTAGTAGTAGTAGATCCCACATCGCTTTATTAAATTTTTAATACCTCAGATCTTTTAACAGAATATTTTTGCACAATGAAAAGTGGCTAGCTTTCTACTTCAGAAATTTACAAAGCACAATAATCTTATGATAAAAAAGGTTACAAACACATTGTCAACCTAGCTCATTTAAAGGCGTGTTTCGTCACACTAGGTAGTCATAAATATTAATATCCAGCAAGCCACATAATATAAAGGTGATGGATTTGCTCCATCTATATAATCTTTCAGGAAATATACCCTTTACTCTTCAAACTTTCTACAGAGTCCTTGATGATTTGCTCCAGGGGGATGAACTCAAGACCCAAATCAATCAGCTTCTTTGATGCATTCTGCACTCTCAATAGACCAGGTTGGGTGTCCTTCGGGAATCTGGCCACATACATGCAGATAATTTCTTGAGTAATGTTTTTATACACTTGGACTAAGTGACTAACTACCAGATTCTCCTGGCACTGATGACAACTGGAATGGCAATCAATAAGTAAAGGATGAACACAACCTGTTTGAAATGTATCAGCAGGCTAGAAAAGCCACAGAAATGCCTTATTCATGGTAATTCGCATGGTGCATAGGTTATACACACAGTCTTAGCTACTAGCATTCAACAATACTTGATAAGAGGGAAATTATAGTTTAAAAGAAAAGCAGTTCTTTATATTCTTCTTTTTTTCCCTCTAATAGCCCATTCCTCATTCATTGGGACTAGAAAAGTTACATTCTGCTAAAACCAATAGATGAAAGAGTGGTGGTTTCAACAAGAAACATGTTTTAGAAATGTGTAAAGATCAGTTCCCAATTCAAAATTCAGAGGCCTCTTCAATGAGAACATAATGTTAGAGAAGAGAAAAGGTCTTAGGTGTTGTAATGGATGACCATTATAATGCACTACAACTGCCATAACCATCATCACAGTGTATTCTTTGACAACCAAAAGCATACTGCAGCAATGTCATGGTTACAGATCTTACAGAAAACTTAAATTTTCTTTTTCTGGTTGTAGATTGTTATATATGTTGATAAATCTTAGAATATGATATAACAACAGTAAGATGGGGTTCAATGGAATTTTGAAATAAAATAGTACATGTAAAAATCCCTGGCAAGATACAGGATTCAACTAGGAAACCTGTTGTTGCTTGTACCACCTAGATTCTGTGGGGAGGAATTATAGGGTCGTGAGCTTTAGCAAGTGAGCAGTTTCCCAGTTTGCCATTTAGTACATGTAAGGCCCATGGTAAATAATCCAAACCATTTTCTCTCAACGGCTGTACCTCAAACCTCCGATCCTAAACCCTTGTTCTTTTGGTCATTGTGGTATCTTCTTCTTAAACACCAATCTGCAGACAGCTGATCAGAGGTTTAGTGCATTTCAATGTGGACAACTTTTGTTTCATCTTCACCTACAGTGGGGCAGAGGAGCCAACAGCATGGACAAGAAAGCATTGTATAGCGATATTAGTAAACTGTACACTGACTCAGAGGGCCCTATTACCCAACACCACAAGGATGTAAGCAGCAGCATTTAAAGGTGATTTCTAATGTTGAAATAGTTATTATGACAGAACACATAAGAATCCAAATTTAGAATTTCAACCCGTCTTTTTTGGCTAATAAGAAAGCAGTGATTGTTGTAGAAAGTTCAAATTTACTTGCCTCATCTCCAGAAGTTAAATTGACCCCTTTTTTTTTGGTGTGTGTGATCAACAGCTTGGATTTTCTTTTTCCTTTTTAAATCGATCCAATAGCATATTTATTTTGCCCGTTAAATAACAAAGGTAGATTTGCATGCTTCCTATGTACAAGAAATGACTTTTGTATCATCAGTTTTCATTCATCTGATCAGTAATGAAAGGAGTCATAACAGTTTCACTAGAAGCATCAATATTTTACCTGGGCACCTTGTATTCTGGGCAAAGATCAGCAACTTTTGCAGCAAAGTCACTAAAATGACGTATAGCTTCAACACAGAGATGCCTTCCTGATGCTACTGGATTCTCATAAGCTAGTATATGAGCAAGCGCAACATCTTTGACATGAACAGACCCCATGTAGAAATCCCTATATTCTTCAGTGCAGCCTGTCACCATGTGAATGCTCTGAATGATCTTCAACAGATCAAAACTTTTCACAACCTTATGAATTGGGGCATAATTAACATTCAAGAATGAAGGCATTCTAGCAGAGAAACATTCATCACATCAATAACCAGAACCAACATCTCATATTTGATATTATTTATGGAAAAGCATACTGAAAGAAAAGGAAGGCAGGAAATTGATAAGAAATATCTGTAACAGAATTTAAGAAATATCTGTACACCATGTTGTACAGTTTCTGAAACTGACATCAATTTAAGGCATTGTCATAAAGCAATGAGCAAAATCAGCCATGAAAAAATACCAAAAAAAAAGCCTCTGAAGAAGATCGCGAGAAAAAGGATAGCTGTTTCTTAGATTGATATGGAAGATGGGAATATTTGGAGAAAGGAATCTAATCGGATCTTTTCATAAAATCTCTCTCCCCTCTCTCCCTCTTCGAGCACTAACCCATATAGAACCACTTGGTCTTCCATTACCCCTCTCAAAGTGAAAGCCTTTTGTTGGTAGGCCTCTTTGTATAAAATCCATACTTTCGACAATCTCAAAAATAACATTTATTATTTTTGTTGGAACAATGAGGAATCCATTGACCATATTTTCCTCCATTGTCCTTTCGCTTAACCCAATCAGACCTATTTTCTCTCTTTATTTTCTGATCATTGGGTGCTTCCCTCTTCCTTCAGTGCCCTCCTTCATGATTGGAGCTCAGGGCCTTTCCAAAAGAAAGGTCAACCCTTACAGATCTGGATATTGTATGGTTCGTTTCGCTTGAGCACAGCAGGAGAGTTTTTTATGACAGAACTACCTCAAGGTCGAGTCTTATTTTGCACATCAGGTCCAAATGGTGGGAGGCATCTTCAGAGGTTTCTCAGTCTATCATTTTAATGGGAATTGGTAAAAAATTGCTTAATGTAAATCCATTTATTTAATTTTGACCTTCTTTTTGAATGTAGTTCTCCTCCTCATTTCTTCCTGGAGGTAGTTGTCTCCCTTGTACATTCTCTGTACCTGTGTTTTCTACAGAATTTTTTGTTCTCTCGAAAAAGGGACTTCTTAGAATTAAAAAAAAGAAAAAAAAGATAGCACTTCAAAAACTAGATTTCCCAAGACAGACATTAAGACAACCCATAGAGTAAAATTTTTTAATCGTGAAAATCTATAGACTCTCTTAACAAGAGACACAATAACCAAAATGCCACTATATTTTTAACCGATTGCTGTGAAAATGAATTCACAGATTCAAACCTTAAATCAAACCATAACAGATAAAATTAAGTGGACCCTACCTTATACGTGGAAAGGGGAAGACATTAAAACCCTAATTGTGTAGCTTTATGATATTGTGGTCATGGAAGATTCCTTTTTTTTTACACTAAATGGAGTACCCTCTAAGTAAGCAGCTGGAAATCTCCTCAAGTGAAAAATCAAGTTAAGGATCCAATTCCGTTGAATTATTTATCGGGATTCTGGGACAAAAAAACTAATAGAACACCTCTCAAAAAACTAAGAATAGAATCTACTGAAAGAGGAACCAGATAATGATACCTTGGCAAAGCTGAATTATTGATATTCTAAAAGATATTTAATTTTTCGAAGCAGGTCCAATGACACAAAATAGAGCCTCACGAACCTAACCCTGGCTCCATGGTTATGAATACCAACTCCTGCTGGGATGTACAGAGATCAAGCCATGTGAGTAACACTTGGCTATCCAGTAACATTAACTGATGCAAAAATGAATATAGGATAGACGATCCAGCTCGTGCTAAATGTATCATCCACATAGCTTTCCATTTTGCTTCTATAATATTATTCACATTAGATAATATATCATACTTTTACACATTCATCACTATGAACTCTTACCGTTAAAGGGAAAACTATTATAATAAATTATTGTTAATGTTGAGATGAGCTTATACTAGGATAAATATTATAACATGAAAGGGTAGTGTAGCAACCAAACAGAGAACGAATTGTTGGATGGGTTCAGAATTTGATTGCTTGATACATTAGAATTTAGAACGCAACCTACTTCATATAAGGTGAAGATGCCACTCTCTTGCCTACTTAAATTAATCCAAATCAAATATCACAGAAATTAAATCAATTTGCCTGATTCATTCAGTCCATTTATTTACAGAAAAACAATTCTAGGGAGCCTTTAGTGCCGTTGCTTGGAGATTAATTTGCTACAAACTAAGATGGCCATGTGTTTGAGCAACTCTAGGGTGTCTAAGTTGTGTGTGAAGAAACGCATGGAAGCTTACAGAAATACCTTGAAGAAGGCGACAGATCATTAGCATACTAGCATTCATAGCCGGAGGAAGGATAGGACCCATGACGGTGCCAGGATTGACCACAACCACATCCAAATTGTGCTCTTTGGCAAATTCCCATGTAGCTTTCTCAGCCAATGTTTTTGAAAGTGGATACCAGACCTAGTCCAGAGAGAGAGAGAGAGAGAGGGATGAACAAGTCATAACCAACAACTGACATAAATCACTTACCTTTTTCATGAGGAAAAAAAGGAACATATGTTACAATAAGTTGAGTTTCTAAATGGTAACAGAAAATCCAACTAAAAAGGGTGTAAAGCTTGCACAGAGGAAGCATATAAAGGAGAAGGCCCAAGAACACATAAAGCATAATGGAACACAAAAAGTACAGACTTTTCAATAGTCCTACTTACAAAAGCTGTAGGAAGCATAAGGGAAAAGGCAAGCAAAAGGAACTTGGTTACATCAGACAATCAAGCCATGGTCTATGCAATTATTATCACATAACTAATTGAAATTACAATAATTAAAATAAAAATATACATCACGGATACGGCAGCAGACACGGAGGGTCACGGGAGGCGGGACACGACACGGGATACGACAGCATGGGAGAAAAGGGGAAAAAATATATACCTTTTCAGTATTATTTTTTTAACCTCAATAATCATTCACATATTGTATACTGTAATATTGTAAATATTTTTTAAACATATTATATATATATATATATATATCTTTTCATAATACTAAATTGCTAATAGTCTAATCTTTATATTATATATCTTTTATAATCTTTACTAATATATATCTTTTGTAATGTATTTTATATATATATATTGTATTCATTATAAATATAAAAATATAATTTTCTAATAATTTTTATCTCATAGTAGAATTTATGATATTTTTTTGTAAATGTCTGAATTTATTTTGTTGATATATATATAATAATTTTTAATTCGGCATATCCTGCCGCACCCGTATCCTAGTTTTTCAAAATTTGCCGTATCCCCATATCGAATACGTGTCGTATCCGATACACGTATCCGTATCGGTGCTTCTTAGAGGATTATTCTTTCAAGCACAGTAAATGTCACAGTGTGTCTACTTTGTAAAGCCTTCTATTATTTATAGTGAGATCTTCTATAGTCTTCCAATTTTTAGTGATGTTTTTTACAGCCCTCCTTTTGTATAT
Source organism: Chimonanthus praecox (assembly GCA_022113865.1). Lineage (NCBI taxonomy): Eukaryota > Viridiplantae > Streptophyta > Magnoliopsida > Laurales > Calycanthaceae > Chimonanthus > Chimonanthus praecox. The sequence goes on from CM039090.1 coordinate 58,840,116, forward strand.
TATTTTGATAAAATTATATTAAAATCAGTAAAGCATATTTATGAAGTGTCCCATAAGTATTGAGAAATTCGACCTGGGTACAGAGCACAGGTGTCCAACACAATACATTGATCATATACAAGTTTCAGGTCGTTGTGAATGTGAACATAGTTTGTGGTGTAATAGGGCTGTCAAAGTGGGCCCATGTAACCTAGATGTTGAAGTTTGCATTTCCACTATGTTCATCATCTCAGATGTTTACATATGTCTACACTTGCTCAAGGAAGAACCACATCTCCTACATGTTTTCACATGAGTGGATACACTTTATGCCTCTCTCATCTTACCAACATTAACCACCTATTTTATCTTTCGATCCTTGCAATTTCAAAGAGAACACCAATGACTCATAAAACAACCATAGCAAATTTCCACATAGCATACATGTAATTTTCTGCAAAGAACAGTTCATTATTGGTAAATAGTAGAATTTTATACGAGGCTCACTTAAATAATGTCATTGAATAGAGGGTGATGGTAGATCTCCTTTAAGGAACTGGTATCGCGCCGGGAGATCTCCTTTATGCACATCAGAAGGACAACTAATGGAGTGGCAGACTACTTCACTAAAATGGAGTCGAAGGGTTGATTAGCGGCGTCTTTCACATTCCAGGAGATTAGATCTTTTGCTATTTCGGGGGAGCTTTGTTGTATTTTTTGGTTTTTCTCTTCTTCTTTTTTGTCATGGATCTGGTGTTTTTATTAATATAGCGATGGGTTTTTGTCCTGGGAGGGGGATAAAGTATCAACGACTTGATAAATTTGTTCATTTTTTGGGGAAAAAAGCTTCAACCATCATGTCTCATTAGATAACTACAGTTCTCGTTTGCGAAATCTACAGTTCTTGTACCCAAAAAAATGAAAATAAAAATCTACAGTTCAGGTTTGTGAAATCTAATGGTCCATAAGAAGAGAACGGGAAACGGTCAAGAAACAGTTAACAAGGTGTGGGTAATTGACCATATGTGGACTCTACAAAAAGCTCCATTTTGCATAATATAAAACCATTATCTATCAAAAATTCCCTCATATCCTACACTAAATTCTAACAAATTTTCAGATATCCCGTATATCATGTGGTCCTAGCCTTTAACCTACATATCAAACACATGATACCAACCTAATAATAACACTGAACTTCAGAACACTATGAAACCCATATCATGCTTCGATAGCATATGTGAAATGTCAACAATCTCTGAATCTAGGATTGATAGTGTAAAGTATAGCATTATGACCAACTAAATCAATGGCCTAGATGGCTAAACTGTACCCCAACAAGTACAAACTCAAGACACCAGGATACCATTCATATAATCAATCCAAAGATCATTTAATTCCACCATGACAACAAAGTTCAAAGCATGCTAGGAAGGAACCATGTGGAAACTTCATGTCATTTGAAGCTGCTACTCAAATAAACAACCACTATCACACATACCCCGTTTTGTTTACAGTAGTCAATGTCGGTCCAGCAGTCCTCCCCTTTCATAACATCTGCAGGCCAGTTAGGACTAGGGATGATGGCAGAGACTGAAGATGTTACCACTACTCGACCCACCCCACTCTCCTTTGCTGCTTTCAATACATTCTTGGTACCTTTGATTGCCGGATCCAGAAGTTCTCTCTAAAAAGAAGGAAGGTTAGTAAAATCAATAGAAATAAATTGAAAGGAATGGAACTTCTATCCATCAATCAAGAAGCTGACCTCAGGATCCTCAACATGATCAACAATGCAAGGCGATGCCAGGTGGAAGACACCGATAGTTCCTTTAATTGAAGAAAGGACTGAATCATAGTCCAAGAGATCCATCTGAAACAGAGAAAGATGTGATTCTGCACCTTCCAGTGCTTGCAGATGCTTTGTCTCCTTCTCGTCTTCTGAGAGATACAGGGAGAGAGACTTAATAATGAAAAGGGGGATAAAATATGTAAATTTCCGAAGATCTGTATATTGTAATTGTAAGTTATTGAACTATCCAGTAAACAAGAAATGAATTACGGTGTCCAAGTGCATTGCTTATCAAGACCATCCAACAAGGATGATCTGCCACAAGTAGGTTTGAGCAATCCTCTTCATCCTCCAAACTATCATACCCTCAATTACCATTATATATATAATCTAATACATGGGACAAACAACAAAAAACATAAATGTAGTCAATACCCCATTCCACACTACACAAAAGAACAAAACAATTGAAAAGCTATCTTGAAAAAGGTATTGGCACTCGTGTGATCTAAATGGTATGGACACCTACCATTGCCCAACAAAAAGAGTGTTGTTTTTTTCTACTACACCCGGGTAACTAATGACAAGTGGTAACTAAACAATAGAATGGTGACTGGTGTAAAATTGAGTTTGTAACCTTGAATGGGAGGATTACTTTAAGGACAAAAAGGAAAGATGCATCAAGTTTTGGGTCCTACAAACAACTGACTTTTTGCAGCTGGAACTTCTATCAGCTAGCATGATTTTAGTGATAGAAAGGTTTACTAGCTGCAATTGGATGGTGCTGAGCTGGGCTAATGCTCGTCCAAACCCCACCTCTTCATCTAGAAATCAAGCTAGAATTTGAGACACAGTTGCAGCCTATAAATATACTTGGCTTCTTTATCTCAAAATCAATTTTATACATGAATGATTTGGTCCGTTTTCTTTCAGAAAGGCAGAATGCATGAATCTCACTGGTAGTAATAAAATGAGTTTATTTGTCACGCCCCGACCTCAAAGGTGGGCCCGGAACGCCACTGATTTTTTTTTTTTGAAACTAAACTAACTCAAGCATTCTAACTGGGCCGGATCAATGGTTGGGCCTAAAGGTCACACATGATCTCAACATGTGGACTCAAACATATCCCATAAGTCTACCCCAAAGAGATACAAACATAAACACACATAAATCCAACCATTGAATTTTCATTGAAAACATTATGAGAGTAACTACGGATACATGGTAGTTTAATACATCACATTAATACAAACTAAGTACCACACACGGTACTTCACAAAAACAAAGGGTTCCAAGAACCAAAAAGCAAAGATAAGGGAATTCCCCTCAGTGGAAATCCCAAAGCAACGTCGCAGCTTATCCACCCTAAGCTTCAAACAGAGGGTTCTCCTCCTCGGGTTCATCTCCTGAAAGGTGAGTGGGGTGAGTTAACTAGCCCAGTGAAGGAAATATAACAGTGCAGTTTAAGTAAACATTAGGTTAGTAAATAATCAACAATTGCAATATAATATCTCATGTTTGACAATAAACTCAAGTATAATTTCATCATCTCTTCCATTACTGCTGTCATCCAACGTAACGCCTACATACTATGCTGAGACCATCGTATTAAGTCCCGACACGGTCAAAATACATCCTTACAAGTACATCTCCGGCCCTCACATGGCCGATACTGACACTCCTCAAGTCAGCAACTGTCGACACCCCTGATCCAGTAGACGAAAGTCATCTCACACACATGGCCGATATTGGTTCAATAGTCAAGGGCACATGGAAGCAGTTTACATTTCTCATATGATCAACATCAAAAGCATTTCACAATTAACATAAGCACTTCTTACAACAGTGTATCATGTCTAGGCACATGGTGGGTTCATCAATCTAAAACTACTCATTGCTCAAGACTTATTTCATAAGAACCTGGTTACACCTACTGAAAAGTTAAGTTCCCTCAACGAAAATATGTGGTATCGCAGTCTCTATTCAACAAGCAAACAAGTGCACAATCAATCATAAGTCAACATATATAGCACTCACATGTATACATACAAGTAGTATTTCGAAATCATACTTGTTTTCCCAAAAATCTCCAAGGTAAATGGAATTGAGTCTCCTATTTGGTTTCTAACCATTTTAAATTACAATAATCCACAATATATAATAATAAGGTGCTCAGTCCAAAACACATATTGTCTTCTGGGCATGACCAAATTAACTTATTGAATTAGGTCTAGATACTCAGGTCACTTCTCGGTTGTCTTCTGGATAGGACCAGATTTGACATGTTGAGTAAGGCCTCGAGGTTACTCAGTGCCCGACAAATATAGTGTCGGCCTGGAAGTGAAGTCACTCAGTGCCCGACAAATAAAGTAGGTCTGGAAGTAAATACAATAGTAGATACACTATAGTAATAAGAGAAGAGGGTTAGTACATTTTTAACTTATTAAGGGCATAAACATTACATGCATCAATAACCAACAAGATTTTACACTAAAAAACTGGGTCCCTCGGAACAAGCCTTGGAACCAGGTACTGTGGCTTCAGATCATCTGAACCACTGCCTAAACTAGTCACTGACTTCGGACCGTGGGTCTGCCTTCGGATCGTCCTAAGATCAGGTTTCGGATCATCCGAAGGTCCTTCCGAACCGAAAAATCAGAAAAACTGGTCTCGGTGGGTATGTGTGTCTGGGATCATGCCGAGTGAAGCTCAGATCGTTCGAGAGGGTTCGGTCCTTCCGAACAGAGCTCAAAACGTCCGGCTGAGAAAAACTTGCCTCGGACGCTTCGGGGCTTCGGATTGAAGCTCAGAACGTCCAAAGGGTGTTACCCTCGGACCGTCAGAGAGTCGTCTCTCACCTCTGTCTGCAGACACTGACGGGCAGACACTGCATGAAATACGAATCCAGAAACAGTAGGTTTCCTGAATTCGGTTTTCACATCCAACCGGTCAGATGGACTCCTTAGTGAGTCATCTTTCCATAGGGAGTGGTTTGAAGTTTTAAAACTTAATAGGCCATTAGATTTTAACACCAACACGACACTGGTACAAGAAATCACAAGATTTTTCTTAAACTTCAAACCGGTTTTACACACTCAAAACTTGGCCAAATTTTGTTTTTCTTGATTCTAAACCACTTAAAATTTAAAGAGGAACACAGTGGTTACCTTCACTCGAGTTCCTAGGCTGAAAAATCCGATTTTTGAAAAACTTCCCTTCTAAGCTTACTGGTGATAAGAACTGGAAAAGGCAGAGGCAAGGGATCGGCTGGTTGGTCTCACAGAGAGCTGAGAGGGAGATAGAAAGTTTCGGGAATTTAAACCAGCAGATGGAGGGGTGATCTTATAGAGATCACCGATCAATGGGTGGCGGCCATCGGGCCACTGCATGCAATGGTTGCCTACGTCCCCAACAGTAACGGTACTGTTTAGGGACTGGTTGCAGATAAGTCCCCCTACAATTCCAGTTTTGCAAAAAGCCCCTTATTTGAATAAAAACTCGATTTTTAACTAAAACAATATTTTTAAAGCTCAAAAATTTTAATCCAACCTGACAGATAAGTTGGGTTTTAAAAACTCTGATCACCATAAAATTTTGGAGATTTAAATTTCACCAAAAACCATTAATTTAAATAAAAATCACAATTTAACACTATTTACTTAAATTAACTTGTGTTAAATAAACAATTTGAAATCCTCATTTTTTGGGTTTGAGAGAATAAACTAGACCATACTAAAATGACCTATCCTACTATACTTGTTTCAAAAGTTATCCCATTTCCAAAACCATTTAAAAAAATTTATTTCTCCCTTTCGGGGTTTTGACGGGCGGTTTTAAATACTGTTTTCTGAAAATAAAATTATTTTAAAACCAGAAATAGAAATCCTTGGTTAAAGAGAATAATATCATCCAATAAAAATCACATAATAACACAATTTATAAAATAATAACCATAAGCGGTAAATTACCATTTTGCCCTTCCAGCTGAACGAGCTGGATCATTGAGCTTTCGAGCTCAGATTGGGCCACACATGGACTTTTCACAAAGCCCTAACCTTAATATTCGAGATTAACCGGTCTACGCAAGATTTATTAAGCTAAACTACGCCTAATTTGGGTCAGGGTATTACATTATTTTACTCCCAGTTTTGAAGATAATTAACTTCAATGAGAAGATTCGATATTCGTGATTACAGGACACAATCTGACTATTCCAAACTTTCAAGGAAACCAGCAAATAAGAGGCCATATTCTGATTTCGGCGTTAATCAATCCAAACAGGTCCACATAAAACACGAGAGCCAGCATCCAAGTCAGCCCAGACTAAGCTCCAATGCCAGGACAAATTGACACAGAGATCAATTATCGATTTCTGCTTAAAATCTAGAAAGCCAACCAAACTAGATAATTTACCAAGTGAATTCAAGTCAAATACTTGACCGGATTTTAGTCATGCATAACAAACTCATTACAAAAAGAACATAAAAATAAACCCATATGAATCTTAACAAGTTAGACAAATCTTGGCTCAGTCACCCAGTATTAAAATTTCAACAGAAACCAAAAATCACATCATATTGTGAATAGTAAATTCTTTTTCAAGATTTTAAACAGTCGTCTAAATGCACATTTTTCACCAACACCCACTTTTGACAAATTAACTGAATCAACAACAAGCCAAGTGAATAGTCAAACAGATGCCTGAAAGATTGGATAACATGTTAGACACAACAGAATGGATTATTCAGATGAGTTCATTTATCCTGTCAATGAGTCAGCGCTGTCGACATAAAAAACCAACTCATTCATCCCCTTTTCTTTGTAACCAACACCCCCATCCACAGCGGTACCAACATGCCCCACTGAAATAGAAGGGAATGCCCAATGTTCTTGAAATCACTCCACATTTAAAAAATTAAAATTAACAAAATAAACAGAGCTACACACAGATCGACGTATTTCACCTAACAAGCTTGCAATCAAAGAGTGAAATTGCATCAAATGAATATATTTAGAAAGGTTGGATCTAAATATAAAAGAGAAAATAATAACTTTAATGTTTTAGATTTATCATAAACTAGACCTCACATGGGGCCAAACGACCGAGTATTCCTGCCCTTCATCAACAAAAAGATCATGTGCAAAATCGGAAAGCACCCATATTTACATGACATGCTCAATTTAAGAGAAAGTACCAGTACCACAAATCAATTCTCAATTTTCTAATGTCATATGGAAACACTTTAAAGCTGGCACAAAATAAACAGTAAAAAGATGGATAGGGCCTTTTTTTAACAAAGTCATCATTTGAATTGCCCATGCAATGCAACGAGAACAGAGCTTTAATTTAGGCACTTCTATTTCTTATATAAAGAGATATTTTCTCATCTTTTTCACTCATTAGTGAAAACGTACGAGGACCACCTCCTCATATCAAAATTGGGAGTATCAGTATCTCAGTTAATATCTTCAGATGGGGAAAAAGTAGAGTACTCAAAGCATTTTCCAGACAAAACAGAAACAGGATATTTTGAGAATTAGTAAGCTTTTAAAAAAAATCCAACTGAGTTAACGCATGGTATTTCTTTTGGCCCTGAGAAAAATCCAGGGAGATTCATTTGTGATAATGGCAGTAACGACATTGATAAGAAATGGGTGTATAGTGCATAAAGTGAGTGTAAAAGCTAAAAAGAGAAGGATGGGGCAGATTGAGAAGAAAAAGAATACTGAGATCTTTGACAGTGGCATTGACGGTGTATCCACGCTCAAGCAGCAGTCGGATCAGCCATGAACCGATGAAACCGCTCCCTCCCGTCACGCAGACTTTCCCCTTCTTCACCTCGCCAACCCCTTCACCTCCCCCTGCCATCTCTCTCTCTCTCTCTCTCTCACTCACACACTCAGCTATCGACTTTACAGTGATCGTGAATCATCACCACTAATTAATTCATTAAAGTATTATAATTTATAAAATAATATCTAAAAATTATAAAAACAAAATTTAATGTCTTCATTTGAAGGATTTAGTACAGCTTTTATCTTATATTAGTATCATTGAGAACATAAGCTATAGACAAGCCATATGTTTTAATTTTACTAATTTGTTGTTTATTTAAATTTATATTTATATAAATTGAAGGAGTCAAATCCAATATCTCTAATTTAATTTTAAAAATTTAGACCAACATACTACCCGAGTGTATTAAACTAAACTATTCATTAAAAACTTGATTAACATAATTAAAATACAAACATTCATTATATTAATTATGTGCTTCACAAATTTTAAATTTATATGAAAATTTAACGAGAGTCAATTCTAAGAAGAAATTATATATAAGTTGTTATTTAAGTTCTATATTACTCTTTAACTTCAAGAACAAAATTAATTTGTCTCAATGGTTGAATTCAATTAAGATCATCCTTTTAAATTCAAAACCCCTATTCCCATTAACTTTATCAAATAGATGGTACACCAAACAAATGTTTGAATCATGGGAGGAGCTAAACCTCTCCAAGCTAAAGATGGAATGGCCAAAAGTGGAGAGGGTCCAAAAGAGCAAAATTGACCAACTTATTTAAATTCTTTCATTGTTCTGGTTATTTGTAATTGAGAATTCTCCTAATAAAACCTTCTAACTCTTTTAAATTATTCAACTCAAACTCCCTCAAAACTCTAGGGAAAAAAATAAATCAATAGTAGACCCCCTTTCAACCTTATAGTAATCTTGAACCTGTAAATCTATCCCTATTTGCCCTCTAAAGCCTAGAAGGAATTTATTGTAAAGGCCTATCCTCTACTCATGAGTCGGACAAGAAAAAAAGTTTAATCACCCTCACCACTAAAAACTAAGGTTCTCACTAATAATATTCTTGACTCTGCTCTTTCCTTTACTGATTCTCCACCAAGTTCTAATAAGAGGAGAACTTAATTTCTCTACATTTTCATCTAAATCACACTCTCCCCTACTCTCTAGTCTCTACCCTATATCTAGTAAGAAGAACTTTTCCGCCACAGGACATCCCTCTCTTTATTGAACCTCAAACTCCATTTGCAATATAGAGCATGACTTCTAATTTTTAAGAGTACCATGCCAAGTCCATTGTAGGATTTTAGCTTGGTGACATCCGACCACCCAACTAGGTGAATCTTCTTATTATCTTTGTCTCCTCCTAAAAAGTTCCTAAATAGTTTATCCAAATTTCACACAATGATTTTAAACATCTAAAAAATGGACATATAATAAATCAAGAGTTGAGCTTGCCCCCCATTAGTTTCTCCTCCGACCCATTAATTTCCTCTATCTTCCCTCCGCTATTGTAGTCCTAAGAACTTTTAGATCTAGGTTACTCTTTTGGGCAGGGTTGCAATTCGGGTCGGGTTCCTTAAACTCCAACTCGACCTGAGTTGATATTTATTGAACCCGACCCAATCTGAACTTCACAACCCGATCTGACTCGCATTCTAACTTTAATCAACCTGAATTCTGACCTAATCCGCATTCTTAACCTATTTTAGTCTACTTTTAGCCAAGTGGGGTCGGGTCGAGTCGGTCAGATTAACTTGTAAAATCCTCAACCCAACTCGACCCTAAATTCCATGCGGGTTTTTATCTTCTCAACCTGATCCGACATTCTCGACCCAACCCTCATGATTTCTAGAGTCAGGTCATGCGGGTCGAATTCAACCCTACTTTTGGGTAAACCCAAGACCCAACCATATAAAAGGTAACTTCGCACTCCCAATGAATTCGATTGAAGGGAATCCTCCACTCCAATACCCAAAAGAGTGCTATTTCCTAACTTAATTCTTAAGACTTCACTTTCCTTTGGACATAACAACAATAGTTATTAGCAAATAAAGTTTCTTTCATCAAGAAGTATTTTTTCTCTTACGGTAAAATTGAAAAAAAAAATAAAACAAATACATACAAAACTCTAATTGAAATACTTCCTTTTTATCTTTTATTTTTTGGCAATATGGTGCAACTTGCCTGGCCCAATTAAAGTCTGCACGAGAAAATCTGAAAAAAAAAAAGAAAAAAAAGAAAAAAAATTCAGATTCACTCACATTGGGGGTAGGCTTATTTCTGGGCCTAAGATTTTAGACCCTGATTAGATTTCATGTTGGGCCCAGCATAATACATGAAAGCCCAAATTTGAACTATATTTTATAAAATATAAACTTATTTAATTGATATTGTGCATAAATATATAATTAATATAACATAAATTTTATTTTGTAGAATAATAATACAAAAAAAATTCCATTTGGGTCCAGCCATACAAAAAGCCATTTAGATCAGGCTAAAGTTTGACTAATTTGACTTGATTTTAAGCCCGCACTATACCTCAGAACATGGGTAAAAAGTCGGATTTATTGAGATGTCAACCCTTTCGATATCTCAGATATCGGCCGAGATCTCTCTCCTATTTTTTTACCCCCGGCTTGGACTTTAAATTGCAATTTAAACCCTACCCAAAGTTGCAGCTCTACTAGTAACAATGTGGGGCAGGTGCACTGACCACTCGGTGGTGGACTCTGCCGAACTCTCACTAGAAAAATGGAAGCTGAAAGCTAACAAAATTGAAAGTGACATTTCTGTCTTAATTAAAGAATTATACATAAAAGATACTTTCTTTTAGCTTCACTATTTTAAATTATTTTTTAGTATGTAAAAGATGTCAGGAAATTCCAATAAAATTAGCCAATTTCCCAATTTATAAATAATATTTTCTCTTGATAGTTTTCAAAATTTTCACTACATTTACATGGTAAATGTCCTATTTTCATTGATGTGAACATAAACACAAAAGCCAAAATGGTATAAAGAATCAATCTTGGATTATGGGATCAGCATCTGTGGCCTAACCCACTTGGAATCTATGCAGTAATGAAAAAACAATACAAGTTCAAAAACAAGTTAGAGAGTGACACTGAAATAAAAGTTATGGGCGATTAATACTAAAAAAATAATTTCATTTATTTGATTTAAATAAATAAATTTGATAATTAATAGAAAGGTCCAATTTGACTATCAATTTTTTAATTTAAATCAAATGACTCTATCTATTTAATAAGATTAATATCTTTAAATTCTCATATCGATGTTAATTTTTTTTTGGTTTTATAAAGTTGGTAGACTTAAGCCATTATTAATTTTTATTTGTTAGACTGAATTACGAAAAAACAGTGAAGAAAATGAAATAGTAAAATAAAGAGTGAGCGGCAGTGGAGGGAGAGCATGGCAAAATTGAGACCATCTAAAAATGGAAGAATTGCTGGAGCTGACGAAATAAAATTTTTGGTGGGGGGAATTTGTCTCATCTTCTTCCCCAGTCTCTCCCCTCATTTATCACCACCAATTAGAAATCCTTGGAAACTCCAATTCCCAATCCGCTCAGCATCTCTCTCTCTCTCTCTCTCTCTCAATTCAATTCATAACGCCTTCTTCTTTCTCTCATTCTTCTGAATCCAAGGATATTATATTATACAAGTAAGCCTTCTCTGCTATCTTATTTTTTTCCTTTTTAACATATTTGGGAAGGTTTTGATGATCAGATCATGAATAAGGAAAGCACAACTCACTTGTTTGGTGTTGGGTTTTGAGATAGGTGAATTCCCAGAGAAACCCATCTTCCTTTGCATGAGTTTTTCTTTTTTTCATTTTTTTTGGTTTTCTCGTTTTCCATAATTTCAATTTTAGCAGCCAAACCGGAGAAGCAGGAATCTTCGATTCTGGTACAGCTCGATATGAACTTTAGCATCTTTTGATGCGGGTTTTGTCTGTATGAGAATTTGTTTTTGAGATTGGTGAATTTGCGCACAATCTCGTCTTAACTCATCTGAGTTTCAGCTGATTTTCATTTTATTCCTTCACTTTAAGTTCAATTTCAGCTGCCAAACAGAAGAAACAATATTTTGGTTTGGTCTGCAGCTGAATACGAACGTTTTGTGCCTTTTTGGCGCACATAAATTGCAATTTGATAGGCCAGTGCCTTTTAAGTACAGGGTTTAGCATGTTCGCCTTTTCATTTTATGGTTTAGTACGTTCAAGAATTGTTTGAGACCCGTAAAATCCTCTGTCTCTGTGTGTGTGTGTGTGTGTGAGAGAGAGAGAGAGAGAGAGAGAGAGAGAGAGAGAGAGAGAGAGAGAGAGAGAGAGAGAGAGAGAGAGTAACTGGGCATTGTACAACATCGGTTGCAATTCTACAGGAACCTTACTGCCTATCAGGTGCAAGTTTTAGTCCACACAGGAATTGGGCTTTGAGCTTGTCAACTCCCTTAGAAGTACATCTTACATTTGTCTGATTTTTTTGTTTTATCATTTCCATTTCAATATTTCAACTGCCCTAAAAAAGGAATCTTGGGTTCCTGGAAATGGGTATTTGACAGCGTATGTAAGGTGGTTTCAATTCAGTAGTAACCTCAATACCTGTTTTCTGACAGTTTAATCTCCATGAGAAATAGGCTTTAAGATAGGTAAATTTGTGTTAAAATACATCTTAGCTTTGTTGCATTTTAGCTGATTTCTTTTGTTTTTACTTTCATTTAATTTCTGGTTTCAGCGACTGAACAGAAGAAATAGGAGTCTTGGATTTATGCAACTGGGTATCAAACAGCATGGAAACTGTTGGATCTGTTTCCGCCTCAATATTGAGCCGTTCAATTCACTTGAGGAATCCATGCAATTCACACTCTGTCCAAAGTTGCACATTCAGACATAGTGACTATATGGGTCACCGCTTCACAACTCCAAATTTGTGGATTATAGAGAAAAGCTTGAGGCGCAAAGCTCATCCTTTGAAGGTTTGTTTGCTGCTCTGCTTTGTGGCGAATTCCCACAATCCTACATGAAATTGATTAGTTTTCATGCTATTTATTTAGGTTGTTTGCATTGACTATCCAAGACCAGAGCTTGAAAATACTGCTAATTTCTTAGAAGCTGCTTATTTATCTTCAACATTTCGTACTGCAGCACGGCCAAGTAAACCGCTGAAAGTTGTAATTGCTGGAGCAGGTAATGGGAATTACATTCTCCTTTCCGAGCTCTACTGATTTTGCATGATTTATACCCAAATAACACATGTTCTGTTAATTCTTGTCCTGGGAGTGCATGAGAGCTAACATCTCCTTTTGCAATTCCAACATTTTATTGGGTTAGTTGTTCTGATTATGGGGTAATATTATCCAGTGTTACGCCCACGGTTTTGTGTCTTAACATGTCCCTGTGGACATTTTCATAATGTTCAATCTAGATTCTCTCCCATACATGAGTTGTTGGTTGTTTTCAACTTACCTTTTGTTCACACCTAAAATTGCATCAAATAGCATGATGTATATGCTTCAGGTTTCTACATTTCTTCATCGGTAATTATTCTATGAAATTTTGAAAAGATCTAAAGAGAGAATAAAAGATCATGATGATTTGGACTTTATGCAGTTTGATCATGTCAATCTAGACTTTGTTTAATTCAATAGAATGAAGATCTGGCAAGATACGTGAAAAATCATGTTGATATTGCCTTAAGATGTGACAAATAACATTTCTATGGTCCAGAGGATGCTTCGGAAGTAGCAAATTGTCTATCAAATATTAGAAAATAAAATTACAATTTGAGGTCCATTCACAAGGATGACATGATCAAGACTTAGGAACCACTTGAAAGTGTTTAAATTACTTTCCTAATGCAACTTACAAATTGTTGATGTGATACGGGAGGTTGAGCCCACCTGCAATGGTCATATGATCGCAACTCAGGTGCCATTTTAAGTTCCTAAAGTTAGCCTTCCAATTCAATCCATTTCAAAAGAAGGGGGAAAAAAGAAACTGTCAAATGCATGTGCATCAATTATATGATCATGTGGAGCCAACCTTTTGATTTAAAAGTACCACGAATTGCTACTATTGTGTGGGCCATCAAGTTAGCTCTCCAATGCAACAAATAAAAAGTTGATTGGTATTTAGGACAAAGAATTTACAGAGGTTGGAAGAGAAAGATCTGCAATAAAAAATAATAAAAATATCCCCCACCCTATGGGTTAGTATGGTAGAAATAGAGTGAGATTTAGCCAGCTGAAATGATCACATGGTTTTCTACATGTTGAATCCTACCTTATGCTTTAGAACATTAAAAAAGTGGACCCCACATAGGGGGCACTCCTTTTCACAGGTGCACTTGAGAGTCTTGGAGTAGCATTATATATAGACTAAAAAATACACAATTGTTTGCAACAATTGCATGATCATGTTCCTGTATAAGGTCATGATCTTACATTTACGGTACTAATGTGACTTCTTCACCAATTGGTAGGATTGGCTGGTCTTTCTACGGCAAAATATCTTGCAGATGCAGGTCACAAGCCTATAATACTGGAAGCAAGAGATGTTCTGGGAGGAAAGGTTGTAATAATCTTCTTTATTTTTGGCCTGAAAGTTCTGTTGATTTTACAATAAATTTAATGCATGTCATGATATTACTTCTAGTAAGCTCATCTAAGTTGTCAAAAGTGGTCGTCTTTGGTTCCTGATATCATGTACAGTATCCTTGTGATTGTTATTCTTTGAAGGATGCTGTCTTTACTTTTACATATTTTGAACTTTGATCTTATAGGTGGCTGCATGGAAGGACAGTGATGGGGACTGGTACGAAACCGGCTTGCATATATTTTGTAAGCTAAACCCTCACCCTGATCACCATCTGGCACTTCTGGAAAAGATCATACATTAATCATTGACGACTCACTGTTATGCAGTGTCTTCTCATTTAATATGTTCACTAAGTGGTTCATCAATCTAACTTTACCAATGGGAAGAAACATCTATGTGTACCTAAAGAGCTCAAATCTGAATAAGCATGGCCATCTTTTTCTTCTTTTTTCTTTTCTGTAAGATATTTCTTGTGTATATTTAACTTTCTGCTTGTTGACACTCAAAACAACTGTTCAAATGTTATTATCCATATGATCTAGTTCCTTAAATGAGGAGTCAATAGAATTTTCAATAGAATTTTTGTTACTGTTTCAAAAAAAAAAATCTGAGGATGACATCTCATATTGTTACCAGTATTTTTCTCAAAATAAGTAAAACGAATAATAAAGAAGGAATCATATATGCATCCCGAGCTGATAAAGAGAAAAATGAAAGAATATTATATGCCTTTTGAGTTTGGAAACACTTTATGACATTGAACATGGTTTTATTGTGAAGTTCTTTCCATGCATCTGCAAGAAATGAAACTTAGACTGCTTTAGATATGGGAAATGATTTTTTACTATAGAACATGTTCCATAATTTTGTATTATTTGACTTATTTCTTGATATTAATTTACTCGCTTTTTGTTATTTTAGAGCACACTTGCTCCAGATATATCTTTCACTGCTGTTGATCTCACTAAGTTATGATGGTTTTATTGTCCTTGAAGTTGGAGCATATCCCAACATACAAAACCTGTTTGGAGAACTTGGAATCAATGATCGTTTGCAGTGGAAGGAGCATTCTATGATCTTTGCAATGCCAAGCAAACCAGGAGAGTTTAGCCGCTTTGACTTCCCTGATGTTCTTCCTGCTCCATTAAATGGTATAAAATTTGTTAAGCTCCTAGTCAGTGGTTGGACTAATACTGATATTTGTATAATGAGCTTCCTGCGAGGGTACTGAACTTAGTGATCTGATTCCCAAAAAGGGCTGTAGACTTAGTTATCAATTATGTTCCACCTAATTCCATAAGAAAAGAAATCACGTTGCCAAAACAGAAACAATTTTTCCTCTTCAAGAAGGCTAGCGAGTTGGAAGCGGGATTTTTGATAATAAGGGACATTGGCTTGCTTTTCACCTCTTGAATGGTATATTGTGCAAAAAGACAAACCCAATGTCTCTTATTATCAAAAGTACTGGTCTCCCAATCACTAACCTTAAAGAATAGACACTGCAACTTCTATTTTGAACCAAAACATTAGGCCATTTTAGCATTTTTCAGCCAACACTACCTATTTCATCAATTTTGCTTTGGGTCTGCACAAATGCTTGGAACAGTCTCTCTTTTTTCAGCAACTATATTGCTTGAGTTATGAGCAGGCGGTTTTGTTTCTTCAATTCTAGAAATTAACAATTTAAGTCTGTTATTTTCTCTTCATTTGTTATATATTTTAATGATTAGATTTATCAAATTTGGCAGGGATATGGGCCATATTGAAGAACAATGAAATGCTGACTTGGCCTGAAAAAGTGCGGTTTGCCATTGGGCTCTTGCCAGCAATGGTCGGTGGGCAGCCTTATGTTGAGGCTCAGGATGGTTTAACAGTTAAAGAATGGATGAAAAAGCAGGCATGCCAGCTATACCGTTTCAGTAGAGTTTATGTTTTATTGTTGGTACAAGGAACTCAGAAAAACAGCCCTAGATAGCTGGGATAGGATGAAGAACATTATGGTACACCAGGTCGGTCTGGTGTAAAGACCGTTACCCAAATTGGCTCTTGCTGAAGCCATGCAATTTTACAAACTTTCTGGGATTTGACACTTAAATTTTATACCAATACTTGATCAATACAGTTCAAATGAATGAAAAACTCAGAGACGCTAGACACCATAACATGGAATAATTTATTACAAGCAACAGCATGGTGTAAGCTGCATTATGGGGTTTACCTGCTGAGGGTATAATACTGGAAAAACCCTTTGATACCTTCTTGACTATATGGTCCAATATTTAAAAACTTGACCCAAAGGGCTTCCAAATCTCCAAGTCTTGGTTGGATTAGAGCTCGAGTCAATTCCCGTTTTTAAACACAGAGATGGCCACCACTAACGTTGAGATTATTCAAGATATGTACGAGGGTGCAACCATTAACGTTAGAACTGTTTGTGGTGATACAACGGAGTTTCCTGTTGGAGCAGGATTCTATCAAGGATCTGTTTTAAGCCCTACCTATTTGCGCTAATCATGAACGACTTAACATTAGGAATCCAAGATGAATGATCATTGTTTATGCTTTTTCTAGATGATATAGTATTAATTAGTTAGACAAAACAATTACTCAATGCAAGGCTAGATTTGTGGAGGAGAATGTTGGAGTCAAATAATTTGAAAATTAGTAGAACTAAAACATAATACATGGAATATAAATTTCGTGGGTTAGACGATAGTGAGGATAACTTGGTAAAAGTAAGAAATGACTTAGTTGCATATTGTTATGAGTTTAGATACTTGGGCTCTATGTAGAATCTAAATGACGTTTCGACTAAGATATAGTTAATAGGATAGGAGTGAGATGGGTAAAATGTAGATAAGCTAGTAGGGTTTTGTGCGATAAAAGAGTACCCCTTCGCTTAAAAGGACTATTTTATAGAAACATTATTAGATACAATGCTATATGGAGCAGAGTGTTGTGTAATGAAAAAAAGACAAATAAACAAAGCTAGGACAACAAAGATACGTATGATATGTTGGATGAGTGATTTAACCCTAAAGGATACGATTAGAGATGGATGGGTTAGAAATAGTTTAAAGATAACTCCCTTAGAGGACAAATTGAAAAAAACTCATTTGAGGTGGTTTGGTCTTGTTAGTAGAAGACCAAACACAACCCCACTACATAGAGTTGAGTAGCTATGGATCAAAGGCACTAGGAAGCAAAGACGACCTTTGAAGACATGGAGGGAAAGGATAAAAAAGGACATGTTAGACTATAAAAATGACTGATGGTATGGTTTATGATAGGGTCAATTGAAGAAGAAGAACTTCATAAAGTCGACCCCGGATAGAGGGGTATTGGTTGATGCTGATGAAGAATCACAAGGATGGTGACTATCTGCTGAGGGACCTCCAAAATAGATGCTCGTCAATCTACATTAGGGGTACATTAGGGGTGTTCACGGGCCAGGTTCAGGCTGCGCTATACTTTATGGCAACCCAAGCCTGTTTATATATATAAGAGCTTGTTCGAAGTTCGTTGGGCTTTGGAGGTTGAAGCCTGAGCTTGCCCATTTAGTAAAACACTAAGCTTGATCATGCCCATTTGAGACTATTAAAAATCTAACCGTTCAAATTGAAGGTAAACATGATGAGTTGCAAGTGGCGAAATTTACGCTCAAAACTTGATTTTTTAGCCACTTGATCTTAGTTGTCAAAGTTACAAGACGTCCTTGTCTTGGTGATCCTTAAGGACATTTGTTGACTTTGATCACAAGTTGAGTGGCTAAAAATTTGGTTTATCTCAAATTTGGTCCACTTTGTAGCTCATCATGTCTAGTTTCAATTTAACCGGCCGGTTTTCTAATTAATTTTAAAACAATTTCTTAAAAAATGGAAAATGCCAGGTGCACATACATATAATGGCTAAACGGGCCATAAAGCCCCATGGGCTTTCACATGCTTCTTGCAAAGCCCGAGCTTGACCATTTATATAAACATGCTTAAAAATTGAGCCCGAGCCTGGCTTGGCGTTCTAACACATGAGTTCAAACCATTTGTTTATGACAGGTTCGTGTGGGTTTTGGGCCGGGTTTGGGTGAGGAACAGCCCTAATCTACATTTCAGGCCTTTGAGTTGATGGCTATGCAATTTTTTTTATGTTTGTGTCCTAGTTTATCTTTGTACATATCATGTATTTGCCACACATTGAATATTGTGATTTATGAGGAATTTCAATTTGGTATCTCAAGCACTGTTGGAATTCTTTTGCAGGGTGTACCCGATCGAGTAAATGATGAGGTTTTTATTGCTATGTCAAAGGCTCTAAATTTCATCAACCCGGACGAACTTTCGATGCAGTGTATTCTTATTGCTTTAAATCGTTTTCTGCAGGTTTGTCTATCTTTGTTTTTCTTGAGTAATTTGCAATTATTATGGCCTAAATGATTCCAATATAAGATCATTCGAATATACTTGAGCAAAAGGCTAATTAACAAATTAATGCCTCTAATAAAGTATCTGAGGAATCTACTTGCTATCAGATTTAGCAGACTGTGCATCTTTCCCCTTCATAGTTCCTTTTTTCCTAATTGGATAGTCAACTGGTCAAGTGGTAAATGAAAACAAACAAGATTTGCAACTACTGTATCATTTAATTGATCTAAGGTGGACAATGACATCGTTGGAAAATGCTTGAACAAAAAACTGATTAGCAAACAAACAAATGCCACTAACATATTATTCAGAGCACGTACTTGCTAATGCTATTACAAGGCTTGATCAAGCCAAAGGTGCATTTTTCTCTTCCTGATTTCCTTTTGTTCAATTGTTCTTTTGTAAAACCTTTTGTGGAGGTGCATTGCAAACCTTTCCTATACTTTTATGGGTTCACCACTTTTCCAAAGAGAGAGAGAGCTGATGGTTCAGCACTATTCACAAGCGGTATGGGGTGGGAATGCCCAATCATGGGTTAGGGATGTTACAAAATCTAATTATGGTTAATAACACTTGATTTAAGGGAACAAAAGGTTTAAGTGAGTCAATCCAATGCCGAATACGATTCCGTCTAAGATGAACTTTGAAGAGAGTTTGATCCATTGGTCTCCTTTGAAATTCAGAATAGAAAGCTTGCCAAGTGCAGACACTTCTCACTAGATCATGTGTGTTTTGTGTGCAATTTGCATGTTTAACATTACCTCCAATTGCTGAGATAATTTCAATTGAACAGAGAAGTTATTCAAAGAACGTGGCTTTTGTGTAACATCACTTTTTGTGTCATTAAGAAATATTTTCTTGAGGAACATTCCCTCATTAATCACAGTGAAAATAAAAAATAAATATTCAAAGGACATCACTTATTAGTTTTATGCCTAAGAGAAATTAAGGAATAGAAGTGATTCAAAGGATACAATATTTCTTCTCAACAGGAAAAGCATGGTTCCAAGATGGCCTTTCTAGATGGTAACCCTCCAGAGAGACTATGCATGCCAATTGTCAATCATATTCAATCACTGGGAGGGGATGTACGGCTTAATTCAAGAATACAAAAGATTGAGCTGAACAATGATGAAACTATAAAGCATTTTGTTCTTGGGAATGGAAACATAATTGAAGCAGATGTCTATGTAATTGCTACCCCAGGTTCCAATTGATTATCCCCTTTCTGAATTTGTCAAATCATGGGAATCTTAAATAGCATTTTTGACCACATTGTTGCTTTGTTTTGTTGATATCCAGTTGACATACTGAAGCTTCTTTTACCTCAAGAGTGGAAAGAAATTTCTTATTTCAGGAGATTGGAGAAATTAGTAGGAGTTCCAGTGATTAATGTTCATATATGGTTTGTTTCACATTCTTCACATGTTTATCTAGATGTGTTCTAGTGCTGCCAGTGATGATTTCTTAGTAGTCATTTTCTCTTCATGAAGATCCATAATAATGTCTTAGCTGATCCAAGTACACCTTTTTCTTTTCGATCATGATTTTGTAGGTTCGACAGGAAGCTCAAGAACACATATGATCATCTACTTTTCAGCAGGTCTTTGTACCATACCATTGTTGGTTTCTTCAATTCTCCCTAGCACTGTATTATATTGTATAAACATGTATATTTTTGGTGTTGCTTACAAGTGTAACAACCCTGCATGGAGTGATAACTGAAATTGGGGAAAATAAGTTCAAGGAAAATGCCAAGAATGATTTCTTGACCTTATCACTTTCTCATGTATTTATGTTTTTGGGTGTCTTTCTACTCATTTTCCATGCTAAGAAACTTTCCAGTGGTTGCAGTATGCTACTAAAGGAAAACTATTCCATGGATTTTGATTTTTGAAATAAAACCCAGATTAATGACCTTATTTAATGGCCTCTAATTCAGCTGAACAAAAAGGTTTGTCTAAGCCTAGCCCTTAGCTGGCTAAGTGTAAAGGCACGATCATTCAGTTTATTCCATTGATGGGCCTACTTTGCACCATGTAACCACTTAACAAAGGCTTCCATTTTGGGGCCATCCAATTAGGATTGTTGATTTTTAATAGCCAAATATGTTGCGTAAAAAACCTAACCCACACATTTGGTCTTAAGGACTATTATTATTTATCTTCTCTGTTTTTTATTTATATGCTTTGGTTGGAAGTCATGGTTTGGTTATTGCCTTTGGTTTCATATATAGATGATATACATGCTGAGAGAGGAGGTGTCAATCCATCTTTATGTACAAGTACATATAAATTGCACTCCAGAAAGTAATTTCATTAAAGAAATGAAACTTTTTGATGGAAAAGAGTCCATTCACGTTGACACTGGTTAATGTAACGACCCGTCCCTTTAGCACTATTGTAAGTGTGGGTTGGAAATCATGTTAGACACATGGTTTCTTGTTAGTGTCCTCTTCAGAAGTTCACAATCTGCTAATATGGAGGTTGACTGTTTTGCCAGATTTTGATTATTTTATCATGTTATGTGCCCCTTTTCTTGTATTTTGACTTTTCTTTTAACCTCAATTTTATTAAAACTGTAGATGATGTGTACTCCCTTCTCCTTTAACTAATTATCACTTTTTCAAAAAAAAAAAAAAAACAAGTAGTTCTCTTAGTAAATATAATTTCAAAATGAGCAGAGTATTCCTAATTCTTCCTGCCATTGTTCTACTTAAGAAAAGGGTAAAGTTAGCTCTTGAGCATTCACTAAAATTAGTTGTTTAGTTTAGTTCTTGAGACCATTCCTTGTTTTATTGAAGCACCCCTGATTCAACTTCTCCAATTTAATTCTTGGAAGAGAGGGTTACTCCTAAATCTTGATTGCTAAAATGGGCCCATATTTCCCAAGAATGGATGGTATCCTGAATGCTTCAGCCAGTAAACTCAAATCCAAACGGCCATAGGGTCCTCTGGGAGCATTATACTTAACATTAAGCAATGGACTATGGCTGCATGTGATCCTCACATGGTTTTTGATTACCATCAGTCAGATTTTTTGTGTCTTCTACAAATTAGCTAAGTTTTACCAAGTCTTTTGCAATTACGCCATGGAAAGAGGAGACTCAAATTTTGCTTGGTTAGACTACTCCAAAGATTTTGTTTAAGAGGTGATCAGCTCTCACATTGATCAACGAGAAAATGAAAAGCCAGACTTGGAACATCTATAGATGGATAGTCACAATAATTGATCACCAGTTGCTCCAAAGATGTGATAGACCCTTTTCAGTTGTTCAGTGTTACTTTGCTTCAAGTGACACTTTGTAAGAAGGAAGTTAAGCTGTGACAACCCGATTCCTCTAGCAAGATGTTGTTCGCTTTGGGTCCATCTGACCCGCATGGTTTTGCATTTGTGCCCTCCTTATTTCCAGGCCCAAAAGGCCTCTTGCTTGGGAGAGAGGCTCTCCCTCTTATAACCCATCCTCACATCCCCTCCTTGGGCGATGTGGGACTCTTTCCCACATGCCCGAGTGGGCAGGGGCGTCACAATCCACCATTCTTAAGCCCAAAGCCGTCCTCAGCTCGGCTACAACACATGGGTAGAGGGTCCACACGGGCAGAGGGTTAAACCGTTCTCTGATACTATTTGTAGGGACTCGTTCCTCTAGCACAATATTGTCCGCTTTGGGCTTGAAAAACCCTCACGGCTTTGCATTGGGCCCAAGTGTCACCATTGAGCCCAAAAAGTCTTGTGCTAGAAGGAGGAGAGCAACCAACTTATATCCCACAACAATTTTACTCTCATTGGCGATGTGGGACAGGTAACGCCCCAACTTGGTGATTTTCTCTCCCACCAATGCCCACAACACAGGGGTATTACCATCCACCCCCCTTAAGACCAGAGCCGTCACCGGCTCTGTCCACAAACACGCCCACACTCGCAGGCAGAGAGTTGAACCGTTCTCTGATACCATTTGTAATGGCCCAATCCTTCAGCACAATATTGTCCGCTTTGGGCCCACATGGGCTGCACGGCTTTGCATTGGCGAGCCAACCCAAGGTTGCTCCCAAATTTTGTGGAACTAAATATTGAGCAATGGAGTAGTGGCAAGAAGGCAAAGTGCATGTGAAACAACAAATGGATGGAGTTAGGAACGATATGCAAGTAGCATCTTACAAACATGTTGGCTGGAGTGGCATGTGATTGACCTTTATTTGGATAGCGATTTTGAGTTCCAATGTGGCTAGTGGATAAGTCTGAAAAAGAGCACATTGGAAGGTCACATGGTAGCATGTGTTGGTGGATGCACATGATTGGGAGCATGAAGCATAGTTTAGTCTAGGTAGTTTTGGCATTGAATTTAAATCTTCCTCAGCCAATAATCTAATCCATACCATAATAAATATGGAAATAAAACAGAGGAAGCAGCTAAGTGTGGCTCTTATAACATATGAAAATCTACATTTTCAGATGATTTGGGCTGTAAGTAGAAAGCTGGAGAAGGCTCTAGTAAAGAAAACACATGCAGGAGCCACTAATTCGAAGTTTTGGAGTTTCAAAGTATGTCTAACTAAATCAAGCATTTTTAACATGTGAAACCTGATCGAGTTAAAAAATTATGAACTTTTTGGTTGATTTAAGTGAGAGAATTTTTTAAATCATTGATTTTCTTCCTAGCTTTCTCTAATGCTGATTTATGTAATTTTTTTTTCTTGCAGAAGTCCTCTTTTAAGTGTATATGCAGATATGTCTGTAACATGCAAGGTACAGAATTTCATAATCTGTTCTAAGAACTTGGTCCTTGGATTTTGTTCTTTTTATCATTCTTCTGGATATTCTTGCTACATTGTGTTGATTGCCTTGAGGAACTTCACATGCATTAGAGTTTCTTTGTCGTGAAGCCTGAAGAATCATCACATCATTATGATTCTGTTAATATCCATGCAGGAATATTATGATCCAAACCGTTCCATGCTGGAGTTGGTTTTTGCACCTGCTGAAGAATGGATAACACGCAGTGATGCTGAAATCATTGAAGCTACCATGAAGGAGCTTGCAAAGCTCTTCCCAGATGAAATTGCCGCAGACCAGAGCAAAGCCAAAATTCTGAAGTGTCATGTTGTCAAAACACCACGGTGAGCTTGGAATCCATAAAGCACCATTTTTTTTTCTTTTAATTTAAATGATGCTTTCTGTTGATCTTACTGCCGTAAACAAATTTTCCATAGGGGTATTGAGAGAGGATCGTGGATTCATTTATTTAGTTTTTCAAGGACGATAGTGTAGGATAACTTGGAGACATTGAGATCATCCCTAGCAAGGAGACATTCTCTCTCTTAAATACACCTTTATAGCTACAGGATATCACACACTTATTCTCAAAATGTTAGCCACCTATAATTTTATCTTTCATCAAATGTATGTTTAATGTAAAGAAGGGAAGGTCTGAGAACTAATTATTTGAGATGCCACCGGTGTTTAGATATCATGAATTCATGATACTCAAATAAAGAACATTCTGCAACTTATTACACTCCTTTTGTTTCTGATTGTTCACGTCGTAAGTTCTAAACGCAAGTCATGTGTTATACTCAATGGACATATAAGTTATCAAACACGAAGGCCACTGGAAAATTACCAAGCTTGTCCCAATGAAGTTGCATGATAATCATAAGTATCAATTTACAAATATAAGTCAAAAACAGAAACTGGAAATCTCAGGTACATTCACATGTATATGCATGTATTTTTCTTTTTGGTTGGTGACAACATGACATGGTTGATGTCAGACAGATAAGAAAGGTTGCTGTCTAACATTTTCCATGTCACCAACCATTCAGAAAACACATGTATAGGAGAAGGCCTCAGACAAAAAGTAGTCGAGATTAATATAATTACGTCAGACTAAATAATTTATTTTTGATGATTGAAATAAGAAACATGATACATGGATATGATTACAGTTACTGTTGAGGAGTACGTCTTCAAGTATACACACTTTGGTACTCCATTGAGGTGTGTAACTGAGTATGCATTTCTCACCATGTACAATTACAGATATGGGAATGGAAATATGACCCTCCATTTTTACAAAATTCAGGACATGGGTACAAATTTGGGCTACCCATGCAAATTTCAAACAATTTTACGTTAGTTTTCTGACTTTTTATAGTAGATTTTTTTTAGTTTTTCAAGCATGCTAAATGTCACATGAGGGTCTATTTTGTGAAGTCTTTTTATATTAACATCTTTTATAGCCTTTCTCATTTTGCATATTTCTCATGAAAAATTTATACTAGAGTTTAAATATAACCTACCTTTTTTAATGATAATGAAATATATTAAAATAAGTAATGAGAAGTTCATAGGTATTCCATGGTATTCATATGCCGTGGGTAGCTTTACCTGTTTCTCAGCGTCCTTGAAGCCCAGATGCATAGTTGTTGTATCGCAATTGTTTTTTTTAGTCACTCAATAGTACATAATATTTTTGCAAAGGTGGGTCTTGCTTTTTTACCAATCCCAACCTTCCATACACCTTATCTATCTTTGAATTATCAAGAGATAACTTTGAATGATCTAAGTGATCTTTACCATTGGATTTAGCACATTTGTTATCAGATGTTTGAAATTTTGGATCTTAATATCAAGGTTTAGGATGATTAGATAGGTCTAAATTTTGCAAAGAAAACATCTGAGTGATAAATGTACATCCCCCATAGATTCTAAATGTTAGGCCCTACTCTTTGGCATTGCTCATGAAAGAAAAAAGAGAGCACTTGAGAGGGCTCTTTCTTTGGAGAGGCTATCCAACATATCTAGTTTTGGAATTTCACATATTTTTTAATGATGCATTTCTTAGTGGGATATATGGAAAATGACATGGGCAAGTGCATGATAAATTTCACCTCTATTTAATCATCTTAGCCTTGTGATTTTGGACCTTGAAAACTTGACTTTCATAATTAACCTTTTTTTTATATGTCCCTACAATACCAAGATTGAGGAGCTTTTCCAAATTCCTTTTATCCATGTAGTCCTCCACACATCAACCATGAGGGTCCTAGTCTATTGTATGTCAACTACTTAAGAGTATGGATTTTTCAAAATTAAGTATCCCAACATAGCCTTTCTTAAATCAATTGAAAAATGGTTATAGCTGCTGCTGGGCTTGGAAGGTGCCTGGTTTTCAGAACAGTAGACCATGGCATGCCTGAGAAAATCTCATTTAGTAATATACAAAAATGGCATCCCCACTGGGCCTTGGTAAGAAATTTACAAAGCTGGCAATGCAAAATAGACAAAACTGTGATAAAGATGCCCAATTCCCTTCAAATTGTTCTACCAAAAATCCATTAAATGATTCTGAGGACATACCCATTGTGTCAAATTTGACATTGTCTTCTTCAGCACTGAGTTTCTAGACAATGCTTTGTCCTAAAAAATCCTTCTACTGCGGTACAATTTTCTATACAATTTGGCTTTTCTTCAGAAAGGGGACCCCATCCCCATATCCCTTAATAAGAACCCAAAAAGAAAAAGGGAAGGCCCAATGGACAGAGAAAAGAGAGAGAAAATAGTACCAAATTATGGTAACAAAAGAGCAATGAAGAAACAAATGATCCATAGACTCATTCCAACCAAGGAAACGGATATTGGGAGCAGAAAAGCTTCTAGATTTGAGGTTACCGATGGTCATAATTTTGTTCAGAAGGGTTACCGTACAAAAACTCTTCAGTTTAGAAGGAACCAACAGTTTCCAAATGGTTGAATGAAAGATATACCTTGATGAAAAGATCCCACTAGCTTCCTTTTTCCACTTTCTCTTATCTTCTCCATCCACGAAAGATATACCTTGATGAAAAGATTCCACTAGCTTCCTTTTTCCACTTTCTCTTATCTTCTCCATCCACGAAAGATATACCTTGATGAAAAGATCCCACTAGCTTCCTTTTTCCACTTTCTCTTATCTTCTCCATCCACAACAAGGACTTACTCATCAATTAGTGAGAGTGAAGCATTGAATTGGAATATTTCATGATCCACAAGGTCCCTTCTAAAAGGACTCTACGTTACTCTCCCATTCAAACTCTCCATCACATCTTTAATCAACATGTTCTTTTGATTTTGTTAAGAATAAAACCATTCAAATGAATTCGTTAGGGATTCAATTATGCACTTGTCTTCCAAAAAAATTATGTTGGATCATCTCTCACAACTAACTCCATATAATCTTCCAACTTGGTGACTCAAAGCATCTAATTCTGAAATGTCCTTCCAAATTTGTCTTCCCCCTATAAGACACTCCCTAGAAACCATCCCCTTTCTAACCCCTTGAATCTTAATGGCTTCTTTCCACATTGCTTTTCTTTCCTCCCCAATCTCCAACACAATTTTGTTCATAAAGACCAATTTCTTTCGGCAAATTTTCCCATCCTCAGACCACTCTGTCCCATTAGAAGACTTGCAATATTTCCATTTAACCAAATAAATTAGTTAGAACAACATAATCTAACCATTTGGGTATCTGACTAGGTTAGAGGTCTTTGACGCAATACATTTATATACAGGTGTCCAGACATGTTAGGACTCAACTAGTTATAGATTATATTTAATTCCTGAAAAAAATATCAGATTACTTGAATTTTTTTTCTTTTCCTTAATGGCGTGTCTGACCAACAGTCATAAAGTGGAGTGTCCTCATTATGTTTCTGACTTATATCTCTAACATGCGTTTTATTGCCTCTCACTTTCAGGTCTGTTTACAAAACTGTTCCCAATTGTGAACCATGCCGTCCATTGCAAAGATCTCCAATTGAAGGGTTCTATTTGGCTGGTGACTATACAAAGCAGAAGTATTTGGCTTCCATGGAAGGAGCTGTCCTATCTGGAAAACTTTGTGCACAGGCTATTTTGCAGGTAATGCATGCAAGGCTTCATGCCATTTCTACACATTATTGGTCATTATTGCAGTTGAAGGCCTTTAGGACTACTTGGATTGAGATAATATAGGGAAAAGAGGGAAACTGTGCGTCAAACATCTTGTTTGGTTAGTTTTTAAGTGGGAGAAACTGTGCAGGATGAAATCATGTCAGGTTATCGTTCTCCCCTACTCTAGAGCACCTGAATTCTACATTATTAGAAACTTTCATTGCTCTACTTTCTAGACCCCACTGTCTGGACTGGACAACCCTTCACTTAGGAGGATCTCTGCCTCGGAGAATCCCCTTCTCAAGAATGTTTACATGCCCATTGAAATGTTCTTACTCATGCTTGAATCTAGCCAATTGGAAAATAAAGCTTACCTAAATTGGTGTTTTTTTTTTTTTTTTTGCGTCAAATCTGAACTTACAAGTTCTTTTTTGTTTAAGTGAATTGGATATTCTGATATCAGTTTGTGAAGATGACGGTCTTTGTTGAGTTGATACTTCATGAAGCAACTTTCTTCTCCCTACACGAGAAAAAGGGCAATTGTTTTTAACTGTATGTTTTACAGAAGATTAGCAATTAATTTGTTGTGTGTATTTTTTCATCTTTTCTTTAAACATAGGAGAACTGCCAAAGCCTATATATTATCATTTTCATGTGAGAGAAAAAGGTACCTGAACACACTTTGATTGTTTAAGTGGTGGTCGGCCCCAGTAGGAAGAGCGCATCATTCTTGATCTGTTGGGTCACACTTCCCATATCAAGTTATGAATTGAATAAGATGTGTGCACACTGTTTTCTGCCACAATCATTTGCAATTAGCATTTCTTCTAACAGCAAGAGCAAACTATAGTGACAATGAAGGTCTAAGCTATCCATAGTGTGATTTTTTTAGTTTTTTTGTAAGTGTCAATTTCTTATGAGCTTAGATTACCTTGCCTTCTAGGGAAGAAAGAGGCTCAGATTCTAGATTGTTTTATTTTTATTTTTTCAATATGGGCTTCCGATTTTATAAAATCGTTCGTTTAGGTGAAGAGGAACTCTTTTATCGCACAGAACCCCATTAGCTTGTTTATATTTTTCTCACCCTGCTCCTATCCTATTCGTTATATTCAAACCAAAACCTTCCTGAAATCCGACCATAGAACCTAAGTATCTAAATTTATCACAATGTACAATTAAGTCATTTCCAATTCGTACCGCATTGCTCTCCCTATTGTCTAACCCACTAAAGTTACATTCCATGTATTCTATTTTAGTTCTACTAATTTTTAAACCATTTGACTCCAATCTCCTCCTCCAGAGTTCTAGTTTGCATTGAGTTGTTTCATCCCACTAATTAAGACTGTATCATCTGCGAAAAATATACATCATGACACTTCATCTTGAATTTCCGATGTTAATTCGTCCATGATTAGCGCAAATAGGTATGTACTTAAAGCAGATCCTTGATGTAGTCCCACTCCAACAGGAAACTCCGCCATCTCTCTACGACAGTAGTGGTTGCACGATCATACACATCTTGAATAATCTCAACATAATTGATGTGGATGTATTTATTTCTCAAGGTTTTCTATATTAGTTTCTCAGAGGACAGAGTTAAAAACAAATAAACAAAGTTAAAATTGCGGAGATGCGTATGCTACATTGGATGGGTGGATTAATCCTAAAGGACAGTGAGAAACGAATGCATTAGGGATAGTTTTAAAAACCCATAGATGACAAATGGAGAGAAATTTGTTTGGACAATTTGGTCATGTTTGTAAAAGACCAAACATGGTTCTAGTGTGTTGAGTTGAGAGACTACAAAATGAAGGCACTAGGAGCAGAGGTCGACCACAAAAAACTTAGAGAGAAGGGATAAAGGAGGATTTGCTAGGTTGTAGAGTGACTGTTAGTATGATTTATGATAGAGTCAATTGGAGAAGAACCCGTAAAGCCGAACTTGGATAGATGGGATACTAGCCTTTGATGATGGTGGCCTTCTGGTTACTACTGAGCTTTAGGGCTGCATGGCTTTGTTTGCCATCAATTTTGTACATGTAGATCTCATTCACATCTTTCTTCTGTTGGCTTTTTCTGCAGAAAAATGACTTAGAATGAGTGTCTTCTGCTGTCCACATGGCTTTATGACACCACCAAATGTTCTACAGAAATATTATTGTTTTTGACATGTTCTGGTCATTTGCTGCAGAAATGTTTTCCCATCCCACAGGAACAGTTCACCTTTGAAATTGTTTCTTCAGGAATGCATGAATGAGCCTCTGCATGCATAGTGGTGTAAAGGTTTGAAAATCAGCCACCAGCCACCAGTAGATGGAGAATGCCAAAAAAGTATTTTTGTTGTTTGATGAAATATTCCTCTTTTGCCTTCTCTCTTGGCCATGTTGTGTTCCCTTTTAATTGTCAAATTTTAGGCTGCCGATCAAAGGTTTGTATATTTCGCTCCAAATTGTTTGGAATCCTCATATTCGACAGTCCAGATCACTGATGATGGCCTTGCATATATGGAAATTTGATAGGAGAAAATGATCAATATCCTGCGGCTGTGGACTTTTTAACTCTCCTCACTTTCTTATTACTGCCATATATTATGTGTAACCAGACAAAAACACAGAGTTGGGTCCATCAACCTGCAAAAAATTGGACTGACATGTCCATAGTTTCCATACAGATCCTGTAACAACGTAATTGACTATTGTACAAATCATTATGTTTATTCCCTATTAGTTGCATTAGTTTGTGCTAGTCAGGCCCAAATTCTGGACTCTTTTTTTTTTTTTTGAGATGGCCATATTTTTTTAACTTATTTCACTGGGCTTATGCAAATTTTGGGTTTTCAGTTTTCACATGCCTTTTCTGGGCTCATGGAAAGCTCTCTGTACCAAGCCTATCAGACATGGAACTGATTGATTTTTTAAACATTTTTGAAGCCTTGTTGAATTTCCCTTGTTAAATTCTGTCACATGAATTTTTGATATGTGCAGGATTACGATTTCCTGGTTGGTCGGACCCAACAAAGAACAACAGTTGCAGCAAGCAATGTTTAACCAAGCAGTTGCTGCAAGTTAAATTGGATTTTGAAGAGGCCAAGATGTGAATATAGATATCCCGTCAGGTCACAATATTCTCTTCAATGTTGTAAAATTCTTCAGCAATTTAGTATGTAATTGATCTCAGCATTGCCATGTTAGATGCCAAAATGTGTTACTTACCCTAATGTGGATTATAGCAGTCCATAAATAACTCTTCTGCTTCATCTTCTTATTCTTGGGTGAACAAGCATCCATGGAGAAAAAAAAAATCCAAGCTTAGGGACTCTTGTATATCCTTGAGATGGTTGCAGATTTCAGTGAAATGAGTTGGTTGTTTGACTACATCTAGTTGATGAATGAGTTACTGTGAACACATTTTCATTTGTCTCAAGTCGACTAAAATTTTAGGGTTCCATCTAACTTTTGAAATTAGACTTAAATTGGTTCCTATAAAGGGCCAAAATGATAAATGAGAGTACTCTATTGACAGATGAATTTAACCAATGCTCCTAAGATTCTCTATGGGAACAATTGAAAGTTGAAACAGATGCAAACACAGCTCTACTGCCCCAAATGCCTCACAAGTCAGAAAAATTGGGAACTAAATTCAGATGCAAACCATAAGAGAACTACCTCCCCCCAACCCCCTCTCCTCAAGTACTAAACATTGTGTCATCGGTTCAGGCAAGACCTGAGTTGCAAATTTCCTCCGAAATTACAGCTGAAAATTTTCAGATTTGTTGTGGGCTGAAATATAAATATCGGTGATTTTTTGAAAAAATTATATCAGACGATATTTGTCATATTTTTTGCTGAAATTTCTGTCATGTTTGGATATTTCGGTTCAATTTTGGGGATTTTGGTGATTTCGTCCATTTACAAATTTCAATTGGAGATGGACAATATAACTGAAATATCAGTAAAAAAAAATTCAGTCCCCTTAGAGATTCTATTATGGTTCATATGAAAATTTATCAAGAGATATAACTTTGTAAGGCTCACTTTCACCTTATGCAATAGGCCCATTAGGGACGTATAAAAATTGTGGCATTTAATATAAAAAGAAATTGTAAAATTGAATTATATGAGTTTGAAAGATTTGATTTATCTTTATCATATTACTATTAAAAGATAGAGAAGTTCAAAAACACTAAATAATTGGAAAAGGGATTTTAATATTTGATTTGGTGAGTTTAGAGGATCTAGTGCACCCTTGTCATGTTATTATCTAAACACACAATTTGTGGAAATGAATAAAATATATATTAAAAAATTAGTAAAGGTTTTAAGGATTTGGCTCACCATTTTCATATTAGTATCTAAAAAAAAAAAAAAAATTGTAAAGTAAAATGTCCTACCACTAGCTTTTTGATAGATGCCACTCACGCAAAGTATATACTTTTCACTCATCAATTAGAAAAGAATTAGCATCACTTTACATTCTTAATTATCTTATTGGAAAAATAAAATGAATCATCACAATAGATTTCATTTATTCATTTATTTCAATTTCTTTCACTGAATGACTAAAGATGTTAAACTAGAGAAAATATTTTACATTTACCATATCTACAATCCCACTTCAAAATAAGATTTTTAAAAATTAAAAATTAGAATTGATTCAACCTGAGCACACTAGTCTTTTAAAAATTAAACTGAATAGAGAAAATACCCAAGACTTGTGAATTGGACTTTGAGAACAACAACAATTTTAATACATCTAAAAAACCCAATAACCATGGAGAAAGAATTTTATGATACATCTGAATAATGGTAGAATAAAATAATTTTTTTTTCATAAAAGACTCAAATTTAGTAAAGTAGAGATTGAAAATACAGATATAAAAGTGAAAAGAATAAAATATTTTTATATAATTAGAGTAGACAACTGTAATTCATGAACTATCTACATAGAATTATATAAAATGTCATTTAACCATATTAAAGTGTTGTGTCAACCCTAGATCATAAATTTTTTCCCCTTAATCCATCATCAAAACTTTGAACCAATCCCACTTTAAATCCAATAACCTTTAATCGGACCCAAATTATTTTCGGGTCAGGTCTATTATCGGATCCGACTTCACCTCTCAATAATAAAATTATTTTAAAAATTAAAATACTGGATATCGGAGTCACTGAAAGCTCTTGTTCGTGACTGGGAAGCTCGTTTCTTGTTTTGTATTAATAAAGGGGTGGAAAGAAAGAAAGTAGCGGAACAATGGCGCGTCCGTCTCTTCTCCTCCTCGCACTCTTTCTCCTATGCTCTACCTTACTTCCTTCCTCTTCTTCTTCTTCCGAACAATTCGACGTCCGGAAGCATCTTTCCACCGTTACCAGGTCTGTCCATTTCCACTCTTTCTTTTTCTTTTCTATATGATGTTATGCACTTTTCCTTCTTTTCTTTTCATCTCTCAATTCTTATATTCTGCGCCATTAACATGGAAAAAGTAACGGTTAAGAAACTCTTTTGTGGAGCCCACGTTTGCACCCCTTTCACCCGTGAGTTGGATATCTCTCCGATTTGATTGCATTCAAAGTGACGGACTCTCCTGGATTAAACCCAAATCTTATGGTAGCATTAATTTTTTGTAGCCTTTAAAAATGGGTGGCTTCTTGGTTTATCAGGGCATGTTCAATATCCTTGAAATCTGAAAGTTAGTTGGATCTGGATTTATGTGGGAGTTATGAAATTCTCGAAAGAATCCCATGCTCGGTGAAACTGGAATCTAGAGTAGGAATTATGAAATTCCACTTAGTTTCAGTTATGGGGAATTTATAAGTCCTTATCTGAAGGTGTTATTAAGAAATTCGGAGTGCCCACATAGCTTGGACCATAGAATTTTTACATTCGACTTATTAATTCCAGACTTGCCAATCAAAAAAAGAATTATAGGGAATTCCTCAAAGTCCAGAATTAGAAGTAGTATATGCTAAAGTTTGGAATTTGAGAAATTATAGATTCTACTGAAATTAACCAACAATCAGGCACTTAAGGTCTTCTTTTATGTTAGTGCTTACAGGCTTCATTTTTTAGCAATGTACCTGTGTCAAGATGTATTTGGTACCATTTTTGCTTTCTTTTTGACTGCTGCTATGTAACAAGTCTTTTTTTTTTCTTTTTCTGGTAGATATGATGTCTCCAAGGAAATCAACAACAATGCCCATGTGGCTTCTGCTATCCCAAATGGATGTAGTGTTATCCACTTAAATCTTGTGGTAAATTGCTTTTAATCAATGACAACCATATTTCATTATATCAGGAGCATAGGTACATAAACTTCACAACTGGTGGTCTGCAAGCTATACACTTATAACTGTCATATGCAAAACTATAGCATCAAAAGCAAGAAGGAAAAGAAAGAGACATGTTATCATTCCCAACAAACAGTACTCAAGGACTGTATCCAGTATCATCATCGTCATATTGTTATCGTTATCATCATAATCATCTTAAAGCCATGTAATGTAAAGGGGTGGCAACATGCCTGGCTCTATATATTCAAGCTCGGGCCCATTTACGTTTTTGAAGCTCAAGCCCTTATGAAATGCCCTTGGATGCACTAAGATGTATGTAGACTCACCCACTGAAACACCATACCATAGGCTTGCTCCTTCTCAGAAACACACACAAACACAAAATAGCACCCAATAAAGGAAGTCAGAGGCAGATAAGACAAACCATAAGATCAGAAGCCCATGCCAATACACTCCTTCCAAGCTTTGAATACAACACACACACAGACTCAAAGAAATAGCACCTAGCAAAGGAAGTCAGAGGCAGATAAAACAAACCATAAGATTGTAAGTGCATGCCATTACATTCGTTCCAAGCTCTGAATGAAGGGAGAGGAGAGACCTAGCTGTTAACTTTCAAAATATTTTATACCTTGCAAAAGATAAAGATTAGTGTGTAGAGTCTCTATGTTGACATCTTTCTTTTACCTGATGGTAATAATACTCTAAACTTCCTTATATTGTGCTTATAGGCAAGACATGGAACTCGGTCTCCTACCAAGAAACGAATAAAAGAACTAGATCGGTTGGCCACTCGCTTGGAGATTCTTCTTAGTGATGCAAAACAAAACACCCGGCTGAGGAGTGCATCTTTGCAAAACATTCCTAACTGGCTATGCGGATGGCAGTCTCCTTGGAAAGGGAAAGCAAGAGGTGGGGAACTGATAAGCAAAGGAGAAGATGAACTGTATCATCTTGGAATCAGAACCAGAGAAAGATTTCCTGAGTTGTTTGATGAGGAATATCACCCTGACATCTTCACAATCAGAGCGAGCCAGGTTTCTCTCTCTCTCTCTCTTTCTGTGTATTTATATGTGTGTGTGTGTATATATACACACACACACACAAAAACTATTGTGGAAGATGACATTTTGATGCTTTAAATATATTGATGGTCTTCTGAGGCATGCTTTGGGAAAACCCAGGTTTTAGCTGTGTTAGCACGTTCTGCAAATGCTTGTGAGTCTTCTACTGCTATCATTTTCTGTATGGACAAGCCTCAAAACTGTAGAGAAGAAGCAAATTTACCAAATTGTGGAGGTTATAGGGAAAGGTCATAAAATGAACTTGCCCTACTCTACACATTATATTTTCATGCACCTAAGAACTTCTCTTTGAAATCTGATTTGATACTCATGATTTATAATGATTAGCATCTCACTTTCCATATGCTATTGATTATTTGATGTTCTTTACAAAATAATACCCTAACTCAAAATCACCAATCCATCACCGATTTGCGGCAAGATGTTTTTTTCTTCTGTCATATGAATGAAACTGAAAGTATTTAATATGTTAGTAAAGTTCCTGATTAAAACAAAGGAGCTAAAAGAAAAAGGTACTATTCATGGATTGCAGGGGGGGGGGGGGAGTTGGACACCTCATATGTATGATGTCCCATATGTGTACAATGCATGGGTGTCAAAACATAGGATATTGTTGCCATGTGTCCAATGCATGGTATAATCATGGATCTATGCCCAATTATGACTTCTTGGACTTGGGCCTCTTGAGCATATCTTCGTACTTGATTGAACCATAGGAAAAATCTTCAGCGTTGTCTTCATCAACTCCTGTCATGTAATTACCTTCCACAGCCAAGGCTTGCTATAAACATGTTTCTCACAGAATATCACTTTCATCTAGAGATTGCCTTCCTTATCAATTTATGATTTTACTTGATGGAACTTGAGGTCGTGTTTGGATAGGACATGGAGAGATCTGCGAAAGACCCTAAACTTCTCCTACTTGGATGTAATATTTTAGAAGAAGGATGGGCCCACATGAGAAAGAAGGTTCTCCTGGTTGAGGAGGGGTTTGTGTTCTCCTCCAAGGCATAAAGAATGCAAGTTCACCCCAAGGCTCCTGTCTTGCTCCTTTCGTCTCTTTGTGGTCTGTCCTTCAACTTGCATACATTTTGTTTGACTATTTTTTAATTTTGAAAAACGTGCTTTGATATGGAGCCATCTAATAAGGGATCCAGATCATGAGATGGTTCACTCTAAAAATGGTTCTAAAGGACACAAAGACTAATGTTCCATAGAACATAGATTTATTCAAATAGAGTTCTCCACCTAAAAAGCATCCGAACAGAGTCACTTGAAAAATAGAAGAACTTAACAGTGAGAGTCCTCCAGGGGAACTTGAGAGATATGAGATCTTTTGAGTTCAACTAGGTAGGAGAATCTCCTATAAACTTCTCCCCATCCAAACCCAGCTTGAGAGACTAGATTAGTGAATTTAACATTCTGAAAAGCAGTAGTGCAGTCGATCCTGGAAGCCTTATGTCGTTCTCATTAGAGATCCTGATTCATTGAGTCTTTCATACCTTCAATTATCTTTGAGCCATAGGACCTGTTACATAGAATTTTTTGTGCTTTTCTTTCTTCTTATTTTGAAAATTACATTCTTTTCATCTATGTTGCATAGGCTTGGCAGGATTGCTTCCCAATTATTCCCGCCCTTGTGTCTCTTTTTCTTTTTCCCAACATTTAACTACAGAACTTCCATTAGAAAACTGACATTATTGCCGTCCATTCTTCATATGCAGGACATCCTGTGATGTTTAGTTAAAGCTACAACAGGCCAGACCAGCTCATAGGTTGTTTTATGTCCCATGAGGCTTGAATTTTAATCTCAAGAGTTAACTAGACCCTGTCCAGGACCAGGATGTGACTGTTAGGTTATGGGGATAGCAATCCAGTGCTGGTGTGGGGGTGACCCCGCGCGTAGGGACTAACCGCCCTAGTGGATTGACCACCATGATCTCACGTAAAGACCAACTTGTACAACACATGGGAGGGTCATTGGGAAAGAGTCCCATATCGCCTGTTGATTACAAAGTTTGGACGCTCATAAGTGGGATCACCTCCTCCATACATTGTGACACGCTTTAAAGCCGTGAGGCACCCAGGCTGCAAGGTGTGGCGGGTTAGCCAAAGCGGACAATTTCACACGTGTGTGGGGGCGGGGTCTCGTCTTTGATCCTAACATGTGGTATCAAAGCCAGGTTCGAGATTCGCGAACCCAGCGTGGTTGCTTTTGAGAGAAAAGGGGAAGGGGAAGAGAAAGAGAGGGGGGGGGGGGGGGGGGCGCCAGTGTTACCCTGAGGCGCGTAGGGACTAACCGCACTAGTGGGATCACCTCCTTCATACAATGTGATGTGTTTTAAAGCCGTGAGGGGCCCGGGCTGCGAAGTTTGGCGGGGTTAGCCAATTTCACATGTGTTCGGGGGCAGGGTCTCCTCTCCGGTCCTAACAGTGACTGCCTGAGAGACTGGCCTAATCAATTTGACACAGTTTAGCGTGATGAATGAACTGGAGTAGGAACTGTTTTAGGCTGGACCCATGTCTTAGTATGACATCCAGAAACAATGAGGCAAGTCACAGACAATGCTTGACCACCCCTGCCTGGCACAGTTACAGCCTAGCTACAGCAGGGTTGTGATTTTTTTGAAGTCTTTCTACATCAGAAGAGTGATATGTTATACCGGTTCAGTTCTTTTTCTTAATGCTGGTTGTCGTTGTCTTGATATTCCTTAAAACTGCTTGACTCGTCCACAGAGATAACTTAATGTTATATGTATTTGAACAATAGGTCACTCATATCCTTTTTGTTTTTGGAATTCAATATTTATCTATTGCTTAGTGGATTCTGTGCTAAAAACCTTGGAAATTAAATGGTTGTATGGTACAGGTTCCTCGTGCATCAGCTAGTGCCGTGGCATTTGGTATTGGGCTTTTTTCTGGGAAAGGAAATCTTGGATCAGGGAGGCACCGTGCTTTTGCTGTGACAAGTGAGAGTCGTGCAAGTGATATATGGTTGAGGTTTCATGATACTTGTGAAACTTACAAGGTACAAATTTAGGACTCCTCACATGTAATGTTTAATTTAAAAGGCACGTTATGATCCTTTCATTCGCTAAAATGTTCCAACCTTTGAAGAGATTTGACACAAGTATTTGCAAGTGTAGAACTGTTCTTAAGTAATGCAAGTCAGCATTACATGCTGCTTTGTAGAAGCAGTTGCATCATCTCATTGAATTATTTCATGTTTTTTTCCAAGGTTCTTATTATACTACATTAGAAAAAAGAATTCTGTAAAGAGGTAAGAAGTGATTACTCATAAATTTTATAATTGTGTGGCATAAAAGTAAGAAATAAAACAGAAAGACAAGTGCAATATAAAAGAACTGTAAAATTCAATACATAAAGAAATGTATGAAACAGAAAATGACAAAACCCAGTAATAAGATAAAAACCTAAAATGTAAACATAAGTGGGAAAAGTTTATAAAAGGAAAACCAAAAAAAAGAAAAAGAACAATTCTCATTCACCAGGTCATTATGACCAATTCTTATTACTACAAAAATGAATAGGAAAAATGAAAATCTTCATTTTTTAAAAGTATATATTTGTGTTATGCACATATTAATAGTACATAGTGCTAACCTTGTTGCTTTGCCAATTGAAAATCAGTTTATAGCTATGTATGGCAACCAAATTTTGAGCTAAAAAGCAATAATTTAAAGTTATCACTGCTGTATATCGTAGCAACATATCAAGTGAATGTAGTGTTCTTATGCCTTCTTCATAACATATACAAGTATCGGTTGCATTTATCTGAAAAGTGTGCTTATGTTTATGTTTATGGGCTATTGTCCTTGGAATACCTAATTGAGAATTTTTCTTTCATATATGTGCTCTTTTGCTGTAGGAATATAGGAAAAGTCAAGAGCCTGCTGTTGAAAAGCTTAAAGAACCTATCTTGGATGAAGTATCTTCTGCATTGATTGCACGCTACCATCTAAACTTCACAAAACAGGATGTTGCTTCCTTTTGGTTTCTCTGCAAGGAGGTAAGGTGGTGGTCCTATTCATATCATTTTAATTCACGTAATGCTCTTTCTCCTACCTTTGTTGATTCTGAGCTCCAACAGTCCCACTTTCTGTGTTTTTGTTCTGTAGGAAGCATCTTTACTAGACATAACTAATCAAGCTTGCAGCCTTTTTAACCCCTTTGAGGTATGCTGTTATACCATTTGTTTATTTATTCTCTTTCAATTGAGTATGTGATTTTGGAGTACCTGTCATACTCTTGGTTTATATTCGCATACTAATATTTTCACAATAAAAAGTAACTAACTGTAACCTATTTTTGTGCTGCATTTTGTAATGTTTCAACTTCTCCATTCTTGCAAGGTATTTTGATTTGTCTTAATGTTTCTTAACTTGTGAATGCCTTGACATGTTTAGGTTGCTTTGCTTGAGTGGACAGATGATTTGGAGGCATTTATATTAAAGGGTTATGGTAAATCAATTAATTATCAAATGGGAATACCACTGCTCCGTGATGTTTTTCAGTCCATGGAACAAGCTATTCTGGCTAAAGAAGGTAATACAAGTTGTTGAATGATATCCTCAGACCTTAAGATTCATAAAAGATAATTGGTAATTTTTTAGGTAATTGTTGAATTTGAACTCCTGCGCCGAAAATAATTCAATGTTGTACGTGTTATTTGAATAATTTTAGATGGAACTATTCCAAAACCATATTGTTCATGTTCTTAAAAGATTACAATCCACACTTATCCCTCTTGAATGAATAGTCAATTAGAAAATGTAATACTTGTTTAGGTGCTTAAATATTGTTGCTACTTGTCTTTTGATATGTATTCATTTTTTATTTTTCATGGGAAAGGTCTATTTAAAACTTTGTGAGGTTCAATGAAAATTTGAGAGTCATGCTTATCAACGTTATCATCATCAAAGCCATTGATTCCATCTATATTGAGTTGTCTTTCTAGGTTCCTATCTTCCGTTATATCCTATAAAAGATCATACCCTTTGTCGCATGCAATCATTATATCTTTCCTTAACCCTCAATCCATGTCTTCAATGGTCATGCACCCTCACCTTAAAAGACTTTACCTCATTTTTTCATCTATTGGAGCTACTTTAACACATTTTTAATGTATTTTTCCTATTCTATCGTTTAATGCTACTCTACTCATCCATCTTGCAGTAACGCTTACGTAGGTGAAGTGTTTTTTCCATTTATCTGAATTTTTCGTTCATGTAGGTTTTCTTCACCCAAAAGCCCAAGATATGATATTAGTTGAATCTCGTTTGACTGTTAATCTTGCTGAATAACTTCCCTTGAGGACCCTTGGTGACTACCTTGATGGCCATCTGGGCCAAAATCTAGTTTTAAATATTATTCTTGTTACTTTTGGATTTATTTTTGGGATTTTTTTGGCAATAAGGTGAATAAAATCCTTGTCCCCCAAGTTAGACATTAGGGTTTTCAGTTAAAGCTTGTATTAAAGCTTCAAATCAAAGCAATGGACTGCATGGGTAGTATCAATGATATAAGATTAAGGCTTTGTTAAGAGTTCAAGCCTTTTGTCAGGATGTTGCAAAAAGGAAAATGTTAACAAGATGTGATTTGGTGAGGAGGAATATACTACCAGAAGATGCAAACTTATCCAGTGTTCTGTGTAGGGAGTCGGAGGAAAATGTGACCTTCACTTTTGTGGGTGCCCATTTGTGGTATAGATAGGAAATCCATTTTTTTATTTTTAATATTTTTTTTCGGTGTTAGGAATTTGATTGATAATTGGGGGCTTGGAATATTAAGGAGAAGGAATGGTTGGTATGGAATGCTATTCTGGTGACAATTCCTTGGTTGATATGGAAGGAGAGGAACTTGAGAATATATGAAATGAAGGA
Organism: Chimonanthus praecox; assembly: GCA_022113865.1. Lineage (NCBI taxonomy): Eukaryota > Viridiplantae > Streptophyta > Magnoliopsida > Laurales > Calycanthaceae > Chimonanthus > Chimonanthus praecox. The sequence continues at coordinate 58,880,928 of CM039090.1, forward strand.
AAGATGCTTCAGTGAAGCCTTTATGATGACCAAGGTAGCCTTTATGGTCAAGGAGTTTAGAGGAGTGTAATTTGATGATTTTATTAGGATTGGAAGGATGAGTAAGAGGAAGATTGTTTTACGTGGGATAAACCGCCTGTTGGACTTTGTAAGTTAATGTGGATGGTTTAGTGAGAGGGTGACCAGGCCTAACAGGAATTGTTGTTGTTGTCTGTGACCATAAAGGTGAGATGATGATGATTATTTCAGTGCCAAAGGATTTGTATGTGTCTGAATTGTTGGCTATAAATCAGGTTGTTGAGGTGTGGTTGGAGAGGAGCATGGTAGAGGGAAATTAATAATTGAGGGTGACTTTGCAAATGCAATTAATTGCCTGAGCAGGGGAGGAAGCGAGCTTCCTTGAACATTACTACTTACTAGCAATTGTAGAAGAAACCATCAAGCTCTGTATGCATTTTGACGTTTCTTTTAGGCATGTCAGATACTTTGCCATAGTGTTCTGGACTTCTTGGTGGAGGCAGGTGTTGAGAGATCCGAGTTGTTTCTAGTTGCAATTCTTCTTTCCTATATCTTTTTTGGCTGTCTTTGGTTCAGTACATCTCTGTTTTATTGTTCCAAATTTTGTTAATAAATTAAGTTAATGTTTCAAATGGGAAAAATTCTCCAAGTTAGAAATTTTGTTTTCTTCCTATCCGTGTTTTCATCAAGACCATTCATCTTGGTGATTTCCACAGTTGGGTATAAAATTTCAGCAGTGGGGTTGGATTTGTCACAGAATGATTCTATATGTTTTGGTTGTTTAAACTTTAAAGTGACAAGGTTTATGAAGACTTGACACTCCTGTACACTTGCAACTTGATTAAAAGGACCAGATAGTAAAATAATTTATATTATCCAGTAGATGCAAAATACAGTGTAGAGGTATTGTCTATCAATATTATGGAAGCAGAAAATTATGTCACATTGCTATAATCTCTCTCATGTCAAATGTACAGACAAACTTAGGATAAGAGTAATTGGTTCTTTATTATGAGTGACAATATTCTAATAACCCTTGAAAATAAATGAATGGAAGAATGAGGAAAAAAAATTAAACTACTCAATATTTAAAACTATATGCACCCAAACCTTATACGGAAGAATGACACGAGTATGTCCCTTCTAAACAGACATTTCAAAAAAAAAAGAGGCAAGAAGGAAAGAGAGGAAAGGAAAGGAAGGGTAAAAAAGAAAAAGAAAAGAGAGGCTAACATATGTTGGGTTTGCATGTCTTCTAGTTCTAGACAATGGCTATACCTTGTGAGAATTACATTATGTGCATGTCAGTTATTGCATTTGCATTTTTCCTAATATTTCTTTTCTTTTATCATACTAGAACACCATGTACGTGGCAGTTTCGAAAAGGCAAGACTTCGATTTGCTCATGCAGAGACCCTTGTACCATTCACTTGTCTTCTTGGACTCTTTCTGGAAGGATCTGGTGATTTCTTTGAAAGTCCTCCATGTGATCAATAAATACATTGCTTGACACTTATTTGCATTTATGTATGCATGTCTATATTTACATGAATTTTGTTTTACCTATACTAAATGTAATCTAATTATTAACACTGGTTGACTGTTTCAGATTTCAAGAAAATGCAAAGCATGAAACCCCTGGAACTACCTCCAAAACCTCCCCAAGAAAGAAGTTGGAGAGGAAGCATATTGGCACCATTTGCTGGGAATAACATGCTGGTTTTGTACAGCTGTCCTGGCAATGATTCGAAAAGCACCATATCATCTGGATTTCACAGTAGCAACTATTTTGTTCAAGTTCTGCACAATGAGCTCCCGGTTCCCATTCCTGTAAGCCTTTGATCGATTTCAATTATTATTTTTATTTTTTAATTTGTTGTAGACCACTGTTGGAGTCCTTGATAGTGTACATACCCCCATCCTTTCAGTTACTTACGAATCCCCATGTTAGATTGCACACACATATAGGATCTTTCAGATGTCGATCAGCATTATCCTATACTAGTAAAAAGCAAAACAAATAGTATTCTAATTAAGAACTAGACAATTAAATAGTTATTTTTGTGAAATGAGGAGTGGGAATACATGAATTGATTTCTGTCCAGAGCACCATGTTATACAATGCTTTTTATGTTACTTGAGAGCATTTTATCTGAGACAATAATGTACTCTAGTAAGATATCAATAGGAGCTAATTATACCAGGCAAGATGGGACTAGTTAAGATGATTCTAATATAATGACAATGTCTAATCAGATATATAAGAGACACAAGTCTCTCTTATAGGTGTACAAATTTGAAGGGAGAAAATGATTGATTTATCCCCATTTTCTTTGTAATAGCATGGGAGCAAATCTTATCATAAGATTTAAAAACCAAGTTGAGCTTGATATAGAAGTTGTCAAGTTGACTTGGAAGAATCCCCCTTGGAAGCTTATCCCTCGTCTTTATGAGATTAGACAGCTGGTGGCCTCTATTGATGTGTTGTTCGTCCATGTAAGGCACTCGGCTAATGGTGTAACTGATTTCTTGGTGAAGCATGGTGTTTCAAGACAATACCTTTTTCCTGGATTTTGACCCTCTTATGATTTTGTATTTATGTAATAGGGAGTGTTTTTTAACTTTTCTTTCTGTTGAGTTCTTCCTCTTGTTGCCTCCTTGTTTACCTTGTTATGTACTGTTTGTCTTTTTTATCGTCATCGTTACCTTCTCAAGAAAAAAAGTTGGCTTGGCTTAGGCACAGATTGGCCTATGCTATGTTATTTATACTTCATATGTACTTTCTTTATGTATATGATTACATCCATGATATTTGAGTTTATAGTTTATCACATTCTGAATGAAATAAAATTCAAATGTGGATTCTGAGCCAAAAACTTAACTGGATCTGAATTTTCATCTGAACCCATTTAGTTTTAGAATGTAGGCTTCAGTTTTTGGATTTTCAGATATCTTTTTACATCCATAGCCATGTCAAAGGCAGGGCTGCACCATTTTACATAGCAAATGGATTGGGTGGATGGGGAATCATGTGAACCAGGTGGACATTTAAAATGGGCTCCATCCTAACCATTAGATTGTGGCCTCTAAAGTTTGAACCCTTGATAAAAAATGAAAAAATTGATCCAAAATGCAGTTCAATTAGATGAATCTCTGTTCATGCTGGATTAGAATTTAAAAGATGTATAGTTGGAAAAGGATTTTGATTTTTTAGTAGGTGACAATAGAAGACAGATTTCATGCCTGATCTTATTCCCTCACAACGCACATACACATGCACACAAGAAGCTAATGTTTGTGTACAGGGGTCCAAACCGTATCGTATCGGCCGATATCGATCGTTTTTGTAAAAAAAAAAGGAGGAGAGAAAAATATCGGCTGATACCGAATTTTAAACCCCTGTTTGTGTGTAGCATGCTGCACTCACAAACATTGAACACACGCACACCGTTTAATCTTTTAAATCTTATATTTTCGTGGTACTGATATTTGATCTTGGGAAATTTTGTTGTGGCCAGGGCTGTGGTCATACTGATTTCTGCCCATTTGAAGTTTTCAAGGTACTCATCTTACTTATCTACAGCTATAGTTGACTTGACATTTCTACTATACTTGATAGAAGTAGAAATTAGTAAAAGATCCAAGCAACTCAATTTAATTCCATTTCCACCTGGGACAAAATTCCATTGCATGTGACTAAATGCCTTTTAGTTATCCAAACCATTCATTTGATGGTCTCCTCTGTAGTGGTCGGTGAGGCAAAATCACCTGCCATTGAACATCTCACCCATCCCATTTGTCACCCATTTACTGCTGCATGTGGGCTAATTCTAAATTCTACTACACGTGTGGGGCTCAATTTTGCCCATTGTGATGAGCCAATTAGAAAGGTCTATGCTTTATATGAGGCCCACAAAAATCACTTTGATTAGATTAACCAATCCATATTTTTTAATGTGACAAAAGTTTTGTGCTTAAAAAAACAATTTAAGGCGATTAAATTTAGAGGATCTTAAAGAACGTGGCTTGCTTGATTCAATTAAGTGTTTTCTAGTGGGGCCATATATTCAAAGCAATGAATCCATCACTACTCCAATTGGTGGCCCCATTCCTATGGTAAGGTGCGCAGGCAATAGTCACTTGTAGATGGATTCTCTCTTATCTGGTGGTTTTATTTACCTTTTACAGGAAAAAGTCATTAATCCCCATTTGAAGCGGGACTATGAATCACTATGTACACCAAAGTCAGAATCACAAGAGCCACGCTCCTCTTTCTTCTCGTGGGTTTTTCGGTGGTTCTTCCCGGACAGTAGCTTGGCTTCTCACAATCATGAAGCAGAGCTCTAAGACTGCCATTATCTTCCTTTTGAAAAAAGATTGCTGGAATTATATGCAGAAGCAATTTTCACATGAGTCTTCTCTAAGTGGGCCTCTTCTCTCGTGGAATTCAGGAACATGTGTTTGAAAAAAAAGTAGACTTAGCTTAATTGCTTCCTTTTGTGTAGCTTCCTGTTTTTGTTACTTCTTGTGGGTGTATTGGGGTTTTTGCATCTTTGGTGCCTCCTTTTTTTTTAATATAATCACCATTCAATATATATATATATGCATGCAGAATTCTATGAGAAATTGAATCCATCAGCAGTCAGCTTCTCAAAAGATCGTTGATATTACGAGGAAAATACAAATTGTCATTTGACAGAGACCTTTTAATGCATTGACCTCAGAAGCATGCCCTAAAATCATAACCATAACGTGCCTAGGTTCTAATGTTGCAGAAATTCTCTCTCTCTCTCTCTCTCTCTCTCTAAGTTTGCCTTCATCTTAAGCATGCTGGTATGAGGACAATATCTGATATAATCAATTTTAACAGAAAATGGTCACACAGAGGTTGTGATGGAAATCAAAGATGCAAAGATCATAGGGAAGAAAGGTAGAAGATAAGAAGAGTTTATCCTGTTTCAGGAAAAAAAACACACGAAGAGTTCAACCTTTTTTATGTCTCTCTCAGTTAGTGATGGACTACTCATTTATCTAAATCTTTTTGAAGTTGGTATTTTCATCAACTAATGTATAAGAGGTGTTTTCTCTCTCTCCCAGTTTGTGATGGACTGCTACTCATTTCATCTAAATCTTTTTGAAGTTGGTATTTTCATCAACTGCTGTATAAGAGGTGAGTGGATAAGGAGTATGTAAATTTTATCTTTTATATTCATTCTGAATAAATTGGATGGGGCATAAAATATCATTAGGGTAAAAAAAAATTATAGACTAAAATCAAAGGGTAGGGATTGAAATTTCTTTGACATGTACACAGTACCATATGTCGATTTCATTCCCTCTTGCATTTCTCCACAGTTCACTCTTCCTGTACTTCTGCAGTAAGGGAAACAAAAATATTTCATTAATTAGAAGAGGGTAAAGAATGGTTATACAAAAGGTTATTCAACAACCAAAATGATGGCTGCATTTCTGAATTTTTGTACAACGTTTAGGGCTCTTTATCTTCAAAGAACTTGTTCTGAGGGAAAGTGCTTTTATCTAACAAAGCCTTTAATTTCAATTTAGTGCACTCAAAAAGATGCAACGAAGGAAGGAAACTAAGGCTGGATTTGGACAAGGAAAAAGTTTTGTAGGGATTTCTCTTGTGCAGAGATTTCCTTAAGTAGAAGGGATTAAATTATATATCTGAGGCCTAAAATATAATAATATAAATATAATATATTTTTATTTATATTATTATATATATAGTTGGCTAAATGAAGTAAAATGTTCAAAGCCCCTTATGTTTACAATGGATTAGTTGGATTGAGCCCATGAATAGGCCTACTCACCAATGCCCGATGGGCCCCACATATTCATGATCTAGGTCGAGAATACTTTTGACTGTTCCATTCTCTTTGCTAATTATATATTGGATATATTTATAATATTTTTCTTTTTCTTGTCTATTGAATTAAATTTTTATCTATTCCAATATACTCTCACTGTCATAATGAGGTCCACTTTTTTACCTTAAACACTACATTAAAAATTATTTTTAGAATTAAAGTTTACCATATTCTCATTATCTAAATATAAACCATATAAAAAATGAACGAACTCATAAGCAATGTACCAGTTCACAAGAGAGAATTTCTCCGACTCCTAAACGAGTGTCTCCTCCTGTCTGGGGCAAGGCACAAGTGCAGAGAGAGAGAGAAGCGGTCTCAAAACCCCTCTCTCTCGTTCAAAACTACTCTTCAAACGCTGTAATCCTACCAAAAGAAAACGCTGTAAGAAGACAAGAAAGAAGGAAACAATGTCTGCTCCCTCTCAGTCGGAAGGAGAAGGAGGAGAGAGTCAGCCGCAGATAGAGCCTTTGAGATTGCCAACTATTGAAGAAATCAGAGGCCAAGACATTTGGAACAACTGCGCCGTTCGGAGCGCTGTCAGCGGAATCATGGGTATTGTCCCTCCTCTTTCCTCTCCTTCTTTTATTCTTATTTATTAACTTACTTATTTGTGGGTCGGTCATTGATGGGTTGTCTACATATGCCATAATCTACGGGTGAGAGAGAGAGAGGCACTCCTATTTTCTATTTTTAAATAAAAATAAATATTTTCGGTGCGTTCATGTGTTTCCTTTGGCAGTCCCTGTGATGAGCAATTAACCCATTAAATATATTTTAGAAGGGTATTTTTTTTTTAAAAAAAAAACATATTTATGATAAGCAAGTTGCAGCAGAGTTGTATCTATTTTGGCCAAAAGTAAACCTCCTTTAATAGGTGTTACAAAACATTTTCACCGTGAAAACTCTCCTGAATCACAATACTTTCAATGGAGTGGCAAACCATTATGTCATTGAAAGAAAGGCATTTCCAGAAGACGAGTAGCTAGTTTGAGACTTGTACGAGTGTTTCATGTGAATAAAATTGTAAAGAGATGTGGAATTTTCTGCAAAATTTAAATCAATTATAGGAGTCCATTTTCGTATCATCATCATAGACAAAGCCTTATCCCATCTATCCAGAGTCAATTTTGAATTTTGCTTCTGTGATCACTTATTAGGGTCATATTTTGTTGCACTCCTCAACATGTCACTTGTAATTACCCTCTTTTAAATAATCACTTGTAATTAATTCACTCTTCTTTTTCTCTTTCTTTTTTTGGAAAGGTAACGGGGTGTTTCATTTTAGAAAAAGTGTTAGTGCATTGATGTAGTATCCACGATGTATATTACACATTGCCATTTTAATTGTTTGCATAAACTCTTCTATACAATCAAAACACTGGCAAAATCTCAGATCCTCTATCTAGAGAATAATTGACCAACTATTCCTTAAAACTCCATTTTCTGCAACTCCATCCTCTGATATTCTTGCAAGGGAAAAAGAGACATCCATGTTCATCTTGAGCTTCTTGGTCTCTTTAAAGATCTGTTGAAGCTTCCACAGTGTCTTCTTTCTTCTTTTTGCCCAATGTATTGCATTGACCAAATCCCTATCAATTATGAGTCTTCTTTGAAATGACTCCTTGAAAATTTTTAATGCCTTATTTCCTTTGGAAGAATTTCCCTCATTTGATTTGTTCTCCAAATTGGCCCTACAAAAAAGTCTTGTACTCATCCATTTGTCATCCTCCATCCATCTCCTATCTTGCTGTCCAGTTCTCTTCTCTTTTCCAAATCATCACCCTTTTGGAGATCCTTGTGATTGACTGTTTTGAGCTCGTAGCTGAGCCAGCAGTCTGAAGCATAGTGATTTATTAGAACCTCATGCGCATTGAAATGAATGAGTTTGCAAGGCTTCTTTTTCTGCTGCTTAATCAAGTGTGCACAATCTTGACTCCAATGTTTGGTGGTTAGATCTGTTGGGAACCTTCATTGTTAAATCCTACTTTGAATGGAATAGCCATCGAAATTCCATATTTGTTGAAATATTTCAACGATTTGATCTTGATAAGCCCCCTATGCACAGTGAATTTTCTCTGGAATATCAGACTTTGGAAGATCCTCACCAAGACAACATTTGCAAAAAAATTGCATTATCGTTGGTGGTTGTGCCCTGTGCCTCAAAGCAGCTGAAGATATGGATCACTTGCCTTTGCATTGCCTTTTCTCTTTGAGAGTTTGGAGTCTTACCCTTGATCTCTTTGATGTTGAAGGGATCATGCCTTCCTTGGTTGCAAGTTGCAACTATCATATTCATGGATGTACTTTGGAGCATCCTTTAAATTTTCTATCCTTTGGCGCCTATGCCTTTTTGCCACTGTTTGGGGCTTATTGTGGGAGCAACATAACTATGTCTTCAGAAACAAAGAAGGAAGCTTTTAGTGTTGTAACCTTGAGAGTTAAAGCAATGTGCATTGCCTGGGCCACACCTTAAAGGCATTTTAGGATCTTTTGAAATCCGACCCCTTTTTTTTTCGTGTATGGAAAAAGTGCATAGGCACTAGATAGATGGATTTTCCCTCCTTGAGGTCTTATTTAAGTGGTACTTTGGTTGTTTCTGGTTTGGTGGCCCTTTGTCATTGTATTTGGAGTTGCCACATGGTATGCACTTTCCTTTTTGGTCTTTGTATTATGCATTGCTTGTGCCACCTTTTCTTAATAAATTCAGTTACCATCTCTTATTAAAAACCCATCTTATAGAATTGCAGTCTAATTGTTGTTTTGCAGAAATGGCCCCTTATTTAAAATGGTAGTTTTCTATCACAAGGTACCTAGCACACCATTCACCCTCCTAATAGCAATGTCAGAATTACTCCGTTGTACATCCTAATTGACTTCCCCCTTCTCATTAAACAATCCACTGAAAGAAAACAACTGAAAACCCCAGCCATGGCTGGGATCAAACCCAGAAACCAGAAACTTAAAAAAAAAAAAGGCATATCAGGCACCCTCCTCTCCTTCAAAACAGCCACTGGTGTCAAAATTGACTATCTTTTACCAATATAAATTTGATTTCTAATGTAAACTAAACCTGACTTACCATTCTTTTTCTTGAACAAACCTTTTCAGTACAACCATAGACATTTGGTAAATTACCATTATATTCACCGCCTTATGCTTCAAGTCAGCCACTATTATTTATATTTATTAAAAAAACAAACTTATTTTTTCAATCTAAGATGCATGAGAATGTTAATTGGAAACTTGCACCAATACTAGAGTCCAATTTAACAAACCCATAATGTTGGATCCTTGTAAAGTATCCATTTAGATGCCTATGTTAGACCAAATATATTAAACAGTTGATACCACTAAACACAATGTATTAATTGACTAATTAAATATTAATATGTAATCTGGATTCAAAGGAATAACAGCATACATATTTTATCAACTATGAAATAGGGTTTGACTTGTAGTAGGAAGGATCCAGCTGGTTTAAGCCTATCTTTTTTTCCTCTAAATAGTGGTCCTTGTTTTGTCATGTTATCCTGTCAATTATGTTTTGTTTTAGTTTTTGCTTTTTATTTTTTTAACCTTATTAATAATTTTCATTTTTACTCCTTATTTCATAAGTTGCATGGTCAGACTCGGCAAGCTAGAAAAAATATGACATAGGAACACGTCACCATATTTAACTAAGTTTAAATCTAAATTTATTTTGAATGAAAATAAGGTTCAAAAATAACAATAACACCAATAGATATAATGTACTGGTTTACTCCAAACAATTAAGTGACAAATATATTTATATTTTAATTAGGTTTTAAGAGGAGAAAGGTGTTTTAATATTTTAGTCATCTTTGAAAACAATATTAAAGACACTAGAGTCCATGAAAAATGGGTGCGAGTATTTGCAAGTGGTCCTACATGGGTTCATCACGCATCTTGAAGTGTCCGTGTAACATAGCTCATTTCTCCTTTTCTTTTTCTATTTTTACAATTTTCTGGCCTGTCATGTAGATTTGTGAATTTCTTTATTTTGATGGTTTAGTTTTTGTTTTAAAATATTTATATTATTTAGTTTTCATTATTTTCACGTAAATTTTACAGGGTGAGGGGCTAAATATTCTTCTGTTTGAGCTTCTTAACTAATAGCTTATATTTGGGTATCTAGATTTTGAGGTGATGAGCTTGGGGTCATCAGCCTTTTCATTTGTTCTTACTTTTTCATTTTTGTTCCCGTTACAATTTAAAATCTAGACTCGGTAAGGAGTTGTGCATAAAACAACTTCAGAATGTGGGTATGATTTGTGAATTTGTTCAATGTATAATGTTTAGTTGCCTTTCATTTAATTTATGTTAGTTCGCTTTCCAAAGCTTTGTAGCTACTGAAAAAATTATATGAAGAAGTTTGGCTTCAAGGCATTCTAATGGGCTCTTTTCTGGAAAACATTGTAGGAGGTGGGCTAGGTATATTCATGGGTTTGTTTCTTGGGGCGTTGGACAATCCACTTGTGCAAGAAGAAATGAGTGCAAAGCAACAATTTATATATACAGCAAAGCAAATGGGAAGGAGGAGCTGGCACTCTGCAAAGACATTTGCAGTGATGGGCTTGGTTTTTTCTGCTGCTGAATGCATTGTTGAGAAGGTGGATTGAAAAGAAAGCAAGCAAAGGAAACTCTTTCTTATTCTTCTTTAGAAGATATTTATTTTCATTAGACTTGATGATATTATTTGTATTTCAGGCACGTGCAAAACATGATACCACAAATACCGTAGTCGCTGGGTGTGTTACAGGAGGGGCAATCTCTGCAAAAGGTAAGTTCCTCCCCTCCCCTTCCCCTCCCCCTTCTCCACGGGCCAAAAAAAAAAAAGTATATGTTATGAAACTGTTATAATTTTTTAATTGTATTTTATGGAAATGGGTTGAATTTCATGTTTGAAATCCATTTTCCCGAGAATCCTATGATATTCTTTCAGACATTACGATTTATTAATAATTTGGTGTTTACTACATGTCTATTCAGGACGATGATGGCAGTCATTGGGTGTCTTAAAACGGACCAAGGGGATATTCTTTAGAAAAAATGGATTTAGAAGAACAAATGATACAATATCTTAGGTGGAGGGACTGGGGGTAAGAAGATTGTAGGACAGAGCTGAGGTGCTCCTAGCCAAATGGAGGTAGAGATTTGGAGAGAAAAGTAGAGCACTATGGTGTAAGATGATTGCGAGTGGGCAGGTACATTAGGTTTTCTGATTCTGGGAAATGCATTAGGTCCATCTGGTCCTGCTGAAAAGGTTCCTTGGCTTTGGGGCTGTTCTGGTGGTTTTGTCTGAGCCTACTGGTCCTCACTATGCATTAGATGCAAGGCTGGAAGAGTTACTTGTGGGTTTAAGAAAGGCATCCCACAGGTCTCTTTCTAGTAATAGTAGAGAGTGATTCTTCTTCCTGTATGATGGATTGGGCCTCCATTAGATTCAGTTTCACTTGAGCTGATGTGGTAGAGGAAATCACAGATTTATCACTGGTTATTGTGGTGCAGTTTGACCATACCTTGAGGCAGGGGAAATCACAGATTTATCACTGGTTGTTGTAGTGCAGTTTATTCATACCCTGAGAGTTGGTAATAGTGGGCTGATAGTCTTGCAAAGGAGTGAGTCATACTAGTCAGGTGACTGTTGACCTATCTATTTGTTCATCTTAGTTATTTGTAATTGCAGAACTGTATGCTCATTTTGTCATACTTGTTTTCTTATGATCTCTTTATTTTTTGGTAATCATCACTATCCTAACAAAAAGAAAGAAAGATATGATTGCAAGAAGATATGGAAATAACGAAGGTGGAGATCTTTTTAAAATAATAAGATGAACAGCAGCAACAACAAAAAAGGAGAAGGCACTCATAGAATAATGTTTGGTTCGTGCTTGAAGGAGGAAATTATTTGGATTTTTAGGAATATCTTGCAGGAAGGACAACATATCCCTTGGTTTATGTGCTACTGCATTTTTTTCCTCTTTCTTTTCTGGTGGTTTGTGCTACCTTATTTAAAGTAGGTGATATCATTTATGCAGAAATTTTGATGACTGAGGACTGGGCTACAATTTATGGAATTTACTAGGGGTCTGCATGTTTTCACTACTATTGGCTCTAAAAGACTTCAGGTTGATGCGAAAGGAAAATCTATGACATATTTGGAACTGCATGGATTCTTGCAGATTTGGATGATGTATCATCCATTCTGAGATTTGTGCTTGGATACGTTGATGTAATAGGAAATAAAAAATTTGTTGATCTAGGATTGCATTGACTCTTGATCCTCATTGATATCATATATTCATTTCTATTCAATAAAAGATTTCAGATTGATCCATCTATCTTTTTCCTTTTAAATTATTCTGACATCTCTCTCATTGCTTCTCATAGGTGGGCCAAAGGCAGCATGCGTTGGTTGTGCTGGTTTTGCAACATTTTCAGTTCTGATTGAGAAGTTTTTGGACAGACACGATTGATAAGTAGGTTCTTGAGTCCAGCATATCCAATTTTGAATACTCCGTTAATTTTGATGTTTGAAGTTTACTGCAGTAGTTGAGCACATGCTGCATCTTCTACTTTGAGATGTAGCTTGATTTTCTTCATTTTCTTAGCCACCATTCTCTTGGCTGTTTCGGAACAGATGTTCTGTGATCATGTAACAGCCACTGTACTATTTATGTTATACTCTCTTGATTCTTTTCAGTGGAACAAAGCATTACAGTAGGCAAACTTGAATGGGTAGGAAAAGTTAATGGTTGGGAAAAATACCGACTACACTTGATAATTTTCTGAGTGTTTGATTTCATACGAATAATGTTTACTTGATAATTTGTGTTTGGGTTAAGGATCTTTTATTGATTGCTGTTAAAACATTTTTCAATGCATTACTGATTGGTGAGTAATGGTTTTACGCAATTTTTTTATAGAATTATTTCAGTAGAATGTGCATTAAGGATAGTTTAAAGATAATTCTAGTAGATTCTATAGTATGCTACGTTAAATGAGTGGTTTTAGAGTTTTTTTTGAAACAGTTAAGAATAGACTATCATTAAAAAAGATAAGAGTACAATATAAAGAAAAAAGAAGGTGGTGGCCTAAAAGGATTAGGCCCAAAAGGAACGAGAAAAAGAACAAAGAGCAAATAAAAACCAGCAAAAGTCTGCAATCCAACAAACATCCCAAGAGGAAGAAGCTGCTAACTGCTCGGGGAGAAAAAGGTGACACGAATAGTCCCGTTAACACTGTTTTTTGGAAGACAATGTGCTACCCCATTTGCTGACCTACTAATTTGAGGAAAAAATACTTCCAAACCTTCCATTAACTCCTTAATCTCCCTAATTAAGGTAATTATCTCCAAGGGGGTGCTTCAAACCCTTGGCCCATTTGATAGCGTTGGAAGAGTCACTTTCAATAATTAATTTCTCCCCCCTTAAAGCCACTTTTAAGGATAAGACCCTCTGAATGCTAAGAAGTTCTGTCTCATTAGACTCCTTAATCCCGACAGACTCCGAGAATGTGATACAAGTGTAACCCAGATGATTCCTAAGTGCACTCCCAATCCCAGCAGGCCCAGGTTTACCTTTGGAAGCCCCATCAATGTTAAACTTCCATGATCCAGCAGGGGGAGAGGCCCAAACAACCGGAGGTTTGCTCCTCTTGAGGGAAGGACCCAAACATCCATCCAGAGACAAGCACAAATCCCCAACTTTGAAATCCTTGAATTCCTTGTTAGTACAAAGCTACGAGCATAATCTCCATTTGGCGATTTCAAAAAGCTTGCCGAACTCCAAACTACTTCCCTTGAAAATTCTAGAATTCCTCTCTCTCCAAATGGACCACAGGACCACGACGGGAATAGTATTCCACACTAATCTCTTCCGGAGTTGCAGACGAACCAATGTCCAAGACTCCAAAAACCCCTCCCACGATCCAGGACTGACCCACGAAACTCCCAACAGGTTTACGAAACCGCTCCATAATCTCCAAGCCACTAGACAAATTACAAAGAGGTGGTCTAAAGATTTTCCAGCCAATTGACAAAGGGGTAGATAGGGTCTCCATTAAAACCTAAAAGTCCTCTGGGACTAAGTTCCAATCTGGTTAGGATCCTTCTCTTTGCACCGCACCAGATGAGCATCTGAACTCTAGGTGGGGCCAAATTGTTCCAGATAATAGCCTGAGAAGCTAAAGAGCCCTCCAAACATTGAGTAGTAAGGTCAGACAGAGATTTGACCGAAAAGACCACAGAAGAATTCCCTATCCATACCCATTCATCATCACTCTCCACATCCAACTTGAACTCTCCCAATTTCTCCTTAGAAATTAATGCATTTAGGATAGTTTAATGATAGCTCAGATAAATGACAAATTAAGAAAATCTCGTTTGAGATGGTTTTGTTGTGTTAGTAGAAGATTAAATACAACCCTAGTTCATAAAGTGGAGAGGTTATAGGTTGAAAGCACTAAAGGAGTGGGTGACCTTCAAAACATAGAAATAAGGGATAAAAAATGACATGCTAAACTATGGAGTGATTAATTGTAAAGTTTATGATAGGGTTAATTGGAAACAAACAACTCATAAATCCGATTCCAAATAAATAAAATTACTGGGTAATGGTAATAATGATGATTGAATCAAATCTCTCTAAACTAGTATGCACAAGTTTTTTATATTAAAAAAATTGAGCTTTATAGCTTTTCACAACTTTTACCATCAAATTAGCCAACCATGCAACCAAATATGGACAAAAATCACTAAATTTGCTCTCATATCTAGCCAGCAAAACTTGATTTGATTAAATATCCAATCTCATGTTTACCACTGTCCAATCTTTTGTTAGCTTACTCCACTAGTCCACTCCCTCCGATTTTGAATGTCAATATGCAAGAGAATCCCAATGAAGAAGTGACAAGTAACCATGTGGTTCCAATCCATCAACTTCATTGTCCCATTAATCAAATAAAATTATGCAGGGAAAGACAGGGAAAGAGGTCTCAGCCCCACAAGTGGATTCAAAAATTGGGATGGATTGATTAAACAAAAATTAAGAAAATGAAAGAGAGAGGAAGAGGCCATACACTTGTGAACAGAGAGTAGGAGGAAACCATTCAATGACATAATAACTTTCTTTAATATTTTATATTTTTGTAACATGTTTCTAAATTCATAGAACATGTTAGAGATAAGGACACATGTTTACATACAAGAGGACTTTTACTTGAGCAAACCATTCATGTGCAATGGCCCTATGGGACACATCTGTAAAATGTAGGTTTAAATAATCAATGGTGAATTTTATAAGTAAATTATAGACTTTTTTTTTTTTAAATGGTTTTTAAAATTTTCGTAGAAAATATTAAAGATAGGGTACTTTGTATGAAGGTATATGTAATCATGTTTACTTTCTAAAAATTGCTAAGTATTTATCTTTAAGTTTTCTAATACAATATATTGTAAGATAAACTTTACCATCTAGCTCAGTAGTTGAGTTAATGGATGGTCAAAAATAGCTCGAAAGGTTTGATCATGGGTCATTTTTTTTCTTTTAATATTTAAATTTTGTGAAATCACGATCCACATTTTTTTATCATATATTGTCTACAGTTGTTGTTGGTTGGGTTTCGATTTATCATATATTATCTACAGTTGTTGTCGGCGGGATTTCGAATTCTCTTTACCCATGGATTTATTTAGATAGAGTTTAAAAGATCAATCATTCTATAACATCTTTTGGTTTTATGATTTCCTAGATATCATGATTTGCAAATTTAGTTGTTTATGAAATGGTTATATCTTTAGAAATTCTAAATCATTTCATGTAATTTCTTAGAGATTGCTTGATGGGCTCTTTTTGTCCGATTGTTTTAATCTCCTATTTGTATTTCTTCCTTTGTAATTAATGCTATAAATGATCATTGTTTCAATAGCAGCCGTTAGTAATATTAATAAATATTTTTTTGTTTTAATTAATTTAAAGTCTCTTTCGTGTATGCCACGAAACATGTAAGAAATCTACAACCCACTGCAAGCAACTTTTGACCAAAAGTCCCAATCAATCACCTTCCATTTGTCCGTTAAGAAGTTAAAATCAATGGCAGAATGCTGAGATAGTCTAAGCATAGGTGCCTACACCTGTCCATTTCTTCAAAAGATGCTTTAACCCTAAAATACCTATTAAAATGTCATTAGCAGGCCTCGTGTAAGGATTGGCTTGGCTTTCCCTTAATAAAATTTGAGAACATCATGGATGATATTACCCACTAAGGGCAGGATTTGTTATTTTTCAATCCTTGCTCATCAATATAAATGGGAGTTAGGTTCATTGTAAATGAGCTTAATATTTTTTAAGTAAATTATTATAAAATAATAATAAATTAAAAGAAAGAGTTAGTTATGTTTGGAGATAAGGAAGTGGGGAGATTTATCTTATATGAATTTATTTTTGAAAAAAAGAAGTGAGTGGATTTTTTTTTTCTTTTCTAAGAGCTGTTCACTGCTATAAAGATTATAGATAGATAGTTGTTATGAAAATTAAAAATTATTCAATTTTTTACTTTAGATTAGATGGTTAGAAAATATAAATAAAATAAAATACTGCATCACGGGATGTCTTGAATTCAATTTTCACTCTCTCGAAAGGTTATTCTTATACATAGATAGTTGTTATGAAAATTAAAAATTATTCAATTTTTTACTTTAAATTAGATGGTTAGAAAATACAAATAAAATAAAATCCTGTATCACGAGTTCAATTTTCACTCTCTTAAAAGATTATTCTCCATAATTTTGCCTTTTGCCAGCGTACATGAATAGAGCGATTTGCACTTGTCCGAACAATTATTCACGTAGAAATCAGGTGCTCTACCAAACCATTCCACGAAGATAATTTCCATTCTCCAATAATCTGCCAGGTGGATGGTCACTATTATTTTGGAAGAAAGAAATGATTGACCGTTGCTATCTTGTGCGTTGGATACCTCTCGGTCTCATGTATTTGGCATTACTTTATTCATGGAGAAGTTAGAAGTGAGAAAATAAAAGGAGAAGAAGATGGGGTTGCAGAAGAAGACATGGAAAGAAGAAAGAGATGGGGATGTGGAAATGGTGGAAGAAGGTCTTGTTCTTCCCCTCAAAGCGTTTCATCCTAAGCATCACCTCACGTTCAAGGAACAGGCCTAGAGGTAAGACACTGTAATCTTTTCAGCTGATAGCAATAAAATTAAACCTTCTCCTTCTTCAAAATTCAACTTTCTCCTCCTCCTGCTGCTTCTGCTTCTTCTTCTTCTTCATGGAATGCTGTAATACAATGGGTTTGATGGGTTTACATGGACTGCTATATACAGTATTTCTACCCAAGTTTTTAAAAACCGAACAATTAATTAAATAATTTTATATAACCTAAAGAGATTGGAAAGATGGTGAGGAATATGAATCCATTCAAGAAGTAAGAGTCCTGACTTTGATTTTTACTCCACAAAAGGGTCACTCCTATAGAATTAGCTGTGTGTAGCGTGTGTATTAATTGGGTGCTCTAGGAAGTGACACGTTGGTCATAAAAAATTAAGCTATTTTATATAATAGTTTGATTTAATTAGATTGAATTATTGGATTAAATCATTTTACTGTTTTGAACTGTGATGATCATTATTAGAAATGAGAAAGTAAGTGAAAGAGAAGAAGAGAAAACTAATAAATGAAAATAATAGTAGTTTTTTAATAGAACCAGATGGTAAGTTTCAGTTTCTAAAACTGTTTCTACTTCTCTGTTTATTTGGTTTTCTTTTTCTTCTTCACGATGATGATGGTGATGGTTATGGATATGAATGGCAGGAGATAGGCGTGGATTGTTAAAGCTGTGTAAGGACATAGAATCATACAGTGGGTATTCTGATATCAAAGTAATGTGGGAGATGATTCACTCTTCTTGTCCACCGACTGCCAACAATAGGAGGAGATGGATTTCTTGCAGATTTTTCTCTGCCTCAACTTGTAGAAATTCCTCCGAGAATTCGAACTGAAACATGGGTGTCTCCAAATGATCCATACAAATTGAAGGGAAAATCTCCCTTCTAAGGTGACGTCTGAGCCCTGAGGGATCTGTACATGGTTGAGTCAAACTTCCAGCTCTTGAAATGGGACCACTGCTCTGTCCATGGTTTTATGGCCTACTTGTGTTCCTCAATCGTTAGGCTTGTCTTTACGTTTATGTAAATAATACTTCCTTAATGTCAAGCGGAAATATGAATAAATCTATGTACATATTGGAGAGTGAAGAATAATCTTTAGGGGGTTCGCTGGTCAAGACGCTCTTTAAAAGAGGTTTTGTGTTCGATTTACGCTAAAAAACCTCTGCACTATTCTCCATGGAGTTACTCCTCATCGACTTATAAGTGTGTGAATTGGAAGTTTACCCATCCTCATCTCACCTTCAATGTGGAACGGAGTTAACTATATTAAAAATAACAATAATAATAATAATCTCTCTCATCGGGCTTTTTAGATTCTGTATGTCAAGTTTTGACACGAGTACTTGCATGAGCCATGAAGAGTTGTTCTTTGTATTAGGAAAACTAGAGATTCTCTTTTAAGTTATCTGTTGGATAATTTCTTTGGGAGAGAAATAGTAATGAGATGACATAGGATTGAATTGTCACTTTCCCTATTTCCTACTAAAAAATCTCATACTAACCTAGAGTTAGTAGAAACTTATAAAAAATCTCATCGAATGCAACCTAAATCTTATTGAAAAAGAGCATTGAGAATAATTCTCTTGTATTGATATGGGGAGTTGGTGAGATGCACAAAGACAAACCAACATACCAATGAGAATGTTCTCCACCTAACATATACCATAGATCAAAGGATTAACTGGTTCCATAAACTATGAGTTTAAGGTGAACATTACTTACCATTATGGTTTTCATTTCAACCATTCTCGTATTATAGTGATTATTTCAAGTTTATCATTATTTAAAAATCAAAAAATTCAATCGAGTCAGTTTGAATCAACTCAACTCTACATGATTTTGAGTTGAGTGAGTCAATGAATTTTTTATTATTTTTTTCAAAAACTCAGTAAAGCTTTCTAACTAAAAAAAATCAGTTAAGTTTAAATTTCAAATTTTTTTATACAAGCCTAAATTTGAAGTTTCCAAACACTACAACTAATGCTTGACAAAGGCTAAATCATTCAACAAATTTATTTCATCAACTATAAATCCATTTGGTTATTAGGTGGACCCATCATGAGTGGGAAGAATGATTATTTTCATGGCATTGGTTGTCATCATACTATGCCCAATAAGGGTAGATTTTTCTTGTTGTTGAATATGAGTTAACTGTATAAATGGTTCAAAAAGCTTTGAAAGGTAATAAAGGGTAAAAAGCAATAATTCCTACTTTTCACAATCTGCCATTAAAGGGGGCCACAGATGAACCTTCTGTTTGGAGAACAAGAAGCACAAATCATAGCAGCTGAACCTTCTGCTTAGTGTTACTATTTTCACTTAAAACAGATCACTCTTTCTATCTATCCTCCAAAACCATGCATTCAAGATCCACCATTGATCATGCTTCGAAATCCTTTTGTGCAACTCAAAACTTGGTACAAGAATCCTCTTCTACTTCTGTTCTGGTGCAACTAATTTACAATTTCTTTTTAATAGCATTGAACTAATGGACAAATAATGGTAATAAAGAGATTGCACTTACATTTGCAAATTAGTGTGTGAAGATACTCATTGAATGATCTAATGTAGCTACTAGAATAGCATGGATCTTGTACCTGAAGATAAATGAACAGTTCTGTGGAATGGGTGAATTGTCTGTATTTCTCTGCATTTTATTGTTCTCTTCGATGACCCATCCAAAATGGAGCTACAATTTGGCAATATCGATATGTTTGTGTAGGTTGTACAGTTTATAGTCCCTTTTTTTGGGTCCATCATACAAACCCAATCAAACATAATGTTCATTAACAGAAAATCAGGATCAATGTCGATTGTTTAAACAAAACATCGAATTGATGCAAATGCCTCTTATCATATTTACAGTAGAGCTCTAGTAATGAGCAAACAACATTGTTGTAAGGTGCTCATTGTTGCAACACTATTGACTCGAGTTGCCTTCGAAAGAAGAAGAAAAACGAAATAGGGTGAACTAAAAGGATGATAAAAACGAATTCAGCTGACAGGTTCATGCCCTGCACATAGAATTTTGTGCATGTGTGCTATTTGTGCACTAAATGCATGTAACATTCATCGTATTACCAGATGAGCATATAATCTCTCAATTAAGGCAAGGATGCAACATGACCAGACCCTCAAAATTAAAAAAAAAAAAGGCATTTGATATATCAAGATATCCAAAAGTTTCCTCTGTAACATGTTTCTAGTTCAAAGCTAATCAACTCCAGCAGAAGAAACTAACATCTCAAATGAGAACTTCCAAAGCAAAAACAAAGAGAAGAAAAACAGCCATCTTTTCATCTCATGCAGCAACTCCTCCATTGAGAAGCATCTCGTCAAAATGCCAAACGCCTGCATAAGGCACATTCAGTTATCAGCAGAAGATACATACAATGACATGATAACAAAAGTCTAATTGCCTCATCTAGACAACATCAAGCCATTGAATGGGGGTCTGAATTGAATCCTTACCATGTCCTTTGCCCACCCTCCTCAACTGAGCAACATATTCAGACATCTTCTTGATGGCATCCACCTGTAGGAACCCAAATTAAGATTCCAAATGCATTTTGAATGTCCATAACCTGAATTCTAACCAAAAAAGAAGAAGAAGAGACTAGCAAACCAAAACAAGTGAATTGGCCTTCACCTGCTCAGTCAAGAACTCGCTTTCAATGAAGTCAGTCATCTGAGCATCATTGCATCGATCTGCTACCTGTTTAATTATACAACCACCACCCTAATTTAGAACCAAGAGCAATAAACAAAAGGGGAAAATGATAAACAACAAAGCAAGAGGTATTTTACGGCATGTAAATTCAGGAGCTTCTCATTTGTTAACTTCTCCAAGGATAAAGCAAGCTCCATAGCTGATTGAAAAAGAAAATAAATTAGTGGATAATAAAGAAAATCAATTTCTTTTTGCAAGGAAAAAAGGCCAAAATTTCTGCACAATGATACTCGAATTTGGCAATAAATTAATCAAGAAGAATATGCTCACTTACATAACATTACAGTCAGCAGAATTTAATTTTTTTTATGGTGGAATAAATTATATTGTAGCAGAATTAAAATTTCCGGTAGCTTGATAGTCTAGTAGCAAAACTCCAGAGAAAATAATGCTGATATAGGCAAGTAGGCATGGGTGTGTGCAGATATTACAAATATATGGACACACAACGAACAAACAAATTTTATAGAGGCTGAGAAGAAAGATGCAGCATTACTGTACAAGCATTAATAGATAAAATAATATTGAATGCACTGTGTAAATACATAAGAAATAAAAATATCCGAGCAGGAACACTTGCTGGCAGAAATACATTTTTGTAAGCACATGGAGCATAAACTCATAAACTAGAAATGTAAATGTTTTCATACACAGGCATGATTATATGATTACCTTTTTTCAATCAAATAGGATACATGTTTACACAGACGAATGATCCTATGAGAGAACATGGCCTCCATGGAGTTAGTTACTATTGTCAGGGAGATTAGGGAGTTGATCTCGGACATGGAGATCTCCTTTATACATATCAGTAGATTGCAAATAGAGTGGCTGACTTCTTTGTTAAGAATGGTGTTGACGCCCCGATCAAAGGCGTATTTCATCTTCCAAGAGATTAATGCTTTTGTCATTTTTGAGTTTGTTGTTTATTTTCTTTATTGCTCTTCCAGATGTTTCGAGTTTTTGTTTTTTTTCTTTTTTGTTGTTGTTTCTTTCTTTTTGGCCTAACCCTCTTAGGCCTTTTGTATTGGTTTCTATACTTTCTTCCTATTAATATAGTTGAATGTTACCGTTAAAAAAAAAAAAAAAAACTATATCACCTATAGAGGGGGGTGCTGGATAGAAGTGTTGGGATAATGGCTTAAAACACCTTTCAGTTGTGTTAATCCTTATACTAATCCAATCTATGAGACACATTTATCTATTTGTTGTGTTTATCCTTGATCTACAAGTTTACTACATTAACTCGGATTAGGAATAACTGGTCCCGTTGGAAACATGGTAGATTAAATGGTCGGATTCATATCAAGGGATGATTTAGTATTATCTAAATGAACAGCCCTAGTGTGAAGAGAAACAACAAGAAGGGCCCACAACCATAAGATAGCATTAAATATCCTTCCAGCATACATCAATATCAATCAAGAAGAGAGCCCGAAGAATTCCACCCAGGTGGTCCCTTAAAGTGGGTTGGACAACCATCTTACTTTTTGTAAAAACTACCAAAATGTTTGTGCAAGAATTGAATTGGTGCGCAAATGTAAGAAAACACCTAATTTATCTTGGATATCACATATAGCCATGGAAAATGATTTGTCAAATCTAATTACAATTGTTGACCCAAATAGATGGAATAAATGGCCTTTATTATGATAATAATAGGAAACAACTTAGTTGCTCATTATGATAAGTTTAGATATTTGAACTCTATGGTAGATTCTCAAAGGAGTTTCGACTTAGATATAACAAATAGTATAGGAGCGGAATGGACAAAATATAGACAAGCTAGCGAGATCTTATGTGATAAAAGAGTTCCCCTTCACCTTAAAAGATGATTTACAAAATAGTTATTTGACCTGACCTGCAATGCTATACGAAGCATAATCTTGGACGTTGAAAAAAAGACGAACAAAGTTATGATAGCGGAGATGCACATGCTGCATTAGATGAATGGTTTAATTCTAAATGATAGAGTTAGAAACAAACGCATTAGGGATAATCTAAAGATAGCTCCGATAGAGGATAAATTCAGAGAGACTCGTTTGAGATGGTTTGGTCATGTTAGTAATTACCAAACACTGCCCCTGTGCATAGTGTCGAGAGGTTATAGATCGAAGGCAATAGGAGGAGAGGACAACCTTTGAATACATAGAGGGAATAAATAAAAAATGATATATTAGATTGCAGAGTGACTGAAGGTATGGTTTATGATACGGTCAATTGGAGAAAACTCATAAAGCCCACCTCAGATAGATGGGGTATTGGTTGTTGATGATGATGATAACGATGAACAATATCTTTCAAGCTTCTTGATGGATGACTAAGATGACCCAATCTTTGCAACAAAATCCTAGGACATCGAAACAGGGTCTTCCAAGGATTTGCCCAATTATAAGGTGGACCCATTACTCTAGATGAAGACCTTCACTAGATTGGCTTTGCACCAGATAATTCCATCATAATATAAACTTATCAAATATGATATGCAAGTCTTTGTGGTTTCAAAGAAGCAATTGCTACTTTGTAGCACCATACAGTAGTATAACAAAACAGGACAAGATTACAATGAATACAGAAAATGTAAATGGAACTTACCATACAATGCATCTCCCTTCTCGGGGTGATCAAATTCATTTAGTGGCATAACTATAGATTGTAGCATCACTTTTCCACCACGCTTATTCTGAGACCATCAGAGAGCAAACTTAGGATTTGAAATCAAAGCTAAAGGCAGCAAGATCTACTACTTCACGCATACACAGAAAGCAAAAGCCAGTCACAACAAAGAAAGATTGCTAATAAGGAAAAGACCTGGTATTCCATTAGTTTCTCTGCATGTTGTCGTTCCTCAACACTTGCCTCCTTGAAGAACCTGAAAGAAATATGGTTAGGTGGTTTAAATAATTTGGTAATTGAGAAAGCCAACTCTAAACAAGATCAATGTAGGGTTCCCGGTCATGTACTTAGCAAGGCCTTTGAGTGCAACGTTATCCCTGTCGAAGTAGGCAAACATGGCATGATAGACATACGAAACATTGTATTCCACGCTGCAATTTGAGTTGCAAAAAGGACCCATAAGCTAGATTTAGAGATGCCTCCAATCCACAGACATGAAGTTCAAAAAAGGAAAAACAACAGGAATATATATATATATAGATATATAATGAGATAGATCTCTATTCCCCAAAAGAAATTTATAAAAAAAAAAATGAAAGGAACAAGAACAGTAGACAACGGTACTGAAAAAGATATTAAAAAAGAGAGAGAGAGAGAGAGAGAGAGAGAGCATCATAAGGTCACAACGTTTTCATTCCGAGAGAGAGAGATGTTTTTTAAGTCCAATAGAAAGAAAAATGGCTTTCAGGGAAACTAAAAATTAAATATAGCTAGATAAAACAAAAGAGAATAGGGAGGTTTGCCCAAAGACTTTGTCAAGCCGGAATACTTGGACATAAAAAAACAAAAGAGAATACAAAATAAACAAAGAATATTATTTAACAAAACTATAAAACAAAATGACAATGACAAAACAAGATCCACTACTGAAACGCACAAAGAATTCCACTGAAAGTCTAAGACAGAAAAATAAAATAAAAGAGATATGAATAAAGCAGAGGAAGATATAAACAACAAAAATAGAAACAGATAATCTGAACAGAACAAAATAAACAGATACAGTAATAAAAATAAAGTACATCATCTAAAAAGACAAAGAATAGAACATAAAAAGAGAGAAACGAGAACATTGAAAGCAAACTTCTCAAGTACCATCATTCTCAAAGTTTATTAGTATTCTAAAAAAGTAAAAATCTCTAATATTCATCAAAATAAAAAAAGGACGATGGAGATGCAGGGCATGATGTCATTACCACCAGTAAAGTGACCATATTTCTCTTCAAACAGAAAAAAAAAAAATCTCATAAAAACAAAATAAGGAAATCATCTCAAAATCATCAAGCCTACATCTCGACGACCCATTTTGGAAACACCACATTTTAAATCTTCAATGTTGATCACATGACTGACAATATATATCATTTCGCTTCAAACAAGCCTACTTGATCTGCTCATTGATGGCAGCTTCACTGTCATCCGAAAACTTTTGCCGGGCAAGCGAGTCCTGGGGTGCACTGGGAACCAACTGGAGCTCCTTCTTCACCTCTTTAAAGGGCTCGAACAAGACGCCCGTAACCTGTCTGGTGTTCAGACCCCTGTAAGCCATTGCCACCACCCCATCTCTCCCCTTCTTCCCCAAGAGAGGCAGAAGAGGCGTAGAAGGTGGGGAAGAAAATGAAGAAGAGAAAAGAGATTTATGGGTATCTCCATTTGCGGAGATGGAGATAGCAGAGCCAACTCTCAGAAGCATGGTATTGTGTTGGGTTGAAAGAGATTGAGATTTGAGAATGAGGGAAATGGAAGAAGGATTTGAAGTGTGGGGAATAAGAAGAAATGAAGAATAATATAGAGAGAAAGAAGGAGTGAACCAATTATGTATGGACACGTGGACGTATAGAATTGAATTAGAAGAGAGTGCGCGTGGCAGGCACGAGGTCTCTGCGGAGATGGAGCGGCCAGTTGGAATCTCGAGGAAAAGATTTTTGTCATGTAGTCCAAAGGGGAAGGCAGAAAGTTGGATGATTCATTGGCACTTTATACGCGCTTTTATATTTTATTTTTTTATGACTTTATTCAAAGAACCCTAAACCCTAACATGACAAATTGAGAGTTGTCATCGGGGGTTGCAAACTTTGAACTCGGCATGGTTGACCCAGTTGATTTGAAATTCACGTGCTGACTCAGTTAATTTGAGTTCATTAATTGAGTAATGTTCAACTATGTGTAAATGAGTGATGAGATTGTGTCGTGCTACGGTAAAAAAAATGGAATGATAAATCAACTATAGAAAAGCACATGACTTTGTGCCGCGCTATGATACAAAGGATAAAATGATAAAGCGAGTGTAGAATAACACGTGAGTTTGTATCGCACTATAAGTTGTACGATGTAGTGATAAGCCAAGCGCAGAAGAATACATGAGTTTGTGTCATACTATGGTATTGAGAATATAATAACTATGTATTTTTCTGATTGTTTAATTATTTAATTGATGTTATAATTCATATGCATCTTTATATATAATTATTCTTTGTATTGTGTCAGTTCTAATGACTCACAGATACAGTATGTTCGCACCCCAAAAGTGTGGCTAAAGATTGTATTGAACACTAAAGTAATTAAAGAAATGTGAGAAAGACTTAAACAATGAGTTTGGACTTTAGAGATTGTTTTAGGATTGATGAAATATATGAGACTTTTAGGTTATGATAATCAGTTTTGATGATAATGATTAAAATGTCCATACTTTAGAGACTAAGTCGAAATTTCGAAGAACTGCGAGAGCAAAAGGAGTCATAGGGTTTATCTTTCACGTGTGTATGGTTTTGTGTGAGTATAAAAAAAAAATCAGGTTTACTGGAATCTAGATCATGACAGGATGAGAGAGAGAGAGAGCAAGAGAGAATCTGGAGATAAGACAGGATATGCCATGAATAGAGGGGAGACGATTCATCCCAGAACAGAATTCCGATAGTGTCTGCCATGAATCGTTTATTGGAATGTCATTCATCCATTAAGAACATTCAAGTAAGAAGAACAATTCTACGGTGAATGTCCCTGAGGAAGAAGGAAAGTGATTGAGAGGTAGAATTGGTATTAAAACTCATTATCAGTGTACCATTATCAAAATACACAGTGTAAATATCAATACTCTATAATATTATTAGATAACTTAGATATCAGTCCACCTAAAAAAAGACGCGACATTTTAGACTTCGACTTCGTTCATTCGTTCGAACGAGCTATACTAAAGTAATACATTATTTAATCACTTTGTATTTTTAAAAAAAAATTAAATTGAATATCGGAACTAATTATAATAACCTGATAAAAATACTTTGAAACTTTAAGATCTTTTGACACTCCTAAATACTTAAAACATGGTGTTTTACAAATAAGGGTATCTCAGTTATGCCGAAAATATATTTAGGAGTGTCAAAAGACCTTGAAGTATTAAACTATTTTTATCACGTTATCGTAATTAGTTCGAATATTCAATTTGATAAATTTTGGAAATACACGGTGCTTAAAAAATAACTTTAAAGAAGATTTTATTATTTAAATAATACAGGTTCATTCGAAAGAATGGAATTTACATTGAGGTTCGACTGAACAATATTCTGTATATTCATTCGAATAAACTAAATTTATACTTTGGGTATTCATTCGAAAGATGAATATCGAAATGAATTGGTAGTTCGTTCGAATGAGTAAAAATATGGGGTATAATGGTAATTTCTCTCAAAAATCCAAAATTAGAAGTGTAGAGCAAGAAAGCATAGATACAGATAAGACATAGGCTACGTTTGGATGGGGGGTAAGAGGCGGTAACCCCCTGTTACCCCTGTTTGGTAACAAGGGGGAATGGTAAAAATTCAAATTTTTACTCCTCTTGTCTCCCTTTTGAATACCCCCATGGGGCAAGGGGTATTCAAGATTGAATACCCCTCCTTACCCCTCTTGTCTCCCTTTTGCTCATGAGATTTTTTTTTTTTTACATTTTATTATTTATTTATTTTGGTAAGTACTTGGCTTTTATTTTTTTTAAAAGCACTTCATTATTTCCATTCGATAAATTTCATATCACCAAATAACAAATTATATTTTTTTATGAAGAGATATGAAGAATTTTTTTATTCATTTATTGAAATTTAAAATAATAATAGTGGTTTTTATTTAATTTTTATTTTTTAAGAAAACCTTTCCCCTATTTATCCCATGCCTTCCTCTATTTTTCAATTATATATTATATAATTTTATGAAACGTATTTGTCAAAATGTTCTATTTTTAAGGGGTGATTCTTTCGAAATTTCGATAGACTCTCAAAACTCTGAAAATTTTGAGATTTATGATAATCTCTTTTAGAGTAATTAACAATTTATTCTGTTAGAAGATTATTTTAAAAATGTGTCAACATTTTCAACGTGATGCATTTGGGTGAGGGGTACATTTTTACAGAGGTTACCATTGAGTAGGGGTAAACTGACATATTAACAATTTTATGAGAATTAATAATTTTATTAAATCTATATAATATAAAAATAAAATTTCTGCAACATTTTCAAAGTGATGCATTTGGGTAAGAGGTAAATTTTTACAGGGGTTACCCTTGAATAGGGGTAATTGTAAGTAGGGGTAAACAGACATATTAACAATTTTATGAGAATTAATAATTTTATTAAAATTATATAATATAAAAATAAATTTTCTGCAATATTTTCAACGTGATGCATTTTAGTGAGGGGTAAATTTTTACAGGGGTTACCTTTGAGTAGGGGTAATTGTACGTAGGGGTAAACTGACATATTAACAATTTTATGAGAATTAATAATTTTATTAAATCTATATAATATAAAAATAAAATTTCTGCAACATTTTCAACGTGATGCATTTGGGTGAGGGGTAAATTTTTACAGGGGTTACCCTTGAGCAGTGGTAATTGTAAGTAGAGGTAAACTGATATAGTAACAATTTTATGAGAATTAATAATTTTATTAAATCTATATAATATAAAAATAAATTTTTTATAACATTTTCAAAGTGATGCATTTGGGTAAGGGGTAAATTTTTATAGGGGTTACCCTTGAATAGGGGTAAACTGACATATTAACAATTTTATGAGAATTAATATTTTTATTAAATTCATATAATATAAAAAATAATAATTATAATTTTTATGAAGAGATATGTTGATATTTTTTATTTATTTATTGAGATTTAAAATATTAATATCATTTTTTTTTTAATATTAGAATGCATGTGTTCATTTTAAATTATAGTTATGAAAAATAATTTATAAAAATTAGATAATATTATTATAAGTTATATTATTAGAATTTACGAGTATTATTTAATAATTATATTTTATAAAAAAATATTAATATATCAGATTACCATTGCTTCTATTTACCAAAATTTTTTTTTTACCCTTAAGGTAAATTTATACTTTATCACTGAAATTACCAGAAAAGATAAGCATAATCTCAGTTCAACGGTCACCCCTATTCAAGGGTGACTCCTAATTAGGGGTAACCCTATAAAAATTACCCCCATCCAAATAAAGCTTGTTACAAAAATTTTTATGTTAGATATTCACTTTAAAATTATTTTCATTAAGTTTATCAGTGATATAAAGTAATGATTGACATAAAATTGTAGTAAATTACACTGATTAATTTATATATTATTTTGAATCAAAAGCCGGGTTAAAATTTGTTTTTATCTTGTTAAATTAAGATTTGAAATTTGATAAAATCTCAGTTCTCCATTAAATGACAAAATTTCTGTCTCCATCAATGCTTTCCGACGGGGAAGAATCAACCAAGCATGCAACTTGACGACTTCGCCACTTGCGACTGAGAACGAACTCCTAAATCTTTTGATTTCACACAGTAATGGCGAAACCAGAGAAAATGGAGAAACGGGTTTTTCTACTTGCAGCGCTTATATACCATTTCTCCCTTTGTCGGGTCGCTGCCGTTTGCGAATTCGGCATTCATCGCCGCAACTCGCTCTACAATTTTAGGTTGACCACTCCCATTCGAAATTACCCTCATGGTGCCCTGAGCGAAGATGGGTATTCCCTTTTCCTTTTTAAGACTTTTTTTTTTTTCGTATTTTTTCCATTCTTTCAATACATTTGGGATTTCATAGTTTGAGATTTATTTTTCATTAGAGTGGGAATTTGCATTTCTTGCGTAATTTGGACGGTAGCAAAGTTTGCCAGATTATTTTTTCTTTTTAAATGCATCTTTTACTTCTTCTCCTTTTGTTGTATGTGCTACATCTGGTAATTATGATAAAAAAGAGGCGTTTGTAGCGAAAACAGGGTGTAATTTTTAAAATCCTATCCTACTTCTAATTCTCTCGTCTGAAGATCAATTCAAACAACCCAATGAAATGATCCGACTACATTCTCTTGATTGGTGAGAGAAAGATCAGTGACGAAGAAAATCTCACTTGCATTGAGAGAGAGAGAGAGAGAGAGAGAGAGAGAAAGAGAGAGAGAGAGAAGAAGAAGAAGAAGAAGAAGAAGAAGAAGAAGTGCATTCCTAATAAGAGTTTTGAGATCATATAAGATATATATGAATGGGCAACAACCTGCATGAGAATGATTTATTGCACCAAGGATCAACTTTAAGCCCGTAGTTATTTGTTTGATTTATGGATTGCTTAATATGAAATGTAGAAGATGAAGTACCATGGTGTGTGCTATTTGTAGATGATACAGTGTTAATTTGTGAAAAAAAAAAACAATTGAATGAGAAATTGCAAGTATGGAGGAAAGAATTGGAGATGAATGGGTTGAAAAATAGTAGAGCTAAGATGGAACTTATGGAGTGCTATTGTAGTAGTTTAGAGAGTATAGAGGAAGAACCAATTAGAATTGGGAATGATTTGGTATAGGTGTAACTTTTAAATCAAATGGAGAAATAGATCTAGATATAGCCAATAGGATGGGAGCAAGGTGGACTAAGTGTAGGCTCGCCAATAGAGTACTATGTGATAAAGGGGCACGGCGTAGATTAAAAGGGAGGTTATTTAAAACAACTATTAGACCAACCATGCTTTATGGAACTGAGTGTTGGGCAGTTAAGAAAAAAAACAAGTAGACAAGGTAATTGTTACTGAGATTCGTATTCTATGATGATGAATTGGATGGCGTTAAAAGATAGAATTAGGAATGTGTGCATCAGAGAAACCTTTAGAGTAGCCACAATAAATGTGAATATGAGGGAAAACCGTCTAAGGTGGTTTGGGCATGTTCGTAGGAGAACAAAAATAGACACTGCGAGAAAATTGAAAGGATGCAAGTAGAAGGTACAAGGAGATGCAAACCTTTAAAAACTTGGTTGGAAAGGATAAAGAAAGATATGATGGGTTGTAGGGTAACGGATGCTATGGTTTTTAATAGGGTAAAATGGAAGTGAAAAACGCAAAAAACAAACTCTAGATAGATGGGATTAGTGGCTATGTTGATGATAATGATTGGTACTAGAGAATATATTTTTTGATGATAATCAATATTATAATTTTAAAATCAAAATAAAAGAATTGGATTTTCCTTTTCTTAAATCAGAATACAAAAGAAAAAAAATATTTATTTTGTCTCTGTTGGAAGCAAATGGCATGGCAGATTACTTTGCCAAACTTGGAGTTTTGGACCGGTCTTCAGGCGTTTTCTTTTTACGAGCTATGTTTGTTCCTTATTGTAGCTCTTTCATTGTGTGGCTTGTTTGCCTTTTTCTTTTCTTTTTCTTGTTCACTCTTTCTTTCTGGTCTAATCCTGTTAGATCATTCTCATCTTCTTGTACCTGTTTTGTTCTTTAATGGAATCACTTTGTTATTGCTCCAAAAAAAAAATGTGTCATTGAACTAGATGATTGTCTCCCTCCTCAAATGAGAAAAAAACTATATAGTCGTCTTGCAATTATTTCTGATATATGACACTGGACTTGTACACTTTATTTGCAGGTTTTACAAGGTTGCAGTGAATGGAACATTGCTCTGGTTTCAGGTTGGCTTCATCAGGTTGCTTTTTTCATCTTTGATAAGTTTAAATATCAAAATTATCTGTCTACATCCATTGCATATTGTTTGAACTACCTCTAGTTCTGCAACTTCTAGGTGTGCATTTGATTTATCCAAATCACAAGCACCCTGATCTGGCTTTAGGTTGGAAAAGATGGTGGAAGCTGTTTCAACCTGATATGATTTTGAGTTCCGTCTCTCTCTTAGAAAAGAAAAAGAAAAAAGATTTCCTTGTTAACCCAAATGCACATTGGAACAGAAAACATTCAAGCCTACCTTGATTGGTGTACATTTAAATGGCCCTTATGAAAAAAACTGAACCAAGTAGTACATCTATTGTTTGGTAGAATCTTCATTGAGATCATTGTGATTCTTTTAATGTTATGAAGACTGATAAAATAATCTTTGTTTGCATCCTAGCAGATTTGTGATCAGATGATATTCAACCATGATGCACCTAGATGTTTTGGTTGCCAGGTAACTTCTCTCAGACATTAGAAGTTTAGACTGATCTCCTATTGCAGATGCTGCCTTTTATATAAGCGTGTGAAGCACTTATAAATATGTTGTTTCAAGGAAAG
Organism: Chimonanthus praecox; assembly: GCA_022113865.1. Classification (NCBI taxonomy): domain Eukaryota; kingdom Viridiplantae; phylum Streptophyta; class Magnoliopsida; order Laurales; family Calycanthaceae; genus Chimonanthus; species Chimonanthus praecox. The sequence continues at coordinate 58,913,004 of CM039090.1, forward strand.
TGTTTAGACAGTATTTCCGTTGACAATTCAAGAAATGCAACTAAAGGTTTTTGGTGATTTTGCCTTCTTAGTATCTTGAAACTTGAAAGCTTAGACACAACTTCGGAAATCGTGGTATGCAGTCATAGATTGATGTATAGTATGTTGCTGCTGACATTTCCTTTGTGGCATCGCACCTCCGAAGGGTCGATAAAGGAGGAATAGGAGAACATAGAAAAGGAAAAAAAGAGAGAAATGAAGTTCATTTTTTGATTTAGGAAGATTGGATCACCAAAATCGTTCTCTTTTAAATGATTAGTATTACTGAAATTGATCTGCCTTATTTCATAGGGGACTTCTTGTATAGTTGTAAAGCAGTGATTTATAAAATTCTGACAACCGATGTCAAAGGGAGGGCCCACTATCGTTTATCTATATTATATTTATATTACATATTATATATAAGATAACATTTAGCTATAAACCCCATAAAATGCTCTCACAGTGAAAGCTCCATTTGGAGCTTGCCTATGATCAGAGGGGGTGGAGTTGGGTGGGTTTGAAAGATTTATGCTTGTATATGGTGCTAAAAGAAATCAACTTCAATAAATGACTTTAGCCATGGTTTTGATTGATACTTTATAAAATTTTGCCCTTATCTACTCTTGATTTTTGGGTCCTTCAAAACCATGGCTCAAGTCATTCAATGAAGTTAATTTTTCATTATGCACTATCTTCAAACATAGATATTTCAAATAACTTCATTATGCACTATCTACCTGACCTGAACTTTTTCAAACCTAGACCCTATCCAACCTGAACTACCCAAATTACCCGACTTTAAGAATCGACCTAACCCATGAAGAATACCCAAGAATGGTGGACCCCACCCGAGAACACAAGCACATGCATATACTTATGTAATATATACATAAACAAATACATAAATAATGCATGTGCATAGTCAGGATCACCTATGTTGTTGTGCTGTGCACCCTACTTGCACCTGGGCTTTTTGTGGATGGATTGGTTTTAAAATTCTTTGCTTAAATTGGGCATCTACTAACAATCACCTTGACTTTATAAGCCAACCATGGTTTGAAGGGCCAAAGTTTTGATTGCTTTTAACTCTTTTTTTAATCCAAATTTGGGTGTTTTAGTTCAACTATGAGATCGTCTCAGAATGAGGTCACTTGGGTGAGGATCCAATTTAGGGGGAGTAGAAGTGTGCGAGGGAGAGAAGGAATGTAAATTGTAGGCACCATTGGCTAGGTGCTCATGGTGCTTATTTGAGCACTAATGCCCAGGGGATCGTGGACATCTATGGGATAACCTTTGCATCTTATGTAGATACCTTCATACGCACCCCTATGTGGGGCCTATCTAGGATCATGTGGATGGGTTTATTGGAAAGTTTTATGCTTGACTATGGGGATTGTCAAAATCTAGATTGGATTACTGAAGCCATGTTTTTTAAGTGGCCTAATGTTTGGATTTTTTTGAATAATTTTTAATCCAACATTGGTAGAATTCAAGTTTGAATGGTGAGATCCTCATAGAATTATTATTATTGTTGTTGTTGTTACTATTATTATTATTATTTTGTGGGGGGTGAGGGTTCTAAATGGAGCCATATTGTGTTCCATGTGGGCCAAGATTGGAAGTTGTTCACATGCAGCCTTGGCCTTCGGGGATATCCTCATTCAGTCAACCCAAGCCTTCACACTAACCTGCCTCCCTTGAATTGGTATATATCCCAAAATTGACACCCATCATCCTATTATACATGGTTTACTTTTCAAGCCAAGAAATCATATTTATTTGAGCCCCACAAAACCATTAATATTTTGAGCTCCTAAATTGTTTGCCATAATTTGGGGATAGAGTTGAAGTTTTGTTTACACCTCCACCTAGTGACTTTCGTATTGGCCCCTTCCATAATGATTTTCTTGCATTTAGATGGGCCCCATAATTAAAAAAATGTACGTCCTATATTTCACGAAATGTAGATTGGTCTCTTTAGATTCTAAGGTGATTCTATTTGCTTAAGCGGTTATTTTTATATATTTATTCATTCATTCGATATGGGCTTACCCACACACATCCATGAGATCTTGTCTTGGTACATTGACAAAGGGATACTATACTGTAAGTTATAAGTTTTGTTATCTTGGAACATAGGTAAAATAACACAGGAACCTGTAAGAGAAGCTCTAACCCTGGTTTCCTGCCATTGTAACAAATATTGGTGATTTTGATGCTGCGTGCAAAATTACCATGTTGATATTGCTGAAGTGATTTCATTGTTGTGATATTGCAATATCAAATACCATCATTTTTAATTTATTGTGGTTCATTGTGATATTATCATGTTTTAAAAAATTTACATCTATTTAAATTTGAACTCATGACCATTGAGGGAAAATCACAGAGCATCTTGTGAATTTTATGATTTTATCCTATACTATTAATACATAATGAACATTAGCTAGTGAGTGAAGCTATACATAATTGAATTTTAAATTCAATTGTTTTTTCTGATTAATATATATATTTCTATAATATTTTTATTTTTACTTTAAAGATACTTCATATTGTGGCATTTTCTCAACAATATCACTATAAAAGCCTAAATATTTGAAAATATCCCAATATGTTGTTTGGCTGATAATACCCTGATAATGATATTTGTGACTATGTTTTCAGCAAATAGAAGGCAATCAACATCGTTGTCAAAGCCTTTTTACCCATCTATCTGGGGTTGGCTTTTGTATTCTAAATTTACATTCCATCCTATCAAAACTCGTATCTCATGTCTTTCTACAATTTAGCGTCTTTTCATATTACTACAATCTAGCATTTAAAGGTCACTCCCTTTCCCTAGAGCAGGCATTCATGAAATATTATGTAAAATCTAAGCCTCACTAGGATTGATATTGTTGTGGTATATTTTTTATTGGTAAATAGTTAATTTATGGTGTTAATTTTTTTGCTTTCTTTTTTAAATTAATTCTTCTTTTTTTTATCACAAGGATTGCGGAGGTTCATTACGCTGTGGGATGGAGTGTAGTGCACTTGTGGCAAGAAATATTGGAGGTATAACCCTTTCTTTGTGATACAAGACCAGAATTCAAACTGCGAATATTATTATTATTATCATTAGTTTTTGTAATAGTAGTACAACAAAACTGAAGGATTTTGGAGATTGATTTTGATGAAGGCCAAGATAGTATTGAACCCTCAATCAAATATAGAAGGCTAAAATAGTATTAACCTCCAATTTAGTATGAACCAAACGAACTTCCGCTCGAAGTGCTTCTAAACCAAAGACGTGCTACAGGTAGTCATATGGTGAGAACAAGTTTCCAATGAACTAGTTCTTGCTCAATTGAATTAAAAATTGCAATCTCAATTTAGCAATCCAATTGATCTAAGTGCTGAGTTATAAATTCATGCAGTTAATTAATACAAAACAAGTTTAAGAAACTAAATTCAAAGAGAACTTACTTACAAAATAAACTTAGAGACTTTTCTCTAATCTTCACACGAACTTGAGCTTTGAATTGAACTCCAAACTTGTGTATTACAAAAGGGTACCCACCACCTCTATTTATACTACATAGAGGAGGTGGAAAAAAGAGGTGCATTGGCGTGCACAAGGAAACCCTAACTCTAATTATACTTACATTATTCAACAACTCTAGAATTCCCGTCACTTACTGACACATGTTTAGAAAAAACAGTCATAACTGCTGTTTATTTTAATGGAATCACTGGCTCTTTTTCATGAGGTAGACATTGATGTTTAGGTAGACCTCTTTTGTTATGCTGTTTGATAATAGAAATACTGTGAATAGTTAATCATGGTAGTCGTTAGAGAGTTTGTTACATGAATGCGGTAGTTCAAATGTGCTAACTGGCTCTCGTGGTGCAGGGTATTATGTTTGTACAAGTATTGGGCAAGCCTCAAACTCAAATATTTCTCTTATCGGTAATGCTGTTGTTATAATTGTTCTGTTCAATTCAGTATGACTCCATTTCATCATCGTCAAAGTCATTTTACCATCTATATGGAGGGGTGGCTATTCCATTTGTTTGGTGGGGAAATATTAGGTTCTAAGCCTCTACAAGTATTTTGATAAGGTGTGTAATTGTGTTGATGTGGGTTTTGCATGCGAGCCACTGATTTAGTGAGTTCTCTATAAATGGTGAATACTGCTGGAGTCTTATAGATCTGGATACCCTGCTAGATGTTATTCACCTAAAAATAGACTGCTAAGAAGATTATACAATAATCACCTTAGAAAGGGACGAGTGACTTGGATCACGGTAGTAAAGGACACGATAGAATATAGAGTGATGGAGAATATGGTCTTTGATAGCATAGAATGGAAGCTTAGAATTCACAGTCAACACAGATAGATGGGACAATGGTTCATGGCAGCGGCAGAAGTGGTGATGATAATGACCCAAAGAAGGATGGATACTGAATGGTTAGATCTTCTATTGTAGGCCAGAAGGTCTAAGATTAATCCAAAACTATCCAAAGATTGTTTTTAATTTTTATGCAAAAAACAGTCCCAAAACAAGTCCAAAACAAGTCCAAAACAGCCCCTTAACCTCAATTAAAACAATTTACAGCAACCTTAAAACCAAAAGTGCACTTGCAGGATGTGTAGTAGCTCTCTTGGTGCAATTCCCAAGGTCAAAACACTTTCCTAATATGGCTCTTCTAGGCTTCCAAGCTCTGTCGCTCGCCAAAACCCTCCAAAATCCAAGTGGTTTGTTGCCAAAACAGCAGCTGAACAGTGCCTAAGCTTCCTTGACTTTTGCCACCAGCCAAAGGTCAAAACCCTAAAGGTTTTGTCGCCAGTATTTGTTCCACCAAAAACTGCTGTCACCTCCTCCTGGTGTTCTTTTATTAAGTGAAAAAATTAACACAACCCTAACTTATTACATATTGTCTAAAATGCCCAACTTAAACACATACAAAGACTAAAATACCGTCAAATGTCCTAAAAGAAACTTAAGAAATAAAAAGGTAACTTAGGAATTTGGACCTATGCTGCTGTAACTTAATTTGTGGGGTCCACATGGATGGGCCCTATAGCCCACTAAAGGCCCGTTAAATGTCTGATTGGGCCTGATCTACATATAAAAACTGTTTTGGACTGAAAACAGCCCATAATTTCATTAGATCAGGCCAAGAAGGACCTGATGGATTCAATTGGGTTTGGACCCCTTCATGTGTGTATGGATTCTGTGTTGATAGTCGAAACCCTCCAAGAATGTCCCTCAATCAGTGGAGTATCATCTTTCTATGCATCATCTTCGCACTTAGGAGATTATGTAGGGCATTCATGACAATAGAGATCTTAAATCACTGGTCTTGATTAAGAAACCACCAGCCCTACTCATCCAAAATGAATTCCTTAGGGACAGATATACTTGCGAAGGTTATGATTTTTTTTTTATTGGGAAAGAAAAAGAGGAGTGCTAAGGCTTATGATGTACAAATTCTTGATGGAAATGTCCATTTTCCAATGCTTGTAATGCGAATATTGTCTACTATGTTAGTATTTGATGAATTGGAGAAGTATTATTTAAAACCTTGGTGGAAGGGTCTTGTTTCAACCTCCAAGTGTCGTATTCTTGTTACTTCTAAATGAAATATTTATTATTTCTTCTCTTTCTTGCTACCTCTTCCATTTAAATGACACCTTGTCCCTTTTCTTGACTAGAGCAACTTTTTTTGTAACATGGGTATCCTCACCCACATTGGAGGTGAGACTAATCCCACGAGCATGTGTAAACCTCCCAATCCACATACATTGGTTAAGTCGATGGGGAGTGGCCCGGAGGGGTTGAGCATGAATCGAACTCAAGGCCTCGCTTCATGAGGCGGGCGTCTTGACTAGAGCAACTTTTTTTAATTAAAAAAAACCATGTTTAACATTTAGAAAAAGGGTCATTTCCATGGTGTTATACATGTTGTCACGCCTAATAGGAAGGAAAATGGAATCTATTTTCTTATTATATTATAGAATCTACCTACACTTCTATATGGATTTAACAAATATATATATTTGTTAAAATATCTATGCTTTTCATTTTTCAATATATTATTCATTTATGAAGTAACATTTATTGCACAGTAAAGTTTTTGATTGATGGTAACTTTGTGTTACTCACAAAATTTACATGAATTGGGATACAAAAACTCAATGTAGGATGCATATACTTTATCTTGGTCATATATCATATATGTGAAACTGAAAATGATCCCACACATTCGGCATATTTTATGTTTTGGTATAGCAATCAATAGCAATTTGGCTTTGATACTTGCACAATCCATCTCACCAATCAAGGCCATTCATTTGGTCCTGAAAACTTCTCATCGGCCAGCAGTCAGAAATTACACTTTTCAAAAAAAATGATTGCGACTATCCTTCGTTGGACTTGTTTCATTTAGCTGTCTATCCTTTGAAGCCAATGGAGCAATAATTATCTCATTGAAGGGATTCATTGGCATGACGGCTCAGTAGCAATTAAGGGTAAGTTTAATGCATGCCTAGTTGATGGACATCAAATTATATAATGATTTCCTTCAGTTCTACCTCCCTGCCAATATTTACAAGAGTGTAAATCCAACCATGCAACATGCCTGGAAGTTATTATATAGGAAATTTTAGTGAGTAAAAAATTGCAGGCAAACTTCATTTTAAATGAAAAAAATGCATGCGAAATGGAGATCCTTTGGATATCACACTTCTCCAATATTTAGTACTAAAAATGGGCCTAACAATACCTATCGGTTCTATATGACTAAAATACAAATTGGGTTTTCATTTCGAGATATGTGCCCCTAGAAATACTAGGATTTTTTTTTTGAAGAACAAAGTGGTCAGGCCTCTTAGAGCACCTGACTAATCTTTGAGGCAAGTGCAAACTTCCCTATCTACACAAACCGGGTAAAACTACGGAGAGTGGCCCTTTTGGGGAGTAGGATTGAATAAAAAGACTAGGATTTTCATAATCCTTCTATCAACAAAAGCGAATAGAAAAGAAAAAAAGATGAAAAGAGAAAAAGAAAAGAAAAACAAAATTTTATTTAGTTACATGAAAATTGAGTGAAACGTTAAAAAGTAATAAAAAAAATTGTAATTTTTTGGTGATTTAATAAAAAGAAGTTTCTTGAGAGATATTTAGGAGGAGAGAGAGATGTGGGTTAGTGGGAGAAAGATTTAAGGAGTTACATTAATAAATGATGTAGGTTAGTAAAAGGAATGCATAAATGGTAGAGAGAGTAACGTGGTACCAGGCACCTGTCAAACCATGTTTGTATAGCATAAGATGTTATCACTTTGCAGACAAACTTAGTATGCATTAACTATACTGTTTATCTATTTATCTATATTCAATTTATAATAAAGTTCAAGTGTTTCTATTTGCATGACCTTGATAGATGAAAAGAATCCTCAAGAAGGTGTTATTGTTAAAATGTCAGCCATTGGGTCCACAACCAAATGTTCACTTTCTGTATCTGTTTTCTGCAATGTGAATGGAGTCCAAGTAAGTAAATTGCCTGCCCACCCTGATAACTTTGTGCACGAATTTTTCTGTTTTTTATTAATACTGCTCATCCTAATGCTTCCTTGGAAATATATAATGCAGGGACCAAATTCATTGGATAAATTAGGGACCTGTGACTATGTGAGTGTGCAGAGCTTTTGTTGTTTCTTTGTTATTGATATTGTATGACATTGTAGATGTTTTATATCCCTGCCATACTGCATTTGGTTGCTGCCAATATAAGATGCTCTCTTTCATAAAAGGAGCACTTTGCAACTGTTCTTCAGGCTTTTTGTCAATTATTAGCTAGCATATTCAAGCTGAGGTAAACTTGATTTTTTCTTCCCTGAGTAACTCTTGTAACAAGACTATGTACAGGAAAAGGGTGTGCATGGAGTAGAATTAGGGCTGCAACTCGGGTCGGGCTTTAATAAACCCAACCCTAACCCATGTCACAACATATTGAACCTGACCCGACCCGACTCGACCCGAATTAAAAACCCGATTTAGTCAGCCCGACCCGACCCAAATTTGTAATACCCTCAACCCGACCTGACCCGACCCGACCCGACCTGACCTGACCCGTGTTGCAGCCCTAGGTCCAGATGTCCACTGTACTGAGGCTGAGATGTGAACAGATGAAGAAATGAGTAGATGAGCATGTGGAAGGGATAGGAAACAGTAAAAAAGTAACAAAAATTTGAAATTTAGCTGGTCTCCCGTCTTTCTCCATCACTTGTCTTGTCACATCTCCTTCCTCTCTTTCTCAGTAACATCTTCCACCCATCTCTCATTCCAAGTTTCTCCCCTCACCCCACTCACACGTCCTCCCACACACCACTCTTCCCTTTCTTTATTTTACTTTCACAATCACCACAGGGGTACCCCATTTTCAAATAACTCTAAACAAGGAAAGACATGTCAGTAGAGGAGATAGAAGGTTGAAGCAGAGAGAGAGAAACGAAAAATGGCGGAAGGAAGAAATGGACAGACAAACGGCGAAGAGGGAAAGGAGAAAATGAGAGAGATATGTTAAGGAAAATCACCTCATTACCCATCACCAAACGAGCAAAGATGGATATTTTCCTTTGGATTTCATTTGCACTTTCACTGAGGGAAGGTTTCCCATTCTCCAAAAGACTCAAGACATGCTACCCAGTCTTCTTGCCTTTGCCTCTGCCTCTGCCTTTGTATATATGAGAAAGAAAGAGAATGAGAGAGCTTAGGGTTTTTTGGTAGAGGGTTTTATACTAAGTTAAGAAATTCGAGTCGGGTCGGGTCACGTTAAAATTTAAAACCTCAGCCCAACCCGACCCGAATTTCGTTTGGGTTTTTCTTTTCCCAACCCAACCCGACCCTATGGCCCGATCCTTGTAACCCGACCCACATGATATCTCGGGTCCGGTCATGCAGGTCGGGTCAAAACCCGACCCGAGTTGCAGCCCTAAGTAGAATGAATCAAATTATCCAAAAATGCAGTAAAAATAACATCAACAGCATGCGAAGTGTCCAGAACAGAACAGTCTGAAAAAAAATCACAGGTTTATGAATCTGATAGTTGCACTGTATCAGATAGCATCCATAAATAAGCAGCAGATTTGATTCCAAACTATAAGGCACCCGACATATATCTTAAGCTATGAAAAAGTAGAGCCTATTAAGGGCCACAAAGGCTCAGTGATTAAAAGGTAAAAAGTATTTTCCACTAGCTGATCCACTTCCAAGAAGAAGAGGATGTGTCAAAGTATAGCCTTGGTGTCCCTGTGTTGAGTAATTTAGAAGCCACAAAACACCCAAAAAAGGGATTCTTTCTAGAGATTAGATCTCATAGATGTGATCATGCTGAAAAGTCAATAGCTTAGACTTAACTCACTCTCGCAGAAAATCTTTCAAAGATCCGCAATTTTGTATGTTGAGATCAAACACAGCAGATCTTTTGGATAAATGCAAATCTGGCTGAAAGGCTGTTCTTTTCGTGGCAAAGCATTCTCAAACATCTCTAAAATCAGGAGAATAAAAATCCAAAGTAGCTCCAATGGAAAGCAAGGTTTTGAGATCATGCAGTGGGCTCTACTTCAGAGACAACCAGCAGCTTCTGCAAGACTGGAAGAAGGATTGCTAAAAATTTATTTCAAATTTCATCAGGCTTTGATTATAATGCTAAGAGCCCTCTTAGATGAGATTTCATTTCCTAAAAGAGGATTCTTAGATGAGAGTTGGAGTGAGAAGAAGAAGAAATGGAAATGGATAGAAATTGTATCCTCTCTTTTCCATATGAAGCCTGTGTCTCATCCTTCCTCTACCTCCTAAGGTGTGCTCATCAAAAAGTTCCCTAGTCCTGTTTTGAGGTGGGGGATGGGAAATAACAGAAACTTCCACCATCTTTTTAACGATCCTTTCCAAGTGGTGGTGTTAGAGAGGTATCAGGTCATCTTTTGGCTTTTTGTTTGGAATCTTTTTTTTTTTTTTGAGGGGTGGGGGTTATAACATGACAATCTGGATTGGAAAGAGTGTTCAAAATATGCCGTCTGAACTAATGAAGGATTTAGATGTTGTTGTGTCATGTTTTCCTGCTTTTGGGTGTGTCCTTTCTCAATAAAGTTATCATTTAGAAATGGAACTTGTGTCTTGTGTAACATGAGATTGTCCCTCTTATATGCACGCCAACCCCCATTTTAGGGGTCATAAACAATTTCTAATTTATATTATTATCCAACTTAAATTCCATCCTTATTGTTACATGTTGGTACTGTCAAGATGATAATTCCAAGAGACAGTGCTCCAAAGGATAGAAGATGAGGGACTGTCATTTAAATGGTTCCACATCCACAAGACCAGAACAGCCCCATTATGAAGAAAAGAAGGATTTCAAATGGAGGATTATAGGGCAAGGGGGAGGTCATTAAAGGCAGGGATTGATGTCGTAAAATAGTATGTGATAAATTGATGGAGGACATGATTGTTGAAGAGGTTGAGCAGAGAATGAAAACCAGAAATATGGCCCCAGATAGATGGGACAAAAGGCTTTGATGATGTTGAACTCAAATACCCATTATAATTACAAAGCAAGATACATCCTCTTAACATAACACATATTCCAACATTTAACAGTTTGGTCTCTGGATTAGCATTTGCTAGTAACTACGAGAGCAAAGCTCTCTCTCTCTCTCTCTCTCTTCTTCTTCTTCTTCTTCTTTTCTGAGAAGTATTATAAGAAGCTAAGCTACAGAAAACTGTTAGTGTACATGCTTAAAGTGGACAAACTGAAGGTTGCTGGTGTCTAATATAAATAGAAATTTTTGAGTCAGTCTATTTCTCAAATTTCTTTGAGCATATTGTGAAGCAAATAAATGCAGTGCTATGTTTCCAACCTGATATTGCTCTATTTGTATGATTTGTGGTTTCATGTAGGCTACAGTTCTCAGACATCCTTCTGGCTGTCCTACAATCATCTCTGTTCATGGAAGAGGGTGGGGGTGGTTTGTCACATTGATCACAATGTATGTGATTTTCTCATTTCTTTAGTACTAAATTGGGAAAGAACATTTCAAATACATAAGCATGATCATTTATTGTTCATGGATAGAATTACGTTATTAAGGAATCAATTGATTCATTTACTGCTTTACAGATTTTTGTGCCTGTTTGGAGCCTATTTGCTGGCTGGAGCAGTTTACCGGTACTTCTTCCTTGGTATTCGTGGAAAAGAGGTAATTTTTGAATGTTCATTTACTTAATTCATGTCGATCTTTTCCTTGACAATTCTGTGTGTTTATTTCACTTGGGTTTTCAATTTTTATGCGGAATACACCATCTGGTATCCAAATTAATACAGAGTGAGACCCATCCTGGATGGAAGATGGAAATATGGATAAACAGGATCTGAGGTACAATACCCAGATAGCTCTAGATGCAGTTCCCATCACCCATATCCAAAATTAACAAAAAAAATTGCTAAAAACCCAAGTATTTTAGAGGAGACATGCCTGCTAAACATTTCTAAGAACCTCTAGAGATTTCTGGAGAAAGAATTGTTGTAGCAGAATTTGGAGCTTTCAGATCACACACAAACCAATACACAAAACTAGTGTTTCTGGATCCATAACATTCAACAAATTGAAAAACCATCAAATAGAATGAAACATGGTGAAACTGAATGAAACAAATCTTGCAACATTGCTAGAAAAGGCCCTAGGTTCTGACTCCGTGCAATGAAGTGGCTCCTAGACATTCATGCTTATTTACACTCATATAGCTATCAGTATTTAGGCAAAGGGGAAATACCGTTTTTCTTTTGAACAATGAGAAAATACCATTTTGAAAACACCAAAACCAAATAATCGTGTTTGCACATCTTATTATTGTTGTTGAATTTATTATTGAGTTCAAACAAATCTAAAAGGGTTTTTGACATTTATAACCACCATTAAGACCTAGTAACTCATAGCCTATTAATTAGACCAAGAAAATTACAATAAATTTGTAATTTATCTGTTTGGTCTCTTTACTAAGGTGCATTCGTATGGATGTGAGTCTCGAAGTCTGACATAGGTGCAAGGTGTTGGACTCAACAAACCCAAAAAATAGAACACAAGGACACGACCAATTTTATATAATTTAAATGCAAATGAAAATGAGCTGTGAAAATAACACTGTTAGAAAGTAATGACTGGTTTTTTACTCTAAATATTTAAATGACAAACCTTTAAATATATATAATATTAATTATTTTTTTGGTGGGGGGATGGGTTTATAGACAGGAGTTGCAACTGAATAGGCATTATTTATCCAATATGAGGTCTACTAATTGGATTCTCTAAGGATGATTGGATTTCAATTTTTTTTTTTAATAAATGACCTGAACTCTATTTTGGGGGAGATTGACAAACAGAATTATTTGAAGTGTGCTTTTGCAAGGTAGTCCATTAATAATGGACTGGACAAATTCGATATTCCAGATCAACTTATTGGATTGTCCACCAATAAAATTGCAACTCATGGAACCATATGTTAATTGCAGAATTAATTCATCTCCATGATGTGTATTAGTTAGAACAGTTCAGAACTAATAAATGGACCTCTACCAATTTTTTTTTTTTTCTATAGGTAGTCCCAAACTTGGACTTCTGGAGCAGTTTACCACAACGAGCACAGGTATTTCAAATTGCAATCTTATGAACTGCTGTTGGATTCCTCTGGAAGTGTGTTTGTTTATTCATTTGTGATCATTGGTAGGGATCTATTGTGAGGTCTATGTCTGGTCCATCATGGTAATGAATTTTCATTTCTTTAATGGCTGGACCTTAACTCAGCCTGACATAGTTCCTTTCATATTATAAATTGTGTCTTATATAAGATGTATATACTGAGATATGTGTATAGTACTATTCTGTGGGATTTTGAATCCATGACAACATGGAAGTGGTCTTGAAAGATGTGGATGGAAACGGCAGCCAATAAACAATTTCTTTTTGCTGGTTGAGAACTATGATTGTGGAGTGGTGGAGAGAGAGCTTCTCTTTGTTTGTTGGCAACATTCTAGAATGGGGAAACAGCGATCTGGTTAGAACTTTTAGTATAGCGGGAGTGGTCTTTGATACCTTCATTCCCACGGATAGGAGATCTGGTAAAAGAAGAAGTTTCAAATAAATATTGACCTTTGATTTTGAAGCAATAATCATCTTGAAAATTGTTAGTTGATCATTTTTGGTGGGATACAATTACCCAAGAACTTAGCACTGGCCCTATGCAATCTCTGTGGATTTGTAAAAGGTGCCCATCATCATCTTATAAATTTGTGCTTTGCCTATTCCTTCTGAGATCATACTGGTCAACTAAGTAAGGAACTCCTTCCTGTTTGGCCTCTGGTGCTGGTTGTTTAATTATCTCCATATTATAATGCTTGTGTTGCCTGTATTAAATGCATCATGCACCATCCCAGCAACACCACCTCCACATGATACACACACACAATCTTATCTCATGCACACTAACAGTGAGCTCCAGGTGAGCATCCAACTTCATAAGCTTGTTGATGAGCTATTACATCCTGCTAAAAGCTCTTGTTACTCTGGGATCTCAACTTTATTGAAATTCATTTATTGGTGCCTCACTACAGGGAATGTGATTTTCACCCTCTCTGCTTCCAAACACATCTTGACTATCGGCATCTATCTGATGTTGTCTTCTCAGCGTACACTTTCTTTTGTTGCTTAGCTATTTACTGCTATCTATTCTTTTGCGTGGGTTGAGGGGAGGTCCTTCGCAACTTTGACCTGCCAAGTGTTGTTTTCATTAGTGAAATTTCTCCACTCACCACCTTTCTGCAGTAATTGCACTCAAGAAGCTCATTGCTTGCATTAGTGACTTCACAGTGATTTCATTTAGGTCTGCATTGCACATAATTTTGATTTTTTTTTTCCAAAGACCAAAAAATAATGTATTTAATTTCAGGACTAGCAATAGAATACTCGTAACTCTATGCACAAATCCCACACCCATATTCACGTTGCATCCTATGGATGCACTGGTATACTGCTGACACAGATGTTTTTGGTTATCTGAATTGTGATCAAATTCTGCATGCCGATTCATTAGTTTACCATCATTTTGCTACAACCACCATTTGATGATCTGCTTGTTAATGTTATATTACTTTCATCACAACCACCACTTGATGCCCTGGTGTTCCATCTGTCTCTTTTTTCTCCCCTGTCTAGGGTTTATTTGGATCCTTAGTAAGAAGATTCAGAAGACATCCACAAGGCAGTCAAAGTTCATATTCGCCAGTCAACTTCTGAGCAGGAGCATTTCATCAATATTTCATTGGCAATTTCATTTTCAGAAAACCCGATCCTGTGTTGAGTGTTGCTAGCATTTGAATCAGAGGAAGCATTTTTCGTGTATCCACGCGGTTGAACCTGTTTGGCCACCAACGAGCCAGAGTGAAATCTTTGAGATGTAGCATCTTTTCTTGTTCACTGTTATAAAACTAGATTCCTTCTAGCATGTATCTTATTACTCATCTTGATAGAATTTTTTTTGCAGAGTAGTGTTATTGTTCTTTCATCAGGATTCTATGGCACTGCATAAACTATTACTTTGGTAGACTCAGATCCATTTTATATGATATTTCTGCTTGTTAGGCAAATTTTAGTCTAGTGTTTATTTTAACTAAAAATTATATATGAGCTGAAATGGCTAATATGACCAAACATGGGTCAAATGATTTTTTTCTCTTGAGGGAATGATTAATTAGTATCATGCAAATTGTATCTGCTTATGCATCTTGGTATTTTAGAAAATCAAGATTGCGATTTTGAGAGAAGACTTGGATTTTGCCAAGTAGGTTTCATAAGAATATTTTTGAAATCCCTAATTTTACTTTAATACCTTGGCCTTTTGGACCCATTGAATGCTAAAGAAAATAAAATAAGAACATCTCTATTCAAATGTTTTTACAGTTAGACATTTCATAGAACAAAGTATCTTTTCTTATCATCTTCTCTGACTGCTTTATCATCTAGAAAGTTTGTCACTTTTCATCATGTAGCCAATAATAGATAAATGGAATAATGTTGGGTGATGATGGCGATGGATAAGATTGAACTTGGCTTGTATTTTTTTTTTTTTAAGATTAAGGTATTCAGACGTTTCACTTGACTAATTCTTAGAACATGTGTAAACCTCTAAATCTGCACGTTAAATACTAATCGTTGTTTCTATAATTCTCCCACTTAGCAAGTTGCCTATACAATTTTTTCCACATAATTTTTCATGGTTTTCTCACATTGTTGATGTCTAACACAACAGAGAAGTCCAATTTGAAAGGTTTTCATGCGATCAATCCCTACCTGGTTTTTTTTTTTGTTCTCTGTTCAATTTCTTTTTGGTTTTTCATATTAATCTGTTTTTAGGTTAATTTAAAAAAAAGTTGTTGATCTTCTTATTTTTTTGTGAATTTTCTTTTTATTAAGTTTATAAAGTTTTGAGTGAGGAGGGAATCTAGTGGCACCCATTTCATTTGAAGAGAGGATCACCCACTCATTGATGTGAGGCGTATTATCTTGAGCACTTAGGTGTAGGGCTCATCAAATAAAGTAGTTAGTAAACCACATTTTTTAATCCTTCTAAAATTTAATCAGTTTAAATTATTTTTTAATTGTTAAACTTTATTTCCTTTAAAAAATGGATTTATTGATTGGGTCAAATATTCAAGGAATGATCTTTCAAAAGCACTCATCACTACTCTGGTTGATGATGATGGTGATAATTCTTTTTATTGTATAACTTTTAGATTTTTGTGAGGATTTTAAAATTGAGATTAAGTTGAAACCAGATTATAAGTACCTAGAATTAACATGATATGAAGAGGATTAATACTAAAAGACATGGCCAAAGAGGTTTCAAACCAGATACAGATTGATAATGAGAGATTCGGTGAAAGAATATTTATTTTAGTATCAATGGTTTTAACAAAATATGCATGATACTGAGATCTTGATATCAGGAAGTATCTACTATTTTCAGTCAAACACGTAATTCTTGCATGACAAAAAAATTCTCACTTTTTTTTTTTTATCCTGTGGGGGCTCAGAAAGTGACATTTAATTAGAAGAAAAGTGGAAAATAAATGATTACTAAATCATAATTCAAAGGGATTAGGAGTGATCACCAATAACCCGTATTAGAAAGCGGGAGTCTTGACTCTTGAGTTTATTCCCACTTCATCCCAAAAGGTCACTTCTGATAAAATTATCTGGTACCTGTGGATAGGGAGACTTGCAGATATCCAAGGATTAATCGAGTGCTCTAAGAGACCTGGACACTTTGATCATATAAAAATCATTACTAAATCATAAACCGAAATGATCTTAAAACGAGGAGACTTAGCTCCTAATATAGTTATCATGATAAAAAAACAAACATGTAGATATTATTTCTTTTCATTTTCTATTCAATTAGCAATTTAAAACTCTAAATTGCAAACCACATAAATTAAATATCCGAAATTCAACAGTAATGTTTTAAAATTCTTTCAAAACAATTTGATTTATTATGAAATCTGCTAAATTCCAACATGGAAATTTTATAGAAGGGTTGGATAGTATTTCACAGTAGACAATTAGAAATAGCCAAGGTTTCTTAAACAATTTGTTCTTTGTTCATGATTTGAGTTTTAATATTGTGATTTTACTTTACTTTAAAAAAAAAAAAGGTCCAGTATTAATTTGGTGGCTATCTTCTTTGGGGATTCTAATTTGAAGTCTATTTTTGAATTGTGTGGCTAAGAGGGTTTTAAAGAAAAGCTCTTGCATGTGAGTGATGGGAATCGTATATAAAGTCTTGTCAAGGGTTTTGGAATTTAAGAAAATCAACTAAAAAGAGTGATTTTTTTTTTTTTTTTTGAGTTATATTTGAGGAAAAAAATGCTCATCCACAATTAAAGGCTCTTTATCTTTCAACAACATAAGCATTAACATCGAATACAATTCCATAGAATAAGAATTCTTTGTTAAGAACCCAAGAAATAAGAGATAGAATTTTTTTTGAGAAAATTAACAAGGCTTTTCTTATTCGTAGAGATCGGGCTTCACTCAATTTCATGAAAATAAAAATTTTGATAAAAAGAATAAAAATTTTTGGATTTTCACAACTTAACACAAAGTCGGATTTCTTAATTTCATGATCACTACTGGATAATATGATTAGAAGATAAACATATTTTTTTTATAATATTGTCTTAAAAAAAAAAAGGACAAACCAACTTCTAATATCTTTGTGAAATCTTGGAATTGGTTTCATCTCTTTAATTCTCAACCTAAAGTTTGAATTTCTCTTTGCCTAAAATAGAAAATAAATATCATTACAAATGATCTAATGCCTAGACGAGACATGTGGTTTATGTCTTTTTTGACTTGTCTTGTGTTCTTTATCATTGGAAGAAGGCTTTTTTTTAAAAAAAAAAAAATTATTGTCCCAAAACTCAACTGAACTTCATTATATCAAACTTTATTTTCAAATAAATATAAATTTGATCCGACCCAACTTACAACTCTAATTCCAATGGCCAATGGGTCGCCACAATCAAATTCTTTTTTTCTTCTTTTTAAGAAAAAAATAACTAGTATAAACAATTACAAATTTTTATAAATATGAAAACTTAGATTTGAATCCAATTTTCCTAGTGGGTGATGGAAACAATTGAATAGATTACCAAAATTTATAAAGATGTCAATAAATTGAAAAGAACAAATTTAAGAGGGGATTGATCTTACGGTCAAGAAGAAGCTTCCTTTGTGAAAGAAGTTCTTAAATTCGATTCACGTTTAACATCCGTCTTGGTGACTTCTTGTAGTTATTTATCTTACGACTAGTCAAATTAAAATATCTTTTGTTCAAATACAAAAGTGAGATTTCTGAATACTTTCGTCGTAAAAAAAAAATGAAAGAAACAAAAGAGAATTTGTAAAGATGCAATGGTAGATGCCTCCATTTATTTATTTAGAAATGGAATATGGAAAAGGAAGAAAATATCAGAGGAGGTGAGTGCTGTGCACACGAAAGATAGAAAAAGAGAGAGATTGTGATTGTTGAATGTGAAGTTGATAAATGATAACATGTGGCAGACAAGGGCAGTGGATGCATGGCCACTCACTTATCATGCACTCATCTCTACAACACTTTGCACAATTGGACCATCCAAATCATAGACGTTTGTAGTTTGTACTATTTTCAATGACAATGATATTGCCTAATGCGACTCATTCTATTGTTTTTTTCTTCTTTTTATGGAACAATTGATTATCTAAAAAGTTGCCCAAGATGGGCTCATTGTGATAGAGAGAACGAGTGATTGAAATTAATAATAATAATAATAATAATACTAATAATAATGTATTTCAAGTGAGGGTTTTTTTTTAAGACAAAGGTATTGAAGTGTCTAATTTGACTAATCTTTAAGACATGTATAAATCTTTTAATCTGTATTCAGATTGAGTACCTTTTCCTTATTACCAATCATGTGGTTGCAACATCACGAGGAAGAGCATACTATGCAAGGTCAAGACAAAATGACTTCATGGAGCCCATGATCATTATGATTTATGGGTCTTTGATGAACTCCACGAGCCAAGTGAAGGAAGCGAGTTATATGGAGCAATATAGGGGAGGAAACTGCCTTTGCAAACACCATCCTTTGATGGGCAACATCAGGGTTCTGCGTACTAAGTATGAAAGATTCTAGATTTTTATTATTAATGGAAGGAGAATTTCTCGACTTTCATTGGATAAATAAAAATTTACTAATCTATTTTTTTTTTTTTAAATTTACGTGTGAAAAACTTTAAACACGATATATTTATAAACCTAGTTTTTCTATGTTACTAAGCAGGATATATTTCCTTTGCTTTGATATCTTAAGTGAGTTTTCTTTCCTTCCGGTCTTTTCAATCATGTCTTTTGAGGATGTCTCTCAAGTGAGTGAATTTTTTCAAGTCAACAAGAGGTCTCTGGAGCTTGAAGACGTTGAGTATAGTATAATAGGAAGTGACCCTTTTTTGTTGAGGGGTGAGACGTCTTAATTCTTATATATTTCAATGATTTTTTATTTTAATGGATACAATGGTTAATTTCTATGACTATTTAAATGCAAGAGCCATACATTTGCATTAAAATGGAGAAAGACATATTATAGATAAATAAGAAGGATGCCACGTTTCATTCAACATATAAGAAATTATAGAAAGAGAAGATTGATAACAAGAATTCACACGAATACAAATCTAAGATAAATTTTAAATCCAAGGACTCATTATATAATCTTAAATGGGTGACATTCAAGGTCTTGATGGCCATTATAAATTGGTTTATAATGGGTAATTTCTCAAGCATGAGTGATTATTTGCAATTATAATATAAAAAATAATATAAATTCTATTACAATTTCAATCACTTAGATAAAATAAATTATTTTATTTGATTTTCACAATATATGGACTAAATACAAGAAAAGTTTCAAGTAAAAAGTTATATTTACGTTATGACAATAATTTCAAAATAATAAAATGAGCGAATAAAATGATAACTAGTCAAAATCAGTTTTTTAAACATTAAATAATTACATAATTTACTTAAATTACATCATACATATTTTTTTTGAATTAACGTGTGGGAAACCGTTGGATACCGAGTGTAAAATACCATGGGTAAGTCCACTACCCATAGGGCACACAAAAGTTAGGTTACAGGAATTTGAACCCGCAACCTCCCACTACTCAAGCTAAAGGCAACTAATTGATCTACACCCATGTGAATAATAATAATAAAACAAACTTCAAAGAGTTGGAAGACAATCAAGGCGCCTACCTCAAGAAACGAGGTCTTGAGATCAATTCCTGCTCTCAACTTAAAGTGGTTATTCTCAATTGTTTACCCAACCTACTTCAAGACTTAGTCAAATAAATTATCTCCTTATCCCAATCAAAATACATCGTAAAAATATTAAAAGAAGCAAATATTTTTATCTTAATGATGATTTACATAGACTAAAACTTACTAAAATCATTATTTAAATAATAAATCAAATTAATGAAAATAAAATTAGTTAGCTAAAATAAAAAATAATTACAACTCAATTGACATTATTTCCTTACATCATTACCTTAAAATGGGACATTCAATGTTTTGATTTCTCCAAAATTAATGCCGATTTTCAAGGAAGAACTTGCAAGCTGACGTGGCTAAAAAAAGTTCCATGTTCGAAAACCAAAACCCTAGCACAGTATCTTCGGTCTGCTTCTTCTATTTCCACGTATCTCTATCGTTTCAGGGCACAAGAGTCGAGATTTCCATACAAAAACAAAATTAAATAAAGAAAGAGAAGGAAGACTCTCATCCAAAATTCGATTCTATCTTCCTCTAATCTCTCTTTTCTCCTTTCGATTCTCTTTCTCTCTCAGATGTGACTCTCTCTTTCCCTGAGCATAAATTATTGTTAGGCGACAACACAAATTCGCCCTCACACGATAGTGATCTCAATTCCCTATTTCTGTATTTCAATCCCTTCTTATATGGTCCAGTCCCAACATTCTAATCCCTCAAACCCTAGTTTCCTCAGCCCCCTCGTTCTCTTTTTCTCCCAAAGCTGAGGGGAAGGAAAAAGAAGAAGAAATTTTGTTAGTCTGCCAGACATACGCCATTGGATAAAGATTGAAAATTGTTATTTGACTGACCTTATATGATCCAGTCCCAACAAAAGAAACCCTGAAATCCTACTTTTGCGAGCCCCTCTTCTCTTCTTCTCTTGCTAATGGCAGACGCGTCTCCCAAGTTCCGCGAGAGCACCGAATTCCGTGACCCAGTACCGGAATTCCGACCGGAGATTGCAGTCTCAGCGCACGATGGGCTGGAATTTTGGCAGTTCATGGTCGCCGGATCTGTGGCCGGGTGCGTCGAGCACACTGCCATGTTCCCAATTGACACGCTCAAAACCCGTATGCAGGCCCGCCCGTCTTGCTCACCTGCTGCCGGCCTCCGGCAGGTGCTCAGCTCAGTGCTCAAGCTCGAGGGCGCTGTGGGGCTCTACCGCGGCATCGCTGCCATGTGTCTCGGTGCTGGACCCGCCCATGCTGTGTATTTCTCCGTCTATGAAACTGCAAAGCAGCACCTCTCTAAGGGTAATCCCAATAGCCCTGCGGCCCATGCCACATCTGGGGTCCTTGCTACCATAGCGAGTGATGCTGTCTTTACGCCTATGGATATGGTGAAGCAGCGGTTGCAGCTCCGGAGCAGTCCCTACAAGGGATTGATGGACTGCATGAAGAGAGTGTTGAGGGAAGAGGGATTCGGGGCGTTCTATGCATCATACAGGACAACCGTTCTGATGAATGCTCCGTTTACTGCAGTTCATTTTAGTACATATGAGGCGACCAAGAGGGGGCTGATGGAGGTTTCGCCAGAGAGTGCACATGACGAAGAGAGCTTGATTGTTCACGCCACAGCCGGGGCTGCTGCTGGCGCACTGGCAGCTGCCGTCACAACTCCTCTTGATGTTGTCAAGACTCAATTGCAGTGTCAGGTAACTATTCTCTCCTCTTCTCTTATTCTTCTATTGTTATGCAGAGTACTATTCTATAAAAAACATCAATATTTGTGTAGACAGTATTTACCTAATTAAAAAGATCATCTTGGATTGGTGGACTGAAAATGGAGTTTGAAGTGAAAATATAAGTACAGGTCTTTATGTAGTGTAAGAAAAAATGAAACATAATGTCACTCAGGATAGATCTTTCATATTACTATTAAATTCATGTGAACGTATGTTGGATTGAAAGGATGAACAGTGAATCTTCAAGGGTGGAGATGTACACGGAACCATAAAAAAATTTAGCGTTTGATTGAAATGTGTTCTCACACTTTTTTCCCTTGAAGTGCAAAGATTTTCATAATTGAGGAAATGGTAAAAAAAACTATTAATGTTCCCCCCACCCCCACCCCACCCCCGTCCTCCCCCCACAACCCAACAAAAAAAAAAAAAAACCTCCCATCATACTGCCTTTAGATGTGGAAGACACTGACATCCATATATAGCATTGTGCAAACTTATGCCTCATTTGCCAAAGTGCCTCAATTGTTCCTGATGGGACATGGTTATAACCACCATGACTGGCAGAAATGTCAGAACTACCATGACTATCATTAAATTTTGGCACTAGCGTCCTTCACCATGTGAAAATGAATCCAAACACAAGAAGAAATTCTAATGGTCCTTCGTTGATCTCTACTCTTGAACCTTCATTGTCTAACTCTAACCTTTTTATCATCCCCACTCCCATAGAACTTTTAGTGGGCAAAACAACACTAGCCTTATGGAAGAGAACATGGATGATGGACTTCTTTTCTGTTTGTGACCCATATATAAGAGGCCTATCAGTTTAATACTGTGATTTTCTGAAAGGTAAGAACCATCAATATACATGGATTTCCCATCTTCCTTTGTTCCGAATATAGGACAACTTTCACCATAAAGAATTCTGAGGGTTCGAGACACAAGCACTGCAATTATACTTGAAGGTCAAAATGGTGATTCCTGAAAAAAATTGAAGGTTGGCTAACAAGTTAACCCCATTAGCATTTGATAGCTTCTGCAGGTACTTGGGAACCATACCACTTGCTAACCAGTGTTACGAAATTGTCCAAAATGAAGAAGTGTCTCTTCATTTCTGCATCATAAAAAGAAAGAAATTGGTTACAAAGAGGTGGATTTCCACGACATGTCTTTCCATATATCCATCGTTTTTTCATAAGTACCTATAGTATGACTCCTTTCCTTTCTCTTTCTTTCTTTTTTGAAAAATCTAGACATGCACAAATGGTAGAGCTACAAGTTAGGTTGGCTCACAAATAGAACTGTCTGACTTGATGCGAAGATAGCTAGGGTTGATTAGGACCCCCAAGATTTAGAGTATGGTTGATTCTAGGTTTGAAGACCTGTGATTTTAGGTTTGGTCAAGGGAGAATAAAAAAAAATCAAGATTCAGCAACCGACCCAAATATTTTAATTATATTATATAGCATAATGTTTGAGCTAATTCTATATAAAAATTTACAAACTGTAGCAATAATACACATCTCTAATTTGCTTATGTGTTCTTGCTTGTGCCTCTCTCCATCCTTTCCCTCATTATCTCATCCTCTTTCGTGGATTTTCTAGTCTCTTGTCCTTTCCACCTTTTCGTTACCATTTTGGCTCTCTGCCCTTCTGTATTTTTTCAGGTTTGAATTTTTTCGGACTATTTTTTTTTTTTTACTTTTCCCCTTTTATCTTAGTTTTCCCATATATGAATCTGTTGGGACTACTTTGATTTTTACATTCGTCGGGCTTTGTCATCTAGGCCATCTTTTTTTAAAAAAAATTAGTTCCATGTAAGCAGCATTCAACCTCATTAAGATCCCCCCGGGTGCTTCCATTGCTCTCCATTTCCTTGCGATTTAATTTATTTGTCTATTTCACAGTATCTTCCAACTTGCTTAATGAAAGAGTAGGGAAAGCCATTGAGCCATGGTGGCCTTGTCTGAGTTCATATTTTAACTACTTCCACTGCCTCTTATTCTCTGTATGCCCCTCTGAGCAATAACTGCATGTCACCCTACATCAATTTGAATTCCAGCTTAACATATTTTGGAATTGATCTATGAGCTGCTAGTAGGACATTGATAAACATTGTTGATTTTTTTTGTTTAAAATCTAATGTGCCTTCCATTAATAAATTTTTTTCTTTAATAAAAATTCTCTTTGCATTTTGCTACCGTAAAAAAAACCTTGTTTTTCTAACTCCTTTCTTTTTATTATCTAGTCTTCTTTCTCTATACGATGATCTCCTTGTCATAGGAGTTATTGTCATTACCAAAGCCTTGCCCTTCTATCTGGCAGGTAACAAAGGCAAATTATTTTACTAGAGAAATAAAGAATCAATTACATCAAGGGAAACAAGGGTCTATAAGGACTAGACCCTGAAAAAACACATAAGAAAAAACAGAAATACAAAACATCCATATAACAAATACAATCAATTGAGCACCAACCCTGCTCGAACTCTTGTCTCAAAGATGGAAGACGCCTGAAACTGAGTTGTCGCCTTCATTTTTTGATAAGAAGTCTGCCAAGCCATTGGCTGTGCCGCTAACATTGGCAAAGAATGCATTGAGTCTTGAAGTGAGAGCCCTTATCTCCATAACTGTGGTAATCAAACTCCAGAGGAGTCGCTTCAATCCCTTAGCTCGATTGCATTTGTCGAATCCCCTTCTATCACTAGTTTTCCATGCCCGTAGACTGTCCAACTCTCCTAATACTATGAAGCTCCACCTTGTTCGAATCCCTAAGCCCCACCGACTATGTGAATACTAGGAATGTTATGCCGTTGTGGTCTCTCAGAACACCTCCTTTCCCCTCGTTCTTTTGATTAATGAAGTTAACATTCAAAAAAAAAAGTTTTGGGCTAGGTTAGGTTGGGTCAGTAGTTAAAAGAATTTCATTCGGGTCAGGTCAGGTCTGACTGAAAATTTGCTCTTTAGAAGGGGATTTCATGGAGATTTGAGTGATTTGTTTCCAAGTAATCACATGTGGAGGTATCTTTATAGTTTTTTTTTTTTAAATTCTCAAGTAAAGAGAACAATTATGCTCATAGATGACAAAAGAATTCACCCTTAAATACACGGTACAAGCATGAGAAGAGACACCACAAAGTCTAACAACCCCAAAACAAAATCGAAAATCAATTAATCAATTGCTCATAGAAGGCAAACCCACCCTCTTTAGCTGGTCTATGAGCTTCTTTATCATTCATGCCTGAGGTTTTTTTGGTAGTTCTAGGCCTTGGGTCTTCTCATGCTCATCCTGTCTTTGAGAAGGGTTTCAACCAATGTTATCAGAATCGGACCGTGTAACGAACCATCTCCGAGCAGGTCAGGGTTCATCCGGGTTCCACCGCGGTAAAAGCCGGTAAGTATTAAAATAATATAAATATTATATATAATATTAAGTAAGATATAGTTTATCAATAGCATTAATATAAATATTAAAAATAACATTCAAACTCTGAGTAATATATCAAAACGGTGAAATATATGGGATAGTAATAGTAATAAACATTTATATTTCAAATATATACATTTTTTAAGGGGAATATTAAAAAATAAAAAAATAAAAAATTTAAATATCTGAACCGAGGTTCACGGTTCACGGTCTTTGGGTAAAAACCGTGGGTCTGACCGGTTTTATGCAGTTTTGACCTAAGGGAGGTTTTTGGGGACCGAACCGCAGATCCGGCGGTGAACCGCGGTTCGGTCCGGTTCTGATAACACTGGTTTCAACTTGTACATTCTAGATTTTACTCTTTCAATAAAGTTCCCTCAACATTGTTTCTCCTCACCAACATTGAAAGCCTTGTCTTTTGGCCAGTCTCTAACTCAACTTTGTTACATCCATCATAATTTCATCCATATTGCTATATGGCTTGCAATTTGCACCACAATCCTATTACCTTTCTGAGACACCCTCCCAATCTAGACTCCCCCCAGGGAATTTGATTGTTCCTCTTTCTCCATACTCCCTTGGTTTCATCTTATCTCTGAACTCTCAGCCAATCTACCTACTTGATCCTCCTTGCTCTGTACATCAAGGCTACACTCAGCATTCAAAACCAGCTTTTTCAACCTCTGTTTCCTACTTGAATGTCACAAATGTGGAACTCCTTGCTATAGATTTTTCCATATAATTGAGGTGTCAAGCGGCATTTCAGCATTCCCTATTCAATTCCCCTCCGATCTAGTAGGTTTTCAATGAATGGGAGATTGACCCCTCCCACAACTCTCCGGTCACGTTTTCATTTTTTTGATTCAGATGTTTGAAGTTGACTAATTGACCCCCTTGAAGGCTTCCGTTTGTGGCCAAGCCTTGGTTGGTTCTCATCTGCAAACTATGGTCTTAGTTGTCTATGAGCATCTCTTCCATTTTAATCCTAAGAGGATGGTACATTTTGCATGGATATTGGCGGATGAGTAATGAATAATAATGATTGAAGTTTTCCCTCCCTAACTACACAAAATTTATGCATATTGAAAGGAGGGAAAAACATAGTGACATAAGTATGTCATCGAAGCAAGTTTAGGGCAGGTGATAAGTGGAGGATAGCCTTGCTTGAAGAGCTGAATGAGTGGCTTGTTGTGCTCTTTGGGCTATCAAATGTGCTTTACGCAGTCATGCATTTTGATTAAGCAGGTTTTGATACCATTCATCCATAAATGCTTGGTTGTTGCTTGATGATATTCTACTCCATGATCCATATTTTTACGGACTCACAATGGATATACTGGTGGTTTTGGATGTGTTGCAAACAAAAAACACCAAAATATTGCACATTTACCAGTAATATTTGGCCACTAGATTATAGTGATCCCCTTTTTCTTGGTGGTTGGGCTGCACATTCATGGTCCTTCAATCCAACTGTTTGATTACCTCACCTAGTCACTCCCCAATAAGAGTGGTATTCCACTCCATAACCCAGATAAGGAAAGGTGTGCACAGCTTGAAATTATCCAATCTGCCGCCAAGGAATTCACCACTTAATACCCTTTTAAGGTTTTTGCTTGACCATAACATAGGCATTACATTCTCACTAGCTTCTAATGCAAATCTTATTATAGAGTTATTTATCATTTATCTATGGTGGTGCAGGGTGTATGTGGATGTGACAGATATACTAGCGGCTCAATAGGGGATGTGATTCGTACCATAGTGAGGAAAGATGGTTATGCAGGACTCATGAGGGGATGGAAGCCCAGAATGCTATTCCATGCACCTGCTGCTGCCATCTGCTGGTCAACCTATGAAGCGTCTAAATCCTTCTTCCAAGAACTCAATGATAGTCGCAAGCCTTCCTGAAAAAGCGGATGAAAACAAATTTTTGCTTCTCTTGTAGGTTAACTTTTCTGATCGTCAGTAACTACTACTTGATTGAAGCCTTACAGTGATGCTGCAAATTAAAAATGAAAGCATCTCTTTCCCATGTTGTTGTAATCAACAGGGTGATAATGCTTGCCGACGATTGGAAAAATTTGTTTGTATTGTATATTTCTGTTCACATGATAATTAATAATGCTATTGAGAATTCAAAGGCTTTTGAATTGTTATTTCATTTCGTTTTGACTCAATTGTCTGTCAGGGGAATACATGATGGAAAGAAAATAACTCATTGACACTGTGAAACAAAACCTTTGTATTTCCCAAAATGGAACAAATGACTCTTGCTGGCTATACAACTGAACGAGATTGCATTATTGGTGGTTTATCCCTTGGAAAACCAATTGGGATGACCCAGTAGTTCATCCTCATTGGCAATTCATCTTGGTGTGTCATTGTTCTTTGGTGAAAGCTTTTAGATGGCAATATTTGTGTGTTTAGCTCAGCCTTGCATATTTGATTGTATTTTGAGTCAATCAAGTCATTTGAGTGGTTGTCAAGGTTTTCTTTATGATCAAGGTATTCAGGTGTTTTACCTGACTAATCTTTGAAGCATGTTTAAATCTCCAAATTTACACATGTCGGGTACAAAATAATTGGGAGGTTTTTTTCTTCTTTTTTTTTTGGGGGGCTTGATTCCAAGATTTCTTACAAAAAAAATCCCAAGTTTTTTTTAAAAAAAAATCTTGCGACCTTTGGGCCTAAATTGCCCCCAGATTTTTATTTTTTAAAGAGAAGCGTGAAATAAAAGAAAAAGAAGTCATGCTTGAAGATGGATAAAAAAATTCTTCTAGTTAATGCCACTTGAAAACTGTCTGTTGACTCCATTGAGAATCTGAGATGGTTGAGCTCGATCAAGCCATCAGTGTTTTTGTGTTGTAGGCCAATTCGGACTTTGACCAATCATAGCATGTAATCATTAAAAAGAGAAAACAATAATATACATCCATCAGTCTCCACTTATCCACCATGGGCATCCGATTCATATTCTGGTTTCATATTTGTAAACAAGTGAATTCTACCATTTAACCACGTTTGAACTTTGGACACCACAGCAATTTCACACAGTAAATCCAGCCTGAGATTTCTGCTAGCTGTATGATTGCTGATTCAGTGACTTAAGCATGATTTTTTTCTCCCATCAAATAATGCATACAATTATATTTCGAGTTTGGAGACCTTATAATGCTATCTATGAAAAAGTGTTCATACGGGGTAGCCCCTTTTGAGAATTAAAGGCACTTAAACATCATCATTCTTATGATTGTGGATCATTTCCTTCAGGTGGGTCTTTGTTTGGAGACAGAAATGGAGGAAAAATGCCTGCAAACTTTTTTTATTGAAATTAAAATGGAGTAAATATAAAGAAATTGAAGAAGATTCAAGTAACATTCCTTTTGTATAACTGGTGCAGGGATGTTTAAAAGTAGATGGTAAGTAGATGATAGCAAGAACAAAAAAATGGCCATTCTTCTCTCCTTTCTATTTCTTCCTTTGTTTTTGTCATTCAATCATAATTTTCACTCTATTGTCTAATAGGATCTCTTAACTTTTTATGCAAGCTTTTAGAGATATTTTTTTAGTGATTAACATCCTGTTTTAAATGAGGCATTTTTCAATATGTATGAGAGACTGCAAAACTGAAATTTGGACAAAGAGACATGGGTTTTGAGATATCCACTGAAGAAGATTTTGAGAGACCCTTTGTTCCAAATTGGTCTAGAAATTCAACGTGGATGGTATTGCAATGGATAAATCTTAGTCGGAAATAGGAGGATAGTTTATGATGATAGGAGGAGAATGAATTTATTATCTTTTGAATCCACAGGAGTGATGAAATCTAATGAAGTGGAATTATTAGGTATTAAGAGAGTGATTTATCTTTGATAGCTGTTTGGGAGAGAGAACTTTATCATTGAATGTGATTCTGTCAATGCTATCGCTTGGACTAGAAGAAAAACTCCGAGGAGGATGATTAATATTGTGAGGGAGATCAAGAATTTAACGTGGAAAAAAGTAATCAATTTCAGACACGTAAGACGGTAAGTAAGACAGTTCACTAATAGCATGGGTTATATTTTAAAATTTATTGTAATTTTTTCCCATGATACAGTATTTTTAAACTTTGTGTATAATTTTATTTTGAAATTCATAATGAGATTTTTATACTTTCCAAAAATTTAGGGACTTCAGTTTGCTTTAGTTCAAAAGCATTGGCAGGTACATGTATCTTCTTTATTGGAATCTTATTTAAAGTATAGAATTAATTGATGGACAGGTATATTATTTAAGAAAAAACTTAAGTTATCTTTATTTGATTTCTCTTGCCAAAGTAATCAAAACATACAAATTAATTAATTAATTAAAATATTTTATAAACTAAAACATAAAGTTTAACTTTCGACAGATCAAATGAAATGAAGTAATATATGCATGTGACATGCTCTGTACATCAATTGATACTTATTTAAATTTAGTACAGTTTTTAATTTAAAAATAAATAAATAAATATTATTTTAATGTAATAGAATTTATAAAAATTATCAAACAACTTCAGTTTAAACCTTAAAGAATTCATTCTAATAAAATTAAAATTTAACATGAGACTCGAAATCTCATACATGCCAAAGACACCCTAATATAGATGATGCCCATGCATTGGTGGGACTCAAAATGTTGTATGGTCAAATTATGTAAATATCAAAAAAGTATTTGATCAATGAAATAAAAGGTCAAAATTCAATTTATGTATATCATGCATAATTGACCTTTAACAATGGGAAGTCTTGAGATCAATTCACTTTTCCAAGGGCCACTCCTCACAATTTTACTCAAATATATAGATAAAAAGATTTGTACATGTCTCAAAGAATAGTCAGATACTCTAAGAGATTCGGACACCTTGGTCTAAAAAAGATTCAATTACGTATATCAACTCTAATTAAATGAGATATGTAATTATAAACACGATGATATAATTGACAATTGACATTGAAATTGTTTCTTTTCTTTTTTTCAACTATTTTCACAATGTTTTACTCATGAATAACCATAGTACAAATTTTGGATTTCCATCAAGTGTTAGGCTTTCAAAACAGTACAATTTTCTCTTGGACAACATCGCTCACGAGCGACAATGTTTTTGAATCCTATGGGACCCGTTAGAGGTGGGCTCCATAAATGGGATAACTAAGATAAGTATTTTCAAGATGATGTTTCTAACAAAATTAAGTTTGTTTTATTTGGAAACGCCATAAAATTTCTAGAGTGTAATCTTTAATGGCTAAAATAACACAATTTTGGATGAACTTTTAATCCATTTGTGACGTATTTTCAAATAAATTCAAATTGATTAATAACTTCGATGTCAATTAGTAAATAAGTGTAAGAGAGAAGTAGTGTTTGTAAGATATAATGGAACCCTTAGGAGCTCCAAATTAATCACGCCGCTTAAATATAAATCTTTCTCCCAATATATTAATAATATTTATAAAATTTAATAAAAATTGATCTAACTTTTATTTTTTTAATTTACATCTTGAAAACTGCAGAATATCTAACTTAAACTATCTCATAGTCATTTATCTACATTCTCAACTTTAATAATTAAATTGATGTAGAAAAACAATATTAGAAAATTCAATGCATATAAGCCAAAATATAGAATCAAGTGGAAATTAAAGTATAGTCATATAATTACATTATAGCTAAATTCTTAAAAACCCTAAATTTTAATATTTATCAATTTAAATTTCTTATTTATGATGTGGATATAGACAAATAGCACATCCATGATATGTGCCAAGCAAATAATCCAAGACATACTTATTCTTGAATTATTGCTTGTCCAAAACTAGGTCTTCCCAAAAGTTTTTCAAATCAAATCAAATCAAAATCCCCTCAAAGGAGTCATAATATTTTCCAATTTCTCTAAATTATTTTTCTTTTTTTCCCTTTTTTTTACTAACCTTTAGAATTTAGAACAGTGGCGTCTCTTAGCCATGGACATCGCACCTATCGAGTAGGCCCTGGTCCGCCTTCTAAACCGGTTCAAGCCACCCACCTGACCACCATGAGAAATATGGATCCCCATACTTCTCTCTGATACATATACAAAACATAGTTAAAGGGCCTAAAATCCCTACAAAATGTAGATAGAGGATTAAAAATATTTAAATATTAAAAATTATTTCCTTTCAATATTTTCTAGGTATTGATATCACCTTCTGAGTCAAATGGAAAATTAAAACTTGGTATTAACCATTTATTTTATTATATTTACATCAAATGGATTTAATTATTAAAGAAATAAAATTTATATATTTGGTTAATCCAATATTTCATTATTCATATTATATGGTTGATTATTCTAAAAATGTGCCAAGTGTCTATTTTAAACTGCAGAATAAAAACAGAGCTGAAGGAATGTATAACAGGGGACAATTAATCTGGAAAAGGTCGGTTGGCGTTTCCTTCTCTGTCCTCTCTCAACTCCCTCTTTCTCAGAGAGACCCTGTTAAAATAACACATACTTTTTCTACTTTTTAAATATATAAATCTTGATTTTCTTATAAATTGAAATACATAGTTCAGTTAAACCTTATTATAACTTAATTTAAGGTCTGAATTATCCATTTCTGAAAAATTAAGATTGGACTTGCTGTTTTTAATTTGATTTAAGAGATCCAAGTAAATTAAATATAAAAATAAAAATTTAAATAATGACATTTTAATGCATTAGATCAAATTAATGATATTGGTTTTTGGGAGTTTAATTAAGTAGTAAGAAATGAAGTTGTCTAATTTTTAGGATGATAGGATTGGATGTCCCACTTATATGACACGTGTCAAAATAATAGTTAATAGAATGTTGGAAAGATTGAAGAATAGTTTTCTTGCCTTCCATACGACTCTGTTTCTCTTTCTTTCTTTTACTACATCTCTCTCTTCTCCCTTCTCTCTTCTCTTTTCTCTTTTCTCTCTGCCTTTTTACTACGATTCTCTCTCTTCCTTTTTGCCGTAGCAGTGAAAAATAATAAAGAAGAAGGGAAGGGAAGGGAAGGAAGGGGTAATTCTCTTCTTCTTCTGCTTCATCTTCTTCTTTCTCAAGTGTCGTGTACCCATCCGTCCCTTGTCCAATTGCCGCCACGTGTCATGTTCGTCGGCTCTAACCTACCAAGTTTGAGGTCTCTGACTCCAACCCCTTCCATGTAAAGGGAGGGGAGAGACATGCACTTTCCTCATTTCTCCCCAATTTTTCAGAACCCAACATTGCGTTTGATCTTTTTGGCTTCGATCTCTTCCAATCCGGCTTCTCAACATTGTGGTCCGTTTAATCTAGTACGGTGTTCGGATCTGATCCCGGCGGAGGCGGCAGCGCCTGAGGATGGCGCTGTTCCGACGTCTTTTCTATCGGAAGCCGCCGGATCGGCTTCTCGAAATTTCTGAGCGGGTTTATGGTACGTAATCTGATCTTTCTTTACAGTTGGATCATGGTTTGGTTTCATTTCGGGAGGACCTATTTCGAATTTCGAGCAATTGATCTCGTCTATTTTTTTTTTTGAATTTAGGGAGTCCCAGTTAGAATTCCGAGCATTTGATATCTTTTTCTTTGATTTTGGGAGGTGCCAATTCAATTTCCAAGGATTTGATCTTTTTATTTTCTTTGATTTTGCGATAACCCAGTTGGAATTCCAAGCATTTGATATCATTCACTTTCATTTTGGGAGGACCCAGTTAGAATTTCGAGCATTTGGTCTCTTTTTCTTTGATTTTGGGAGGACCAGTTCAATTTCCAAGCATTTGATATCTTTTATGCTTTCATTTTTAGAGGACCCAGTTCAATTTCAAGCGTTTGATCTCTTTAATGGTTTGATTTTGGAAGGATCCAGTTCAATTTCCAAGCATTTTTTTTCTCTTTTTCTTCCCTGTTTGATCTCGCTCTTTCGGATGAGCGATGTGTGTTTTAGCTGTGAAATGTATCCTTTCTTTTCCGTTTCCCCATTTGATTTTTTTTGTGTGAGGTATTTGCAGGGTTCCATTCAGTTTTTGAGCAAATGGAATGATACCTATCACCTTGTTTGTTAGCTTGGAATTTCTTAGTGGAATTGGAGTTCCACAATTCCGAGCTGTACAAATTACAAATGTAAATTGAATTCTACAAAATTCAGATCACAGTAAGAATTTTTTTCTAACATAGCTCAGGAGGGTTCTGAAAATTTATCGGAGTGAAATTGCATTATACTGCTAGCTTTTTCTTCAACTGTTTCCCAATGTTGTGTGGGAGTTGCTGAGGGTTTTTTCTCTTGTAGTTTCTGTGCACAAATACCTTGTGCAGCTGAACCTAATTTGGTGGATATGTAAGGAGACTGTTGGATGGTACCTGGGAGGACGTCTTTCTTGTTTCTGGGAGCTCTGAGCTGCTTAGGTCAATTTGCTAAATGCTCAGTAAAAATGTATTGGTGTGCACTGTGCAATCTGGCATGTGAGGACCCAGATCAATGCATGCCAATTTACGAGGGGTGGGTGGATAAGGAGTTCCCATTGTGGATTAGTGTTGGTCTAGAAATCATCTTGGTTGAGTGAAGGTAGCTATGCTTAAGGGTTGAAAGGAGTTAATAGTGTAAAATTAGGGTGATTCAATCCATGACGAGTTTCACATTGATTAGGGTGAAATTGGGCACATGATAATTTACATGGGGGGATTCTATCCATCATTTTACCCTTGCCATATGTCCTAGGTAGGCTAACAATGATTATCATACACTTGGAGCTCACCTGACCAATTGATGTGCTCCCTTTCCCCTCTTTCACAACAAAAATATACATGGTTGAAAATTCTGACAACATTTGAGTTTTGTTGTATTTTTCATGGTTTGAGATGAGAAAGTTTTAGCTTCTACATATTTTTCAGCTGAAGGAGCTGCAATTCATTAGTGGTTTAATCTTTAAAGATATACATTATGTCTACATTTTTTAGGTGATTTACAGACATACTGACTTTTGATGGTTTTCATGGTGCATGGTTCAGTGTTCGACTGTTGCTTCTCAACAGATGTTTTGGATGAAGATGAGTACAAGGTTTACTTGACTGGCATTGTAGCTCAACTACAAGACCACTTCCCTGATGCCTCTTTCATGGTTTTTAACTTTAGAGATGGAGAAAGGAGGAGTCAGATTACTGACATACTGTCACAGTATGACATGACTGTCATGGATTATCCTCGCCAATATGATGGGTGCCCTTTACTCCCTCTGGAGATGATTCACCACTTCTTGAGGTCAAGTGAGAGCTGGTTATCATTGGAAGGGCAACAGAATGTGTTGCTTATGCATTGTGAGCGAGGAGGGTGGCCTGTTCTGGCATTTATGCTTGCTGGACTCCTTTTATACAGGAAGCAGTACAGTGGAGAGCAAAAAACTCTGGAGATGGTGTACAAGCAAGCTCCCAAGGAGCTCCTCCATCTTTTGTCCCCTTTGAACCCACAGCCGTCTCAGATACGATATCTCCACTACATCTCTGGAAGGAGTGGTGGATCAGACTGGCCACCTTTGGACACATCTTTGACTTTGGATTGCCTTATTCTGTCAGTCATTCCTATGTTTGATAAACAAGGCAGTTGCAGGCCAATTGTTCGTGTTTATGGACAGGACCCTTCAACTTTGACCAGCAGGAGTCCCAAGGTTCTGTTTTCAACACCTAAGACAAAGAAACACACTCGACGCTATAGACAGGTAAATCTCTACATTAACAGTCTCCACCATTTCATGCAACATCATTGAATCATTATGGCTGATATAATTTCCTATGAATGGTTATTCAATTGAACTGTGACTGTAGGAGTCACAGCGAACTCCTTTAAAAATAGATGTCCACTGCCGTATTCAAGGTGATGTGGTCCTTGAGTGCATCAATGTGGATGAAGACTTGGAACATGAGAGCCCGATGTTCAGGGTAATGTTCAACACAGCATTTATTCGCTCCAATTTGATGCTCAGTCGTGATGAAATTGATGTTTTGTGGAATTCTAAGGACCAACTTCAGAAAGATTTCAAAGCAGAGGTAGTAACTTGTTCATCTTCTAAAGTAGCAATGCCTAGTGAAATTATGAGATCTTAAAATGTAATCATCTATGAATCAGGTATTCTTTTCAGACTCTGTTGATGGGTCTAATATTACAATGGAATTGGGAGCAGAATATGGAGATGCGATAGATGGCACTCCAACGGAGGAATTTTTTGAGGTGGAGGAGGTTTTGAGCAATGGGGATTGGCAGGATGCAAAGGGGGATTCTGATTTCCTTATAGTTGAGAGCGTTACTTCATTTGATGAAGCAAACCACAAATTGGAAGTCATGTCTGCAATCGATGAAGTGCCTTATAAATTAGAGGCCAATGGTCATAGACATGAAGCAGACAACAATGTTACCCAGAACGTGTTGGACTCTGTGGTTCTGGATCAGATTTTGGTATCTGAGGTTCATGCACCGAAAGCTGAGAAGGTACCACCTCCTGCACCAAAAAAGCAACTGGCTTCCAATGCACAACCGACCTTGGGCCCAATTGTTACACATGAAGCAGACCACAATACTACTCCGAACATGTTGGACTCTGTGGTTCTGGATCAGATTTTGGTATCTGAGGTTCATGCACCGAAAGCTGAGAAGTTACCACCTCCTGCACCAAAAAAGCAACTGGCTTCCAATGCACAACCGACCTTGGACCCAGTTGTTATACATGAAGCAGACCACAATATTACCCAGAACATGTTGGACTATGTTGTTCTGAATCAGAATTTGGTATCTGAGGTTCACGCACCGAAACCTGAGAAATTACCACCTCCTGCACCAAAAAAGCAACTGGCTTCCAATGCACAACCGACCTTGGACCCAGTTGTTACACATGAAGCAGACCACAATATTACCCAGAACATGTTGGACTCTGTGGTTCTGAATCAGAATTTGGTATCTGAGGTTCATGCACTGAAACCTGAGAAATTACCACCTCCTGCACCAAAAAAGCAACTGGCTTCCAATGCACAAACGGCCTTGGACCCAGTTGTTGCTGGAAAAAACTTTGAGCAACAAGAATCTGAAATTACTAAATCAAAACCTAAGACTGTTGCTCGGTGGATCTCCCCAAGCAAGCATTCTCATTCAAATTCCATGCCTGTAACTTCTCATCCCCCATCGAGATACAATAGTGCTCCAGCTGCTCTAGTCATTACTGCACTTTCACAAGATAATAGTGCAGGTAGAACTTCAGAAGCCCCTCCTGTCACAACTGTCCTTGGTTCTTCAATCCTGCCAAGCCCTCTCCCGCCACATCAAGAAGTACCCATTCATCCTACCAGTTCTCTTCAAGTGCAAGGTGCTCCTATTTCATCTCCTCGTCCACCCCCACCTCCACCACCACCACCACCACCACCCCCACCCCGACCACCTTCTATAGTAGTACGTACATCACCTCTGCCTCCCCCTCCCCCTCGCTCAAGCAGTTCATTTAGTAGCAGACTAGATCAGTCCCCTGAGCTTAATGTTTCTGACACTTCAGTTTCCTCCTTTGTTACATCACATGCTTCCTTCATACAAACCTGTCCTCCCCCTTCCCCTCCTCCTCCCCCTCCCCCTCCCCCTCCTCCATCTTTGTGTACAAGTGGTCTACTTAAGACTCCTTTTCAACCTCCACCTCCCCCTTCTACACATACTTCACTTATGCCAGTTGCCACTCCACCACGTCCTCCCCCTCCCCATCCCCCTTCGTGCCCCCCTTCTACACACAGTGCTGTAACAACCGCCTCTCCACCTCCACCTCCACCTCCGCCTCCACCACCCGCTTCTACACACAATGTAGTATTGCAAGTTACCTCTTCACGTCTACCTCCACATCCACCACCCATGCGACAGTTAGAAGCAGTTACTTATGACCCCCCATCCTCTACTCCTCCTCCTCCGCCCCCACCACCACCTATGTTTCGGGGAACCACCTCTCAAGGTCTTCCTCCTCCCCCTCCAGCACCACCCAGGAGGAATGCAGTCCCACCTCCTCCACCACTTCCTCACCTCGACGGATCACCTTATGGTGCCGCTTCTCCACCTCCACCTCCACCTCCACCTCCCCCCCCTAGGCAAAATTCTTTAAGATCAGTTGTTCCTTTGCCACCTCCTCCCCCATTACAGCCTGGGGCTTCCATGAAAAGCGCTGCTCCAATGGCACCTCCACCACCCCCTCCTCCCCCTATGTCTGCATTTACTCCATCAAAGGTGGTTGCAACTCATCCACCACCCCCACCACCTATGTGTGGACCGCCTCCTCCGCCACCTCCTCCTGGAGCACCACCACCTCCACCACCTATGCGTGGAGCCCCACCTCCACCACCTCCTCCTAGAGCACCACCACCTCCACCGTCTATGCATGGAGCCCCACCTCCGCCACCTCCTCCTGGAGCACCTCCACCTCCACCACCTGTGTGTGGGGCTCCACCTCCACCACCACCTCCTGGAGGACGTGTACCAGGTCCTCCAGCCCCACCTAGGGCACCAGGAGCTGCAATTCCTCCACCTCCTCCTGGTGGTAAAGCAACAGATGCATTTGGGGGAAGAGGTGGGGGGCGAGGGCGAGGGCTTGCACGCCCTGCTGGCTGTCATGGGTTGTCTGCTTCAGCACCTCGAAGATCGTCTTTAAAGCCGTTGCATTGGGTGAAGGTAACAAGAGCAGTACAAGGGAGCTTATGGGCAGAGCTACAGAAACATGATGAACCTCCAAGGTATAATACACATCATCTGTTGGTTAACCCTTTCTATATTGAGTTTATGATATATTTCTTTAGTTACCATTGCTGCTGGAAACTTCCAAGGGCCTCTCGTTTCCATCTTTCTCAAACCTTTTCTTTATTTGACCAATTCTGCAGTTGTGGAAATTAGCATTTTAACGATGCAATTTAAGATGTTCCATATAGGATGTGTTTCTGTCACATTTGCATTGTTATTAAATCTACCATAGATACCATTGCAACTTATGGTTCTCAAGCTATGGTTTGTAATCCATATTTATGGATTTCTGTTGTTTTCAATTCTTTTCATTTTAATTCTGTTCTCATATTTATTCTTAATATTCAACCTTCACATGCTAGTGCTCCAGAATTCGATGTGTCAGAGCTTGAGAGTCTCTTCTCTGCTGTGGTCCCAAAAAAGAATGATAGTTCTGGAGGTAAATTAGGAGACCGTCGCAAATCTGTTGGGTCTAAAACAGATAGAGTCCATCTGGTAAGTGATACAAATTGATTTAACATGCAATGCTTTTTTCGTATCTATATTTGTTACATGTGACCTGTTCTATATGTTTCTTTATGTCATATGTGTGAAATTCATTGTATACTTAATTAAACCCAACGATGATGACCTTAATGAATCGAGATATATGCAACAGTTTATCTGTTGACATTTTCTTTTATTCTGTGTTTCTAAATTATAACTGGCAATATCTTTTTTAATTATTATGATTATTTGTTAAAGGCAAAAGCATAAAACAGAAGGCATGATAGACAACAACAAACTGGAGGCTCTGGCAGAAGGCAGAGACCACCTACCTTAAGGCTAGTTACAAATACGCCTATAAATCACTGATTACAATACTATGCCTCCCTATTTCCTTTCTTTCAAGCTCATTCACCTCCTCGTTAGTTTCCTAGGTGTCAACTTTTTATTTTTAGAATATCTTAATTAATTAAATTTATTATTTATTTATTTTGAATGGATTTTCTTAATTTTTTTTGAAATTACCTGTGGGAAACCGTGGATACCCAGCGTAAAACCCCCACGGCTGAGCCCATTACCCCTAGGGCACACCAAAGTTAGGCCGTGGGGGCTCGAACCCGCAACCTCCCGCTTCCTGAGGCGGGAGGCAACCAATTGAGCTACACCCATGTCTCAGTAGTTATTGTTTGTATTGACATGCTTCTGGTTTTTTTATGTACTGACCTCAATGAAGAGGATAGATACATGCCATTCTTGGACCACAACCCCCCCACCCAAAAAAAAAAACCTAGCTTACTACCTACCAGATCTAAATCAAGGAACCAGTAAAAATAAAAATCAGTGTGAAAAGGCATTGCAAAATTTCAGAATAAGGCCGAGAGAAATTAATTCTTTGTATGTATTTCTTGTAATGAAGGAGAGTACACACACACATACATGTATAGATATATAGATATAGATAGATATATTATAAGGAGCCAACTCAATTACACCTAATGACATATGTAGGCCAACTCTATAATAAGACATGTGAAAAATACACAAATTACAATATTTACAACAATCCCCCTCAAGCTGGTGCGAAGATATTATTCAAGCCCAGCTGGCTGAAAACATCTAGTTGAGAGCGAGTGATGGGCTTCGTCATCATTTTAGCTAATTGATCCTTGGACTTCAAATATGGAGTGACAATATTCCTAGAGGAAACATGATGTCGAAGAAAATAATAATCAATCTCTACATGCTTTGTACACTCATGGAAAACTAGATTGGAAGCAATATTGGTTGCAACTTGATTGTCACAGAACCTGGTAAGTGCCTCTGATGAAGGAAAGCCCAATTCATCAAGAAACTATTTGAACCACAGCAATTCATATGTTATGTTGGCTGTGGCCCTGTATTCTGCTTCTGCACTGGAATGAGCAATAACAATTTGTTTCTTGTTTCACCAAGAAACCAAATGAGATCCTAGAAGAATACAATAGCCTAAGGTAAATTGTCGATCATCAGGAGAACCAACCCAGTTAGTGTCAGAGTACCCACGGATTTTAAACTTAGACTGATTCTTATAAAAGATCCCACAACCAAGGTGAGCCTTAAGATATCGTAAAATGCGAAAGAATAGGAAGGTGAGCGTTCGAAGGAGCATGCATAAATTGACTGACCACACTAATAGCCTAACCCAAGTTTGACCGCTCAAAAAAATTAAAAAAATAACATGAGCCGAGTTAGGTCAGGTGATGGTAAGATGAATGAACTTGCCTACCAACTGTTGATAAAAGTGGGAATCAGGAAGAAGAGTTTTATTGGATGCAGAAAGTTTTGAATAAACATCAAGTGGGGTATTTGCAGGCTTGCATCCAAAATATCCAGCATCATGAAGAAGATCTAAAGCATATTTTTGTTAGGGGAAAACAAGTCCTTTAGATGATCTAGCAACTTCAATTCCGAAGAAATAATGAAAAAAACCAAGATCCTTGATATCAAAAGATTGTTGCAGATAAATTTTCAGAGCACTGATAGAGGACTCATTATTCCTTGTTAAGACTATGTCATTCACATAAACCACCAGAGTATAATAACATCTTTAACACGATAAAAAAAAAAAAAAAAAACAGAATAATCTGATTGACATCGTGTAAAACCATAATATAACAAGGCTGTACTAAATTTATCAAACCACGCCCTAGGAGACTGCTTGGGATCATATAATGCTTTTTTAAATCGGCATACCTTCCCTTGCTCCCCCTGTTTAATAAAGCTTAGAGGTGGTAGCATGTAAATTACTTCTTTTAAGTTACAATGGAGAAATGCATTATTGACATCTAATTGATGAAGAGTCCACTGCCGGGTAGTAGCAATAGAGATAATAACCCGTACAGAGGTTATCTTCGTAACATGAGAGAAAGTATCTTGATAATCGATTCCATAGGTCTGAGTGAAGCCTTTAGCTACTAGGCGAGCTTTATATCGAGCAATGGATCCGTTTGGATTGTGTTTGAGAGCAAAGACCTACTTACACTCTACCAGAGTTTTCTCCTATGGCAAAGATATCATCTCCCAAGT
Source organism: Chimonanthus praecox (assembly GCA_022113865.1). Taxonomy (NCBI): domain Eukaryota; kingdom Viridiplantae; phylum Streptophyta; class Magnoliopsida; order Laurales; family Calycanthaceae; genus Chimonanthus; species Chimonanthus praecox. The sequence continues at coordinate 58,953,897 of CM039090.1, forward strand.
CTGATTTTATTTTCCAGTGCAGCCAATTCTTTTTCCATAGCAGCTTTCCAAGAAGAATCTCGAAGAGCACTTTCAATTCTCTTAGGAATGGAAAGAGTAGCCCAAGAACACACATTTCACAGATTTTTTTTGCAAGTTTATTTGCAGAAAAATCATGAACAAAACAGGTATATCAAAAAACACTCAACGGAAGTATATAAACAGACGGAATATGTAGAAATAGCATCAATAGATGCTTTGTTATTTAAGACTATTGTGGACATGCGATTTATTAAATGACAAGCAGTAAGAATAGAATTAGGCCAATATGACTTAGGGACATTCATTGCAAATAACAAAAATTGGCTACCTCAAGAATATGGCGATTCTTTCTGTAATACCCCGCCCCAGAGAGGGGGCTGGGTGTGGGCATGTGGAGAAAAAGTTGCCAGGATGGATGGCACTACTTGTCCCACATCACCAGTTGCCTGTGAATTCCTCTGCTATATATGTTGAGATCCCTCCTCTTAGCACAAGGCCTTTTGAGAGAAACCTTGGGTTGACTCGCCAATGCAAAACCATGTGGGCTCAAAACGAACAATATTGTGCTGGCGGGACGGGGCGTTACAAATGGTATTAGAGAATAGTTCAACTCTCTGGCTGAGGGTGTGGCCATGGTTTTGTGTGACCCCTGTGTTGTGCACAGAGCTGAGGGGGGCTCTGGTTCTAAGGGGGGTGGATTGTAATACCCCGCCCCAGAGAGGGGGTTGGGTATGTGGAGAAAAAGTCACCAGGATGGATGGCACTATTTGTCTCACATCGCCAGTTGCCTATGAATTCCTCTTGAATGTATTTTAAGACCCTTCCTCCTTCTAGCACAAGGCCTTTTGGGGGCAACTTTGGATTGACTCGCCAATGCAAAGTTGTGCAGGCCCATGTGTATGGGCCCAAAGCAGACAATATTGTACTTGCGGGATGGGGCGTTGGGGGCTGGAAGTTTGAGATTCAATCCCATGTTCCTAAAGATAATGTAAAAAGGAGTGAGACATCCAAACATCATAATATATTAAGGAGAGAAAAGTAGAAGATGAATGATTGGAAGACCAAGAAAAGGTGGGTTGATGCCGCTTTCCATACTGGTAACTTTCACAAACAAAATTATCAATTTTCAAAGAAGATTTTAAATGCTTTAATATCGTATTGGATGGATGACCACCGACAATGCCAAAGCCAAGTATCCTAATGAGTAGAACAAGCAACATGTTTTGAGCCTATTTGTGGATCAAAGAAGTACAGACATGTTTTTCATGACCACTCTCAATCGTCTTTTTTGTGACAAAATCATGAACGACACAATGAGAAGGGAAAAAAGTTAGAGTAATTTAAAGCCTTAGTAAGTAAGTTAACAGATAAAAGATTATTAGACAGTCGAGGAAAATGAAGAACGGAAGATACACGAGTTGAAGATATAGGAATAGTTCCTTTACCATTGATGGAAGTGAGGGTCCTATCAGCAAGTTTAACATGTCCAAGAGAAAGAGAATTAAGAGAAGAAAAAGGATGAGACATACCTGACATGTGATCCGTAGCCCCAGATTCAATAATCCAGGGATTGCCGGATGTGGTTTGGAAAGCATTTGAAATAATGTCTGGTTGAGTAACAGAAGTTTGGGCATAACCAGAAGATTGAAGACTCTTAAGTTGCATCTTGTCTTGCTGTAAGGAATCAAATTCTTGTTGAGACACTTGAATAATATCATCCCCAGGAGAAGTAGGGCTACAGAATGCTATTAGGCTTGATCACACTAATGAGATCTCAGGAAAAAAAGGCCCCAACTAACAGTTTTCCAGCAAATCAGCCCACAACACTCTCAAAAAGAGAGACCCACATGCAACAAAGTTGAAATCCAGCAAATGTGATAAAAAAAAGGCTAACAACAATACCAGACAGAAGATCCGGTATCAATAATAACAGATCTGCTACAATATTAGCAACTAAACTGCGAAATATTGGCCTCCACAAGTGCAAACAACCAAAGACTCCAAGTAAGATGGAAAATAGAGCCAAAAACGACCCTGATGAATTAGATTCGAAGAACAGATGGTGACCAATATGGCAGATCTAGGCCAAAAATGCAGAAAATTGGCCAACCAATGTCCAAGGTGCGTCAACTGATGGGCATAAGTGGCCCCACCATGGTAGAAACCCTAGCAATTCCGGATGGATTGAAAGAAGAGGAAGGGGCGATTGTGGTGGTGCAGATCCAAGGTGCAGAAGGTCTGTAGCCACTTATATCTGAGGAAAAAATCTCAAAAACTGGGGTTTTGGGAAACCAAGAAAATGGGCCCCACTATTGATCGAAACCCTAGATCAACCGCACATGAAGATAGTTGGTGAGGGGCGATTACAGTGTCAAAGTTGCAGCAGGATCTGATCTCTGGTGGAGCAGATTGAAGCCAATCTTGAAGAAGACTGGGTGATGTCGCTTGTTGGGAACGAAACCAAAAGCAGCAAAAAGGCCCCACCGTTGACCGAAACCCTTGGTCAACTAGATGGAGAGGTAGGTGGGCCAGGGGACTATACCAGTGATAGTTTGAAGGATCTTCACCAGTACAACAACCAGATCTAGGCAGAATACCCAAAAAGGAACCCTGTTGATGCCCTAGATACAGATCCAAAGAACTGCAAAATGGTGCCCCACCATGGAGCAAACCCTTGCAGATCCGTATGGATGAAAAGAGGGGTATACTAGGGTTCCAGGTCAAAATCTGTATCAATCTGACAGATCTAAGGACAACAAAATTGGGTTACGAAAAACAATCTAGGTTTCTGAAGAAAAAAAAAACGACTGTAAGCTACTGAGAGAAACCCTTGAAGGTGAGGTATGATGGAGAAGCAGCCTGCTGTAACAGTTGATCACGAAAACAAAAAATCATAGTTGCATGGAGAAAGCATGGACTCTGTGTTCTGGCTGATACCATGTTGAAGATAAAAATATAGAAAGGGAAGAAAATAATGAAGAGAATAAAAGAAAGCTGAGAGAAATTAATTCTCTATATGTATTTCTTGTAATGAAGGACAGTACACATGTATATTAGATTAGAAGGAGCCAATTAAGGCAGCAAATAAGGAAAGGAAAATCAATTACATCCAATGATACTTAATGACATCTGTAGGTCAACTCTATAATAAGACATGTGAAAAATATACAAATTACAATATTTACAACAGATACATCCTGTTTGAATGTATATCTGAGTATCATAGAGGAACCAAGTTCTGAATAAGCATTCTTCAAGACTATGATATGAAGTAGCATTAGTCTTAAGCTTAGGATATCCTGCAAATTTTGCTTATATTAAAGTTGTCAGAATATGAGAAGTTTCAGTAACTTTACTATTTTCTGCGGCTGTTGAATATGCTATATCCTGTATTCTTTTTGTTGCATCTCAGAGAATATGGTGGACGGTTATATCTTACTTAAAAGTAATGATTCCTTTTTTTTAAAAAGGATGCATGATGATTCATTACTCTGATGTCATGAATGCATATTTGTATGCTTGGTTCTGGATTGCTGACAATTATTTTGACTTGCAATATCTCCACATTCATTGTAAATGGACTTGCTCTGATCATTATTCACATTAATCACCACAGGTTGATTTGAGGCGAGCCAATAATGTTGAAATTATGCTCACTAAAGTTAAGATGCCGCTTCCTGATATGATGGTAAGATACTGTATGTTTATGTTCATCTTCCTTCTGGTCTTTCATGAAATTATTCATCCTTTTATTCTGTTAGTCTATTTTATTTAATTGGTGTCTCATGGTTACACCTTTTGTGTTTTGGATTGATGGCTTGTTTTGCGACAAGGAAAATTTCGGATTAGTAACACACAATTGTACTTGCATTTTCTTTACTGGGTAATAATTACAAAGACTGAAACAAAATGCACTAATTTTATTACACGGCTCTTGAGGCTAAACTACTAGAAATGTACCAAATAATACTGTAACATCACAAATTGTCTTCTTTGAAACGTTATTGTATTACCTTGTCAACAGAATCAAATTTGTATTACTCTGTCATGAACTGGGGTGAGTATGCCTATTTAGAATGATATTTTGTTAATTTGGAATATGAAGGCTGAAGAAACAGTAGTTGGGTTATGATGTTTGGTTGCTATAGTAGGAGCTACTGAAATAGATCACCATCAATATTGTGCTTGTTGCTATTGTTTTTAGTATTATTTTTGTTTTATAATACACAATTTGTGGTTTAAGATGTATAACAATTTTACGATATGATTCAATTTCCACAACATTGCTAATGATAATGATGGTCACTCCTTGGTAAACTAGTCAAAATCCTATTGGATGTTGATGTCCAGCAAAATGCCTTAACCCTTGAGGGAGACCAAGATTTCCTAACTACTTAAAAAGAAAGTTACGATGAACCTTTGGTTTTGGAATGAAGAACATAGACTTGTTCAAAAAGATTCCATTGAGATCATTAACTCTAATATTCTTTTCACCTCCATGCTCTTCTTCATTTGCAAAGAATCTTTAGTTGCATTTAAGAGAACTTTTGTGGATCATGATAGTGGTGCGGAGTTTAGATTTTAGGAGAGGGTTAAGGGAGTGTGCAATTAGGGATTATGAGAATTTTTTAACTGTGTTTTGTGATGCTAGGATGACTAGTATGGAAGAGGATAGGAGAGTTTGAGTAGGGAATTCATTTGAGATCTTTTTAGTTAGAGATTATGTGAACTTTTCCAATAAGCTTATTGATGCTAAGCCTTCGTGCTTTTTGGTTTGGAAAAACTTAGCTCCCCCTAGAGTTTTTTTTCTTTTTTTTGAGCATTCACAAAGGAAAAAATCATTAAAAACATAAAGAAGTACAAGAACAAGGGAAAGGTCTAAAAGGATTAGACCATGAAAACCAAGAACAAACAAAAAGAAAATGGAAGTCAAAACAAATGTATAATAAATACAACAAATAAAGTCATAAGAAAAAAACGCTCGAGAAATGATTGTCGACTTCCAATTTAGCAAAGTAGTCCGCCACTCCTTTAGCTGAACGACCGATCTTAACAAAAGATAGTCCATCTCTGCACCCAGTTCTCTTACCCCCTTACCACATTGACCATTCTCCACGGAGGACGCCTCAGATCCTTTGCCCATTTGAAAGCATTTGTCGAATCCCCTTCAATAACCATTCTACCTTGCCTATGAACTTTCCACATGGTCAAAGCTCTTCTAATACTAAGGATTTCCTCCTCATTTGAATCCTTTACTCCCACCAGCTCATTGAGCATACTAGATGTTTCCCCCCCTATGATAGCTAAGCACGCCAACTATCCCAACTAGCCCCGGTTTTCCCCTAGATGCTCCGTCTACATTGAATTTCATGACGCCCTATGTTAGTGGCCCCCACCTCTCCTCATGCCTCACTTTTCTCCTATATCCATTCATGCATCCTTCCCAAGACCCTTAAACTTAGTGTCGGCCAGTAGCCAAACGCAAAGTCTCCATTTGTCGACCTGGAAGAGCTCACTTTCATCTAATGATTTACCCTCGAAGATTTTAGCATTTATGTCTTTCCATAATGTCCAGAAAATTGCTACCGGAATCGTTTGCCATGCAATTTGCAGTCTAGGGCGCCTTGGTCGGAACCACGAGACCACTGATCCTATATATGACCTATCAAAGACCCAAGGAACATCAAACAGGTTAGCGAATTTTGTCCAAAGTCCCCTTGCAACTAGGCAATTCATAAAAAGGTGGTTTACATCCTTGTCCGCCGACTCACATAGCGGACATTTGAGATCATCCTATGTTCTAAGTAGTCCTCTCTTTTTCAATTCTATCCTGGTGAGCACATTCTCTTTTAACACACACCATGCAAAAATTTGTACACTCAGAGGAGCCGCCCCTCTCGAAATCAAGTTGGTAATAGTCTCGTCATTTGATTCTCTTTTTTGAACAAAGTCCACCATTGCTTTAACCGAAAAGCTACCAGAGGAGTCGTTCGTCCAGATGAGTTCATCCTCCTCGGTAGGTGATAGTGGAAATTCCTCCAATTGTGCTAATAACTCATTTAGGCCTCCTTCTCGAAGGACCTTAGTCTCCTTCGAAAGTCAAACTGCCAGAAGATTTGCCTACCCTCCATCTTATAGTAATCCTGAATAAGTGCATTGGCATTTCTTGAAATCTTGAACAGTCTTGGGAATATTTCCTTCAGGGGTCTCTCACCTATCCACAAATCTTTCCAGAAAAGAGTTCTTTCACCTTTCCCTATCAAGAATTTAGTGTTGCATCTGAACATGTTCTCTATCGTGCCTTCCCCTTGCCTAACTTCCACCAAGCCTTAAATCATTGTTGAACCCGATTTCTCCACGTTTCCGCTTAGAAACCAACCATTCTTCTCCTCTACTCCATATCTAGCTAACAAAACTCTGACCCACAGTGCCTCCCGCTCTCTACCAAACCGCCAGACCCATTTGCATAACAAAGCCTGACTCTTAAGTTGCATTGGAACAATACCAAGTCCACCATTGGGCTTAGGTTTAAGAACTTCCGACCGAGCTACCAAATGAACTTTCCTCTTCATCTCCTTGTCTCCTCATAAGAATTTCCTGAAAAGTAGCTCTAATTTCCTCGATTGAGAGTGACTCTTCAAATGCCATTAAATGGGCCAGGGGTTGAAGCGCCCCCCATGGAGGTTAATTACCTTGGTTAGGGAGATTAAGGATTTGATCTCGGGCCGGGAGGTGTCATTTGTTCACATCAGTCGTACTGCCAATGGCGTGGCAAACTTTTTTCACGAAGAACGGTGTCGATGGATCAAATTGTGGCACCTTCCAGTTACCAGGAGGATTGCTTGTTGTGTTCTATCGGTGCTTTTTTTTCCCTAGTTTTTTGTGTTCTCTTATTGTTTTGTTGTTTTTTTTTTGTTCAGTTGGGTCTAGGTCTCTTAGACCTTTTGTCCCTTTTTCTTTTTCTTTTTCTTTTTTGTATTTTCTTTTCTTTTTAATAAATTTTTTCTCTCTTACCACTCAAATTTTTTTTCCCCTCGATACGCCTTTTGGCATTTCGAAAAGAGAGAGGTAATGCGTTGGAAGGTTCATCAATACTGCCTTAATGAGGGTTACTCTTCCTCCCAAGGATAGGAGTTTCCTACCCCATCCAGAAAGTCTTCTTTCCACCTCTATGACTGGGGTCCAGAATCTTTTGAGTCTAGGATTCCCACCCACCCGTAACCCTAAATAGCTGAAAGGCAGTTTCCCCATGCCACATCCTATATTGTCTGCAATCTCCTTAAGGTGTACCTCCTCCATATCTATCCCAATGATGGTACTCTTACAAAGATTGATGTTAAAGGCTCGATGCCAACTCAAAATGCCTAAGAATCGCTTTGTAACCCTGGATCTCTTGTCCTTTAGGTTCACAGAAGAATGTGTATCGTCCGCAAACTGTAGATGGGTTATGACTTGCTCATTTGGCGCAGATTTGAAGCTCCTGACGATTCCCAAGTCTCATTTTTTCAACCAGTTTGTACAGACTTTCTCCCACCAGAGTGAAGATAAAGGGAGATAAGGGATCTCCCTGTCTAAGCTCTCCCTTGAGTTACAAGCTTTTGGTTGGTGTGCCATTAAAGGCAAGGTCTTAACTGAGGCCTTTGAGGAAAGCGGGGTTCATTTAGGAGGGGGAGGATTTATCATGTCTATTATGTGTGGTGTTGCATAGGAAGATGCAAATCATCTATTTGTTGTGGGTGTGGAGGAAATTTTTTACAATGGTTTTATGATCGTGTGGAAAGAGAGGAATGTGTGACTTTTTGGGGGAAGGTAAGTTTGGAGGAGCGCACCATGGGCTTGTGTGTGATTCATTGGCTGGTCAAGAGAGTACAGCGGTGTTTAAGGTTTTTTTTTTTTTCCCATGATTTTTGAAGAATATGTGGGGAGGGAGGCACTATCCCATACTAGTGCCCCAAAAGGCCTGTGCTAGAACGAGGGAGGTATTCCTCATATATACCCAAGCACAACTCTCCTCACTGGGGCGATGTTGGACCTTTGCACCCTCAATGGCGTTTTTTCAAGGATTCTCCTCTCGCCCCAAACACTGGGGTATTACACTTCTTCCTTTCAATCATTCGGCACGTTCTTAAATTGGCACCTCTTTCCAAGTTGAGATTCTATATACCCTTTGGAAAGATGACTTTGTCTCTCCCTTCCCTACCCATAAGTTCTCCCAAAGTCTTTGCTCCTCCCAAGGACAAATCATGTATGTTCTCTCATTATTTCCCCCCACATGATTTTTTCCCTCAATCAACTTTGACAACTGTTTCGATCTGTCGTTCCCTCTCTACCCCTAGGTCACAACCCCTATTTTGTTGAACATATTTTATTTTACTCATTTCTCTCCGCATAATGTCCCTTTCATCTCCAATTCCTTGCCAGATTTTTTAAATGAAGAATCCATTGTTTCACCATGTTCCTGATCCCATAAGTCCACCATTTTCCAATTCACAAAATGGATTTTCTATTTGTTCCCCACCGCATCTGAAAGAAAATCTCTCCAGATCATTTTGAGCAGTTTGGCTACGTTGATTGAGATTCAGAATATGGTCATTAATAAACTGCCCAATTGGCTAGGATTCCTTTGATAAGTGTCATTTCGCCACAGGAGGATAGACAACATTTTGTCCGAGAAGCTAAATTTTATCTAAAGATCCCACATGGATGGGGATTTGGGGTTGGCCTCTCAAGGTAGACCCAGGTATTTAAAAGGAAAACATACCAGTTTTGTTTTAACTTTATTCTTATGTGTACCTTGGGATGAATCTCTCATTTATTTTCAGTATGAACTTTTTTGTCTTTTCCTTTGTAATTAAAAACATCAAGTTACCTGAAATAATTTTTTACCAGTATTGTTAAGCTTTTCATTGAAGTTCAAAGTGTTGGTTGTCTGACCTTAACATATCCTCACAGAGTGCTGCTTTGGCATTGGATGATTCGATTCTCGATGTTGATCAGGTGGAAAATCTCATAAAGTTTTGTCCTACAAAAGAGGAGATGGAACTTCTGAAGGTGAATATATTTCTATCCACTGTTCTTGCACATTCTTTTCTTATTATCTTTGACTATTGTTTTATTATATTGTTCAGGGTTACAGTGGAGACAAGGATAGCCTCGGAAAATGTGAACAGGTACTTTTCTTCCTATCCATATCATTTATTTATTTACTATTATTATTATTGTTGTTGTTGTTGTTTATCTTTTGGGTGGGGGATTGGGGGGAATGAACTACTAACTTGTTCTGGAGGAGAGACTGAATGTTTAGATTGGAAATAAATGCCTCTTATTTACTCAATTGTAAAAATTTGTTTCTGTACTTCAAATTCTAGTTTCTTGACTTCATGTTTGGATTTCCAAGGGATATTTGATAAATGTGAATGGACTTAAAGAATATTTGGACTAATTTGCAAAATGAGCTCACTATAACCATTTGAAAAAAAGTGTCCATGACTTAAAGAATATAAAGGTGCATCTAAGTGAAGCCATCTGTGATTATAATTAACAACTTTGAGGTCACTATGACTCCCAACATCATCCAACATTTTGATTGATCTTCAATCTTTCTTTTTTCCCTCAATGATGATCTTCAATCTGTTTTCTGTTGCTAAAGTTTTTAGTCCTTCTTGAGTGAATGCCTGAGATTTGCTGTCCATGTGGACGTTACCTGTCACAAGCTCTTCATTTTCATTTTATGTTTTAGATCTAAAGTTATTCAAATGAGAATATTTAGTTCTTTACTTTGGAGGTGCTTGTTTCTTTTATGCAGATATGTGGACCTTCTCTATCATTTTTTCCCTCTTTGTTTCATTTTTTTGTTATTCCTAATAAATCAAAAAGATACAAGAATAATTTGTGTTCGACTTTGTAGTTCTTTTTGGAGCTGATGAAAGTCCCACGGGTGGAATCCAAGTTGAGAGTGTTTTCTTTCAAGATTCAATTTACCTCTCAGGTTTGGTGGTATCTGATTTTACTTACAGAAAATAGGAGTTAAAATAGCTTCACAACTCAGCATCACATATAAAACCTTAATTTGTCAAATGTTTTTCAGATTTCAGATTTCAGGAAGAGTTTAACTATTGTAAATTCAGCCTGTGAACAGGTATTTTCCTTTGCGGCTTCAAACTTCGGTGCTTATGGTTTTTAAGTTCAATTTACTCAATGTTCCATTTATTTTGGAATTATCAGATTCGAAATTCTGTCAAACTCAAGGAAATCTTGAAGAAGATTCTTTTTCTTGGGAATACATTAAACCAGGGAACTGCAAGGGGTAAGTGACCTTATGAACTATTTTTCAGGATTTTGGTGTTAGTGGCAAGTTTGATGAAGTGAATGGTTATTTCACTTTGAAGCGGCTTATGTGTTACCTTATGTTACCATGATTTTGTGGTTCTTAAACCTCGTCATATGGTCATCAACTTGAGATTCACAATATATGAAATGAACAAAATTAATAGAGAAAAAGAGGAAGAACGCTTTCTGTATAACCTTATTCATGCTCCAAAAGCTCAAAAAGTTCGGCTATTTCTTAAATTGTTATTTGATTAAAAATGATCTTTAAAGGCTGAGTTAGGTTCTCTGGTGCTTGGTGTAAGACATTATTGAGATGCTTAAGTGGAATGTACCACAAGTCAACCTGTGGCACATAACATCCTTGTACTCTTACTTCATAAGAGTTAGTTTACTCTTGAAATTGATATGATACATCAATTTATTGTGTATTAGTTTGGATGTTAACACATATGTGATATGGCTGATTAATATCTTTGTTATCCGACTTTGAGAACCATGAGGTGGGCAGAGTTTGAGAAGAACTTATAGAACAACTGGTTAAGGCTCATTGTTTTAGCCTTAAGGTTATGGGTGCAAGTCACATGGGCGTTAGATAAGGCAGTTAGTCCATGGAAATAATTTGCCAAATGCCAAATATAAAAGCCAACCCCAGATTCATGGGATGAATGGCTTAGATGATGATGATGAGATGGGCAAAGTTTCTATAAATTTTATCAAACCTCAACTTTCATTACAGCATAAGAACGGAGGAGTGGATGAAGGTAAGAAGGTGGATGACAGGTGAGAAGGGGAAGAGTAGTGGGAGAGGGAAAGTTGGAGATAGGATTCCTCCATAAACTTCTCATGTGTATGAAAAGGTGGTATTGGTGGGCTCGAGTATGGCCTAGTTTGATTCAAGGGCCCAGGCTTTGTCCCAAGTTCAGTCCTAGGGCCCAGTTCACAATGGCCCTTCTTCAACAGGCCTAGCTCAGTCAAACCTACAGACTAGAGTTTAGACCATGTTCGCAATGACCCAAATTCGACTGCCAACCCTAGTTCTGCTAGGCCCATTCCCTCTCTTGCCTAGTATTCGAACATAGCCTTAGATGGAGCAGGCTGTTGAGGGTCCCCTCTTATGTCTTCGAGCCTATCTAAGAGTTGTAGGAATGTCTTGATGGTGTTTGGTGGGTCAAACACTAATGGAGTGATGGAAGGAAGCCATGCTTCTCCTAAGGATGATCCGAACGAGAAAGGTTGGATTCAAGTTCGAAAAAGTAAAGGGAAGGAGAACGATCTTTCACAAGGTGTTTAAGGCTCGACATCTCTGCGAAATGGGGTCTCTTCTCCTCCGATGAACTAGGCTGATGGGGTGGCCGAAGGTGAAGGAAGGGAGGAGGAGGAGGATTTGCAAAATCATCTGGCGATGATGGAGAGGTCTCTGAGCTTTGATGATGAGAAGGTCCTCTTGGTGGGTGCCCTTTTGGGAATCTTGTCTCAAAATAGAACGGTCCAGCTAAAAGAAATTCTGCAAGAATTTTGGGAGGCGAAAAAGTCGAGAGAGAGAAAAAGAGGTGCTAGCTAGAAGAATGAGGAGAAGGGATCGAGAGCTTCGAATGCTTCAATCTTTACTAAATTATGATTGAAATGTGGATACAGAGTTTGGGGTGGGGGAAGCAGTGGTTACTTAGTGATGTTTGTATCGTGGAATGAGGTTTGGGACCCCCAACAATTACAGCAGTTAATAGGTGTGAAATTTATGAGGTCCTGTAAGTTTGTTTTGTCTTTGTCCTCCTTGCTCTGCCATCTCTTCGGCAGTTGAGCTAGCTTATCAGGGGCTTTCTCTTGTTGTAGTTTTTTTGTTGGCTATTAGTCCTACTCCTATGTGGGGTTTTAGCTGTGTGTTTTCTTCTCTTTTTTTTTTTCCAGTAAAATTGTTATCTTTTAAAAAAAAATGAAAGTAAGAAGGCGAAAATAAGTGTGGATGGAAGGCAGAACTAACAATCTCATTGCTTTGTTCATGGCCAACCCCCCTGCAAACACATTTACTAGGTGGTGGTTCTCAACTTTTGACCAGTTTGATAGAGATGGTCTTATACCTTAGAGGGAATGAATGCAAGTGCTACTTGTTCATTGTCCTTCGATTCAAGAAATATGCAAAACATGAGGAGGATGTCATGCCCTTAAATGGAATTTGTCAGGAGGAAAGCCTTGTGGTTTAATGTTGGAGCAAGAGAATTGGATCAAATGGGGTTGATATAATTGATCCACGAGAAGGGAATAGACTTTTGACAACAATAATCTTGCGAAGAAGCTGGTGGGAATGCAAATCGATAGGAGACATGAAAGGTGGGGGAAGGAAGTGGCTAGGAGTTGCTAAACAGAATTATGGCAATGAAATGTTGAGAGGGGTCTATCTAGTCTTGAAGACTGAAGAGGAGTATAATGTGAGAGATTGCAAAAGACGGAGAATGGTATTGTTGTTGTAACCCCAAAATTTGATAAAGATTGAATGGGTGCCTGGACAGACTAGGATCTTCTTGGATTTGGAAGTATTGCTAAGTGATGCACAAGGAGAAGATAAAGAGAGATTAATGAAGATATCTAGACCAGATTAGACTAGCCCCCCTTCTCCCTTGTTCCTTCACCCTCCTTAAGGAAGAAGTATCTGCACTCCCTTCCACACAACTGTGGTCCTCTTCTTTTTTTTTTCTGAAAGGTAAACTGTATTAATAAATATAAAGAATTACAAGAGCAACGGAGGGCCAAACCACAGGGCATGGGAAGTTTCACTTCATTAGGAGGGCAAAATTGGACTGGCCCTGCAATGGATGTTTCCAGCTCTTCATTAAAGTTGTGAATGACACCATCATATCCAGCAGCCCCTTTAACAGACCAACACAACTTGCTTCTCAAGGTACATAATTCCAACACAGAGCACAAGGGAGAAAATGATACTCTCATATCACACTCAGAGAAAGATGACCATTAATCATCATCATCTTCAAGCCATTTATCCTGTCAATTTGGGGTTGCCATTTATTTTTAGGATTTTTGGCAAATTGTTTTTCATGGACTAACTGCCTATTTGACACTGATGGGATTGGAACCCACAACATTTAGGCTGTAAAAATGAGCCTTACAGGTTGCGCTTCAGGTTCTTGTCACAAGATGATCCTAATGACAATTCAGACCTAGCAATGATAGTGGACATCAGGAAGTCCATTTAATAGAAATGGATCATCTTTTTCAAATGATTTAAGCCATAGGAGACTTATTGTTAGCCTGTTAATCCTACTGTTTTGGATCTGTTGTTGGTCTGTCTTTTTCTTTTGGTTCCTGGGTGCTTCTAAACCGTGGGGCTTTATGTGTGTTTAATATTGGTTCAATTTCTCTGGTCAGGTGTTTTTCTTCCTTCTGTCAATAAAAATTACCCACCTTAAAAAAGGGTAGACATTTTTGGCCACTTCATGGTTGGAAGCTTCATAGTATGGTTTGAAATGGACCGGCTCTTTCAAGAAGATTTGGGCCATAGGGAGCCAATGTTGGCTACCTTGTGGGTTGAAGCACCATAAATGTGTTACAGCATAAGCCTAATTGGAAGTCCTGTAGACATAATTATGATTTTCATACTTGACGTTTGTATCTTAGTTGAAAAGTTGTCTTGGAAATTCCATGTGAATTGTCATGTTCTATTTCTCTTTCATATATATATAGAGAGAGAAAGAAAGAGAGATTGAATATTTGATAAATGTATTTCACTTTACAGGCTCAGCCATTGGTTTTCGACTGGACAGCCTTCTGAAACTAACAGATACGCGTGCTTCAAATAATAAGATGACCCTCATGCATTATCTTTGTAAGGTGATTTGGTGTTTCCTTATCTTTCAATGCAATTTACAACCTCTGTTTTCCAATTAGGTTTTTCTTTTTTCTCCCCCCCTGACTGCAACTAATTTTTGAAATTTGATTGCTAGAAGCTAAAATTGACTAATTTTCCATCAACAAATAACTCAATCATAGAAAACTCCTTGCATTTGATGAGACTTATGATCCCTTTATTATTTAGATTTTCTGAGAGAATTGGTGCTTGTTTAGAGTCAGAATTTTTATAATATAGTGAGTTGCCTAGATGGGTATGTGTGGTTCCTTCCCTCGGAGCCACTCAATTTATGGATTAACACATCTTTTATTTTCTCTCTGCTTCACTCATCCATTTTAGATGTAGATAGAGCCACGGAAAGCAAGTATATTACTGGTTTCTGTGTGACTTTGACAAGCGAAAAGGATGTCCCAAGGAAGTTTAAGAAGCATGAGAACAGAAAAATTTGTGCCAGTAATTGGAATATGCAGGAGAAGAGTTCACAGCATAAACAGCAAGTGCTTACTGTACAACCTTTAATGTTCTAGTTCAAGTCATAGTACCATTTATAATATTTTTTCTTTTCTTTGTGTTTGTGCGGTCTTAAAATGAAGACTGTATTTCATTTTAATTTGATTGCATCATTGTGAGTTTTGAGTGAGTCCTATCTCTCTCTCTCAATTGGAATATAACTCAAATCTGCAACCTTTATAGTTGCAATTATGTATCAAATATGCACTAGTGTTTTATCTAATATCTGGAGGGTGTTTTTGCATGTATGTACTCTCTTTCCTTTAATGATGATATGTTGCTGTTTAAAGGATTATATGAACACAGCACAAGACAGAAGCCAAGACAAAAACAACAAATACATCACTTCCAAACTGAAAGAAAACAGAGATTAAAAATCTAGAAATTCTTCCAGTCTATTCACTCCAACTTTAGCCAAGAAATCCACTGCTTTGCTTGGTATACACCTGACATGTCTGATAATTTGGAATCATTACTTAAGTGGTACTAGCTCATGATTCATATTATTTACGGTATCTGATCATTGTTAAAGAAGAGGATGCAAAGTATAGAATCATTATAGAAAAATCTTAAAAAACCAGGTTTAATTACGGTGATAATGTAGGACTATGTAATTGCCTAAAATCTAACGAGTTGAGATTTAACAAAAATTACCAAGACAATCCGAATTATAAAATATTATGCTAATCATGTGCAAATAAGAATTTTCATGTAGGCAAAATTTGTAAAAGTCTAATGCTATGTCACAGTCCCACAATACTATACCTTAGAATTATCTTTAAAAAAAAAAATACTATACCTTAGAATTATCTACGAGGGTCCACGGAATTCTGGGCTTCCACTTGCTTAGGAAATCAACCCAATAATCTATGCAAATTCTCCTAACCTCTTTAAGGATTTTGTTTAAAGAAAAAGCAAGGTTTAAGACACAACTAGGTTTAGTGAATAAAATTCAGCATCAACAGTTAAGGTGTCAAGAGTTTTGACAATCTGAAAATTTTCCAGCAACAGTAATTTGTTTTTATACATCAAGTAAGCCAAAAGGAAAACAATGAATTTGATTGTCGAAGGTTGGGGTTGAAACCAGTTTCACATCCAAATAGAAACTACAAGGAAGATCAAGAGAAATACCTTTAGAGAGACAAAGAAAGAAGGACCAAACTTTTGAAGCAAAATTGCAGTGCATAAGCAGTTGTAGCACAGTTCTGCCACCTTAGCACTTCAGTTCAAAAGTCTGCTTGCTGCATATCCACAGATATGGCAACAACAGCCTGGGCTCCACCATTGGCGGCAACAACGATCTCAGCAGTGAAAGCAACTAGAATAGTCCTAGTAGTAAAATCAGCATCTCCGAAGGCAAGCTCAGACCCCACCAGCAATAGCAGTAGGCTCAGTAGAGATATAACAGTATCAAGTTTTGCAAGAGCTCTTTCTACATCCACAACAACTTTGGACAAAAACAGAAAAAAAAAATAAAGGATGGGAATCACTTCCTAAGTGGCTTCACACAATCAATCCCTTCACGGGAGGTCTCATTCCAACTGTTTCAGAAAAAAAAAAAAAAAAACCATTCATTCATTCATTGTTGTATCTCTTTTTATCTAATTACAGTCTTATTTATAAAACACAGTTAGTGCTCACAGTGCAGTACCTGTAACTGCTTACAGTTCTATTTACAAAACACAATAACTACCTACAATGCAGTACCTGTAACTACCCACAATGTAGTACCTGATTCTGCAGAATTAACTGCAGCAAACACATGAAGTCTTCAATCTGCTATATCATCAACCATTGAGATGTGGGCCTTTTCTTCTTCTTCCTCCGCCTTTGATAAGCTTTGTACATTGGGATGTCCGCATTAGGTGAGCTGGCCTTAGAGCTTGGCATTTGGAGCCTAGGTGCGCCTTTGACTGCAAGTTATAAATTTAACATTTGCACAACACAAGCAAATGCTTTCCCTCTATTTATTTAATTATTTATTTATTTATAGGTTTCTCTATATTGGGTAACCATGGGTTACTATCAGAGCAACCATGACTCCATGAGCTTAGAAGAGCGTCCATTTTGAAATTGGTATCCTTTATGAGTGTACCTTAATCTTTAGTCCTGAGGCTGAGATCCATCAAATTTATCTCCTCTTAACATTCATCCATTTTGGGTGATTTGTAGATCATCTGCAATCCCTGATAGGTCACCATTTAATCCAATAGAATAATCTTCTGAGTGTGATTTTGTGGTTGCATTCGAGATTCCTATTGCATTCGAGATTCCTATCACAGCACCATTTAACACTTTGTATAGGAAAGAGAAGATTGAGATTTGACCTTCAAGATGGTGAATAATAGTCAAGCATTTTGAAATGTGTTAGCATACCAGTTAAGTCAAAAAAATCGTCTGAGTTACTCGACTCAATTGAATTTCGAGTTGAGTATAAATTTTGAGTTTTTGAACTTTGCTTAAAGTATATGATTTTTTGGTTATTAATTCTTTTTGGGGGTTGTAAGATCCACAATTGTGGGATAATTTGGTATTTTCCCAATTGCGGTATAAGTCTTTAGTGTGGCTTATACTAGTAATCTTTCATTTCTTCAGACTGCCACTGTTTCTTGAGAAATATAGTGATTGGCATTTCTTTAGGGAATATGCATGTTTTCTTGGTTTTTTTTAATTGACACATGCTTTTTGCTTAATGCTAACTTCACCTCCAAGTAAATACTCTTTAAGTTCTTAATTTATTGTTATATTATCTTTAAGTTGACTTCCTATTTGTCTTTTTATTTGAAAGATTTAAATGGTTGTTGTTTGGGTTTTCTTTTTTACTTGATTTGTTATTATCACATCTTGTATTTTCTGTCTCAGGTGCTTGCTTCAAAGTCATCACATATTCTTGATTTTCATGAGGACCTTGTTAGTTTAGAAGCTTCATCGAAGGTTGTCATCTCTTTTCTTGGTTCTTGCTCTTAATGTCAGAATATGGCTGACATTTCTTTTAATTTGTCATGGTTGACATATTCTCTAACCAGGATTCTTGCAGCAATGCAGATACAACTGAAGTCTCTGGCAGAGGAAATGCAAGCGATCATCAAAGGGTTAGAGAAAGTAGAGCAGGAGCTAGTTGCATCAGAAAATGATGGCCCTGTGTCTGATATTTTTCGCAAGGTATCACCGTTCATCCCATTCATTTGCCTTGTAGTACAATGTTGCACAATCTGTTAACAGCTTGATGCTATTAAAACCTGTGAGTTTGATATTTCTTATTGTTGAGTACCCATGCCTAAATCAAGGAGCTTTGCTAGGAGAAATACCAACATTTCTATTTAAAAAAATGTGGAAATAAGAACTAAACTGAAACAACCATCTATTCTCACGCCCTTTCTTGTTTTTATAGCGCTTTACATAACCTCTTTTCTGTTATCAATTCAGATTTATACAGATCTTCCTAGAATCAAGCTACATTTAAAAAATAATATCATAATTTGGATTTGAATTGAAGAATTTAGATATCAATAGATGTAAGAGTTGCCAGCTATAATTTGCAACGAGGCGGAAGAGAATGGAAGCAAATAAAAAAAAAACAAAGGAATTAAGGACTCAAAGATGCATACTGATAGAGTACCTATGCCTAAAATATGGAGCTTTGTTTAGGGGTGAGAGAAACAATAGGGTTTTTAGAAACAATGCAGAGAGTAAGGGGCTAGGGGTACAAGGAGACCTCCTTGGAGGTTAACTGCAACTGTTAGGGAGATCAAGGAGCTACTCTCGGGCATGGAGGTTGCCTTCAATCAGATTAGTCGTTCAGCGAATGGTGTGGCGGATTTTTTTGCTAAGAATGGTGTAGAAGGGCCGACTTCAGGCGTTTTACTTTTATAGCATAGTTGCTATGGTTGTTAGGTTTTGTTCTTTTTTGGTGTTTTTGTTTTCTTGGGCCTAATTCTCGTAGGCCTTTTGTGCCTTGTAACTTTTCTTTGTTCTTTTCTTTTCTTAATGAAATGTCTTCTTTACCGCTCAAAAAAAAAAAGAAACAATGCAGAGAGCCATGAAGATGTGTTCTGCACAGTGAAGGCTAAATGTGCAGCTTGGGCCTCTTCCCTACTGAATTTCAGGATTTCTCCATTTCCGATATACTGATAGTTATCATTAGTTTTGTATCTGTTTTCTTTTGGGGGCTGTTACCGTTTTGGGTGTATAGGGTGAGGTTTTTCTTTGTTTCTTAGCTTGTTCCTTGTTCTGTGCACATTTGGTGCCTTTTCTCAATTATTACGTTACCATTTCAAAAATAATAATAAGAAGAAAAAATAAGGATCTTTGTTGGAAGAAACACCAACTATCCTTTTTCTTTTTTTTTCCATTAATGAAAAAAGTTACAAGAGGAAAACGAAGATAACTACAACCAATAAATAAGATCTTTACATAAAAACAAAGCTATACATCAAGAAAACCAACAAAATAATCATTTCTCTGCACTTTCAATTTAGAAAAGATAAAAGAAAGAGCCACCCCATTTGTTGTCTGCCTATACATAGCCGTCTAATCCCCCTGAGGACCACAATGATTTATTCCAACCTTTTCCCCCACATTCCCTCCTCTTCAACAGTAATCCTGCAACAGTCTTTTGCTCTATTTCTGAATTGGATTCTTCTCAAGGGAGGACCCGAAACAAGTATATTTTGCATTTTTTTTCTTTTATTTTTTTCTTAACGAGAGTGAAGAAGAAGAAAAAGGACTGCTGGGTTTTTCATTTGGAGCTCTTGCTCTTCCCGATATTGATATCTGATCTCAAACCTGAGTATTGAATTCTATATTATTCACATTTTTATGCCCCGCAAACCTGAAAATTATCCATGGTTAATGTATCTTAGTAATTTAATTTGCATTTGTGGATAGTTTGATTTATCGTCTTAACAATATGCATTTGTTGTTTAGACATTGAAGGAATTCATTGTTGGTGCTGGTGCTGAAGTTCGATCCTTAACAACATTATATAGTGGAGTGGTATGCCACAAGACATTCAACTTAATCATAGAAAGAAATCCAGTTTAATTATTAATTTTGATGCTATAAGTAAAGCATCTACAGGGTCATGTCCATCTAATGTCTTTCTCACATTTGTATTGGAGCTGGACAGGGAAGAAATGCTGATGCACTTGCTCTTTATTTTGGTGAAGATCCTGCTCGTTGTCCATTTGAACAAGGTAATGTTTGATATAGTGTCTGTATTAATGCAACATTCTGGTATGCAACCATCTCTTCCTTCACGAAAATGTGAAAGTTATCTGCAATAAGCTTCCTGCTGGCATATTTTTTGGTCATTGACATTTTGTTTAGTACAACCCATGATCCTATGCAAGGTGGACAAATTGAAATCAGCCAATGAGGCACCCAATTTTGACAATGGGAGGGAGGCCCACAGATATGCACTTGGCTCCCCTTACATGTACATTAAGTGATCCGTTAGTGCTTTCAAATTTTATTTTTTTTGAAAAAAAGGGTTATCAGTGATCCAAATTCAGCTCAAAAGCTTGGATGAATGGGCAAATTTGGTCATATGCTTTATTTCGCAAGTTATTACTATTTGAACTCATTCAAAAAAAGATCCTATAATCTGACCTAGGTTTATAAAGAGGGGCCTGGTGTATCTACTGTAGGTCCATATCCATGGCTGTTGTTTATGAATGGTAGACTGCAGTATCATGGTACAAATGTTGAAACATTAGCCTAAGATTCTAGCCTTTTTTTCTAACAATCAGAAAATAGGGTCACATTTGAGACAAAATGAGGGAAAAGAAGTTAAGAGGGTACTGAGATTCATCATTACTACACGAAATTATTGGTGACATTTGTCCAATTATTCCGTACTCTTGGGCAACAAGCCTTAACTGATGGTTACAGGTGTTGAATGAATCTCCAGTCCTTCAATCAAGCATCTGACCTTGTATATAGATAATATCCAATCCTATAAACCTAACTCCTGCCTGTACACCATATTTCTATTATTAGATCAAATTATCATTCTTAATAACTGAAAACAAAAATTTTTGCAGTTGTAGCGACCCTTATAAATTTTGTTCGGATGTTTCGTCGAGCACATGAGGAGAACTGCAAGCAGGCTGAGCTTGAGAGAAAGAAGGCTCAGAAGGAGGCTGAAAAGGAAACCGTCAACCAAGCAAAGAAAAATATCAAATAACTTTCAAGTTTCTGTTTCCACAACTACCCCTACACCCTTGCATGGGAAATTGCTGTCCGCAACAGCAGGGATCTGAAGCACCTGCTACTTGATGCGGCAAACAAAGCCGACCACTGGCTTCATTCATGGCTCCTAAGCCCTTCTGCTTCCGGAGTACTTTGCAATGGTAAAACTTCATATCCCGTTCATGCTCGCATTGCACGGCAATAAAGCATGAGAGACAACTTTTTGAAGTCATGCGGGCTAATGAGAAGTCATTTCTTGCCTTTTCGGCAGTGTTTTTTGAGAACAGAGCAGATCTCACCGGACTGACGCAGTCGCAGACAGATTCTTCTAACCCTGTACAAAGCTAACCCCACTTCTTGCATTTGATTCTTTTTGTAACATAAGTTTGTTTGGAGTTCGACAGGAATAGATCCGGAATCTATTGTAAAGTAGAGAAAATGAAAGAAATGAAAAGAGCAGGTCTCTTGGTGGTGTTATATGATCCAGAATAGCATGATGGATTTGTGCACGGAGTGCTAGCAAAACAATGGCTTGGCTCCCTTGCCTCAATCTGAATTCCAATTTTTTTCTTTCATCTAAATCTTGTAAAGATATTCTTCCATTTGTGCTAATGAAGTGTTTCTGACCCTTGAAAGAAAAGGGTTTCCATATTGGTGTATGTACTTAATGTCATCTTAATTGCCTTCAATCAATTCTTCGGAGCAAGTATTGTAGCTATAAGTTGTTCTTGAGAAGGTGATGTTTTTTTTTTTTAAAAGTTGATGATGCAGAAACAGCAGACACAGCACCAGTCAGAGACACCTTTAGCTTGAGTTTTCTTTGAATTGAATTTTTTTCCTCTGTAATCATCATTATTATCATTACTATCAAGGTTATTTATCCCATACATCTTTGATAAATACCATGTGTTTAATATAGTATACTTCGAATCTAAGGTTTTAATACATTTCAGTCTTAAATAAGAAACTCAAAAGTAAAATCTCTACTGCTACAAACTTCGAAAGTTTGTTCTTTGGTCTTTGCATACACTAAAGCGGCCATTAATTCATCCAGTTGAGTCTCTCTTAAGATCACTCTTTTAACTCTTTCACATATTTTCTCCCATCAAATTGCATGCTGACAACTGGAAACTAATGTTCACCTTTGGATTATTTAAAATTAAGGTTTATGATGATTTGATTTAACATGATATAAAAAACCCTATATGTAGAAGACACATTGTATGGGTCTCATCTATTATTCTGTTTCATATGCCATCGTCAAAAGCAAGGATCCATTATATGATACAATAGTGTGTTTCCTCTCCCTCCATTTGTATAAAATGTCGAGGCATGAGAATTTATTTATGATAAATTTAGATTATTAAAATTATTATTTTTTCTTTTAAATCTAGATTCAAATTTTTTTTTTTTTTGGGGTCATTTGATGCATATCGACTGTGAAATCATTTCACTTGGGCAACATGGCCCATGGGCAATTTTACCACTTGGACCCCCATGCAAGGCCCACTAGGGCTCCAATCTCACAATCTCTTTCACCATTAGATAAAATATATACAAATGTATCCCTTCTTTAATGGCGAGCCATACAGATACTCGGAAAATCTGTCTCCACACATCCATTTTCAAATTTTTGGATGAAGTTATCATTCTACCCCCACATATGAATTCATTCTCATGAATTTTCAGTTCATTCTCAGTTCGTTCGAATGAATCTACTCATCTGAACGAACACCTTAGTATAATTTTCATTCCTTCAAATGAACATCATTTGAATGAGTCAAACTGCTCATTCGAATGAGCCAAATTGTTCGTGCGAACGAATGAACATATATATATCAATCCTTCACAAAATTCGACTCATTCATTCGGATGAGCCAAACTGTTCATTCGAACGAATGAATATTCATCCGAACGAACTGAAAATGAACTGACAGTTCGTTTGAATGAATAGAACACGGAGAGTAAAAAAATCGGGTGTCTATATGGGACGCCTTCTTTAATAGTTAATAATTTGTATTTGACTATTATAGGTTTTTAAAATCGATGAACTTGATTCTTTACGAGAAGTATCATCATGAGAATACCTTTTAAATCGGTATTGAATCTCGGAGAAAGAGGTTCTTATAACCGTTGGATTGGGTCATATTTTGACCTTAAAATATCTAAGAGACGAGATAATTTACTAGACTATTTTCATCAGTTTGATAGAACTTACTCGGATGTATAACCATTCAAATTTTCTTCACAGGATAAATTTCACATGTGACATCCATCAAATTGGGTCATGTTTTTTCAGCCATGGTTTCACTTTTATTTTACCTGATCTGGGTGTCTTTTCAAGTTGTGCACCCGGTAGTCTCACGATGAATTGATTTTTTATTTTATCCTTTTGCTCTAAATTAGATTTTCAATTTACTATAATAAAATGGGAAAAAAAAAAAAAAGAGTCTCAATTTATTGCAAGAAGGTGCTACACCAGTACCTGAACCATTTTTTTTTTCTGGAATCTCCATAAGTTCTCGTTGAAATTTCTCCAAATGCATTTTTCCAACACTTATCTGAAAATATCTAAAATATATCTGGTAATGCTGAGATGCAATAATATCAGAGTAATGTCATTAACATTTTTTAAATAATCGAAAAATATTGATGGCTCAACCTTGTCCTCATTCCCTCGCGATGACATATCTGAAAATGGTTGCTCAGGAACCATTTAATCATATCATGTTTCTTTTTTGATGGCATTGTTTTCGTTTTCTTGGTCTTGTTTGTTTGAATCAGTAGTC
The DNA here is from genome assembly GCA_022113865.1 of Chimonanthus praecox. Taxonomy (NCBI): domain Eukaryota; kingdom Viridiplantae; phylum Streptophyta; class Magnoliopsida; order Laurales; family Calycanthaceae; genus Chimonanthus; species Chimonanthus praecox. The sequence continues at coordinate 58,977,597 of CM039090.1, forward strand.
TACATGATTCATGGAATGGAATGGGATGTGGTAGAAGAAAATCCAATCCAAACTGGGTTGAAGATTAGGGGACCAAATCCAAAATGAATGAGATTTTGGATTGGGAGCAAGTGACATCGTCACCTTCTCCTTCTCCTCCTTCTTCTTCTTCTCCTTTCTTCAGTTCCAACAAATACCCTCCTCCCTTTCATGACGATAGCTCCATTGTCTTCCCTCCAAGCAGGCACGAAGGCCTGCACATGCACGACCAAGAATTACATCCCAAACCAAATGTGGGGGACCCACCTATTCCTCCTTGCCCCTTCCACCTCCAATTCCCCGGGAGAGAAGCCGCCCGCTGCCGACCATTGTTGTTGGGTTTTCAGGTCTTTTGTTCCAGGCTTCTTGTTTGGGTTAATTACCTCAGCTTTTTGTCCAGGAGGGTAATTCGATCAGTTTCTGCCTCTGGCGCTGCCGCAAGTGCCGCTGGTATTGTGGGGTTGCTGTTTTTGTTGGGTTTGAGGCGGAGATGGCGAGCAGCGGTCACAAAAAGGGATTCTGCGCTCCTTCTCATCCGAGAAATGGACCAGGTGCGTTAATTGTATGTTTGCCAACTCTGTGACTGTTTTATAGTCTGTTGGTTCCTTTTCAATGTTGGGTTCTGCAATTTCTGTATATTTTTCATAGTTCTAGATGCTTATGGCTTGTTTGGAATTCTGAAACTGTAAGGTGGAACTGAAAATTTATCAAATGTACAAAGTTCTCCAAAAAGTGTAGTACATTGAAAATGGAACAGTAGAATGGAAATTATAAAATCAGATGGAATTTAAATTCAAACAATTTATATACTCCCATCCAAAGGTTTTATTTTGGAATTTCAGAACTGGAAAATACATCTATGCGGAACAGTTTGAGGAACAATGCGCGGAGTTTTAGAGCCGTAACTTTTTCCTCCTTTATTATTCATTTATTTATTTTGTCAACGAGGCACTTTGAAGCAGATAAACTCAGGTGAAGGTGGCTGAGAGGGTCTCAATGGGATTGGAAGTACCTATGCAGTCAACCTGTGTTGATTATGTATCCAAAATTGATGTGGAGGACAAAGAATTTTTCTTGTTAAATTAAAGAATAGTATGGTGTGGATGTCACCATTTAGAAAGATTAGGAGTTTTATTCATATATTGCTATTTTCAGATTTTTAAAGCCATATTGGGAAAGAGTTCCCACGTCTAATGATGAAACTCAATTAAATTCTGGTTGTTTTTTACAGGGAGATCTATAAGATGGCTTGTTACTGGGGTCATTTACTCTTTTTTTAAGCACACATATGGATCCTTTTTTTATTGCAGTAGAGCCATAATCAAAACAAAGAACTCGTAACTCCATTTGAATTTCATTTTGGTGAGTTTTCAAACTAGTCTCTCCAGTCTATCTCCTGTTGAGTTGCCTTGCAAACCAGTAGCAGTCTAGGTGAGTTTTTGAGGTATGATTAGAACACATTCCATTCATGACTGAACAAAATTGAAGCATTAGTGACAGAAACATTACAGCTGATCATTGCCTTAAAAAAAAAAGAGCATTACTGCTGACCCCATTTTTCTAGATTCTTTTTAATGGTAACATAATTTACTGAAAAATAGAAAGAATTACACCAAAACTCATAATCATGATCGAAGCCTTAACCCATCTATCTAAGCACAGGTTATACGTTCTACTTTCACACTCAACCCCATCAAAAAAATGTCCTTTGCCACAGCACATTTCATATCCATCTTACCATATTATTTCAAGTCTATTAATCTCCCCTTTCTAATTCATTGTGCTTATAACTTTCAATACTTCATAATGGGGCTGTTTTCAGTGCTCTATAGCATAGTAACAAATACCGTTCTCGGGATAATAACGGCAACTGTTAATAACGGGATATTTTCAATTTCTCGGGTTTTTAACGGGAATTTAACGGGAAAATCTCGCGGAAAATATAAATATTTAAAAAATAATAAAAATAAATATAATAAATAAATAATTCTCATTATTACTTCTTGAGTAAAAAAAAATAGCATATAAAGCTATAATAAAAATGTAAAGAAGCAATTGTTCTCAGGGTTACTCATGCAAGGATTGAAAGAAGAATTGAATAAGATCAATTTACTAAACTACACTAAAACAAGAAATCATCTATCATCGCAACCAACACTTCTGCAACCAAAAAAAAAAAAAACAGGAAGCTAAACATAAACAGTAGTCATTTTTCTCTTAAACATTGTATTAGAAACTATATACAGACATACTCATTCAAAAAAACAGAGTTCAATTTCTTTATACAATTAGACTTACTCAAACCTGCATCTAAATAAAAAATCAAAATAGAACAAGCCACTGCCCTATTTATTAAGCTCCAAACCAACCCACATTAATGGTGGAATTCCTTATTTCCAAGACGAAAACCATGAGCAGGTTTATCAATATAGGGCCAGAGAAAAGAAAAACATCACACAAAAGCAAAATGATGAGCATTGGCCGATACGTTGTGATTCGATGCGCATTGTATCAGCCACAATGTAGCTCACAACTGTAACAGATTTACTTGGGGACTCATAAATGTCCAAGATTTTTCGAAAGTCAACTACAAAATTTTTAAAACTTCTGCTGAACATTTTTGAATTTCAACATAAGTTTTTGAAATTTCAGCCAAATTTACAGTCAAAGTTTTAATAATTTCGCTCAAAATTGTCAGCATGACTTTCGAAAATTTCATTGCTTGATAATCAAACCAAAATTTTAGCTAAAACATATGCAAAAACTTCTGAAAATTCAACGGTGAAAATTTCAATCAAAATTTTCTGAAATTTCTTAAAAAAATTTAGCTAAATATTTTAGCCAATTTTTTTTCTAAAAAATTCAGTTGAAATTTTAGAAATTTCAGTTGACAATTTCAGGTGAAATTTTCTGAAATTTCTATGAAAAATTCAGCTGAAAATTTGTGAAATTTTCAGCTAAAAAACTTCTGGAATTTTAGTCGAAGTTTTCAGCTGAAAATTTGTGACAAGAAAGAGGAAAATGAATAAGAAGAAGAGAAAGAAGAAAAAGACAATACCAGATTGAAATCTCAGTTTGCCGTCTTCTCTTTAAATCTACACCGACGACCACCGTAGGGAAGGAGAGGATATCGAACTCTACAAACAGATAAAGTGGTTACCACCTTTTAACCGGCGGCTACAATGACGGCGACGGCGAGATAAGGTCGTTTCGTTCTCAGCAAGAGCTTACAAAACAGTTTATTCTTCTCACACTCGTCCGTCTTCATTTATTTTTCCTTTCTCTGATTCCCTCGTATCAACGAAGCAGAGGATTCGGGATTTTCAGAATCGGAACTCGGAAGAAGAAGAGGAAGCACGGAAGCAGATTGGGGATTTTCGATTTCAGAATCGAAGTGAAACCCTAAAACAGAGGGATTCGGATTTTAAATTTTTTAATCTGTAAGTGTCTCACGCGCGCGGGCGGCGTGCGGCTGAGTCGAGGCTTTTTTCGATTTTCAAATGGGATTTAACTCAAAGCGTTTTTAACGCGTTTTTAACGTTTCTCGCGTTATTAACGCGTTTTTACCGTTAAATTCCCGATAATAACGGCATCGGCGTTAAAAACGCGTTTTTTACGCGAGAACGGTATTTTTCCGGTATTATCGCGGTATAAATGAAAATACCGGCGGTATTTGTTACATTGCTCTATAGTATATACATGCCTAAACCATCTTATCAGACATTCCTACCTTTAGGATTTTTCACTTAAAGTCCTTTCTTGTTATTTTAGACATCCATCATGACAAAAAAAAAATCATGATATGTGCATCTCTGCCAAACATACTTTTATCTTCTTAGTGTTTCTCCATTGCCCAATATTCAGCTCTGTATAAAACTAGTTCCAAAGAATTATATAAAAATCAGATGCTATGCAAAAAAAGTAATAATTAATTCGTTGATTAGCCAACCCAAGATAGATGGGACAAAATGCTGATAATGATGAGCCAACCCAAGATAGATGAGACAAAATGCTGATAATGATGATGAGGTGCTTTGTTAATTGGCGACTATTTGATGAAGAAAGATCATTTTTTTCACGTGACATATATGGAATCTTATGAACATTTGCATTTAGATGTAATTTTCATCTCTAATTCTCGTGGTAGTGCTACTCAATGTGTTGGTAAGATTAAAAAAAGTAGTAGTGTCCAAGTTAATTCTCATAATGGAAGGATTTTCAGGAGTTAAGACAGACTATATTCCTATTCATCCTGTCTTCTTAAATATGATAGCAGAGAAGTTGAATGAATTGGTGAATTGGTATCTAATCCCATGCAGCTTCTTCATGAAAACGGTATGAGGTACTTGTCAGAAGTGTTGTTGATGGTAGTTGGCAATTATCATTAACAACACTTCTGACAAGTGCCAATTTAATAGGCAGTGATGATGTTATGGAAACGCCTAATTTTCTTTAACTATTACTCTGACACCAAGATATTGAAGAAAATAGAATTTCAATTACCTCCTGTTCGTAGGACTTTCTTATTTACCAGTGAAAATTTTAGTAGTATAACCCAACACATTGAATGAATGGCAAAATAAGTATTAATAATATTAAAGAGAAAACTCTTATTCTCCATTTCACAAGCATGGATTTATATCATGATGTCTCCCATATAGATGTTCTGTGAGAAGCTTCTGAATACAAGGGAAATGTGGGGAAGGATTTATACTAGTTATTAGATATACGTTCATGGTTGGATAAATCCATCAATGATATAAGCTGAAGAACTATAATGATGAACCAAAAATAATTAGAGGTTCTTTTAACTGCTTAGATAGCTGACCGCAGATAAATGGGATCAGTGGTTTTGATGATGATGATGATGATGGTTCCTTAAATCTGACTCTACCTGGCCAAGTTGGTAAATGAATCTTTATTCTAGTCCTGGTTTTTGGTCTCAGTTTATTAGACAGCAGAAACATGCCATACCTAGCTGTTATGACAGGATAATGCTCAATACAGCAAGTCTGGATTCATCATTATCATTATTATTAGCCACTAATCCCATCTATCATTAGCAAGTCTAATTATACATAATTGTTTGTATGTACAAAATATATATGCTCTCTATATCACCCTCGACCATTTCAGATGCTATGGACTGCAGTTTCTACCTTTATCTGCAGGTGGTTCTGCCCCAATGTTACAAACTCAAGTAAAAGTTATAACACATTTTCCTGCTCACATTCTGTTGAAGATATTCTGCCTTTTGTTTTCTAATTTATTTCTTGTCATGGGCTCTCTTATATTTGGCAATGTTGATTAATGGACTTTTTGTCCTCAATTTTCTGATTTTTTGAGTTCGTGCAGAAGATAAACCAACTATTGCATCAAGTTGCCCAAATGAATGAACTACTGACTGCACAGCACAAAGTTCGTGTCCTGAAGACTGCTTGATCCTAGCTCATGAGCTTGATGACAGTTTAAGAGAGCTAGTTTTTTTTCAACTTTACAAAGTGATGGGCATTACTACATTATATGAACGTCAAGAACTCAGAAAGTTGAACACTTATTTTTGTAGTTAGTATTCAATTTAGCATGCAATTTTAGCATGCTATCTGATTAATATTTGAAATTATAGCTACACTATCATGAAGAATCGTTTTCACCCGTGTCGAATTTGATTCCGATTATGTTCTGGGGGTAAATCTTTATTTTGCTTGTAATATAAGCAAGAAGATGCAGCATAGCTTCTCAACAAGCGCATGATGATTATGACTAGTACATTATTTCATAAAAGTACATATTTCAAACTGCATCAAATTAACAATACTACCATTGAAACAATATTGGGATATATATTGAGGTAGTGTTCAGCCACACACCCTATGTTCTCACAGTGGGAGCTCCATGTAGAGCACAACTATAATCATGCGCTTGGATGAATTTGAAAGATCTATGTGTGTATATTGTATCTTTAAAAAAATTAGCTTAGTTAAGCAATTCTAGTCATGGCTTTCAAGGACTTAAACATGAATAACAAATAGAGGTTTAATTTTATCTAAAATCTCGTGGCTGGAGTTATTCAATGAAAGTTACTTTTCATAAGTATTACATACTTATGTAGATGTTTCGAACTCACCCACTCTATGATCATAGGTGAGCTCATCTGAAACAGCTCTCTTTGGTGTGAAATCCAAGGCCAAAACACCTCCCAACAGCAGTGGTCTTGTGGGAGTTTCAAACCTGTCACCAGCCAAAATTCTCACAAAACCAAGGATTTGTGTCGCCAACAACAATGGAAAGGGGTCTTCTCTGCTATGGACTTCGCCGCCAGCCTTTAACATGGAAAATCCTGACAAAGTGTCGCCAATATGAAACAAAACTCAAAAACTGTCGTCACTTATCATATGCAGAGATAAAAAATTCATATGATGCATATCATTGTATTTGTACAGAATGTGTATCGGCTGTATTATCAACAGTAGTATCGATCAATATAATTTTTTTAATTTTACTTTAGAAAAAGGGAGCTCAGACACCTGGAAAATCTTTCCTACACATCCATTTTTCAAAAGTGAATGAAAATTTACCCTCTTGCTCTTCATTTAAAAGCGCTACATCCTCCAAACGGATGATTCACGAATTCAAAAATCCTCGTTTGAACGAATAGACTGTAAAATGGGATTTTCAAATAAAGTCGTTTCTTGACCGCTTTTTACAAACAAGGTATCAAAATTCATCTACTCTGAATTTTATGAACTCCTGGACTGATTTTAAGTGGAAATGGTATATTTTTTTTTTTGTGGCTATATAGCTCCCAAAAAAAAAATTTAGACCCTTTTTTTAATTCAATCTTGCATTGGATATGATTTTAAGTAAATTTAAAAATAAATTCTTCAAGTGTGAAAGCTATTTTTAATTTCAATTTTTTTTTAAAAAAAATAACTATTTTAAGTTTCTTTGTGAAATATTGAGAATGTTATAATGTGAGTGATTGATCAAGCTCAATCACATATATATTGGAAACCCCAAATAAATAAGGTTGTTCATGCGCTTAAACCTGGTTTGATGAATAGGCTTGGAGATGGAAATGTGAGTGATTGATCAAACTCAAATTCACAGTTTTGAGCCCACTTAACAGACATGCGACCGTGCGCTTTAAGATAAAAGCTTATGAAGTCCTTTAAGTCCCTCGTGTTTTTAACATAGGCTTGAGTTTGAGAGAGAGAGGAAGCTTCGTGCTTCGACCTAAACTAAGTCCTAAAGCTAAGTTTTTGGACAATATACCCCTTTAAAACTATACTTTTAAAATAAATTATCAATGTAAATTTTAATACAGTGTATATATAAAAGTAAATCATTTAAAATAACTCATCCTCGTCATTTAAAATAAATTTATAAAAAATATTATCCAATTATTAGAATACTGATTCACTTACAGACTTAAAGTCATGCAGGCCCAAAAGCCCATTCAAATCATTTCTAAGGCTGAGATTCAGGAAGAGAGAGAGAGAGATTACATCATCACATATCAAATGGAGGAGATGCAGAAAGATAGATGATAAACACAGAAGAAGGAAGAAAGATAAGACAATCTGAGAAATGGCGGGAAGAGCACTACTCTGTCAGCAAAGCGGTATTTGTTTGATGTCTCCCTTCTCTTCCATCAGCTCAAATTGCAGAAACCTTGCCAAATCTCTCTATTTCTGCGGGAAACGCAATCCCAAGCTTTCTTCCTCCATTTCCTGCAAAGCCCCTGTCCAGACCACCCGAGGGGACGAAGAGAAGCCTGTAAGGAAACCAAACACCGACCCTTTCGTCATCACGACGCCTCTTTATTACGTGAATGCTCCTCCCCACATGGGAAGCGCCTACACCACCATCGCAGCTGACGCCATTGCCCGTTTCCAGGTACCCCCAATTCACCTTTTCTTCTTTCTTCAATCCGCCCTCTCAAAACCCATGCCTTTTTTTCTGGAAATTTCTGATTTTTTTGAATAGTTAATATATTAATATAAATATAAAAAGGGACACCAGAGGTGTAAATACAGAAGCAAAAGAAGGAAACAAAGAAAAAACGGCCCGCAACCCCAATACACCCACGAGCAACCCCAAACAGAAACTTATGTTATGTCAATATATTCTTTCTAGGCTCATAAAATGCCATTCATTGATATATTCCTGAATTCCGCAAGAGAGGGAGGCACACTTGCCAAAAACTCTTCTCGAAATAACTTCACTTGACTCTGCACGATCTTTATAGATTCGATTGTTACGTTCCCATCATAAGCTCCACACAATGGCAAGAGAGACAAGCGCCACAGTGAGGAGCACTTTGGAGAGATCGAACCAATAAACTCAAGCATAAGATAACTCTACCACCGTAGAAGGCATAATCCAAAGCACACTAAACTTATTCAATACAAAATTCCATACAACATGGGAAAAAGGGCAGTGGATAAGCATGTGATTTAACTCCTCCAAGGCCTGAAGACAAAAAGGGCAAGCACTGACGATGATTCTTCTTCTATTGCGGAAGTTGTCTTGAGTAAAAAAAACTCCCATACCGGCAGTCCAAAGGAAGCAAGTTGCTCGGGGGCGTAGCTTTGGAAGTCCAAATAGCATGGTTGACAATAGCTAGAAGCATCACCTGATTGTTCCAAATGGAGAAAGACTTCACAGAGAAGCAACCAGTCGGGTCCGGCCACCAGACAAGGCAATCCTCAGAAGAACAACGAATCCGGTAAGAAGAAATAATGTGGAGCAACTCAGAAAACTCATCTATCTTTGAATCAAAAAGGTTATGCTGAGGGAGAGGTCCTAGACAACCTGCTCACTGCAAATGGAGTAGAAATCGACAATGACCCTTGCCAGAAACCGAGATAGGCGGTAAAGAGAAGGAAACCTGGATGCCAAAGAAGAAAAAAAATCTGATTATTCCATTGTATAAGACTCATTTTTTACGATCGATGTTTTGTATCAGTTCGAAAAAGATAGATGTGTGTAGTAGTAATGTTAAAATATTGAATTAGAACTCTCAGTCCATTAGAGGAAACCTAGAGGTAACCTGAAAAGATTAAAAAAAAAAAAAAAACTGAGGGAAGGCCATTTGAAATGGTCCAAGAACATGTATTGAAGACTTTGGGAAAAAAAAAACTCCAGCACTAAGTATTGAAGGATTGCAAGTTGACAGTATTATAAGAAGGGGGAGGTCTTTGTAGATTTGGATTGTGGTGGTAAGCAAAGATGAGAAATACTGTGGAGCAACATAAATGATTTTTGACCGCTTAATGTGGAAACATAAAACTTAAAAAACAAACCTAAATAGATAGGAACATGTCTTTCAAGATGATAATTACCTTAAAAATCAGAGAAACTATCCACTTAGAGCTCTTTTCATCAAGAAACTATCTCACCTTGGATCGTGGGAATGAGTTGGTCGAAAGTCTATGCTTGGATGAGTGTCCCATAAAAAATCAGCTTTAGTGGATCAATTTAAGTATGATTCAAGTCCAAGAAGTAACTGTGTTGTAGGACTTGGGTTTATGTGAGTCACTTAGGAATTTTAACAAACACAAGGGCTACAATATGAAATATGCTAATCCACCACAACCATCACAAGCAATGAAATGGAGAAAATAAAGAGCGCAATAAAGAGAGATGAACACACCGATTTATATGGAACCCCTCTTAAATCAAGAAGAAAAAACTAGGGATCTACAATCAAATTCCAGTATGCAAGAAGAGGGTTACAATCATGCCTTTTGAAGACATCAGCTTGAGGTCACCATCCCATCAATACAAAAAAACCCTTTTGATCTACTCTTTCTAGAGATTGGACTTCAGTGTTATAAGATAAGTACAGTTAGGGAAGCAAAAGGAAAGACGGAAGTGACTAGAATCATGGTTAGTGAAATTTAATGTGGATTGTGTGGCAATAGGTAAACAATGTCTAATAGGTATAGGAGGTATATTACATAATTCAAAGGGAAAGGTACTTCCCTTCTTTTCGGGCCTGGCTGGGGTTAGGACTCAAATGAAGTGGAATTTCCAGCAATTAGAGAAGTGTTGAGGATATATGCCTTGCTAATCACATGTGATAATGGCTATATTATAAGACTGATGTTTTGAGAACTGACTTGGATCTTAAAGGAGAATCACATTTTGGTGAAACCAACATTAAAATAACAAAAAAATTAAGTTGGTTTAAGAAATTGTATCATATTATAAGATCCAAATCATTTTCTTTAAAAATTGTATCGTATCATAAGATTCAAATCTCAAATCGTAAGGTTTTAATAACTATCCATGTAACACATTCAGTATGAAGTTTGTGCATTCTGCACTAAGGTATTTATAGTTATATAATTTGATAGGAATTGAAAATTTTCAATTTTATTCTTTTTAGTTGTCAGGACTGGAATTTCTCTGCAGTTGCTTTCTAATTTCAATGTTTTAAGTTCTGATAGGATTTGTTTTTCTCAATGTTACTTCCTTGCGCTAGAGGCTGCTGGGTAGGAAAGTCATCTTCATCACAGGCACAGATGAGCACGGGGAGAAAATAGCTACTTCTGCTCATTCTCATGGTTGCAGCCCAAGTGAACATTGTGACACCATCTCACATGCCTACAGGATGCTTTGGAAAGATGTATATTTTGAATTATGGGAATTCATTTTATTTTCTAGTTACAAGTATCTATTTCACTAGCTACTTGTTATTTTTAAACAGATCTATGTTTGTTTAAAGTATCCTTCTCTGCCTTCCCTATGGAGTGAGAGCAGTGGTTCCTTTCTTTTCTTTCTGGTTGCAGCTGGATATTGCTTTTGACAAGTTCATTCGTACTACAAGTCCAAGTCATGAAGCTATTGTAAAGGAGTTTTATTCTAGAGTCCTTAGCAATGGTGACATTTACCGTGCAGACTATGAGGGGCTTTATTGTGTCAACTGTGAGGAATACAAGGTACTTTGTAGTTGGAGTTTGATACAGATCCAATTTAATTTTCCTTTTTCTAATGTTTTTATTTTTGGAATGATATTAGGTATGGATGAAGTTCTAATCCATTCAATCATTTTTCTCTTTTCTAATGTTATGTTTACTATCATTGCTAAAGTTATCATTACAGCTGTGAGTGTTGTATACATGTAAGGAGACTTTTCTTCTTTTCCATTTTCATGTGTGCTAGCTCTTATGATAAATCTTACTGCATTCTGTTAATATTTATATGGAATCACAAATATGCACATATGTTTTTCGTCCCCTATACATGTATAAACATAGACACATGTTATGATTTATTGTGAATAGTTTGAGATACCTGGAGTATGATTGTTGTCAAGCAATTATGTAGTTTCTTGTCCTTTTCTGTTTTAATATGATATATGGCCTTTTTTTCTTCTCTGTTTTGTCGGTGGAAGTCCATTTCTGAGAAAGTAACTTTATATGAACCAATATACTTTCTAATGGATCATGAAAGCTAGGCATTTGTTTTAATTTTTTTTGTTAAAGTATTTTCTAATGGATCCTGTCATCTCAGCTATTTCCCCCTAGTTAAGAGTGACCACTTTTTGAGCAAATTAATCCGTGCTTTGTGTTTCTTTTGACATAATTGATTCCAATATAATTGCTTGCAGGATGAGAAAGACTTACTTGAAAATAACTGTTGCCCAATGCACCTAAAGCCCTGTCTTCAACGAAGAGAAGACAATTACTTCTTCGCCCTATCAAAGTATAAGGAACCATTAGAAGAGTTTTTAACACATAATCCAGATTTTGTACAGCCTTCTTTTCGCTTGAATGAGGTAAGATCACACACTGTTGTTTCTTTCCCCCTATCTTTTATTTGGCTTGGTATTTTCTGTTTCAAGCATTTGCATCATACAAGATATTTAATGGATTATGTATATAATTCTTAACCAAGCACTGGCTTTCTACTTGTCTAAGGATTGCTACAAGCAGTATTATTAGGATAGCAGTCATAAGATATCCTTATTTTCTTACTCTTGTAATGTTTGTCCATCTAGTTTGGTTTTATGACTTGTCAATATATATTACTTCGACTTGGAACCCTAAAACAAAAGACAGCCTTAGCTAAAATTAAGGGGAAAAGAACCCAAAAATAAGACAGCTTTAGCTAAAATAGAGGGGGGAAACCCAATGCATAATAAAACATAAAGTTTCTAGATTTGCACCAAATGAAACAAAACATACATAATGAAGCAATAGAATAAGGAACAAAATAGCAAACTCATGCGGATTTGGCTCACAACTCCATATAATGATGCCACACCAAAATCTGTGATATGATGTTGTAATGTTTAACGATGCTGCTTTCTTTCTTGTTTGAGCTGTCTTCCCATCATCTCCTTGGAGTGAAGCTCTATCTTGTTCATTCTTCTTCTGATCTTCTTAAAAGGATTTCTTTTGTTATCATTACAAAGAAAAAAAAAAAACGATTGACGTACCAAAGTATATGGTCTGGTAAAAGTGGTCCAACAAGCCATCCATGAGACATTTTGTGCTTATAGTAAATAAAAACACAAACATCCTGCTGCTTGTTCAGCTCATGCACTGCATATATGGCACCCCTAATACCAAACAACTCTTACTACAAATCAAAGTTGAAGCAACTATCAAGGTCCAAACGTTGGCAAAAATGTTAGATATTGGATATTAATGCATTAAATATAAGTCAAACACTGTAACAACATTTTATGGAAGTTTGTAAAAATCAGACCATAAAGAACTAGGAATGATCAAAAGTAAGCAATGTGGGATGATGGAACATCCCACATGCGTGGCCTCTTTGGATATCATCACTTGTTGCAATAGACCTGTGATAGGGTCCATGTAGTTGTGGGTTTCATTATTCACTTTTGGTGAGAAAATCTGGACCACAAGTTTGCATTAGTTCTGGATGTCTTAAATATTTTGGTTTTGCACTAGAACATGTTTTATTTTAATGGTAACTAGGATTTATTTACGAAAAAGAGAAGAATTGCAGTACCTTGGAACTTGGGCTGGCTAGCCTGAGCTTGCATGAAAAACCTGAAAAGGTTTGAGTTATCTAGGCTCAATCTGTGTTCAGTTGTGGGCTCAAAACAACATGCCTGAATTTGAAGATGGTTTGGGCCAGATGGGCCTAGTACACTTGAAGCCCAAGTCTAGCATGAAAACCCGACTTGACCTGAGTTTGAGATGCTCAAAATCTTAATTTTGTTTATATATGCTTCCTCAAATACTTTACATAAAGATAATGTTTACTTGATATATCAAGGTATAATAACTTAATCCAAGCACAAAAAATGTAGGTAGGAAGTTTTTTCAATTTATCAATGATTTACAGTAATGAAATCATATGCTGTAAATCACAGTCTTTATACAACACTAACTAAAAGCAAGTTAGACCAATTCAACAATATCACTGGTCACTATGCAAGTCAGAAGTGAACCACCCATTGACCCCTGAAGTATTGTGACCCAAGAAGTACGTCTATTGTTGGCAGTCACGGTTTCTTTTTTTCTTTTTTTTTTTGAGCAGTAACAAGAGAATCTTATTAGAGAGAAAAAATTATTTTAGTCAAGGTTTCTATTTAATGAAATTGATACCTATGAGGTCAAATTATAGCTATAGCAAGTGATTATTTGGACAATGTTGGCCCAATGCAAGGCTTGAAGGATCTTATTTTTTCGAATGGTTACTATTGTATTTACAAAAAAGAAGAAACTTTACAACAAAGAAAGGGGGAACCACAAAACCAGGTGAGAAGTTTGCCATCCCAAGACTTCACAAAAAGATTATATAACTCTATTTACAAATTCCAAGGAGCTTGAAGGATCTTTAAGTGGAGAAATTGGAGCAAAGATGGGTTGATTTGCTTCCTAAAATATATATACATTAAATGGTCTTCCTAAAACATATATAGTCCATAGGTGTATGGTGTAGCAAACACAATTGAATTTATTCATGTGGCATGCATCATGTCTATGCTTAAATAGGCGTGACTCCCCAAGTTTTCCAATTTTGGTGTTCGGTTGTTTGTGTTTGGTTTTGTTGAGATTTGATTCTTCAAACAACTTGATTGCATATAAGCTAGGTTAGAAGTTAGAACCAACTTAGGCTTTCCCACCTAATCTTGTTAGTCTATGGTGGGCCATCTAATGTTGGAAATCATACTGCCACCTATTCAACATTTGTAGTATTGTTAGATTCAAATAGGTCATCATCATCACCATCACCATCACCATCATAGGCCAACATCCCATCTATCTAGGGTCGGCTTTACAAGTTCTTCTCCACTTGATTCTTTCATAAACCATACCATCAATCACTCCACAATCTAACGATTCTTTATCCCTTCCCTCTGGTAAGATTCATATAGGTCTAGTTTGGTATTTAGCATGGGAAGAGTGAAAGTGCAAATGCTGTTGACATGGTGCTTGATTGTCAAAAAATTGTATTTGGTAGCTGTTAGTATGGCTCATATGGAATGGGCTTATTTGAGCCATCTATGAGCTATTCCAAAATACTAGCTTTCTATAAAGAGAATTTTGATTCCAATGGTAATAGATCTTGACCTGCTATGACTAGAGTGGTTGAGGGAGGAATGGAGGAGAGTGGCTTGGATCATTCTTTCCGTGTTCTCATACCTTGTGATAGCTTCCAAATGGGCTCATAATGTTGTTAGTTTATAGCAGACCACTTTTTTACTCCATAACTAAAGGGGCTGATGAGTTTTCAAAACAAATTGAAAGAATAATCTCTAGGGTTTTACAAGGAAAAAATGTAACTTACACAAGACAAATGGGGTTAAAATATTATTGTTCACTATAGTGGTACTGATTTCGTCATGATTGTTATCATTATCATTGGCATAAGGCGATTTCTACAAAATGTTTGAAAGATCAAGATAAAACGTGGAATTTTTTAAAAGCTCAAAGTGTAGGCTATTCTTATAGATTATCCTTTTGAGTATTTTAATTTTGATACTTTTAGTGGCTCAGGTGCAAAGTTGGATTAAAGCTGGTCTAAGGGATTTCTCAATATCTCGTGCATCTGTAGAATGGGGTATACCAGTGCCAAATGATGACAAACAGACAATATATGTTTGGTTTGATGCTTTGTTAGGGTACCATCTTCCTACAACTTTCCTTTGTTCAATTTATACTTTTAGTTGTATCCAGGTGCATCCATTACTTGTATTTTGGTGGGTGTATGCATGTATAGCTGCTTTTCTTTTTCGAGCGAAAATATGCATGTATAGCTATGCCTTTGGATGTTCTTGTTTTCACCCACACTTGATTCTCTCGCATATTTTCATATTAAACTAATTTCTCATATAGAACTGGTGCATGGCTACATTTTGCTTTCCAGATTCTATGACACTCGATTAGAGTTTTTTTTTTTTGAATGATAACATAGAATTTTATTGAAATTTAGTCAGCAGTACAAGTATAAAAAACAGGCCCGGCAAGTGGTGGGCCTGAAAAAATAATCAAAGATCAGTGAGTGATAACATTTGCCATTATCCTCAAATGACAACAAGAAATGACCTTAGTTGCTCTTTGCCTTCTCCTCTCTCACTACCTCCCATAGTCTCCATGGTGGCTTCTTACTGCTGCCCATGATATTGCATCAGATGAGTCAAATCTATCATAATTGTAGCTTATGCTATTCATTAGTAATAAGTTTTATCCTTAAAATAATCACTAACATCTCTTGTA
Source organism: Chimonanthus praecox (assembly GCA_022113865.1). Lineage (NCBI taxonomy): Eukaryota > Viridiplantae > Streptophyta > Magnoliopsida > Laurales > Calycanthaceae > Chimonanthus > Chimonanthus praecox. Next base: position 58,993,325 of record CM039090.1, read on the forward strand.
TTGTTTTGTCATGATCGCATTGTATTGTCTTGGTATATGTCTCTTGTACCAGATCTTCTTGACTTTATGTACTTCATTTTCTTTTAATGATATATCTTTTTGTGATCACTTCAAAACTAATAATAATAATAATAATCACTAATTTTTTCTGCTATGCACGTATACTTAGTTCATTGATTTCACTTTTTGGAAATTAGAGATGGGAATACTTTTCCATCTAAAGAACCTTGAACTGTTGAAACTGTCTTTTAGGTCTAAGATACCTTTCCACATTCATTACCATGTTTGCAAACATCAACCACCCATTGGCTGACATGGAGTTCTGTGACTATGGAAAAGATAAAGTTGCACCCTGGGCCACAGAATGTGTATTACTTGTAGATACACCGTACTATGCCTCTACTGCATACATGCACACCTTCTGCACAAGCTACATATTTTCTATGTCCTTAAATATTTATTTTTGGGATTCGTTCATCTTTCTCCTTTTTGTACTTACGCCATAAGGATATGAATTGCTACTTACGAACATGAATGACATTTCAATTGTTTTCTTATGTGGTACAATTGATTCATACCTGCAACATTTGCCAAATACTTGCACTTTGACGTGGTCCATCATCATGATTAGGTATATTTCAGCAATGTTGGAAGACCAAGAAAAACCAAGCTTACAAAAAGCCACTTCTTTAGGTTGGCCTGCTTCGATACACTTAATAGGAAAGGTTGGTTTTAACTTTGTAACGGTTTTCATTCTAGCTTGCCTTTCTTGCTTCTTTTCTATGTCTCATTTTCTTTCTAGTTTGTTGTTCTTAGCATGCTACATTACTCTCTCGCTCTCTTATTCTCTTATTTTTTCTTCTACAGGATATCTTACGGTTTCATGCTGTATATTGGCCAGCAATGTTAATGTCAGCAGGATTAAACCTTCCCAAGATGGTATTTGGTCATGGATTCTTGACGAAGGTATTATACAATACTGTAGAACTTTTTTATAACTTCCTGAAAGCATTTGTCTGACTGTGATGTCCCTTTAAAAAAATTGTTTGCATGTATGTATATTTGATATGGCAACGTGGAGATTCTATTAGGAAGCACTCATAAAGTGCACCAAAAAAAGGTATATAGAAAGCAAACAGAGCAAACTAAAAACAAAGAGTAGTAGCTAAATTTTTCATTGATAATCTCAATATTGGAAGCAAGTTTTTGCATTAAATAATGGTCTAATTGGCAAAGAAAAAAAATCTATGATTCTTGGCAAGAGAATAAGGCCATGGCTGGTTAGAGTTTCCAAGTTAATGGAAGATTTTCTTAGCAAATGGTCCTCACCTTGGGCTCTATGAAAATGAATTCGAGTGTATGAGAATATTTTGTCACTTATGGACTCCCTTGAGAAAATATTTTGTCACTTATAGACTCCCTCGACCATTTACCCATGACATTTTGATAAATTCCTCTCCTGGGAAGCCATTTTGACCAAATATGCCCTATGGGAAAGGTGGCAACTGTTCTAGATGGTGAGTTCCCCATATTAGTTCCCTTTTCAGGAGTGCTACTACTTCCCATGTTGATTTGATCTTTTGCACATGAGTATCTTTAGAAATACTTTGCCTTATAGACAGGGAGGCCTTCTTGTGTATATGCACATGTATGTACATGCATTTTCTCATTGGTTGGTTACATGGTTTGTGTCGAACATCAACTTTTCTTGTTACTTTCTATCAAACATCTACCAAGTCACCAACCAATGAGGGAAATGAAAGTATATACATGCACATGTGGCTAAGATTCTCTCTCCACCCATAGACACACACCCACTCATACCCAACCCACCAACCCAAGATCTCCCACATATTATTTGTAACAACCCGTCCCGCTAGCACAATATTGTCCGCTTTGGGCCTACACACGGACCCGCACGGCTTTGCTTTGGCTAGCCAACCCACTGTTGCTCCCAAAAAGCCTTGCCCGGGTATCAGAGTACACAGCGGCATAATATTATCCTCTTTGGGCCCTCGGGTAGAGCCTCGCTCCATACCCGGCAACCCTTAAGGTTTTGTTCCTAGCATATGGCCCATACATGCCCATTCTTGCCTAGGAGGCCTTGTTCAGGTATCAGAGTATACAGCGACACAATATTATCCTCTTTGGGCCCTCGGGTAGAGCCTCGCTCCATACCCGGCAACCCTCAAGGTTTTGTTCCTAGCATGGCCCATACACGCCCATTCTTGCTTAGGAGGCCTTGTGCTAGAAGGAGGAAGGATTATATACTAGGGAATTTCCAATGCCACTAGCAATGTGAGACTTTTTGGGGCAGGGTATTACATTATTGCTCATATAAGCACCTTGAACACTTTATCAAGGGCCCACTATGGACCCATTTACACCCCCTCCCCTTTCATATGCTTCCAACCGCTATGAATTGAATCCTCACCAAATTTTACCTATTTCTGAGATGATCTTGCCATTGTATTGAAGCCCACCCAAGTTAGGATTAAAAAGCTATTTTAGAGTCATTCAAGCTGGAGGCCCTTAATAGCGTGGCTTCACTTATTCATTCAAGGTGATTTTTGGTAGGCACCCTATTCAAGACCTTCCAACCAACCTATCCCCTTTGATTTGATCACTCGAGCCAAGGTTTTGGAAGCCATAAAATTTGTTAGATTAAAAAATGTTTAGGATTACGGGAACTTTGTGGCTTTCAAAACAACGCTTTCAATTCAGTACTCTCGATACTTACATGCCACTTGAAAAGGCCAAAAGGGATTGTGGTTGGTCCCACATGGTGATCTACATGGTCTCCACCACTCAAGCCACATTCGGCGATGTTGACGGGTCCTTTTGAAAGGGATATGCTTGAATATGAGCCTACCTAAAATACTTTGATTGGATTAATCAAGCCATTTTTTAAGTCCACAAAATTTGTATCACTTTGAATTTGTATTTCAATCCCTAAGCTTATGCGGCTTTAAAATGTGGCTTAAATGCTTGATGGATCTAATCAAGGTAATTTTTGGTAGGCCCTATTCATTCTTGGACCTTTCAACAGATCCATCACGATCAATACTTGTACATTTTCACATGTGTTTTGTGATGCAACTTTTTGTTTTTGATTTAACTGACTTGGAAAGTATTTAAAAGATATTCATTTCACCAACGTCATACTTACGAAGGATTTATAAAGATTAAAAGAATGACTGAGGTTTCAATAATTTTCTACTTCAGCATCATTATCATGATTGGAAAAAAGCTTTCCTGCAAAGACTAAATTGGATCTCTAAATCAATTAACAAGTCAACACAATGAGGATCTAAATTTTTTTAGCAGATATCTCATTGATTAGTTCAGATGCAAATTTGATCATCATGACATCATAAGATACAGGAAATCTTTGTTTTCAAATTGAACCATCAAGATTTAAACGAAGAGAAACAAGCCCAGTTTATTGTAATTATGATTTTTTTTTTAATGGTCGAACCCAATTTATTTGTTTCTGTGGAAATGGGTAGAAAAAGGTTCATGAAAGACTATATCAGTATTCTTTGGATATTCTTTGATTGACAAAATTGAAATTATAGGAGTTTGATCTTTCTGTATACATTGGATATGCCAAACAATTGTCAATGTGGATATTTAAGGAATGACAGATCCTTTTCACCAAAATCATAACACCGTGTCACTTGAATAGAACAATAGCAAAATACATATGTTTTTCTACCAAGTTCTGTATTACATAAACTCCACAAAGTGCATGGAATTCTCCCCACACCCCAACCTCAACCTCCCTTCTCCTATTTTCCAACTGATACCTTTGTTGATACATAGTACGTACTTTTTTTGTATATATATATACACACATCTTCTTCTTTCTGGGATTCCTTTTGATCTTTTGGCAGTTGCTTGCTTTAGGCAACCTTTGGTAACCTCCCACCAGTAGGTTGTTTTGGGTTGTATTCTTTTTTCCTACCAGTTGCCATTCAAAAGAAGGGGAAGAAAGGCCCATGCATAAGTTCATTGCGCTTTGAATGCTTTAGGATGGTTTGAAGATGGGAAAGACTTTGGGCAACACAATTGAGCCGAAGGATCTGGTGTACAGATTTGGTTCTGATGCAGTCAGGTACTTTTTCTTGAGAGAAGTGGAATTTGGAAATGATGGAGATTACTCAGAAGACCGTTTCATTAATACTGTCAATGCACACCTTGCAAATACAATAGGTATATTTATTTTGGTTCTTTCATCAATGATGGCCGCCAGCTGTCTGTTATGGTTTTTTTGTTACATAAAAATGTGCCTTGGAAAATAATGCATGTGGTATGACCTACGCTATTTTGAGGTAATGAGACCTTGTGTTGTACAGGAAACCTTCTTAACCGTACCCTTGGGCTTTTGAAAAAGAATTGCCAATCTGTATTGGTTGTTGATTCAATTGTTGCTGCTGAAGGAAATACATTCAGAGATAGTGTCGAGAGATCAGTAAGCATCATTACCTTCATAATCTCTCATCTCCAGTTGATGGCAGCATGGTATAATTTGTCTTGTGCAGTGCTTTTGAACTATTTTTAGGAATGTCTCTAGCATGCTTACCTTCGTGGTCATTGAAGCAGTTACTTGTGGCATGCTTTTGTCACTTGCACAATACTCGTTCCAAATGTAAGGAACCTAGGAGACCAAACAGTTTGATTCATTTTTGCAGACAAATAACTGGTGGTCATTGGATGCATGGAGAAATGAAATTCAGTGACTGCAGACAAGTTCAGACAATTGATTGCAACCCTGGAACATATTTAGTAAATACAGTATAATTATTAACATGTTTGAACTCTTCTTTTCTCAAAATCTAGCCGTACTGCAGTATTGGAGAGAGTTCTTTTTACGATGTGAAGATGGCAGCTGCTTTTAATTGGAAATCCAAATAGACTAATTTGATGGACCTTCTACTATGCTTTGTGAGATGGTCATATGTGCTGGAGAATACTGGCAAGCAGAACAAATTTAAACCTCCCATTAGGCTGTATATCAACTTTAAACTTTCTAATGGACTTATTTTTTTTTTCTGAAGAACACAGTTTGGGCTTTCGGATGGGCTGAATTTGGTTAATTGGAGACTGCACTCATCACCTTCTTGAAAAAGAGTTTCCCCTCAAATTTGTCCAAGATCTTTATTGTATTATCCAATCCTCAAAGATAGGTGGCCTAGACCAATCTACAAACCAAAGATGGAAACTACCATATGCATCACATAATAATAAAATGAGGTGTAACAAGAGAAAAAAGTGGGGAAAAAAAGAGGAGAAAAGGGAAGAAAAGAAAAGGAGAAGAAGAAGAAGAAGAAAGATTCGTACCTCGAATCACACAAGGTTCATTGATCTCACATAAAGGAGGCAGATGTAATCACACCAGGCTTTGTAGATGGGAGAAACTTGAACTTCTTTTTCATTTATTCATCACCATTTTCAAAAGTGTCTCTTACAACTATTTATAAAAGACTATTAGAAACCCTAGACACATGTGATTTAAGGCACACGCGAACGATCTAAAACCATAAATAAATAAAAAATGTCTTTAATAATCGTAAACTACATATAAACTACACATCATAACACTAATAAAACATGAGAAAGACAAATACCCGAATGGTACTGGATCAATGGCTTGATCGTTCGACTCCACCAATGAACGACTCAGATGATGTAAATGGATAGACCGAGCCAAATCTTTAAATCCATTGCTAGAACAATGCACAATCTGGACTACCCATTGCTGGATCTATCTGTCTAAGGTCAGATATGTAGAGATTGTGCAGAAATTCATCACCCAACTATAATGAGCTGAAATCTAATTTTCGATGTATCCTTCTTTATTGGCGCCCCTGATGTCCTCATCATCTCTATTTCTCATTTACAGTTTGCTGAGGAAACAATTATTATTTTTTATGCTAATGCATTCTATATGTAGTCAAAATACTAGGGTGCTTAAAATTGGCTTCAAGTTTGAAGCTGAACATATATGGGTCCCATGGAAGATGATTTCAATAACAAGGGGTGTAACAGGTCTCTCAAAAAAAGTGGGATCCAGTTGTTGAGAATTTTTAACAAAAGTTATCCTCTTGGAGGAAAAATGTCTCACTTTTGGTGAGAGGACCTAAGACAACTCCCCAATTCACCAAATGAATTTCCATGTGGTATCTAGTCATGGAGAAGTTTAAACAAAAATTATACGTTTGGAAGGAAAACTCTCTCCAGGAGAAACATTTCTCTCGCTGCTTGGACTCGTCTGATGTTTCTTTAATGCCCTACAAGATACCCAGTTAACATCTGGATTTCACCCTTGTGCCAAACATGCCCCAACTGTTAAAAACTGATGTGAGTTCAAACTTTTTTCTTCTAATGATAACTTAGTTTATCTTCTAGGTAGAAAAGGCGAGGCACCACTATGAGAAGCTTTCTCTTTCATCAGCTTGTGAGGCTGTGCTGGATATTGCAAATGCTGGTAACTTGTACATCGATGAGCGTGCACCTTGGTCTCTGTTTAAGCAAGGGGGTGTTAGTGCTGAAGAAGCAAAAAAGGTATCTTCTCAAATCAAGCTCTTGTATCAGATGATTTTAAGTAGTTTCCTCTTAAGAATAGTATCCATGATCTTCTCTCATATATATAAATTCTAATATCTGCTCCATGAATGACCTGGTGCAATGGATTGTCAACAATGCGTAAGGAAATATTGTTAATGTTCCTCTATATCCACAGGACCTTGTGATTATATTAGAGGCAATGAGGATTATAGCAATTGCTTTATCTCCAGTAGCTCCAGGCTTATGTTTAAGGATATATGCTCAACTTGGATATTCCAAGGATCAGTATGAAGCAGCAACCTGGGTATGCATCTATGAATTATCTTAATTACTTTAATCTTGCTTTTATGAAATATTTTTTTGAGCGGTAACAAAGGTTAAATATACTAAAAGATAAGGAACAAGTACAAGCAGAAAATTCAAAAGAGGGTCTATAAGGATTAAACCCTGAAAAAGAAAAAATACAAGAAAAATAAATGCATCCATGGAGCGAAGGCTCCAGACTATTAGTTGTGCTTCTAATTTGGGCGAAGGACATCTCATGACCCGATGTGAGAGCCTTTTATCTCCCTCACCAAAGTAATCAGTCTCCATGGAGGTCACTTCAACCCCTTAGCCCACATTATAGCATTTGCCGAGTCTCCTATAACTTGTTGACCGTACCTGACTGATTTTCATATGGTCAAAGCTCTCCTAATACTGAGGTTCAGCCTCGTTTGAATCTCTTAGCCCTACTGGCTCCGAGAAGATTATGGAAGTTTTGTTGTTGTGATCTCTAAGAACACCCCTATCGTTGTCGGTCTTGTTTTTCCTTCCAATGCCCCGTCAATATTGAACTTATAGGTCCCTTGTTGAGGAGGAGACCAATTGGCTAATGTTTTCGACTTTCTTGGGTTTCTGCTTAGGCAGCCCTCCCAAGAACAAAAGAAATTAGTTAATTTGACTCTCTTAAAATCCTTTCCAGTGAGGAGCCAAATGCAAAGCCTACATTTGGCTTTTTGTATGATCTCACTTTCCTCGGTTCTCTTATCGTCGAAATCATGGAATTCTTTTCCTTCCAGGCAGACCATAAGGTCGATGTTGGAATCGTGTTCCAGGCAGCCTTCCATTTAGGGCCAAGAGGAGAAAGGAACCAGGACCCCACTACCCCTTCGCAAGTCCTATAAAGAACCTATGGTACTCCCATTAGGTTGGCAAATTTTATCCATAGATTCCTAGCTACTGAGCACCGAGCGAAAAGGTGGTCTACGTCTTCTTCTGTAGATCCACAGTGTGTGCAGCTCAAATCCTCCTCCAATCTCAGTAACCCTCTCTTATTGAGGTCCATTTTGGTGAGTGTCTTTCCTTTCAGAGCGCACCACACAAAAGATTGGACCCTTAAGGGTGCTAGGCTTTTCCAAGCTAGGCAGTGGATATGCTCCTCATTGTAATGTTGATGAAGGGTCAAATCAACCAACGTCCTAATTGAAAAGGTACCCGAAGAATCTCCTGTCCAAATGAACTCATCCTCCTCATCCTTGGGACTCTGGGAATTCGCCTCTTGATGACAACATCAAGTAAATGATATGTGAGAGTTTGATATTAACCCAACTAATGATATTCAGTCCATTTTCTTTTCAGACACTATGTTAGTGATATCTGAACATTTTCTTTCATAAATTTATAGAAACTATGATTATGTCCTAGCACCTTTAGTGTCACAGTTATTGTACTTCGCAGGCTGAAACCCAATGGGGAGGGCTTAAAGCGGGGCAGGTTATGGCACAACCAAAGCCCATTTTTACAAGGATTGAAATTACACAGGAAGGAGAAGATAGAAGTGATGCATCTAAGGTGAGAAAGAATAAGAAACAGATATCTCATGCTGAATCAGTTGCAGAGGCTTAGATATCTGATACTCAATGCTGGGCACATAAGATAGGAGGCTTATATGCTTCAATCTGATTACGCAATGCTGGGCATATAAGATACGAGGCTTATATGCTTCAATATGATTACATAATGCTGGGTATACAAGATAGGAGACTAATATGCTTCAGTGATTGACATGGATAACTGGACTGCATGGATTCCAGGCTTGGTTGACATGTATTGCATTTGTTGTAGCACAATGCAAGGCAGATTTTATATGCAAATTTTACTGCTGTCTTGTACGGGGTGGGTGGTCAAATATAGGTAGTTTAGGGTATCTAATTATTGATTTGGCTTGTTTGGTGGCTCATTTTTTCTGTATTACCAGTTACCAGGCATACTCATGTTGACCATTGAGAGTTCCTCAAGTATAGTTGATGTTGTAAATTTTGTTTCAGTGTGACCTTTGAAGTGAATGTTGGCACTCCACTTGAAATAAATTGAAAAAATATATATAATATTGGACTATGCTTGCAATATAATTCTGGCTTTCAAATGGTTATGTTTTTTTCTTAAGTTGTAAACTGGTGATTGCAATTCTATTTTTTAAATTAAAACTATACCATCTCTTATATTTTTGTATAGTTGTTGCCATCCCATTCAGATGATGAAAGAATGGCGGTTTTTTATAAAAAAAATAAACTTGACATCCCAGATTCCCAGTACTCTTTTCTTTTTGTCTTGTTTTATACTTTTTTGGAAGTATATGGCAGACTGCAGCCACAACTAATGGTCAGACTACAATTGACTTCTTGGTTGTTATCTTGTTTTGTGTAGTATTTATATAATAGTTTGTACTATTATTTTTTTTATGAATAAATTATTCATGCTTCTTAGAGCATTGGATTAATCTTTGAGATATGCGTAAGTCTTCTTATCCACACACATGAGGTAATTTTATAGGGAATGGCCCTTTAAAATCAAGTGGAAAATGAATTTAGGACTCTTACTTCCTGAGATGTGTTTCCGACCATCACTCTAATCCTTTTAGCTTTACTTTATACTATTCATATATACATATACTGAATCATTATGTTATTCTATGAAAATCAAATAAATATTTTCTGATATTTGTATCTAAGGCTAAAGGAAGCACCTGTCAATTTTGGCTTTTCCAAAATGCCATTACATCAATGGTAGCTTTTTGAAAAAGTTTTCCAATCGGTAGAGAATATGTTTCTTCTGTAAAACTCATTTTAGATTGCAACAAAAGAATCAATCGGAAAGATCTTCTATGGTTGGTTCTGTATCAACTCAATGGATCACATGGTTTTTAAGGGTGCAAAGATTCAATGGTGTCTATGATGGTATTTGCTAATTTTCTGAAATATAGTTGATATTTTCAAATTTGTTCAGAACTTTTTGGGTAAAGGAGACCTATCTAGCAAATGTTGGGCCATAAAATATATGATTGAACTTGAAATAGTAAGTTTCTAAAGTAAAATAAAAATAAATAAATTTAGCCAATCATTTTTTGCGTTTATACCAGAGATTCATATTTCATATTTAAATAAATATGTTCTAACACGTAGGGTCACTTCCTGTAGACTTATCTGGTGTGTGTGAGTAGAGAGACTTGCACGTGCTCCAAGGACTAGTCAGGTGAAATGTTTGAATACCTTAGTCTTCAAAAAAAAAATTAAATTAAATCAATCCAAAAATATATATTATTTACAAAATTAGAAAGTTAAAAAATGATAGCATTTATTTATTTGTAAAAATTACATTTACAGCAAAATTCCGAACTCATAAATAACAAAAATGTGTGGGCCCTACATGTAGATAGATAGACAGAACGTTAGTCATGTTTTCCATTTGATTTGAGACAGTCTACCAAATGAATAATTGGGTTTTGGGGTCCACATTGTAGAACAAAACCATGCACTCAGCGTTTGTCTTCTGCCCGGAACAAATTACTTTTTGTCTCAAAAACTCCTTTATATGTATAATAAAACAAAAATATAATACAAGTCTATTAAATTTTAAAATAGAATTAAAGAGATAGTTAAAACTAGTGATTATGATGAATATTTGATGAAATATTATGATCTTGTTTCAAAATATAAACATACACGTATACATATATTAATGAAAATAAATATAATATAACATTTTAAAGAATTTTTAAACTATTTTACTTTTGCTAGATTTTCCAAAAGAATAAACATAAAAAACTTTAAATCTTAAAATATGCTTTTAATGCCATATTTGGAAATAAAGTCTGCTAAGATCTTTTTAGAAGGCTTTATTGAGTAAAAAAAGCCATCAAGTGTCTACCACTCTACCCATCACTGTCTCACGACAGGCTACATATCCATATCAGCCCCCACCATGTTGAAACACTATAATTTCACTTTCATTCAGTCATTTAATTTTTTATTTTTTATTATAAATTATTTACTTTCATGTTTCTATCTTACAAAATTTGATGATTAAATTAAAACACAGATAAAACTTCATCCACTTGCCATTAATATAATTTATTTGAATTCCATTCAATCATGTCTCACAATTCTTGAAATGGATTATCAGATGAATCAAAATTTAAAATTTCAAAAATAAGAGTTGATATTTAATTAAATAATTTAGTTGAGTTTTTCAAGTCAACTTAAAAAACACTCAATACAATTAATTAACTCATTTGACTTCAAACCTGTTGAATCGAGTCGATTCAACTTATTTAGACAATCCATCTTATTTATAATTTAACTAAATGGATAAAGATGTTTAGGCAAGGCTTGTTTCTTATGATCAATATATCAACAACCTCTTACTTAATTTAAAATCAAATTAAGAAGACTCTAAGTTTGACTGTTAGTTTCAAAATAGTGGTAATGTTAACATGAGAGATGCGCCAATGATTTAACTAAGTAATTTAATCAAGGATGATGTAATGTCACAGTTGATAGAAAAATTGCAGGATGGAAGAGTAATTGTGGGCCCAACAGTCATTTGACTCCTACGATTGCAGCATAGGCGGCTAGTGGGGCCCACACAAGATACGTAGACCAACTTGACAACCACTTACATAGCAAGGTTTTTAATGAAGAATGAAGAAAATCTAAGAAAAATGACCTGTAAAGAGGAAAAGGACACGGTGCTTTCAGTCTCACATGCACAGAACAAATCTCTCACATGAAAGAGATAAGATGGTGATTATGTCATCTCAACCTAGTGGCTCTAATGCCGGGGGGGGGGGTGGTGTGTTGAGGGTGAGGGTGAAGATGGTGTGTTAAGGGTGAAGAGATGTGGTCGACTTTAAGGCCCTATGTTTTATAGATTATTCGTAATAGAATGTCTAAGATTCATGACTCCGATTTTTCAGAAGTGATATTGTTCATTTTGAACTCTACAGGCCCGGACGATTTTGTTTTTGGGCCCTGACCCAGACCCAAAAGGCCTCACACAAAGGAGTGGAGGCTTCCTTCGTATAAACCCCCTCCCACATCACTATGAGGCTCATACAATCCGAATGTTGAACCGTGCTATGATACTATTTATAATGGCCTGTCCCGTTAGGACAATATTATCAGTTTTGAACCTATACACGAACCCGCACGGCTTTACTTTGACAAGCCAACCCACTATTGCTCCTAAAAAGTCTTGTGTTAGAAAAAAGAAGGCTATTACTTATATATTAGGGAATCTCCAATGCCAATAGCAATGTGGGGCTTTTTGGGACAAGGTATTAAAGAATGAGAATGATTTTTATTCAGAATTAAAATTGTCTATCATGCTATGAAAAAGATCGAAACAAATCCACTATCTATTTTACGTCAAGTAAAATACAGAATAACTCCCAATATAGCAGTAAAAACAAGACATGCAGTGAATTGACTTGTCAAGTTCCTATTGAAATAGGATCTACACAAAAAAAATACACTTGTCATTTGTTGGTTATTAGGGGCATCTTAAAAACGTCTATGTCAAAATATGATTTTCAAATTAAGTTTTGAATTAGTGGATGCTAAAAAACAAGAATTGAAGCCGCTCTCAATGACTTTTCAAAACCAGTTAATGTCCACCAAAAACAATAACCTATGATTTGATTGAGGATCATCAAATGTAATGCCATGAAATGGATAGTTTTCTGTTTTGCCTCGAAGGAATTCTATGGTTGCCGATATGACTGAGCAGAAAAATACAATTCCAAACGTTAATTTAACAAGCTGTGACAAGAGCTTTGATAATGATGATGGTTGCCGATATGACTTGAGTAGAAAAATACAATTCCAAATGTTAATTTAGCAAGCTATGACAAAAGCTTTGATGATGATGATGAAGTGGATTTTCAACCTCAAGATACTTAAAAATTTTGGTGGGCTGCTCTAAGCATTTCAATGAATCAAGACTACAGAAGCCCTCATTCACATGCAAGAGTCAGTTGGCCTGATAACCACACAACATTTCATTTACTGTTTTTAAGTGTAAAATGGCTCTCTTTTAAAACTGGAGAGAATATGGGGTTTATTCCTTCATTTGAATCACTTTCAGTGGCTCTCTTTTGTAGAGGCCAGCTTGTGCACCTTGATTGTCTTCTCATGTAATTTTCAGGGGTTTCCATCTTGATAATATTCTAATCATTCAAAAAAATATAATTAAAAACAAAAAGACCACAAATTGAGCTGTAACTTCACAGCTCTAAACACAGCTAGCCTCACAACACCCAGTTAAGACATCAACCATACTTTCTGAAATCGAAACATGGCAAAAATAAGACATGGTACAGCAAAGAAGGAAGAGGCATGTTTATTTTCCCCTATTTCTTTCTTCATTGCTTACTCATACTACTTTCATATGAACAAAGAATGACTTGTGATGCTGAAGGATGATTAATCTTCCAGCAAAACAATTACAAATCTTTCGTTACTCACCCGTTCAATCAACTTATCCATAAGAATGCATATATAGGAGATGGAGTCTAAAATTTTCTTCAGATCCATCTTTTTCAAAGATCAGAAAATTCAAAGAATTGTGATGACTGGAACAGCATTCCAAGATTTCGTTCATACCACAGTGAATTCTGAGGATCCGCAGCTGTCTCATATTTCAGTATTCTTCTCAGATTCACTGAGACTCACCATATAACTGATGGTCAGACTGATAGTAAACAATGTCTCCAGTGTCACTAACATAATGGTCACGCCTCATGCTTCTCAATAGACTTCCAAGTAAGTGGAATGGTAGGGGGGCTGATTTCTTCGGTTCACGGTAGTACTTCCCAAGTACAGGCTTAGCAGCCTCCGTCTGAAACATTAGCAAAAGCAATCACAACTGATTCATTGATGTCAAAAGAGTAATGACCATTTGAAGGCAAGTATAGTAAAACACTCACTGCTTCTATCAAGTGATAGTGTGGTATTTGGGGGTAAAGATGATGTATCACATGAGTGCCAATATCATGATGTATGTTGTTAATCCATCCATAATCACGGTCAAGTGTTGTCAGACCTCCTCTTAAGTAACTCCATTCCTGTGAGATGAAAGCAATGTGGAGAATTAGTTATATACTACCTTAATCCCCCAATGCAGTATCAAGAAAAGAAACATCGGTGGTCAACGCTGCCAATGTTTCTATATTATGTTGCCTCTGTTACTTCACTTTTATTTGTAAAATCAGTGTCTAATACTTCACTGTTGGGCGTCATATATTTTTTATGAAAACACCAATTGCCTGCAAGTCTGTACCCTTTTATGATTGATAACAAGCAACTTCCCTTTCAACAATGAATCTAACATTACCTTGTCCAACATTGTACAAACATATTTTATTCTTATTACATAGCTGTTTCATAAGTTTATATCCATCAGCTATCTCAAAAAAAGATAAAAAGAAATCTTATCTTCTTCCTTTAGATTCATTCTTAAAAAGGGAGAGAGAGAGAGAGACAGAGTAGTAGTTCTGACCATTTCCTCATGGCCGTGGCCACATGTGCTTGTAAATGTTCACAGAATGTCTAGCTTCAGGTTCCAAATTCAGATAATTTCTAAATCTGGCGGAAGTTGTTAGAGGACCTATGAAGAAAGTTTCTCCATTTTCTAAATAATAACCTTCAAGTCCAATTCTAATGTACTGTGTCATTGCAGGTACATATTTTCTATTAGAATAGTTGATAATATCAATTATTCAACTGTGATTATTCTGAGGGGGCAAAATGGAGAAGCTGACATTTTAGCGAAGAAAGGTGTCCACAGAATTCAGGTGATATCTGGAGATCTTATGTTGTATGAGTCTTGGTATTTCCCTGTTTATTTCCAGGTTAAGGCATTTCTCAGTTTTGGCCGTCGGCCTTTTCTGTCTTTTGGGCTGTCTTAGGCCTGTGTATCTTCAAGTTTTCCTCCTCCAATTTCTTGGGCCTGCCTTTTGCTGTGCCTGTTTGTGTCTTTCCTTTCTTTTTAATAAAATCATCACCATTCAAAAAAAAAAAAAATCAATAGTATAAAATCTATATATTTTCTAGTGAACTAATGTTCTGTGTACTGTCTGGTATATCAAGCTTCTTGGGGCTTCTCTGAGTAGGCGTCTCATACTAAAGCCTTTAATCTATGCTCAAGTTTCATATAAACAAAACATTTTTTTCCCTAAATGACAAACCAAATTCTTATACCTTCCCACGGTACCAAGGAAGCTTTTGCTCATGGCCATGATGATGCAAGTAAGTCACCAGGTCCAGCCACATAACAAACATCTGCATTTAGAATTCAATTAAATACATTGTTATACAATCAAATAAATGAACATTCTCAGTGTTGAGAGAAGCCATTAACAAAAGGCAGCCAAAGAGAAAAGATAAAGAAAGAAAGACCTACCACATAAGGACCACCGTAGAGCTTAAGCATCTGGATGGGACCCATCACCCAGGACAACCCTGCGAGCAAGGCCACCATTACTGTCCAGCAAACAGTGGAGGTGATCACATCTTTCCTCTCACCGGGAGTGAACAAGTCGCTGTTTGGGTCATAGTGAGAACCTTTCTTACCAGGACTTCTCGCCCACTGTAACACAACCCAACAAGAGATAACAGATCTTAGTGCATGAGGAATCAATCTATCTATTCCATGGATGACTATAATTCATTGCAATAACAATCTGAATTGCACATTCACCAGATAGATAGGATATGCCAACATGGGAAAAGGCAGTGTAAACCGCAGCTTACGTGTAACAGCATCCAAGCTCCTGTATATATTCTCAGACAACTGCAAGTAGGGTAAAGAATGAATCCAAAAAAAATACTGAAAAGCAGTCTTCAAAATAAAGAAAAAGTGAAGATTGAGTACTAACAGGATGCCACGATTCATCATTCTCGACATGCCCATGGTTCTGGTGATGTGTCCGATGGCTAATTCTCCTACAAATCATCCAAAAAAGACAGTGAAATTTAGAAATCAATGTCATGTCTTTTCTACAATGGACCATTTGGTAACCCAGAAAGCTTGGCTAGAAGCTGAATTCTCCCCAAAATCATATTGGTGATTTAACAGATGGCCTGGTTTCATTGAAAACTTGGTTTCCTACCATTGGGATGCAGGAAAGGGAAGTACTTACTTGGAAAGTAATAATTTTTTAAACTAAAAATATAAATAGATTTAATAGTTTTTTGTTTCAAAAAATGATGATTTTACATAAATCCGCTCCCCTTTCTATGCGCCCAACCTCAGAATGTAAACATCAAGGAACGTCAAGAATTGCAAACTCAAACATACTTCCCCTGTTTTAAGGATTGAAGTGGCTTAAAAACAAGTTATTCAAAAAAAAAAAGGGGGTAGATAAAAAATATACCAGACAGAATACTTTCTTTAAATTTAGAAGGCTACAAAAGGAGACATAAATACATTTACACAAAATTCTAAAAGCATGAAAAGAAAGCCAGCGAAAGGGAGAGTATTTCCATACCATCCATGATAAGGAACAAGAATAGAAGAATGCAGGATATGCCCAACAACACTATTCAATTTGGGGTTGTTGGAGAAGCTTCCATGGCCACTGCAGAAACCAGATTTGATATAAATCAATTCAAAATAAAAAAAGAGGTTCAGCAAAAGAACAAATTTAATGCAAAATGAAAATGGAGAAGTACTACCCACCAATCATGACCAAGAACAAAGAGCGCCCAGAACATGGTCCCCTGAGCAAACCAGTAGAGAGGCCAAACAACCCAATTGTTCAAATACGCCGCCGCAGCAGCCAAGCCAAAGACGACGGCAACATCACGGACAACGTAACTCATCGACCGCCAGGGGTCCTTGACCCAACAATGCTTTGGAATTGCCGCACGGATCTCTGCCAAACCAAAGGGTGGTACCGCTGCCGGGTCAAACTCCTCCTCTTTTTCCTCCATTGCAGTGTCTGGAATTTGCACAGGAGCGCTTACCTTCAGCTCCCAATCTCTCATTCCATTACCGTGACCACTTCTAAACCGGCTGCAGAGGTATGGAGAAGGGGCAATTGCAAGGCCACCACCGCCTTTTCGACGGATGGCGGGGGTGGATAAGAAGTGTGTTTGGTTGATGGTGCGGGAAATGGAGAGACATTTGGAAGGTAAGGGCCTCAACCCACATTGCAGTAAGACTGCACTCGACATGGATCTCGAATTCAACCCAAGAACTTTCTGTTTTCCGAAGTCAGGGTTATTGGGTTAGGGGAGTTTTACCTCCTCTTGTTGCCAAAAGTAAAACCCAGGTGGAGAAGAGTAAAGGGTCTGAAAGTACGATGAGATAGGAAGAGAAAGGAAGAGAAAGGAGTTGCCTTTTCTTTAGGCAGTGCTGCTGCTCGTTGTTCCTTTCAGAGCCTCTCGTTTCTTTGTGGTGATATCTGCTTCCCTCTCTCTCTCTCTCTGACTCTTCTTCCTCTATTGGAGTTGAAAGTGGAGAGATGATGAGAGGAAATTACAGTCACATTCATGGACTGCATACGAATATATATATACATATACAGAGGTGTGTGAATGCGATCGCAGAGGAGAACGCAAGTTGGGGGGAATTGGCGCTTTCTGTCACCAGTATGACGCACAAGCTCAGAGTGAGTAATAATTTTATTTTTATATAAATTCTTTTTATATATATTAATACAAAAGTATGTCGGTCTTATTTTCTAAAATTATCAAATTTAGTTATAGAATTTTTTTATTGGTTATTTAATATTTGCATTAATTTTCTTATTTTAAAATAATTTAAAATTAAATAAATTCTTATAATTTTTTTCTATTTTTTATAATAATTTCATCTTTTTAATTGCTAAATTGAAAGTATACAAATAGAGTGAGGAATTATTTTTTTTTAATTTTTCTTTACTAGGAAGTTCTTTGATAGGGTTTGATATATAAAGGTAATGATCATCTGCCCATTTGTGTTTGAGCTACGTATACTTATCAAAAATTATTTTAATTGAATAATTAAATAATTTATTTTAAAACTATAAAATCTGAAAATTAAAAAATAATAAAAACTTAAAAAATATGATTTGATTAATTTGATGAAGACAAATACTATTTGATAAGCTGCGTACCTAAATTTGCAATGTAAAATTGTGCACATCTGAAAATCATTTAGTTGACTCTTTGGAGTCATATTTGAGGGTATGATATCAAGTCTTGCAAAGGATTATTCATCAATTTATAAATAATTTTTGGATCTTCCATCTTTATTAATTTAATATGTATAGAAATATGAAAATTAATTAAAATATAAATTATTTATTTTGTATATTTTTATTACTTTGCATAATTTAATAGTCCAAAATAGTTAGCTATCTCGATTCAAGTTAACTTAGTGAGATTTTGAATAAAACCAATCACTAAATTTTATTGAGTTTTTCAAATAAAGGCAAAAAGCTCATAAAAGTTGCTTAATTTAATTGAATTTGCATGTTAAATTTCAAATATTGATATTTTGTCATTCATTTTATATAGTTTTGCATTTATTTTCACAATTAAACTGTGTTTTATGTATTTTATTTTTATTTTTTCACATTATTTTTTCATATTGTCAAAATAGAAAAATGGAAAAAGTGAAGCAATATTTTTAATTTTCTTTTTCTTAGAGCTGTTTACAACGTTATTATGATGTCAAATGTTTCCTTTATTACAGTCAGAGAGGTTACATGCAAAAGATGTCACGTGTGCCATGTTGTTCACGAGTGACTTCTCCTTCTCGACCATGTGAAACTCAAGTGAAAACTCAAGTGAAAATTCCAACCCAATGTATTTAAAAGATATTTTAAAGTGATATTTCTCCTGATTAATTAAGCATTAAAGTTTTATATTTTTTAAAATTTAAAGATCTAACTACCAAAATGTGATTAGTTTTAGATAAATTTTTAATTCAATGTTAAAATCAAATTATAATACGTTCAAATTAGGTATGGATCAAATTCAAACAAAATAAATATAACTAAAAGAGTGGAAATAGTATTTGTGCGGCCGGATAAATTAGTATTCTATGGCGTTTTCTTTTTAAAATATAAATTTGTAAAGCCCTTTTTTCATGTTGACATATTTAATGATATTTTTAAGAGTAATAACTTTTAGTTTTATCTCCTAATTCAAAAAATAAATGTCAATTTGAGGCTTACATTATGGGAGCACTTACATACTCGGAAATCCTGCCTCTACCCACCTAAAATTGGATTTTCGAGTGAAATTATGATTTTACCCCCGCGTTTCCAATTCATTCGAATGAATGGGCTGAACAGTAAAACGGACGGAATACTGCTCAGCCCCATTCATTCGAATGAATAGTAATAAAATGAGCTTCATTTCATCCATTCATTCGAATGAAAATGAATTGAACGTTCTCATTCAATCATTCGAATGATTCATGACTTACAGTATACAGTTTTATTTAAATTCTTTTAAAATTTTAAACTTATTTTTTAAGCACTGTGTATTTCTAAAAAATTTCAAATTGAATATCTAAACTAATTAAAATAATCTAATAAAAATACTTTAAGACTTTAAGGTCTTTTGACACTCCTAAATATTTAAAATACAGTATTTTATAAATAAGGGTATCCCTAGGCTGTGTCGAAAACATATTTGGAAGTGTCAAAAGACCTTAAAGTCTTAAGGTATTTTTATCAGGTTATTTTAATTAATCTAGATATTCAATTTGAGAAATTTTGGAAATACACATTGCTTAAAAAATAAGGGTCTATGTTTTAAAATATAGACAGTTATTTTTAAGCACTGTGTATTTTCAAAATTTCTCAAATTTTATATCCGGACTAATTACGATAATCTGATAAAAATACTTTAAGACTTTAAGGTCTTTTGACACTCCTAAATGTGTTTTCGACACTGCCTAGGGATACCCTTATTTGTAAAATACTGTGTTTTAAATATTTAGGAGTGTCAAAAGACCTTTAAGTCTTAAATTATTTTTATCAGATTATCGTAATTAGTCTGGATATTCAATTTGAGAAATTTTGGAAATACACAGTGCTTAAAAATAACTGTCTATATTTTAAAACATAGACCCTTATTTTTTAATCACGGTGTATTTCCAAAATTTCTCAAATTGAATATCTACACTAATTAAAATAACCTGGTAAAAATACCTTAAGACTTTAAGGTCTTTTGACACTTCCAAATGTGTTTTCGACACAGCCTAGGGATATCCTTATTTGTAAAATATTGTGTTTTAAATATTTAGGAGTGTCTAAAGACCTTGAAGTCTTAAAGTATTTTTATCAGGTTATTTTAATTAGTTTAGATAGTCAATTTGAAATTTTTTGGAAATACACAGTGCTTAAAAAATAAATTTTAAATTTTAAAAGAATTTAAATAAAACTGTATATTGCAAGTCATAAATATGAGACGTTCAATTCATGTTCATTCGAATGAACGGATCGTTCATCCATTCAAATGGATGGATGAAATGAAGGTATTTTATTACTATTCATTCGAATGAATGGGGCTGAGTAGTATTTGTGTTACTGTTCAGCCCATTCATTCGAATGAATTGAAAATACACTTGAGGATTTATTCGAATGAATGCCAAAATGAACTGGGCATTCATTCAAATGAATGAAAATGCGGAGGTAAAATCGTAATTTCACTCGAAAATCGATTTCGAATATGTAGAGGCAGGATTTCCAGGTGTGTGTAAGTGCTCCCTACATTATTTATTAGAGACAAATGTGTATTGGAATTTGAATTAATTATAGACAAGCCTCATTATATAAAAAAGACTATATATTTCAACCTTTATATCATTGCATGCCATAGAAACATGTAAATACTAAGTCATAAAATCCTTAGATTGACTCTTCTAAAATCTATAATACATGGATGGAAAGTCCCAAATTGATGATTGTTAAAGAATTAAAAAAATATTTTGTCTTATATAAAAAGGGTAAATGATCGTCAAATAAATCTTAACTATTTATTCTTTTAATGATTGTGATTTATTTTCATTATTATATAAATAGATAAGATGAATTTTAGAATTTTGATTATGAGTTTGAAAGATTTGATCCATTTATATCACGTTAGCATGAAAAAATTATATAAATAATTAGTGAAAATAGGAAAAGATATTTTAGAGTTAGATTTTGAGTTGGAATGATTTTGTCCACCCTTATCAAGTTATTATTTAAAAATTAGATAAACTTGTAAAAATAATTAAATTAATGAGTTTAAAGAATTTAAATTATCTAAAAATAAGAAAAATGTTATAAGTTACTATTCAGAAGAAACTACTGAGATTCATCATTATAGACACTGAGAATTAGACCGATGGACCCACTTAATTTAGTGGATCTTTTACTAATTAAAAATAAATATTTTTTGAGTTTTAGAATTTTTATTATCTTGAATAATTTTTTATTTATTCAAAAAATATATTAAAAATAAGTTTAGAAGATCTAGATTTATATTTTCTAATTACTACATTTTTTCCAAACATTTTAGAATTTAA
The DNA here is from genome assembly GCA_022113865.1 of Chimonanthus praecox. NCBI lineage: Eukaryota > Viridiplantae > Streptophyta > Magnoliopsida > Laurales > Calycanthaceae > Chimonanthus > Chimonanthus praecox. The sequence continues at coordinate 59,014,724 of CM039090.1, forward strand.
ATTAGATAATGATGAATTAAATTTAGAAAAGGTCGGTGGGCTGCCATTGGGTGCATGTGATGAACAAATCTGAACCGCTTATTCCAATTAAATTACAAGAGCCAAAATGCCATTTGCTGTGTGCTATTTCAAGTTATGGCCAAGAGTTGCTGACTCCCTCATGAGCTGTCAATGGGTTGGGTTTGGATAAGTCAAATTTAGGTTAAAGAGTAACAATTTGAAGGGATTTAAATAATGGTTGGCGCAGGGTCGAAATATCGGTCTCATATTGTCGATAAATTTTTCTCTCCTCGGATATTTGCATTTAATTGCATTTCTCTCTCCTCCGAATATTCAAAACTGTAAAGACCATAGAAAACTGTGTGAAACCATAAAAAACTGTAAAAAAAATCATAAAAAACCATCAAAATAACAATATCGGTTTTTTTTTTTTTTAAATCAAATAAATTTTAAATACCGATTTTTATGCGTATCGGCCGATATGGTGACCGATATTCTAAACCGAATATCGGTTATATCGGCCAATAATCTTTTTGACTGGCTGATACGATATCGTTCGGCCTGGAAAATCAATACATATCGGCCGCTATTTCGACCCCTGGGTTGGCGTATGAGCCTCTCTCCTATATTTATTTTATTTTATTTTTTAAATATAAAAGTAAGAGAAACTAGGAAAAATATGAAAAGATAGTGTGAGCATATTATTCTTAAAAATAACGATTATTTTTAAGGAATTTCAAGCACTAAAAAGTCGAAATTTTAATTTGAATAAAGTATGTATTAAAATTTTAAAAATGTCTAATTTTTTTTTATAAAGTATGAAACTTAATATGGAATTCATATTCTCAAATATCCCCTAATTATAATTCATAAAAAAAATATTATAAAATTTGTACATTTCATAAAAATGTTGGAATATTAAAAAAATTAGGCAAATAACTTAAAAACTATATCACTCACATCAAACGTTCTTCATTTAATTATTTTATTCATTTTTCACAAGAAAGGAAAATGAGAAGTATCTTAGAAATTTTGATTTTTATTATTTTTCAAAAAATCTTAAAAATAACATAAACACCATATAAACTATGTGAACAATATTAAAGTATATCCACTGAATTCCATAAACATTTAATATTATTTCACTAAATTATTTTCACAAAAAACCCTAATTTAAAATTAACTTAGAGTCAAAATGATAAAAATAATTCAAAAACTGAATAACTTGCTTTTAAACCTTTTTAAAATTATATCAAATGCAAAATATAACTAAAAAATAAGTCAAAGCCACTTTTTAATTAAAAAATGAACATTGACGGATATGTCCTTCCCAAAAGTCCAAAACCACAACAATACCTTTTAGTAGCTAAAATGGCATACGGCCGTTAACAAAATCCCTGAATTTTGAACTCCTGCATATAGAAAGATAAATGGGTCAGGTTGGACTGACCCGTTATTGTTTAACTAAAATTACTGCAATCAAAATATAAGTTTAAACAATATCCCCCATCAAACAATGGAAAAAATTAGTGCTGAAATCAGGTTGGATTGATTCTTAAAACTTTGACACGAGTCAATATTTATATAATTCGATCTGACCCGAGTTATTGACTTGAAATTCTCGATCTAATCCGACTCAAAATCTAATCAGACTCAATGCAAATTCTGATCTCACCTTCATTTTAATCCATTTAAATTAACTTAAAAATTCATCAACCGACCCGACCCGACCCACATGTTTCTCGGGTCGGGTCAGGTCGGGTCACTTCCCCCTGCCCAAGTTGAAGCCCTAATTAAATTGAGCCCGGCCCAACTTGCATCTCTTGCGCAGTTGCGCCCAACTCATCAGTCATCTCATCCCTTTGTAAGAGAGGGACAGTTGGGAAGGCCATGGCATTCCATTTTCCTCAACATTCCTCAATGCTCCATTTCTGCAAGTTTTCTTCTTCTTATTATTCTTCATTATCTTCTTTCCCTTTCCGCCTTCTCCCCCCCTTCAACAAGAGGACTTCATCTCATGTACTGCTTTTGAGATTCAACAGAAGTAGCAGTGGCAGAACCAGGGCATATGGAACTGCTGTTGCAGCTGTCCCACTTCACTCCCGCCAAGAAAATGGAAACAATGAAAGCTTCTTTGCGAAGAAAGCGTCACATGGAAGTCTCTCGGGGTTTCTGACCACCTTTGCACTGCGCTCTCTAATGCCGGCCTTCAGAAGCCGTCTCTTGTGCAGGTCCCCTCTCTCTCACACACCTCCAATCTCTTTTGTTTTACTGGGAATAGTTGGAAATTTGATGGGAGAGTGGAATTTCATGGATTTCTATGGACCTATGAGTTTAATTTCTTAATTTGCTCAGTGGAGTTTCATAAGTTAGGTGTAATTGGAATTTGAGTCTGACAACCTTGTACAAAGAAGTTGAACATAGATAGAGAAATGTCCTAAACTGGAAAAAGTTTTTTGTAAACGTTTACTTTATGATTTCCACATTTTGTAGTAGTAAAGGTTATCCCAACAGACTCATTGCTGTTCTACAAGTCATAAAAGGTTATGTCAATAATCCAATACAAAGCACGCACTTTGGTTTCCTCTTATTTTGGTGCAAGGTGATTCATAATCATCACCATCACCATCACCATCATTATCACCATCACCATCACCATCATTATCACCATCACCTCATCATCATCATCACAACCACAATCTCATCAATTTGGTGTCAACTTTGCGAGTTCTACTTCTCCATTTGACTCTATCATAAACTATATGATGTGTCACTTAACTATCTATCTATCTATCTGTCACACGATATGCCTTTAGGAATTTGGATCGACAAACTTGTAATGTCGCAACTGGAAGCTGTATGTGGTTAAGTGATTATTTGATTACGACTATTGAGAAGTGATAAGCTGAAGTTGCTAACTTTTTTTTGTGATTGGTAACAACTTATACTGAAGGAAGAATCATATTGAATGAACTATACATAAAAGGGCAGTTCTCAGGCATGTGTGAATGTATGTATTCATTGTAAAGCAACCAAAGGGAGAAGCTCTTGTCTGATAATAGCATTTATTGCTGAAACCATCAACAATAAGAAACAGTGATGCACTTACATCCCTGTGTACCTTAGAATCTCTCTCTATCTCTCTCATAGACAAATGCACACTGAGACACACACAAGCACATGCACATTTCTATCGATTCATTTCCTGTTTCATGGTTTTAATTTGTGGATGGTAGTCTCTCATAATTCCTTTGATTTTTCCTTTGTTTCCTGGCCTTAATTAGTATAGTTGTGTTTTTAAGTACGTGATAATTCTTATACTTTCTTTTTGGGCAGTGGGAGTACGACTGAGTACTGATTAAAATTATCAAAATTTCATGGAATTTCCTACTACTTTATTCAGTGAATTCTGTTAATTACTGCACTATCTTCATCATGTTCTTGATGGTCTTTATACCAAGCTTATGGCCTGCAATTGCTTATTAAATATTATTATTTCCTGACCATTAATCTCCACATTTTTCTTTTGCCTTTCAGGCAGCTTGTATACCTCACGTACTCTCAGGAAGTGATGTGGTAGTTGCAGCAGAGACTGGCAGTGGTAAAACTCATGGCTACCTGGTCCCTCTGATTGATAAAATATTCACCACATCTGATCCTCCTGGTAGTGTGACGGACAATGACAAATCTCCCAAGCCCCACAGATGCTCCCTTGTCCTTTGTCCTAATGTAATGTTATGTGAACAAGTGACCCACATGGCCAACTGTCTGCGCAATGATAATGGTGATCCACTTCTGAAAATTTCTGCTGTTTGCAGGAGGCAGGTAATTGTTTTTTTCTCTGTAGGTTTTGTGCCTTTAGTAGCGTCTAGTAGAATCAGCAAGTAATTTGAATGTTATTGATGAGCATGCACTCATTTTATCATGTGATGTTGAGCTTCATCATTATCATTGCGGCGGCTAATTCCATCTATTTGGTATTGGCTTTCTGAGTTCTTTTTCATTCTATCATGTCATGTGAATTTGAGCTTAAAATTTGATATCATAACTTAATGCATTGCCATTCTTGTTCTAATTTTACCTTTCACATCAGCCCACTTCTAACATTTGGAAATGTTGTACTTTCTTTGCAGGGGTGGCCTATTTGTCAACCTGATATTATTGTCTCAACACCAGCTGCTCTTTTGAACAGTCTTTTTGCATTTGACCAAGAAAAAAGGCGCCGGGCTGAATTTATACGAGATGTCAAATATGTGGTACTTTCTTATTTCAGACTAACTAGATCTGTTTGGTTGAAAATAGTTTGTTATTAGTTTTGACCGTTGATGTGTTATGGTTCACAGTTATATAATTCCTCAAATTTTAATGAGATTGATGAATGTTGCATTGATGGTCCTCTTTGGTTAGTGTCAGTTATTCAAGGTTGTCAACATTTTCTTAACTACTCAGGTGTGGCAGTGTTAGAGGAAACACTGAATTCTGGAAGATGAAATCAAATAATCTTGCTGATGGTGGATGGCAAAGATCAGTCTCTGCTTCAGCAGGGGAATTTGGAACACTGTTTTTCCTTTTATGCTTCTAAGAAATAAGTGAAGATCCTAGGAACATGCACTATCATGTAGCCAATTGTCTGGAATGGGGATGTTATGATGTAATGTAAATGAAGCAGAGAAATGGAGAAGAAGAATTCAGAAGATTGATTTCAATTTTCATATATCTGCTGAAGGATTTACAATGAATTTATAGACACCAAAATACAGCATAAAAGGAAAAAACATATAAAAGGAAGTCAACTTAGTATGGTGATCCTAATGACTAAATAAAATAATGTACACACTTGCCAACAATGTTTATATAGTACAACGTACTACAACATGTTAGACCCATCTACATTGGCATACCTGAGGGTGAAGTGTTGTAGAATGATTGTTGGCTGATAGTACCATGGATATATTTTGAAATGTGGATTAGTGGACTAGAGACAAACTGACTTGCCATATTGACATCACGTGCAATGTTAGTCGGGTCAAGGATAAGTAAATGAAAATTCTAACTGGTCTTATTTATAAGGTGGGACAAGAAATAGAATTTGACATTATCATGAATTTTTATGTTCAATTACATCAGATTGCCTGCAATGGTGGCTAGAAAAATGAGATTTTTATATGCATCTATTATTGACAGAAAATACTCTCAGAAGATGCTTGAACTTCAAGCCCCACAAATTAAATGAAAATGAAAACATTTTTCAGTTTGAACAGACTGCATCATCTGCATGATATGTTTTCAAGTCTTGAATACCCAAAGCATTGTTATCATGTTTATGCTAACATATTGAAGTGGACAACCACACAGTTCGTGCATATATATATAATTACTTCAGAAAATTCTGAATCTATTGTTTACCAGGTATTCTCTTTTGTGTTCTATTTGTTATGGATTTTGTAACTGAAATATCATTTCTTGCTTCAAGTAATTCTTAATCTACTGTTTATTTTGGTATTCACTTTGCATTTCTTTGGTGCTTACGAATTTGACAGGTGTTTGATGAAGCAGATATGCTGCTCTGTGGAAGTTTTCAGAATCAAGTTATTCGTCTAATAAACATGTTACGTTTTGATGAAAAGATACTTTCTAAGCTGAAAGGTTCTGAGCATGAGACTTCAATGAACTTAGATGATGTTTCCGTGGAGGTTTTTGAGCAAGAAGACGAAGGCGGGCTGCTCTCAGTCAATGAACCTGAAGAGGAAGATCATGATGAAGTTGGTATTTCCCATATTCAAGAATCTATTTCGGGAGAGATTGAAGTTGAGCCCAGCAGGAAAGACTGGAGGAGGGTTAGAAAAAATTATTTACATAGTAAACAATACATTTTTGTTGCTGCCACTCTTCCACAAAATGGCAAGAAAACTGCTGGTGGAATCTTAAAACGTATGTTCCCAGATGCCAGATGGGTCAGTGGGAGTTATCTCCATTGTCATAATCCCAGGTGCCAAGCCTTTTTCTTTAATTATGACTTTGTTTCAGTCGCTCTCGTCATAGGACTTTTGTTCTAAATCATTATTTTCTTGCTTATTTGAGCATGAAGAAATGTTTTCATTTTATGATCCAGTGGCAGCTTTCTTGTCTTTCTTCATCCTTTTATCTTGCATGAAGACTTTATTTGAATTTTTCTCGACATAATTGTTTCATCACATTATTTTGTATGGGCAAATTTTGTCTATCCCCGAAGAAGTATGACATTCTTCTGAATTTATTAGAGAGTTTCTTTTCTCTTTTTTCTTTTCACTATACAACATTATTTCATGGGTGTTCGATTTTTTTTTTTAAATCTGTTTTCATAGTGTCTTTCTCTATTCATGTAATTTAAACATCTAATTTCTATTTACCAAGTTTCTCTGGTACAAATAAAAAATATGGGTGGTTTGGGCACGGCCTTCGATGTTTATGGTCTACAAACCTGGAATTGAATTTGTCAGATTGATCCTATCAGAAAGTTGTCTACATGTGCTTGCATGAGTATGGCATGTCTTTATTTGCATGTGATCAAAGAACCCACTTTAACTTGATTACTCCAAGTTGGATGCAAATGCATTGTATGTTTAGTTCTGCACTGCAGAAGTGATCTAACAAATTTGTTTTGACTGATGTATTGGATGCTTCATGGATTGGGCCATGACTGCTGTCTCTTTCAGTTGTAAACTATATGAAGTATACAATTAATGAATGGTCATATTACTATGGACATTTAAGAATTGAAATACATCTCGATACTAAGATAACTATGTTCATTATAAACAACTGATCCCCAGATTGGATGATGATCAGGGATTCCTTTCCAAAAATTTGTGATGGACCTCAAGGTCTGCAACTTGAAGAGCTGGTAAATGTTGGTTTCCTTTGTTTTGCTTAGGAGTGGTAATGAACTGGTTGTGTTTCAGCAAAGTTGGGTACGGACAGCACTTGAGTCATTTGTTTAAGGATCTTCTTTACTGTCATATTATTGTGGGAGGATGCTGAATAGATTGGATTGGATGAAGTGGGTAGCTTCCATTTTTTCACAGTGAAGTGGCATAGGGGGACCTTTCAAAAAATCAACTGTCATGGGGAGTGAACCTTAACACCCAATTCGGGGAAGTCTTCAACCACATCAACTCAAAAGATGTGCCAAGTTACCTGAATTTTCTGGTATTTCATCGACCTCCATTCACTGGTATTGGAAGAAATTTTGGAGGATTGCAAGAGTAAAGTCTGGGGTAAAGCAGAAATGGGAGAAACCCCCATCAGGATTAGTGAAAATCTCCATGGTGCTGCAAGAGGTAAACCGCAGGTGGAGGTTATTAGAGGAATCTTGCATGATGATGAGAGCAGTGTTCTTGCCTCTTCGCGGGAGTAGTTGGTTTGTGGGCCTCCAACGAGGCTGAGTTCATGGTCATTAGAGAGGCATTGGAGATTGTAATACCCTGCCCCAAAAAGTCCCACATTGCTAGTGGCATTGGAAATTCCCTGGTATATAAGTAGTAGCCTTCCTTCTTCTAATATAAGGCCTTTTGGGAGCAACAGTGGGTTGGCTCGCCAGCAAAGCCGTGCGGGTCCGTGTGTAGGCCTAAAGCAGACAATATTGTGCTAGCGGGACGGGTCGTTACAAATGGTATCAGAGCATGGTTCAACTCTCTGCCTGAGGGTGTGGGCTTGGTTGTTGTGTGTGCAGAGCCGAGGACAGCTCTGGCTTTAAGGGGGGGGTAGATTGTAATACCCTGCCCTAAAAAGTCTCACATTGCTAGTGACATTGGAAATTCCCTGGTATATAAGTAGCAGCCTTCCTCCTTCTAGTACAAGGCCTTTTGGGAAAAACAGTGGGTTGACTCGCCAAAGCAAAGCCGTGCGGGTCCGTGTGTAGGCCTAAAGCGGACAATATTGTGCTAGCGGGGACGGGTCGTTACAGAGATTTTCCCTGCTCAATGTCAGGACAGTCTCATTGTGGAGAGTGACTTAGTGAATGTGATTTGGAGGGCTCACAAGAGGAAGAGTCACCCTTGGATGCTTATCCTCTCCTTCGAGAGATCAAGTGGCTAGTGGCCTCTATTGATGTGTTGTTCATCTATGTAAGGCACTCAGATAATGGTATGGATGACTTTTTGGCAAAACTTGGTGTTTCAAGATAGGACCTTTCCTGGAATTTGGCCCTCTAAGATTTTGTAATTTTGTAATAGGGAGTTTTTTTACTTTTCTCTGGTTTTGAGTTCTTGTGGCCTCCTTGGTCACCTCTTTCGATGTACTGTTTTCTTTTCTTTTTAATACAATTATCATCGTTACCTTATCAAAAATAAAAAATAAAGAAGAAAAAAAAGAGAAGAGGTTACCCACAATTGGCTGCTTCATCATCTTCCAACTAACCAAGTTACCTCCAAGGAGAGTACAACAACCTGCAGTGGATCTTCTATCATCCTTAGAACCAGCACGGTCGGCATCTTTATAGGATTGAACTTCTAAATGTTCATCACTGGATTTGGGCCTTGTTAGCTTCTTTGGATGGGATTTGACTGAATGGGGATATTAAAGATAAAAGGCTATGGAAAAAAGGAGTCCAATGGGATAATTTTTGTAATTCTATTTTTTTTTATGATCCTTGGTGTCCAGGCGTCTCACCCTAGGAACTTTACCCGACTAATCCTTCGGGGCATGTGCACACCTCCCTACACACACATACCGGGTTCATGCGACTAGGAGTAATCCCGTGGGGAGTGGCTCAGAGGGGTTTAAGCGTGAATCGAACTCAAGACCTCCCTTCATGAGGAGAGCTTCTTGACCGTCAGGCCAACCCCCTTAGGATTGTAATTCTATTTTTTCTTTGATAAATCTTAATCCAAACTCCTCTTTTCCTTATAAAACCATCTGAAAACCTTTGGTCCCTTCTAAGGTGAAAAGCTTTTGTTGTGCTGCCTTTTTGAATGGAGTTCTTGACAACCAATAACCTAAAGACAAGTACTTTTCCATTCCCAATGATTGCTACCTTTGTTGGAAAAATGAAGAATCTATTATCACATTTTCATTGATTTCCCCTTTGCTTTGCCAATTTGGCCCCACTTTTTTTTTTTTTTTTGCGTCTTGTGGGATCCACCTTCTTCCTTCCAGGCCCTCATCTAAGGATGGGTTATGGCTCTCTATTCAAAGAAAGGCCGAGTATTACGAAACTGCTATCCTTGGCCATTGTATGGTTCATTTGGCTTGAGTGCAACCATAGAATTTTTAAGACAAAACCATGTCCAAGGAAGTTTTTGTGCGCAGGATCCACACTAACATTATCCAATGGGCTATGGCATCCGAACCTTTCAACAGGTTTTCAGTGGATCATTTTGCTGAAAGCTGGTCAACTGTGTTACATGTTTTTTTTCTATTATCTGCATCCTGTAATCTTGTTCTGAATTTGGCCCAATGCCTCATTGGGCAAGGCCGAGTTTTTGCATTATGTCCTTTTAAGGAATGAATTCTAGTTATCTTAAAAAACTAAAAGAGCTCATCATTGGATTAGAGAAAACCTTGTCCAAGATTGTTCCCATTGTGCATTTTCTGAAGAAAGAAGTGGGTGTTGGTGTGACCTTCTAAAACTGCATTGCCTGCATTTTTTGTATATTCCTAACAGTGGATCGATTTTTCTGTTGAAAATCTCCCCAAAAGCTGCATGTTTCAATGAGGCATCATTATAGAGCACCATGCAAGTGAGTTGCTGACATCTCATGCATTCAAGGAATTGGATCAAGAAATGTTGATTTTAGTGATATATGGGTATGCACATCTGCAGGGAATTTGAGCTCATATTCAGTTCAGAGTGTTCTCTTTTTCTTCTCAACATGGATATGTATTGATTTATGTCTTTTTTGTGATATTCAAACACTTTATTATTTGTACATAATCAACTTAGTTTTTACCAGTTTCATAGTGTTTTATCAGCTAATCTATTCCATTCATCCATTGACCATAATGTTTTCTTGTTTAAACTTTCATCTTTAAATAATTGCTCATCTTTTCTTGCAGATTGGAGCAGAAGTGGGTGGAAGTTACAACTGATACGCAGGTGGATGCTCTCGTAGATGCTGTGAAACAAGGCTTTAGGGCTAAAACTTCTGGTTTTGATGCTGGTGTAAGTCGAACTATGGTGTTTGCAAATACTGTTGATGCTGTTGAATCAGTGGCGAGAATATTGCTGCGAGTTGGAGTTGAATGCATTTCTTATCATAGGAATAGTTCTTTGGAGGAGCGAGCAAAGAATTTGGCTGATTTCCAAGAAAGAGGAGGGGTGCTTGTGTGTACTGATGCTGCTGCACGTGGTCTTGACATTCCAAATGTTTCACATGTTATTCAGGTATATATCTGGTTGTTAGATCAGTTGATGCTCAGCAGTACCATCCTGCTACCTAATTCGGAGAACTTTCTTGAATTGCATTGGAAGTGTGTCCCGAAGCATATGATCCAATTAGGTGACTATGTGGTGCAAATTGGAACTGGCACATCCTGGGGTGCAACAATTAGACATTTACGGTTTCTATGAACCTAAAATCTCTCATTCTACACGCTCAACACCTCTTTGGGCCACTCCCGTAGTTGCTTACCCGGTGTGTGTGGGATTGGGAGGCTTGCACCCCCAAGGACTAACCGGTTAAAATGTCCCTGTCCAAGTACAGGTGAGACCCCTGGACACCTTGGTCATCAAAAACAAAAAAAAAATTCTCTTATTCTACTCTCGAAGGCTTTAAAAAAGAGGACTTGGGCCAATCCAGAAGCTAGAACAAAGCCATGCATTCACATGGCCATACATATACATTTGAACAAACGCAGAGAAAGGATAAAACCCAAATTTTGCACGAAGACAAATCCATCACGAGATAGTTCCGTATTAAGGCTTAAAGCAAAGAAAAGAGGTCGACAATCGTTCATACTACAATATCCACTATATCAATGTCTAGATGTCTTAATCTTGACCATTAGCAAACAACATTCACTTGCCTAACACACACACACATACCATGTGTGTGGGTATGCATGTATGCATGTGTGTGTGGTGTTGCATGTATACATCCATACATATGCTCACACGCATGTGCAATACATGCTAGGGAAATCCCCTGCAATATAATTTGTAGGCTTCCCATGCTTGGAATGAAGTTCACTGTGGCTACAATTTATCCAGGCATTCTCTTCAGAATTTTTCCAATTAAAAGTCTCCTTCAATATTATGTTGTTGGGCTTTTCTAATGTTCCACCATCATCTACCCCCATAAATTGGATCCTACCTTTTTTGTGGATTCTACCAAACTTGACCCCATTTTGAGATGATCTTACTGTTGAATTGAAACCTGATGTAAAAAAAGGTGAAAGAACTAAAAGAAGAAACCTGATGTAGAAAAGGATAGGAGAAGAACTAGAAGAACCTTGGAAAGAAACCTTGAGAGAGAGAAATAAAGGAAAAATGATACTTTGGACAAGAGATGAGAATGAAGAAGAAGGGAATCTAACCCATCAAAGAGAGGAGAGAGAACCAAAGTAAATTCTAATAATTCTCTTCATAATTCATTACTTTACAGACCCATATTTAAATTCCTTAGAACATCATCAAAACCTACGTTCTACTTAAAGAGTCCTAATCCAACTTACTACAAGACTAAACTTGTTTAAAGCTGTTACAATCTAAAATGAACTTTATTTAGGGCCTCTATCTTGATCCAAAAGAAATTAGCAAAAATAATAAGAATGATTAGCAACAAGCTAAATGTTGGGTGTTGGAAAGGCAATCGGCCCATAGAAAAAAGACACTTGCCAAGTCCAAATGTGGATACCAAGTTCAAATTGATGGGATAAATGACTCTAATGATAATGATGATGATGATGATGAACATGCTAAACTGCAGATGGGCAAGTTTTGCTTGCATCAAGTCCATTTGTTTTTGTTCTCTATGGCTGCAATGAATTCTAATAAAATGTAAAGAGATTTTCATTTCTTTAATTTTAGCTGCTTAAGTTTGGTTGCCTATTTATTCCTTTTAATTTGACTTTTTTGATACTTAAATAACATCATCCTCTGATTATTTTCTTTGGCTCAATGTGTTAATTGGATAATATTGTTCTTATTTCAGAAAGACTAACAAATTTTTTACTTTGGTCTTTTTCAAGGCGGAATTTGCAACTTCTGCTGTAGATTTTATACACAGGATTGGACGTACGGCTAGAGCTGGTCAATATGGTCTTGTAACAAGCCTGTATACAGAATCAAACCGCGATCTTGTAGCTTCTATTCGTCGTGCAGGGACAATGGGTCTCCCTGTGGTAATTCTTAGACCTAGTTCACAATATACCACATATCATTCGATATCTGTTATGGAATATCAGCAACTTATCAATGAGCCAATGTCAATTTTTAACTGGACGCTCAACATCAAAATGTCTACTTAATCTTGAAATATTATGATCAAAAGAGAAACTTCATATGACAAGGATTGTGTTGGGGTTGAAATACATTTCTCTGTTGATTAAAATTATTTCAGTTGGTCATAGTGCTGCGATGACTTATTTTGTCAACCATTTGGTTTATATTATGGGGTCTACTACTAGAGCATTGTTTCTTAAGAAGAAGAAGAAAATACAACTTTTAGAGCTTTTGTTAATGTCGGTCAATGACCATCACATCTTCTTTTTCCCATTTTATTTCTCCTTTCTCTTCTTTCCCCTTTGCTCTTCTTTTCCAATTCCCTCAGACTTGCTACTGAACGTCTGACCCTGTTTCATTCTTCAAACTCTAAATGCCCAACTTTTTAACCATTCCACTGATCTGGGGAAGAGATGCCCACCTACTTATGGGGCTTCTTTTTGATAAATTGTGCTTGTATGACTGGTATAAAATAAGGCCTATGCACAATGCTAGCTTCAACCATACCATAAGCGAAGCAAAGATTTTTAATCATACCCGAGTGCATGGAGTTGTCTTGCAGTCGGGGCACATGTTCAGGTGATCAGAACCATTTTAATGTCAAGTACTCGGGGCCATGTGCAAGTTATACCTTTGTATCCAGACTCCTTTTCCTGTTGAACCATTGTTTGATTATCAGTTTCTTTGGTAGGAAGTTTATCTAGTAAAAGGATTTAATGTATTCTTCGCATATATACTTTGTCTTTGTTAGATCAACAATATGCTCTTTTTTACTGCAGGAAGAAGCATTTAGCAGGAAAAGGGGATTCAGGAATAAGATTAAAAAGAAAGGTGACCAATCTTTAGCTCATCATTTTTTTCAAAGATGCTTGTCGGTCTTTCAATGGATCTTTAAATTTTGTTTTCTGCACAATGTGGGAGCTGTTAGAGTTGATATATTTCTTGACAATGTTAATATTCTTCACGTTGTTTATGTAAATGATATGAGTTGAGAATATAATCATTATTTATGACTTCTGGAATGTGTCCTGTGCTTGCAGGGAAAGAGCGTCTTTCAGAAGTCTACTAGTGGTGAGATTTTAATGTTTTCTGGATATGCTCCACCATCTTTCTGGGTACTGAGAGCAGATTCGTGCATTGAAAGACTGACAACAAGTGAAGCTAATACTGGCATGATCGTTTTGATCGGCCTCTGCATCGTGCTTGCATAACTTCAATCATCAAATATCATAAGGTGGCACTGAACTGCTGTTTACAAGTCAGAGTACGAGAACATACATACCCAGATTCCATATCCACTGGTGCTCATATAAGCATCTTGTCTCATTTATATGTTACTAAACTGAGCAAGAGTTTACTACACTGATAAATGTTTTAAATATTATGCAAGTTCATTAAGTAGAATCTTTTTGATCCTGAATGCAGTAATACCCATATCTTTTTTAAAGATGAACTCGGTTCAAAACCAGCTTTCAATTACAAATTCATAATATGGACTGTTGCTTCCATGACCGACTCTTCAATAAAATATCTTTTCTTTCTCGAATCATAGAAATTGATTAATATGCTTTATATCAACGCACAATAGATATTAGTGACAGCAGCGCTGGACCAAGCAAAAGAGTAATATGAACCAGATGGAGTGGATGAAAACTTTTATCTGCTGAGAGAGAGAGCTAGGGAGCCCTTTTATAGAATATATATAGAGAGAGAGAGAGCGACGTCTGGACACTTCCGGACTTAAAAAAAAAATATAATACGGAAGGATACTTCTTTTATCCTTATTTAAGCACTGAATTTTTATAATTAATAAGCAAAATTTGCAAAAACGTGCATGAAGATTTGCTAAATTTAGCTAAAAAACATACTCTTATCTGTATGATGTTACAAAATCAAGTATCTCTAAACACAAAAAGGGCCACTCCCTTTAGTTCTGTACTCGACGTGTGCAGATTTGGAGGTTTATACATGTTCTAAGAATTAATCAAGTAGGATACTTGAAAAATTTAGGTGGGACGCTTAGATACCTTGATCCTAAAAAAATTAAATGTGCAGATGCTGTAATTCCCTTGATCATACATTTTTTTTCTTTCAAGGCAATTGTGACTAGTCATATCAACACCATGTAGCCGATTTGGAAATGACAACTGCTGTGGACTCTCAAACATGATAGATTATTATCTATTTTTTAACTTAGATACCTCTGAAGTAGGGGGTCTAAATATCGGCCAATAACGATATATTGTATCGATCGATACTGAATTTTGCACCCCTGCTCTGAACTGTTTGGATTCTGCAGTCCTCTCTTTAGGAGTGGTGAACTTCAAATAATGGGATTTTTATGAAAAATAAGACAAATGAGAATATGGTCCTTTCTTTACTTAATAATAGGTAAAGCAGAAAGTGAGAATCGTGTTCCAAGTTTCTTTTCTTGATTACATGATATACATTACTATACTAAGGTGATTCATAATGATTAATGGATGATGATGGGAGATCATTGAGGAAGCAAATAGCCCATTCAGGGAGGAGCTTAAGAATAGATTCTCTTTCTTTTAGAGACTTTTAAAGTTGGAATCCTTATTGCGTGAATGAGTCGAATATCATTCCTTCTGGGAAACATGGCTTTTCACTCAATACTTTAGGTGAGAAATTTAAATTTTCAAAATTCTGCACATGTGAGGTTCTTCAGGAGTATACCACTCATGCTAGTCAAATTTTAAAATTTTAGAAAATTCAGATAAAATAATAAAAAAAGAGAAATGAAAAACAATTGAATCTAGTATGTTTCTTGAAAATTTTCATTTGGGAGACTGATGCAGAAGAGAAATAAGATAAAACTAGCAGTGCCAGTCCTGAGATTTCAGGGGCTTTAAAATTGTGAGTAAAGTCATTGGTCGCATTGGTGGAGGCGTTAGGTGACGGCCTACTCCACCTATAGTCAGGGCCGGCCCTGCAAACTAGAACGATAACAACTCAAATGAGATTTTTTTTTGGAAGAAAATCTAAATTAGCTGATATTTTAGAATGCCAATTTCTTATGTTATTTTTTACTCATTTACTCATTAGAGATACTGTTGTACCTTTTCGCCTTTTATATGGTAAGATTGTACAAAAATAACAACTTCAATATCCTAATGAATAAAAAAAATCAATGTCCTCTCTTATTGCTTCACATGTATTATGATTTTCAAAGCTTTGTTTCATACAATGCCATGTCTTCATTTCAGAATTTTTTATTAGAGATGGAATTTAAATGGGGTCATTATCCAAATTGACAATCCTAACCATCTGGACTGGACAAGAGCACTCAATAGCCCATTTATGTTTACTGGTTTTCTGCTTGTTGGGCCCAGTTGGATGCATGATCTTTCCATAAATTTACATTAGACACATAGGTTTTAAAATTAAGTTTTATATTTCAAATTACTAATGTCCGAAACATTCATATCTCACCCGGTATGTCTGTCATGGACTAAAATTTTTGCCCAATTTGATCTGTTTATATTGAAAGAACATTTAATCATTCAAATACTTTTAAAAATTAAAGAATGCAAATTTTCACAGTTAATTTCTTTTGGGATATTTAAGCAAAAGCTAAGCAATAAATTCAAAAACAAAGGTGTCAATAATGGAGTTGTGTTGCATTTTGGACTGGCAATTGAAACCATTAGAACTCAGAATTGGTCTTAGATTGAAATTTATACATCGAATGCCTATGTTGATATGACCTTCTTTATTGGCTACCTGTAAAAAACTTTATCATCCTTATCTATCCATTTATCTAAAAATCATACATGTATATCTTTATTGGCCTACCACATATATTTAATATGTATGTGGTTACACAAGTATCTAAAAACCTTATGGTTAAGATTATCAAACTCAAAGTGAGAGTTTTGAATTTGATTCTCATTTCATTTCAAAGAACCACTCTGTATAGAGTTATCCGGTGTGAGTGGGTAGAGAAGCTACCAGTTGCCCCAAGAATTAGTCGGGTGCCAACGCCTGAACACCTTGGTCACATAAAAAAATAATTATTAAGCCCATATGAGCTTTGCCCTCATCCACAAGGTCACACCATGTCTATAAATTTGGTTATTATGACATGAATTTTACACGTAAAAATATGATATAGACACTTAAAAACATCATCTGAATTAATTGTTTCAGTATCTTGGAGAAGCTTCACCCAAAAGGAAGTGTTTTCTTCATCAGTACAAGGCCTCTTCTCTCTTACCCTTCCATTCTACTAATCTACTATATTAGATTCCATTTCCATTTGATATATAAACTCAGAAACTCTATTGAGGGAACTAAGTGGGTTGTGTTCCTTTGAGGCTTGGAATGACTAACAAGCCCAAAGCCAAGAACATGTCTCTTTGTCAAACATCCATGGAGATTGTAGCAAACATACTTAAGGCTTCAACGCTCTCTCTTGCTCAGATAAGTCTTGGGTCAGCAGTCGGATCGCCGCCTTCCGTGAGCCGTGGGTCAAGAGCAAGGTTTGACATGATGGTGGAGGCACCAATGCTCCCTCGAGATCCAGGAAACCAAAAATCAAAGGAGCCCATGGCAGAGAACAGTTATACTCACTACTTGATTCCGCCTCCAGAGGATGTGAATGGGAGGGCTGCAGATTTCATCAACAAGGTGCACAAGAGTTTCAAAATCTAGATACCAGTTACTCTGTATTCTAAGTAGTTTGTATGTATAGATAGATGGGGATTGCTAAAAAAAAATTGTATAGATGGGATAAAACTTCGATCATGATGTGGGTGGTTTCGTATTTGTAAGATTAGTCTCACTTCCAACGTGGGATAAAAATACTCATGTTATTAAAAAAAAACACTTTGATGATGACCAAAATAAACATGTTTATAAAACTACAAAATCAATGTATACTTGAAGAAAATGAGCTTGGATGATAAAGGTTAGTTCTTTTCTGCCTTTGGCCCAACTTTTTAAAAAGAAAATTAGTGTGGATGAATGACTGAACAGGTTCGAGTTCTTCGAAGAAACGTATTTGGATTGAGTTAGCTAGACCTTGATCTGTGGTTGGAGAGAGAAATTAGTACAAGTGAAGCAAAATCGACAACACTGTAGGTCCTACATGATCGTCTATAGCAGACCCATCATAATGTTTCTCTCTTAATGAGATGACGCCTCATCACTTTGCGATAAATGTTCTTTTACACGACGAGAATCCGGCCCTCTTCTCTGTCCAAAATGATGAATAAAACCCTTCTCCTAGTGATTGTAACAATACTTTTTGTCCAAGTCAAGGATCAATACCTCTTTCTCTGGTAAGTAGCCTCATGTCAATTACAGCAGTTCATATTTGTTGTCTGGATTGAGGCTATATTTTCTTTACTTGGTGGTCTCTCAGTTTAACTACATGGTGAAGATGATCACTTCAATCTATACCAGTTCTACTACTGTGCTACATGGCTGACACGTGGGACCCAGGGTACAAATTTTTCTTGCAAGTATGGCATTCCGAGAGGCTATGGTTTGAATACTATAAACCCTTGAGAATATATTTGGATTTGGCAAAAATGGTTTTGATCCATTTAGAAATTGAAATGAGGCTCAGTTTAGATTCTGTCAGTTTTGGAAAATTTTGAAGATCATTTCAACTGCAGAGAAATCATTATTTGGAAACTTTTACTATGGAATCGCCTCCTTGTTAGAATTGCCTGTGAATTTGCCTGAATATTTTTGTCTAACTAAATCTAAATAAATCCATGCTTGGCTCAATTCCTAGCTTGACTTGCAAGTTAGGTAGAGTTGCAGTCTCTGTAAGGTATATACCATGCCTCAATCAATACTCATGAGGTGCATACCTTATACCAGGGGTGCAAAATACGGTATCGGCCGATATTTTTCTCTCCTCTTTTTTTTTAAAAAAAAAAAAACAGCCGATATTGTGATATCGGCCTATATGATACGACTGAGATATGATACGTATCGGCCGATATTTAAACCCCTGCCTTATACCATAAACTCTCTTTCTCAAGCAAGCTGTTAGGGTCTTTGGGTTAAAGAAACATGCCTTTAGGTTGGAGGAATGTTGTGTTTGTGTCCAATTGAGCCACTATGGTATGTCCTTTCAAATAGACCTGGCAACTGATTTGGTCTTATTCAATTTATGTCTATTCAAGTTTGGGTCCATTTTGGATCTCATTAAATGGTTAAGTCAGTTCGGGTTAATTTCTTAAGTTCAGTTCGAGTTTAGTTTACCCATTTATCTATCTAAGGAGACTTTTCTAACAGACATACACTAAAACGAAACTACTCGTTAAATGGGATGTAAATCCTCATAATGATCAAATGCATTTCATATAGATGTAGCAAAAGTTGGATCAAGTGGGTTACTCATTCATAATTGGGTTTAGTTCAGGTCTAACCATTTATAAACAGGCTCAGGTCAGGTCGAGTCATCTATTAAATGGGTCAGGTTAGATTAAGTCATTTATTAAAACGGATCAATTCAAATTGGGCTAGGTCAAATTTTGTCGGAACAGGACACCACCATCAGTTTGGGCTCAATGATTAGGGCAGTTCGCTGATTACATTGAATGGCAGGTTGAGACTAGGTTTAAAGAGATTTAACAACATCAAGAAGAAAAATATTTTTCTATCATCATAAAAACTATTTTTTGGTAGTTCAACTTTTTGAGTACCCCAACTAATAGATTTTTCTTTAAGGACCTCAAGAATGCATGAAAACCAAGATTATCAAAGCAGTTGTACCATCTGAGTTGATTAAATATTTCTACTGAATTATGGAGGGTTGGAATGCATGGTTGTGCTTAGGTTTTGATGGAACATTTAAGGGCTTGGATCCTTGTATGATGTGTGGATGAGACCCAAAAGCCATTTCAAGCTAGAGCTGCCAAGAATGCAGACTTGAGTCTCAAATTGGAACATTTGTATGTGTTAAGGATACGACGACCCACTTATATGATTACTGAGGCCCATGTTTGTAGTTATACGAGATATCTCGGGCGTTTTCTTGACCCCTGCCTGTTTGGTCATCAAAAATAAAAGTTAACTGTTTCTTAAAAAAAGAAAAAAGAACAAAGAAGAATGAGCTGGTTGAACTTGGATGTGGCTCATTATAGGAAACCATAGTCTGAATTTGATTAGGCTATTGACTGGGCAGAAGCCCTGTGGAGAATCCATTTGATTCCAGGCTACAAATAAATAAAACAATGCGTCACTCTATAAGAGGCATGCCAACAATACAATACTATCTCATTTAGACAGCGATGTAGAATGCCTGATAACAATAAAAAGGTAAATATTAAATACTTTCAAGATCAAGGATATGATAATACAACAAGAAATTGTTTTTGATCATGAACCTATGCAGCAGTTGCAAACCGCAGGAATCTTATTGTAAACCAAAAATCAAGCAATATTAAAAGGAAGCTGCAGCAATCTCCCTTGAATAAAACCTAATGAAAGCCATGATCGGTACTAACCTTCAACATGTAATAAAAAAGCAGGAGAATCTACCAGTTCTTGTGAGGATCCATCAACCCCACAAACTTGAATGATGAATTTAAGAGCTGAAATGCCTGTAGGAACACTCATATTGGACACATAAAATGCTTGCACTTGAGCCACTCCAAGATATTCAAGATTTCCTCTGATTATGCCATCTGTATCATCAGCTTCACTTTTTGCAGATTTATCAGCATAAACATTGTACTTCAAAAACATTGCATCTCCTGCTCCATTTAAGCTCCAGAGGATTTTAAGACTCACAATTTTGGTGTCGTTAGGGCCTGATGCCCATGAAATGTACTGACCCTCAACTACCCATGAAGTGGCTGGTGGGTATTTCATGTTTTCCACTGAAGTTTTAATGCTGATATGCCCAAGTGATGCATTGAAATCTGTAAGCCCTGCAGTAATTGAAGTGCTGTGCTTGTTCAGTTTATCAGGCTCCAACATGAGATCATGTAGGTCAAGATTTTTCTCCTTGTAGCAGACAACATGAATATCTGTCAGCGTCTGATCATTCATATCAATGCTAGTTTCGTGTATGATCCATCCTGTGGCCTGTGACTCCATTCCTGCTGAGTTCTTATTTTGCATTGGTGTAACAACTCTATCAAATGTATTCTTTAACTGGTGCAAGTGGGGAAATGCATGTCCTGGTGCAAGAAGGATAGAAGTTCTTCCATTTATGTTGGAGAATCCAAGGTTTAGGCCCAACAGAGAGTTCCCATCTGACTTCACCTAAAGAGCAATGCGACAGAATTACCAATAAGGAAAGAATAAGTGAACAAGCAATGATAGGTTATTATGTGAATCCTAGATGAGTTGACAGTTGAAATGGTGAAATTTGAGTGGAACATCTCACACAATTGTGGAAGGTAATAGATAAATTAGTAACCGGTGCTGTACTCAGATAAAAAAATTCAAGCCTCTAAAAACTATGAAAGGACTAGTAAATGGAATAATAAAAGTCTTAGAATTAGGAAGGAAACATAAAGAGGAAACCTATGAACCACCCAGAGAAAATAAAGCAATGACATCTACGATGGTTTGGGCATGTGCATAGAAGTTTTAGCAGTAAGCAAATAATGAGAGCTTGAGAGTGTTGCAAGTTCAAAGAAATGCTGTTAAAAATTGCAAAGAACCAAATGAGAAGCCAATAAAATAAAGTCTAGGAATGTAGAAGTTAGAAGAGGCATATAAATAATATGAAAAAGGGGGGGAACCCCCCCTAAAACAGATATGATGGCAAAAATAGTAATTACAAACTCCCAAATAAATTGAGTAACTCTTCAAAGATAATGACGACAAAGATGACAATGATGATACGAAACAAAAAGTTCAGATAATTGAGAAATTTTTAAATAAATTAAATTGCGTCTAGAAACACAAATGTCTAGAGTCATTAGAATAAGATGTAGTCATCTGGTGCTCATAGTATAAGAAAAACTCTTTTATTTTTATTTTTTGGAAAGGTTAGTTTAGGCAAAATACTATGCTGAATTTTTTGGCATAATCCCTTCAACCAAATTCAATATTTTACTTCAAAAGATAAGGTGGCTTACAGAATAAGAAATGTAGATAGGTTGGTCCAAACGAAGCTCTCCTTGAAAGAGCCTTGTTGTAAAAGAAGCATTTTGTCTGAGATTTCCTTGAAACGTGATGTTCCCTCCTCCAACGTAAGATGAATTCTTAAAACTACAAACTCCAAAGAATTGTTTAACCATCAAACATAAATCAATTTATAATATAGTTACAAAGAGAAAAACATGCTAATCATAATAAATACAATTTGCCAAACAATGCAAAGTGGGAATCTAAAAACTTGCATCAGTGTCTCAATTTCAATTCAAACATGGGTCTGATTCACACTCCATGTTCTGAGAAATATTTACCATCAGGAAAGAGGAAAAAATGGAGTCTTTGTCCAAAGAAATGTGTTGAGAAACGCCAGATGGATAGAACCTTTCACTGAGATAGTGTTTTTCCAAATCTCTCAAAAATGGAATATGTTCCCAACATATATGTCATGGTTCCTTACTTCAACAGGGTGCAAAATCTAAATTTTAGCCTTTTAGATACTTTTCAAACCCATTGCCAATACTAAGAAAGGTTGAAATGGACATAAGAATGGCTAGAAGAAAAACAAAGAAACAATTAAACATGAGTTGCAATTACTTCCCCAGTTGTCAACAAAGTGACAAATATCTCTGATATTTTTAAATTTACCACGTGTTTATCGGCAAAATGCCAATCACCGTTAATATCCCCAAATTTATCAGCACTGTAGTAAATTCTCGATAAAATCACTTTAAAAATGCTATAAATGGTAATATCGTGATAAATTGCCAGTAAATTCCTTATTAATATTTTATTTTATTATACTTTTATTATTTTTTAAATATTATAGTTTTCGCGAGATTTTCCCGTTAATTTCCTGATAAAAATCTGAGAATTTGAAAATATCCCAAAATTACCAATCGCCATTAATATCCCGAGAATGGTATCTTTGACAATGGTTGTCAGATCCGTTCTGTTCCGGATCTTGATGTTCGAAAGAATGGATTGGCTTTTAGACCTGTACCGCCCTCTAACTCGGCACGTTCTTGTGCGTATTGGTCAATTTCGTCTAAAATGGACGAAATCTGAGTTGATTTACATGATACTTTTGATTTTCACTACTTTTATATTTTTTTTTTATTTTTTCCGACTGTCTTTTCTAGAACAGGATGCCAGAACTGCTAGAACACCAAAGTGCTCCGGTTAAGAGTGAAAAATGGAACAGATCTAACAACCATGATTACTTCTAATCAAAATATCAACTGGGATGAATATAAGACTGATAAACCTTGAAATGATGGAATGTTGAGCCTCACAACTACATGCATAAATATCAAATAGAATTTTAAACTCTACACAAACAGATTGCAATATCTGCAGAGAAGAATGCCACTAGTGTGGGAGCCTTGTTTAATAAATGATAAGAAAATAATAGATGTAATTGTTAGTTTGCAAATTTTAATAGGAATCAAAAATCTAAAAGCAATGAAGTTATTGAGAAGAGGCCACCTTTGGCAGCTCAAGATGGTAGACAACAAGATATCACAGTTATCAGAGATGAAATCCAGTCCGTGCCCTGGCTTTAGATTCCATAATAAAAGGATACAGAATAAAGCATGGTCAATCTTGAGTTGTCACCTAAAAAATTAATGAATAAAAGGACTCCAAAATGCAGCCCAACGTGGAATATCTAGATGCAGTCTTTACACTCCATAGCCCAGAATAAGTAATGAAGGGAAAATACGTGTGATCTGCCCAATTCCACAGATAGAACAAATGACCACCTTCATGACATGACAAAGGATTCTGCATCCACATCTCAACTCATATGCGCCAGTCTTTTAGAATTCCTTTTCATATTCTACAATAAAACAGCCCCAGTGTGAAACATAAATGCTAGTGTATGTTTGGGAAGTTTCAAACTTACAAGATATCACAAGATTTGAGATTCCACACTAACAAAATCTAACCATGCCCGATATGTGTGCATTTATAAAGGTACATGGCCGCTGCAAATCCGCACTTCGTGGGGTGGGGTGAGGGGGTGAGGATGGGTTGTGGATGGGTGAATTTCCTTCTTTTTTACATTCCACCAATCTTGGAGGGTTGGGTTCCCTTCCTTTTTGCATTTCACCAATCTTGAACCTTCTTCTTTTTTCCTCTTTCACCACCATAACTCCATCCATTCAACGCCAAGCTTCTCCCTCACCTCTGCTATCTGGTTGGTAGATTTTTCATTTTAGTATGCTCTCTCTCTCTCTCTCTCTCTCTCTCTCTGCACTTTTTACCTGCAACAGTAAAAACGATGGCCCACTCTGGATTATATTGATTGTGTAGTTGATGGACAGATGGACCACTTCTTGGTGAAGAGCTAATCCATAATTGTGGCTATTCAAAATCCAAATGATCTCAGCTGTTTGGTTGGAAAAGTTGCCTACATTTTTTTTAACAATCATCCCATCCATAGATGGGTTATCAATTGATCCAGAATGATAACAAAATCAATCCATCTAATGTCTCAAATGTAGCTGAAGTTGATAGAAACCATTTAGTTGAAAGTAGTTTCTCACTGTGATGAAAAATGCAATTTTCTTATTCAGGAATATGCTTCTCCAAATATTATATTGAGAAGACATTAGGATTAAAAAATTATCTACTAGCAATTAGTTTAGTTAAAAATATTTGATTCATAATTAGGTTATCTAACAAAATTTGCTTTTATGTAATGATATGTCAGTATGAATTATAATTGTGTTTTGTATATACTGCACTCTACAGAAATTATCTGTTGCAAACTGGTTTAAAAAAAACTAGTGTGCACTTTCAATCATAACCCTTCGATGAGCAGAAAATTGTCAAGTTTCACTTTTGATTTCAGTCACTAACTGCATCCAAGGGCTCTGATTGAAAGTTCACACCAATTTATTGCAAATTGTTTTACAACAGATAATTTTTCCTGTAGCCTATAATTTTTCATACTCTCCAAACTCCTTCATTTCTCTTATTAAAAAAAAAGTAAAACTTTGACAACAATGACAAAAAAAAAAATGAAATAAAGTAAAAGACAGCATAATTTTGTATAGTTTTAGTGGGCCATTTAAATCCATGGATGCCATTGTATCAACTATCCTTTGATCAAAAAATATTTAATAAGGTGGGGTCCAACGACTGTACAAAATCAAAGAGAAGTTGTTCACATGAGAACTTAAAAGAAATTAGTCTCATTTAACATGTATAGCATCTAATTTACACTAAATAACATAGATAACTGAGATGGAGCTCCCTGTTAATTATCAATCTTATTTGCTTAATTAGATTGATAAAAATGTTTAAGTAGATCTTATTTCTCATAATAAGAATATCAATAATCTCTATTTTAGTTTGGTAGGTAAAATTTTAAGGAAACTTTACTATTCCATAAAATTTTCTATGAACTTGTCAATTGGTGTGCATTTTTATTATGAAATGGATATATTGACATACTTTTTTTGGAGCAATCACAAAAAGATATATCATTGAAAGAAAAGGAAGGACAAGGAGATAAGAACTGGTACAAGAGACTTATACCAAAACCATACAACGCTAAAACCTCAAACCACTCTGAACCATTACATAATAACAAAAAATCTATGATCCCCATCTCTCAATCCACGTCTGACTTAGCTACCCCATAGGCGGCCCTTCGAACATGTCTGAAAGACACAATACACCGGGAACACAAATCCCTAATTTCTATTACCAAGGGAATCGACCTCTAGGATGGCATTTTGACCCCGCTAGCCCATCTAATTGCATTCATCAAATCTCCGTCTACAATCAAGTTACAGATCCATGACCAACCTCAAGATAAGGCTCTCCTGATACTCAAAAGCTCCACCTCATTAGATTCTTTAACACACACCTCTTCCAAGAGGAAAAATAATATGCACCGATTACAATCTCTAGCTAGACCCCCAATACCAGCTGGACCAGGTTTACCTCTAGTTGCCCCATCTATATTAATCTTTATATATTGAAATGCTATTTTAATTGTACATCAAAATCTAATACAATCTTCAAGTATTTGCCAAACAATAATTTTTAAATCTGTCAAAATTTCCTGACAGTGGCCAAACAGCAATATTCCCTTCTGTCAGGATTTTCTGACAGTCACCAAACAGTAAGATTTTATTCCGACAATATTTTCTTCGAATTTGACAGGTGGAAATCTTACAGGTTTAGAATCAGACAGTAGCCAAACACACCCTTTAGAAGCTGAATAATCTCAGAAAATAAAGACCAATTGAGAATGATCTCAGAAAATCTTACAGTCTCTACAAAGAGATGTTATGTACTTTTTCATTGTTTTTCAGTGTGTATGATGATTCTAAAATGGGTGAATCTGAACTAGTAAAAAACTGAAACTTATTATGGGTGTTGCTAACATGCCAATGGGAACTTGGATGTGTCATATGTCCTCTTTGAGCTGTTCACATTGCACATTTTGGGATTGATGTCAATGGTAACCTTGGTGAAATTTTCTGCCATTTGCTCAAGCTCTTTGCATATTCATTGGAGTGAAGCCATTTAAAGTTTGGGTTGTGTGTCGAATCAAGTGTAAATACATAAGAAGATACTGTCCGATGTGATATGGGGGCTGTAATGCTCCTATTAATTGTCTATTCCTGTTAAGGTTTGGTGTCCAATACAGGTATAAAAGCAAATGCTCTTGAACTTGGTTACATAAAGATGTTATCTGTACATGAGCGTAGTGGAGTCGTTTCATGTTAAGACCATAAAGACATCTTGGTATAAACAAGAAAACCTTAAGAGGGCTGTTTATCTGTTCCTCCAAATTTTCAATTTATCTGTGCATACAGACAGAATTGATTACCAATTTCTAAATGACAAGAAAAATCAACTAATATAATACATAGAAATGGACATGAGAACGTACTTAACAAAAGCCTGAATGGTATTTTCACTGGTATCCATGGAACCATCAAGGAGCGGCTGTGTAAAAAATAAATAAAAGATAACAAATGAGCTTTGTAGTACAAGGGTAGGTAGAAGATCGATTGAGAGGTCTAATATATTCAAAATTTAACAACAAAGTATATAAAACAGAATGAGGGCATGCTAAACAAAAATTTGATAACAACAAAATGACAGCACTGGCAACTATTTGCATATGACAATAGCCTGAATATTGCTAGATGGTACAAGAGGGATATGGTAGGGCTGGCAATACTCCAGATTCGACCCTGGCTTCTAAAGAGTCCATCATGCAATGATGAAGATCCAGGCATGGATTTGGTCCAACATGCTGCATCCAATTATAATCGTGGGTCTGAAATTCTTAATGAGATGGCCCTGATCCTAAATGGGACCTATATTAGCCCTGTTTAGATTTTGGATTGGAACTCTAATAATAACACTCAGGTACTTAGACTCTAGTAGGGCTGTTCAAATCCAGAACAGGGCCCTTTAATGTATCAATTCAGATTTGATTTCTAATAGACCCATTTTATATAATTATCTGTATTTGGATTCAGATCCATGTTGATCATTTGTAGTGGATGGATTTCGATTTGGACTATTAGATATAATGGGGCCCTAACCAGAATTGGTTCCAAAATTCAAACAGGTCAGCATAAGGATCCATACACTGACTTGGGGCCATTGAGAAACCATATATAGAACTATGCTAATAATTATCAAGGACATGAACATGAGACATGAGATTCTGCATGACATAAAACAGATTGGGATAAGGATCCATATTGCACACCCTGATTAGGCCCATTGTGAAACCAAATACAAAACTATGCTAATAAATTATGAAGGACATGACCTTGCACGGGATATGTCAACTGGTAGGCACTTTGGCTCAGGAACCAAAGGTCCTAAGTTCGAGTCCCGTAGTCACTCAATGCGCGTGGCTTGCAAGGGGCTGCATACATCTGGAATTTTACCCAACGCTCTCGTACTCGAGGAGAGGTAGGGGTCTTGGGGTTCTCCATCATAAAAAAATTTTAAGGACATGAATGTAAGACATGAGATTCTGCATGGACATAAATCTCAGAGCCATGATTAAACATGCCTCAATTGTTTTCTGGATGTGGATTTCATTTCTCAAACTCCTATTGATTTTGGAAGGCTATCAAAACAAAAAGATAAAAAAACTATGTATTCTAGGCACAATGCCACCGAATTATTTTTTTTCTTCCCTTTCTCATCATCATGACTCCTTTCAAATTTTAGTTTCAAGATACCTTCAAAACAAAACTGGAACAATTTTAGGTTACAAAATTAGAGCTGAGATGTGCCAAATGAATTGAAATTTTCATCTCAAAATTCATGTACTTTATCAACAAATTTTAAGTAATAATTATGAAATTTCAAACAAACTTTCAGCTTTCAATGTTTCAACAATTTTGTTAGATACCTTCACCAGAATTCTAAGTGATGATTGTTCACCCAAAGTAATTCATTTACAGTGAAGCCATCAAATTTCCAATTTAAAACCGTTTTATCCCTGCCTTGTATCCAAAATTGAATCACTAGAAACGTGACTTCTTTTTTTGTGCTCAAAGCACCAGCCGCTTGAATCTGGATTGATACGGATGTGACGGTCCAAAAAAATAACTTTTTACTTCTAACTAGATAGAGAACAATCTATAATTACATCATACAAACAATTAAGCCACAAACATAGAATCCAAGATATGTGGGAATATTCCTACATTGATGTCAACATACTGATAAAGGCATGCGCTTAACTTGGTGCATACCTGAAAAGTCTGACAAGAAATGTTATTCCATGGATTTGCTGATATTTGCAAGCCATCAATGTAGATATGATAACCATGACCCTGAAGAAAGGAGCAACTTAGTAAAATCTACAGATATTTGGCTTGCAAGCAGTATTAATTAGAAGTTTCAAAATTTTCACTAGCACAAAACTTTCAAACAGATACCAACTTAAGGGTGTACTTCAAGACTAGAATATGGAACCATGTAAGCCACAAAGTTCCAGAGATAGAAATCAGTCCCTAACTTCCCATTACCATATTTTAAAAACATAAGTAATGCATTTTTCTGTTTCAAATTAAACAAAAAGGTCTCATCCCTATTCTACATTTTAGGAGACTTGATTAAATTCATTAACATATAGTAGTTAACCTTGCAATGCACATTAAACAAAGTTGACAACAATGCCAAATCTTGTAGTCATCGATTCTACATGCATCAAATGCACAGAAATCTTCATCACTGTAAGTGTTGTGAAAAAGGCACACCCCTATTCTTTTGTTATTATTCTAACTCTCTTAACATTTCTCTCTGTTGAATCATGGTTGTTAAAATCTTACGATACACAATTCGTATCTTACGATTCATACGATATGATAAGAGGAACAATTCGTCTCTATCAACAAATCTTACGATTCATATAAATAATAGAATTATGGGGTTATAAAGAGCGTGAAAGCATGAAAAAATTTGTTTTAATGGTTTTTAAGGCTTGAATTGATAAGCATTTAAGACCTTTCAATTTTTTGAGGGTTTTTTTAGTTCATTATTGACTTTTCACAATATAGTTAGATTATATACTGGTCTTATACTTTTGAGAGTTGGAATATTGAAATTTGAGCTCTAATGAACTGATTATATAGAATTCACTTAATATTGAAAGAAAGCTAGAGAATTGCTCATGTTATTACATTTTAGATATATTTTACGTTATTTCATATATTAAATATTTTGAGAGAAAACACTTATGAATCTTACGATTCTACGATTTACGATACACGATTTGCGATTGAAGATGTATTAACGATTTACGATACGATTCGATTTTCACAACAATGGTTGAATGCTACCAATAAAAGTGGAATGATTCTTTGTTCCACCAATTATCAAAAAAGCAGCGTACCTCTTGCTGTGGAGTATTATTTCATTTATACCTGCAATGAGTACCAATCCATGTACTCCTACAGCTATGATAATCCAAATTGTCGACATTGCATTTACCACATGCACTTAACCAGTTGTACTTACCACATGTAGTTCCTATACAGCTAAGTTATTAAAATCAACAAGCTTTTTACTTTTGAAGTTCCATTGGTGATGTAGAATTTTGTTGATCACATCAAACAACTGGATGAGAATTCAAGTTAGGCTGAGGAGATCCAAAATGTGGAGGCTTTTTCTACCAACAATAATTTGCGTTATTTGTCACATGTAATAACAAAGTTTCAACTATCTTCATTTGTTTGTAGTAACTCATTAAGCAAAGATAAAAGCAATATTCTATCCAATGAATTTGTAGAGAACAACCTTACAAAATGGATTTAAAGGAGGATGAATTACTAGGGTTAGCAGAGCTTTAGAACTTTGAGCTAGCCATGGTGATGGAAAGCTAATAGTGGAAGGAGAGTGTAAAATGCTATCAAATGGACTAGTGGTAGGAAGAGACACCCTTGGAGGTTAGTGTCCATGGTCAAAGAGATCCAGAGCCTTTGTACTAGTAGGGATGTAAGCTTCTTTTATGTCAAGCGTTGAGCAAATGGAATTGCAGAATTTCTTCCCCAAGGTGGTGTGGAAAGATGAGGCCTTTGTGGAAGGTCCTTCCATGGTTTTTTTTATTGTAATTGTGTTTTTCTGGTGCTTTTTTGTTTCTTTTGGGGGTTGGGTGCAATTCTATTTTTTGGGGCCTTTTTCATGTATCTTGTATGCTTGTGGGATGCTCTTTGCTTCTACTATAACTCTCTTATACCAATAGCCTTCCTTTGTACTTAACCTTTCCCTTTCGTAATGAAAGCATTTCCTCGGCTATTGTTTCCCACTTATAAAAAAACACCTTACAAAATGCTGGATTACAGTTCAAAAAAACTTCATTGTTTGTTTTCAATATCCACTGAATCAATCTTAATTTTATCTAAGTTTAGTTTCTATTAAATTCTATAGGTGCTAGGGTAATGATGAGGAACCACAACGGTGAGCAAGTATGATGATCTTTTACGAAGTAGACTAGGGTAACCTCCAGAGGATTTTCATGCACCTGCTGAAGTTCTTCCACCACTGCAAGTGGGGTATCAAAATCTCCCTGCGATCCTTCCACCACCAATGAGACCACCAGAGGGCAAAGCATCCCCAGCGGATCACCCCGGCACACCAAATCCTCCATAGGCACTATCTTCCTAGGCTCCACCTCCGTCCACAGACCATACCTCACATCCCCCACATCCAATACAAGGAGAATCCTAGCGAGGGCATCAACTTTTTCATTAAATAGATTCTAGTGAAAATGAATGTCCCACACAATATAATCACCCAAGACTTCAAAACAATTAACAATGGAAGTATCGGGATAAAAAACAACTTGAACAGAGGATGGTAACTCAGAAGCAAAAAGAGAAGAACCAAACCCAATATTTGTCCAAAACTTAACTCTAATACCATTGTTGACCTAAAATTTCATGCCCTAATTGAATTTTTCCATGCAAGCATAGATGGCTCTCCACATACTGGGCTTACAAGGTTGAGTTCACCTTTTAGTATTATTAGAAGCATATTAGGAGAGGGATTTTAGTAGTTTTATGATTTTAGAAAGCTAAGTTCTGAAATGAATGCGGGAATCTCATGTAATTTCTTATTAAGACACATGTGGGCCCCAGTTGGTGTGGTTGTATGGTTTTACTCATTATATTATATACATAAAGCAGCAAAGGGAGGGAGGGACAACCCATCATCTTATAATTTCTTTTCTTCTCCTCAAGCATGGAGAGTTATACAAAGGTCAAGCTTTTCGCTAAACCCAACTTTGGGGTTGATGTCCATACATGTAGGAACACTTTTTTTTTGAAAAGGTAACAAGGAACACTTTCATTAAAGATAGTTAGAAATACAAAATAAACGTATGAGCTAGACTTCATATTTTTGTATGCTCCTTTTCTTTTTAATATATTTCTTTTATTACTGCTAAAAAAACGTCTGAGCTAGACATGGAAGAACAAAATAAAGGTACAGCGAAATTCTCAAACAAAAACTAGAAAAATTCGATCAAAGAGGAGAACAGTCTCGGAACACCCTATGGTCCTCCTAAGAGCATTCCTACACTTCGAGTATCTCCAAATAATGCTTGTAACACCTTTTTTCATACCAATGAGTGCCACTTGGGTGCTAGTTGATTCTTTCTCAAATTCCTCTCCCTTTTTTTTGGATTCTTTTTGTGCAAGGTTCCAGATGCTTCAAATTAAGTCAAACTATGTCATTAACCAACCTAGGGTCTTTGGAACTTCAAGTTGTATTCACATTGTGAGTTGATTTTTTTTTTGAAAGGTAAATATATTATTCATAGAAAGAGATAAACTTTATAGAAAAGAGGAATACAAAAATGGGCAGCTGAAGCCCGCCAACCACCAACCTAAACAAGAGACAACCCATCAAAAAATTACAACAATCTATTAACCACATCCAAAGACAAATTAAGACCCTATTGCGCCATTTCATCAGTTGCGCAGTCTGTAGCTCTAAGGACCCAAGAGACCAAAAAATCGTAGAAGACAAAAGAGTGTCGAATCTTCTCGACCTCGTCAAGATAGAGGGCAGCTAGAACACGAAGCCCAGCCAACAATCACCTTAGAATCACCTTCTAAAGTACCCCCAATGGCCCCCAACTCCTCCATTTGCATGACACCTCTCCACAAGACACAAAGATCCACTTCAATCGATGCCTCTTTAGGGGGTGGGCTCTTGTGATTTTGATGTTTCCTTTATGGCGGGGGTTATCTTTTGTTCCTTTGCCCCTCTTCTTTCTGTTTGGCTTTCCTTGGGTCTTTGTCTCTTAGATCCATCGATGCCATTCTTTGTACTATATCTCTTGTTCTTTTATTATATCTATACTTGTTACTGCTCAAAAAAAAAAAAAAAGATCCACTTCAATCACTGAGCAATTGGGAAGAGGACAAGCAAAAGAGAGTCGAGTATCTCTAGAATGATCTCTAATGACACCACCATAGCCCGCCATACCATGTTCCCACACACAACTACCCTCAAAGTTAAGCTTGAGAAGACCCAACTCTGGAGGTATCCATGAAAGTGATGAAACTGGCTGCGCAGAGGCAAAATCTAGCATAAGAAAATCCACTAAAGCCCAATCCCTGTATATATCAAAATATGCAACCCCAGATAATTGTCTGAACCCACAATCAACTAGGCAACTCGAAACTTAATCATATCTATAACTTGAGATTCAGAAGACACCTTTCCTTGGAATACCCTTTTATTCCTCTCTAACTAGATAGACCAAACAATGCTCAAGAGACGTCACTTTCCAAATATTTCTTCAGAAAGAGCCGTCACCCAAAATTACTACCTCATTGAACATTTCATGCCAAGCCGTCCATACACAGAAAGCAATACCCAAAAGCTAAAAGAAGTGTGACCATATTTGAGATGCAAATCTACAATGGAGAAGAATCTCAAAAGATCAATTTCAGGTTGAAAAGAATCTCAAGAGAAAATTGAGACTTGACCCAAACCCAACTTGGCCAATTGTGGCCCTCAATTAAAAGGGAATACAATATTTACAATGTAATAAAAAACTACAGATGCACTTTAGAATGGCTCAATTAGTTTGTATAGAATGTAGTCAATTACTAATAAAGTAATGACCGTCAAAAAATAATCCAAGTTAGAATCCTCATCACTTGACTTCCAAAAGAATATGTTCAATGACAAGGGGACATCTTACTATTAAAAGAATACAAAATATCAAATACTAACCTGATCAAAGTTCGAATAGAATGGTAACATTTTTGGATAGTTTTGTAGTATTCCCCAAGATTTCTCAACAAGTCCCCACCAACTGCACAATTAAAAAAATGTGAGTACTTTCCAATTGTGCACCATGCTTATGCTCATAATCTTCTTCTTTTTCTTCTTTTTTCTTTTTTTTTTTTTTTGAGAGAGAGATGCCACATGCTCGTCATCATGAACAAGAAACATTGCAAGAAGTTAATTACATATTTGTACCAAAAAATAAAAAAGTAGAATCAATAATTCCATAATTGCATCCCTCTAAACAATTGCAAAGTGCAAACATATAACAAATCATGTAGAGAAGAGGGAAAACACTAACTTACCGATTTTGTGCAGTCTGAAAGTCTGGCTTTTGTTTGGTTTCATAGACCCATCCAGGAGCAAATATGGCAGCTGAAACATCATCCTTCTTCAACACGTCAAGTGCAACATTTGTCTAGCATGGAAAAGCAATATGGTTTAACAAAAATAATAATTTATTTCCCATTATTGGCACTTAATGTCAAAAAAAGAAATGACGAAATATATGCAATGTAAGTATTTCATCGTTATAAATAAAACTAAAATATGTAAGGACTAAAGAGCAAACTCAAGTTCAAGTGACACAAAAATGCTTGTATCAATAAAAAATAGGAATAGTACCTTGGATGAAATCACCCTGATATGCACTAGCAATAAAATTTGGTTTGATGAAAGAATGAAAGCATACACCTAGTAAACATGAAAATGCTTGTGCGGATTACCAGAGGAAAGTGTTGACCATCTATTTTCCGAGAATAGGGTGGCAAAAGAGGTGGACAAGATTTGCAGGGCTTATGGAGTGTCCATGAGTTTTTTTCCAATGTCATGGATGCATGGAAGTTTAGCGCCTTTAGAGGACAGAAGAGACTAGCTTGGAGATCGACCCCTCTAGCGATAGTGAGGTCATTATGGAAGGAGAGGAATTCTAGGATTTTTTATGGGAGATCTTTGAGCATGCTCACTCGAGGCTCTTTTTCTTGGTTATCGGCCAGCAAAGACTTTAAGGTTGTCTTTGATCAACTTCTACTTGTCATGGGAAGGTTGTATGAAAAAGGACCGTAAGAGCATGAGGAAGGAGAAAGTGGAGTTCTACCAACAACCAGAGCAATGTTTTAAGTTTAATGTGGATGGTACGCCAAAGGGTAAACCTAGATCAACAAGAATAAGAGGAGTGGTGAACAACAATAGGGGGAGAGATAATATTTTAATTTTCAAAAGTCAATAGGCATCAAGGAATTTAATGAGGTGGAATTATTAACAATCAAGAGGGCTCTATCACTATGAGTTGGGCATAAGTAGGAATGCTAGTAATAGAAGGTGATTCAGTGAATGCAATTAAGTGGGGGATTGGTAAAAAGAGGCCTCCCTGGAGGTTGATTTCGGTGGCGAGGGAGATCCTCTATGGCTGAGTTTGGATGAAGGGTAAATTTGAGAGGGGTTACCCCGAGTAGGGGTCACCCTTGAGTGGGGGTGATCCTTGAACTGGGATTACCCTTGTCTTGATTGGTAATTGCAGTGGTAAAGTAAAAGCTTACTCTAAGGGTAAAAATTCTTATTTGGTAACTAAAAGCAAGGGTAACATGATATATTAATATTTTTTGAATTTTTTTATAAAACATAATTATTAAATAATATTTATAAAGTAAATTCTAATAATATAAATTGTAATAATATTATCTATTTTTTATAAATTATTTTTCATAATTATAATTTAAAATGAACACTTACATTCTAACATAAAAAAAAAAAAAATTGATATTATTATTTTAAATCCCAATAAATAAATAAAAAATATCAACATATCTCTGCATAAAAATTATAATTATAATTTTTTCTATTATATGAATTTAATAAAAATATTTATTCTCATAAAATTGTTAATATGTCAGGTTAGCCCTGCTTACAGTTACCACTATTCAAGGGTAACCCCTGCAAAATTTACCCCTCATCCAAATGCATCATATTGAAAATATTGACAAATTTTTAAAATAAACATTCAACAAAATAAATTGTTAATTATCCCAAAAGAGATTACCATGAACCTCAAACCTTTTCATAGTTTCGAGACCCTTTCGAAATTTGGACAGAATCACTCCTTAAAAATAAGACATTTTGACAATTATGTTTCATAAAAAATAATTTTTTTTTTTATATTATATGAATTTAATAAAAATTATTAATTCTTATAAAATTGTTATGTCAGATTACCCCTGCTTACAGTTACCCCTACTCAAGGGTAACCCTGGGTAACTCCCGTAAAATTTACCCCTCATCTAAATGCATCATGTTGAAAATGTTAACACATTTTAAAATAAACTTCTAAGAGAATAAATTGTTAATTACTCCGAAAGAGATTACGATGAACCTCAAACTCTTTCGGAGTTTCGAACCTTATCAAAATTTCAACAGAATCACCCCTTAAAAATAAGATATTTTGAAAATTATGTTTCATAAAATTTTATTTTTTATTATTTATATTAGATAGATTTAAAAAAAAATATTAATTCTCATAAAATTATTAATATGTCAATTTACCCCTACTTACAGTTACCCCTACTCAAGGATAACCCCCGTAAAATTTACCTCTCATCCAAATGCATAATGTTGAAAATGTTGACACATTTTTAAAATAAATTTCAAACAAAATTAAATTGCTAATTACTTGAAATATATTATTTTTTAATTATATATATATTTAAAAAAAAAAAGTTAAATTTTATAATATAAAATTGATAAAGAGAGGAAGGCAAGGGGTATTGAGGGGTAGGGTATTGTGAATACCCCAACCTCCAAAGGGGTATTCAAAAATGGGATGAGGGGTAAATTTTCAAATTTTTACCCTCACCCCCTTGTTACCAAACGAGGGTAACAAGGGGTAACGGGGGGTTACCCCCTCTTACCCCCCCATCCAGACGCAGCCTATGTGTGCAACTAGAGGTGTAATCTCATGTCACACAATCGGCGAAAGAGGTAGCAGATTTTTTGGCTAAAACAAGTGTGGATGGGGACGAAGCTATATTAGATTTTTTTTTTAATTGGCACAACTTTTATTTTTCATGGGACATAAAGGGTGTATTTGAATGTCCAATAGGGGTTAGTCTAGCCAGTTCTAGGTTGAGATTCAACAGGATGGTATAAGTCTTCTATATTGGAAACTACTCTTTTTTTTATCTTTAATAATAATTTATTGTTACTTCTTCAAAAAGGAAAAAAAAAAAGGGAATAAACATGTCGGTTGAGCACCCTTTTTATGAACTAGTAAAAAATACTTCAAGATGAAAAGAAAGAGCACATGTACAGTTCCAAAGTATTGGATCATCGATTCATGCTAGCTAATATTATCAGCCAATATGTATGAATAGGTTGAGACCAATGCACTAACCACTAACAACATTTTGACCCATGGTCACTAAACATGCTGTAAAAATCTCCAAATCTCCAACTCCCCATTCATCATAAAAGATAGTAATAGGATTAAATATTTGCATTGTTTACATCTTCAAATGCTTTGTGTGTGTGTGTGTGTGTGTGTGTGCAAGAATGCTAGGGATTCAACCATTTATCACTTGTTTAATTGAAAAAGAGAAATGCCTTCCATAACAGAAGCTAGAAGAAATTACTTCACCAGAATGAAGATACAGAATCTCAAGTTAAAAGAAACTAAATCTATAACAGACTAGGATTTCAACATACCGTCCATTGTCCACCACCATAAGTGCCTCTGCCAAACACATCAATGCCCATGTAAACATCAAATTTCCGCTCTCCAGCAATAGCACCTGAAAGTTTTGGATAGTCCTCCTACAAAGTCCAGCAGGTGTTTTAATGAAAGGTAAAGGACAGAACAATGACCTTGTGGTTTAAAATGACAAAGGAGAAAGATGCAACCTCCCAAGAATAATTGACAAATATGCCATCACATAAATCAAAAAATGGCTTATTGTATTCATTCAGTTGATTTTGCCACCTAAGTTTGCCATCCTTTGTTACACTATCATACCTGCATGACCAACAATGATGGATAACAGAATAAATTAGCAAGGACTATACTCCAAAGATTTTAATGGTTAACAATTGTAATTCTCAAGACAGTTACCATATGACCAAAGAGTCGGGCAAAGAAGCATGCATAGTCTGAGTTAAATGGCTGACAAATTCTTTCAAGTTGGGGAATTGCCCTGCGTCAAGTTGAACTTCCATATTAATCTGCAAGCAGATGTTCTTTGTTAATGCACCGAAATAGGTCTCTCGGAATGTAAACCCAGTATTGCCAAAACCACAAACTATAATGTGCAGTTGATTGGCTGCCAGCGTCTTGGAGCATATCCATTAAATGACAACCTGAAAATCTTTACTGTGGGACCTCAGCCACTGATCCCATTGAATTGGACTACTAACCGCTAGTTAATTAGTGTGATTTTCTAGCCTATTTCCTAGATGAACATTTGTGTAAGAAAACATCCTATAGGTTGATGAGGACATCCAAGGCCCACTAGATTCAAGTGAAGAAAGTGAAGCCCAATTTGGTGAATTGAGAAGATTGCTCTCCAATTTCATGCCAAAGTTGATGCAAGCAAAAAAGGACCGACTCTCTAAGGTTTCTAACAGGCTTAAAATCATCTCAAACTAAGCCCATAAAGCAGCAATGTGGGTTAGGGCCTGTTTAAATATGTTTTGGGCCTCTAAGGTTCACATTTGATGGCTCATTTGCAAGGAGCAAGCTGAAGTGGCGAGAATTTATGTAACATGCCATGTCATCTTATCTCCTATTTTTATGAAGCAAGGAATCTTCTACAATAACAAGGATGGGCATATACTACATTGTAGCAACAACAATTTTGGCATCAAAGTGAATGAGCGGATGAAATTCTTTGAGGAGATCCTTAGATCCAAGGAATTTGGACTAAACCAAACAAGCCATGTTTGCCCATACCCATTAGGATTTTATGATGTAATTTTCTTTTTATTTATTTTCAATGATGATGTAATAAGAACACATCTGATCCAAAATAAACCCGTGTGAGAAAATTCCATCTAGAATTGTTCCTTTTTTTATTTCTTAGATCTATCTTTTTCTCACCTAGCTCTTCTATAAATTGAGCTATGTTGCCCATTGTAGTACACACGAATTTGATTGAAGTCTTAGTTGAAGCAAAGGTTGCTTGAATCTCTCCAATTGTGGTGAGTTAAATTATTTCTTTTGAAACAAATCTTAAATTTATGTTGAGTTAATTTTAATTGATGTTTATGGTGTGTTCAAAGTGCATCTTGAATTTTAATTTCAATTGATTGCATTCAACCATAGCATAACTAAAATTGGATTCCATAACTCAATTTTTAATTCAATTGAATTTTCAATTTCACTAGTGAATCTTGTATGGTGTCAATTTTCCTATCAAGATTTTGAGTTTGATTTCATTTTCAATTGAATGAACTTGAATTGAGTAATCCATCTGAGCTTCGGGTTATCTCCTAACAAGAGCCGTTGCGAAGTTGGGAACTTAGGGATTCTAAGACTTGAATTCCTTGACACGGTTTGTAGAAATTGGGTCTAAATTGACATTTTACTCAAGACTTGCAGTTTCGACCATTACGCCTTCACCACAAGTAGATTGTCATTGTTACTTTTTTCTTCCTCTTCTTTTGAAGCAGAGACAATAAGAGTAAATTAAAGGTGGGAAAACAGTACTAAAATAGTAAGTTTGTAGGCTCTGTATATGAGGATTATACGGGAGCAAACGATAAGAAAACAAGTACAACTACAAAAGTAAGCAACCAAAACAAAAAACTAGAACATCAACCCGATAACCCATATCATAAAACCCACAACCCCATACACCCATTACAAGAATTCAATGACAGCCTCTTGTCTTTTGACACCTGTTTTCACAAGAAAATCCAGAACCTTATTGCCAAATGCCTAAGATGCCTAAAGTGAACTGCTCTGTCCTTGCACATCTGTCTGATGTCCCTGGCAATGTGAATTAATCTCCAAGGTGGCCTCTTCCTACTACTGCCATTAGCCCAAGTTAAAGCATTACTGGAACCTCCCTTCTACTCTTGGGTTCCCACCCCCTATCCTGATCCAAAGCTGAAGAACCTTCCTAATCCCTAGTAATTCAGCCTCATTATAGTCCTTTATCCCCACTAATTGAGAATTGTCATTCTGAAAAACACAGCCAGTGCCTGCCCGTCCTAGTTTTCCCCTAGACTCCCCATCGACATTGACTTTATGTAACCTCAACTATGGCTTAACTCATTCCTCAATAACTACCCGTTTATCCTCCCTCCTCATCTTTTGTCATTGTTCCTTTTAAGAGTTGTTGCTGAGTAAAACCATAGTCTGCTCTTTTAACTTATTTTGTAACTGTATCCATAGTTCCACCATGATATTATGTACTTTTTAGTGGTAAGAAATCCAGCAATGGAGGGGGAAAGAACTCTTTTAACATCAACAATCAAAACCTTTTCAACTTTAAATAGATAATAATTAGCTCAGACCGGCTATGTCAGAATCCTAGTAAATGATTATGTTTTTTTATCAATAATACAAAAAAAAAAAAAAATTCAGACACAAATCTTAATAAAAAGTATAATAAAAAAAAAAACTCAAAGAAAGATATATTCCTAATTCTGTAAAAAAGGATCAGAAATACAATGCAGACCTAATGCTGCACTCTTCAATGCTTTGTCCTGCATTACATTTAAACATTCTAATAAAATAGAAGACAAGGCTGAATATTGCTACTTTCCATGACAAAAAGTTTGTCTTATGCAAGAGTCTGCCTCATAAAATAAGCATCCAATGTGTCCTGGTAGACAAAAGGACCAGAAACTGAAAATGGATGCTAAAAGCCCAACAATAGAACATTCAAAGTAATTTCCAGAATAAAGAAAGGGTGCAAAAGCTAATTAAGCTTACCAACCAGCCATCAAATCCCAAAGTGATAGCAAGTTCTGTCAAACGCTCAGCATACATTTGAGCAGAATCCTTTGTAGATAACAGTGTATTGGCAATGACTCTCCCCTCGTCCCATTCAATGATGAATGTCCCTAGTGCCTTCATGTCAACAAATCCACCAATCATATAGGTGCAAAAATCACACACATAAAATTAGCAAACAAATAACCACATGGTGCCCATCCAAAAAATTGGAGAACTTTACAGTTCAGGCATGGAGATGCGTAAATTAATCTTCTATGGTCATACCGTTCAACAAAGACGAGAAACATTCTGAGGATTGATTTTAAAAAAAGTTCCCAGTGAATGGGTTTCACGTCCATGCACCACCCAGAAAACACCAAAAAGAGAGAGAGAGAGAGAGAGAGAGAGAGAGAGAGGAAAACCATTCATTCCAAGAAAGCATCTATTTGGTAATTCAGAATACATGCAAATATCTATTGATAGTTGATTATTCATTCAAGAGCCAAACTTATTGATCTACCTACTTAAGCATCTAAGAGCTTATTCTCTACCGATTTAAATATCTATTTATACATAAAAGATCCCTGAGAACTGTACAAAAGAAACCTAGTGGACCTGTTTGATGAAGGTTAGCACTGACCACTGAAGTAACAATGAAATTATCAGGTCATCTGCTGCTTGGAAACCATTAAGTTTAGTTGTACTTCCTCATGATTTCTGAACTAACTTTAAAACCAAACTGATTCTGGAAGAGCATAAAACACCAATCTCTAGTTCACTTGTCCACAAGTAAATGGACTAACATACTCACCCAGAAAATAGGCTTAATAGTTATCCAATCATGTGAGCAACTATAATAAATTGAGAATATGTACAATGGATCTGTTTTTCAGAGGCAATGTGCATTTGCTCAGTCAATACTTCACTGTCTGGAAATAACAGAAGGGTAGTTCCAAACCTCCCTCTACAAATGGATCTGATGCAACCCTCCAAATAATATTGCTTAGAGTAAACCAATTTTCATTATGAAAGAAAGGCTCAGGAACAGATGACCAGCTTACATGGTAAGTCCTAAGGGCACATTTTTGCGGAATAAAATTCATATACTTAGAACCCAAATACTCAATTATTTTAAATCTATAGATTGGTATAGCCCATATCCAAGAATTTTACAATCCTTGAGAATCTAAAATTCCAAGATTTTCCATCCCACCTCCTCACCTAAGATTTAGAATTCTTCATCAACATGTCATCACCCTAATTGTAGGAAGACCAAGTCAATGGGCACGGATTGTTTTTTCTCGCAAAAAGACTTATGATTATATTTTTACATATCTAAGAGATTAAATCTCACTCCTTTATCAATGCCAACTTTCTATACATCTTATTTATCTTTAAATTATGTGAAAAAAATACTTTGAAATATTTATTTAGATAAGCATCTTCATTTGATCTACATGTTCATTATTAGACTATTGAAATTTTAGATATGGTCAGATGGCCCCACACTTTGTAAACAGCACATATAAGTGATTTAACTTATATCTCTATAACAATATCTCGTAATAACTGATCCTACCCTCTAACAAGATCTGTCACGGAAAAAAGTAAACACATGATAAAGGTTTTTCTTTTCTATGAGAGGCTATCCAACGTTATTTTAGTTTTAACAAAAATTGTCATAATATATAAAATAAATAATTTTTTTTTAACTTTCCACACCAAATATCAAATTTTTAAAGATGATTAAAAATTAGAAGGTTAGAGTCGTCAAACCAAAAACAGAAATGGACTTGCTTTCCTTGCCATGAATCCTAATGGCCCAAATACGAGAAAATCCAATTCCCAATATCTAACCAGAGCCAAAACTTGATACATTTCAATGAAGGAGAGGATAGTTTTCTCTTGGAAACCAAGAGAGACCAAAAAGAAGATGTTCTCCACTATAATTTCAGGGAAAGTAGTCCCCTTTCTCTGCATCCAAATGGCGCCGAAATCCAATACACAAAATGCCCATATCTAAAGAACAAAAATTAAAAAGGCAGAGGGAGCACAAGATAGAATTTTGGCGCGAACCTTGACGCCATGCCTGTGGGCAGTGTTAATCCAGCAAGGGGGAGGAATAGTGACGAGATCATGCGAGAAGTAAACAAAGACATCGATCAGATACCAATGCCATATGGCGTACGCATCCTCATTCGCCCCTCCCTGCACCCACTTATCGTCCTGGTACCCACCCGCCATGTCATGGCAGACCAGCAGCCTCGGTCGAGCTGGAGACGATGAGTTGGGTGGAAGGGGAACCGAAGAACGATTGAAGGGGAAATGGAACGACTTGAAGTAGGATTTCGACTCGAGATCCTCGAGCTTCTTGATGGGGAACGAAACAGGTGTAGAGGGCTCTGTGGGATCGAATGGAGGAGGATCGGACGGTTGAGATGAAGTGGGCTTCTCTGTTTCCATGGCTAGGAGGAAGAAGATGCGTCTGATGGATTTGAGAATGGTGTTGAGGAGAGGGAATTGGGCTCTCCTGCAATTTTTTAAAGAGGTGAGGAATCGAATCAGCATGGAAAATTGTGGACGAGAAATGCATTATCGCTCGCTCTTTTTCGTCCATTGCCCTTTCTTGACTCTTAGACTTGACTCGCAATTTTGCGTGGGAATCCTTGTCTTTACGTCAACGAAGAATTGAGCAGGAAATCCACGGCTTGATAGAAACTGCGGTAACGGTCACTTAATTTTTTATTTTTTATTTTTAATAATATATTATACTATTTATTAAAAAGAATTTTAATTAAATAAATTAGAGATTTTTTAATAATATAATTACTAAAAAATATTTAAAGAATTTTTTTGTGTATATTAAAAACATCAGACCAATATATTTTTTTATTTGAAGTTTTTTGAAAAAGCTAAAAAAAGACTTTAAAAAAA
The DNA here is from genome assembly GCA_022113865.1 of Chimonanthus praecox. NCBI lineage: Eukaryota > Viridiplantae > Streptophyta > Magnoliopsida > Laurales > Calycanthaceae > Chimonanthus > Chimonanthus praecox. The sequence goes on from CM039090.1 coordinate 59,057,902, forward strand.
ACTTGAGTTCATGGTCAAACATGATATTTTGGAGAAGATCTTTTATTTAAAATCTTTATCAAATTAATTAAAGTAAATTAATGTAATGATTAATAAGGAGCTCCATTAGCTATTTATTTTACTTAATTTAAATTCATCAATTTTATATATTTGATAAGACAAACTTCTTCTAATTCATTTAGCTAATAACTATTTTTTTTAATTAGGAATATAGTATCCGAGATAGCTCGTTCATTTAAACTTTTAGATTTAAACTAGACTTCTTCGGTTCAACTTCGTATCGGTTTACCTGATACATGAGACTTGTTGATAGTTACATTTGAATTCCACTAATTGAACTATATTATTTTCTTTTACACTTACTTTTTTTATCTCACATGAGTTTGATCACACATCATTTAAATCATTTATTTTATCAATTTAGAATTAATCGCGAGCAACTACTTATCCGTATATCTAACACTCATGTGACTTATTTGACACCTATAGATTTGATTTTACATCTAAAAATTCAATACATTCTAGATCTAAATTCAATTTCAAATCAAACACTAATTAGGATCCTATATATATCTAATCCGAATCAAATCCATTTACATCTTTATTTGAACCAAGGAATTCTAAAGAGTGAAAGATTATTAAAAAAAAAATATCTTAGACTTAGTTTCTATTATATTTAGTTATCACTAAAGTTCTACATATTTCAAAAATACAAAATCCTGCGAAATAGTGTAATTTCTTAAAAATTATATTTTGCCATAGCTCTCAAAATGAAGGAATTACAATTGATAAACTCAATTAAAAATGCATCAGCCCCAACAATTGGGGGAATCACTGAACAACGAGTATAGGGACTATGTTGATTTTAAAAACAGTGAAAATAAATTAAAATAAAATTGAATGCAGTATTTGTAATGTCCCATTATTTGAAAAATAGAAATATATATTTTTATGATTAAGGTGTCTAGGCATTTAAGAGCATCGGACTAATCTTCGAGATGCATACAAGCCTCTTCTAATATCCCACCCCAAAAGTCCCCATATTGCATGAGGTGTTTTGGGAGCACTAGGCACTGTGTGAGGTTCAGAGCAGACAATATCATGCTAATGGGACGAGTCGTTACATCTCCCTATCTAAATAATTTTATGGAGAGTGACTTTCTAGGGAGAGTGATTGAATTTAGAACTTTCACATATGGGTTCTTAACCATCACTTTAACCCTTTTGGATTAAAGTTTTGACCATATATGAATTCGGGGTACAACTGGATTGGGCTCAATCTTTGTGGACTTGGCCCTACCGAAAAAATTTAAGGCCCGATTCAACTCGGTTTAAGGCAAGATCCAAATTAAAGTTCAAAAATGTAGGACTCAATTTAAATTCTGGTCGGACCGTAGGCCTTGTATTCATGCGCCCAACCCAACCTAATAGTCCAAGTTAAACTCTATGATCTAATATATCTAACATGTATTTTACATTTTATAATTAGTGTTAATTAATATATTCTGATTAATTAAAAATCTTAATACATATAATTATATTATATCCATTCATTCTAAACTTAATCCTAGTCATTTGTACATTATCTCGTTACTCTCCACTTTTCAACTCTAGCTACGTGTCTTTCTCTTCTCCTTCTAACATACTTATTACTTTATTTTTGAGAAATTTATTTTATTACTTTATTTTTTGAGAAATATAAAATAAGAAATGAGAATATATATACTAAATGGCCAAGTAGCAATATTGGAGTAGAAACGAGAAAGAACGAGAGAGGAAAAAAATAAATAAAAAATAAGGCCGAAAAGCCTGAAGGCCCATCTGGACCCTTATTTATTTTTTAGAACCCAAATCTGATTTAAAATAGTTAGGGCCCTAATCTAAATTTGAGCCCTCTAATTGCAAGACTCGTCCTAATCCAAATTCACTCAAAGCAACTTGGCCTACCCAAATAAACAGTCAATAAAAAATTATCAAATCAAAGTATGAATATTGATTAAATAAAACACTTTTAATAACAATAATAATATCATAATGGTAATAACTGAGTCAAGAACTTATACTTGCTGTAGCTTGGGCTCACCGGCAGCCTCTCACGTTTGCTACCATGACCATCTCATGTGGAATTCATTCCAAGTTTAGGGTAGCAAATCGGATTGGTCTAAGGCCTCATTAACCCACTAATTGACAAGATGGATTCACAATCGACTCAATCAAATTAAAGCAAAATAAAATAAAAAGGAATATATATAATTACAATTTGAATCTAAAATGTCAATCCTACATAGATGCGTCAAAACATCGAAAAATATGGAAGACCAAAGCATTACAAGTAAGTGCTATGAGAAGGGAAAAACCATGGGAATCACTTAGATTGCTGCACTAAGGGAGAAGTGATCGATTTTGGCATGGCATAGGAGATGTCATCTATCAAGAGAGTGGAAAAGTAGAACTCAAAAAAACTAATTCTAGATAGATAAATGACTTTGGTGATGGTGATCGCAACAATAGTGGCGATGGTGAGCTAATTATGAATATCAAATAAGAGGTTGCAGGCAAATAAGAAGTGAATCACCAATTGTCCTTTTACTCTCAAGCACATAGCGTAACGACCTGGTTTATCTCAAATTTGTTTTTACTAAAAACATAAAATGAGATAAACCGTGTCATTAAAACATAATTCCAAGGATAACTGGAATATGGAAAGCCTCTATGAGGAACAAAACAAGAAAGTGGCTGGTTGATGATAGGCGCGCAGACAAAGCCTCTAACAAATAAAATCCTACGACTACATTGGTTTTTAAATTTTAATGACTTTGAAATTGATAGCTTCTTGTTAACCAGGCTAAAGTATATGAAAAATGTATGCCTGTTCTCTATATTTGTAATGAGATAATTAAGGGCATTAACACCTGAAACAAATAAGGTTAATTAAGGAAAATTAATGAAACCATTGGTCTGTTCCTTATTATAATCTAGGAGCATAGTATAATTTCATGAGAATTATTTTTCATGACAATGAGAAAGTGAATCAAGTGCAGTGGAAGGACCCAAACGAATCAATCACTATACATCACCAGAAGCTTCAATGAATCTGATTGTACAGAGGCTGGACTTCCATATTTTGTTGACAAAACAATTCAGTCATGACAAAAGAGGTTACCTTGCCTTTGATATGACACAAATCTCTCTGCTTTTTCAATGAAAAAAATAAAACTGCAAATGCCAGCTTCATCCCGCGCTTCACATCCCTTCATTGAACTCACCTCACCTTCTACTGAAGTTCTATTTACCAGATCTGAACTCGCAATAAATCACAGTGATATGGCAAGTTCGTCCACATTTCTATAATAACGATGTCAGCAATCTCGTCATAGTAAAGGGCTGAGGCCATGGGTTTTGGGTCTCATAGATTCAGCATTGCTCTAACTGTTTAGTTGGTTTAACTGAACTACTTGATGGTTGATGGTTCTGGTACCATATATCTTCGCTATCTCTGTCATATCCACGAGACCTTGAAAGTCTTAAATAAACACCACATGCTATTTCCCTTGCTTTTTCCCTGGCATTGCAAACTCAGCTGATAAGCATCAAGGTTGCTAAAGTATGGACATAACCAAGGTTGATAAATCAGATCTCTAAATCAGCAGGACAAAAGCCTCCAGTTGAATTTTTTTCCAAAAAAGGTCACCAGTGTTTTTTTTTTCTTTCAAAAAAGGGTTTTTTGACAAAAAGCTCAATTTCCTATTAATCTAATTATTATCAACTTTAAAATGATACCGATTTTTTTAATGGTCAGCTGAAAAACATGAAGATATAGTTTGCAATAATAAGATTTTTCAGGTATTCAATTGAGATTTCAAAGACAACACATTTTCCTCTCTTGATTGGGTTCATATCGGGTACAAACACTGTATTATAAACAGTGTTCTCTCTCTCCCTCTCTCTTCCCCCCAACCCAGCTGAACTTTTTTCCAAAAAAGGGTCTCAAGTGTTTTTTTTTTTCTTTCAAAAAAGGGTCTTTTGACAAAAGAGCACAATTTCCTATTAATCTAATTAGTATCGATTTTAAAATGATAATGATTTTTTTAATGATGAGCTGAAAAACATGAAGATATAGTTTGCAATAATAAGATTTTTCAGGTATTCAATTGAGACTTCAAAGGCAACACATTTTCCTCTCTTGATTGGGTACAAACAACGTATTCTAAACAAGTGCTCTCCCCCCCCACCCCCCCTATTTCTGAAAGTGAGGAAAAAATGCAAATAAGGGTCTAGACTTTTACCTCTTTGGAACCATGATCTCCGAACTGCTTGACGGATGTGGCGTTCATGCTTCTCTAAGAGTTCATCAACTTTACTTGACTGAGACAATAAAGGTCCTGAAAACTCAACTCTTTCTCCTTCATCTTGGAAACCCTGAGAATGTCGTATAATCAATTTTTTTTCAGGTTAAAATAAACTTTGAATCAAACACAATGAAAATGAAATAAATAAAAGAACTGAACAATACCAGAGCTTTCCGCTTTGGTGGTAATTCATCCCTCTGATAAAGTGCTGACAACTCCTGGGAATGGTAGATGTCAGAGGCATCAAATGAATCTGGGCGCTCAAACTGTGTCCACTGCTTGAGTATGTTCCGTTTAGCAGTATCATATGACTCACGGCCTTTAGAATTAATATGGTCACGCAGTACATCTCCATTTGCTAGCCTCTTTGAATCTGAAGTAACCTTCCCACTTAGGACACTTGAGGAATCTAACGTACCAGGAACCATACCTCTTGAACTAGATCGACTATGTGACCTTAAAGATGCATTGTCTTCTTTCCGTTTTGTTGCCCAAGCAAAGCCACTAGAGGAAGTGACCTGTAACGGGCCTGAGAAAGGAAGGTCCCCTTGAGAAGCATGCTTTATATGGAGATTTTCTTCTTCGAAGGGTTTAATTGTTGGCTTTTGGGGCTCAGCACATTTCGGATGACCATGCTCTTTGGATAGTGGGTTTAGCTTCATGCTTCTGTCTTTGTGGAGTACTTGAGAACTGATCTGTGTTTCCTGCAAAATAAATTAAAACTAATCTTAATATTAACCTTCCTTGTTGCAACAAAGTGAGCACACATATATGTGAAGCTACTGTGTTTGGTAAAAGAAATTGACAATGAGATTGAGAAATACCTGTGCAGGCACAGCTGATTTACCAAGGTCATTAGATTCTCTTGAAGCTTTGCAAGCTCTTGTTGACCTTCTTGTGGCTTCAGATACACGCGCTCTATTGGAAGCCTTTCTCCTGGAACATGTCAATAACGTTAGAGAGGGCAATAGGAGATTTAAAACCCAACTCCAGCTCAAAGAGAGTTCCATTGGATAACCAATTTTTTTATGTAAAATGAGCAGACAAATTCATGAAGCCTAGTTGAGACGTTTACAAGCTCAAACGTCGTGGGTTATTTTTTGTGGTTTGAGTCAGCATGGTAAAATTCTTTGAGAAGATGTACTCAAGTTTTAAGTACTTCATGTGTACTTTGATTGTCTAATCACCAAGTGGATCCCATATTCAGGGAATCCAATCTTTTCAATGAATTGCAGGCCTTTGAATTGGTAGAAACTTTATTCCAATCCAGACCAACTGTGGGCAATGGGCACTACCCTTGAAATGGATGACCAATTAATTAAATCATCAATCCAAGGGTGGAGACAACAAATAGGAAGACAAGAAAGGTTGGTACCAATTCAAGTGCAGGCAATGATTGAAGAAATAGGATTATCTCAATATGGCGCCTACATTGTACTTAATGCTTGAGGTAAGAATGAAGTATTTCATAGCAAAGCATGCAAAGCAATGTGTATGTTGTTTCTCTTTCAAGTTGATTAAGCTCGGTTCAGGCTTTTACATGCTCGATCAAGCTTTGTCAGTAATTCTTGATTGTTAGTCATCATGGTCATATTCATCAAGAATGTGTACTTCGCTTTTGAAGTACATCTTTTCTAATTCAAACTTTTAATTATTATGTGGACCACATATTCATTTCCGGAATCCAGTCAGTCAAATCAATTACTAGGTTTGAATTGGTAGACACCTCTCTTTTGATCCTGTCAAACAGTAGATGCTACTCGTGCAGTAGACAATCAATTAATTACATGATCAATCCAAAGGTAAGGGGACCACAAACAGGAAGAAAAGAGAAGTGATACCAATTCAAGGGCAAGAAATGATTGAACAAATTGGATTAACAAATATGGAGCCCACATGGTACTTAGCTTGAAGAAAGGATGAAGTATCTTAAAGCAAAGTATGGAAAGCAATGCCCTAGAGATAGAACAACCTAGTGCTTCTCTTGCTTAGAATCATACATGGCAAAGGCTGCATCATCTAGCACCAATCATGTTGAACAAACTTAACCTAGAAAAGGATATGTAGAATGTGCAAATCATGCTGACATAGATACAAACCTTTCCTAGAAACCATCACGAGTGCAATGTCGTTAGATCAGGTCATGTGGTTTGTTCAGCACGCTTGGCTTCATTATTTCTTAAGAAAAAGGTCAATTGTAGAGACCTACAAGAGACCATGGTGGTACATGAAATGGCAAGAGTAAGCCCATTGATCTTCAGCTTGATCTTTTTCAAGGTTCAACATGATTTGAAGTTGCTGCTAACCTCCTCCTTTGCAAATGAGATTGAAATAATTTGGATCTAATGATTCCACTAGCAGAAGAATATATTTTCTATGGCCAAAATTGTGTGAACTCCATTTTTCAATGAAACAAACAAAACAATCACTTGGTTAAGTGAGGAACCTCAACTATCAAAGCAAATCCATACTCCCCCTTTCCGGTTTATTACTGAAGTTCCAAAGTTACTTTTTACAGTGTTACAAGTAACCAATAATACAAGGTCCTCAAAATTTCTCTTAGATGTTGAAGATCACACATAACCTTTACACTTAAAAGGGCTCTATATTATAACCTGCCATGACAATGAATGATGCAAGGATACAAAGATGGACAAGATTCTCTTTACAAATATGAGCAAAGCAAAATTCCTAGAGACTGGAGCCAAGTTTCAGGTAACCTACTAGTGGAATCTATGAGTCTATATATGCAGGCGTAGAGCAATACAGACAAGGCTCATAGATGAAGCATAGACAGCCATAGCGCATTCATGTTGTCAATCAAGGACAAAAACTGATGAATAAGGAACAAGAAAAAAATAAGTATGAAGAGATGGACACACCAGCTAGGTTGTCTAGGAATCTAGCTAGGCAAGACAATGAACCAAGGACGTGATCAATCTTGATGCAACACTAATTAGTTACTTAGTATGGATGCATGGTGAATGAAGAGTGATTGAAAGTATGTCTAGTTCAGAGATTTAGTTATAATTCAAGATGGACTGGGAGGATTTAGGAGTGTATATCCACTGTTATATATTTCTATTTGTTGATGGTTCTCCTTAGGGTTTCTTTAGAACCAACAAAGGATTAAGGCAAGAGGATGCCCTTTCCCCTTTTATTCTCACTTGTTGGGGAAGGCCTTAGTGGCTTGTTTCACAAAGTAAAATGAGAACTTGATTAGGGGTTTTCGCATAGCAAACTCCAGCTTGTCTATCTCTCACCTCCATTTTGAGGATGACATTGACATTTTTTGTGTCCATGAACTTGATCAGGTGATGAAAGTCTTCAAAATAATCTAGTGCTTACAAGCAACTTCAGGTCTCAAAATCAACATGGGGAAAAGTCCGCTTGCAAGAGTGATTTTCTCGGATGAGAGATCCAAAGGATTTTTTTCATCCATTGGTTGAGCTAAAGTATAATTTCCTTTCCTTTGGGAGGTAATCTTAGATCCCCATACATGTGGAAGCTGGTCATTGAAAGGTTTAGACAATGTTGACATGCTAGAAAAGATCCTTATTACCCCGTAAAGTGGTCAAATCACACTCATAAAATCATCCTCACCAATCTTCCTGTGTACCATCTTTTCTTGTAAATCCCAAATAAGGTGGCAAAACACTTGAAAAGATCCAACAAGATTCCCGTTCAGATGGGGCAAGAGGTTAGAAAAAACTCCATTTATGGGTTGGGATAAAGTATAATTACCCAAGTACTATGGGGGATTGGGTAATATAGTTGAAAGGAATTGATCCCTCTTAGAGAAGATATGGTGGAGGTTTGGGAAAAAGGAGGCTCTGTGGAGAGAAGTTATTAAACTTAAGTATGGGATATCTTTGGATCGATGGTTTCAAGGAAGTAATAGAGGGAGTAGATCCTCCATTTGCAAAGATATTTCTTGGCTTGGCCTACCTGGCCATTTTGTGGGAGATAAAACTAGACAAGGGATATAATTCTTAATGGGAGATGGATCAAGAATAAAATTTTGGGAAGACCTCTAGGAGAACATCCTTAAGGGTTCTTTAGAAAGACATTCCTCCATACCCTAACCCCCCCCCCACAAAAAAAAAAAAAAAAAACCTCACAAGTATATGAAGGATTGTGTTGAGTCTAAAAGGGTGGTTTTGTATGGGCTTTATCCTTTAGGTTAAGGATTCCTTCCACTCTAGCAGCGAAGTGGATTAAGGGACATGGAGAAAGGGTCATTGTGGGATGTTTTCAAGTAAGTCCAATTATGTCCTTATTAAACCCTCCAGACCCCATTTTCACCATTAAGAACCATTTGGAGATCCTTTGCCCATTTAAAAGTCAAATCTTTTTGTTGGTCAACATTTTTAAACAAAACCTAAAGTTAACACTTTTGTTGTGTTGGAGTCGAGAGGATTTGGTGGATCACATTTTTATCCACTACAGTATTGTTCTCCGCATTTGGTCCTTCTTCCTTTCCTTACTCTCTTTGCAATGGGTTATGCCCCGTGCTTTCTCATTTCAGGCTCTAATCTTGGTTGGGAGTCAAGGCCCTTACTAAAAATTTGAGATTAAGGCATCCCTAAATCCTATACGATTGTGAAGATTAAACACAATGCTGCCCAATGGCCGCCAATATTGAAGCAAGATCAAACACAATGTCGCCTGGTGGGTGTCAATATTTAAGGAATTCTTAGGTCTTCAAGAGAATCTTGTGAAAGGAAATCGGAAAAATTTGTCAAGATTCTACTTTTTTGTCTTTAGTGGTTTACCTTTTGTTTCTTTTGTGATGTTAGCAAGGCCCAAAACCCCTTTGGGTCCAAAAACCTCTCTCTCTCTCTCTCTCTCTCTCTCTCTCTCTCTCTCTCTCTCTCTCTCTCGATGAATTCCACTACTTTCCATGGCGATAAAATTTTTGTTCCCTCCCAAGATAAGGATGGGATACTATAATAAAATGCTAGATTCTAAAGGAAAGGACTAATATGCAGTGGGGAAAGAGTGGTGTGAGTGAAGAATTTGTGGGTTTGAGAAACCTAATGGTATGCACAACCTTAATGCCACAATAAATTGTGACTCAGTAAGGATTTGCAGTAAATGTAGAGAAGTTGGATGTGTATCTAGGAGATGAATATGGACGTGCTAGTATGATGGGATGCTAGCTTATAAGGGTAGGAGCTAGATATCTACTGGTAACATATTGAAGTCAACATATGGTATGAGCTGATTTATGAAGGCTAAGGACTTAAAAAGACATTGAGATTGGGTGAAGGAGTTAGGAATTAGGCCTCACATAAAAAAAAAACACTTGGAAAATGATTCTAACAGTATTGTGTGGCCCATTATTTAACATTTTAACTAATGGTTAAAAAGTTTGTACATAATCATCATCATTTAAGTCATTTATCTCATCTATCTGGGATTGACCTCTATATTTGAATATAGCAAATTGTTCTTGTGGACCGACTGCCTATTTGATGTCCATGGGACTTGAACCCCACAATCTTTGAATTGTAAAAACAAGCCCTTAGCAGTTGCACTGGAGGTTTTTGTCGTTAAAAACTTTATACATACAAATAAAAATAGGGGGACAGAGAGAGAGAGAGAACATTCCAAGTCTTCATTAACCACCCTACCCCAATTGGTTTGTTATAGACTCAACTAGCATTTAAACTGTGATTCTCAATTAAGACAATTCACAACTTTGGATTTCGTCAAGGACAAAGGTTCAATGAAACAAAGCACAATTAAGTTTTGGTGTACAATAGAAAGAAAATTTTTGAGCTAAACATGGAACATGTGGAATGTGAAAGCCAGATATAATTTTTACGTGTAAAAATGGATTACATAGTAGGTACCAAATACCACCAAGTAACTTCTATTTCCAAAAAAAATAAAAAAAAATAAAAAAAATAAAAATTGTGTTTTAGTGGGTTCTTCACAAATTAAACATTCAAGCCTGTCGTCCTTAAACAAAATAACAATCAAATAGAAAAAGTGAATGCATGGCAAAATAGTTCCTATTTGTAACAATTGATAGGCTGCTGCAAAGGGGGGGAAATCCTCCATTACCAGACCTTTTCAAAGTTCAAATTCTAATAATATTAGAATGATCTAGCAACTTCTTTGAAGAGAACTGTTTTTTGAGTATGGAATTTTTTTCAAAATCAATATACCAGCCTATATGAAACAATAATTTGGAAATGCAACAAATATCAATAAATCATCCCAACTTATCATACATTTTTTTTTTTACAAAATATCATATCATTAGGAAAATATTTTGACATTAAAGAGTGTTTAGTACATTACTATGTTCCCAATTTCCTATCCTTACAACATTCTTCAATCGCCCAATACAATTAAAAGAATTTTATTCTTTAATCAACTTATATTTCAGCTGATCCCAAAATTATCATGTCACTACAAGAAAAACCATGCTTTAAAATAAAATAATTACTAAAGAGAAATGTAGTGGAAAATAAACAAATACAACCAATATAGTTACATAATTAAACCATGTTTGAATTAAATATAAAGAGACTAACAATTTGTAGTTTTGTATAATGTCATAATTCAATAAATTAAATAGTATATATCTTTCATGTGAAAAGCCTTCAACACTAGAGAGCACTATTAATATATATATGAACCATTTCATAAAAGGAAAAGCCTTTGACACCATTTAAGAGCCTAATTTTTGGTTAAGCACAACCTAAGCATCTAATGATATGCAACAAAACAGTGGATGATGACCATCAATTGATAGTTTGATACTAGTCCATTGGAGCTCACCTGCGTGCCTCCTCACGGCTTTTGGCATCACGGCTTTTTGCATCGATCTCCTTGTTGGGTGGATATTTTGGTATTGTTGATGGATCACATGCATAAGGTTTCGTTGTGAAGTACTGAGCATAAGATGAAACGATAAGTCAACATTTGACAATAAAAGAGATCATGGAATATAACAATTAACTAATTGAAATATAACAGCCCAAACATACCCACATAACTGGTACATGCAAATTTCTACAATTATCTACTTTCCTAGCCAACCATCTGTATGCATCTTTCTTTATACTAGTCAGTGACCAAGTGAGAATATTCTCATTCATTCAATTAGGGTGAAAACCATGTCACTTTGTCAGGTCCATATGAGCACAATCAAATTCACAAGATTAGGAGATGTGAAAGTATTCATCAGAAGAAAATAGTAGGTTTTTCTTTAATGATGCAGAAGAAAGTACTAGTCACCAAGGAATCGAAGAATGTGAAATAGTAGTTATCAATGAACTCATTTCCTCACATCTACCTGCGTTTCTAGCTGCAATACATCCATATGTATTTCTTGTAAGATAGAAACTACATACAACATTATGTTTTACAATTACAGGCATATTCCACGTTTGAGACAGGAGGAGATCGAGCAGGATGATGTCCAGACGCTTCTAATTTTAGCTACATGGATGCATTCATTTGTATTTTTTCTGATTTTCTGCTTTTCTGTTTTCACTACTTTTCAAGGTTTAAATCTTATAGACCCTCTTTTGCAATGATGTACTTGTATTGGTTCTTTCTCTACTAATGCATTTATTCTTTGTTACTGTTCAAAAAAAAAAAAAAGATGATTGATGTTTAGAGTTGGGGACCGAAGAATAATGAAGCTTTTCATTCATACAATCATGCACTCATGTAATAAAGAATTAAAGTGTAGAGACCTATACCTAACATAGACCTAATAGCTATTATAATTCATTTTGAAAAATAGCAAAATATATAAAAATGAAAATAAAAAACTAAAAAATAAATATAATAAAAATTTCTTCATAGATCTAAGTAAGCAATCTTGTTGGTAACTGACTAAATCTACATACAAACTATTATCTTGTTTTATTTGAAAAAATGAAAAATGACAAAAAGGAGAAAAACAAAAAAAAATAATAATAATAAAGAATAAATGAAAATTACAAAAAAATTATATGTTTAGTCTCAAAATTTATTTGTATAATGTTTTACCTTCATTAAAAACCAAAAAAAAAAAAACCATTTTTCAAGAAAAAACTACAAACACAAAAATAAAACTCACCTCAAAATATTGGTCGGTATTTTGAGAATATCGATTAGATTTTTCAAATGAAAATACCGAATTGAAAATATCGGCCAGTTTTTTGCAATATTTTTTTTTTTTAAAACTCGTACCGATATACACCAGTTCATGGTTTGAATAGGTCGTTTTTTAAACCATGTGGATAACAAGGCCTCATAGAATTGAGTTAAGAGGGATGAAGGTAGTCCCTTAAGTGTTTTGAGTTTGTTTTGTTGTAGAAGAACAATTTAGTTGAAAGTGTAGTAGTTGGGGTAGGGTTGAGGATTATAGAGTAGAGGAACTAACTAAGGGATTGGGTGCAGTGTTGGGAAGTTACCTCTGTTATATTTAGGGTTGCTGAAAGGTGCTAATCCTAAATTGAAAACGTTTTGGAGCCTGGTGATTGATAAAGTAGAGAAGCATTTGTAAAGATGGAAGAACAATTTATCACTGAGGGGAAGGCTCACTTTAATTAAAGTGACATTGGCAATACATATTTATTTCATGTCACTTTTGACATGACAATGGGCTCGCTTTCATTAAAGTGACATTGGCAATACCTATTTATTTCATGTCACTTTTTGATATGCCAATGGGGGTTGTGAAAAGATTAGAGAAATTACAACAAGATTTCAACTAAGAAGGATTAGGTGCTAAGAAGAAACTACATTTGGTGAAAATGGGAGGAGGTTTTGAAAACGAGATAAGAGGGTGTAATGAATTTGGTTAGTTTTCATATAAGGAATCATGCTCTTTTATGGAAATGGTTGTGGAGGTTTGGTCAGGAAACAAACTCATAATGACAAAAGGTTCTAATGGAGAGATGTGTGGTAAAAGGGATTGGAGGGTGGGAGTTAAGGAAGAGCGAACAAGGAAGCTTTGGGAGTGGTAAGGAACTACTTAAGATTTGGCCTGATCTAGGCAAAGTGGGAGGGATGTTAGGCTCAAGTTCATGGTTGGGAAAGTTAACAAGGTATCTTTTTGGAATCATTTGTGAAAAGAGGATTGAAAACTTAAAGAGGTATTCCTATAGTTGCTTAGGATTGCTAAGCATAGGATGCCTGAGGAGAATTTAGTGTGGTCAATTCACTTTAGAAGACCCTTGGGGGATCATGAGATTGAGAGTTAATGAATTTATTGCAAATTTAAAAAATGACCTAGAGAAAACAAGAAAGTTGATCATAAATGGGATAACATAATAGAGTTTGTTAGAACAATCTTTAGAGTGCTATCCATAAAGAGCTTCTTATCAATATTTGTTAGGTTATGTAGAAAGAAAAATAGTAGCACCACAACATCAATCATGAAAAGAAAAAGAAAAAGAAGTCATAACAGAAGACTAAACACCAAACATAGGCTGCATGACAAAATAACTATTACTATATGAGTTACCTCAGAAGCAAGAGCAGAGGATGCAGTGCCACGCCTGTAAGGTTCCACAGATAGAAGTGTTTCTACCAAGCTCAAGGCTGCCGTTGGGAAGCCTTTACAAGTTTCTTGAAGACTGCTCTCATAAGGTTGTTGGGGTTTAAAGATCGTTGCATGAGGCAACTTGGACTTCTTCCAATATTCATCAGGTGGAGAACCACAAAGCTTAAAGATTTTGTGTAGTTGTTCAACCTGGAAGTGGAACCAAATGGTTATTTAACTCATAACCATGGAAAGGAAGAGTTAACTATATTATTTTATAATGTACATAAGTAGGCATGCAAACCATACTTCTAACTCCTAGAACTTTTTTCCTTGATGCTTCTTTTCTACGACATCGAGTGTACAAAGTTTTTGCAAGTGAATGATGAGCTATAGGATGCATAATAAAGAAATTGAAAGCTTTATAGTCGCATTTCAAACAAGTTATCAATGCTCTCCCTCTCTCTCTCTTTTCACTGATGAAAACATATTTCGCATCCAATTGATACAAACGCCAAGCACAAATTGAACATATATATAACCCATGCTTAATTCAATTATATTACAAGATCAAACATACCTTAGTATTTAATATCATTAATGAGTCAAACCTTGACAAGAAAACATGTATATGTTGATGAATCCATTTGGGTTTGAAAGTAAATATCCACTTGCACCCTCACATATTAATTCAATTTTGAGCCAACATATTTCCCCTATGATAAGTTAACTAGACTCCAAGTTCATTACTCTCCAGGACTTCCATCTCATTGCCCATAATTTCTTTTCATTTAGGATGAACCAGAGCATTTGTAACCTCTATAGGAATGAGGACAATAGAGATGGAAGCTGGTAACAGTGGTGAGAGAGATTAGTAATTGAGAGCGATTCGGAAAACGCGGTCAAATGGGCATTGAGTGTGAAGAAACCCCCATAGAAGTTGATATAAGTGGTGAGAGAGATTAAAGCTCTCCTCACTACCAAGAAGTCTCGTTCAAAGTTAGCAGGTCAGCCAATGGAGTTGCAGATTTTTTTGCAAAACAAGGGGTGGATTCAATTGTCCAGGGCGTTTACTACCTATAACTCTCAAGGACAGGATTTTGGGATAGGAAATCTTTTCTTTTGTGATTATAATTTTTGATGTTCTTGACATATATGGTATAGAGGGAGGGTTCTTTTGTCCTACTTTTTTCCTTTCTTTCCATGGGTTCATATCTCCTGAACCCATGATCTTCTATACCTTGTATTTTTTTTTTGGTACTCTTTGCTTTCTTTTAATGAATTCATTTTCGTTACTGCTAAAAAAAAGAGATGGAAGCTAGAAAGGCTCAAAACAGTAATAAAGAGAATAAAAAAATCATTAATGGGAGAATTGGTGCCAGATCTAGTTTTTTTAATAACAATACATTTTTTCAAGAGATGCATGTTTGAAGAACAATGGTAAGTCAGGAGGCGACTGGATACTAGAGAGGTCGAAGAATGGGCCAAGCATTTAGTACTCTATTTCACTTCTAGAGAGCGCCCTCAATAGCTTATTTTTGGAATCATCACTCCCCTAATTCATTCCACGAAGTTATTTTGATGAAATAAATTTCCAAGGATGAAAGCAACAAAAGGATAATTATATTTACTTGAACCTACAATCTTATGGTTAAAAAGGATATTCATAGAATTCAAAAAGCAATCTCAATCAAATTATGCCTTTTCTTTTCTTTTTTGAGAAGGTAACAACGCAAATTTTATTAACAAAAAAGAGATACAAGAAAAAGATAAGAAGGGAAGATGACCGAGAAGGCCATGCTAAAAGGAAAAGACTAAGGGAAAAACTCGAAAAAAACTACAAGTAAATACAAAGCTAGTGAAATCACAAAGGGCCAAAATCTAAGGAGTCTTGTCTTGTAACACTGTGCTTCACAAAAAAATCCACCATTGCATTAACCGAACATCAACATGCACAAAAGTCAAATCCTAGGAAGAAGCCATGTGCCTAATCTCCCGAAACACAGGGATAAGCTTCCAAGGGGATTTCTTTCGCAATCAAGGTCATGCCTTTAAAACACATCGCTTTGTTTAGTTATAAAAGGAAAACATTTCTTGAGCTTTTTCTTAAGATGGTAACATGACATGAACCTGCAACCTCATGGCTGCAATGATGAACAGTTGTCAACTATACTACAAGCACTTTGAGGTCCTAATTCATTTGCAACAATTCTAGGAACATGAACAGAGTTAACACAACTAAAGATCTCTATTGAATACTCTTTTCTGCAATAGACTTTTAGAGAAAACTTCCCAACAAGAATAATCTCATAAAAAAATTACCAATTTCAAAAAAAATCCTATAAAGAATTTCCATCAAGAACTAATATTACATTCTATTGATCAAATCGGCAAAAATCATCAGGCAAAATAACTATATCCTGATAGATCTCAGGCAAAATTCATCCTTGTTGTGATGGATATGGAAAGCTCTAAGAGTTGATAATTCTTTATATGAGCAAGATGTTTTTTCTTGTACTATACATTCCTCAACAGAAGTTTGTAAACCAAATTAAAGTGAAAATCTAGTATTTGTATCAAACTAGGTCAGGATAATCTCATGAAACATCACAATATAACGGTTCTCACTGTTGTCAAACTATTTTGGCATAATACTGCACCATATAGTTGTGGATCATATATCAGCTACTTCTCATAAAAAAATCCTTAAATTTCTGCATGATATATCTTCAGAACAATCACAGCATCTGCTAATACTATAACCAGACAGAAATTTTAATATGTGAATTGATTCTAGCGCCTAATCGTAGTTTAACTTTTAAATTGTTGTAGGATATCCAGTTTTTCACAATTAAACAAGTGCTGCTTCCATCCAATGCCTATACAGGAATGAGATTGTATGCTTCTTTTTAATGCCACTATCATCAGATCAATGCTGAAATCATTCCGATCTAGGTGCTACTGCTTTTGTCTTAAATTCATTTGTTCCATCTACGGTTGGGACTCATATTTGGACTCCATAAATTGTTTTCCATTGGCAACTACCTATCTTATGCCCATATGACTTGAAGCCACTGTAACACCCCGAGTCTTCCTAGCACAATATTGTCCGCTCTAGGCCCACAAACGGGATCCTCACGGCTTTGCATTGAGGACCCACCCGAAGGTGGCCCCCAAAATGCATTGTACTATGAAGGAGGAGAGCCAAGCTTATATACTGGCTTGATTTCTACCCACATAGGCGATGTGGGACTCTCACCATGCTCCCAACACCAACCTGGCTAATTTTTAGCCAGGTTGGGCATCCTCTGCTCTCAAGGTCCCCCTCAGGGGCGGGTCATCACATCCTACCCCGCTTAAAGCCAGAGCTGCCCCCGGCTCTACACACACAATCTAGTCTCACACCACCGTCCGAGAGTTGAACCAGCTCTGATACCATTTGTAACACCCCGAGCCTTCCTAGCACAATATTGTTCGCTCTAGGCCCACAAATGGGACCCGCACGGCTTTGCATTGAGGACACACCCGAAAGAGCCCAAAACACGTTGTGCTATTAAGGAGGAGAGCCAAGCTTATATACTGGCTTGATTTCTACCCACATAGGCGATGTGGGACTCTCAACATGCTCCCAACACCAACCTGGCTACTTTTTAGCCAGGTTGGGCGTCCTCTGCTCTCAGGGTCCCCCTCTGGGGCGGGTCATCATAGCCACAAACTTTATGGTTGCAATTATGAGCACTTACCAAGTGCAGATTACAGGCTCGTGTTATGATGGCCCAAAATGGGATGGAGAATTACTCAAAACAAACTTGAAGGACACTCCAAATGGGCCTCAACAGTGCACTATGAATCTGATCTTGGATCTTTCAAGAATGAGGCTGAACAGAAATATTATCTCATCCCTTCTAAATATCACTGCCAGCCAATCTAAAAGAAACCTAGAACTCCTGACTTGACATTGGCTGTCTAAAAGGCTACCATTTCAGCTTTACTTGGATACCCAATCATCCCTTGTGATGTGTATTACGTGGGATGTTAAAGTAGTACTGAAAATGTTGGGAGTTGCATGATGTTGCAATAGAATGGAATCACATTTAACATTAGATAGTTGCCCAGTCAGACTCAAGCAGGAATTTATCATCATCTTTCATCCCCTTAATTCCAAACCAATTCAGCCATCTAATTCAACCCATATCAGTCCCAGCAATCAAATTTCAGACTCCCACCAACTACATAAAAAAATTAATTCTTTAATTTATTTTGTGCTGAAATTAAAGTTTGGAGCTGTTTTCACTCCATTTATCCTTGTTCTTGACTATATTCATAATTTGCAGTGGACCCATTACACACCACTAGTTCAAGTACATTACGAGTCATTTTCATTCAACTTTGACCCTGTTTTGGAGCAGCAAATTTCAAATCCAACCCTTCCTTTACTTCTTGTTGGCCCACCAATTCATTTACAGTAATGCTGGTCAGCTGTCCTAAAATCCACTCTACAGATGCCTAGAATTCATCAAAATGGAAGCCCACTGTGGAAGAAAATTGACTCATTCACAGCCAATCTCCAGCAACAAACATTGGCTCCTACCAATCATGTCTCCCACATGCCAGTATTACTGTACATGATGAACTCAGACAAAACTTATACTACCATTCCAGGTAGGCAAAATGCAAAACTTCAAGCAATACGTCATCTTATACCTGGGATCAATCTCTACATTTTTGTCATATGCCACACATTTACTAATGCTGGCTGTTTCATGTTATCTATTATTAAAAGGAACATAGGCTGCATCAGGAGGGCAACTAAGTGCTAGCAGTATCCATGACTAAGGGTGTGCTTGGCAAGGCTGAAACAGCAAGCATTGGTGCTAATCAACAACTTTTTTCTAGTAATCAAAGTAGAAATCTTAGTGGGCTAGTGAGAAGAGGAGATCATCCGGGGAAAAAAGAAATAAGGGAACCCCTTGGGAGAAACAGAAAATGGTGACCCAGAAGGGGGCAATGTCAAGCCAAAGATGCAGATAAAAAGTGAGTTTTGCAAGGAAGCCTTGGAAGAAAGGTTCAACTTTGCCAAGACAATAGGTCATGTTGCTTTTGTCCAGCCAGCCAGGCATTGCCCATTGCATCTCCAGCCATTGCTTTTAAAGCAGACAACAAAGAAAGTCCTAAAGAAGTTACATTTTTATATACTAAGGGTATCTTATGAGGTTTAAACCCTGAAGACATGTCAATCTACCTTTTCTTATCATTGTCAATTGCACTTCACAGCCACTAAATCACTTACGAAAGGGATTAAGTAAAACTTATACAGCATGTATATGTTAAACTATAAAGATCTGATGATGTCATACCAGAAATTCACTAGAACAAAAATAAGCATCTGATAATAAAAAGAAATGAATAAACACCTCAGTTCTCCCCTGTAGGATGGGCTTGCCAAGGAGAAGTTCTGCAAGTACACAACCGACACTCCACAAATCCACAGAAGCTCCATAGTCTGTTGAGCCCAACAAAAGCTCAGGAGGGCGATACCAAAGAGTGACCACACGACTGGTTAGAGGTTGCCGCTTTACAGGACTAAAAAAATTAGCCAGACCAAAGTCTGCCATTTTTAAAATCCCTTCATTGTTAACCAGGAGATTCGATCCCTTGATATCACGATGCATGATACCACGCGAATGGCAATGCTCAAGCCCAGAAAATAACTGGTGCATGTAGCACTTAATCTACACAATAAAGTTAATAAAATAAAATATTCACTTGCAAGTTAAAACAAGAATCAATATAGAATTCTTTAATGCTTGCAAAACATAAATCCTATCTACTACAAAGGAAAGAAGCTCATCAACATAAACTTGTATGCAGAAAACAGCAATAGTTATGGTTGAGAACATCAGCACACCTGTGGCTCAGTCAACTTGATATCAGGGCAAGATGACAATCCAGCAAGATCATGTTCCATATACTCAAACACAAGATAGATACTGCATGATAGTCGAGAAGTAATCAATCCCTCCAGCTTCACAACATTTGGGTGG
Source organism: Chimonanthus praecox (assembly GCA_022113865.1). NCBI lineage: Eukaryota > Viridiplantae > Streptophyta > Magnoliopsida > Laurales > Calycanthaceae > Chimonanthus > Chimonanthus praecox. The sequence continues at coordinate 59,077,791 of CM039090.1, forward strand.
TCAAGCCGGCGGAGAATTTGTATTTCTCGTGCCATGAACCTCACACTTTCTGGCTCAAAATTGTCAAACCGCACCTTTTTCAGGGCAACTATCTTTCCAGTATCAAGGTCACGTGATCGAAAGACGCTGCTATATGTACCTTGTCCGATCTTAATATCCAAATGGTGAAAAAGATTTAGAAGAAAGGAATAAGATATATAAGGATACACGTAATAACTCAAACTGTGTCAAAAGCAGTAAGCAATCATTTCAAGAACACTAGCTAAAACCAGCAAGTCCAGTAGAATCATGAACCACCAGAGTTGCAAATATAGTGCCTTATATCCATATCCATACAGTAAAAAATGCCAAACAGATTGCAACTTAAAATTGACAAAGCTTATCATATCTATATGGTATAATATCCAACTAAAATTTTCCATTGTTTGAAGGAGGACCTCTAAGCATTTAAGAAACCTTGTTGGTTGAAGTGATCAGTACTTCAATTGACTGTGCATTACTTCACCAGTTACACAATTTGAACTAGGAGGATCTATACCATATGCGATTGTATTACGTGTACATTATGTGCATGCATGTATGCACATAGATTACATTATTTGTGTACTAACTCCCAATGCTAATTTTAACTCCATTCATATCAGTGAAACATGCCAAGAATCATGATTTACACAAGTGAATGGAGGTCGTAAGGAAGGACACCTTGATCAAATACTAAAGTTCATAAGAACCTGTTTTCAGAAAGAGTTAGAAAGTACAGGCAAATCCTAGCTTCTTGATGCCTTGAGACATAAGATTGATCATAATTGTCATTGCTGTTTGCCTCAAGTATAAGAAATAGATTGTCATTGCGAGAAATATTGCCATTCAATTTCTCATAGCACACATAAATAAGATGACCAAAGAAATTTGGTAAGCACGAAATTGGAGAACAAAGAAGCCTAACACTTCCATTGGCCTTGAAAATGGTGATATGAACATATATATCATAGAAATTAACTTTTTAATATTTACAAATGATTTTTCCATCCCATGAGTCCTTCAGAAATGCCACATAGGAAAACAGGATGACCATGACTTCAAAAGAAGAAAGTTCACAGTCAATAAAAGATTATTATTGTAGAAACACAAAAAAAATGGGACATTGATCTTTCAGCTAAATAACCTTGGCTAGATCTTTGAGTAAAATAACCTTGGCTAGACATACACCCACTAGACTTCTAAATGATATGCACCCACGTATTGATTCATCCATTCATTACAAGAATACAATACTTCTCCTGACAGTTATAAGTTTGAGGTACCACTATTCTACCCTTCAACCACTCAAATAAGGAACCAAAGTACATCCCACATAAATTCACAAGCCAGGTGATCCACTGTATGTGAATTCAACAAAAAAGCAATCTTCCTATAAGTCAAGTTTCAAGAAACAAAGGCATCCAAACACACTTGGGAAGATGGTCTCAGGGGAAATTCAGTTGTTGCCTGAGACTTCTACACATCCAGAGCACTGGTAAGATGCCAAAGGATAGAAGAAATAGAGACACGAGACCAAAGAAAAGGTGAGTTCTTCAGAATTCAATAATCATTTACCTTCTCCAGCTTTTCGAATGAATCTGCCTTGAGGGGCACCCAACCTTGAATGGCTTCACCTGCAACGGCTGAAAGCCAAGCTGGCCAACCTGCAGCAACCTGTTCTGCCTCAATGTACTTGTGTAAATTCCCCAACCGTAAGCTCATTGAATCGGCATTGGAGCTCCCCCGCCCAGATTCACCCAACTCACTTCCCTCGCCCCTGTGGCTGCTACTCTTCTCCAATTCATGATTCTTGCTTCGGCTCCGCCGCGAGGAACCAGAGATCCCTGACCCATGATGGTCCCGGTATGCACCTGAATAATCTAAAGCGGGCGTCACGGACACTGCCTGCTTCGACCCAACACAGCCCATTACAGCAGATGCATAGAATGAATTAGAATTGGGATGGAAAGAATCAAAAACTCATGTGAGGAGAATTGGCTGGAGGGAGGAATGGGTGGGGAGGAAAGAGAAAAGAGAGAGGGAGAAATGGGATGGTGAATGAGGGTTGGGAAGATATGATCATGGGATTAAAAGACCCGTCTACTGGAATCTGATGATTTCCAGGGTAGAGGGAGATTTCCCGTCCCCTCTCTCTCTCTCTCTCTCGCTTTCTCTCCGTTCTCTCTCTCTCTTCTCTCCCAATTCTCTCTCAATTCTCTGTCTGTTTAGGTGCTTGTTTTGCTGCGAGATTTGCGGAAGAAGGGAATGGGGGATTTTTTATTGAGTGGGATTTATGTAACAAACAGCCGAAATCAACGTCAAAGCTCTCTCGCCTCCAATTCTCTTTCCAATGTCTCCACCTACACCTCTTTGTCTTTGCCGTGTAAAAGGAAGAGGAGGGTGAATGTTGACCGTTGGAGATTTCCTTTCTTTCTTTCTTTTTTATAATTTTCTCTTCCCTCCTTTTCATTTTTTCATTTTTATTTATTATAACGGCTTAAACACTATCATTCAACATTTGTTACAGAAAAATGCTCACTCATAATAACTCATTCAATTCTAAAACTCTTTAAAAAATAACATTCAAGTTTAAATGAACACATATTTTAAATATTAATTTATTTATCTTTCTCGAACATCAACCGTCATGAGTATAGTGTTTATCAAAACTCATTTTAATTGAAGAAATAAGTCTTTCAATTACAATTATTTAATATATAAATTAAATTAGATAAGGATCAACCTTTTAAAAGAGGTAGTTGGGCAAGAAAAGGCTAACATTAGAATCATGATCAATCTCATTTGATATAGTACTCAAATTGTTGTTTAATGATCCACCTCATTTAATCTTAATTAGTGGTTTATACCATTTATTATATTTCATTGTTCTCTCATTGCACTTACTACCCATCTGATCAATACAATGACTGCAATATTCATCTTGGGTTAAAATATTAAATAGTGTCATTATTAACTTTATCTATACTTATTTATACTTATAATTATCATTTACAGTAGTGACTATTGTTTTAAATGTGGAAGTCAATATCAAGTTTGTGTAATGTTAATGAAGGGAGGGTTGGAAGTGATGGGCCCATTAGATGACAAGTTCATATAATTTGGTTGTAAGCTGTCGGCCACGTAGTTAAGAAATTAATGATATTTAAAGATAGAGAGAGAGGGGAGTGATGAGGTCAGTGTGAGGTACATTTATTAAATCATTAAAGAGTATAAAAAAGGATTGAAAAAGAAGAGAGGAAGAGGGGGTCTCATTGATTAAAGATGAGTGGACCTCCTTTTCTTTCCCACAATTCTATTGTCACTGTCCCACCACTTGAGTGGGTTGGCACTGGGTGAACCCCCCACACCACACCATAATAATGGGTTTTCTTTCAATTCTCTCTCACCCTTTTTACCCCTCTCTCTCTCATCTGTCAATCGCCATCTCAAAATTACTATCTGTGTGTTTAGATGATGGGTAAATTTTGGAGGGATTCTTCAGGGTTTAAGGTTATCATTAAGGGTTATTTTTGTGAATACCTCATTTGAAAAGAGTTTTCAAAAGTGAGAAAGTAGAATAAAAAAAGAAAGAAGGGTAAAATATTAATTTTTAACCGTTACTATTTAGTTATTAAATAAGGGTCATCGAGGGTTACCTCATTATCCCTCTTATCCAAACACAGCCAATGCAGAAGTGAAATTCGAGTAGGTGAAGTTATCAACTCTAGTTTAACACACTGACTGAGTTTAATTTGACTCTACAATCTAAAGTCTGATATAATCTGACAATTTGACTCAATCTCATCAAGTATTGTAATACCCTGCCCCGGATTAGACGTAATTTAGCTTAATTTCCGTGTTTGATCGGTTGATCTCGGAGTTTTCAGTCAGGGCTTTGAGGAAAGCCCAAGCGAGGCCCGATCCAAGCCCGTGAGCTCAGTGATCCAGCCCGTCGAGCTGGAGGGGTATTTTGGTAATTTTACCGTTTGTTGTGTAAATTTTCATAATTGGTGTGATTTGATGATTTTCATTGATTGATAATACTCTCCTTATCGAATGATTCGCATTTCTAAGTTTAAAATGAATTTATTTCTCAGAGAATGGTATTTAAATATCGCCCGAAAGAGAGTTTTAATTATTTAAAATATTTTCGGGGAAGGAGTTAAATTTTGAAAACGGTATCGAGTGTTAGATCATTTTAAAAATGAACTAGATATTTCGTTTCACTTGAAAATAAGATTTACAAATTAGTTATTTTTACATTTGTTTAATTGAGTAATTATGAGAAAAATATGATTTTTGTTTAAATCAAGGGTTTTTAATAAGAAATAAAATCCGAAAATTTTATGGTGACCTAAGTTTTCAAAACCCAACCCATCTGTAAGGTTGGATCGGATTTTTGAGTCTTTAATTTACCACTTTTAGTTTTAAAAATCAATTTTTTTTTAAATAAGGACTTATCTGCAAATTCAAAATTACCTGAGGGCTGATCTGCAAACCGCAGGGAAAACCTGCCAACGCCATGCCGGCGTGCACTGCCGTTCGGCCCAAATTCTGGTCATCATGGATTCCCACCGTCAAGTCCTATCGCTGCATGCACAGCGGATTCGCCGGCCACTCTTTCATGATGGTCCATGGTTGTGCCGTCCCTTCTTCGACTCTGTTTATGCAGCCGATTTCCGGCATCTCTCTTCAATCCAAATCCTATAAATTGAAGCCTCCGATCACCGTTTGAAACTCCCAGCAAATCCTTTGCATTTCTCTTCTCCCTCTCCATTCTCTGCATTTCAAATCGATACCTGCTTAAGCTAACCGAGAGCCCTGCTTTGCTTCTGTTTTTCAGTAACAGTAAGCTAAGTGGAAGATTTTCCAAAAATCCAAATTTCAACCCAAGAATCGAAACCAAGGTATCCATTACATTCCTCTTTCAATTCTAACCGATTTAGAATCAAGCAAAACCAAAATTGACCTCGTTTTGATTAAGAAAAACCAGTTTTAAGTTTTAAGGAAAACCATGGATTTCATGTACCCGTGATGATCTACCCTTAAAATCGGATGGCCCTTTGAGCTTTTGAGCTCCAAACCAATCCCTGTGTAAAGAGGACTCCCAGAGGAGTCCATCAAACCAGACTGATGTGAAAACCGAATCCGGGAAGCCCTCCCTTTCTGGAATCGCATTTCACCGTTTTTCCGCCGTGACTGTCTGCTGTTGCAGACAGTTGGAGACGACGACTCTCGGAAGGTCCGAGAGCCGATCGTCGGACGGTCCGAACCTTCGGACGGTCCGAGCTGTGACCCTCGGACGTTCCGAGCTTCAACCCGAAGCCCAGACCGCCCAAGGCGAACCCAACCTCTTTCGGACGCACCGAGCCGAGCTCGGAAGGACCGACCCTCTCGGAAGGTCCGAGACCCAGTCTTCGGACGTTCCGAGCCTTGTAGACCCACCGAGACTCCTGTTTTCTGTTTCCCTGTTTCGGATTGGACTTCGGAAGGTCCGAGACCCAGTCTTCGGGCGATCCGAAGTCAGGCCTCAAGATCCGAGGCCAGTAACTCAGTTTGGAGTGGTTCGGATGATCCGAAGCCACTGTACCCTTATTCCGAAGTGATGATCCGAGGAACACAGTTTTAAATGAATAAAATATTATTGATTACTGTTTTAATCTTGATTACTGATTATTTGATGTGTTTGATTAATTGTTGTAATTTATACCCCCTCTGTTAATTAAAATTGTACTAACCCATTTTCCTCTTATTATTTATAGTCTAAATACTATTGTATACGCTTTCAGTCCGACACTAGTCGGGAACTGAGTGATTCACTTTCAGGCCGACACTATAGTCGGGCACTGAGTGACCTCGAGGCCTACTCAAAATGTCAGCTCTGGTCCATATCCAGAAGACAACCGAGAAGTGACCCGAGGATCTAGACCTTACTCAATAAGTCAATCTGGTCAATGCCCAGAAGACAATATGAGTTTGGACTGAGCCCCTTATGTTTATTATATTATTATCTTGTGGATGAATTAAAAAGGGATAGAAACCAAGTAGGAGACTCATTTCCATTAAACCCGGATATTTTGTGGGAAAAATGCATGATTTCCAAATTCTACGTATATGTACGTATCTGATATGTATATTGATTACGCACTTGTATGTTGTTTGACAGAGACCGCGAAACCACACGATCACGGTGAGGGAACTTAACTCTGCAGATTTTGTAAACAGGTGTTATATTGAGCAATGAGTGGTTTCGGTTTCTATGAACCCACTCATGTGCCTATACATGATGCACTATGGTAAGAGTGCTGTGATGATTTGATATTACGGTGTTGACCGTATGCGTATGTAAGACTGCTTCCACGTACCTGGGCTATTGAACCAATATCGGACATATGAGAGATGGTTTATGTCTACTGGACCATGGGCGGACCATGCTGTCGTCAGTTGCTGACTTGAGGGTGTCAGTATCGGCTACGTTTAAGAGCCGGAGATGTACTTGCAAGGATGTATTTTGACCGTGTCGGGACTTAATACTGGTCTCAGTATAGTCGGCAGGCGTTACGGTGGATAATGGCAGTGATTGATAGTCTGATGGTGTTATTATCTTATTTGAAATTATGCTTACTGTTATCAAGCATGAACTGTTGCTAACCTGTTTTACTATTTACTTAATGTGCATTGTTAATTATCCTTCACTGGGCTAGTTAGCTCACACCACTCACCTTTCAGGCAATGAACCCGAGGAGGAGGACCCTCTCTTTCAGGCTTAGGGCGTTTAAGCTGAAGCAGTGCCTTGGGATTCCCCCGGAGGGGAATGCCCTGATCTTGCTGTTGGTTCTTAGAACCGTTGTTTTTGTTTTAAGTACCGAATGTGGTACTTAATTTACGTTGTAATCGGCTATGTTGCCAATTGAGACAATGTTATGATTAATTAATGATGTTTGATTTTGATTATGTTATGTGTTGATGATTGTTTATGTCTGGGTTTTTGGAGGCAGGCATATGGTACATGTTTGAGTCCACTCAACGGGCTGATGTGTAACCGCTGGGCCTAACTGTTGATCCGGCCCAGTCAGAGTGCTTGTGGTTTAGTGTACTTACCTTACCTTTCAAAAAAAAAAAAAAAATCAGTCGCGTTCCGGGCCCACTGGTCGGGTCGGGGCATGACAAGTATAAGTACTTGTAAGTTCTTGCCTTTTTAATAAGTATATTGGTTGATATTGCTCAAATTTTTAAAATGAAATTACTGAATTAGTTGAATTTAAGTATTTTAGGGCATGGTTCTTGTTTAGTAAGCATATTGATTGATATTGCTCAAATTTCTAACATGAATTTACTTTTGCATATTTAATATTTTGAAAAATTGACAAACAACCTGCCATAAATATGGTTTTGTTGATTTACATTGTTATAAGATTTCTTTATGGTCAAGGTATCCATATCTCTTAGAGTACTTTACTAATTTTCGGAGTACATGCAAATCTTCTTACACATATTAAGTAATTATATGGGGAGTGACTTTTTAGAGTAGGATAAGAATCAAACTCAGAATTCTCACTTTTTAAACCAAGTTTTTTGTCATCACTCCAATTTCTTTGGATTTACATTGTTATAAGATTAAATCAAAATAAATTAAAAAATCACAATTTTTTTTGAAGTACACATGGACCGGTGAAAGAAGGGTAACGTGGGATTTAATAAGTTGGATCATATTGAGTAAAGTCATTTTTTTTTTTAAATGACCTAAATTAATTCAAATTTAATTTATTTATTTTTTGAACGACAAGGTAAATTTTATTCAAAATGCAGAGAAAACATCTCCAAAAGGATACAAACAACCCCTAGAGAGAGGAAAAAGCCCACAGCCGGGGTAAGGCAAAAAAAATCAAAACGGGAACTTAAAAAGTAGGAATCCAAAAACAATCTAGTAAATTAGATTTTTTTCTTCTTCAACTCTAAAATAAATAAATAAAATGTATAACTTAATCCTACTGTGAGTCAAGTCATGCGAGTAGGGTAAAAATCAAACTTAAATTTTGCCCTTAGTACGGTATAATTGTCATTATAAAAGTCAAAGTTACACAAGCAAGGTGAATAAATAAAAATTGATGTTTTATTGTGATTTGATTTTGTATAAATTAAATTGACTTGGATCTATTTAAAATATGTATAATTTAATAGACAAATTAAAAATGAAAATTATCTTTTATATTTTTGTACTAATCAATAGTCAAATAAACTAAAAGAATAAATAATTATAAGCCGTGAGGGGTTGGCTTGACGGTCAATAACTGGTTTGAAATGCAGGAGGTTTTGGATTCAAGTAGAGAAATTTACACGTATTTTAAAAATTAGTCTGTAAGAGACCTCGACACCTCGGTCTTCAAAAAAATAATAATAATTATAATATAAAGTTCAACAAATGCATATATTTATTGAACATGGTTAACCCATGCAATGCATCATAACCTACTTGGCTCAATCCATAGTTCAAATCACTTTTAATACAAAAGGGTCAGTTTCCACATTGTTATCTGGTGTGTATGGACAGAAAAATTTACACGTGCTCCAAAAATTAGTCAAATACTTTAAGAGGTCTGTATACCTCGATCTTCAAAAAATAATTAATAATTATAATATAAAATTCAAAAAATATATATATTTATTGAACATGGTTGACTCGCCTAATGCATCATAACCTACTTGGCTCAATCCATGGGAGACGCAACCGTTGAAATTTGCTCCTGTAAGTGCGACCCATTAAATCTTTCTTTATTGTGTAAATGGGACTCATTGTTTGTTGACAAGATTGGTCGCATTTGACCCTTAATTTGTGAACATTAGCCTAATAAATCATGTGGAAGGTCTTATTCCTTCCTTTTTTAAATACTTTCTTGGGTTGAATCATTACCAACTCTCTCTCGCCCTCGTCTTGAAAATTATCATATTTTATTAAAATATTTGTGGACCATCGATGAAATAGGAAAAGAAATTTAATGAGATATTTTTTGCCAACTTGAGATGATTTGATATGGAAATATTTATTCATCTTATCATATTTATTATATTATTATCAAATTTGCCATCCATATATATAAAATCAGGGGTAAAAATTTCATCTATGGGTATCATCTATGGGGGTTTTACGATGAGTTTTCTACGGTTTCTCACATGTAAATTAAAAAAAAAAAATATCATTTTATAAAAAGTGTTCTTTTAATTTACATCGAAGTCTCCTATCACAAAATATTCTGATTAACAAGTTGTGTATGTGGGATAGAGATGCTTACGGTTACCCCGAGGATTAGTCGACTGCTTGTCTTGACATACATATTGCTGCATTTGGATGGGGGTAAGGGAGGTTGACTCCAAAAATTACCCCAAATGAGGGCAAAAATTCAAAAAATGACCCATCTCATTACCTTTTTTTAATACCCCATTCAAACTTGGGGTATTCAAGGGTGACCCTAAGCTTAAGGGTGACTCCAGGTGAGGGGTGATCTCTGTAAAATTACCCTTCATCCAAATGCAGCCTATAGTATTTCATGAGTGATGGGAGGTGAAGTTTCGTACACTTACACTTCTCGGGTCCTTAACCATGTGATCATATATTTTAAAATTATACATTATTAATAATTAAATTAAAACTATATAATTAAAATAATTGGATAATAGCAAAACTTCATTCTCCAACATTCATATAACTCTATGAATACCTTCCATTCATATAGAAGTTATTCTTCAGTAAATGGACAATCTTCTCAACATAATGTCCTGTGCAGATATTATAAAATTTATAAATATCAACATGGATAAGTTAGGTTGAGTACTACAACTACATTTATATAAAAAATTAACAGCTTGGTACAAAATTCAGTAAACTTACCTCTCAAACTTTTTCCAATTATTATCATATGACATTACATGTGAAACCAAACTTCTTCCTTTTCACCATTAAAGGACCTAAAAAGATGTCTAAATACTTGCTGAGATTGGGACCCACACGTTCAGAGACTAGACTCTTGTGAAAAAAAATTCTATATTCCATATTTTATAATACAGATATTTCTACGATATATTAAAGGTCAAACTAATTTCATGAATTATTCAATTTAAAGTAACTCATCACATCTAATTGCATAGCACACGTTAAAAGAGATTAATCTTTTATCTTCACTTGATTATTTTAACTTTAGAAAACAGCTATTGAAAAATTAACGATCGATTTTGATTTTTCACACCAGTGTTTTTACTAACACAGGACACCGTCTTGGTATATAATAATCATAAAAAGATGAAGTTGAAAAATAGAAAAAAAAAAACTATTTTTAACATGAGCATTTGAATCAAAATCCATTAATAATTTTTAATAATAAATTTTATAACTAAGTTATCAAATTATAATAATTAAATACATAGATGAAGCTTCATCCAATCTTTAGGCCCATAAATTCTGTCTATCTAAAATAGACCCGAAAAGGGGAAAACATTTGAAGGCTTATTAACATCCCAATTATAGCTGTATAACTCCTCTTCCTCCTAAAAGTAAATGCCCAACTGCTTAATTTACTATTTATGTTGTGGCTTAAAAACAATTAAATTTTTTACATTTGAGTCCATTGGAAATGTTCCTTGTGGACCTTTTATAAGAATTTTTATTGTCATTACTAGACCTGTCGAGTCCATTTTAAGTCTCATTTGCATCGCCTTTTTGGGTTTTATATTAAGTTATATTCATTCTTGAATTAAAATTTAATAAAACTATATCATTTAATTGAGTCAATTTTATTAGAAGTCATATTTTCTTACTATAAATCTTTCTAACGAGTTCACATGCATATCATTCAGTGCTTTTACTTTTATTTTCATTTATTATCTTGAAAAAACAATAATATAAATCGAAGTTAGTTTATAAATACTCAATATTGATTGTCCTAGGCACCATGTGTTTATTTTGAGGTATATAGTGATTTCGATCATTAAGATCAAAGGCCTTCAAAAATTATTTTTTATTAAAATCTAATTCAATTATATTTTCTAATATATATATATAAAAAAAAAAAGAGAGACTAGGTTATCAAGTCATGGGTCAAGTCATTGGCTCATACTTTGAAAGCCTCCTCTAAATTTTGAGCTCAATCAAAGTTAGATCAATATTATGAAAGGTGGATCTCACATGCAAAGTTAACCCTATTTTTAAAGGATATACACTAGGTTAACACCACTGACTATGAGGTTGTTATGCCTAAAATTTTAATTATATAAATATTGACAGTAATAGTTGATTTGAGTATTTTTTTTTTTAAAAAAAACTCATTGAATATGTGTAACTATCAAATTTAAATCATTTTTTATTATTAAGGTGTCCATGCCTCTTACCGTAACCGATTGATTATATAGCCTCTATACCTACACACACCTAGTCTCGTTTGGATGAAAGAGGGTAACAAAAGGGTAAGTGTAAAACTTTTTACCCTTGTTCTTTCACTTTTGAATATCCTTTGGAAGCGAGGGGTATTTATTTTTGGATACATCCCCTAGATTTTTTATCCCTCTTCCAAATGCACCCCTAGTAACTCTACGAGGAGTAGTCCTTTTGAATGGAGTAGAAATCAAACTCAAGACTCTCGCTTCCTGAGGGAGTTCCTAACTATCACTCCAACCCCGTTAAATTACCTAATTTAAATCAATTAAAATGGATAGTTGGGGTGGAACTACTTGTCGATTATACACTTTATTTGTTTAACTCAAATAGATAAAAATACTTAAAAGAATTCTTTGCCTATTTTAGAGTAAAACCCACAATTTCATATACCTTGGTAGAGCACATGAGCTTGGCGTCTCTTAAACCTCCTCCCAACTCCCAAGTCACTTAAGAGTTAGCCATCATGTATGCTTGGCCTATGCATCAGCTAGATGTCAAGAATGTCTTCCTTCATGGCAATCTCAATGAGGAGGTCTATATGAGTCAGCCACCTGGTTTTATTGATCCTGGTCTCCCTACTTATATCTGCAAATTCCACAAGGCTATCTATTTTTTCAAAGTTAGCTTTATGTTTGTTTTTCGACGAGACTCTCACCTTATGATCCTTCTGCTGTATGTTGACGATATTGTTCTCACTGGCAACGATTCATCACTCCTTCAATCCTTCACTCGTCGCCTTGGCACTGAATTCGAGATTAAGGATCTTGGTACTCTTCATTATTTTTTGGATCTTGAAGTGACTCCTCTCTCTCAGGGATTACAGTTGTCCCAAAACAAGTATACACTTGATCTACTTCGTTGAGGAAATCTTCATAAATGTAAACTTTGCTCTACACCTGTCGCGGCCAAGAAACAGTTATCTTCCACTTATAGTGATTTGCTTTCTGATCCTACTGAGTATCGTCAACTCGTGGGTACTTTGCAATATCTCACACTCACTCATCCCGACATTACTTATTCAGTTCATTTAGCATCTCAGTTCATGAGTCAGCCTCGCACGTCGCATCTTGAAGTTGTTAAACGAATCCTGAGATACCTAAAAGTTCTCTTGGTCGTGGTTTACTTTTCACACGTGCACAATAACCCCAGTGAGGCTCTCACTGGGCTTGGACTTTGAGGCAGTCAATCTAGTACTGGGCCTGGAAGATGAGAGAACAGATGGCTGAAATGACACATGAATCTGGATTATTCTGGAAACATTCCTTGAAAAATTTCCAACTTCACACAGGATCTTTTGAAGAAGAAAGATAATCAGCCATGCTGATGGAATTTGCTCTAAAAAATAGCTCGATTCAACACCAGGCTTGGCATTGTGAAGCAATTTCTGCTGAAAGCCCAAAGAATTAAGTAGCCTGGCCCATTATCGATAGAGTGCAGTGAACATAAAGCCTGATCCAATTCAGCCCAAAAAACAAAAAATTAAAGAGCCCATTCCTGATATGATAATCTTCATATTAAGGTCGGCCCGGCCCAAACCCGGCTTACCTCTATCTATCAACCAGTCTGAAATCATATGCAAGATTTGTATTGCCTTAATAGCAGTTTCTGTTGTGGTCCTGTAATTGTAACCAGCAAGATTGGCAGGATTGGCCCTGTTGACTTACCTAATTGGCAATTCTTTTTTAATGATCAATTGTAGAAGATTTGATTGTATTATATTTAAGGCATACGTCTTCATCATCTGTTGAATTCTCTCTCTCTTCTAATGCTAAGGTATCTACGCATCTTACTTGACTAATTCTTGGGACACATGTAAATTTTCTAATCCACAAAAACTAAGTACAAAATAATGGGGAGTGACCATTTTTTTATTAAGGAAAACTTGATCTCAAAACTTTCCACAAACAATGACGGGTTTTGATCACCAAACTAATCCCTCAGAGTTCATGCTCATAATGCAACTAGTGTCCGAATTCAAATTTAAATCATGTCCCAAATTCATACTCGAAATTAAGATTTAGGGCTGAAACTCGGGCCGGGTTTCAATAGACCCAATCCAACCCATGTAAAAAATTATTGAATCTGACCCAAATTCCTGACCCGATTCAACCTGAGTGTTGTTTTATAACTAAGTACATTCGGGTCAGATTAAGTCGAGTTGCTTTTAAATTTTTCAATCCGACTCGACAAGAACTTCATGTAAGTTTTTTTTTTTCAACTCGACCCGACCAAAAATAGAAGAAAATTTCACCCAAACCCATTGATTTCTCAAGTCAGGTTTTAGTTTCACCCCTAGTACGATTCAAATTCTATAAATTTTAGCACGAGTTTTGTTCAACCCAATTACACTTGGCAAAAGAAAAAGTTCAACCAATTAAAGTGAGAACTTAAATGGGGTTGGTTTTAATTTACGACCCATTTAGGCTGTCAGACTTGGGTTGTCCAGGCCCGACTAAAAAGCCAGACATGTAAATCGGATCGTGGCCATTAGCCCATTAGGAGGAATCCACGGTACCAATGTGCAACATTGCACACGACATGTACAGGAACCAGCTTCAATTTATGATAGCGGATAGACATGGCTATAACACGGTCTGGAGTTTTTCAGACTAGAGAGAAGAAGAAGAGAGAGGGAGGGAAGATACCCATTATAGGATCTCAAGTTTTTCAGACGAAAGAGAGGAGAGAGAGAGACGGAGAAGATGCCCATTATAGGATCTGGAGTTTTCAGACGAAAGAGAGAAGAAAGAAGAGAGAGAGAGAGTGAAGATGCCCATTACAGTAATCTGGAGTTTTTCAGACGAAAGAGAGAGATGGACCTAAATTGGGGTGGAGCTACCTACATAGGTCTGGTTCCTTGTGTGGTTGATTTAAATCACAATCACTGTTGAAATATATTTAGAATTTTAATATTAATAGAATTATAATGTAATTAGGATTTTAATTTAGGTTTATTTCTAATTAAAAAATGTATTTGATTTATGATTAGCATAAAATTTAAATTTAAGTGTGATAGTCCTAGGGTCGGTTAGAGACTATAAATAGATGTAATAGCTCTAGTGTCGGTTAGAAACTATAAATACATGTAATAGTCTTAAAGTCGGTTAGAGACTATAAATACATGCAATAGAAAGTCCAATTTTTCCGTAGTCAACGGCGCTCGCAATGCTTCCCTTGCCGGGTATGGCTTCTCTGGCTTTGGTGGTGCAAATGGTGGCAACGAAAGTGGCGGTCATGGCCATGGTGGAGCTTGTGGAGGTCATGGCCATGGTGGAGCTTGTGGTGGTCATGGCGATGGCGGTGGTTGTGGTTGTGGTGGCGATGGCGGTGGTTGCAGTGGCGGTGGCTGTGGTTGTGAATGACGTAGGATGTATTGTGGTGTTTGCAGTATAATTGAGCTTTAGCACGCTTATTTAGCATCAACAGGGTAATTACTGTTTATCTCTACTTGGATATAGTGTTCTAGTCATAGTTGTTGTTTGATGGTCTTTATTATGGGAGTTGTTGTTTTAGTAAAAATCTTCAATGGATCAGTACTTTGATAATTATTTCATGTTGGCTATTTGGGTTTCTTCTATTTGGGTTGACGAAAAAAAAACCAAAATAATGCAAATGAATGATTTGAATCAGACAGCAAGTGAACACCCAAGATTCTTCATCTTCACAAATCACTAACTTGTAAGATAATTATTCTCAGTGGGTCTAATTTCTCATTTGATTTTATATTTATAAATACTTGAAATTTCTCCATGAATGCTGCTGCCAAGAACCATTTTTTGGGAGGCAATGAGACTCTTTCCCAAGTGTTGACATTCTAAGTTCATAACATTTTGCATTGCAGCAAAGATAGAACTCAAAAGGCTCAACAAAAAGAGTGTAAAATGGGTATGATGATCAAATGGTAGAATTTGCACTCAAAACGACAATGAGTCGAATACAGAAGTACATCACATCCAATCTCATAAGAAGAAAATACCCAAATAACTTGCGACTTTGATGCAGATCTCTGTCAATGGAGTCCTAGATTGGGCAAAAGAAGAATCACGAAACAGGGGATTCAAGCATGGACAATGAGCTTTCAAAAGTTTATTTTGGAAACAGCAACTTCAACAATAGGATCCCACTTTCTTTTCTAGCCAATCTTCAATGCAATTAATTCAAAATGTGAAAAACAGAGGAACGGATATGTTTGTTGGTTTCTTGAAAAAAAAAATCAATAGAAAGTTTTTTTTTCTCTCAAAAATGAATTAGTAGGAATTTGTTTTCAAATTAAAATTGTCATGTGTTTGTCCAAATAATGAAGAATTGATTGGTAAATAGGCCGAGTTAAGTTAAGTTGATCCATTTAATAAAATTAACGAGATTTAGTTTATATATGAGTAGATCATGACATTTATGATTGTTTGAATTAAGATAATCTCATTTAATAAGTGAGTCAAGTTTTTTACTAATTAATTGGGTTTAAGGTTACAACTTGAATGGGCAAGACGGAGTTTTGAGTTTGTCCAATTTCAGACCCAATTTGCAATTAAAGTGTCTAAGCTTGAGCCCAAGTTCGGGTTAACCAAAATTAGTCACTTGAGCCCATCTTGAATTGCATTTGTAGAACCAAAGCTCAAAATATTTATATGTGCTTGTTAGGGTTCGAGCTTTTTTGTTCTAAAAAGGATTTTTATTTTGTTATTCTAATAAAATATAAGTTACATATAATATAAAATTTATATTTGTACACAAATGTAATTAAAAATAGTTTTTTTTTTACAAACAATGGCTCGAATTGGGTTTTTTGACCAATCTCGGGTGTTTATGGTTAGGTCCAATCCCTCCTGATTTCATTTTAGTGCCTGGTAGTTTAGGCCCAAAGAATGAGCCAAACCTTAGTCTTGGTCAATACAAACCAATTTTTTTTAGGTTTTTTCAGGTTTGGACAAGGCCCAACCCAAGTTGCATCCTAGTTGGATTGCCAAGCTTTTAATCATAGGTAGAGACAGGACTAAAATTAGTATGTAAAAAATAAATAAATCATTTAAATATTAATTTTAATTCAATTTAGGTTGGTTTAAGTTCGAGACTCCTCTATCAACCTTACTCATATTTATTTTAGGTAGAATTGGGTCGAATCAATTTATTTTTTTCCTAAGAAATGTATGTCCTAGACTCAATTTTTAGAGTCGAGTAAAAAAATAATATTCCCACTTTTAATAAATAGGTTAAGTTGGATCAATCATTTAAACCTGTCATCTACTCAAATTGGTTTGACTTGTTTAATAAATGGGTTAAGACCCATTGGATCAATGATGAAGCAAATTTATCTTGGTCACGTCATGTTAATCCACTTAATCAATAGGTCAAGTTGGGTCAATACATTTAAGTTTAGTTGGGCCGTTTCACCAACTCAATAAATGAGTCACATTGGATATGCATCTGATCGAACTGTTTAAAGTTCATCTGGTTAAGTCATTGAATGTCTGCTTGATAATTATTTTTATTAAAACATTTTTCCATTGTTGTGATGTAAAAGCTCTAAATTGATTTTCTTAGAAAAATTGTTCCGAACAATATGTATAAACAAACATGAGAAGTGCTTTTCAGAAAAAAACATTTTTTCTTAAAAAAGGTAGTAAAAAAAAATTCTCATCATGACACACGAAGAAATGATTCTATATGAACTTTTTTGAAAAATGCCTTAATTTAACAAGTTATAATTGATTACTCTTTCAAATGGTACTTAATATATCAACAAAGTGACTTGTCTAGATAGGATCAGACATTTTTTATTTTTTATTAAATACCACAATAAATTTCACGTAGGCTATGTTTAGATGTGGTGACTTAATTAAGAGAATTCTCCCCACTTCTCTCAAGAGGGGGGAGAAGAGAAATGAAGAGACTTTCTACCCTCTTGAGGTTCTCTAGGAGAATGATGATTTTTTTTTATATTTTTAGTGAATAATTTAGTAAAATTATAAAACATTTTTTAAAAAAAATCATAAATCCTTAAAATAAAATATCTGTTGGGATTGAAAATACAATACAGTCTTTGCATATAGACTAATTTTCAGTCGAAAAATAAAATCTTAGTCGTTTAATCTTAACAATCAAAACTGCAAAATATCTTTGTGAAAAAAATATTTAACATCTGAGATCAAGTGGCTAATATTTGAAATTTTAGTTGAAACTTGATCCACTTGTTGAGATTTCAGAAAGATCGTATTCTCTTGCAAAAGATGAAGAATTCATCTTCTCTTTGAACTATAAAACTTTAGTCACCGGCAAGTATTAGTTTATTAAAAAAAAAAAGTTAAATATGACTATATGAGAACCTAGGATGGAATTTCCTCACCTTTCTACATCCAAACATACCCATAGTCCTCATATTTGTTTCTCATTCATGGAGTTATATGATTTTTATTATTATTTTTATATGGTAAGAAGTGGTGTTCTCAACGTCCGTGGCACCTTGAGGGTGCAACTTGGAGTGATTGGGTTAGACCTCAAGTCACTTTTCATTCTAGAACTTGTATTGCAATTATAAAGCTTGTGCTAACATTGTATCCGTTTGGGTGTAAATTATTTGAGCTAGGCTTAGTCCTAAAAAACTAAAAAAGGCGACATAAGAGCTTCTAAATTTTTGGGTCTTTACTTAATACAATTCAAAATTAATTGCTATAACAAGTGTATAATATTAAATCATAGTTATTTCTTTGTTTGCTACATACAGTATTTTATTTAATTATCGTTTCAATCAATTTTTTTAATTGCATAAATCATCACTAGAACTATTTGTTTCATCATAATTTTTTTATAACCAAGGTGTCTAGACTTGTCAAAGTATATGGTTAATCTTTATGACATATGCAAGTCTCCCTACTTACACAGTAGATGATTCTACGAAAAGTGCGGCTTTTTGAGATGGGCCAAGAGACAAATTTAGGACTCGTTCCTGACCATCATTCCAATTTTGTTTTATTATATCTACCACATCAATTAAATTTTAATATTATTATTTTACTTATTTTATACCTGTTAAAAAAAAAAATAGCTTCAATTTCTATCACTTGAAAAAACAATTCTTAAAAATAGAGCATAAATGTGTTTGATGAGAGGAGAGAGTAAAAATATATAGAGTCGATTAGTGAAATGCAATTACAGATGAATAAAATTCACTTTATAAATAAGCACATGCAAATCTAATCGTGGCCGTTAGTATTTAATCCATTAGGAGGGGTCTAGGGTAGTACCACTGTTCAAGATTGCACACGACGTGCACCGGAACCAGCTCCAATTTACGACAGATAGAGATCTTCCATAAGCCCTTCACAGGATCTCGAGTTTTTAGACGAAAGAGAAAAGCCAGAAGAGAGAGAGAGCGCGCGACAGCAGAGGACCGAAATCTCTCTCTAATCCGTCGGATCGTTTGGTGTATTGATTTTTGGGTCGATTTAGAAGGGTCGAGAAAGATCTAGAAAGGATGGAGGGGGGCAGAGGCGGAGGGTGCTGCCCACCAATGGATCTCTTCCGTTCGGAACCTATGCAACTGGTTCAGATCATCATCCCCATCGAGTCTTCTCACAAGACGATTTCATATCTTGGTGATCTTGGCCTCGTCCAATTCAAAGATGTATGCTTTTTCTTTTTTCTTTTTATAATAATACTAATTTCATTCCAATTTTATTTTATTACCTGCCGATTCATCTATTCTTCAATTTACGATACATGTTGAGCGTATTTTTCATTGATTTCTATGCGGGGCTTCTCTTACTGGGATGAATTTTAATTTGTGAATTCGTGAATTCACTCTCGTGGAATAAGTACCGCCAAAAGAAAAGAAACACCCCATAAGTACCCCCAAAAGAAAAAAAACACCCCATTAGTACCCCCAAAAGAAAAAAAACACCCCATTAGTACCCCCAAAAAAAAAAAAACACCCCACCCACAATTCTTTCAGATCTCTTTGTTTGGTGCTCTCCTCAATCTCATCACTCGAATTTTCCACCATTTGGGCTGGTGCTCACGGAGTGTGCAGCGCACAATGTGCTCATCAATCATTTATCTCTGTTCTTTATGTATTGGCACACATCCCCCTCTTATACATAGTTAAATTTCAAGCCAAAACGGCCTTACATTTGAAAAAAAGGCTCTTCTTTGTTTTTTTAATGAAGTTGAAACCAGTCTTTCTAGTACACACTATAAAATCTTGGGAGATGAAAAATAATGACCCGCATAGAGACCTTCTAGGGGTTCTCTTATGTGTAATCTAAACTGTTCACTTCCAACCTCTTTTTACACCGTTCATTTCTAGAAAATTTCTATCCAAAAACTGTAATTGAGCCTTGTGATTCCATCAAGCTTTGAAGCCATTGAACCAAGTCCATGATAAAGGGATGGCGAATGTTTGTCTACCCTAGTCCTCCCTATGTCTTTCCCATCCATGTACCCCCATGTGATTTACATGCATCCAAGTGGGACCTTTGATAGAATTCTTACATGTTATCTTGATAATTTTCCTCTCTATAATTATAGATAAATTTCAAAGATCACTGTCCTTTTGTTGTAGGATTTTTATGAATTTGATTTGTTTGGGATTGTTATTTGTGATCTGCGTTTGTGTGCATGTGCGCGCTTGTATGCACTGAATTTTTGAACACCATGCTTAACACTGGATTAGTGCTATAAGCCATGAAAAATGTATAACATTCACCTCTCCCAAATGCACACTGAATTATATTTCCATTGAAAATCAAAAAAACCTACAGAGAGAAAAACCTTTCTTGCCCTCCTCTCCCTCTGCCGGAGCAAAACCGCTAGACGGAGGATTGCAGATCTTTAGTCTTTCAACTCCTAAGCTACCCGGTCGTCTCCCAAGCTTCTTTTCTGCCCTCTCCTCACCTCTTTTTGCACCGGGTTCAAATCCTGCCCTCACATCGAGCCATCGCCCTTTTCCGTCTTTCTGCTGTACCAGCCAGTGGCTCCAGTGCAGATCGTCTCTGTGGCCAGCTGAGTTCTGCTACCCTTGTCGGTGTTATTGTAGCATCCGCTGCCCACCCGGCCATTGCTACTGTTTTCGATCTCCTCAACGATTTCTGCTGCCGGTAACCCAACCGACTCTCCTACATCCTTTGGGCCCCAGATCATTACCAGAACAACTGCTCCGCTCGGATTGGGGAAGTTCTTGAGCCTTACGAAAGCCTTTCTGCCCAATCTTGCCTTTTGGATGTCTCCACCACTACCGACTACAGTAGTCATCCCAATCTACACCTCTTGGTACTTCATCGCCATATCTCTTAGATGTGAGCGTCCCTGCACCGAGCCTCTCCTGTTCTCCAATTTGTGCTCCTTGATGTCTCGCCAATACCACCATTGGAACATCCCTGCTAGCCTAATCTGAACCATTCAGTTCCTGTTCAGTCGACCTTCTCCAATCAACACAAGCCATGAGCAGCTCTTTTGGATCAATCGTCCTTTTCTCTCCTTTGATTTTCCCCAAATCGATCTCTCCTTGTTGATGCTGCAGAGACCAACCCTCTCGAACGAAGAGCAAGGGGATTTGACCCACTGCTGTGGTTCTCTCCGGTTCCTGTTGCTTCTTGTCTCTTTTGTCTCCAGCCAGCCTACCTGCCACAGTCATCGGCATTCCTGGGACCAACGTGGGTTTTGCTATTCCTGTGGCTCCACGACACTCCCTCCACGTGATTGGGGCTCCACTTTTGAGTGACTTGTCCACTCTTCAGGGCCCAGCCTCTGACCTGCTCATGTTGGGCCTCTTTTTGACCCAACTTATGTTGGTCCAGATCCACCAGATGCCATTTTTTCCCCCCCTAATTTGAGCCATATTTTGTGTACTGGATTCTAGGGCTTTCCTGTTGTTGGACTTTCCTTTTTTTTGAGCGGTAAAGGGAAGATTTCATTAAAAGGAGAAAAAGAGATACAGACAGAAAAGAAAAACAACACAAAGCCTAAGCCCAAAAGAAAGAACAACAACAAAAACAAGAAAAAAATAACAACAAAACATTTAGCTTCCTGGAAGGTGAACAACGCCTATAGTCGTCCCTTCAACTCCATTTTTAGCAAAGAAATCCGCTATGCCGTTTGCCGATCAGCTAATAAGATTGAAGGAAACTTTGAGTCCCGGAGACAACCCTTTAATCTCCCTAACTAGTGTGATGAGTCTCCATGGGGGTCGTTTCACACCCCTAGCCCATTTAATAGCATTGAAGAGTCGTTTTCAATTACTAATTTTACTCCCCCAATGTTCGCCCTCAAGGACAAGGCTCTCCGAATACTGAAAAGTTCCGCCTCATTAGATTCCATTATCCCCACAGCTTTCGAGAAAACGACACTAATAGAACCCTCGTGATCTCTAAGAACGCCATCAATACCCGCCAGACCAGGTTTACCCCTAAAAGCCCTATCCACATTAAACTTGAGAGTCCCACGAGGCGGGGTGACCACTCGATCATCGATTTCCTTTTTCTCTGAAGGGTGGATTGTAAACAACCATCCCAAGACTGACACAGATCCCCAGCTTTAAAATCTCTGAATTCTTTGTTAGAACATAACCACGTACACATCCTCCATTTTGCTTTTTGAAACAGATCACAAAGGGTTTAGGGTTTAGGGGGGGTGGCGCAAGGCTACTCCAAACAAGTTCCTGTTGTTTTTTTCCATTGAATCTGAAACCTGATGCTATGATGACATTCTGTGGTAATGTTGACAATGGAGCAAGTTATGATCCGACTAAAGGACACAATACATTAAGTTTATTTTTATTGTTTTGGGTTATTATAGAATGATACCCAAATTCGGATATTATTAAAGTATTTTCAAGAAGTTCTAGTTTTAGAGTGTCTTTGGTATTGAAACAAACTCTTAGTTCCATACTTGGAATGGATTTATGCTGCTTGATACTACTTAAAGAACTTCTGCTTGTGATGAGAGCTTGTGGCATAGTTGGAAGATCTCTCTCGTTGCAACTGCTCAAGGTTGCAAGTGTAAGCCCTTTTCCAGACTAAGGTAACTAATTATTTTACTTATAGAGAATTTGATACAATAGATAAACTGCAGCAAAGTTTAAACAGGCTCTAATAAAAGGTCGTAGGAAAATATTAAAAGGGATATCCCCACTCTGAAATTACACCAACAAGGTAGCCTGAGCTAATACTCAATTCAGAACCTCAAGTTCCTGCATGACTCTAAAACTATTATAACTGCAAAGGGCTTTAAAGGATGACTACAACATTCCACTCTATGTCCTATCTGAAGGAGGTTACATCTTTCTCATTCCGCAAGCACCTTTTCATGCAGATGCTCGAAATGGGTTAAGGGTCTTCCAGCAGAACCAGCTATCAAAACTGCGGTGCATTTCTTAGAACCCAATTTTATTGCTACTCTGTGTGTGTGGGTGTGGAGAAATAATTGTTGAATTACAAAATTTAGCCCACAATTCTTTGGCATGTATGTATCTGATAAGAAGTGGTGGAAATATAAAAGATAATAACACAACTAATTTAGTGCTGGTATGAACACACCCAACTCTGCTGCCACCTTAGATGATGGGACAAATGACTTTCATGATGATGATAATAACATATATTCTAGATTTATCCTTTTGCACTTAGGGTGGTTTTAAATTATACTAACTTCAATGACCTGTTGCTCTTTCCCTTTACAAAAAGAAAGAGTTTTAAATTATCCTTTTTTTTATCTTTCAAAAAAGAAGAAGAAAGAGTTGCTGCTATTGTGACTTCTTTCTCTAAACCTTTTTACCATATTGGGACATTTCTTTGGTCATCATTCTCTTCTTTTTTTGCTATTACTACATTGTTATACTTTTATTCTTGTTGTTTCTATTGGAGCCATTAGTTCGAACAATTGATATTCCTTTTTTTCCAGCTGAATGCGGATAAGAGCCCCTTCCAGCGAACTTATGCTTTACAGGTCAGTTTATTGTCTGCTTTGATTTTTTTTTTTCCTCTTTTTCTTTTTATTTTCTTGGGCAATTTCCATATTAAAGTTAGTTTTGTGGATGCATCTCTGTCATCGACCTTTTAAAATTTTCCATGCTTGTACCATCAAAAAAATGTTTCACTTGTCATATTTGGTTTTCTAGATTTCTCCTTAGTGAGTGAAGTTTGTCATCATTTAAAGAGTATCAGTTGTTGCTTAATATGGGATTTGCAGCTGAACATCTGACGAAAATCCAAAAAAGGGATGAAAATACCAAAATGGGGCATTCTGCTCTCATGACTGAGACTGGTCTGTTGCTATGTCAGATTTGAAACTGGCATACCAGAATAGAAAGATTGTGAAAGTTGATTATCACCTCCTCCTTTTTAGTCGTTGCATTTTTTTAATACTAAGAAGGTGTAAAAAGTACAACATATGCTATAAATTCAGGGAAAAAAAAAGAAAAAGCCTAACCACGACACAACACTAAAAATGAAGTCTATATTTGATGTTCCCTTGGTTGAATTACTGATTATCCCAATAGCTAACATTGAAACATGTTCCAAAAGAAAGCCCACTTCTTGAATGAATGCCCTAATGTCATCCATTCAACCCAAAATTTTTTATGGCTTCAGGTCTGCTGCCCCTTTAATCAATTTACCCTTTTCATTTCGTGCCCTTTCCCATTATTATATCTATATTAGCATATTTCTAATTGGCTGTCTTCAGATATCTCAAGGAAAAAAGACTGAGCAAGTGTGTATTTACAAGTTCTAATGTGTCTAGGGAGTGGTGGGTTTGAGAGAATATTAGGTTTTAAGGTTGAGATTGGGGTTGGATGGGTAGAACTTTCAGCAATTTAAATTAAGGATTTAGACTTTTAATTGAGTTATCAGAATGTGTTATTGATATAATTTCTAATATAAAAAATATTTTATTGAATATGAGTGGCCCTTGAGTTTAATTTGGGCTCCTTCCAAATTTAGTTGATGGGTCAGGATGGGCCCTAAATAAGCATGGTCCGGCACCAGTCTGATTTTATGTGAGGCCCCTTTTTTAGAAGTGGAAATTAAACTCAGACCCCAACCCAAGTTGGTTCGAGCTTATTTTTCGGGTTGGGCTTGATTCAAGTTGCACTCCATCATGTGACATGTTTATGGGCCTACCAAAACACTAGAATCCATGGATGCATTGTGGATTAGGTGCGTACCAAAAGTAAGTGCCAGTTGTTGTTTATAGCTGTTCGTATCCTTCTTGGTACGTTCATTGTCATCTAAATCCAGACCGAACAGAAGAATGAAATGAAGCATTAGAATTATCTATTTCATGGCCTTATTTTTTATGGCTATAAATGACAATAGGGGTTGATTCTTGGCAGATTTCTATTCTACACCTACCCTCACTTTCTTGTGGTGATGTGCCTCACTGCTGTCCCATGTGTCAATGGGGTGAAAACTTACCCCATTCGTCACTGTTTACGTTTGCTTGGAAAGCTTTTTTAATTGTTTTAATTAATTGTCCAGTCTCATGACAATTTAGGAAGTATGCATCGCTCATTAGAAGGTGTTGCTTTACTTTATGGCCATTGATAATTATCTTAAAATGTAGTATACTCTGCTCTATTTATATCAATTCTGGCAGATCAAACGATGTGGGGAGATGGCACGCAAGCTACGATTTTTCAGGGAACAAATGACAAAAGCTGGTTTTCCACCTTCATCTAGGACAACAACAGTAACTGATATTGATCTTGATGACTTGGAGGTATTGTTTCAGTTGATTATTGATGTGTTGCTTTGAGGAAGCCTCTATTTTAATGTTAATTGTTCATTTTATTTTTAATTTTTTTTTGCGCTTTATGTAGATAAAACTTGGAGAACTTGAAGCTGAACTCATAGAAACTAATGCTAATAGCGAGAAGTTGCAGCGTGCTTATAGTGAGCTTTTGGAGTATAAGCTTGTTCTACAGAAGGTATACTTTTCTTTTGACACCATTAATGGCAGACTCAAAACCAGTGTACATAAACTTTATGTTCATTTCAATTATTTCATGTCTAAATAAAGTCTTTGACATAACTTCATTAAAAATGAAGAAATGAATTTGTGCTCTAAGAGGCTTGGACACCTGGGTCTTCAAAAAAAAAAAAAAAAATGAAGAAAGGGAATTGTTTGCATATTTTTACTAATGAAAATGTTTGATTGTTGTATTTTGGGATTAAGCCTTTGTAGTGTGCGCTAAAAAAAGGTGGTTCTTAAAAATGATAATGTTACATTTTGTGGTATTGTTGGTTTTTTGTTTTGGCCTTTTGTTTTTATAATGAAGATGATGTCAATGTTTGTTCTCTAAGGGTAGTGGATGAGGGTGAATCAATTATTTAGATCATCCCTACTTGTTGGAGGCTTGGTATCAGTAATTACTTTCTTGGGTTGTTTGGGGTCGATTGGAGCATTCTGAGGACACTAGACTTTTTTTTTTTTTATGGTGAGTGAGATTGCAAAGAGCATTATTTTTGGTGGCTGTTTTTCTAGCGTTTTTGTGGTCCATTTGGGGAGAATGCACCAATAGGTGTCTGTAGAATGGTCACCTAATAAGGAGGCCGAGTTACCTCAATGTAGAACTGCTTCATGTGCTTATTACTTTTTACGGTTTCAGTAATTTGATACCGTGCTGGAAGTAGAGAAAATTTCTTGGGCTTTTCATGACCCAGGTTGGACTTGTGGCTGCTACTTGGGGAGTTCTTGGGCCTTCTAGCTAGTCATATGCATTTCTCTTGCATCTGATACCATGTGTGTGTTCTATTCTTACTCTCATGAACTTATTTGGTTATCGTGTGTGTGTGTGTGTGTGTTGAGCTTCCAGTTTATGTTCCAGCCATATTCTATTTCCCATAAACTTATTTTGTTATCTTGAAAAAAGGACTTAGAATATTATTAGAATGGAAGTTTCTAAGGATATTTAATTCTGAGATGATATTATGTCAGGCTAAGTTTTTTTATAAACTGTGGACTAACCTTGTGCCTTACAGGTGTCATGTTACTTTGTCTTTGGCTTTTATTTGTTTCCTTGGTCAAATATCATTATATCTTGTGTGCTGTTTTTTCTTCTCAGGCTGGGGAGTTTTTTTACTCGGCTCAACGGATTGCTACATCTCAGCATAGAGAAATTGAAGCACGTAGCATTGGTGAAGGATCAATTGACAGTCCTTTGTTGTTGGAGCAAGTACGATTTGTTCTTGATGTTTCATTTGCTATCTGTTTGCTGAAGCGTAATTTTTCCATAGACTTGAGATGGTACTTAATCATTGTGCAGGAAATGTTGACTGATCCATTAAAGCAAGTTAAGCTGGGTTTTGTAAGTGGCCTGGTACCAAAAGAAAAGTCAATGGCATTTGAAAGGATCTTATTCCGTGCTACCAGGGGTAACATGTTTCTTAAGCAATCAGTTGTTGACGATCCTGTTACCGATCCAGTTTCAGGGCAAAAGGTTATCATCTCAACATATTCATGGATTGAAATAAGTTTTTTCTTCACATTTGTTTGGTGACATTGTACTTGGATTATGCCTATATTGCTATGGGTTATAATATTATTAGTATTTTTTTTTGATGAAGGGATTATTATGTATATTGAAAGGCAAGAGTTTGTTATATTTCAATGAGCAATTAAATTATGATTTCCAAGAAAATTAATTCATTTGCTGTGCTCTTTTTATTAGTTATCTATTATAATTAGGCTGCTATATTTCACTGATTTTTTGCATTACTTATGAAATTATGGATGCTTTTTCTACCATCTTCTCTCTCTCTCTCTCTCTCATCACTGATGGGAAGTCACATGTCAGGAATGGATTATTTGTACCCATTTATGTAATTATAGGGCACATGCTAGGAATCCATTTTTGATACTTTTTTTTTATGTGATTATCTCTTATAGTAACATCCATTTGCAGGTGGAGAAAAATGTTTTTGTGGTGTTCTATTCTGGGGAAAGAGCAAAGACCAAAATTTTGAAGATATGCGAAGCATTTGGAGCAAATCGCTACCCATTTTCAGACGACCTTGGGAAACAAAGGGAAATGATAGAGGAGGTATTTATAATGAATTTTGCATACCTGAATCTATTCCTCTGCTGTCAGTTTGATATGCTATTTACAGATGGGGTTATAAATGGGTTGATTTTGACTTAAGGCCCAGACTCTAGACCGGCAGGCAGGTATGGGTCTAGGATATCAGGCTTTCTAGAGTAGGTTGAAGAATCTGACCATTTCTGAACAGAAAAAATGAAATTTGGGGATGCTAATGTCAAAGTCCTTCCTATAAAATATATTAGGGGTAATTTGGGCTTTATTTTATTATTTGTACTTTCCAAATATTATTATTTCCATTTGAGTTGTAAACTTAAGCCTATTTATAGGCTGAGTGTATAATGAAATGAGTAGTGAAGAGTTCTCCCCAAAACACAACCTTTGGTTAGGATGCTGGTTTCTTCTCGAGTTGTAACCAAGGAGGCTGATTTCCCCTTGAAGCGAAATCTCTTTTCCTCATTTTCTCATTTTTCTCCATTTTTCTGTTCTTTTTTTTATTTGGGTTTCTATCCCTCATCAATAACAGTGAGTGTCATGAAATGCTCTCTTATCACAAGAGGCATGTGATTCATAAAATAAAATTACTTGAGCATCTTTTCCTCAACTTAGATCAACAGAGAAACTCTCCCACTCTTCATGGATGTAAACCCTGAAAGGATTTCCATCTAGGATACAGAGCAACTCCCTCTCTATTTTAATAAAATCATTAATTTCCACCATCAATTTCAAAGACAAAAGATCATCTCCCTTTTGGTTGGCCTCGTCAATCCCAACCAATTTTCTAAACAAAACCTTCAATTTTGTTTCTGATTTGCATCGTCCATGCATGTAGCGGCAAACCCCTCACCTGAATCCAAGCCACCCTCTTTGACAGAATAGCATTGGGATTCCATGGCAGAAGCTTCATAAAGATGTCTCCCCAAAGGCATATCTTTCTAGACCAGAAAGCCTGCGATGATATCGTTTGGCGCTGTGATAAGCAACTGTCTGTCGTCCAGAATCCTAGCATGGAAATTCTGCATAATTTTGCTCTCAATGAATTCCTTCACGTCGTCCCATGTGGCATCATCTGACAAAGCAACCAAAAAGCTTCTCCTTAGCATACTTTTGTTTTCAACCAGGTCTGACTCCGGAAAATGAATAACTTCCCAGGTACTGCTTGCTTCTTTCGTCTCTGCACCCTTGGTGAGTGAGTGATTATCTTTGAAGAGATCAGTATATGAAGTGGATACTTTTGCTGAAGGAGCATCTTGTTTGTTTAAGAAAAAATTCCCCTCCCCCATTCTTTCCCTCAGAATCCCCAGATGATCCTTTAGATCCAGTCCTCAGAGACAGACTAGATGGTTTACCAAACTTAGATTTTGACACATACAATTTCTTGCCTTCTAGCACCAACCTATTCAAATGTCTGATTGCCTCCTGCGCCTGAGATTCACATGCAAATCTCACAAATCCAAACACCCCCTTTGCATTTTTCTTTTATGGAACAAATGAATCTGTTACAACTCCATAATCACCAATGCTTTTGTCTCAAATGGTCTATATGAGAAGCTGCTAATGGAACCTCTAAAGCTCTGGAATTTACTACTGCTCACGGGCAACATAACAGTACGAATCGTCAAATCCTTTGATTCTTCCCCCTTCTAACTTCTACCATGCACTCCTGCCCTTTTAAGGCTGACACCTGACCTTCCCCTATTGTGGCAACTGTGGATACTCCTTTCATTAGGATTTTTTTTTTCTCATGGTTGAAAACTTTGGGAATTAACCACAAAAGAAGGGTGAGGTTTTCTAGCACCAAATAAACTTCATTTGAATTGCTCCCAACTTCCATGTCACCGTTGTCACCCTTCAGAGGTCGACCGTCACTGATGTGGTGGTTATAAATTTTCCCGAGCAGTATTCCAATTCTCAACTTTCTTGCCATACTCAACTGTAGTAGTTCTTCCATAGATTGCACTTGTCTTTCCTCTGCCTCCACTCTCTCAATATGTTGTAAATCTCCAATTCAAGGAGTAAGAATTGTGGCAATGGAAATTCCTAAGAATAGAGAATTTTTATTTGAGAAAACTCAACTATCTCCAAAGTCGATGATCTTTCATCAATAAAATTCATTAATCCCATCATCTCACTCTCTCAATATGTTGTAAATCTCCAATTCAAGGAGTAAGAATTGTGGCAATGGAAATTCCTAAGAATAGAGAATTTTTATTTGAGAAAACTCAACTATCTCCAAAGTCGATGATCTTTCATCAATAAAATTCATTAATCCCATCATCTCACTGAAATTCTCAAACCTTTGAAAGTATTCTTACACCCTATGTGTGAAAGGATACCAAAAAGGCATACCCATTCTGATACTGCCATTAGACCCAACACTTCTACCTAGTGATCCAGCCCCCTTAATGAGCCCTGGAAAAACTTTGTACCACCTTCCTTGATGTCCCTTACTGCTTCAAATGATGCATGAACTACCAAAAATGTCATGGGGAGAGTTTCCTAACGAAGTCTCGAAAATTGAATCCCGACGCCTGCAACAACCACTTCTTCACTTCCTTTTTTGCAATATCTACCTACCTTGCGACCCCGACACATGGATGACTGAGGAACTCCTTGGATTGCCTGCCTGAATGGTCGCTCAACTTGCTTGAGCTTCTAGGAATAGAGTAGAGGTTTTGAATTTGACTCCTTCTAGAGTAACTCGATACATGAGGCTTGCGGGCAGATTTGTCTCACCTTCATGTGGGGTGGGGATGCTCATGTTATTTGAAAAAAAAAAAAAGGTTTTTCTTACCCTCATTATTTGTAATCCTTATGACTGAATTACCAATGGAGTTTGTTTTTTGGAATTGTCGTTTCTATTCGTTTATTGCTTTCTCCCATCTCTCTCGTTCTTGGTCCATATTTGGCAAAACTCATCCATAACGATCTCCCTTGGAAAATTTCTCCATCAAGAAGATCAATCACCTGATTAGCCTCTTTTTCCTTTTTCCTTTTTTTTTTTTTTTAAATGTTCATTTAGCCTCCTTCGTCTTGGAATTGTACAAAACAAGTCCCTTCTTTTTGCCCGATACTCTATGGACTAGAAAATAGCAATTATACACTCCCTGCAACTCCAAACTCTTTGATAAAATCTCGTTAACTCTAGTTTGGAGCATTTTCTACACAGAATGAGACGCTCTCTGTTCACCTTGCTCTTTTTCATCTCAAAAGTTTTAATCGTTTCTTGTCTTGGTTATAAGTTTTCCTCATTCTTTCCTTTGCATTGATGTTTGATATTGGTTGTCTTGTATTCATGTGCTTGTCATGTTCACTAAATCTACAAGTTAAGAGCATCAAACAATTATTGTGGTGATTAATCCCTTCCGAGAAAGACTAATATCAATATTAACACTCAGGCCTGAGATAGTATTGGATGTCCTGGTGCAATATTTGGTAATTTCTTTTAACTTGATTTTCCTGGGCCTTTGATGTATGCATAAATTTAGTATCCATTTTCAAAAAAGTCAAGAGTAGCAGGTTGTTGGATTCTTATGACAAATGTTAGTGATTTTTTTTTTTGAAATGGTAACTGAAGAGATAATATTAAATGAAGGCACCAAATCTTTAGTGATTGATAGTGTTTGCTTAAAGCATTTAGATGATCCTGGCATGTGTTTGTTATTTCTTAATATGCTTTTATTTCTATCAACCTTCATTTCTATTCTACCTGAAGTTGTCATTGAGCTGTCACACTTGCTTCTGTTTCAGCAAATAGTTCTGTTAATTGACTACAATATTCTGTTATTTTTTTTTAACCTATGTTATTGGATCCTGTATTTAAATTTTATTCTCTCTCTTCTGGTTCTACTTCTACTGTTGTTAGTGTAGTATTATTAACACTAGGGGTTGATGTTTAGATCCACTAGTTCTACGATAATCTTGATTTCAAATGAGATCTCTTTCCACTTTGAACTAGGTTCATATTGCAAGCCCATTTGATAATACTCTGAAGCTGGTAGAAATTCTGATTTTCAGGTTTCTGGAAGATTAGCAGAACTAAAGACAACTATAGATGTTGGACTTCTGCAGAGGGACAACTTATTAAACACTATTGGTTACCAGTTTGAGCAGTGGAATCTCTTGGTCGGTTCTTTTTCCCCTTCTTTGAGAAGATCTTTTTGTTGGCACTCTGTAATGTGACATGATGTAATTGGTTTTATTTTATTGAAATCTTGTTGGTCCTTGTTTATGCATTCCAAATCATTCAGGTGAAGAAGGAGAAATCTATTTACCACACCTTAAACATGCTTAGCATGGATGTAACAAAAAAATGCCTAGTTGCAGAGGGGTGGAGTCCAGTGTTCGCTTCAACTCAGGTAACACCCTGTTTGACACCCATTACTTGAGATACAGTTGCTAGTAAGTTTATGACTCAGTGATTACTAAATAAGAGTAACTTGTGTGGTAGCAATAACCAAATAAAATTAACTTGTGCAGATCCAGGATGTACTACGACGTGCAGCCTTAGATAGCAATTCACAAGTTGGAGCCATATTCCAAGTTCTTCATACGAGAGAATCACCACCCACATATTTTAGGACAAACAAGTTTACCTCTGCCTTTCAAGAAATTGTTGATGCATATGGGTGAGTTTGCTTTGTGATGTAATTGGAAGATGAATGACATTAGCTATGGATTGGCTTCTAAAGTATCTTCTCATTTCTTTAGCCAAGTTGGGTGCCCTAAGGGTGTGTTTGTGTTTTTCATTGAAAACAAGATTTTCAATGAAAATGGCTTTTGCACAAAAATTGAGGTAGTTTTTACAAAAAGTAAAATGATTTTCAGGCCTGCTTTTTTATTTTTCTATGTTTGCTAAAAGATAGGATTTTTGATAAAATGTGCATTGATACATGTGCAAAAAGTAGAATTTCCTACTTAAGAGGTCATTTTCAAGGAAACCACTTTCCTATGGGGGAAGGTAGGAAAGTTGGTTATCCTCTCCTCTTCCTAATGAGTGGAAACACACAAACATGCCCTAATGGTTCAGCCATACTTTCTTGGCAGCAATAAAGTGGTCCTTTCCCAGAAAAAAGGTGTATGTTGACACAAGTATAAAAAAAAACCCTTAATGGTGACTTTTTCGTCTAAAACCTCTAGGCGTATGTGGAAGGAAAGAAATGGAAGTAGTATAGATGATATCACTGTATTACTGTGTCTTGGGCATTTTGACATTTTGTAACCATGAAACATGCTCTCAGATGTTCTATGATGCTTTCAGTGTGCAGAGGAACTTGGAAAATACTAGTAAAAAAAAAGAATAGAAAAGAATGTGGAGAATCCTGTTTAGAAAAAAATAATGTGACCAGTAAATACCTATTCATGTACCCACCTATTTTTCTTAATATTTTCTTTGTTTCCTGAAAGTGTTACAACTAGTCTTTTAAAGGCCGAACCAGACTGCCCGGTTGAACCGGACCCGTCAAGGGTGAGCGGTCCGGGCATTTGAATAGATTGTTCTGAGACTAAAGCTGTTTTAACTCGGGGGTTTGATCTAAACCGTCCAGATTGGAAGGACCGGGCAGTTATTTCAGAACCGATTCTCCTTTATCCAATAAAAAAAACTTTAGTTTTAACATTTTACTTTACCTTTTTCCTTTATCATTCAAACCTAATGGCATGGATTTTTTCCTATGATCTGGATTTTTCATCACTAGCAGTGACCAGCGACGGTTAGGGGTTCTTCTCGACTTAGATATGTGCTCTGTAGGTTGTGATGTTGTATGCCTTCATCTCTCTCACTGTTTCTTGCGGCCCTCTCAGTCATGCCTCTTCTCAGCTGGCTAATCTCATTACTCTCTCACTTTTTGATCCAAAGCAGTGGGTTGAACAGTCAATCTTGTGAATATAATTTGTATACAAAAAATGCAATGTAATATGATGTTTTGATACTTATTAACTATTTGAAATGAAAATAATATTTAGATTTATTTAAATTAAACATTATTTCTAAAGAAAGTATTTTTACTTTTTGATTTTAATTTATGAAAATAGATGAAACTTAAAATTCTCTATTTTATGATTAAGATTATATCTGTGTATGTTTATATATAACGGTTTAATTCAGTTTGTATGGTCCGATTGAACCCGGTTGAACCAAACCGGAGCCTTAAACGGTTCAATGAACGGTCTGGGTTTTAAGACATTGGTTACAACTTTTTATTTTTCTTTTTAAAAATAGAAATATTCCTGTTAAAAAAATATGTATGATCTATTCTGATTAAAACCTGAAAGTCTGTACTTAAAACAGAAAATTAATTCTGATTACAAAATACTACCATAAAGAAATTGCCAGAAATGTACAAGCCAAACATTCTGTAACGTATACTCTTAACTCCCATTGATAAATAAAAAATTCCAGGGTATAACATCAGAAGCATTTCAAAAATGAAAAGCAATTTTTTTCAAAGAAAGCCCGTAAACTGCTTTATCTTTAATCCTCTGCAACACTACAAGATATTTCCTGTAGTGTCTTGAATTCTCTTCTTCACTTTGTTGCCTCTCTTCTGAAAATCCTGAAGTTTTAGTGGCTTTGATGTGGTTAACAGTAGAAATCCTCCTATTAAATGACCATTTGCAAAAAAACATGTAGCATTATGATTCAAACCATTGACTTCGTCAATTTCAAATGTCCCCTCACTTAGATATCACTCACTGGCATCAACATGATTCATATATTGTTTTTCACTAATCCACATCTACAGCAATGTAATTATTGTTTGCTATAATTGTTTATTCCCTTTCATAAGACCAACCTTTAGAGTAGATGAAACCAATCTATGCGAATTTTCCTGCCTTGATGAATGATTAGCTGCCTTTTCTTGGTTTTATTATTTTCACGTTTCATATCATTATCATCGAAGCCACTAATCCTATCTATTCATATGTCATATATTAATACAAATATCAATGGCTGCACTGTATAACATTGGAAGGATCAGACATGTAAGTCTCAAAATTGGATTTCAGTTCAAGCTACACATCTGGTCAGAATATATTTTGACATGGAAGATAAAACTCAATTTGTGATTTTTCTGAAATGCATGACCAATATCATGTTTTCTTTCAATTGCAGGGTCGCTAAGTATCAAGAAGCAAATCCTGGTGTATACACAATTGTTACATTTCCATTTCTATTTGCAGTTATGTTTGGTGATTGGGGCCATGGAATATGCTTGTTACTGTTTACACTATTCTTCATTATTAGGGAAAAGAAACTTTCCAATGAGGTTAGTGCCATTTTTCCACACATTCATTTAGTTTGTAAAACTTAAGATGCATGGATGTCAGACATCCTTATATTTGCATTCATAACTGTCTTGGAATGCATACACTCTCTGTGATTTTGTTTCAGACTTTTGATATTTACTTCTATATTTTATGTCATACTTCTAAGGTTGGTTTGAAGTATTGATGAACTTCTGTATATATTAGTAATATTTTATTAGTCAAACAAAGTGATATTTATACTGATTGTACATCGTTACAGGCATAAACATGACATTTAGGGGTTACTGCATAGAATAATTTGTATTTGTTGGAAAACCAAAATAGATGCAATGGTCCATTTTATTTTGGATATTTTTGGCTATCTTTTAGGCACCGCCAGAACTTTCAACTTTCCCTTTCCCCCCACTTTTTTTGATATGATGAATTTTATGCTTCAATCCTTGAATGAGGATCCTTTACATCAATAAACTGTCATGAATATTTAATCATTTGTTTTTTGTGATTCACACAATTATTCTCTATTACTGGATTTTGCTTTTATCTTTGGGGCTTTTTTTAATGGTTTGAAGTCATTGTAACCTACTTATTTCTGGAGACAGAAACTTGGAGACATCACGGAGATGACATTTGGTGGCCGTTATGTTCTTATGATGATGGCATTGTTTTCCATTTACACAGGCTTGATCTACAATGAGTTCTTTTCAATCCCATTCAATCTTTTTGGTCCTTCAGCCTATGATTGCCGTGATCCTGCCTGCAGGTATTCACCAACTTGTTTTGATTTGCTTCAAAAGTCAACTCCCCCATGGTTTATACATCTCATATATGCGCTTGTTCGTTGTAGGGATGCTTCTACTGTAGGTCTAATTAAGGTGCGCCACACTTATCCATTCGGTCTTGATTCTATGTGGCATGGAAGCCGTAGTGAGTTGCCATTCCTCAATTCCTTAAAGATGAAGATGTCTATCCTTCTTGGGGTGACCCAAATGAATCTTGGCATTGTGTTGAGCTATTTCAATGGCACGTACTTCAGAAATTATCTGAATGTCTGGTAAGCTAGATCCTTAAATTGAAGAGCGCATGCATGTAGATTCAATTTTGAAGCTGCCATGAACAATATCGAATTTATTAACAGAATGGGAGAATTGCTGCTGTTATTTTTTTTTTCAAGAAAAAAAATAAAGCAAGTTGGTGACCAATTCTTAAAATGAAGATGGTTCCTTCTCTATAGTTCATGTGATAATATGGTGGTATCTGTTGGCTCTGCCAAATAAAGGAGTTTTATGGATTTGGTATATGAAGATGAGCACCATCAGAAGTTTATAGTCATTAGTTGTATGGTATGATTACAAGGCATTCACTGGTTTCTGTTTCAAGCATCCACTTGAGGCCTTTTTTACGTGGAGAGAAATTTCTTATAGGCTGATTTTGGGTGATGTCTAATCCATGACTGCCTCTCTCTTTGTTGTGCCTTTCATGTGTGTCATTATGAAATAGCTGCCATTTCATCCCAGGAATAAGCTACTTCTCTGTTGTGATGAAATGAAACCATATTCATGCTACTTAAACCTTTCCTATGTCCCATCTCTCCATGGTAAAGCTGATTTTTCATGGTGGTTTCATCTCGGTCCTGGCCCATTTGATTACATTTGATGAATACCTGTCAAGAGAACCCAAGAATCTTCAACACAAGAATCTTAATACTTCTCTAATAGTCATCAAATTCTTCTTCATTAAAATCTTTTTACCATTTGTTTGGAGTACAAGAAAATGACATGTCCCTCGTAGTTTTGGGATACATCAAATCTGGCTAGGTATTGTTTACCTCTTATGGCCCATCTACATTAAATTTGAGGAGACCTTGAAGTGTAAGAGAGCACCTAACTTTCAGCTTCTTCAAAAAAAAATTCTTTCAACATTTATGCCTTGGAATTTCTTACTGGAGTCTCAAATCTTGATTTTAGGGATGTTTCATTCCTGTTCCAAACCCTATTGCAATTTAATAATTTGTTTTCCTTTTAATAAATCTTGGTTACCTCTGTGTGCAACTAGCAACCCTAATCTATGAGAAAAAAATTTGCTACTCAACCTTGACTAGCTTTAGCACCTACTGTGTATAGGCCTAGCATAATTTGACCAGGGACCCGTTAACCTGCTCCACACCCCAACCATTTTAAAAGGGTGTGGGTTAAGATTTTGGGTTTGTTTTTTAAATGGGTAGGTTTGACCTTAAACCATTTATGAATGGGTCGGTAATAGGTGGGAGGGCTGGAGACTTGAAATGAGTGGCTTATAATGATAACCTACCACCTATTAAATCACATCGTTAAATTCAGATCATGAGAATTTTCTAGTTATACTATGCTACCAATGCAAACATGAAATGAGTGGCTATCATTAGTTTTCCCATATTTTTAATGCCTACATGACCTCATTGTCACAATTGCATATTCAAACAACTATAAACCAACTGAGCTTGTTAGCTATTTATATGCTTTTTTCTTTTTTGGAGTATGTATATACTTTATACTTCTTGTTTACTTTATGATACTTTGCAAAATGGTGATGTGACATACTTAAACTGGCGGTACATCGTGTTTTTCTTTTGCCTAATATAGGGGTGTGCATGAATCCATCATTTGGCACATCTATATATATTTTGAGTTGTAGGTATTTTATTTTATATTTTTGTATTTTTTAAGTGAGTTAGTGCTGAAATGGGTAAATTGGTTTCGGTTGGTTAATGGGCCAACCTGTTCAATTAAATGGGTAAATGGGTTTTGGTAGACCCAGGTGTCACTATTTTTAAAGGTATGGGTTGAGGAGGTTTGATCCATTTAATAAATAAGTAATAGGCTGGGTATTGATGACCTGAACCTTCATTAGACCTGAACCTAATCTGACCCAACCTGTTGACGCATTGCCAGGTCTAACTGTGTACCGCATACATGTGCCCTGTTGTCAATGGATTCCTCAATCATCATATGTACTTGTGACAGAGTTAGTAATTGTTTTGACTGTTAATCATTCTTGTGCCTATACATGCACATGCGTGTGTTCGTTCAATTTTCTCTTTGTTGCATTAAAGTGATTGGTCTTGTTTCCATCTTTAAAATATGTATTTTCTGCAGGTTCCAGTTTATTCCTCAGATTATATTTTTAAACAGCCTATTTGGATACCTTTCCCTCCTCATAATTGTGAAGTGGTGTACTGGTTCAAAAGCTGATCTATACCACGTAATGATATATATGTTCCTAAGCCCAACGGAGGATCTTGGCGAAAACCAGCTTTTTCCTGGCCAGGGAACACTTCAGGTGCAGTTAAATTTCAGCTGTTATAATTTTTCAGTGGGATTTTTTTTTTCAGGCCAGTTACTCTCTGGGCCTATTTTTGCTTTGTATTTCCAAGTTTTCTATAAAATTGTTGTTAAAAAAACCCTTGGACCTTTTTTTTTTTTTTTACCAAAATGGTACTAGAATGGTAGGGTTTTACATTGTTGGCTTGTGTTGGACATGCCATTGCACTCATGGTTTCTTTGTATTGTTCACCAGCTTGTGTTGCTATTACTGGCCTTTGTGTCTGTCCCATGGATGCTGCTTCCAAAGCCTTTCCTTATGAAGAAACAACACCAAGAGGTAGGCCTCGTACTTTAACTGAAATTTCTTGTTCATAATAATTAAGGCTCCTTAAAATCCTGAAATTTCTTGTTATTCCTTCAGAGGCATCAAGGTCAATCCTACGCCATGCTTCAAACTACTGATACTGATAACTTCGAAATGGAGGTGGATCATGGTTCACATGACCATGAGGAGTTTGAATTTAGTGAAGTTTTTGTACATCAACTCATACATACTATTGAGTTTGTCCTTGGAGCAGTGTCCAACACAGCTTCTTATCTACGATTGTGGGCCCTCAGGTGAGTGCAGAATGCGTTTGCAACC
Organism: Chimonanthus praecox; assembly: GCA_022113865.1. Lineage (NCBI taxonomy): Eukaryota > Viridiplantae > Streptophyta > Magnoliopsida > Laurales > Calycanthaceae > Chimonanthus > Chimonanthus praecox. The sequence continues at coordinate 59,116,478 of CM039090.1, forward strand.
TCATAGCAGTATATGGCATTTGATGGATTTGCTAACAATCTTTCATGCACCTGTGGTTCTTATGCATAATAGTTTTGGTTTTTAAATAGGTATGTGTCTTGTGCAAATTTAGTTTTTGTATAACAGTCGATTTCTATTGCTTTTCTTCAGTCTTGCCCATTCAGAGTTGTCAAGTGTGTTCTATGAGAAAGTTCTGCTTCTTGCTTGGGGGTGAGTGCTGAAAACTCAGTCCTTGTGATCTTCTAAAGACTGAGCTGATTTTGTATTTGCATGTTTATTTCTGTTCCAGGTTCAATAATGTCATAATCCTATTTGTCGGCATCATTGTGTTTATTTTTGCTACTGTTGGCGTGCTTCTTGTGATGGAGACGTTGAGTGCATTTTTGCATGCGCTTCGGCTTCATTGGGTGGAGTTCATGAACAAGTTTTATGAGGGTGATGGATACAAATTCTATCCATTTTCATTTGCTTTGCTTGGGGACGACGAGGACTGATTGGATTGAAGATGTCTTAAATATGGTGTCCGAATGATGCCTAGTCAGTTTCATTTCTGTCCCAATGGCCTTGGACGAGGCTGTTTGGGAGAATGGTATATAGTTATCAAGGCTTTTGATGCGAGCATGCGAACTACTGTGCCAATCTCTGTTTTATGATGCAGAATAAAAAGTAGGTGAGGTTATTTGATTATTTGATGCCTCTAATGTATTATTTATTGGTATTGGTAATATATATATATTTTTTTCGCATAACTGATGCAGTTCTGCTAGTACATGTATGCTGGTTGTTACCCTTTTCAATCATGTCTCCATGCATCAATCCCATTCTTATATCGGATTGGAACATGTGTTGATAGTCATAATGGTTTAATTTTGTTGTGTACTTGTGTCCCTTGGGTGATAATGTCAAATGCCTGCCACTTTTCATGGGTACTGGCACAAGGTTATTCTGCAGGTGGATTTGTAATAGATAGAGAGGTAGGCTTACTGTCACAAGGTTGTCCCGCAGGTGGATTTGTATGTCTGTGTGTGTGTGAATCCAACTTATAAATTTTTTTGAATCAATATTTTCTAATAACCAATTTTAGAAATAATATCGAAATCCAACTTGAGGTTGGAACTTTGATTTACAGATTCCTTCCTCAGTTTTGCGATCATATTGCATAGTTTGTTGTCATTGTATGGCTACTGGTACATAGGTTGGTTGGTTAACACCAAAGTAATGTTGATGTTTAGTATGGGCTTATGGTTAAAATAATCAATGGAGAGCTGATTTTGATAACAAAACTATGGTATATGCTATTGTTGTGTAAAGTGGTTAGAACATGAATTAATCTCCACTGCATTCGGGATTTGGGGCTGTCCTGTGGGCCTGATTTTAACTCTAGTCTGATCCGGTTTTAACTTGGTGATAAGACAGGCATGGGCTTTGCATCTATTCAAATGGGTGGGCTTGGGTTTTTGCCTCAAAAAGCCCAGCCGGTTGTAGGTAGGCTCGCGCTTTGAGAATACATAAGATGCTGGGGCTGAGCAAAGAGAATCCGAACATTGACTTGGCTTCTGAACAGCCCTATGTATCTGGGATTTGACCATATTTAAAGGTTTGACCTTTTTTTTTTTTGATGATTGAAGGTTTTCAGGCGTCTCATCTGACTAATCTTTCAGGTATGTGAGCACCTTTTAACACTCATACACAGGTTTTTCTTAGGGGAGTGGTCCTTCAGAACTGAACGTGAATCGAACATAAGATCTCTGCTTTCAAGGCTCCTGAGCTAACCCCTTGGGGTTTAAGGTTTGACAGTTTTAATAGGGCGGATTTTATCAAGGGGAGTTTGTCCTGTCACCTCATATCCTAAAATATGATACATGATCATGTAAAAAAGAAATAGGGATGCTAAAAACAAAGTTGAGGCCTTTTTAGTACATTTCTTCTATTTGCTTGGATTGACTTCTCAAAGTACTGTTAACCTTCTTTATTTTATTTTAGTATAGATAGATTTTATAAAGCACTATATTTTTTTTTGTTATAATAATTTAAAACAAAAAGCTAGATGGAGAGAAATTTCACAGAAATGTCCATGACAAAATTATTCTCAATTTAAGGTTTGCTCATTCATGAAGCATGTGTGTCTTGTGTTCGCACAAATGACTGGGACATTTTATAGTGTCTCACAAGAATTATTCTAAATTTACATAATTGGTTAATTTCATCCACTCATTGTCATTATTGGGACATTAATGGGTTATTTGGATCCAAATTGTTTCTCTTTTCAGTTGGGTCGGGTTATCGGTTTTGAGGCCTGCTTTCTTATAAGGTCGACCTAATGGTAACCATTTACTTTGGATCTAAAGGGGTCTGGCCCCATCCAACTTGTGATAGCCTTAATGGATAGTGTTATGTGGAGAATAAAATCATTTTTCATTTTTTTAAGACTAAGGCATTTAGGCATCTTGACCTGACTAATCTTTGAAGCATTTGTAAATCTCTCTCAATCTGCACACGTTGGGTATTGAACAATGGAGAGTGATCATTTTTGTATTGAGAGGGACTTGATCTCAAAATTTTTCACAAACAAAGACATGTTTTGATCACCAAGTTTCTTTCCAATTTAAATCTGAGGTGTGTTTTTTGGTTTTAATGGAGAAAAATGGCCGGTTTTTTTTTTTTCTTTTTGAAGAGAATCAACTCATCTTATTTGAATGAGCAATTGTAGGAGAAATGTACTGTCCACAAGAGAGAATTCAAAATAATTACTTGGGTTTACCTAATTTTAGAGAGTCCCATCTTCTTCACCAATATTTCTCATCATTCTCTCTCAATTGATGCTCAATGGTTGCCTCAAATTGGCAATCACAAGGAACCTGTGGTGCGGTGTAGGAAGCAACCTTTTAGCTGTTAATAGTTCTCAAAGTTCTACACTAAAGAAGCATCCTAGCAAGGTAATTTGAAGGGTAGGACAGCTTAAAATATGTAATGGTAATCCCAAGGAAAAGTCATGTCCATCTTAATTTGTCTAGACAATTGCAACCCATCAAAGTAGTAGGTTTTCATGTGTAATTGATGGGATTCTTTTGTTCATTTGTTCTTAGATTTTATTTACAAGGGATCATTCTGGAGACATGATAATAACATCAAATCTTGCTCTCTGATCCTCTTTTTTTTAATGCAGGTGGAGATCTAAGGCCTAACAGTACTAGCAAGGTCTTGGATGTTACAATTTATCAGTTGTTACATTTTTAAAATACAAAACATAGTAAAAAAAGTTTATCAAATGGGCTAAGGGAATTAAGCGTTCATTCTTGGAGGTCTCTTTCTTACATATCAAGTGATCGGCTAATAGTGTGACGGATTTTTTTTTCTAAAAATGGCGTGTAAGGGCTGATCTGGGGAGTTTTCTATTTATCAGGAGGATACTTGCTTTTGTTTAGTTTCCTTTTTGGATATTTTGCTTGTGATTTGGTCTTATCTCTATTGGACCTTCTTTCTTGTTTTGCTTTACTTTGTATTTGTTCTCTTGCATCTTGTACTTGCTTTTAATGAATTTTCTTCTTTACCGCTCAAAAAAAAAAAAAAATTACAAAATATAGTAGCCGGGAAACGAAAGTAGAAATTATACTTTTGTATCTTAATTATAATTCCTCACCAAAAAAATAACATAAGTTTCATTCTCATGTCCGATGAAAAAGGTGAGACTTGTAAAGGGAATCGGGAAAAATGCGGTCTCTGGCTTCATATGTTGTCGAGATTCTCCAATGAGACATGTCGTTTAATGGGTCTTGGGCCCACATATATGAGTAGGTTACATATGAAGTTTCACTTCAATCTGATCATTTCATCTCTTGATTTTAAACTTTTAAAAATCAATGACCCTATATTCATCAAAATTTAAATGCGAAGATTATATAGTTTGAAGTATTGATTGATAGTGAAACTTTATATACTCTATATCCATGCAATCACCTATCAAATAAATCTAATTATGTGAGAATTTATTATTAATAAGAATTCTCATTTTTTAGTTTAACTAGAGAATTCTTTTACGTTTCTCTAGTTGAAGTTAAAAAAAAAAAATCATCCATCTAATTCAATTATGAACAACAGAATAAAATGATGTCCGAGTCAATGTCCTAATTTTATGTTTAACTCAGAAGAGGTCAAATTAGGGGTGAAACTTGGGTCGGATTTTGGCCCGAACCCGTATGACCAGACCCAAAAATCATGCGGGTTGGATTATGAAAGCTAGGTCAGCGGGTCAGGTCGGGTTGAGAAGCTAGAATCACATTGAATTTTGGTTGGGTTGGGTTGAGAGATTTTTACGTTAACTCAACCCGACCCGGTAAAAAGTAGGCTAAAATAGGTTCAAAATGCGGGTCGGGTTTTGTGTTGAGTCGGGTTATAATTCGGGTCTCGTCAGGTCAAGATGTCTAAGTCAGGTCGGGTCGAGTTGGATTTTAAAAAAACTGTTCCAGGCCCGATTTCAGCCCTAGGTCAAATCCAAAGGATGAAAGTTGAAAAAGAAAAAAAGAAAAGTAGAAAAAAAGAAAAGAAAGACAAGACACTTTATTCATTCAACCCTTCTTCTCTATGTTAGAAATTAGATGTTGGAGATGTGGACTGTTGAAGTCATGGATCTCCTCATTAGTTTATGATGTTAAAACATGGTTTAATGAAAAATTCTCTCTCTCTCTCTCTCTCTCTCATGAAGAAATTTCTTTATCTGTATTGATCTTTTTTACCTTTTTTTACTTTATATGTATTAGCAACCATACGTAAAGAATAGGATCTGTGCTACATATATTAAGTATGATTGAGTCTGACAACGCGACAACTAAACTTGCCTGGTCGTAAAGGAGAAGAAGATGAAAGCAAAGAATAAAAGTGAGATGTGCATGCCGGCCCATGTGGAGGCAATGCCACTAGGTATATTTCTACCTGAAAATCTCTTCATCTTTTTATGAAAAATGGTGAATAGACAGGCAACTCAGATTTTTATTTTCTTTTGAGGTTTTATTATCATAATAAATAAAGAATAAATGATTTCTTATTAGATTTTATTTGAAATCCATGCATTCATGAATGAGAAATTGTACAATAGAGGTACTTAGGTTGGAGTGATTATGAGGAACCCACTTCAAAAAGTGGGTGTCTTGAGTTCGATTTCCACTTCACTCCAAAGAACAACTCTCCGTAAGAAGGCTTGTATATGCTTCGAGAATTAATCGGGTGCTCCAAGAGGCCTGAACACCTTGGTCATAAAAAAAATTGTAAGATGTAGATGTTACGACAAAACATCCAACGTCAACTTAAGTTTTGTGTTTCTAGAAATTGCGTTTTGTAACAGAGAAACACGAGATCTCAATATTCATTTATGTGTCAAAATCCAACAACTACGAAAACTATTCACCATTGATTTGAAATATAAGGTCGAGTTTCAAGAAAGTAATGAACTTCCACATGAATCCAAGTCAATTTCACAGCAACATTGACCTCCTCATATCGTCATTTATTTTAAGTTATGCTTTCAATATTGTCTGTAGCAATACCCTTTTTAAATCCATTTTTTCTAAATTTTATTTAGTTTGAAACTATTCCCCTAATCACATCAAGAGTGGGCTTTAAAATTTAGAAAAAAACAAGTTGTGATAACTTTTTGAGATCTAAGATCTTTGACAATCAAACTTTAGTGGTGAGTAAAGCCACAATAAGATTCAAGATTTAGATTTTTGGGCATTATTGTCTGAGTGGGGATATTAGAGTCCACACCGAAGTGAAATGTACAGTGAAACCTTGGTAATGAACTCTCACATTCCTGTTGAGGCACTTGTGGCCAATCAGGTTGACAACATCATCTTCCTCTTTTTCAGTCTTTTGGCCCATTACCTTTAAAATCAAATCATTCAAGGATTGTTTGGTCTTTAAGAGTTAAAGCAACTGACCCACCAAAAAAACATTCAAGGATAGAAACAGAGGAATTAGGGCAATGAATGAATGGGAAGTTGAAGGTGAGTAAGACAACTATTGATGAATGAATGAGTGAAACAAGGAAAAAGAAGAAGTGATAGTAGTGCGGCAAATCGCTTGTAGTAGTTGGAGATCCATGTCCATGCATGTTGGGTCTGTCCTTGTCAAAGTCAAGTGTTTGGGGAACTCTCTGTATGCTCCACTTTTTTATTGCAAGTCATGACACGCACTTTTTTTTTTGCAGGAGTTGCTTTCTCCAATCTTACTGTGTCTATTCATGTAATCTCATCACTACTTGCTTTATTCTTCCATTATCAAATATCTCAACTCTCCCCCATCTCTCTCTCTCATCATCATCTTCTTATTTACCTATTTTATTTATATCTTTAAGTAAAATAGACGGTGAAGATAGGAAGTGGAAGTCCTTAATTCAATTCACGCTCTACTTCAAAGGGTCACTTTCTTGGAGTTATTTAGTGTATGTGGATAAAAAGACTTATAAATGTCCCAAGGATTAATTAAGTATTCTAAAAGACCAGGACATCTTGATCATAAAAATAGACTTTTGTGGGTTCTAGTGCGATGAGTCTTAGTGGTTCCTCTGTGTTGGATTCCAAAGGGGGGTTGTATAGGAAATTTGGCTCACTTGTGGGATTTCATGTATTTGGGATTTTGAGGGAGGTATCCATATAGGGTGTTTTAAGATAATTAGCCATTTAAGAAGGTGTGCATGTATGTGAGAAGAACTAGGGGGTGAGCTCTTTTGTGAACGAAGAGATCAATTCACTTGACAGGAAAAAAAATGTCAGCAGTGTGGATTTTAGTTGAAGTGATGTCAAAATCACTTTTAAGGGTCTGGATCAATTTACAGTTTAATCACCACAAAATGGATCTCATGATCAAGAGGGCTAATTGGAAATGAAAAGTTCTATTTAAAAAATAGGGCATCATCAGTCACTGAAAGCTGTATGTCAAAAATCCAGCCAATGCAATTTAGAAGTGTTGGCCCAACGGTTGAGAATCTGTCTCACGAAGTAGGAGTCTTTTCTTCAATTCATGTTTAACTCTAAGGGACTACTCTCGTAGCTTTACTTGGTGTGTGTGCAGATAGAGAAATTTTCACATATCCTGAATGATTAGTGAGGTGAGACGTCTGGACACCTTCGATCATTAAAAAAAATAAACAGCCAATGCTCATTCGCTCATCTGGAGAATCATATCTAGAATCACATTCTTTTTCTTTAAAAAAATAATTGTATTATTTCTTATAAAAAATAATCTTAAGCAGGCTTTTAGCTAATAATAGGCCCCCCCCTCTAATATAAAATGATGGTGTAGGATTTCCAACATTAAATGGAGTCATCCACTTTAGATGTCGGTTCGGGCCCATGATTTCCTTTTGTTTCTGCGCATAAATATGTTCAAAATCAGTGGTTGATCCTCTAATTCGGGCTATCTTTTTCTCCGTATCAAAGTAGATCTTCAGTGAAACTTTTATATAAAGTTTTGGGATGGCAATGGAAAAATAATAATTTAGCAATATTTTTTCCTTCATTTTATTGTTCTTTCTTATTATATAGGAGTAATTTTTTAAAATAATATGGGTATCTCTATCATTATCACAAATACCGCTTTTGAGATATTATCTGCTATCGATAATATCGAGATATTTTAAAATTTTAGATTTTTATCGGAATATGATTGGAAAAAGCTTGTAGAAAATATAATATTTAAAAATCAATGAAATATAGTTAATACATATAACTAAAAATAAAATTTAAAATTAAAATAACCATTAATAAACTATGATTAAAGTACAAATATACTATAAAAAATAAATTACTTTCATAATTATTTAATAAAATAAAATATAATTCGTTATTTAACATTTCTCGAATTATAAAATGTCATTCAATACCATATTTTTAAATACCATCGTTGAAGTTATCAAAAAAAAAACTAAATTATTTACGGTTATAACTTCAAAATTTTAACGAGCATTTAATATCAGATTTTGACGATAATAACGGAAGAAGTGGTAAAATCCTGATATTAACGAAAAATAATAATTTCCCTAATGTTATTATTAAAAAAATGGGTATTTTTTTATATTTGATCCTACACCATATTAGAAGTAAGACTAATCTCCACACCATGCTTTGTGTTGAGACTTGAGAACCTCCATTCCTATGTGTTCAAAATGGTCAAGGTGGGTTTACGTAAATGGGTCCAAGATATGGGCTTGGTTATGGTTAAGGCCCATTGAACTTTGAAAAATAAGCATTTGAGGTTCAGTGTCAAACCCACAAATAATTAAGCTAGGGTTTTGCTTATTTATGGGCCGATTAGTTTGTCTACTTGATTTAATGACCATTTGATTTTTTTTGAATTGATAAAGGGTTTATTTGGATTTACTTAAGACTATTTATTAGGTCTATCTGGGATGGAACCATTTGGGTTGGAAATGGACGATTTGGGTTTGAGTGGACCATTTAGGGGTCCATTTAGGTTGGATTTGGGTAGACCCTTTGGTGGTTTATCTTGGTAAGGTCAGACCATTTCATGGGTCCATTCAGATTTTAGAATGGACCATATTTAGTAGGACCATTTTCTTTTGGGTGGACTAATTAATGGGTCCATCGGAGTCAATCTAGACCATTATGTTGATCCTATTCCAGCTTGTCTACATCATTTGGTTGGGTCCATTTGGATTTGGATGGACCATTTAGTACATTTCAAAATTGGGTCGACCATTTGGATTCGAGTGGATCATTTAGTAAATGCATTTGGATTGTGTGAATCCTTTGATGGATCTATTTGGATGGGCTATTTAAATGATCCTGTTAGAATTGAATTTGATAAATTTATTTGATCCATTCGGATTGGTTGGAGTGTTGGACTTGGCCTATTTGAATTCTATTTTGATAGTTAGTCATGTGTTTAAATATTATTGGTTCATATTTCAATCTATAAAGAAAATTTATTATTTCTGATCATAATAATTAATAAAGTCATGTGTTGCATTTGTAAAAAATTGAAATTTAAAAAAAAATATTTTTCAAAGTATAGTAGGTATGTAAGACTTAAATTTTATAGTAGTCGGGTCTATTTTTCTTAACTTAAAGTTTAAAAATTTTAATAAAAACTTCTTAATTTACTTGATTCAAAATTTTAAGGAGTTAGAATTAATTTGAACTGACTGATGTTTTTAAATAAATTTGGAAAGGTTAAAATGAATTCAAACTTGTCTTCTTCAGTAAAAAAGAGACTCTAGAAAAGTTAGGACATGAGACTATATTTATAAAAAAGTATTATTATTATTATTATTATTATTATTATTACGAACTGTTACAGCTTCAATGATTGTAGGAAAAGAAAATCGAAGGCCTCATTTGATGTTGTTCAAAGTAGAAAAAGCGTTACCTTTTGTACGAATGAAGAAAGATAAAAAGATTCCGCACAGATGCAGTCCTTGCTGAAGACAAAAGATCATTACTATGCAGCTTTATTTTATGTTTTTCACCTCCATCAATATTTACTATTATTCTTCTCTTATATAATAACTTTATTAGGAAAATTTATATTTAAACATAAGTTTCATAAAAATTAGATGACTGAAATTTTATTCTTTTTAATATCTAAACTTATATGGTTAAAAGCATCGTTTGAATGACTAAATTAATTTTATTTGAGTTATATAGTTAATATCTAAACTTTTTGAGTTATTTTTCTTCCATTTAGTCCTAGTAAAATAATTTCATCTATTACTCTATAGTTTAGGATCTCATTTCTCACTTATTTAAAACCATATGACCAAAACTCGCGGCATGTGTGATTATAGATGAACAAGTTTAACTCTGATCTTTACTAGATGCGCTTTAGGTTGCGTTTAGATGGGGATAAGGGGGGAGGGGGTAAGGTGGATTACCCCTCGTTATTCTTTTTTGGTAAGAAAAGGGTGTAGATAAAAAATTCAAAATTTACTTTTCTCACTCAACTTTAAAAAACCCTTTTCAAAGAAGGGATTTTCATGGAGGTTATCTTGGGTAACTCCTCCAAAATTTAACCACATTCAAATGCAGCCTTAATTATTTCTAAAAATTTTTATGTTAAAATTTGCAAAAGCTCTCGATAATCCACAGTTTGAAAAGGCTAAGGCAGCTGACTCTCAATAATCCATAAAAGAATTGGCAGGAATTATATTAGATTATTTTTTTATTTATAATTGTAATTTATATGAATAAGACATTTTTATGAAAATAAAGTTATTAAATTTTTTACATTTTTTGTGTTTGTGTTTGACAATTTACATTTTATAATTATTTATATATTATATATTTAAAGTCATTATTAATAGTTAATTAATTAATTCTATCTATAACATTATGCTGATGTCATAAATTTGCCTGAGTTTGACCACTTTTAAACTTCAGTTGAACTCTTAGACCTAGGCTGCATTTGGATGAAAGTAAATTTTACAGGGGTAAGTAACAGTGATGAATAAGAGCACCATTTGCTTCAAAGAGGTCTTCAAGATGAGAGTCGAGAGGTAAAATTGAGATTTATTATCTTTATCTTTTATTAACCAAACAATAATAATGAAGGATAACACCTCATTTCTCTTAAACTCGTCTCGTCCAAACGCAACTCTAATATTCTCTTGAGGTGATTTGATCATTAATTTTAAAAATTAATTTGGAATATGCCAAAAGTTGGGTTTCGTTTGTGTATGATTTAGTTCCATGATTTGATCTTCTAATAAAATATTGATGAATATTTAAAGTATGAGATGGATGTAATTGAATATGATACGATTTTCTTAAAAAAGATTGATACCTTCTATTTAGAAAGGCCATTAACCAATAAAAGTATAAAACATTGAATGTAATCCCATATTGGGAAACCATGCACAAGTTCTCTTGAAAACTTTACTTTTCCACATTAAAGGTAAGGAAACTTTCTGACTAATCTTTTAGACCTCACTTTGAAGGAAGCAATTAAAGTAAATTCGAACTAAGGTGAAAGCACGTGATTCTTTGTTTTCTTTAAATCATGTTAGCATCTCCTTTAAAAAGAAGGTTTAAATTATTTTTTATTTATTTAAGTGTTACTCAATATTAAATATCTAAAGGAAGAACTAAAGGTTTTTATTTTTATGAACAAGATGTCTGATTAGAAAGTCTCTCTATCCACATAAGCTAGGTAAATTTATGGGAGTGACTCTTTGGAGTGGAGTGAGAATATGTGATACCCTGCACCAGTACTACTGATGTGGGAGTCCCACATCGGTAGTGAAGGAAATGAAACGAGTGTTTATATGAGGCCCAGGCTCAAAAGCAAAACCGTGCGGTCTCACTTGTATGCGAGGTCCAAAACGGACAATATCACACCAAGTCAAGCCCTAAAGCCCTGTATTCGGGTCGGGTCATTATAGAATAAAATCAGGATTCTTATTTTCTGAATTGGGTTCTTTGTCATCACTCCAACTCCTTTAAATTGAAGAACCAAAGGGTTTGATAAGCTATCCCTCCAAGGTTCGGAGATCTTCTCCCCTTGATCACTTGATTTCATCCCATTTCATGTTTGGTTTGGCCTACACCTTAAGTTAAGCCTTACTATGCATGTGGTAAGTTATGGATAAATCTCAACATCCTCTTCTATAGACAAAAAAGTAATAATCATTTTAAGAGTTATTTTATCCTATTTATTTGATGTTTAACTATATAATTGAATTTAACAAATTATTTTATATAAATTAAGTACAAATCTAACCCTTGTATAACTCTAGTCAGTAAATTTTTTGATTAAACAATAAACTCTTATCCATTATACTTTAAACTATTCTAACTTCATGTCCTAACTTCCTCCAAAAAATTTCAAATCCTCACTTGTCAAAAGGACAAAGACACCCTTTGTCTTCTTGTTTGGCATTTTATCTTTCAAAATCTCTTAAATGGTAAACATGATATAAAATGGAAGAGAGAGAAACTTATGTAAAAGACCTTTCGCAATGATAATTATCCTCTAAAATTTTAACAGAGAAACTCTCTGGACAAAATGGATTGGAATAATCATAATTTTATAAGATACATCACGAAAAATCAATAGCTTAAAATAATCAAAATTTCAAAATATAAGATTATATGACTAGCATGATTGTATAAAATTGTAATTTTATTCAACTGATTTATTTTCATTATCTACATTCTCTTTCAAAGAAGTCAACCTTATTAAAGATTAAAAAATACAGTCTCTAATCTAAGAGATTTTTTACAACATCCCACTAGCTCTTTGTGTTATTCAAAGAGAAGGGAGACCTAAATAAATATTTTTTTTTGGAAAGAATGAAGAGGCAAAGGAGAAGAGGGAGGAAAGAGAAATTATCCATTTAGAACTTTAGATCATTTTCTCAAGGCTTATAGAAAATGAGTTGGTTTGGTAGCAACAAAATTCAACTTGAAAAACTATTCTAATTATAATTATAAAGGTTAAAATGTTTTAATCATTTATAAGCCTGAAGCTTAATCCACCGAACATCATATCTTCAAGTAAGTTTAAATTGAATATAAATATTACAATATTAGCTGATATCGACCGTTTTTGTAAAAAAAAATATTTTTTTCGACCCTAGATGAGCATGAAGAAGAGAAGGAGTGTAATATATACCTTATCAAAAGTTAGTAATTCAATTTAAAGTAAAAAATAAACTATTCACAATGGATAATTACTCACGAAGGATACATGGAATTAGGAGTGAAACTTGGCCAAGTTTTAACTCGACCCACATGAGGCGACTCGAGGAATTAGTGACCGGGTTATGTATTTGTGAATTTAGAGTTGGGTAGGGTTGAGAAAAAAAACCTACATGAAATTCGGGTTAGATAAAAAAATCTAGAATTAACTCAATCGGACCTAAATTAACCCGATATGATCCGAGTTTCAGAAAATATAAAAAAACCTGATGCCGATTTTTTCCCCAAATTTAGACTGCAAACGCTCGGGCTATCGGGCTAGTAACTCAACTCAAGTCGGACTCAATAATTTTTTATATGAATTGAATTAAATTTATTAAAATCCGTCCAAATTGGCTCGAGTTTCAGGAAATAAAAAAAAACTTGATGTTGATTTCTCTCTCCAAATTTAGACTAAAAGGGAGTCGTGCTGTCATCGAACAACTCGGGTTGGATTGGGCTAGCAACTTGAGTTGAGTTGGACTCAATAATTTTTTATATGAGTTTGATTAAATTTATTAAAATCCTACTCAACTAAGCACGAGTTTCTAATTTTTTTTTTAAATAAAAGAAAGATTCGGAGGAGAGTAAGGGAGAGAAGAGGAGGTGAGAGAAGGAAAGAGGGCACGGTCGTTGTCCTTAGCGATGGCGGCTGGCAAAGGAAGAGGGCAAAGGAAGAGGGCCTCACACATGGTCTCTTTGCGTCCTTTCCCCTCTCTCTCTCTCTCTGTTTTTTTTTTTTAAGATATCATCGGAAGAATGTCTCTGCACTTCTGGACAGAGCCTAAGACAATTTCCCCTATTTCCTCTTATACTCTTTCTTCATCTTCTTCTTCTTCTCTCTCTCTCTTACAATAATGAGTGGTGGAAGTAGAGAGAAGAGAACCCAGTTGGCCAGTTAGTGTTACTACTAGTGCTCAATCCTCATACAGGTATAAAGATGGCAACATCCATGTATTATTATTTGCCTGGATCTTCACTTTGGTACAAGTGGGTACCACTCACATCCGTAATCCTGGATATTGATATGGTCGACCCTACCGTCTGCACCAACCTCGTTCTCTTTCTATTTCTTCTCATTTGGGTTTTTTCCCTTTTTTTATATCATCGAATAAATAAATGTACGGGTATCACCAGTAAATGTTTTACACTCGATTTTCTGTGGTTTTTCACACGTAAATTTAAAAAAAAAAAAAATTGAAAAATGATTGTATAAATTTAAAGAAGGTTAAAATTTAGGCAGATGCTCTTATCAGAATTTTGCTAGAGCATGTAATTTATAGAATTTTCATAAATCCAAACTTCAGAAAAATACATGCATTATTTCTCAACATTTTTTCACCTAGTCTGTCATATACTGATATTCTATATCTCCCTTTAGACATTTTGCCAAAAATATTCGCCTCTTAGTAATATTTTTGCAATATAGTCATTTCATATTAATTAATTAGATCAATAACTTGGAAGAAAATTACTCCAATTCATTTTTCTGGTATTTTTTCCTACTTTTTCTTTTCTTTTTTAAATATTTGAAAGTCTTGATTTCGTGACTTGAAAATCTCATTTTGATGTTTAAATGTCTGGTAAATAATGATATAATTATATAGAAATGAAACCCATAATTTTTTGAATTTTCTATAATTTTTCCGATGGTAGAGAGAAAAACCATAACAACAATTTACCGGCGATACGAGTGTAATGATCGTCCATATCGTAGATATGCATTTTTAACTCCAATTTTGAATTTATCTTAGTTTACATAATTTTGTGTGCATTCATCTTAAAACCCACATGAAACTTGGATCATGTCGAATTGAGAAATTTAAATTCAATCCGACCTGACCCGAATGTTTCAAGTTATAACACAACACTTGGGTTAAGTCGAGTTAGAAATTCGGGTCGAGTAACTCATGTCAGCAATTAGAGTCAGTCAAGTAAAGTTTTACAAATTTTAGTATGAGTTGAATTGAATTTATTGAAATCTGACTTGACCCAGTTCAAATTGAAGACGTGTCATATATTATGCCAAAAGTTGGGCGGTCCGTTCCTTTGACATGCCATCTCATAATAGAAGTGTATTTAAGCACATTTTGATAAAAACTTCAAAAATAAGAACAAAACAACGACATGTGACACTCACTTTATGTTGAAAACTACTGCCTCAACAACCTTCCTACGATAGGTGATAAGGTCCCTTACATTTCGTGCAGCCATCAGCCTATGGTTTCATGACACTCACCCTTCAATTGAATTCCATGTATTTGTCTTTTCATTTCACCTCGTCCATTCTACACTGTTCAAAGAATTAATAATTTAGAGCATCACTATCTATCATATAAAGATACTAATTAGGGCTGCAACTCGGGTTGGATTTTGGCCCGACCCGCATGACGTGACCTGAGAAACCATACCGGTTGGGTCGAGAATTTTGAGTCAGCGGATCAAGTCGGGCTGAGAAGATAAAATCCGTATGAAATTTGAGTAGGGTCGGGTTGATGATTTTATAAATTAACCCGATACGACCCGGTTAAAATTAGTCTAAAATGGGTTCAAAATGCGGGTCAGGATGGAATTCGAGATGATTCGGGTCGGGTCTGTTGTGAGATTCGGATTGAGAATTCGGGTCGGATGGGGTCGGGTTTCATATATATCAACTCGGGTCGGGTTGGGTTCTAAGGAACTCGACCCACCCGACCCAAGTTGCAACCGTAATACTATTAATAAATTCAATATAAATTTACTATTAATAAATTTAACCTTTAGTTCTGTATTCGGCATATATGGATTGAAAGATTTACACATGTTCTAAAGATTAATTAGGTAGAATGCTTGAAAAATTCAAGTAAAACGCTTGCGTACCTTTGCCTTAAAATAAATAAATAAATAAATAAGGTCAGCCATATAGACACCCAACTTTTCTTTCTTTACACACCCAAAAATGAAAATCAGATATATAGAGAAAGAAAAGTCGGATATCTATATCGCCAGCCATAAATAAATTCAACCCATCATTGGCTCTCTCACAAAAATTGGCATGTGTTTCTCATCAAACCCTATCCAATTGTGGTCCCATCATTGTTTAGATTGAATGAGAGAGATTTATAAAATTAATCAAGTTGCTTTCATCTACTTGTAAACTAGCCCATGACAAAAGGTTCAAACTCATCTTAATACAGAATTTAAAGAAAGGCTTGTCTCATTCATAAGAGAAAAAGTATACGATGGGTTCTAATTCTCACACATCATAAGGTCATAACAACTAGAGTATAGTATCATTTCCCACACACGAGTTAATTTATTCATAGCTTTTAAATATTAATATTACTTAAACATGCACCCTTTATGCTATAAGTGACACCAAAGTCACCAACCACTGCCTTGCAAGTTGCAATTAGTCCATCAAAATCCTTTCAAATCCCAACTCTAATATTAAAATGTTAGAATGATTCATGAGATATTGGCCATTATGGTTAAGATTACTCAACTACCTCTTAAGCATTATTGCAAATGGATAAAGGAGGAAAGGTTATACTTAGTTGTATTCACTCGTAAACAATTTAGGTTGCATTTAGGCGAGGGGTGAAAACGAGAGTAACCCTTGTTTACTCCCGTTTGGTAACAAAAGGAATTTGCGAGAAAATCTGTTGAAAGAGTTAATCACTTTGCTACTCTATCAAAATAAGTTTTTTTCCCTCTTATATACTTTCACTATAATTACCAAACAATACAATGGAGCCATAAGTGGATGGATTCAGGGTCTTTGAGATTTTGGTGAGCAGAAAGTTTTGACCTCATCTAATCTTTTTACCTATTGGAGGCTTGTGATTTTTTAATATAAATTAAGTGTTGAAAATCTAATTGTGTAGATCATTTAGATCGCTTCAACCTTGACTACATTTAAATCTCTAGTCTTAAATTTCTTTAATTCTAATTCATTTAGAAGCTGTTCTCTACCTATGTCATTGTAAATATGAAGATTATTATTTTTTTTTAAAAAAAGGAACTCCTCTCTAGTCATAACAGTGAGGAAGGGTCTCCAAGAAATTTTTGCATAAGATGCACTTTTCATTTTTCCTTTTCTTTTCAAAGATGAGAATCAACCCTCTTATCTCTTGCAATTCTATTAATTATTAACTTATTACTATGAGGAGTTAGATCGATGGTCAATTCTTACTCTTCTTTGTGAGAGATTTTGAGATCAAGCTCCCCTCAACTCAAGAAGAGTCACTCTCTTTAATTTTATACCCTTTACATATGCTCTAAGGATTAATCAAGTGGGGTGCTTGAAAAATTCCAAACGACACTGCTATTCATTTTTAAGTATGAAATTACCATTTCACCCTCCTGTGTTTTGATAATCCGAATGAACATTCAGTTCATTATATGTTCGTTAGGATGATTAGAACGTCCGAATAAATGATTTCATGTAAAATGAAATTGTCCAAACAAATAAACTATAAAAAAGAATTTTCAAAAAAGACATTTCTTAATTAATTTTTACAAATAAAATATCAAAATTTATCATATATGTAACGAACATACAGCTGCTTATATTATCTAATACTTTTGTTTTGGCACTACACAAACCATCGAGAGGGTGGAGCCTATGGTGTCAGAAGTGTGGGCCACTGAAAATGCAGCACGTACACAACTACAGATTTTAGAGGCCGACCATTGCAAAAGTGATGTACGGCTGGAAAGCTCTCATCCAAAAGTTGATCCATACCGTCCATTGCTGTCTCCCAATATGGCAAGTGGCCAAAAGTCTCCTTGATTTATTTTTGCACTGCCCAAAATCTTATTTTATTTGTGAGTCATACAAAACAAAAGCTCTAATCTGATTTTTCTATTGAAATTTGATTTTAAAATTATTTTTAATGAATTTTGAATTTAATATAATTAGATATAATATAAAGAAAAGTATATAACTGAAAGATGTATAAAATTTCACCTCTATCTCTTAATTTTAAACTTTTAAAAACCAATAATTAATATTCTTCAAAATTCAAATTCTAAAATTATATGATTAGAACAACCAATTGAAAATTAAACTTTAAAAACTTGATATTCATGTAATTATTTGTCACTTGCTTAACTTTACTAAAAAAGTCAACAGTACAATGTTTGCTTTTTCCAAGTCACCCAACATCCTTAAGTTTAGGCTGTCTAATGACTTTGACAATTAACATAAAGTAACTTGAAGTTTAGGCTCAATTTTCTCCAATTGTAGTTTAAAGGAAGTCTATTTTTTATTTGAACGGTTGGATTTATATTCAATTCTAATTTTTTTTTTTAAAATATGAAATTTGTAGAGTAGAAATAGCACATGAATGAGGCCCATTCCGGCGAAAACGAAGTCCAGTACCGGAACTAATTTCATTCCGTTTTTTGGTTGGATCCACAACATGGTTTTTTATACATCTTATTTAACCAGATTTTTTTGTTATTTCTAAAATCATCCTCCAAAAACTATTTTTCTAAAACTTTTAGATAAGTAGTGAATTTAAAACCAAAGTTTCGATATTTCAATTGATATGGTTGATATCTCTTAGAAGGTTAATGATATATTAGAGGGATCTTACATGCTAATGTTTTATATTGATTTTTAAATAATTTAATATTTTAAGTAACACCCAATTTTTAAAATTAAAGTTAAGATAGTACTTAGTTTTGCTTTATTATAAATTAGTTGCAACCTACACACCGTACCTTCAAGTAAAGTACCCTCTATTTTATGGACATTCACCTTTTCTATCTAATAAGTTGTCTAGAAAAAAAGTTGTCATACTTTTAACTGTATGCACGACTATAATTCATTATTGTACTATTCATTGAAAACTTAGTATAGGATAACAATCATTCCACGAGAATTTTGTATAATTTGACACGAGTTTTACTTTATTATTCATTTTGCTTTTTGAACTGGTTCGCTGAACCCTTCGCATCAGCTTGCCGTATCACTGACCACATTACTGAATTTTTTTAAAATGCTTTCGTACAGTAGTGAAAGGGTAAAATGGACAATATCTTAAATCATGTGTCTCGTTATACAAAATATCCGTACGAAAATCATTACTCCTTGGTATATGGGATTAATAATTTTGATAATAAAGAACACACCCATGAATTAATTTTCCTATCTCAATATCCTACCATACTCACACACGCCGGGCAAATATGTGGAAAGTGATCCTACCTGTTGAACGTGATTTGAAGACAAGACTTCTTATATTTTGATCGAGTTCTTAACCATCACATCAACTCCTTGGATTCCAATCTCTCGAGTTATGATCGGCAAAGATGACATTCTTTATTATAAAAAACTGTTAATATTAAAATCAATAGCCTTCATTAAATCCCACAACACACCCATTAATAAGACATTAAATCCCACCAACTAAATTATAAAAACTTGGATGCCATGGATGCCTAGAGGCCACAGAGATACAGTCCAATCCGTTGTAATAATAATTTAGAGAGAGCCAATCCCATGTTAGGAACCTACTTAGATGAGCCAATGTGTGATCACATGGCTAGGCAGAAAACAGCAAGCCAGTAGCCTTGCCAGCGTTGTATTGATCATAAACAAAACATTCTAACAAAAAGACAAATACAGGGAGGAAAGGAAATAAAAATTTTAAAAAGAAATTAAAAAAAAAAAACGAGAGAGAATTTAAAGAAGTATCCTCTGAACGTTATTGTGCCATTATCAAGAAGGACAAAATTGCTGCTAAGCGACAAGAAAGTATGTGCTTGTAATTCATACCCACATTAGCCAGAGAAAAGCAGAGAGAGAGAGAGAGTTGAGTTTCTAGTGTTGTTATGTATAGATGCGGTACACGTCTGACCAAATCGATTCACATCACAAATTGAAATCCAATGGAACTAATCCCATAATAAGCATCATCATCATATCTTCCCACTTGAAGAAGTGATTTCCCACTCAAAATTCAGATTTTCAGTTCAGAAGAGAAATGAGAACATGGAATCCTACTCTGTTCTTGTTACTGTTTAGACTGAAGGGTATGGATGGATGGCTGTTTCTGAGTTCTCTTTCTTCATGGCTAGCAGCAGAAGATGTCCTGAAAATGAGCCTGTTGTCTTTTATCTTTTTCAGTATCCCTGTCCATAGCAGACAGCTAGTCTTGGACCCATGAAAGTAACATGAACTGGTGACCCTTTTTTTTTTTCAATTTTTTTTTGGGGTTTTTTTGTTTTGATTTCTAGTCCAAAAGAGAGATGGCTACACCTGATTCTCAATCGCTAGCCGGTCGTTTTCATGAGGAGAAAGAGAGTTGATGGGGACATTGGGCACCAGTGTTGTATCTGCAGTTGGGTTTTGTCTAAGCCACTGAGAGAAGGCTTTGAGGGTGCTCATGTCTGCTCTGTAGTGTTTTTGGGTGAAATCCAAGAGAGTGGACCAAGTAAAATCTGGGTATTGCCTAGGATTCTCTCTGTCCACCAGCTTGCTTGGAGGACTCACCACTTTGTTCATCTCAGGACAGAGGAAGAAGGCCAGTGACTTTCTTGGGGTGCTGCAGTTCACCACTGCTCTGTGCAAGCAGCTCTTGAACTTCCCATTTGATAATGCCTGCAAACATCCAAACCAATACAATGTTAGGTTTTACATTGGTTCTGTGTAAACTCTAATCAGTACAGTGTATAATGTCTTTTTTTGCAACGGGAGTAGACGAGCGAAAATTGTAACAAGGGTCGGTTGTCTCTTCTTCGTTTTCTCGCCTTTAAACATAGTGGACCTGATTTGAACCCGTGAACGTATAGAAAGGGAATCACGTAAAACTTTGTCTTTGTATGTTTGATATGTGATTTGTTTTTCCATTTATCATTTGTACGTTTCAATTCCCAACATCCAAAACCTTCCGTCGTCAAAATCTTTATGCTAGAAATTCATAATTCATGTTAAACCATTCAACCTGCCATCGATTTAATTGAAATTATGATTTGTTTTTTAGTTGCTGAATAAGGAGATACAAGCGACTTTTCAAACATCTTATGCTCGAAGACATTGCCAAGAACTCAGTTCTATTTTCGGTCCACGCACTTGGAACAAAAGTCCATGTAAAATCATCTTATATTGGAGAATTTTCAGATGAAATCAAATCAGAAGAGCAGAATATACCATGAAAGTGTCGCCGATGTTGACTACGAAAGCATCTGGTCTGGGGGAGATTGAGCGCCATTCTCTGTCTACAAACACCTGCAATCCACCCACCTGATCTTGGTGGAGAATGGTTAAGGAAGTGGGGTCACAGTGAGGTCCAGTTCCTAGAGTAAGATCAGGCTTCTGGCAAGGTGGGTAGTAGTTGAGCCTCATTATAGAGTCATTCCCTTCAAAGAAATCTCTGAAATGCCTTCTTCCCACTCCTATACTCATTCCCAATAGTTCCATGATCACAAGAGACAGATTGCTCATTGCTTCACAGTACTTTTGATACACTACCCTGCAAATTTCATCCATATTAAGCTTCTTCTTCTCCATGCATATCATATCAAATCAAATTAGGAGAAAAAAAACAGAGTATGGAGCTTTACTAACCCGAATGGCCGGAAAGCTTCACCCAAGAAGTGAACGAAGTAGTCCTCTACTACTCTGGTGCCCGTCGAATTGGAATTGGTATACTTATTGTTGGGAAGTTGTGGAGAAGCGGAGTATCTGAAAGAGAGAGTCTCCTTCCACGGGAGCTTGGAAGAGAATCTTCCAGTAAAGCTGCTGGCATATCCGCAGCTGTCACCAGGCTTTCTCTGAGCTCTCTGTTTTTCCAACATGGGCATTGAGAAGAAAGCATCGACGCAGCGGTGTGCTTCTTTAAGGAGCCGAGAATCAATCCCGTGGTTGATAACTTGGAAGAAACCATGCTCTTTACACGCCTCTCCGACCAGCCTCGACGCTTCTGCAGCTGCTTCTGCGTCTCCGGATAGGAAGCCTTGAAGGTCTATGAAAGGAACAACCAGCTCTTTAGCATCCAGACATGGCTGCTCTTCTTCTGGCCAAATGAACTGGAGAGGAATGTTGGGTTCATAGCGGAGCCGGAAGGCGTCAAACACCAGTTGCTTCTCCTCCTTCCCCTCCTTCCCCTGCTTCTCCTCTGTCTTTGATCCAGTAGGGAGAAGAGAAGGTGGAGAAGGAGATAGTATTGGTGATGCATTCCTGACCATGTTTATTTTCACCATATTCCCAAGTGAATTGAAATGGGACAATTGTGTCTCTTTGAAAGATATTAGCAATAACTAGCAGATACAGTTCTTTTCTTACAGAGAGAAAAGAAGAGGAGGAAGCAGCAGCAGCAGCAGAAGAATAAAAAGAAGTTGTATTCTCTCTACTTAAGGAAGATATATAGCAAGTAACTTGAAGAAATGACTCTGGAGGGAGAGAGAGAGAGAGGAAGTAAAATGAGGAGGAAGAGGTGAAGGAGAAGAAGGGAGAAGGAGAGGAAGAAGTTGAAGGGTGAGAGAAGGGAAAAGCCAAGGCCGTCCCTTGGAAACGTCGGTGAACAAAAATTGGAATCTTGAATGGATTCACCCTCTCGTCATATGTTGTGGCTTCAACCCGACTTCCAATCTCCCCCTTTTATACACTCTTTTCTCTCTCTCTCTCTCTCTTCAATAAACTCCATTACAAATACAAACTCTATAACATTATTATCTTTGGTGTCCATCCATGCTTCGAGTTCAAACTAAAGTGCAGGTTTCATATTGATATCCTTTGGAAAAAAGAAAAAAAATTATATCTTGAAATTTTAAATTTCTAATTATGAATGTTGGATATATAAGATATGTTAAGACTCGGCTTCCAGTTTAAAAGACTAATTTCATAGGTGGAACAACACAGTATCATTTATGTGATACCTTGCTCCTTTATGAACACACCATCGATGTGGGAAGTCCCACATCGGTAGTGGAGGTTAAGGAGTGGGGGTTTATTTGAAGTCACCCCCTTAATTCTTGTGTGGCGCGTTTTGGGCCGGGCCATGTGGGCCTGGGCCCAAGGGCAAATCCGTGCAGTCTTACTTGTGTGTGAGGCCCAGAGCGGACAATATCACACTGAGTTAGACCCTAAGCCCTGTATTCGGGTCGAGTCATTACAATATAACTCCTTAGTTTTCTCCTCTCACAACTGATGTGGAACTCTCGTTCACATCGCAACAATCCCCTCCCTCGAACGAGGCTCTCCAGTAGATAGAACGTTACCAATCATTCTATTCAGTTAGGGGATACCTGAACTCACATGCTGTGGCTTGAGGACCTAGCTCTGATATCACTATTAGGATTGAACTTTCAACCCAAAAGACTAACGACTAATCTAATAGATGGAGTAATCCAGTCTTAAATAAGTCCTTAGTTTTACCTCTCATAACTAATGTGAGACTCTCGTTCACATCCCAACAAGGTATAGATTATTATGGTTACATCACTTATACTTTATCATTTATCAATTTAATTAGAAGATGCAGATTTCAATAACTTCTAACATGCCGCTAATCTAATATTCTAAAAGGGTTTTCATTTCCCATTTTAAAATGATAGATAAGAGTGCCATCAAATAACAAAGACAACCACTTATCCATGATCCAAAATACGTGAGAAAATTGGGTTATTAATTTTTTTTGGATAATATGGATATCTCCATCTCAAAATGGAGGTGAGACTTATCCCACAAATACACGAAATCACCCATAAATCTTGTGTATCAAGTAAGTCTATGAGAAGTTGAACTCAAGACCTCTAATCTAATCCTATTAAGTTTTTTTTTAAATGGATAACTAATTATATCTTATTATTTTATTTTATTTTATTTATTTATTTCAAATAAAGAATTGTTGTTATTATGACTTTAAAGTGCAAATTGCAATTGTTGATATTAAGATGAAAGCTAGACTCCAAGGCTGTGTTTGGATGAGGGGTAAATTTTAAAGGGGTTACCTCTGAGTAGGGGTCACCCTTGAATAGGGATCGAAGAGGGATCACCCTTGATCAGAAGTTACCCTTATCTTGTTTGGTAATTGCATTGATAAAGTAAAAAATCTTGTTTGGTAACAATAAACAGGGTAACCTGATATATTAACAATTTTATTAGAATTAATATTTTTTTATTAAATTCAATATTATAAAAAAATAAAAAATAAAATTTTATAAAACATAATTCTTAAATAATATTCATAAATTAAAAAATATTTTAAATATTTTTGCTCCATAAGTGCAAAGAGGGGTAATATATTAACAATTTTATTAAATTCATATAATATAAAAAATAATAAAACATGATTATTAAATAATACTCATCAATTAAAAAATATTTTAAAATAGTTTTGCTCCATAGGTGCAAAGAAGGGGGTAAAGAGGGGTAATATATTAACAACTTTATTAGAATAGATAATTTTATTAAATTCATAAAATATAAAAAATAATAAAACATAATTATTAAATAATATTCATCATATAAAAAATATTTTAAAAATACTTTTGCTCTATAGGTGCAAAGAGGGGTAACGAAGGGTAAAGAGTGTTTAGAGGGGTAAAGAAGATTTATAGGGGGTAAAGAAGGATAACATGTGCAAAGAGGAGTAAAGAAGGGTAAACAGGGGTAAATAAAGGTGATAGGTGCAAAGAAGGGTAAAGGAAGTAAAGAAGGGTAAAAAGGGTTTAGAGAGGTAAAGAAGGGTAATAGGTGTAAAGAGGGATGAAGTGAGGTAAAGAAGGATAAAGAGGGTTTAAAGGGGGTAAAGAAGGGTAATATATTAACAATTTTTATTAAATTTATATAATATAAAAAATAAAAATAAAATATTATGAAACAGAATTAATCAATAATATTCATCAATTAAAATATTTTAAAATATTTTTGCTCTATAGATGCGGATAAAGGGGTGTAAAGAAAGGAAAAGAGGGGTAAAGGTTTTATAAAAAAAACCCATGCTCCAAAGGATTTTCAAAAAAGGAGGGAAAGGGGTAAAATTTTGAATTTTGACCTTCACTCCTCCATTATCAAACAAGGATAAAGGGGGTAACTCCCCTTACCCGCCATCCAAACGCAGCCCAAATGAGTGATTCAACGAAACTGTAGAGCAATCATAATAAAAATCGAATGTTTGGTTACTTACTTTAAGTTCTCCCGTTTTGTAGGCATTAACCAAATCATTAGATTTTATTCCTTCCCAAGGATTTATTTATTATTTTTTTGCCTGGGCTGTCGACGTGGGATCATTCTATCTCTGATCTGGAGATACCAATGAGGACTCAATGATCTGTGCCATCTTTTTATTTTTCCATACAAATTGTTTGAAGATGAGTCATGATGCAGAAATGATTGTAGATGATTGTTTTGATCGTCTTTTTATTTTAAAAGTAAATTGAGAAGTTTTGATTTGTATTTTAATTTCGGTTTTAACCGTTAAGGTTATTATTATGTTTTAATCTTCGGAGCATGTATAAGTCTCCCTATTCATATACCGGATAACTGTACGAAGATTTGTCATTTGAGATAGAGCGAGAATCGAATTCAAAACTCTCAATTTTTAAAGTGGATTTTTGGATTTTACTCTAACTCTTTTGCATTTAAGATCATTATTACGTGATATCAACAATACTTATGATGCGAACATTTTAATTAAGGCTAATTGAGAATTATCTCTTTTTTTTTAAGGGTTTTTGAGAAGAAGAACAACACATCAATAAGAGTTGAGCTCGTGAGTGGAAATGCAACTAGGGTTGAGCTTTTAATGGCTCTTACATCTAAAAGAAATATTTCAAAAGAATCTCTTTTCTCATATATTTTGAAATAACTTCTATTATTTTCTAAGTTATACCAACACCTTTGTTATATCCATTTAAATATATATTATATACTATTGAGATTCATCAATGATTTCTCACGTATTCTCTGAAGTTTGACTTGAAAGTCTACAGTATAAATTTGGAGTTGGACAATATGATATAGAATAAAGGGTCATATTTTCCGCATTTTTCCATTTGTGAAATCCCTTAACACCTACTCCTATAAAATTTCATGTAATATTTAAGATAAATTTGGATGATCTAACTATGGGTTCAAAAAAATATTGAAATTTGAATATATTCAATATATATATATATATATAGATGATATTCCACCTTTAAACCATTAGATGATTCATCATTCATATGAGTGAGAAAATAAAGTAGCTATAGAGATTGAGGGGAACCAATCCTATTTCCCCATAATATTTGCTATCTTGAGGGACCCATCTTTCTCTTTATTGTGCACTCATCAGACATTTGTGTTTGAAAAAACTGTGGAAAGAAGAAACACAAACAGAGAACTCAATGAATCATTTATTCTCCACATTCTACACCCCACTTCGACCAAATATGAATAAAGCAATGGTAGGCCCACAAAGCGTCAACCTAAAGTTGACATACTACCACCAAATTTCCAAAGTTGGATATTATTGGATGCCAAGAATTTTATAAAAGAGTTATTCATCATAAATTAAATAAATCATATAATTTATTTTGGATGGAGTTTATATTTATTATGTTAGAATGGATGAGTGGATTATGCTCTTTACCATTTTTATACATTCTTTTGTGATCGAAGATGTCCCGATATCTCATCTGACTAATTATTTAAAGCATCTGAAAATCTCTCTATCTGCATTATGCTCAAGTTGTGCAAACGCTATAAAAATACTAGATTTATGTAACTTGTTTGAGTATATTTTAATTTATGTGGGATAGATCTTCAGTATAAGAATAAATTGGTTGAAAAAGGTATTTATTTAGATAGGATTTAGCAATAGTTTTGAAGGTCATTAGGATTGAACAATTTCTAACATTTGGACCAAATCCAAAAATAAGCATTATTTAAAAGAACTTAAACTTATGATGTGATCCATGAAGATGCTAAAGTTATAGACAGTAGTACTACAATCATAGTAGAACTCGAATTTTTCTTTTTAATAACATGGGTTTCTCTACTTCATATTGGAAGCAAGATTGATCTCATAGATACAAAACCACCCATATGTCTCGTGTATCAGATAAGTTTGAGAAGAGTCAAATGGAAGACTTCAAATCTAATCTTAGAAATTTAAGCATATTAAGCAACTCAAGCTGATTAACTTGAAGAAATGAGAATGTTTTTTTACGACGAAGAAATTTATGACCCCATCTCTCTTCTGGCTTTGAAGACATTGAGTAAAACTCACTCTGGATGCCGGGTTTAGAGACATGCCTCCTCTTAAATTGAGCTGCTTGATTGAGACTTTGCAAGATCGGCCACTGCCTCCTCCTCCTCCTCCTTCTTGAACAAGACCCTGTCTAACAAATTCAGCATCTTCCTCGTCGCCGGTTCGAGCGTCTCCTTTAGCAATGTAGACACGTGGAGAGCCTTTCTCAGTGAGAAGAGTCTCCACAATATTGACCATCTTGGCCAACTGGTGAAAAGTCAGAGAACATTAGTTAAAAGGTCTTCCTCAGAGATTTTTATCTCCAACTTTGTTGTAAGAATCTATAGCAAGAAAGGTGATCATCGAACTTTTCAGTTGCTTTTTGTGTACAACATCCAAACACTTTACACAGGATATTTAATCATGTAGAATTGATTGCAAATAGCATGCTGTAATTCTTCCCAAGACGAAAAGAAAGATGGAGGAAGTTTAATAAACCATTCAAAAGCAAACCCTTTTTAGGATAAAGGGAATTCTTCATGAGAAGTTTTTTTTGTTCTCGAGTAGAAATGCATAAATGACCTTAAAATGGTAATCTAAAGGAATTAGAGTAATAGTCATGAACTCATCTCAAAAAGTGAGTCGGGAGTTCGATTTCCATTTCATTCAGAGAGTCACTCGTTAGAGTCACTCCCTCAAAATGACGAAATAGATATTGGGATAAGGAAAGTGAGGTCTCTACAGCAAGGAATATGGTTCATTGTTAATGCCAGGAGGGAATGGAAGGTGGAAGATGGAGCTAGACCCAATGGTTCTACTAGGAGCATTCTAAAATTATAAGGTTGATACAACTGAGCAGACCCAGTTTTGGATAAAGGGTGCTCAGGTGGAGGTGAAGATGACGGATGTACATGAGCCATTGGATTTTCAAAAGAAATACATCTACTAATTTGCCTTGTTTTTATTTTTTTTTACCGAAAGTGTTCCAAGTGTCTCACTTGTAGAAGATTTTATCCAACTAATCTTTCAGGACATGTGCACACCTCCCTACATACATATATCGGATTCAAGCATGAGAAATAACCCCACGAAGAGTGGCCCAAAGGAATTTAAATATAAATTAAACTTAAGACCTCTCTTCATAAAACAAACTTTTTTAATTCAATTTACCTTGTTATTGAACAACTAAGGGGAAACTTCGTATAATTGTGAATGTGCTTTTGCAATTGAGCTTTTGCATACATATGTATGTATGTGCTTTTGCAATTGAAATTTCTTAGTTCTTTCATGTCGAGGGATTTATTCTATGGTATTTCCAATTGAGCTTTTGCATACATATGTATGTGCTTGAAGATAAGTTTTTATCCTATTAACAATATCTAGGGCTGAAATCGGGCCAAGTCGGGACGGGTTTTTTAAAAGCCCAATTCGGCTCGAGTTATTAATCCCGAATTATAACTCGACTCAATCCGAAACCCAATCCGACCCGTATTTTGAACCTACTTTAGCCTACTTTTTACAGGGTCGGTTCGGGTTTGATCGGGTCAGGTCGGGTTAAATTAAAAATCTCTCAATCCAACTTGACCCGAATTCAATGCGGGTTCTGACTTCTCAACCCGAGCCGACCCATTGACCCCACTTTCATAATCCGACCCGCATGATTTTCGGGTCGGGTCATGCTGGTTCGGGCCAAAACCCGACCCGAGTTTCAACCTTAACAATATCTAACCATTGGCAATGCTTTCTATCAAATTTTAATTTGATTTGATAACTCTAGGTATAGTTTATTAGTTCTAAAGATCAATGGCATATAAGAATTCAATCAAATTTTAATCTAATAATGAGTGTAACTTAGGGATGAGATTCATAACAGACATGCACAATAATTATGGGGAGAAATCTTAAAAAAATTTACTTTTTAGACCTTGAATCTAGGAATAGGTCTTACAAACAAATCCCCAAGTTAGCCCAACATGCACAATCTTGCATTTTAAGTGTCCTAAACATTTTTAGCCATACCTTTTCTAAGAACCATTATTTTCTCCTTTCCTAACTCTGTGAGGAACATGAAAAAAGTAGCAACTTTCTTGATCTGTTAACATTATAATTTACTTTTATGCCATGGATCTTAGGTTATCATTGAGATGTTATCAAGGGATTATCATGGATTAGGTTTTGACAAATTCAACAATGAAAATGGATCAAAATAAGTACGGTTTCTAATAACTTTCTTCAATTATCATTTCAAACTTAGATATATATTCTAATATTTATTTTATATGAGGAAAATCTCAAGTACTTGGAGCATGAACTAATATATTTATTTTTTTCATATAATTGATAAAATGATAATGTTGGAAAGAATATAGTGAGAGAAGAATGTTTCCTATAAATGAGGCCCACTAAGGTTCCACATGCTTCCTAAACTCCCGTCACACCCATCCACCCCCATGGGCTCAATTTGTCTGAACCCAATCAATGAAACCACAAAAACAAAATCAAAATAAACCCTAACCAATGTTGAAATGTAGGGTCCCACTCATCCCAAGCAAGATCTATTATTATTATCATCATCAAATAATTTTATCCCATTTATTTGATATTTTAGTTTTGCAAAAAAATGAAGTTAGATCTGATTGACATGGATCAATTTGGCCCATCTAAACCGAGATCATGAGACAGACTTAACTTAGCAAACAACCATTGTTTTAACAAAAAATTAATGGTTTCGAGGAGGAATTATTTAGTTGTCTTATATGGATTTTAAAATTGTTCCAAAATAGTTGTGATATTCTTATTGGAGTAGCATAAAGTGTGTTGAAAATGGATAAGATCGCATAGAGTGCTAGCCTTATATAAAGAGTTCCTTAAAAAATACGAATGTTTCAAATGAGATACGTAAAATGGGACGGAGGGAGTATATTTTAACAGGATTATAAGGCCAAACAATCTTTTTACCCATTTAACTAGTCTTAGTGTGTCTTACTAAAAAAGTCTCCTTAGTTAAATGGGTAAACCCAACCCGAATCAAACTCAAAAATAGGCCAAACTAATTTAATCTATTTAACAAGACCAGAAATAGACCCAAATAGAATAAGATCCTACTAAAACCCAATCCAACCCACCCCTTTATAGGGTCTAACTAGTGCATCCCACTGATGACTTTACCTTTGCCTGTAGGAAACACATACTTGTCCCTTTCATACAATCATTCATCTTAAGAAGATACTCAAAATTCAAGAAAAATTATTTGATTTGATATATGATAATGTACATTGCATGCAAAAATTAATTTATATTATAGCCTATTTACAAAAAAAGGATTGGTAGTCAAGGGCATTGTTAACTCGACTTTCTGAACATCAAGTATTAGAAGATGACCCTGATGCAGCAATCACAACCATGGACGATCCAATTCAAGATGGTGGGGCCCAATTGGATGAGATCGATGAAATTGCTCTCCAAATTTATGTAAAAGCTAATGGAGGGAAGAAAGGGCCTAATGAGTATCATAATGGACCCACTTACATCAGATTTGAAGCACATTTGAACCAGCTGGGAACCGAAGCCTGTTTGGCGCTGTTTTGGGCTTCAATAGCCCATGATTTCAGACCCATTTGCTGCAAACCAGCTGTGCATCCTAATTCCACATCAGCTTCCATGTCAATTCCTACATGGATCCCACGTGGACACCTACATGGAAGGGAATCTACTAAATATAGCAGGCTTTGGGCATTGGAGCTCCAAGAACCCCAAGAAAGCCCAATTTGTCAAGAAATCTTGCTTGGACACCCTATGGCAACGTATCGGCCAAAATATTTCGATTTTCTGAAAGACGAGATATAAGTATCGGCCAGAGAAAAAAAAAATCGGCCGAAATCTCGGTCCGACCGATTTCCCTGCCCTACTGTATGATCCTTCAGAGAGAGAGAGAGAGAGAGAGAGAGAGAGATCATGTTCAACTCAGAGCTTTCCACACCAGACTGAATCACATTTGATGCATTTTCATTGAAAGTTTTAATCCTTGTAGCAGCTTAACAATGCATTTGTAAATCTTCCAGTTTGCTTGGTACATGATAAAAATAAATACCAGTATCACAAAATCAGTTTGGATGGATGAGGCAAAACTGCAAATTTTCTGGGAAACACACTGAAACCACCATTCAGCAATCAAAACCTGGCAAACAATAGACATTTTTGCTTACAACAGGCAAATTCACCTGAATTTTTTATTTTAATATCATGGATATCCCCACACAACATCGACATTAGAGGTGAGACTAATCCCAAGTTTGCCTGAATATTTTAACCCAATCCGAAGTACAGCTATGAAAAAATTTAACAAAACCGTTTTGCTTAAAACAGGCTTATTGCTTCACCATCTCAACCATGTTTGAGTGGACGATTAACATTCCATTTTTAACATTAATTAAGAAGCCAACTAATACAAGGACAACCTAAATACGAGGAGGGAATAGGTGATGTGCCATTCACGTCTTGATAGAACTCTCATAATTAACATCGTACTGGTAATCATGCTTTATGTGATAACTGTCGGTTTCTCCCTGCCTGTAAACTCCTTCAGCTTTGAAACTGACAATGCCAGCTCTGAAACATCATCAAACAATGAGATTGATGACCATTTATATTGATGGAAATCAAAGCCCAGAACATAATAACACAGAGAAAGAGAGAGAGAGACCTATCAAAGGCTTCAATGCTGTTTGAGCATCCATGTCATGTTTAGAAACGTCTGACTCAAACTGTTCAATATAAATCCGAATGGTCGCACCAGCAGAACCAGTTCCCTGTATAGGAAAAAATGAGTTGGGATCAATAATGAACTTCACATAACCACTCCAACAATAAGTACACTTTTAAGAATATAGGCGCCCCATCCCCAAACATCAGTTTTTTTTTTCATCTGACATCCTGTGCCATAGACAGACCATGCATCACCTAAAACATCAGTTTTTTTTTTCATCTGACATCCTGTGCCATAGACAGACCATGCATCACCTACACAACGCAAAATTCCTAACCTCACAGTAGGATTTACATATTGAAAAAATAAAAAGGTTACTTGATGGATGAAGTTCCAGTAGTTGGGATGGTAAAACAGGCATGATACGTTAGGATTATCAATGTCAACAATGTTGACATCCACACTTGTCTAACAGACAAGCATCCAAGATCGTATGCATGCCATAGTAAATCCTGTCACATCCAAAAGTCAGTTACACGAGGCATACCGATAAACGAAATATAATCCTGGATCCATCTGTAAAAACAAACCGAATTCCTTGCTTGGAGACTATACTTCCATCCACCTGATAACAACGAAGTGTATCAGATTGACATACTAAAATAAGATTTGGCAAGAACAAATGGATGGTGGCAAAACTCGGCGAGAACCACTAGAAAACATCAAAAAGCTCTTTCAAAAGTGACAACTAAAGTGTAGCTTGGTTAGACTTACAGGATCAGTGTAGGTAAAATCATCTGCAAACTGGAGAGCATAGCTTCCTAAAACAGCAATGCAAGATTGCATCAGAACATAGCAAGCCCAGTGCTAGATTATTCAGAGTGATTGAATGACAGAACCTACCATACTTTTCCCCTGGTTTGGTTTTGGAGATTAACTCCCTAAGATATCCTATCATTTGATTCGCCCCTTCAGACTCACACTCCTAGAAAGCAATATCAAATTATCACGATAAAGTGATTGTACCATAGTTAAGCATCAGCAGCATCCTAGATAACATGATGATGGTATGCTCACCTCATAGTCATATCTGGAAAAGAAGTTCCTGCCATAAGTTGCCCAGTGCTCCTTAGCAACATCTGATACTGAGATAAGTTTCTCCCCGATCTTCTTATCCTTGTTTCGGTAAGCAATAATTGAAAGCCAAGCTAAAACAGCCCTGCATGCCAGAGGATTTGGAGCATCAGGCTTTTGCAAAAATTCATGGAAAATATGAAGTATCAAGTCTTGGAGCCCAGAGCAAGTATAGAAGGCATGTAACACAATTAGTAAACTTCAAGTCGTGTGTTCCTCTGAGCATCATTAATAAATTCCAGTAACTATAATCAGGATGCATTAGTAAAAATCAGCTATCAAAAGATGATAAGAATCCTTTATTTTTCATATATATAAAACGGTGACTTTTTAAGTGTTCAAATCAGGGTGAAACCAGAAATTTACTTGTTGGATGGACAATGTACAAAATACAGCTTTTGGAGGGGGAATCTAACATGCAATTTTTAACATATCTTAAAAAGAATTTTTTTTTTTGAAATGGTAACAAAAAATATATTAATAATTTAGAGGCACCAGAAGTGCACAGTACAAAAAAAAAAAAACAAAAGAAACAAAGGAAAAAGCCAAAGAACAAGAATAGGAACCCGAAAACAAGACATTAAACTAAATCAAGACACACTTTCCATGATCTCAATATGTCCGAGGTGTAGAAATCCTGGATTAAAGAGGATTTTTTTTTGTAAAACCCTTAAAATATAAAGCAGGTTCTTTTAAAAACAGATAATTCTCTGTTTATTGTATTGCTTATATATTCAAGAGAAGAGAATACACGTACATATAGAATAAATTAAGCCAATCAAGGTGGAAAAAAAAAGAAAGAAGAATCAGTTACAACCATAAGTCAACTATAGTAAATTTTGAAAATGCATGCATCATATCTACAACAATAACTAGTAAATACAAGGAAATAGAGAGTTTGAAAGCTTTGTAGAAACCTCACTTTCATGAGATGAATTTGTTGTTCCTAGAATAATGATGTCGTCTTTACAATTGAATATGACAATTTTTTTATTTTTATAGAAATTGAATTAACCTTTCATAGTTCAAAGAATGGGATTTTACCATATACCATCTTTCTCACGGATGTGATCAGATCCTGTTCCAAAACTTTCTTCACCACATATGGACAATTTACCTGCATCCATGAGATTACCAAAGAACTTCCATCCAGTAGGGACCTACATCCAAGAATTAGATCAGTTCAAGAAATTGAGGTGATCAATTGCATCAATCAAGCATTTCAAATAGTTGTTAGGAAGAATCAATTAGAATAAGCTAGTATGAGAATCAGTTTTTTGCCATTCTTAGTTTTTTGATGTATTTGGTAGCACAAGTACTACCAGGCTGGCAATACAATCTCTTTCTGATGCGGAGCTCTCAGCCTCACTTTTTCTACCTTTTCAATTCCAATGAAGCAGGTTTCCCAAAACTCATCCCTCATGGCTGAAGGGTGAGAAGCATGAGAGGACAGATCTCAGTAACCGATCACAAAAATGAACACTATAACAAAGAACAGTGAGATCTTAAGGATCACATTGTTGTACCTACCATGGATTGAAAGTGCAGTATTAAAGTCATTGTAGTTGGATTTCTGTAGTTTGCAGTTTTCCATTTCAAAATAAATGGTTTAAAAGAAACAATGAAAAGAAAAAGGCTGTGGCTGTTCTTGTTGATAACCTACCAAACAACTATTTCAAGGTTAGAATGGTTTATTTTTTACTATTCAAGTATCAGATGATTCTACCTACATGGCAAAACCATTCTCAAGTTGGATTTGCTACCAAACAAGGACAATAGAAAAGAAAATGAATCTTGTATGATCCATAGAACACAAAATGAGTCCTACAAGATTAGAAAAGAAAAAAATAATGATCATCCCTCTGTACATGCAAATCCTGTGAATATAAACGTCTTATTTCACCCCCTCCAACCATCTCTCTCACGATCTCTAAACCAATAGTGAGGATTACTAGTACATTTGCTAAACTAGGTCTCTCTCTGTGTGCGTCTGTGTGTACACGCAAATCCTGTGAATATAAATGTCCCACACGCAAATTCTGTTAATATAAATATCTTATTTCACCACTTCCAACCATCTCATTGTGAACAGAAATGTCCTATTTCACCCCTACTAATCATCCTAACCTTTGATTTGTAGACTCGAAATGTTTATACCAATGAGAAAACAACAATTTATTTATTGCATCTCTAATTCAATAGTGAGGATTACTTATACATTACCAAATTGAGACACATTATAATTCATGGGAGCACGTGTCTCAGGGGATAGGATAGAGGTAGGCTAATATCAACTCAATTGCTAGGACACAAATTTTATGAGGTTGACCCAGGAGGTTTTATTTTCTTCTTTTAAATGTTATCCTATATAGAGGGTTGACTAGATTTGGGCTTTGTGGTGCTTGCATGACCACCATTGCTTATTAGAGAAGTTTGTGTGTGTGAACCAGACATGAAAACCTCCAAAGAGAACCACTTATAAGGCTAAATAGGGTCTTATTCCTCCATGCCCTATAGCAGTCCCATGCTTCCTACTCCTCATGGTGCACAAACCTAACACCACCAACGAGAAGTGCAAACTAGATGTCTACCCAATTTGATCACCGATTAGAGTTGCATCCACCGCTGGATTGGCACCAACGCTGCTGCATAGCTTTGGGGCCATTAAATCAATAAATAAAATAATCCACACAGGCCAATCATCTGGGAAACCATTTCCATGCATCAACATTTCTGCAACCATCCCCAATATTACAAGTGTACCAACATAGATTCAACAAAATGACTTGTGATAAAAGTCATCACAACACTAGGATTCTCTGACACCCCAGTCTATAATAGAAAACGGTAGCTGGCTATGGCACATCAAAGTGGGACCCATCAAATCATCCAAACCCTAGATTTTTAGCACAAAGCTAAACCATTAGGATAGATACTTCCATCTTTGACACTGTCCCACAACAATAATGAGTCAAATAGATCAGCCCTAGCAAGATTGGAATTCAATGGGTAACTCTGTACAAAAGAGTTCGGTTGACCATCCCATGGGCTCCATGTGGAGGCCTACACTTAGACATGATATTTTCCCAAGCGTTCCTTAGATTCTAGTGTATATATAGGAGAGTAGGGGAAGGAATGTAACTAGGTCCCATCTAGGTGTGTGCTCACATGCAATATGAGCACTAGTGCCTCCTAGGGAATCCTGTGTGTTTGTCTATATTTTCTAAGTGTGCATGTGCGTGTGCATGCACAGACGTGCATGTGCGTAATATGGACCACTTTCACTCCTCTCATGCTCTACCATTTTCCCATGTTCTCCAATGTCCCACCCAGGTTGACACCCCCTTTTCTTCAGAAAGATGAAAATGTGCCCATGCACTCCAGTGTCGCCCAGGTTGACACCTCATTTGGCTCACACTAACTATTAAGCCTCAACAGAAAACATGGCATCTTTCACCATTGAACTTGTGGGCCCTCTAATATCTAATTGAGCTGATTTAATTATCCAACCCACTTTCACTCCTTTCATGTTTGGAACACATACATCCACAGGGTAAAATAAATTTGGTATACCAGAATCAGCCAAATCCAAACCACCCCCCCCCCCCCCCCCCCCCCCCCCGGAAATCTTTAATGAATAATTTTGGAACAAACAAACATGGTAAAATTTTGGAGAAATCATTTCTAGCTAGCTCATGGATTCATGACATGTGGCAATGGTTTGGTTCACCACCCCTACTGGGCCCAAGTAAGGCTGTAAGGTCATGTATACCAGAATCAAAACTATATTATTGGCTCCAGCCCCCCCCTCCTCTCCTCCCCCCCCCCCCAAAACTTCCCAATAAGAGAGAGAGAGAGAGAGAAGAAGAAGAAGAAGAAGAAAAAAACCGTTGGTCATTTCTAGCCAGACAATCTATGATTGAAATGAAATCACTAGAATCATCCAATCCATGGCTTGGAATCAGATGACTAGAAGTGGCATACATAAGGTGCTTGAAGTCGGTAATAGCAGAAATTTAACACATGACTTTTTTTTTATAATAGCAGAAATCAGTAAGAAGCTCAGTAGATCAGTTCACCAGAATTCAAACCTCAAAAAAGGGGAGGTTTAATTTATTTGCTACGCGATCAAGAGCTCCACTAGTTGGCATGGATCTTGCTAATCCCTAAAGGTGAGAACAAAGTCAGCACAGAATTCATTCTTCGGTAGC
Source organism: Chimonanthus praecox (assembly GCA_022113865.1). Lineage (NCBI taxonomy): Eukaryota > Viridiplantae > Streptophyta > Magnoliopsida > Laurales > Calycanthaceae > Chimonanthus > Chimonanthus praecox. Next base: position 59,153,382 of record CM039090.1, read on the forward strand.
TAAATAGAACAGTAGAAAGAGAAACCACACAACTTTTCCTACCTTAGGGCCACTGCTAAAGTAGGGAATTGTTGTCTGTGCATTAGCTGCAATTATTGCAACAGAGTCTGAAGGTGTAACAAAAAAGCCCCTGCCGAGGATCATATTGCGATCACCATCTCCTGAGGAAGGCTAGCATAACATCAAATAGTGAAGGCTTTATAGGAAGTTTCTATTTCATTTGTATTGTAGATAAATGCTGCGAGAAAATCAAGTTGTTTTTTCCCTGAGCGCTAGCAATAACAAATTTTGTAAAAGAAAAATGGTACAAAAACAGGTACAAAAGGCTTATACGTGGAAGCCGGAAAAAACAAACAAAGAAAAATACAATAGCAAATCCCACAAGAAATTGAAAGAAACCACAGGAATCCATTATGGCCATACAAACAACCACCCCATCAAACACTCATACAATCAACAGAAAAAGACACTATCATGCTCCCTATCCACCCCAATCTTCATCAAGAAGTTGGTGACACCATTAACTGGTCTTCTGACACGTACAAAAGAAGCATCTCTACCCGAGCACAAAGCCCTAATTTCCCTAACTACTAAAACCAATTTCCAAGGAGGCCTCTTACAGCCCGTCGCCCACTTAATTGCATTCACCAAGTCCCCCTCTACAATTAACTTCCCCTTACCACAACCCACCCATAGGACCAAGGCTCCTCTAATCCCTAACAGCTCTGCCTCATTGGAATCTCTCACACCTACTAACTCTGAGAAGAATAAGAAAGTGACTCCTCCGGAATTACAAAACACCCCACCATTCCTCGATGGACGTGGTTTGCCTCTAGCTGCCCCATCTACATTGAATTTTTTTTTTTTTAGCGGTAACAAAAAAGGAATTCATTAAAAATAAGAATATGATACAAGAGAGGTCCAAAAGAGATAGACCTCCCAACAAAGGAAAGAATAGAAAAAATTACATAAATGAAAATCCCAACAATACAACACTCTGAAACCCTGATTAAGTCCCAAACAAACTCAAAGAAAAAAGATCCCGGAATTTGAGTTGTTGACTCCAAATTTAGAGAAGAAATATGCAACCCCATTTATTGTACAACTCACTCGGGCAAAAGAAACATCCATTCCCAAAGACAGGTCCCTAATCTCCTTGGAAATGGTAATCAACTTCCACGGGAGACGTTTCAGTCCCTGGCCCATTTAATTGCATTTGTCAAGTCCCCTTCTATGACTAGGGAACCATGCCCGAAGACTTTCCAGATGGACAACGCCCTCCTAATACTGAGTAGTTCTGCCTCATTTGAGTCCCTAATCCCCACCTCTTCTAAAAAGACCAATGACGTTTCTCCTCTGATATCTCTAAGAACTCCTCCTATCCCTACTGGTCCCGACTTTCCTCTAGCAGCCCCATCAACATTAAATTTCATAATACCATTTGGGAGGGAGCCCATGTTACCCTTGTCATCAGTTTTCTATTTGCTCAACTCATACAACCCTCCCAAGAAGACAAGAAATCCATAGGTTTAAGTCCCTTAAAATCCTTCCCCGAAAGAAGCCATGTACAAAGCCTCCATTAAGCCGACTCGAAGAGGTTGGAATTCTCACTTGACTTTCCTTCAAAAATTCTCAAATTGACCTCTGTTTTATCCCTTCCCCCAAACAACCCTCCCACAATATGTAACAATCCTCCAGAGAACATCCCAGAAACTCCTTAATTGTCGCCAACGAAGCACATAATCTCCACTTAGCCATTTCAAAAACTGCATTCTCCTCAAAAGACCAGTCGTAAAAACTTCTTAGGTTCCTTTATTGGAATGGTGTTCCAGGCTACTTCTTCTTGACCCTAGTTTTCTTAACAATCAAACTTTCCAAGATTGCTACACAAGAATTACCGAACACCCAAGAGACTCATTAACCCTACAAACCTAGACCACATACTCCTCACAACTGAATATTTCCAAAATAAATGATCTACCTCCTCCTCTTGATAGTCACATAGCACAAAGAAAATCAAGTTGTTGAAACAATGAAATGGTTTCATCAAGAGACAATTCTCAGAAGTATGTATGAAAGCACCTTAGCTTCAAGTGAGTTCATCATAAGGATACAGGGAATGGTGAATGGGCACCAGTCCCCTAGTATGCACAATCTGGCATTCGGAGTTACTTCAAAATATTCTACACCAAAAAAAAATTAAAAAGTTACTACAAAATAGAAATTAGTACCTCAAGTTTTTGGGAAAGGTCTGTCCCATGATTATCCCTTGAAAGTTTAGTCCACTATGGCCTACAAAATGATAGATTCTTCGTGTGGAATGTATGAATGAAAGTGAGACCTATAGTTCATGGCAGGTTACAATCATTTTTATATTGTCGACAAATGTAACTTGGCAAACTGCTGTAACGTTTACAGATATTATTTAATCAAAGGAAGAATAAAAAGTTGTTATTCTAGAATTCTGTTGCAGATGATGGTTGATGCCTTCTAGTTGCAGTCATAGCTAGAAAAGTTGCACTAAATTCCTATAACGTCAACATACTCATTGAGGATGCATTTCCTTTCAATCTTCACAAATTAACTTCCTTGCCACCCCACTGTAGCCTTGTAGAAATATTCTAAGTAGATAAAGACCACATGTTTTTCTCCCTATATTTCTCCAAAAGTTGTCATAGTATGAAAATGGATATTTCTCGACTCAAACTCCTACTCCTACATAGCTGGTTCTAAAAGAGTGGAATTCCTAGATGAGCTCCCTCCTGTGTGTGACACATAGCAGGCCATATCAATTTAGTGCCAGAATCTAGCTGAAAAACCACACGAATTATGAAATGGATGCAGGATACAATCATATAGATGGGGCTACCTGTATGGTCCCCTTTAAATTGCGGAACTCAAGAGTCAATGTTGCACAAATTCTTTGAAATCAAAGATGTATCCATGTTAGAAATGTCTTGTCAAATTATTCAAAGATCCTTCTGTTGTAGATAATGTTGTAATATTAACATAGTTTTTTTTCTTTAATGGAAAAAAGTTTCATACTTTTGTATAGTCACGAATACTACTTGTAAGAGTTGACTTTCCTGTTATTGTTGTAATTTATGTCTATAGAAGAGAGTACTTATAAAGTATTTTAGACAGATCAATATACACAACAATCATTCTCTTCAATATTTTCCCATTCTCATCAACAATTATTCACTTCCAATATTTTCTCTATGTAATTCTCATCATGGTATCAGTTAAAAATGTCTCTGGATTATTTCTCTAAGGAGCATTTGCTTTTCTATTTTCCTTTGCTGCATTGCTCCAGTGACTCTTTTTGTTGGGTCTACTCATTCTTGGCTCATCTTCTTCCTTATTTTCAGTCTGGACTATTTCTCTAAGGAGCATTTGCTTTTCTATTTGCCTTTGCTGCATGATCTATTGCTCCAGTGACTCTTGTTGTTGGGTCTACTCATTCTTGGCTCATCTTCTTCCTTATTTTCAGGGATCCTTCTGCATATCATCACTTGAAATATCAGACCTTTCTTCCTTTAAAATCTAACAGAAGTAAAGAAACACTTCGATCTTTTGGGGTAAATTTTGTACAGAAGCTTTAAATGGTTTTAGTTTTAATGATTCTTTTATTTAAAATAATTAATAATTTAAATTTAGTCCAATATTATGCCAAATCCATGAATTGTATGTTTTAGGATTTGCAGAATGAGAGACTTCATACTAGCGTCGAATTCTTGCACCCATACTTACACTACGTAACCTAGAAGCTAGAGCCATAACCTTTAAAGCTTGCAATATCTGCACATGCAATTGCAAGCATGTTCGCAAATCACAATAATCAGAGCGGAACTAACACAGTATATTAACTCTGCATACCATCACTTGCAGCTCCAATGTCAGGTGCATTCTCACTATACATAGTGTCAACCAAATCTTTGGCATACCTAATTCAGAACCAAGATGATAATATTATATAGAATTATAGTAACCAAGGTTTGACATGCATGCAATGTCTTTTGCTTTCTTACGTAAGATTGGGATCTGGATGACCATGCCCAAAATCTTCGAGTGGCACTCCATTTGCAATGGAACCCTGCAGGATATACCTATAGTTGCAGTTACAGCATGCAGGATTATAAGTCAATTTAATTATTTTAGGAAAGAGTAAACATACCGGATCAGCACCAAGCTTATCAACAAAAATAGGTTTGGCATATGCACCAGTTACTGCATGCATGGCATCAAATACAAATCTGAAAGGATCCATTCAAAAGTTAGCTAAATCGTCTAACTTCAAAGTGGGATGGCCAGAAACTGTTAAGAAACATAACACTAATGTATCTTAAAAAGAATTAATGACAAAGAAATAGAAAGATAGGAGGCTTCTCATGGGATCCTTATGCCATCCAATCATGGTGATTTTTATATCACTGCATATTCAATGCAAAGCTCTTCAAATTCAACCATCAACACACTTATAGATTAGAACCACAAAGGCTTCACAAGGTCAGTAGGCCCCCTGGCTGGACTAGATTATTTCATGATTTATGAAAATCAATTTTATAACGTTTGACTTTGAAGCTATAGGGGAATTTATGGGTCGTAATTTTATGTGCCTGACTGGTCTTATTTCTGTGACTTTATAAGCGATAAGATCTTGAGATTTTTAAAATGTCAGCAAAAGAAGTTTAAATGCACTAAACATGCTAATATAAAATTATTGAACAACAAAAATTTATGTTTGAGTTACAAATATGTTACCGATAATCAGATCGTGACAGAAGATTTTTGATAAGTTGAAAATCAAACACAGTCTGCAAAGAGAGCGCCAACGATAATTAAGCAGAAGCAAAGAAGAAGATATTCAGCATTTAACTAAGCCTCAAGTTTCCTGAATTATTACCTCCATTAATTCCAAATAATCAGAAACTGGGTCAACAACTTCCACACTGAAGTTCCCATGCTCTGTAACTCCTAGACGAGATAGATCAACATCTGGGATATCTGCCATCTTTATTTCGGAAATCTGCATTTACAATTTCATAAATTTGAATTCAAAAGCAACAAATGACCTTTCTATTGTCATTTTACTGAGACATCCTCACTACACCAATTCAGCTAATTGAAGCTTTCAGGCCAAACTAATGATTGAATTATCCTAGTGACAGGACACCTGAGAAATTGTTTTAATTTTCAATTCTGATCAACTAATAAAGGTCCAATTTTCACTTAATTTTCAACTAATATTACGAGCTTAACAGAATCTTTTTCTTTTCTTCTCTTTTTTTTTGGGGGGGAAGGGGTGGGTCGGGTGCAGGAGATGGTGAGTGGGGGAGTATGAAAGTTTTATTGACATTAAAAACTACAAATTTGAAAAGAACAAGGATAACAAAAGCTTTATTGATGTCAAAAAGTACGAAGGACAAAGAACAGGCCAGTAAGAGAATAGGCCAAATTCAAAAAGTACAAAAAACTTTTTCAAAATATCAAATCTACAAGTATGGTCTATATATATATATATATATATATATATAAGAGATTGCCCACCAGATTGCTCAAAAATACACCACCGGGAATCCATTTAAGGATTCAGATGCCAAAGCCCATTCACTGGGTGATGTTTGATACAATCTTAGGTAGCACTACTTAGACATCACTTTGTCCTAAAATATCTTCCTGTTGTGCTCTAACCAAACAAACCATGCAATGGCCAAAACCATTTTTCACAATGATTGACCTTTCTTTGCAAAGTCCCCAAACCCTGTCCCAAGATGAGAGCACGAAAAGGAAGGTGGTATCACCCACTTAATAGAACAGCAAAAGGAAGTGCATCCAAGTAGGAAAAAGAAAAGGAAAATATAAATCAAATGATGAACAGATTCCTCATTTCGCCAAAAAAAAAAAGGAAAAACACATTTGGAGTGGGGAAGTACTTGACGTTTTGTCAATGGTCATGATTTTATTCAAAAAGGTGGTTCAACAAAAACTTTGACTTTTGAGGGTGACAAGCATAATAGAATCTGAAAATCAACCTTATAGGAGCTCATGCTTCCTCAAAATCAGTATGTGAATGCGGATTGCTGAAAATCAAAAAGCCTTTGGAAACCCATCAAACATGTGAAGTGAATGTGAATGTGAATGAATGTGGTCTAACAGTTGATTTAAATAATGCAGGAGTCTTAATCCTCTTGCATGTATATATTGGGCCTGCCACTTGTGCCTTGACAATGCAAAAATGACTTCCATGTGATCCATGACTAGGGTTGCATCACATACAAATATGTATTATTCACAAATGTGCTCAAGTATATGCAAATAATATGTTTCGTATAATCTATACCATGCAACAAAACTTCTTTCAATATTCAAACTTTCACAGATTTAAGTATACAGGAGTTTTATGCACTTCTTAGTGTCAATGCCAAAGTAAACAGCTATCAAAACAAATGGTGTTAGGATCATCTTCTTCATGCACACAACTTTTACATACATCAATAGCATATCTTTTGCACAATCTATACTATGCAACAAAACCTCTTTCAATATTCAAACTTTCACAGATTTAAGTATACAGGAGTTTTATGCACCTCTTGGTGTCAATGTCAAAGTAAACAGCTATCAAAACAAATGATGTTAGAATCATCTTCTTCATGCATACAACATTTACATACATCAATAGCATATCTATTTGCATGAGAGGAAGGACACTTCCATGTAGACATTATATCCCATTCAGAAAACCAGACCGCAGTGCAGCAGGGAAGATAAAAATGTATAACCTCTTCCCATCCATATCTAGCCATTTCTTTGTCATCTCCAAAATAAAATAATAAAAAATTAAAAATCCAGCCATATACATGATCAGCAACTTGTTCCACCTGTGCATTCCATATTTAATTTGCCACTAACCTACTCTCTAGAAAAATGTCATTTACCTACACGAGGGGAAAATCCTAAATATCTAATCAATGCATGGGGTTAGATATCTACTCAATGAACTTATCTCTCCATGAGTGTGAACCGTGCCAGATTGCATGTTTTTAGCCATGACTAGATTTCTAGTTGCCCAAGAATCATGATTTTCATCAATAGTCTCACCGTAGTTGGACAGAGAAATGAACAGCTCCAATCAAACATGTTTAAAAAGCTATAGTATCAGTGGACTAGCCCCCCTCGAAAAGCTCATCTTAAAGAGCAACACACAGAAAACCTATGTATATCACTGTTTCAGGTGTTCATCCCTCATAAAAGTACATTACATCACCTGCTAGATTTTTTCACAAAATCACCTCCATACACACGAAACATCACATACACTATGAATGCTTGGAGAACACCAAATATACCATCAGACAAACCATTCACACAAGAATTAGAAGCAAAGAGCAAAGAACTACATCTTCATCCAATGAACCGTCGCTTCAGCTACCAACCAAGTTCAGCAGTTGTTTGACCTTTCACCATCAAAAAATAAATATAGAAACCCAGATTAAATTTATATAAAGAGATAGGAACATACAGAAAGTGTGTTTCCATAGATCTTGTCTGTGATGGATTCAGGTGCTGGTTGGCCACTGTTGTAATTGAACTGAAATGAACAGAAAAAGGAATTCAGAGGAATGTTAATGACAAAATCAGTTAGAAGAAACCAAAATCAAGCCAAAAAGTAAATCATTCTAATAAAGTAAATATGTAAATGGATAAGATCCACAATATGTTAGCATTTAATGAGGTTTAAGAAAAGATGCTGACATTCACTCAAGAATTGCCACATTGACTGCTTCAGCCAAATATGTAGAAGGCAAAGCACTAAGACATTGCACGTAGAATACCAAATTTGCAACAATTTAAGAAAATTTAAATGGAACACACTTTGGGAGAAGCGTGAGCATTTAATTAGAAAGGCCACCTTGATACCCCAGTCATAATCAGGTCCACCAGGATTATGGCTTGCACTCATTATAAAACCACCATTGGCCTGTCAAAGATAAATAAGTAGCAAAGTTAAACAAATGAGCTCATTGCACTAACCTAGCAAAATATGGTAACGCTTTAAGATACATTCTACTTCTATGCTCAAAGTGCAGAAACAAAATGCACAAGCTTGCCTTCTTCTTTCGAATTACAGCAGAAACAGCAGGTGTTGACATGATACCCTCCCTGCCATTAAGATCATGTTAATTTCACTTTAATCACATGAACTTCTCTGAATATTAAGGAATGCATGCATGTTTTGTGCAACAAAGAAACTGTATAGCCATAGAAAATCCAAGCAGAAGTTCTTGATAATTGGGTCATTTATCCCTAAAAGAACTTCAAAATAAAATATTCAAAAATAACCCCATGATCAAACTCGGACCACAAACAACACTGTTATCATGTCGTCTAAAATTAATACCAACAGAAAATATGCACCAACTCTCCTTTTTGTCTTAAACAAAGTTAAGTCACCATTTAAAAATATATTTATTACAAACCTGCACCAAAAGCACAACGATGGTAGCATAAAGGCTAAAGCCTAAAACTATTAACATCAAGTAAAAGTCACTTCATGAAAGGGGGAAAAGACAGATATTAAGGGGCCATTTGATAACTAGAACAGTTTAGAATGAAATGGAATAGAAGTTGGCATAGTTTCATTCTCATGATTGGGCACGCTTGGTAGAAAAAATGGCGTCATACAAGGGAGAGACATTAAAGACTCACTCATGTGGTAACTGATGGATAATTGATCTACAGAAAACATGGTTTTATACAGTCGAGAGGGAAAATATAACTTAGAAAGTATCATTCAAAAAAAAAAAAAAATAGCATCATTAGAAAGCCCACTGCAGATCAACAGGATAATGGCTTTCAAGTAGACGCTGATGTTGATTAAATTCATGTTCACACGTATAGTGATGCAATCCATGATTGCATGCCTAAGCATACCTCACAGAAGGCACAAAGCCACAAAGTACTCTACATTGATGAGATGAAGCTCTCTCAACAAGGAAAGGTGTTAGGATTTGGAACAGCTAACTTTCTATAAAATAGAATAATCAAACAGGAAGACCTTAGCCCTTCATATACATCAATCAAACAGATAAAAAATAAACCTCAACTTATATATAGAAAAGGATGGTGGTGCTCATGGGACCAAACTAAGTCATCTTACAGTTTGGTCTATTAACTGTTTTATGAAACAGACGTCTTTCTTTTTCCTTATGATGATTTCCTTATGATGAATAATCCCCAATACAAACTTCTTTTTAAAAGTGAATCCCCAACCCAAACTTATCCTCTCTTCTAGGTTATCAACATTCTCCCATACTCGCACTCTTTTTTCATCAAATCTGTAGGCAGCCAAGATTTACAACCAGATTGATAAAGTGGCAAGATCAAGACAAAAGACAAACCTCAGATACAACCTTGAAATTAAAGTGAAGATCCACTTGGTTAGCACACAGATTAGAGTCCAATCAGAGAATGTTAAGTCCAATAAGGTTGTGCCCATCCATGAAATTGTTGAACAACAGATTTCCACTATATCAATGGTTCAGCCTTAAGGTACAATGTATTCTCCTCATTTAGAAAGTTGTAATCGAAGTGTGCATGAACAGGTGTTTTAAACATGGTCATATAACCAAAAGCACTAAACAAAAAGCAACCAGTCAGAGGAAAAAGAAAACAAAAAGAAGGGCTACAAAAAGAAAACCTCTGGTTCCTGAGCCAAAATGTCTACAAGTTGAGCTACCCATGCATGGTTGAAAAGTCATATTTACATTCCCAAAGAAAAATAACAAATATACAAATATGTAACTGAATGCTTTCATTGGCCATCTCTCGAGCATAGACATACACTGATGACTAGATCATTTTCAAAACCATACAAAAGTCTAAGAGAAAATTTATTAGAGTTCCAAACCTGCCAACAAGAATTCTGCCCACACCATTCCCCGCAGCAATCTTGATAATAATCTGCATTTCATATTTACAGCCATATGAAATGAAATTATGCCTTCACCAAGAGTGAGTGAATGAGTGAGAGAGAGAGAGAGAGAGAGAGGAGTTGAGTTGAGTGCAGTTTATACTTGTGCCGCTTCACGGTTAAAGTAACGAGCATCACCACCCAACACCAGCACACCATTCTTGAAATCCTCTGGGGGTAATGAGTTAAACAAGGCCTAACAAGGCAAAAATACCACAAATCTCTTCATTTAACATATAGCATCCCAGACACCCACATATGGGAAAAAGTCCAACTGGCAATCCGAACACAGAAACAGAAAAAGGATGTCTGAGAATAAGATGCATACCTGAATCCAGTTGGCGAGGTAATTCTCCTGCATGAAAACCTTAACCTACAAGCAAGAAAAATACGACCCTGTTTAGATACATAGAAAACGAACTCTTCTGAAATGGGTTCTCTTTTTGTTTTTTATGGGTTTTACCATTTTTGCACGCACAGAAAGTACATATTTGGAAAATACCATAATATTTCAATATAGAAATCGATATGAGTTTTAACATTTCTGGTAGCAAAAGAATCAGAATAACGAAGAGGATAACAAAAATACCCAAGTAGAGAGAGAACAGTAGTGCTCGGATGGATGAATGCAAAGCAAAGTGCTTTCTCGAAAAATTTCCATTTTAGCTAAAAGTACAAATGGGTTATAACCCTTTTGGCAAAACAACACGATCACGACAAGGAAAACAAAAACTCAAAAATAGAGAACCAGGTGCAAGCAGTAGTTTTTGGATGGACAGAAAAGAAAGCACTTTCTCCGAAAATAACCATCTTTTAAATTAAAATAGAAATGGGTTCGACCGTCTATTGAAAAACAACGGAAACTAATGAAGAGAAGAAGAAAAATGACAACCCAAAATGAGAGAGAACCAATGGATGAGAGCGTTACCTTCTTCCGCAAGCCGCTGGTTCCTGTCTTTTGTCCTTCGACTGGTTTTGTGGGGACTGTTTTGATCTGAGGAAAGTGGACCAAGTGGTGCCCAGTTTCAGATGGGCAATCTTAGCTAGAAGAGAAGAAACAAAAGCGATGATAAAGGAACTTGCCTTGATTCCTTCGGTCTCTGTCGCCGAAGGAGAAGAGGATGCCTTTACTACCCATGACAGTCTTATTGGGACTTGAGAAGAGAGAAATAAAGGCAACGAAGACGATGATGACGACGAACAAGAACGGGTAGGATGGGTCCTTATGACTGATTTTGTCTTGGACGGCAATGCTACTTTCGACGGAGACGATAAAATACTGCTCTCCAACCTCATTGCCACGGCCATGGCCTCTCTTACCCAGCCTCTGCAAAGGTGAAGAAGAAGAAGAAATTTGGAGTAGAGTGTGTGATCTAAGACGGTGAGAAACGTGGGGAAGGGAGACAGTATTTGGGTATCTGACTATCTGGCGAGGATGATCCAAATTCCAAAGGACCAGGTGTCGAGTGACGTGCACACGAGGTCAGGCTCTCTTCTTCTAGTCTATCGCACATGAAATCTTTCCAGAATCCAATTTCCAACTTGATTGTAGAATCAGACATTTTACAAACCAGAAATGGAGCTGCTCCCAAGGGATTGGATTGGATTAAATATGAATTAAGCTATATTTTCGAGATTTTTTTTGAACTTTTAAAATAAAAAGTTTATATGAAAATATTTAGAACAAAGTGTTTTGTATAACCATCTCGACACAGTTATTGATGAAAATGTCATTTAAATCTCTAGACTCGCAGATAAATGAATCTGCAACCTCGTAGACAAGTTGTAAAGTTACGAAGTGTTTTTTTGTTTTTAATACTCTCCTATGCTTTATTTAATTATTATATTATTTTTATAAAATTTTAATTGTATGAGTTATTCATATTAGTTTTTTTTTCTTTTTATGTTTCTCATAAATTTCTTTTCTATTAATCTCATTCCTATCGTGATGCTTGCATTTGGATGAGGGGTAGAGGGGTCAGAGGGTAACCCTTGTTTACCCCTCATTGGTAACTAAGGAAGGGGCAAAAAAAATTAAAATTACCCCTCTCCAACAAAAATTTGAAAATCCATTCATTCATTGCAAATCTCTCTCTTAGTTCTTGTAGCGACCATACCCTTGATCACACACATTTCAAAGAGTTTTAAGGATTTTCATCCTTATTAAAGATGAGTTAATTGTGTAGATTGCCTTGTGAACTCTTTGATGAATCTGAGTTTGGCCTGAACTCAGGAGCTCAAGATCTAACTCTTTAAAGTTGGAAGGGTTAAATGATTAATCTTTACAGATAATATTGCATTTATTTATTTTGAAAATGATGGATAGTTACTTAATACATGAATCTTCAAATAAAATCATAATTTTGAATAGTTAGGCTTTGAAACTCGCATACAATGTGTCCCTGAATTTGATAATCGTAAGGAATTTCAAAACCCACTTTGATTTATTTTGATTTTCTCTAAAATTTGTGTTTTACGAAATAGTTTGCAACACCCCTATTTTAAAATACTTCTAGACTTCTATTTTTAAAATGAATTATTTTTAGGAAGGTAATTAATTTTTAGAAACTGTCTAGACTTTCAAAACAACATTTCAATCGTTTGAAGTCGGACTTTTGGACGTCATTTTTCATGTCAAGAGTCAAAACGTATACAGAAATAGATTTTATCGTGATGTTCATTTTATCCTTCATCTATCGTTTTGAAAATATAAAATAGTAGGAATGTCAAAAATCGGCTCACCAATCGGATCCTTTACTAGTTTTTGGCAAGTTTATTTATCATTCACAGGTGATTCAAAAAGTCGATTTCATTGATTTAAAAAGTCGATTTTACTGTGCATAGGTGATTCGGAGAGTCGATTTTACTTTTCACACGTGATTCGGAGAACCGATTTTACTGTTTACAGGTGATTCAGAGAGTCGATTTTACCATTTACAAATGATTCGAATAGCCAATTTTACTGTTCAATAATGATGATCCGGTGAGCCAATTTTACTCTTAATGAGCTGATTTTTTACGTTTCTATTGTTTTACATTTTTGTACTGCAAGTGAAGGGCAAAATGTGTATCACGGTAAAACCCGTATCTGTATACACAAAGTGCACATAGGAGGATCACTCACCTAATCTAAACTATGTGGTCAATAGTTAAATAATTCAATGCACTCCAAGTATATTTTAAAGTGAAAATATTTACACATCTAAAATCGAGAATAAAACTTAAATAAATCAAAAAGACTTTCAACGAAGCCCTAAGTTTCTTTTAATAGTAATTCCCAAAACAAATAAATAAAATCTCCATGGAATGGCTCTTTAGATTCTATAAACTCTAAAGAAAAATGTCCTAAAATTGTCACCTATCAAGAGTCTTTTACTAAATAATCTATTAAATATGAATAGAACAATAATAAAAAAAAATCTTATTAGTTATCACTACTCTACCCTACAAAGTACAAAGTGGGTGCCTTCGTTATTTCATGGCTCGAATCTCCTCCAGCTTGGATCCACTTCTGAAATTTTTTTCTTCTAATTACAAAGAAGGATAAAAATACTATTATTTTTATAATAAAAAATACTATATCTATTTTTATTCATTTATTATCATCCAAATAGTAAAAAAAATACACATGTATTCTTCTACTCAAAATACAGATTTTTTTCATTAACTCTCCTGCATTTATATAAATTTCATATATTATATTTTTTTATATATCCCTAATGGATAGTGCTCGTGTGAGAGTAGTAGAGAAAAAATAATGGGACTTATGACAGATCGACTGGTTTGTGAATAATGTGGTGATAATGAGGAATTAAGAAAGATTATGGCTGTTTAAGAAATAGAGTAATCATTTAGGACGTAATTATTTTAATAATGCTTTCTTATATATGTGTTGGGAGAAGAGGGTAGGGTAACTTAGGTGATTAGTCCATGCATTTTATTTTAGCTGACAGTGAAAATGATTGCTGTGCCAGGTTGCAGTTTCTAGACTATTTGGTGTTAGGGAATTTGATTTGTAATTATAGATTGATTGTGCTTTATAAATTGGAGATGGGTATTATTGATAATTTTTAATAATAAAAGATTTGTATTTATTTTTTTGCCCAGCCATATAGATATCGGAAAATTGACTCTACACATTCGTTTTTGAATTTTTAGATGAAGTTAACATTCTACTCCTACGTATAAATTCATTCGAACGAACTTTTAGTTGTTCGAACGAATATACTCATCCGAACGAACACCTTAATGTAATTTTTGTTTCTTCGAATGAACAGTTTAGTTCGTTCGAATGAATGAGTCGAATTTTATGAAGGATTAACATATATATATATATATATATATATATTCATTTGTTCAAATGAACAGTTTGGTTCATTCGAATGAAATGTCATTCATTATAATGAACACTCGTTTGAAGGAACGAAAATTACATTAAGATGTTCGTTCGATGAGTACATTCATTCGAATGAACTCAAATGAACTTTCATTCGAATAAATTTATACGCAGGGTAGAATGGTAGCTTAATTTAAAATTTTAAAAACGGGTATATAGATACAGATTTTTCAGATCTCTATATGGCTCCCCCTTTTTTTAATCTATTATTATTATCTCAGCAATGAAAATATATATTGATGTCATTTTTTTATAAAAACACTAATATTTCTCTCACTTTCATTCATTCTCTCTAAGTATTTCGTCTGTGTTTTCAGTAGACTTTTTTTCTTTTAAATTTTCATATGTTAGAAGATGAATGGGATAATAAAGTCGATCAATATTTTTCTTAAATTATTCTACTAAATGACAGTCATTTGCATAGAGTACATCAACATATTTATTTTCTAATTGAAAGATATTACTAAATCTGTTATAATCAATCATAATCTTAACAATATCTTAATCTCCACCCCCCTTCCCCCTCTTCCACACACACACAAATTCAAGTGGTCCAACTTGAATTTGAATTTGAATTTGAGTTTGGAATGAAAGGATATCAATGATCAAGACATGTTGGAGCAGCAGCATGTCGAAGAAGAAAATGAAGGAAAAAAATAGAGTAAATTGACAACAGAAGTACACAGACGAATCCAAGATTCACAAAGTCAAGAAACGAGACGGACTGACTGAAATTTAGGAAGAAGACAGAGACCTAAAGAAGCAAAGACCCAACTGAGAGGAAGGCGAATGAAAGAACCCCATCAAATAATAAGTCTATACTCTATATAAATCCAAAATAAAACTGCCAAATTATCTATTTAACTCAAAATAAAATATCAAATTATTATCATTATCATTATCATTATGAATTTTTTTTCTATATATTTGACATCGGCGTTTTAAATTTTATTACTATTTGATCCTGTCATAAATCACCTGTCTTAATACTCGTATTCAAATCAAAATAGTCTATTGAAGATTCCATCACAATATTGATGGACCTAATAAACCATTTTCGTTAATCTAAATAGACTTAATTAACGGTCCAATTAAATCCAAATGGACTTATGAAGCGGTCTACCTAAAGTCTCCCAATAAATGATCCACCCCAGCATTAATGGACACACTAAAAGGTCCAGTCTAGGTGTATATATTATCAAACCAAGCCCAATTTGATCTATATATAATCAACCCAAATGAACCCATTATCCACTTAAAATGCAAAATATATTAAACTAAATTAATCCGATCCGACCTGTTTAATAGATGATCAGAACCCATTTAGAAATGGGTAGATCCAACCCAAATATGATTATAAACAAATAAATCTAACTGACCCAACATCGAACCGTATGCGATCTGCACTATTTTAAAGAGTAATTTTGGTGTGTGTCTCGCTAAGAAAGTCTTTTTAATATAATAAATGGGTAAATTTGATTTGAGTCGATTTTATTCATTTACCGATTTCCAAAATAGACTCGACATGAATAATATCTTATCCAAAGTTGACCCGTCTTGACATGTTGCTAAATCTAGATAACATTGAGAGCTAGAAAAAATCATATTTTCTTAGAAAATGAAAAAAATAATTTCTTGTAAGTTCCATTTTTTCTGAACCATAAATCTAATTAGAAAAGATTTCTTCAAAAATAGTCATTTCACTTCTCAATTTCAACTGCTGTTACCCAACCACACCAGATTTGAAATGGGTAAAGTGAGTGGAATTTCTTTCAAGACTTGACCCACACCTTACATAATTGGATTTACTTTGCAACCCATAACCCAATCCATTAACATCTTTACATCTTGAGTGCCAACAGGTTCCTTCACATATCATCAAGCGGGTTCAGTGCCACATGGCACCATCTCTAGCCAAGTTAGCCATTAGGCTAACTTGAAAGTCTCTGTCTCCACCTTAGAGACATTGATGACTAAGTTTATGGACCGACAATCTTTAAAGAAGCAGCAACCAGTTACAGTGACAAATTGGTTACCTTTACTCAAATTCAACACCGCCAATAAACCAAACTCAGCCAGTTACAGTGACAATTCGGTTACCTTTACTCAAATTCAACACCGCCAATAAACCAAACTTTAATTGGACAAACGGGTTGACAAGGTCTGTAGAAGTTTCGGACATTTATGTCTCTAGAAATTAGGAACCGTTCTTGCATGGAAGGTCCAATTAGACGAGTTGACTGTTGACCAGAACTTAAAAGAAAAGGTAATTCGTGTTTAAGTCTTGAGCAGGTTAGATAATCGATTAAACCTCTTCGAGTTTTTATGATCATAATTAATAATTTTATCACTATTTGAAAACTAACTGAAATTAGGTTTTAATTATGCAGTGAATCATGTCTTCAGCTAATGTTAATGAGAAATTAATAAATAAAGAAGATTCTCAATTTTAAGAATCTATTTTATGATCTCATGACCTTCTATTATATTACAAATTTTTAAACTCTACTTTTACATTTAACTCTATTATAAATCATATAATCAATTACTCACATTTTTTATATTCAAAGTTCGAGCCCCCACGACTCATCTGGCGTACTTTAAGGACAGTGGGTATCACCTGTAAAAGTTTTTCAGTTTTCTACATAAATTCAAATAATTTTAAGTATCTATATCATTACTTATCATTAACTACCTATCCCATGACTTAACATTAAATTTTGAGATTTTCGGTGAAATCAAATATTACCATTCATTGGTTCAAGTGTTAACACTTCATTGGATAATGTCAATGCATCAAACTATAAGGTCTTTCACTTTGAAACTTTTATATTGAAATCTCCTTAAAATATTAGTTGATTTTTCCAAAGACTTGTGGAACCAATTAAATAAAATTAAGTGTGTCTCTCTAAACAACCGCATTAGTTAGATTTGTAGTGACTTTTATTACATGAATAATAAAGGACATTTTCTTTTACTCTACAAGCATATAACAATTTTTTATTATTTCAAAACGTCAAACATTTATTGCATAGAAACCAAATTTAAATAAAAAAAAGGAGTTAAGTCAACTGAGCCATCTAACCCATTTCTCTATTTTTTATCAATTTCATTAAATGTTTAAAAAGTCAAAATGAGTCAAACAAATCAGTTTAAATTGATTCTGCTCAAGAAAATTTTGAATCTTAGTGTAGCTCAACTGGTTCTCTTCTTTAAGAAAGTGAGAGGTTGCAGGTTCAAATTCTTATGATCTAACTTTGGTGTGCTCTAAAAATAGTGAACTCACCTGTTAATTTAATCAAACTAGTTTATAATTTTTTAAATATCTTTATTTTTTAAATTAAATTAAATTTCCTAACTCAATAGACATTAATTTTTGAGCCGACAAACATCCCTTTTCACACAGGACTAAAAAACTCTAACTAGTAGGAACATGCTGAATAAGATTTACTTCTTTAATAATAAAGAAAAGTGATACAGCAATTCTCACTAAAAAGAGGGTACAAGGCCATAGCCATGTTGGTTGAGGGCAACCACCCCAAAATAAAAAAAGTTGGTCTAACACATTTAAAATATATACATATTTATTACTATTATAATTATTTTCTAAATCAGGTCAAAAGAGCCGCCTTCCTTGCATTGGTTAACATTGAAATTAAGAGAGTTAGTCTAGTTATATTTTATAAACAAAATATTATCATGAGATTTTTTTCATTAAATAGATTATGAGATTTCAAAATTGGGTGGATGTATAGGTAAGTGTATAAATATAAAACAGGTAAATTTTTACTGTTAATTGAATATTAGAGTTATATATTTGTCTTTTAAATTTAAGTAAATATAAGTCATTAATTTTTAAAACTTTAAAATCAAGAGATCACATGATCAAATAGAGATAGAAATTATGTATCCTCCAATCAAATTCTTCAATTTTAATTGAGACCCAATTATTTAAGATAAAGATCTATATAAATAAGAATCTAGATGTTGAGTTTAAAGAAGAGATCTCATTAAAAAATTTGAAATAAAAAACAACTCAATTTGACCACCACCTTTCTCTCTCTCTCCGTCTCCTCGTTTCCTTTCTTTTCTAGTTTTCAGAATTCATTTGCTCTCGTTTTCCTTCCTTTTCCGCAGTGCCAGCCTCTCCCATAGCCACGCGGTCCTCCTGCTTCCTTTCTTAATTTCCCCCCACGCTCATCGTGCTCGAATTTATTTTATTTTTTTGAATTTCGAGTTTCTTAGAAAGCTTAATTTTTTTTTTCTTTGGGAAGTATCGTTATGGATTCATATTATTACCTGCATCAGTCTCAAACGTCGTCTCTTCTCTCTCTGTTTCAGAATTTAAGTTTCTTGGAAAGTTTTCGAAGTTTTATTTGGGAAGCATGATCATGGGGGATTATGGGTTCCCATTCTCACTCACCCCAGATTAGATTTACCCCACCTTCTGTTTCCACACATGTCATCTGTTCTTCTGCTCGTACAAGATGACATCATCCATGTCCATGTCTGTCTTCACTATGATCTTCTTCTTCTTTCTTTCACCAGCTGCGGTGCCGGTGATTGTGGAAGCGATTGGCTCGGCTTCGACGGTGGCGATTGTGTACGGGACAGGCACTGTCTGCGGCATCATTGCCGGGAAGTCCCCGCAAACCGTTGAATGCGTTGGCGCTGCGGGTGGCGTGGGATCAAATTTTACAGTCCCACCCAACATCTCTTTTGAGGCTGTCTCAGGGGGCAGGAGCTTCTTCTGTGGTCTGACTTCTGGTGGCAGCAGCCTTGTGTGCTGGGAAACTTCCAACACTTCGAATGCTGCTTTCCAGCCGAGGCGCCTCTTTGATGGGTCCAGCACCCCCCTCAGAGACCTCGCAGTTGGTGACGACCATGTCTGTGCTGTTGAGAATGCCACCGGCACTGCCCGCTGCTGGCGGGGATCTGGGTTTCCATCATTGGCATCTGGGTCATTCAATTCGATCACTTCTGGACGTGGATTTTCTTGTGGGATTCGGAGGAATGACAGTAGAGTCACTTGCTGGGGGCAAGGCGCATCAGCGTGGGAGAGGATGGAGAGAGGGTTTGGAAATGAATCAATGTTGAACCTAGTTGCGGGAGTTTCTCATGTCTGCGGTGTCACTGTCAATGGGTCCGTGGTTTGTAGTGGCGATGGCGATTCCGGGCAGCTGACAGCCCCAGCTGCTCCACCTTTTGAGTTGTCTTCTTTGGCTTTGGAGGCAAATCGAAGCTGTGCAATTCGGCAATCCAATGGAACCGTGATCTGCTGGGGAGATGAATTTTCTGGGAGTCTGAATTACCCAAGAAATGAATCTTTTGAATTCATCGTCTCTGGTGCCGATTTCACATGTGGGTTGGTGACTGGGAACTTGTCTGTCATCTGTTGGGGTTCAAATCAGTTCAATTTCAATACTGGGACTGTTCTTCCTTTGCCGCTGATTGTTCCTGGGGCTTGCACAGAAGCTCCGTGTGGCTGTGGTACATATTCCAATTCGTATAATTTATGTTCTGGTTCTGGTCGGATATGTAGGAAGTGTGAGAATGTCAATCAGCCACCTCCACCACCACCCCTGCCACCTCCTCCACCGCTGATGCCACCACCTCCAGTGCCACCATCGGGAAAAAGGGGGATAAACAGAGGTTTGTTGGCTTTTGCTATTATAGGATCAGTAGGTGTGGTTTCAGGTATCTGCACCATCATCTATGCTGTGTGGACTGGAATTTGCTGCTGTAAGCACAAGAAAATCCATAATTCAGTTCAACCCACTATCAGTGCAACTGCAACTGCGAATGTTGCAGCTGTTTCAGCAACCCCATTTGGCTCCTTGTCAAGATCTTCAACCATTAGGCGCCAGGCTTCTTGGATGATGAGGCGTCAGAGAAGTGGAACCTCTTCCAAGCCTGCTGACAGGGCTGAAGAATTCACTCTATCAGAATTAGCTGATGCAACAAACAACTTCTCGGGGAGAACAAGATCGGTGGTGGAAGCTTTGGGACTGTTTACAAGGGGAAACTCGCTGACGGCCGTGAGGTTGCAATCAAGAGGGGTGAGACGGGGCCAAAGGAAAAGAAATTCCAAGAGAAGGAGAGTGCATTTCAATCAGAACTGGCATTCCTCTCCCGGCTCCACCACAAACATCTGGTGGGGCTGGTGGGCTTCTGTGAAGAGAGGGAGGAGAGACTCCTCGTTTACGAGTACATGAAGAACGGAGCGCTCTATGACCATCTACACGGCTCTAAGAATAGCAGTGGTGTTTTGAACTCATGGAAGATGAGGATCAAGATATCATTGGACGCTGCAAGGGGGATTGAGTACCTACACAACTACGCTGTTCCATCGATTATACACAGAGACATCAAGTCCTCAAACCTTCTCCTTGATGCCAATTGGACTGCAAGAGTTTCAGACTTTGGGTTATCACTGAATGGGCCAGAAACAGAAGAAGGTCACATATCTATGAGGGCAGCTGGAACAGTGGGTTACATGGATCCAGAGTACTATGGGCTGCACCACCTGACAGCCAAGAGTGACGTCTATGGGCTAGGAGTGGTGCTGCTAGAGCTGCTTACAGGAAAGAGAGCGATCTTCAAAGACAAGGATGGTGATGGAGGGCCAGTTAGTGTAGTCGATTATGCTGTTCCCAGGATACTAGCAGGAGAGCTGGCAGTGGTTTTGGATGTAAGGGTAGGCATGCCGGATATGAATGAAGCAGAGGCAGTGGAGCTGGTTGCATACACTGCAGTGCACTGTGTGAACCTTGAAGGGAAGGAGCGACCTACTATGACAGACATTGTTGCCAACCTTGAGAGCGCACTTGCGCTGTGTGAGGACAGCCATGGTAGCATCTCAAGTGCTGGCATTTCTCTTGCTTCTGACTAAAGCAGAAGGAGAAAGATGAATTAATAATGATTATAATCTTCATTGTTATTTTTTTCCTCATGTAAGTTCAGAGTGTTGGGGTTTTTCTAGGTTCTAACAGGCACCCCATTTTGACGAAAGTGTTGCTGTGATCCTTCGGCATCAGTCACTAACGGCTTTATTACATTGATTGAGAGGTGAAATTTGTGATTTTATTCAATCAAAAGGTATTTATTATTGATTTAAAGGGTTGCTTTCTTTCTATCTTTTTTATTTCAGTATTCTTGTGTATGTTCACCTTGTTCAGCTATGTTTTTCTGTTCTTCAACTTTAGATTGTTGATGGAGTTCCATTTTTTGTGGGTTTAAATTCATACAGTTTCAATGCAGGAGTCACTTCTGGTAGATTAGATTTGTTTGGTGGGCTATTCATGATAGAATGAGAATGGTTTTCATTTAGATGAAAACAATGTCTCCTTTTCAAGAAGAATAAAAAACGCACAAAAAAACAAGAATCAAAGTCATTCTTGAATGGCCATTCATGACATTCTGTGTCTACCAAACACACTAACTTTTTCAGAACCGTTCCTTATTCTTAATGATTCTTTACCATTCTAGATACTAAACAGGCTGTAATGTAACGTCAATATAAAATGTGATATGGGCATCAAATAAGCTGACAGTCTGGAAAATAATCTGTTCGGTTCATTATAATTTATAAGTGCCAACCCTAGATATATATGATAAATGGCCTTGATGATGATGACAGTGATGATATCAATCTAAAATATAAGTAATAAAAGAAGAAGAAGAAGAAAGAAAGAAAAGCATAAACAGTAAAGCCCTTGATGGAAGAGCAAGCATGTATTCAGTGATTAAAGTTCTTAGTGAGTATAAACATAATTGAATGGAAAATTACAAGCATCGTCTGGAAAATGTTGATTTACCAACAAAGAGAAAGTCTTTGTCAAATGATTACACACATTCGATGGCCTAAGTATGCTTGCGGTGTCATATTAGATGGTCTGTACAGATTGCTTGACACAGCTGCCATTTATGCATTTAAGAATTTAGTATGGCTAGTTGACCTGCATCTTCTCCCAACCAATTTTTCCCTTTCTTTTGATCATCAAACCCTAGCAGTTCATAAAGCACCCATAGGATGAATGAGTGAAGGCTGAGTTCAATTTCTACTTCATGACATTGGATATGACCAGCCACGGGTTCAGTTTAAACAACACTGAGCACTTCTTAATCTACTTAATGAGATATGGGTTCATGCACCAATTAATCTCTCTCTCTCTCTCTCTCTCTCACACACACACTTTTGCTTTTTGGAACTAAAGAACACAGATACACAACCATTTAGCCACTAGTATTTAGATACTGGCCCTTCAACGCATAAATGACCTTTCTTTTTGAGTGGTGAGGTATACATGACTATTGGCATTACTAGATCAAAGGTTGGTCCATCTTAATTCTACATACGTATCAACAGTTGGAACATCAGGTAATATTTCCTCGAGTCATCTCATGTTTTCTTCAGAGGATCTGGCCTCCTGGTTCATTATTTCCTGCAATTTGCTCTGGAGATTGGCATGCCAATCATTTGGTGCTGTTCGTCTCATTTTTGCTAGGAAGATTCACCACTGAGAATGCCCTGGCATTCACACTACTTAACAGAGAAGAAAGTATCGCTTGCATCAGATGCAAAGTTCTCTGGCATTTATCAACACCTCCACGTTGCAGCCACTGAAAGGGCTGTTCATAGTCACCCACTGAGATCATTGCCTTAGATCAACATTTTATTTGCACGGGAATACCTCAAATGAGAGCTAGGATCTCAACCTGGAGTGATTGAATTATCTCATGTATTCTCTACAGGCAGCAGTAACTGTGATGGATGTGGCGGAAATCTACTCTCATTTACTTTCAGTGAATCATTTGATCTTCATAACTGCACTTCTTTTAATTGTCAACTTTTGTAGATAGAGGCGTATTATTGATTATCCATGCCAAGGAATATGA
The DNA here is from genome assembly GCA_022113865.1 of Chimonanthus praecox. Classification (NCBI taxonomy): domain Eukaryota; kingdom Viridiplantae; phylum Streptophyta; class Magnoliopsida; order Laurales; family Calycanthaceae; genus Chimonanthus; species Chimonanthus praecox. The sequence goes on from CM039090.1 coordinate 59,176,649, forward strand.
CAGGCTCTAATTAGGTGATGATGATTGACTGTAAGCTATTGATTCCGTTTCTTAATGTTATGTTTTTTTTTTTGGTTCATTTATGTAATTAGAAAATGCTTGTATTTATTAGTTCAAGTACAGTGAATCCTGTGTTATCTTTGTAAACATTATAATAAATGCTACTGATAGCATCACTGTTTATATGCTTCCTTCCCTCAGGAGAGGAGAGAGCAGATTTTCTCCTTTATGTGAGAGAAAATAACAAATGGAAATTATATAGCAAACACCAATTTGTCAAGCTCTACGAAGCAGAAAAGGTTAGCCAAAGCCCTTACTTTATCTTCTTTCGATTTTTTCATTTGATATTTTTTATGGTTTCAAATTTAAAAATGTTCAAATTTGTCTGTCTGTTGTGAAGTATTAAAAAGCAGAGGGAAGGCCCATTAACTTGTTTTTACCAATTCTTGAAGAACTATCATGATTCATATATGAACTGCATTTCCTTCAACGCCAACCAACCCAACCGAGCTCACTAAAATAGAATACAATTCAAATTCAACCCCCACACTTTCATAATTACTGTGAAGTTTCTTTTTAAAAGACGTGGACGAAGATGGCAAGATTGTAGTAATTCATGTAGTGGGGTTGGGTAGAAGAGGGCTTAGTTTACTTTAGAAGATACCCCTCTATCGTTGTTTTGATATAGAGCTTGCAATATGCAGTTACACTTCTTTTCAATTTGGACAAATAACATGATTTTACATTTCCACCTTCTGGACTTAAAGCCTTTAAATGGGGCTATGATCAAATGCAATGTGGAATCTTCATGGCCCTTCAGCAGGGACTATGACATGCTCTTGCATTTCTCTTATGCAACTGCCATTTTGTAACTTCAAATGTGAACGATGGCATTCTCCTATTTTTTTTTTCCTTTTGAGATGGACTTCAAATGAGGTAATACTGATAACTAATAATTGTCATATTTTATTCTATTTCTTAACGAAATCTTTGAATTCTGAATGTGATAATGAAAATGAAATGTTAAAAATCACCCAGTTTAGTTTTCATTGGATTGGGCTGTCTATTTGGAGCAGATGGGTCTCATGACCATTCATGATTCTACATCAAGTTTATGACCTGTTTGCTTTGCACTGTTGTAATGGTTCCATCAAATGAGACTGAACTAATGCAAGTGGTTCCGATAGCCTCGATGTAACTATCAATGGCAGATCCTTCTGCTTCAGTTTCAAATAGGAAATGGTCGAGTCACTCTCCCTCCTAATAACAAAACAGCCATACTAGAGGTTTGAACCTGCAACTCCCTCATAACCATTTGTATGGGTTTTGGTAACGGTATGGCTTCGAGGTCGCAGAGCCGCCGATGAAGCAAGTCTACCCAAACCAGGGGCTCGGGGGTTAAGTAAGGAACGATAAAAGTGGGAAACACATGCAAGCAAGTCTGGTCAAGCATTATACAAGCAAATACAATTCAAAAGAGGGTAGGTTGAGGTCTTGTTCTACCTTTTCAAATAAAAAGCGGGATGGAGGAAGTCTACCCAAACCAGGGGCTCGGGGGTTAAGTAAGGAACGATAAAAGGTGGGAAACACATGCAAGCAAGTCTGGTCAAGCATTATAAAAGCAAATACAATTCAAAAGAGGGTAGGTTCAGGTCTTGTTCTACCTTTTCAAATAAAAAGCGGGATGGAGGACTTGGTCAACTCATTAGGCTCATGACCTAAAGAATGTAGGTTCGAATCTTGTCTCCGTATAAGAAAGAGTGATTTCAGATTCCATTCTGGTTTAGTGTGTACATTTAGCCCATCCAAAAGATTATTTGAAGTAGACCAGCGGCTCCAACACCAACAATCTCCTCCTCGAACGAGGCCCTCTGGCGTAGAGAGTGACACCAGTTATCCCGTTCGCCTGGGAGATCTCCTGAGTTCACATGAGGTAACCTGAGATCTGACTATGATATCACTTGTTCCAATGTGGGACTCGCAGTAGCTCCAACACCATTTTTTTTTCAAAAATCAACCCATATCATATTTAAGAATCTTGAGACGATTGATGAAGTAGATAAAGCAATCGGTTCAGCATTCAATAGACATTACTGGGATACTTCGATCTGAGAGGTTTATGCAAATAAAAAGAAGATCAGCGGTTTAAATGACTGATTTGTTGATCCTACACATGGAAAGAAATATCAATGTTTTAAAAATTGAATTGATATTAAATCCAGTTCTTAATCACAGTTTGATTTAGTTTAAAATAAATCAACAGATTAACTTGTTTTGACTTGTACCTGATGTCCTGATGTCAGCATCACATCATAACAAAATATAATTGTTATATTTAAAAGTAAATCATCTATAAACATAAAAAAAATGGAAAATAATATTGCAATCGTGATATTATAATAGTAAATATTGAAAAGTGATGCTCTTAGTGAAGAAAATAAGGAAATAAAACAATAAAGACTAATAGTTTTTAGATCGAATCATCTTAATGACAGAACCATCTTAAAAAATGATTTAGGTCCATGAACTTCTCTAAACCATTTTTTGCCCAGACGTGAACTTGGGGTATATTTTAAAGACAAAATTGGCATTTTCCCCTGGTAAGGTGTTCGTCCAGACTCGCCTGAGCACGACTTAAATAAATGGATTTGAAAACAAATTTTGTTTGAGGCCCGTCATGCTTTTAGGTTTGTTTATTTTTTATATTTTTTATTTCATGTCTTATGAATTGGAAATATAACTCTACTTATTGAAAGAAGATTTAAATATCGTTAATTTAGTAAAATTTTATTTTAAAAAATAATTTCTAGCCACTTGATTTTAACATTCAAAATCACATAGCGTTATCATTTCAAAGATGGTTGCCAACTTTGACTATTAAGATCAAGTAGCTTGAGATTGATTTTTTAATTGAAATTTTAAATAGTGGTAGGTATTAAATATATTATCAATATGTATGGTTATATTTTCAAGTTACAAAACACAATTTAGAAAAAGAAAAAGGAAAAAGGGTGCTGGCTACAATATAATGGCTTTAAAAAGGCAGACTCAGGATTTATTAACAAAGCCCGGCCTAAGCCGGCCCGTGAACAGGCCTAGACTCAAGTGCTAGGTTCTCGCCTATCTCAAATCTCAATCAGTCTTTATAATACACTTGCAGCCTGTTGGGCTTTTTAAGTTGAGCTTGCCCCTTTGAATCTATTAAAATTTAACCCTCTATATTGGAAAAAAGATATGACAAACTGTTAATGGAACAAACTTCTAACTCAAAACTGAATTTTAAATCATTTGATTTTAGTATCAAATCACTATGCTTCTTAAAAAAGACAATAAAGTCTGTTAATTTGAATTACTAAGATCAAGTAGTTAAAAATAATTTTTTTAATAAATTTGATTGAATAAAATTCATCACGTTTAATTTTTAGATAAATGGTTTGTCTTTTAATTGTTTAAAAAAAGTAAAAAAGAAAAAGAGAAAGTGAATCAAGTGTACACACGTATGGCTAAATGCCTTACAGGCTTCATTGCTCAAGCCCTTTAATCTAAGCAACCTTAAAAGTGAGCCCAATATTGACCCATTGGGCTATTACATATGTGCAACATGTTCAATTTTAATGAGTTTTAATCAAGGATCAAAATATTAGCCAATACGATATGTATCATTTTTAGACTTTTCAATACGTTTTAGCGAGATACATAATGTATCGCCTTTAGTAGGCTTGAGATACTATTGAGACAATGCGTATCGCTAATGGGATATACTTTTTATTTTTAATAAAAGATATTTTTTGAGTCGATACAATCGTATATCACTGATATACTGTTGTTACAATAAATATAACTAAATAGTAAATACCAATATTTGACTTCGTCAGACTTATGGATTGAATTGGGCTCGGATTGAGCTTAGGCTCAAGTACTAGCTTAGGCACGATTATTAAAATCATGATAATTATGATTCATGAATAAAACTGTGGGAACCTTTGAAAATTAATGTTTGGATATCATAGGATAATGGTTAGGTCTCTAATACTACTTATAGATAATATTTGAAAATTTAAAAAATATAAAGTTTTTAAAATTGGACAATGAATAGAAGGACTCGGCGTTGAACTCTTCTGCATAGATTTGAAAATTCTGCATCAATTTAATTTATTTAATAATGTAATGTAATTTCTAATGTCTAACATGTATCATTAAAAACTATTGATTTCGTAATACTAAATTTATCACAACTACCAAAAGAAATTTTATGAAGATTGATAATGGCATGGACCTGCAGATGTTGAAAGGAGAGCTGTTGAAGATTGGGAAATAAATTTAAAAAATGACAATAATTATAAAATATTAATAAAAAAGAAAAATAATAATAAGAAATGTAAACTGTCATGGTGGTTGGCCATGTGGAAAGGGAAGAGGAAGAGGAAGAGGAAGAGGAGAATAGTGGTGGAGAACGACTCCCTCCTCCGATCTCTCTTCCGCTTCTTTCGTTTCGGTTTAAAATTCATCTCTCAATTTTCTTTTATACTTTCCCCCCATTTCTCTTTGTCGAACTCTCTCTATCTGATCGAGACAGAGAGAGAGAGACAGGGAGAGAGAGAGAGAAGGGGAAGAAGGAAGGAAAGAGGGCAAATTCCGACCGATACCCATCTGCCGGAATCCTGTCCTTGCATTCCAGTCCTCAGACCAACCCCATGTCAGCGTCCCACCTTCCTGCATTCCCCTTTGCCTTCTGGTATTCTTCGTTTTCCTCTTCGTATCTCTTTCTGAATTTTTTTTCCTCAAGTGGGCCATGTGGGTCCCACCATTTTTTTGCGTCCAGGAGTCCAGGACCATTTTGTGAACTCTGGTGGTATGATTTTTCAGTTTTCTTGGATTGCATTTGTGGCCCAATCTAAAGGATTGACCATCTATGGTATCTTCTGTGAGATACAAAAAATGTTGAATATCACAATGCCTTACACCTCAGAATCTAATTTCATAGTGTGATCTAAAACTGAAAAGAATCACACAGAAAGGTCATTCACTAAATCATAGTGGCATTGGTTGACAAAGGGTTCAGGTTTACCAAGAGGAGGGGCCTGCTCGGCGTGAAATCATTTCTCATATTGATATTCGGTGGCGAAATTTAATGGGTTATTGTTTTAAGCCTTTTTATGAGGTTGCTCTGTTGGATCATGATCTTTATGGGTTTTTTGAATTTTGAAAGGGACAAACTTGTTTTTATAATTGGAGGCACTTTTTTTTTTTTTTTGACATCAATTAATGCCCCCCATGGATCAAGATAGGTGTTCTCCCCTCAAAACCTTTGATTACAGTACATTATTTATCTTTGTTAATTTGTGCATCACTTACAGAGTTTTCAATTTCCAAAGTTCTCCAGAAAAAGAAAATAGAACTTTGATTTGTAGTCTGTGTTTGAGGCATTGTCGATTTCATCAGCAGAACGTCCAAATTCAATAAATTAGGTATTCCAGTTGGTCATTCCTCTTGTGCAGATGAATTTCCTTTTTTAGTCCCTCATATTGTCTTCAGTTTTTGAAATCCTGATCTCTACGTGAACCCTTCTGTTGTTGTTTCTTGATCTGTAGTTAGCATTTGAAGCATGGTTGGTTTTACGGTCACACTGTCCAAATTCAACTAGTTGGGTGTGCCGGTTGGTTTTCCCTGTATTGCAGATAACTTTCCTCCTTTTTCTTATTTTCAAAATTATCTGTTTGTCAGCATTTATGAAAATCGTGATCTATATGTTGACCCTATTCTTGTCCACACTCGTTTTTGGCCTCACTGTTTTGTTTTTCATTTTTTCCTCTCGTAAGGGAAACAGATTGAATCTCAATTTTTTTTTTCATATTTATATAGAATGCCAAAAAACTAACAAGTAAAGACAAGTCACCCCCTTTGCTTTGAAAACGAAACAGAACATGGGATAATTCTTAAGAAGATCCTAATTTGTGTCTTCCTTTATCCAAGCTTCCATATATTATCCTTGTGGACTTGATCAACTCAGGATAGACCAAAATGAATTTTTAGGAATGGACCAATGGTTGATTGTCATTTGAATTTCATGTTTTTTTTTTTTTTAATCTGATCATTTGTTGATGCATTTTTTTCCAGATTCTTTCTCATTGTGAAATGCCAATCTGCAATCCAGGAACTTCTCCACTTGCAATTTCGTCATCTAGGGAGTTGGTTCTTCTTTTTCTGTCAAAAGAATACAACTATTCTCTTGTGCCATTGGCCCTTTATGAAAAAGACTCTTTCTCTGGGATTTGGGCAAGCTATTCTGATCTGCTCCTGACAATTGTGGTAAGTTCTGTATTTTGATGTCATTCAATTCATCAGTTATTTACTTTTGGCTTTTTTTTAATGTGGAAAACGTAATAAGACAACAATGATATCCAGAAAAATAAGGTGTAAACTTAAAATGGGAAACATTAGCACTTCCTAAGAAGGATTTATGGGACACATTTAAAAAAAGAAGATTTAATGATACGGGGAGATTGAGATAGGAAATAGATCTGAACATATTGCAGGTTGTACTGAATAGGCCATTACGATATGGCGTTAGTCCAGAAAATAGAATGGTTATAGACACATGGAAACCTGGTGATGGAAAGTAGGTGTTCATGGGCTAATGGAAACTGCACAAAGGACTTAGAAAGGCATAATTTAACATAAGAGTTACTAAGTAAGTTGTAAGGCTAAGCAATTCTGTATTTACACTTTTTAGGTAGGGAAATGGTAGGGATGTCGGTGTATCTTTTCATCAGTGATGTGATGACAAGTAACAAAAAGACAAACTTAGTGTCCCTTGTTATAAAAAAAAACCAGTGTCCCTATCATTTCCCTTTTTGATATAAAATGTTCTTCCACACATTGGGCATGGGTAATATGGTGCACACCCCTACCTGAGGCAGACCGGTGATGATAGGCGCAAGTCTTTTGGAAAGTTTATGCTTGAATATATGGCCTACAAAAAATCACATTGATCGGATCAATTAGGCACTGTTTTTGAAGGCCACAAAAGTTTAGGGATTAAAAATTAATTAAATAAAAAGTAAACAAAATTTTAGGAGCTTAAAAAACACGGTGTCATTGATACAATCAAGGTGATTTAGCAGGTCCCATCTTCATGCATAGATGATTTTAAGGGACTGGTTACAAGGGGCCAAAGTGGGCCCTAGATAAGGGGGTGCACAAGAGTGCCTAGGGTAAGCCCATGTGTGGGTGATCATTTATCCTTTTGGATTAGGTGGGAACTAAAACGTAGAACAAGATATTAAGATTGTTAATATTGGAAAATAAAAAACTAAAGAATTTTGTCACATAGGATGGTTTTGAGATAAAAGTCGAAGGATCTTGGTGGTAGAAAGAAAAATAAAGGACAGTTGGATGTAGAATTTTAATAGCTGTTAAATGTCAAACGTGGGGGGAAATGTATCATGAACTACAAGTATGCGTTGATGCAATTGAATATTCGAAATATTAATAGATGCAAGATTGGTGGTGATGAAGAGCATAAAATGATTTGGATAGGACGCTCATAGAGATTGAAATTTTTTCACATGGTTATCATTAATTTAGAAACGGTCCATGATGTGCTGTTGAGGAAATTATTCGGCAAGAATTGATAATGAAATACATCCCCGTGGATGTCTTGAAATTATATGATATATATATATAATTTTTTTTTGACACATTGACGACTTAATATCATTAAAAGAAATATATATATATATATATATATATATATAATATTTTTTTTTGAAACATTGATGACTTAATATCATTAAAAGAAGGAAGTACAGAGAAGGGATTTGAGTATAGGAGATATATACTCAAAGCAAAAAAAGGAAAAGAAACAAGAAAAAGAACAAGGAAAAAATAAGAAACAAAAAAAACATCAAACAGACCACCCAACACAAGATCCAAGAGAAACCCCCAAACTCAAAAGTCAAGGCTGTGAAGATGAAAAAAATTCCAAAGATGGACTTTGTAAATGAACACCAGCTTTTGCCAAAAAGTCTGCAACGTAGTTTGCCGATCGAGGAGTATGAATGAAGGAGACACCACCAAACCTGCACATCCTCCAAATGTCCCCAGCAATACCATTCAACCTCCATGGGGGGGATTTATTTAACTAGCCCAGGAGATGGCATTAGTTGAGTCATCTTCAATAATGAGGTTACCACTCCTAAATCCAAACCAAACCTGAAGTGCTCTCCTAATTGCCCTCAGTTCAGCTTCATTAGACTCCATCAAATGTAAAAACATGAGATATATATGATTGAGCGGCAAGTGTAAAAACATCTCGTGGAGAGAGAATAGTGTTTCCAATTGGAATTGGGCTTTACCAACTGTTTGTTCTTGGTTATTATTTCATTATTATTGTTATGGACAACTTAGCATAAGCAATTTACTAGTAGACGACAGATTGGAATAGTGGAGAAAAAGCTTTTCAAATGAATGGTTTGAAAATTTGCAAAACGGAAGTGGGATATATGAATAGAAACTTTCTTTCAAAAAAATATATGAATAGAAACTTTTTTGGATTCTAGAACAGGGATGTTTAACATTGAGAATGACGACTTAGTAACACATTGTGATCATTTTGATACTAGAGGCAACTATAGAACATGTGGAATGTTTGTACATGCCCATCTCTTACAGGTTGGTGATCCCACCCTAGGCCCCATTCCCCCCTTCTCATACTTAATTGCCCCCATAAATTGGATTCTTGCCCAATTTGATCTTATTCTAAGATGATCTTCGTGATGAATTGAAACCCTGCCTAGATTGGAGTAAATGTTTTTTAAGTGGTCAAAACATTGGGTCTTTTAAAAATGTAACTTCATTCATCCAATCCAAGTGATTTTGGTTAGCTCCTTGCTTGCCTAAACTTTGGGCCCCACAAAAGACTGCACTTTGGTTTGCAAATTGATGAAGGCCTAGGTTGATTTTCAATCTTCTTAGGTCTCCAACATTTTTTTTTTTTGTTTATGGAAAAGTTCAGATTTGGCTCAATTTAAATGAAAAACACAAATTTCAAATTCCGGAATTTCCAGAAAATCCTCGGATCTCTTTCGATTCCAAGTATCAACTGAGGTTTCACCTGAAAATCGGAAAAACTGAATTTCAATTGGAAAATTCACCAAAACTCAATTTCTCTTTGGAATAAGGATTAAGGCTCAAATCTCAAGGGAATCCCAATACCATGTGAAACTTACAATGAAATTAAAGTAGCTCCAATGAAATCTAAAGCTTAAATTGGCATGAACTATCAATTAATTACAATGAAAAATCAAATGTAGAAATCACAAGAATTAAAATAAACTTACTTGCACTTGGACAAACCTTGTGTTTACAACTGATTTTTTAGATGTCTATGGTTCGCCCATAGCACTAGTATTTATAGGAAAAATTTTAGAAAAAAAAGTACAATCATGCCGCACATTGGATTTGCGCCATGTGTCCTAGATGTAATCTAAGCCATTAAATCCTAGCTCACATCAGCCACTAGCACTATGGTCAGCCACAAGGGTGCACCACCTCCTCTTTGTCCTTGATTGAGTTGGGAGTCCCACAAAGTCACACACAAACTAGTATTAGGGTCGGCCATAATTTTAGGATTTGTGCTCTCTCAAGCAACTCCAAGTTGCAACTCTCTTTTGTTGCTAGCAAATTAGCTAGGAAACTCACCATGTGGGGTCCCATTCATTGCCAGTGAGGTCTCGGGCCCATAGGTAGGGTCCACATATAATGTTTACTATTTTAGAGCCCCAATTAGATGGTTTAATCCTCACTTTGCCTTGGTCAAAATTCTCGTAGAATTGTAGAGACATTGTGTCAATTCCATATTCCGATTGGTTTTCAATTCTTCCAATTGGGCCATAGATGTCCGCATCATTATTGACCAAACTTTGGGCCCCACAAAAAGATTGCACTTTGGTTTGCAAGTGATCATCTTTATTAAGGATTCCCCTTGTCCCAGCTTAAGCTGACCCAGGTTAGGTGGGTTAGGCTTTGATTGTGATGATTTCCCAACATAAATACATGATACAGTGTCTTTGGTGTGCAAACTTATTGTTGGATAATATTTCTTGTTTTGGTTAGTTAAATGAAAGACACTTGTTTTTCCTTTCTCTCACCACCTCTTATGTTTGTCAATCTTTTTTCTTTTTATTATTCTATAGTTTTATTATGTAGTTCAGTCACTTTGAGGAACTTGGTTCATTACTTGCTGATTCTTTTCAGTTTTTATGCTTGTTTGTTTTCACTTATGCGACTATGCAGGTTTTGTTTGTATGTTTGCATCCAGTTGGTTCTTTGTTTGTAATTCCCGTTTTTTTTTTTAAGCAGTTGTGTAATCTTTCATTTATGCTTTTAGTCTCATAGACAAAGTGAAGTTGTTCCTTGGATAATTAAATATTATATTTGGTGGACATGATAAATGAAGCTTACTACAATTTGTTGTTTTTTTTCCCTTTTGACGTGTATCAATATAATTTTTGTCCTACAAAAAAAAATCATTTTTCACAGTTGCGGTAGTGCTCCTCTATGAATCAACCTATGGCAGGTCCCATCTTTTTCTAGAGTTTTGCATGGCTTCATCTAATTGTTTTAAAATCTAGATTTATTATATGCAGACAATTTCACTTGTTGCTGGGATTTAACTGAGTGGTCATAATGGGTGGCTGTGTCTCTGTACAACACAAACAACCAAAACTACGGAAGAGGTACTTCCTCAGATCCAGAAAATGTCGTCAGAAGATCTCTTCTTCCATCCCTGATGCTCCAATAGTGAAAGACAGCGTCAATGGAAATCATTTAGCTGACTTTGCTGTCAGTGAATTTGTTCACTTGGATTTTGAGAAAGCAGGGACACGAGGAAGATCTGAGGTTTCCAATTTGACATTCCACGTGACCCAGTTGCAATGGCACCACAATCAAATCGATGCAAATGGTATTTTTCTTTACTTCCAGTAGACTTCAATGTGAGATAGAAAGCACACAGCTTAGCATTTAAGCAGTATGCGGAACTATTCTTCAAATTCCCTGTTTGGCTTTGACATATGTGGTTATGTATACATTCAAAGACATGCGTGGTTTTGGCATTTTTAGAGTTTTTTGATGGTACATAAAATTTGCAATTGAATCTTGTGTCTCTGAATTTTTGAATTTGTGACTGGTTTTCTTCTAATTGGTTTTAGAAGGCTTTTGAATTTTCATTATATTTGTGCATCATTATTATACATGGTAAAGTTTTTATCCTTTTATGAAGGCAATTGGTGGACCAAGATTCACTTGATAGACAAATTATGCGAGAAAATTGAGCAAAACTGTCAATTGGCCTGTATCTGGCCCCTTGTGAATTTAATCATATGTGCCTTGGATGTAGTTGGTTTTGAGTTTGTTGAGCTAGAGAAAGATCCTAGTTTAGGGTTCTTCCCTTAACATAATGGATTAGGATCTTCGGTCTCAAGTCCAACCAGGGACTCAAATAGGTCTGTTTGTGTATACATGTGTTATACTCATCCACAAATACATACCAGTTTATTCTCAGACACCCTAATTTAGTTTTCCATAAACAATTGTTTGTATGTTTAATATGTCGAATAAGAAAAAACTAAGGAAATAGTTTTTTTTTTTTGTGGGTGGGTGGGGGGTGTAAGGAAAGGGAAGGAAATAGTTGCAATAAGAAAAAAATGCTATCTCAGATCCATATCAGCCTAGAAGCAAAATTTGGGCTTTGTTCATGACCAGAACAATCAGTTCAAAACAGAAGCTGACTAAAGATAGTCGATGAGGGAATTAAATTAACTAAACAGATAGCAATACCTGAAATTGACTAGAAACTGTATTTATTATTTGAAGAGAGACATGTTGAGCCATTTTGACCTCAATAACCAAAATACAAGATGACCTAAAGGACATAATAGATATATGTTTAAACAAAACTTTGGAACTTCTTAATCTATAATGCTTTTGATAAATCTGGGACTGGTTATGGTTACTTTGCATGCTAATTTTTAGTAGTTATTTTTGGGAGATATTCTGAACCAGATAATCATTGTCAGGAATTTCCTTATCGGGCTTGAATTTTGTTGCAATTTAATACCTGAGATTTGTATTTTGGAATCTGATTTGCACCAAATGTATCCTTGTTATTACTGTTTGCACCGTCTGATTATCTATTTTATAGTTACCATTGCTTTTTATAATCACTCTAATGTGATCCCACATATCTTTTTCCCTTGCTTAATCTGTTAGACGTGACTGTGTAGTGATATGTCAAGAAGAAGCATGGTTTGACTCCGTTAGTATTCTGGAATCTGACTCTGATGATGACTTCAGTAGTGTACATGGAGGTAAAGCCTATCAATCTTTCAGATCTGTTTTAGCCGTATTTATCAATTAGTTTCTCCACTTGTTTTTGTTCCCAAGTTATGTTTTTCCCCAGATTGTTTTCCTTCTGTAAGCAATGCAATTGGAAACCGCTCAAGTACTCAGATGATGCAGTATGAGAGTGCATCTTGCCTCATGGATGCCATGTGCAAGTTTGAAGAATTTAATGGTAGCGCCCCATTACCGTTTGCTGTTGAACAATATTTGAAAATGGATGGAGGTAAAACTGTGAAGTTCTTAGAAAAAATGAATTCAAAGAGACATGCTTTTGCAAGTTTAAGTAACAAGATTGTGATTTTCTTGTTTAGGAAAGGCTGATGAGATCAAGTCTCGAGCTACAGGAGCCGAATTTTGTACTAAAAGGAAAAAGGTTCTAGATGATCCGTATGGTAGTTTCAATGGTCGAAAAGAGGATAGACAGGATACTGGAATAAAAACTCTGCAGACGACAGTATCTTGCCTACCTCGACTTGTTCCCACTGTCAGCTTCAATGACAAAACTCTTCTACCACAAAGAAAATCAGCAGTCATTAGAATGTCTTTTAAAAGAAAATCCCATGATCGGGAGGAAGCTACTGAATTTTGTAAGTATTAAATTAACGATTCTCTGTTGTTTTTGCATTCAAATCATGATCAGGCCACGTAAAAATTATGGAAAGTGTAGCTTTTCTGCCATGTTATGCATAGGTCCCATTTACACTTTCTTGAATATCGGTGCTAATATTCCTTTCAATAATGTCATTATGCCAATTCGGTAATCATTTTTCCCTCTTTTGGCTGACTTTCCCTTAAAGCTTGGTTCAAGAAAGTAATTATGTATGATTTAATAATGATTAGTGGGTGTTTCATTTGTATTTCAAGCTTGTTTTCATTTTATGTTGTGCTCACTGTCATTTACACTTTCTTGAATATCGGTGCTAATATTCCTTTCAATAATGTCATTATGCCAATTCGGTAATCATTTTTCCCTCTATTGGCTGACTTTCCCTTAAAGCTTGGTTCACCCCCTCCCTTCTCCCATGTCTTTTTTTTTTTTTTTCTAATAATCTCTTTGAAGTTATCAAGATGATGACGCCGATGACGACAGCAGCGAAGATGACATAACAATAAAAATAATAATCTGCCATTATATTAATTCAGTAATTATGTATGATTTAATAATGATTAATGGGTGTTTCATTTGTATTTCAAGCTTGTTTTCATTTTATGTTGTGCTCACTGTCATTTCAGACTTTCTTGATCATCAATCCAAAAGATGCCATACAATAAAATTTTGAAATGATGCTTACTCCAAGAGTTCGGTATGGCATTGTGTAAACAAGTTTTCATGTACATCTGAAGTAATGTTTGCCTCATGGAACTATTATTCCTCTCTGCTTCAATTGCAGATACTGCAATTATTATTATTTTTAATCCTTCAGTACCTTTGCATCTTTGTATAATCATATAAACATTCTTTAATTCATCTTCCATATGAATTAGTGATTTTGTGGTAGGTTCCTTATTTGTTACCTTTTGAAAAATGATGCTGCCCCCTCTTTTTCTTGCTCATGCATATACCCAAAATCCCATGGCGTTTTGAGGGTTGAAAGTGGGGATGTGTTGATAGGAATATACCCTTGCCCAGGACTTAATGTGTGTGTGCTTTTTTTTTTTTAATCCCTTTTTCTTTTGGGTGTGTGTGAGGTTGAAGTTGGGGTTCAATGGTGTTAAGGGGGTGGGTTGGGGTTGGTTTGGAAGAAAGGGATGTATCAGTTTTTTTTTCTATGATCCAAATCTTTATGCTCTTTCCTTCTCTTGGTACATTCTACTTGTAACCCTTCAGTTATTTTTTCCTAGGGTTGTTTTAGATTATAGTCTTACATGCCCAAACATCTCAAATGACATTCCTTGATTAGTTCTTTGTTTGGAGTAACCTTTAGGTTTTCTGTAATGCACTCATTTCTTACTCTTTCTTTTAATGTTCCTCTCATCGACATCTTAATGAATGGATCTTTGTCACATTTATTTGATCTCCATCCCATTTATCACCCAACATTCAACTCATATAACACTATAGATCTAACTGGTGCCTCACAAAAATGCACCTTAATGGACATAGACACATAGTGCATCATAGGTGTGGAAAAATTCTTTGTGCTTCTAAACTACTATGGTTTTTAAACAAAGAAAGTGTTACAAAGACTGTATCTGGCATATCTTTCAAAAAAAAAAACCATCTGGCATGTCGATGGACTGGCAATCTTTTGTGGTTTTGTTGATATTTTTAATATATATTTAATTATTTTGCAATGTTGATTTCACTTTGCATGTGGCGTCTCCACCAGGTGCTTCAAAGAGATACTTATACCGTCCTAGAGCAGGTCTTCTAGTTCCATGTGCACCAGGTGAAAAGCCAACCCAAGGATGCTGGTCTGCTATTGAACCTTCCATCTTTAAACTTCGAGGGGAAACCTATTTCAGGCAAGCAGTTAATGACTTTCTCTAACCTGCAATATCATTCCCACACTTGATTACATTGACATAGAACAAGGAGACTACGACCATTAATGGTCATTCCATTTGGTTTTTTGTTTTTATCCATTACTGGGAAAGTTGTGTCTATCTTTTGCAGAGATAAACGGAAGTCTCCAGCTCCTAACTATGCTCCTTACATCCCTATTGGTGTTGATATGTTTGGTTGCCCACGAAAGATACATCATATTGCTCAGCACATTGACCTTCCGTCTGTGAAAGCATGTGAGAAAGTACCGTCACTTTTGATTGTAAATATTCAGGTATTCCTTGGTTCCATATACCCTGTTCTTTTTGTGTTTTGGGGGATGCAGTTGTGAAGAGAACTGACTGCAATCCACTGTTTATCTTATAAAATTTTGTCATTTGGTGCCAGCTACCTACTTACCCAGCAGCAATGTTCCTTGGTGATAGTGATGGGGAAGGGATGAGCCTTGTCTTATATTTCAAAGTTTCTGACAGTTATGACAAGGATATCTCTCCTCACTTCCAGGATAGCATCATGGTATGTTTGTTTTACCCACCTTGTCATCTTTTTCTAGTCTTTTGTTCTTGCTATGATCTTTACACCAGCCCAGTCTTTGCTGTTGTCAGTGGGAATAGAGCTAGTGCTTTCTGCTAAGCTCATTCCATGTTACCAGAAAAGTTGCTCCTCATATGAAATAAATGACCTGCCATTCCAGACCCTTTAGCGAAGAAGTCTGCCACTCCATTGGCAAATCTTCTGACTAGAGCGAAGGAAATCTCGTTACCCGAACAAAGAGCCCTTATCTCCCTCACCACAGCAATCGGTCTCGAACTAGGTTGCTTCAACCCCTTGGCCCACCTGATTGCATTTGCCGAGTCCCCTTCTATGACTAATTTCTAATGCTCGATTGAGTTTGATATGGTCAAAGGTCTCCTAATACTGAGAAGTTCTGTCTGTAGAGGTTTTTAGCTTATTTTCAGGATTGTTGTAAAAAATAAGTGATATATATATATATATATATATATATTCTAGTGATTTGACATGTTTTTATTGGTAAATAAGGGTGTAAGAAGTTGTCATTTGCCAGCTAGAGTTGTCACAAGGTGGATGCATGACCCTAACTAGTAGGATTTGGATTTTTTTTTCTTTTCTCTAGTTTCTTGTATAAATTAGGCCTTTGTTCCGTTGTAATGCAGTCTAGTATCAAATTTTGAGTGAATTTTTCTTAATCTGTGAGGTTGTTTTTCTAGTTGAATTAGTATGATAACTCCAAGAATTTAATTTCATTCAATTGATTGTTAGAGGATCCCATTAAATAAATTTTACATTCAATTTATCTTGGGTGAGATTTCTTTCTTTCATTTAGTGAGATTCAAATCAAGCCGCTGCCGGAGTTTGGATTTCCTTTACGACCTAGAGCCCGAATTTCCACAGTGTTTCCCGAATTTCCACAGTGTTTCCTTGGATTTAGATATTTCTAAATTCCAAGCATTTAAGTGACTTTTAGGTTCTACATTAATAGGAGCCTAAGATTGCATCGATATACATTCCAATTTTGTACATTAGTTAACAAAATTTGGAGGTATTTTGATCAGAGTGTTGTTTCCTGATCAAAGTTTTCATCAAATCTTACACTATTGATCTGTGTGAGGGCGTCTCATTTGAAAATAACTGCCCACCAGTTCTTCTGGCCAAACTACGCAACACCCTTTAATCAATGGTAAAAATTGTAATACTCCAACCCAAAAGTCCCACATTGCTAGTTGTATTGGAAATTCTCTGGTATATAAGTGGTAGCCTTCCTCCTTCTAGTATGAGGCCTTTTGGGAGCAACAGTAGGTTGGCTCGCCAATTAAAAGCCGTGCGGGCCATATGTGAGGCCCAGAGCGGACAATATCATACTAGCGGGACGAGTCGTTACAAATTGTATCAGAGAATGGTTTAACTCTCTGCCTAAAGGTGTGGGCTTGGTTGTTGTGTGTGTAGAGCCGGGGACGTCTCTGGCTTTAAGGGGGGTAGATTGTAATACCCTACCCCAAAAAGTCATACATTGCTAGTTGCATTGGAAATTCTCTGGCATATAAGTGGTAGCCTTCCTCCTTCTAGTATAAGGCCTTTTGGGAGCAACAGTGAGTTGGATCGCCAATTGAAAGCCGTGCAGGCCGTGTGTGAGGCCCAGAACAGACAATATCATACTAGCGGGACGGGTCGTTACAAAAGTTGTACTTGGTGAGACTGTGTATCCAAAATACGTTCAGCGTATGGGAGTAGTGGGGCAACATTGCTGTCTTTCACCATCCCTAAAATCCAACTAGACCATTTTTAGGGTTTGTATGACCTACAAAATTCAACTTTGCAACTGTGCATCTGGGATCCACAACTCATTTAGTGGGCAGATTTTCAATTGCAGTATTGGGTTTCTAGCAGTCCACCACTCAACTGTAACAAAAAGAGCTTGAGCAGCTATAGCGTTATGGTTAATAGGGTTGAACTAAAAATAGCACTATTTCTAGCTTCCCCCACAAAACTAGCAACAGCAAATAGACAGAGATATATCAGATCTGTTAAGCTTAAGTAAGACGCAACTTGTAAGTGTATAATTTTGGTTGGATTAATGATAACTAATAGGATAATCTGCTAGACATATTATACTTAGAACACTCTATTGGAATGTGCTCATTTGTCTTTAAGCCTTGGTTGTATAGATACGTTGAGGGGGACAGATGAGAAAGAAATTTATGCAAACAAGCTTTCACTGGAAACGTCCTCCAAATCCCTTCCAAAGGAAGAATTCTATTTTATTGCAGCTGTTGACATTACTTTCCAAGGTAGATGTGGCCTGTATATCTTAGGTTTGAGGTCCATATATGCTTGCTTAAGTTGAAACTTGATGAAGATCCCTTCAGACTCTACTATACTAACGAAAATGGCATCACCCACTGAATGCTAAAAAGAACAAAGGTGAAGTATCAAACTTAAGATGAGAAGTTACAAGGCAAGAGCAAGTGATTAACTTCTTCAGTAACCTTGAAGCAAAGCAGACCATTGTTGAACATTACTCGTTAATGCTTGTGAATGTTATCAAAGGATAGGATCTTCCTGAGACCAGCTGTCCAACAAAAAATCAACAACAAACAGGGTTGCCTTGCATAATCGAATGATTGGATTAACAACTGGGTTAGGCATGTGAATTGTTCTGCAAAGAGATTAACAAAGGAGCCAGAAGGATCTGACCACCAAATTCTAAAATCATCCTCCACCAGAGAGATGCAAGCTTGACACAAGAGTTTGATGCAATTTCATCATCCCAGATTTGATGGATGAGATCCTCTTGTTGAGATATATTTAGATGATTTAGATTTTGATATATTTAGTTAGATATATTTAGGTTGTATTTCCCATTTTAGGACTTTCCCCTTTATTTGATTTTCCTTATTTGTATTATGTTTTCCCTATAAATATAAATCATAGGGTATCTCCTTGATGAAGGAAGACAAAAAAAAAAAACCATGTAGAAAATAGGAGTAGGAAATAGGAGAGAAGAAAACAGAAGAGAGTTTGTTGTGTCTTTCTTCCTCAAGGAGAGACCCTATGATTTATATTTATAGGGAAAACATAATACAAATAAGGAAGGTGAAATCAAATACAGGGGAAAGCCCTAAAATGGGAAATACAACCTAAATATATCAAAATCTAAATCATCAAAACATAGTCAACACCTCATTCCATCTTGTTTTCTCGTATGGGATGGTTTCATCAACTGTTAGGGCAGAGCTTGATTGAAAGACTCTTTGAGAGAGTTGATCCTTAGATTTTCCAAGTATAGGATCCGACCATCTCCCAGATATTACCAATTTTTGTTGCTCAATTGGTAGTCAACTGTTCTTCAATGGGGTCATTGTTTCGAAGGTTGATAGATTGTTTCCCAAGCGCTAAATTATCCTCCCAAATCTTGATGTTCACACCAACACCCACAAAACATGCCTGCTCATGTTTTTGATAGCTATCCTAGTTTTCAACATTAGTTTCCAAATTTTAGAATCTTCCATTTTAGTTAGACGACAAAGAAGTCAACCTTTTAGATATTTTTCTTTCAAGATCTTGGGCACTTGATGTCATTCTTGGCTAGAAATCTCCAAGTTATCTGAGATTGGAAGCCCAGTTTTGAACTCTTTGATTTCTAAAACCCAAGCCACTTTTACTCTTACAGGTATCAGACCACTTTACCCATGGGAATGTATATCATTACCTTACCATCTCCCTGACTAAGGTTTCCATTTTATATGTATTAGACTTGGAGAATTCAACATCAGTAATTTGGGATGACTGGTGCAGTCACTTGGATAAGAAATGCTTTGCAGCAACTGACAGGTTTTTTTTTCTTTCCAATCTTAGAGTTTTTTCTCTAACCTGTAAAATGCAGCTTGGGCATTAATAATTCTGACTAGATGGATATGCTAACCCCCAGAAAACTAATGGAATCTTATGAACTATGAATCAGTTTGGTGGCCTGTTTAATATGTGTTGTCATATTAAGCAGGAAGGCCAACTCTATTAACCCTGTTAGCGCGTTGTGCTGCCGCCTCCTGATGAATATGCAGTAGTTTAAACATTTTATCAGTGGATTTACTTATTGCCAAGGAGAACAGGGTAATGCCATCTATAATTTGTAGAATTCCTAACCTTGGCCCTTCTAGAGAAATTTGTATTCCAGTTGTTCTCTTTGCTTTATAATATATTGGACATACCTGGAAAAAGCTACTGCACAGGTTATGTAACAGTCTAGAAATTTGTATTCCAGTTGTTCTCTTTACTTTATAATATATTGGACATACCTGGAAAAAGCTACTGCACAGGTTATGTAACAGTCTAGAAGGAACACAACAGGCCTATATTTGAAGATATAACACTGCCACACAAGTCAATTATCGATTATTGTAAGGTTCACCTCTTCCGGTGGAATTTCACAGCCAAAGATTTTGTAGGTCAACCTGACTACTTTTTCAGGGAAGGATAGATGGCTAGATTATGATTATTGTTTCCTAGTTTTCTTATTATAGTTTTCTTATTGTTGTAAGTAGTTACGTGTATACTCTTGTGGTAGAGCTGCCCAATCCTCTGTGGGCAATCTATCATTTTACTTTCTTCCTCTTTTTCAATAAAATTTCTGTCGTTATCTCTCGTAAAAATAGAGAGGTTAACCTTGATGAATTCTCCTTGAATTAGCAAATGCATCCACTGAGAGCCATCAACTGGGGCTCGGAAGGATGATGAAATCATCCAGACCATTGTTCACTGGACTGCATCAAAAGAGGATGGTGCTTGCATTATTTATTTTTATTCAAACTAGGAATATCTGATATTTTATTTTGCTTAAAAGAGCTTATTGCCCTTGATTTCGCTTTTATTCCCTTATAAGTATTGAGGCAAATTATCTACTGAGGTCACGATATTTTTATTTTTCACAATATTCCAGTGAACCAATAATCTTTGATTCTGTGACAGAAATTTATAGAAGATGAATCTGAGAGAATTAAAGGGTTTACTACGGACAGAGTAGTGCCTTATAGAGAAAGACTGAAGATCATGGCTGGGGTGGTTAATCCGGAGGATCTTCACTTGAGCTCTGCTGAAAGGAAGCTCATACAGGGTTGTAATGATAAGCCAGTGCTTTCTCGGCCTCAACATAGTTTCTACAGGGTAAACAATCATTCACTTGATGCCCTTTAAAATGCTGTGCATTCGTATCACTAATATGCAGTATTTTTTAAGCTGAGTAATGTGCTTTAAAAATGCTGTGCATTTGCATCAAACTAATATGCATTGTTTTTGAAGCTGTGAGTAATGTCTGATTTTGAAGTTGTTACAGTAAATGAAATGCTTTTACTTAGATAATTAATGAAATCAGTCCTTTGTCATTTCCAAAAAAATCTTTGACTATTATGATTTTCCTACTCATCATTATTGCTTTCCAAGAAAGTTTGTTAAATTGAAAAATCTTATTATAATGTCTCTGTTTCATGTGTCCAAATGTTTACATGAATTTGTCAATCCCTAGTCAATCCCATATTTTAAGACCAAGCTATATATGCCTTGTTTGTACAAATTGAAGAATTACTTTTTTCACCATTCAAACATGGTTTCATCATGAGAAGAAGAATCCATTTTCTGCAGATAGCCTAGAAAGTTTCTTGGGGTATTCTTAAGCTTTTCAATTATGTTCCTCAATATGTCTTCCTATCGGCATTTGTGACATCACCAAAGTCTTAAATGGATTTGCAAAGTGGTCTCTGGACAGCTTTGCAGCATCTCTATGCAATAAGGGGTTATGTCAGTAGGTCCTCCCATAGTTGTTTCTATTCCAGCCAATTTGTATGCCTGAAGTTGATTTTTATGTTCTAATCTAGTCCAAATGAATGTGATCAAGCAATATTTACCCATTGCCTTTCAACAAAAAGAAGATGTGATCAAGCTTTTATGGCAACAACAAAAATTTAGATTTTAACATACTAGACCTGTTTGGTGGACTGGTATAGGAGGATTAGAATGGGAATAAGTGCTGACATGGTACTCCTGGAAGAAGTTGTGTTTAATTGCCCTTGGAATGGCTCATTTTACAAAGGTATTTTCCATTCTAGCAATAAAGGTTGAGCCATTCCAAAATGCTACTATTTCACAAAGGCATTTTCTAGCAAATAACAAGTCTTGTGGAGAAATGACTTGAATGGCTTGGGGTAGGTGGAAGTGGATTAGATCATTTATTTCCATTTTCATGCATGAGAAGGGATACTAAACGGGGAAACCCTACTCCTATCCATTAAAGAGGAAATCAGATGACTACATGAGATGTTGCAAGAGAATCTCATGCCTGTATACCCACATCGAACTCCAATGAGAACCACAACTACAATCGAGAATGGAAGAAGAAACAAACCAGTAACATCATCACAAACCATATGAGGATCTGACAGCTGAGTATCCATGCTCACACACATGCCACATAGGGCTCTACAAACAGTTACAGAAAGCAGCAACAAAGTTAAAACAGTAATAGAATGCAACCATAAGATGTGATGGGAAAGTGTTGTTTTGGTGATGATGATAAGGAACCATAAAATTTGAGTATCCATCATGTCACTGTTTTTATATGTTCATGACAACGATTAGAGTGCCTTTTTTGAAAAGAGACAGGAATTGATTCATTGAATGAAAAAAGTATGATACAGCACAGACCTTGTATAAGAGAATTATACAGGGCCACACTTGCCTACAATATAGATACACAACAGAGAAACAGTGCAGAAACTAAACTCCTAGATAACAAAGTAAACCCTGTTTCCCATACACCACAATCAAAAGTCAGTCACAATTTTCCAGTATGGGCCTCTGCTTCTGTACTCTGATCTTCGCCAAAATGTCTGCAACGCTGTTTGCTGATCGTCCAGCATGTCGGAAAAAGGATACATCTATTCCTACACATCCTCCTGATGCCCCGTGCGATGTTAACTAGCCTCCATGGGGGGTTCTTTCTATCCATAGCCCAAGAAATAGCATTAAATGAGTCACCATTCCCATACCTTACCCAATGGATAGCCCTCCTAATTGCAAACAATTAGAGTACCTGACTTTATGTGAACCATTAATAACTGTTCAAAGTATGGTCGAATGCTTTGGTTGTAGGCTTGTAGTCATCCTACGTTTAAAAAAATTCCAGAATGTATAAATGCCCTTTCTACGATTATGCACTTACATCAAAATAAATAAATAAATGTCTTTGGTCTGGTTGATTCAGCAGTGGCTGTTAACTCAACATCATGTTTGATGAAACTCCTTGTGGTTGAATATTCCGGTGTTGAATCAGGGAATTAGCTCTATGCAGAGGTTTCCTTTTCTTAGGTGCCAAGGGCAGCAAATCAAGAAATAGATACTCTGATAATGAGTGTGTCCATCTGCTGCTGCTGGGCTTCAGGATGTTGCTTCTACTTTTTTCTTATGTTTCTGTTGTACAGAATCTTTCCCTTTTTTACTGTGGAAAGATAAGTACTTGAAGAATAAAGATTGAAGATTAAGGGGAACAACAGTTGCTTTTCTAACACTTGGGCACTCATGCCACGTAACCTGAACCCCCATGGAGAAAAGGTAACCCTCCTCACTATTTTATTTTCTAAACCCACACTCTCTTTGCTAAAGAAGCATAAGCTCTCATTGGCTGACCTTGGAGCCTGCTGAATCAAAAAGCCCCTCTCCTGTCTCTCCCTTGTTGATCTAGAAGACAGCAGGGCCATTGAGTATGAATCTCCTTCTTTCAGGATCCCCTTCTGATCCCATGTTTCTATCTTAGACACTTATTTGGCTCCAATTATAAAGCATAATCTCTGCTTCATTCTCATGTCGTAATCTTTGCATACCACATTACCTCCGTACATACTCGTCACAGGTGGTGGTTACTGCAGGGAACTTTCATGTGGCGATGGCCAGGTGGGGCCTACCTTGGCCCCAATTGCACCGCTTTCTCCCCTCACACTCACCTACCCGTGTATTTATACCCAATTTGACCCTATTCAAAGATAGATGGACCATTTATCTTACCCCATGAAGTTTACAAAGTTGGATAAAGTTGAATTTTTGGGATCTTAAAAACATGGCTTCAGGTATCCGATCAAGGCGATTTTTTATAGGCACTCTATTCAAGTAAAGCATTTTCCAATCAACCCATCCACATGGGCCCCTGTAGGCCCTACATGAGGGTGCCACATACAAGGCACTGTGGGGGATCCAGGTTCTGTGTGTGTGTATTGATAATTTGATATTTACCTATGGATACCTCAAAACTAAGGAAAATTTAGAAATAGCTGTGTCAACATGTATGTTCACAAGAATGGTAACAATACTTGATAGGTTTCTATTTGTAGGAGTGTTACGGGTATATAAGGTGATTTTTGTCATAGAAGACAGTGGCATGTCTTGAACATGTGTGTCATATCTGCAGTTTTGCTCTTGCCATGTCCCTTATGTCATTTTTTTGGACATCAGAAGGCCATTGGCTTGTTAGAGTAAGACGTAACCTTTTTCATTCTTTATCGATGATTCTTCCTGCCTCATGTCTCGGAGAATGCAAGCGAGAATCATAGTAATTGCTAAGAGCACAATGAAGCTATTTTATTTCTACTCCATACACCATTATTCTGTATAGAAGTATTTGCTGTAATAGTTTTGAACTTCTTTCACTGCTCTTGATAATACGGTTTTGGGGATGTAAACTGAGACATGGTTATAATTGATCTTGCTTTGTTTAATACTGCTAGGGATATCTCCACTTTACGGCCTCTTCTTTCCAATGCAGGGTCCAAATTACTTTGAAATTGACATTGACATACATCGCTTCAGTTACATATCAAGAAAGGGTCTCGAATCTTTTAGAGATCGTTTGAAAGATGGGATACTTGATTTGGGTCTAACCATCCAGGTATGGTGCTTTCTTTGAACCAATTCCTAAGCACTGAAGGAAATTGATCTTTTAATTCTGATCTTAACTTGGTGTAATCAACGACAAGTCTCATCCAATCCAGTATGAAAACTCCTTATAAGAGTTGTCAACTGAAGCTGGGAGTATTTCCCATTCCTTTTTCATTTTGATACATCCATACAACACAGATTTTGAAGGAACCCAATTGCTGTCATTAGTCAATGACACTGATCATGTCTATTTCACTTGGACCGAGTGGGTTTCACTGTGTTTTAACAAATTGATTCATGACTATTGGTGACAGGCGCAGAAGCGAGAGGAATTACCAGAGCATGTTCTATGTGGTGTTCGACTAAAAAAAATTGACTTTGTAAATCACGGCCAAATGCCCACTCTTGTTACTCTCAATGATGAATGATTGCATACTTGCATGCTGCAGAGCTAGCTCACCTTCTCATGATTCTCTTCTGATCGATCCATAGCTTGTTTTGTAAACATTACATCATTTGTTGACAAAGCAAGTCCCTTGTTTATAGTGATCAATTATTCAATTCTTGTTTCAGAATGGCCATATTTACATGTTTCATTAATGTTTCGAATAAAGTGTTTTCCGGTAATCTCTTCTATTCCCGATACCAGTACACATCCCTCATTTCCTTATTAAGTAATTAAATTTGGCAGACTTTTCTGCTATATTACCAATACAAAATACTTAAGATCAATATTTCCAGTTTAAATATTGATTGATGCAACATATTGATAGTATGTATCATATTCTTCCATATTTGTGTTATAATTATCGATACACGAATACGTATCTATTGGTCCAAGTTAATACAGGTTGATATTTCAATTTTTCATATTTAAAAAAAAAATTAAAAATTAATGAGCACATGTACTAAACTTCGAAATTTTGATAGAGCAGTTCAAAGGAAAAAATTGTAAGAAATTAAGGGTTAGAATCGGAGACAAATGTTGCTAGGTTGATGATCTTGAACACAGAATCTTTCATGAATCACTAACCAAACATAGAATAATATACTCTCGTGTCTGATTTCTCATTCTATTGAAGCTTTTCAAAACTTCAATGCAAGAGTCATTCGCTCTTGACCGTTGAAGCTTTATAAACATTTAATTAAAAATATATTCAAATATCAAAATCCTTCTTCTCCATTATTCATTTGATGAATATTTCAAAAAAAATAAAATTAAATAGACTGTGGATATCAAGGTCTAACCTCTACTTAACGTGAGGTTTTGGGATCGGCATTCTGTGTAGATAGTCATTACTCAGAGTTTATTAGCAGAAAAAAAAAAGGAGAGCTGTGAATCGCAGCAAGAAAGAGAAGGAAAGGTTATCTAAGTGATTGAGAAGAGGTTGAACTTTTATTTTTATTTTATTTTTTATGATCTTCAAGCTTTTTAGAGCATTTAATTAATCTTTGGGGTATGTATAAGTCTCCCTACCTACACACATCGGATAATTTTACAGAGAGTGGTTCTTTGGAGTAGAGTGAGAATCAAACTCACGATTTCCAGGGATTCCTGGCCATCACTCCAGCTCCTTTGAATACTCAATTAATCCTCGGGGTATATATAAGCCTCCTTATCCACACTCATCGGATAATTTTACAGAGAGTGGTTCTTTAGGGTGGAGTGAGAATCAAACTCACGACTTCCAAGAGTTCCTGACCATCACTCTAACTCTTTTGAGTTAGGTCAGACTTATAATCCTAACCCTATCTCATGATAGATCTAGAGTTTCAAAGTAATAATAGCATCATAAAACTAAGTAAATGTGTTTTTTGGCTTAAAAATCCTAACTTCGTAAGGAAGAATGGTTGTGAATTTGGATTTGTGAGAATAATCAGTGGTGGTTGTGAATTTAGAAAGTTGTGGATTGGTCAAATATCAATGATCAGTTTGACAAAAAAAAAACTAGACATATGGTTTCAATGTCCAAATCAATTCAAAAAGGTTTTGTACATTTAGCCAAGAAACAAAAATTGAAAATCATGTGATGTTTCTACCCGTTCAATATAAAGGTCACAGAGTGGAGAATTTATAGTTATTTAACGATTTTTTCTCTTAATTTTAATCATCAATTTCACAATTTATATGATGGGATTAGAAATCAAAAGAAGGAAGCTTCATTCTAAAATTTGCACCTTACCACAACCATGCAACATTTTTCTTTTTATTTCAACAGTAGAATTTTTATAAGAATTTATTATAAAAGAACCTCACATAATGTTTAGGTTAAACTATTCGTTGATATTTGATATTTAATGGAGAGTAATGATTCAGAAAGATTGGTCTCTATTTTACTGTAGACGTTTCTTAGTTATAATATCTATCAAAATAGATACGTACATGGGTGTAGTTCAACTAGTTGCCTCTCGTATCAGAAAGCGGGAGGTTGTAAATTCAAGCCCCCATGGCCTAACTTTAGTATGCTCTAGAGGTAGTGAGCTCACCCGTGGGAATTTTACACTAGGTATCCTGTGGTTTCCTGCACGTAAATTCAAAAAAAGAAACAAAAGATACTAGTGACAAAACATATAGGAATTTAAAATTTAATAGTTTTATAGAGACCAAAATAATTATACCAATCACGAGAGGGAGGTGACTGTCAAGAGTTTGGAATGGTCTTTGAAAGACCCCACATAAAGGTTTATGAAAGGTCTCTCCTCAACTTCTTCCATATGATGAATTGATTGTGCAACTACACATATGACATTCGACAATGTTTAATCTTAAATAAACTTTATACGAATGTCAATATATTTAAAATATTAGTTTGATATACTTCAGCTCTTACGATTTTTTTTTTTTAATTTACATGTAGATAGTTTTATTTAGTGGGTGTTAAGTTTTCATTCGCAATCGACAAGGATGGTGTAATATTATTTATTGTTATTATGATTATTATTTCATGATAATGAATGA
The DNA here is from genome assembly GCA_022113865.1 of Chimonanthus praecox. Lineage (NCBI taxonomy): Eukaryota > Viridiplantae > Streptophyta > Magnoliopsida > Laurales > Calycanthaceae > Chimonanthus > Chimonanthus praecox. The sequence continues at coordinate 59,203,954 of CM039090.1, forward strand.
TGTCTTGAAAGAGGAAGGACACCCACTCAACTACCAAATTGACCCTTTACCAACACGTTTCTCTATCTACTTCACTTGTATTTTGCATTCCTTGCAATCCAAACTTTCAAAATGTCAGTGTGTGGGGTATCAATGCAACATCACAAAGATAACCCAACTAAAGTGAAGGAGTTTGAGAGACTCAACACCCACTGCATGGTTCTCTCCCACTTACTTTAGAGTAAAAAACTGGTATATCAAAAGTTTTATAGTTAATGGAATATATAATATTAATTCGAAGGAGTCGAAGTGATGGTTAAGAATCCGTTTCAAAGCGAAAGTTTTGAGTTTGATTCCCACTTTACTATAAAGTATCACTCTTCATAGAGTTACTCGTCGTCTGTAGGTAAAGAGGCTTGCATATGTCCTGAAGATTAGTCGGGTAATCTAAGAGGCATGTACACTTGGTCATAAAAAATGGAAGGTAGAAAATTAGATCTTTCCCAAAGGATCACTCTCGGTAGAGTTACGTTGTGTGTTTAGGTAATGAGGCTTGCACATGATTAGTCGAGTGCTCTGAGAAAACTGTACACTTTGGAATGTAGAAAATTAGATCTTTTGTTCTATTCCATATTGAGTTGATCTAAGTCGACGTCTATTATTATGTTGGACCCAACAAACACATATGATGATAAGTCACTGGAATCTTAAGACTTGATATATAATTATTTTAAAAAAAGTTAACAAAACATTTTTATATTTTTTGAACAACCAACGAGACAAATGGATCCAAAGACTTAGATGATCGACTCAACTCGACTGATTTTAGTGAAAACTCTGTTTTTTATCTCAATTTTTTAGAGAAATGAGCATGACTTGGCTGATGCAGCCAGGTTTTAATAAATGAGTATTAATAAAATTTAATAAATGAGTTCAGTTCAAAATTTTAAAATGGGCTAAAATTCGATCATGGAAGATATTTCAAAAGTTGAGTTGAATTTCAGTTGAACTCGACCTATTTCACTGATTTTTCAGCTGGTTGTCTTCTTATCAGCTGAGTTTACTCGAACTCAACTCGAAGTTAATCCATCTGATATTTAAAACTTTGATGCAGACTTAGCACTATTAAGTTAATTTGAACAACTTTAATTGGGGTTGATTGTGATGAATCGATATGTGATTATTTGTTATTATTAACTGATAACATATGAATGCTATATTTTAATGGATACATAACATACTTTTATGGATTCAGATACTAATAAAAATCGTTCTCATTAGACTTTTTTAATTATTGATCTGAAACAGTAAAACAAATTATAAAATGTAGAGTTCATTTTAAATCTAAATGATCGTCAAAATTGAGAATGGCCAGGAACCTGCCTCAAGAAGCGGGAGTATTTAGTTCAATTTCCACTCCACCTCAAAAGTCTACTATATGTAAAATTACTCGGTATGTAGGAGTAGGAACGCTTGCATATGCTCGGAAGATTAGTCGGATGCTCTTAGAGGCTTGAATACCTTGGTCATAAAAAAATTGATAAAGGCTAATATTGAGTGGTAGGACGCCTGAAAATTCAAATGGAACGCTTGAATACCTTCGTCTTAAAAAAAATTTGAATATCTAAAAATATAATAATGATTAAAAAAAAAACACCTTCATTTAAGAAACAATAATCATAATAAAAAAACCAAGCAAGAAGATATCAAATGAAGCTTTCATTTGATAGCAGGATGCATCAACCGAGTTTAAAAACCCTACTTTCCAATCGTGTTTTAAAATCGTCTCAATTCAATAATGAATGATATTTCAAGTTGGGTTGAGTTCAACCTACTTTACTCAGCTGAGTTCACTTAAAACTCGAATCTAATCACCAAAGAGACTAAAAATAAATCTAATATTTAAAATTACAGTCAGCTTTAGCTGGAGTTGTTGATTGTGACACATCAATATCTCATTATTTGTATTACTAACTGATTTCATTTGAATTTAATAATTTATTTAGATTTTTTTTCAACTACAAAAAAATATGAATTCAAATCTTCATAAGAGTTAGTATCATTCAACTTTATTAAGTATTGATAAAATTACAAAATAAATTATTAAAAATAATTTATTTTAAATTTGATGATCATCAAAATTGATAAGAACATATAAATATGCAAAAAAATTTGGTTATACAAAAATATTTAAGAAAGGTTTTTTTTTTTTCTAAATTTTCAGACATTTATAAGACTTAAGAGCTAATTATATAACTCCTAAAATTCAATCAACGAAAGTATACATTGTTGTGATGCTTTCAAATGTACAAAAGAATTTCGCATCCGAAAATAACTCCAACAAATTTTCATTCAACAGTATCTCTTTGGAATCCGATAGTTATTTTTTTTTGAATTTACACGTGGGAAACCGTGGAATACCATTGTAAAACCGATAGATCTTTGAAACGTTCTTATTTTATTTTATTTTTTAAACCCAGTTTAATGTGAGATATAAAACCATTAAAAAAATCAAGCAACAAGATTAGATGAAGCTTTCACAATTAAATGTGCAAAATGCCACCTAAGCTACCTCTAAATTATCACCACCACTGACCATTAGGCATTAGCATCAATAAATTGACTTTAGAACAGTTTGGCAGACTGTATCATCATCCATTAAACTATGCAGTAGACATGTGTGGGTACTAACAACTACAGCGATAGAGAATATAATCAAATGTATCAAGTGACACCATTCATTAATGTATGTATTATTTTGAAAAATCACCATCCACTGATTATTTTTTATTTTTTTAATTACAGAATACATTAGTATCCACCTTTCAATTTCTAGGAGTTGGGCCTTCGGTCTAAATTTCAATAATTTATTTTGATGTATGAAGTTCATATTTTGCTATATCTATATTCTACATGTTGCTTTGTCGTGTTCAAGCCTCTCTACCGACACACCAGATAATTTTTATGAGAAGTGACTCTTTGAAATACAGTGAAAATCGAACTCACGACTCCTAATTTCTAAAACGGATTTCTAGCCATCACTCGTCTCTGAGTCTAAAATATTATAGCCGTTAGAGCTGATTCTCACTTCGAGCAAAAGATTGGAGAGGAGGTTTGGGGGTGTTTGAGAGTTTATGGGCGGGCTCTACAGTCTGGATATTCTTCGTCAATTCTCATTGACAAGAACTATGGGAAAAAAAAAAACAGCACATTGATAATAGCAACATAATAATAATAGAAAAATGTTCACATTTTACAAAGCTGCATTGTTGGCCCCCTTTTACAATGGCTCAATATTAAATCTCAATCTCCCCATTCAATAGTTAATGATTGTAAATATTATTTTAAGTGATTTTTATTGTTGAATTGATTGAGGAAAGTGGTTATAAATCAGAGGTCGTATGTTAGTCAGAACTCGTTTTAAGAAGTGAGAGTTCTGAATTCGAATTCCATCCCACTTTAAAGCGCCAATTCCCCTAACTTTACCGATATGTGTGGATAAGAAGGTTTTTACACACTTTAAACTGGTCGATACTCTAAGAGTCCTGTACATTTCGATCATAATAAAAGTGTAAAAAATACTTATTCATGTCTAATCGATTACTAAGATAATGATCATAAAATTTGCAATAGGAGTAGAGTCATCTTGGTAATAGGGGCAGACCCTCCCTTAATTGGTATAACTCATTTTCTATTTGCTAAATCGAGTAAGGGGAGAAAGTAGAAGAAATAGAAGGGTGCACCTCCAATTTTAAAGAAGGGCTGTGCTTATCAAAGGCCTTGTATTCAAATATCAACTGATATTTATTAAACTTTTATAAAGCTATTTTGAAAGAAGGTCTAATTTTTTGCTTATTATAAAAAACTTGATTATTTTTTTATATTTCAAAAAAAAAAAAAAAACTCTAAATTTATTATAAGTAATCTAAGAAGAACTCTCTTTGTTCTAATACAATAAATATACATAATTTTAATCTTTCATTTCTAATATTAAAGTTGGGTCTAGATTTCAGTTCCATTAGATGTAAGAAACTAATTAATTTTTTAGTCATCTAGACTGTTGACCTTTCCTTTTTTTATTTTTTTGCAAAAGCTACTCACCACCAACTGTTTTGATGGCTTAATCATTTTTCTTTATTTTATCAATACAAAGAGTGGGCAAAGGTTCCTTTCTTTTCTCTTTCTGTTTATTTATTACTTGGTTGCTTCAATTGTAATTTGAAAAAAGACAGGCAAATCATCTTATCTCAAACCTGCTTCGATACATTCCACATGCGTCTTCTTCAAGCATTCCACCACCACCACTTTGTTGTGAAACCCACAAGTGTGTCTTCAACCTAAAGGCTAAATGCTACAGCCAAGCCATTATTACTAAAATTGAATGGATGAATTCATCATATTTTTAGAAATTAAAAATCGAAATTTAATTTGAGATAAAACTCGTGGATCGTAGAGATCAAAATTTAATTAAGTCAACTTGGGCTAATGGGTAGGTTTTTTTTTTTTTTTTTGAATTACAGTAGTAGTTCAACTCACCTTATGGTGTTCATTTGACCCATTTGCATTCCATCTTCGGTAGACGGATAAAATCTCAATTGACATTCAATACATATGGCCAATTGTTAAATTTGATTTGATGATCATAAACATTGAAGTGATAAAATGCAATATGAATAGTTGAACGAAGTTGTTATAGAAGTTAGTTTTTTAGGTGTATCATGAGATGGGTATGATCATCAAGCCAAGAAGTTTTGGTTGTGTGCAATCCCTGCATGACCCTTCGGATTCAACTATTCACCATATACATAGTTGAACCAATTTGGACAACCCAAGTTGGGTTTAGCTATGGATTTAGTAAAAGCGGTTGGACTTGATGGTTTCTTAGAATATAATACAAGATAAATATTGATATTCAAACACACACACATGATGAATAAGAGGGTAGGTTCTTCCCTTGCTGTTCAACAAACACAAGAAGAATCTCACCTCAGTCAAGACCTTTTAAAAGGGTAAAGTACAAAGCTGCCGTAGGTAAGAAACAAGGTAAGCTCTCAAACTTCTCCACATTAGCAGTTGTTAGTTTAGCAGTTGAGCCATCATTGATCTGAACGATCAAATTCCAATATACTCAAAAAAACACATCAAAGGAAACAAGAAATCTATAAAGAAAACCCCTATTGCTTACTGTCTTCATCTTACCTCATTGAGTAATTATACAACTACATATATCCTCTTGCCACAACACTTCTCTGCAACTCTCTCTCTCTCTCTCTCTCTCTCTCTCTCTCTCTCTAATGGAGAAAACAAGCAAAGCTATCATCAGAAAATCTGTCCATACCTTCCTGCAAAACTATCACAATTTTGCCTGTGCAACGGCATTCCTCGTCCTCCCCTTCTCGGCTTCTGTCCTCTTCTTGCAAGTACTGCATCCAAACTCTTCCCATCTCATCCAAACCATCCATTATCGCCTCCAGTCACTCTTCAATGCAGCAGGCTTCCCACCTACACACTTTTTCACCCTTTTCAATCTCAAGTTGTCACAAACCATTGCTTCCTCTGTCTTCACACTCCCCTTTACCCTTACCTTCCTTCTCATAGCCAAGGCATCCATAATTCAGACCCTTCACTACAGACCTGCTCTTCTTCCTCCATTTTCTTCATTTTCTTCTTTCATCCAACGACACCGTCTCTACCAACCTGTTCTTGTCACCCATCTCTGCAACTCCTTCGTCATCCTATCTGCCAACGCAGCTGCCTTCTCTATCCTATTCCTTGTCTTCAATTGCCTAGATGCCCTTGACCTCTCCTCTCCAAAGATTGTCCTCTTCCTCTCTGCTGCCGGCGCACTTCTCTACTCAGTCATCCTTGCAAACACCCTCATGGTTTGCAACATGGCAATCATTGTGGCTGGCATGGAGAGCTGTGATGGATTTCTTGCAATTCTCAAGGCCTGCGTGCTGATAAGAGGCAGGACTGCAACTGCTCTCACCGTAGCTCTGCCTACAAATTTGGGTTTGGCTGCCATTGAAGCATTATTTCACTATCGTGTGGTTAGAGCATATCGTATGTCCGATGGTAAGCTCAACCCGACTTCCGCTTGGGAAGCACCTCTGATTGCATACATGTATTCCCTCCTTATCATCCTAGATACTGTAATGGGTTGCATATTTTTCAAGAGCTGCCGCAATTCAAGTAGCCACCCAAATCAGGAGGGCAGGCACTGTTACCAAGTTGAGCTCATGGAGGAAGATGATGCTGCTGCCTTCAAAAGTTTGAAGGCTGTAGAGGAACTGCTATGAATACAGCTCCAAATATCAGCCCATACATTTTTTTATCACAAGATTAGGCATTGGATTTTGTATACACGTGAATTTTGTATTACACAGGCCGGTACTCAAGACATTATCACTGATACAGTAAATTCCATGGCCTACAAAAGAACAAAACCTGTTGCCTCCTTCTGCCACTACCACAGCCACAACTCTTTCATTTGTTTCATCTTTCAGGAATCCCAATTACAGAGACCGAAGGTCATAATGAAAAATCAGGGTCTGCAGAATACATTTGGCAGCAAAGCTCCTGCCAGTTGCAGGAGAGAAATACAAGTCCAGAACATCAAACATCTGCAATTTGTACAACCTATTTTTACAATTCATTGTATGGTTTCTCGAGATTTTATGATTTTGAGACCTCATCGTGTGCAGTGGAACAAACTTGTAAATGATAAATTTCTGTTATCTCCTGTCTTCTCTTTATTATCATTGTTTGAGAGCTGAGAATTTAATAAGGGAGAAATATAAATATAGAGAAACGCCCATTAAGGTAGCGGGGGCATTAGAAACGCAGGTAAACATGTTTGCTGCTGGAAGATGGAAATAGAATAATGATTATCATCAGTCCATGAAGATTGAGCTCAAAACCTCAAACAGGTTGCCAATGACTCCAATGAAATGAGAATAAAACTATTCTTCCAATCAAGGAGAGCTTTTGCTCTACAACAGCATCTGATGACTGTTGTCATAATCAATCTAGACAATACATTATTACAAGATGCACCACCCCAAGTATCACCACTTAATTTTTATCACCGATAGCTTGGTGGATGGATCGACGCTGTCCCGATGAGATTTTGAGAGTAAAGTGAAATTCCTGCTTGGCGTATTTTCTGCATGCACAAAATGCAAAGCCAACTCTTGAAATTTGGAAGTATCAATGCCCACAATATAACACAACACAGCATGCGGTAATTGGCTAGCGAGCACTCAACAACAGTTGGAAAACCGGACACCCAAATCAATGCCAACTGGAACAGAACTATGTTGGAGCACAACAAAAAGGTAAATTAATTTACATGCAGAATGAGATGCAAGTAAATTGCATTTTCTTAACACTGGGAACATTAACGATGGAGGAAAATGTAAGTTTGAGAACAAGAATTAAAAGTGGGGCAATCACAACTGTTTTCTTGTCAGATTAAAATGACCAAGTCCTCTAAAGAACCAGAAACCTCCACCAAGTGAAAAAATACATGAGCATGATATCTTTCTCAGTCTGGCCATGTTAGCTGTTTCACAATCTGCACTTTCAAGCCAAACACAAGCATCATAAGGTGGAATCAGAATGTCTTGACCCAATAACCAACCATTTCTGATGGCAAGAGGTCTACAAATCTAAATTCTTCTAGAGGAGATCGAACTTTTGTCCAAACGAACGAGGTACTCAAATCTCAAACCAGCACTCTCAACCAAAGATGGTTGAGACATTCAATATCAAAATCAAATAATCAAAGCTTTGTGACTAGCTGGACCAGTTGATGATGCAATCCTTGATTTTTGGGCTGCCCTGCCTCCGTGACTGGAGCTGAAGAGCAGGCTACTCCAGTTTGATGATGACCTATTCTTCATAGTTCTAGAAGGGACCCGATCACTATCTTCACCCCCAGATGCTTCATACCCATCACTAGTAGACCTCAATAGCTGAATCCCGCCCTTATACATGCTACCACTACCAGCAGTTGATGAACGAGCATTGGAGCTTCCTGCCTCTTCAGAGACACAAAAAGGATGGAGATCAGGCGAATCCAGACTGCTTTCAGGGGAAGAAGCAGCAACGATCCCAGCTGCAGACATGGCCCGGCTAGTGCGGAAAGCACTCCTTGCTTCAAGCTGCAAAGGAGCCAAACTGGCTGTCTCTGCAGCCCCATAACTGCCATTACCGTCAACAGAAGCTACATCAGCTGAAAGTTGTGTGAGGGGTTCAAGAGGGAGGCCTGTTGGAACCTTGCCCCGCTTGTGAGCTCGCTTACGGTTATCAGACCTTTGAAGCATTCGATTTCTGCTGCTGCCTAAGCTGCTATCTGTTTCAAGTCCCAAAGTCGTTGCAGCTTCCCGTCTCGCAACTGGCTGCATAAATCTGGATTTCTTTTTGACCTCTGCAGCCACCTTGGAAACTTCTGCTGCATTCAAGCGTGCCAGGGTCCATGGACTGATCTTTATGGTTCCTGCATTTCGTTTTCTCATAGATTCATCTCCTGCCATCCTCTTACCATATGAATTTATAGACATGCCGGCATCCGGAGGAACCACGTCAAACTGACATAAATATACAAATATCAACCCATTGAATGAGAAAAATACAAGTGATAGCATCCTAGTTCTTCAAGTGATTGCTAAATTGGGTGCAACTAAAAAGGATAATCATCATCATGATTGAAGCCATTTATCCCTTCTAGGATTGGCACTCGTTGGATTTGGCCAACTTTTTCTATGAGGCAATACAGAAAAAAGAGAACTTAATGAAAAAAGGGCCTCTCAAATAAAACATCTCTATTCATTTTTCAAAAAAAAAACGTAGAAGAGATTTTTTGGGGGGACTTCAAATTTTTGGAAATACAATTTTCACATATACATCTTGTGGGACAAGATTGGAAGCCCAATAAGCTTTTCTGTAACTTGTGATGTTTAAGTAATTCTTTAGAGACCTGGAGGTAAGCATTTCTTTGGACTTTCCGGAACACTATGAAGAGGAAAAAATAAAATATCTTGGAAAAGGAACAAAAAAATAACAATATGAAGAAAACAGGGAGGCATGAAAACTTTCACCTTTTTTCAAGTATGACTAAAATTCGAGAAGGCAATTCTTAGTCCAAAATCAGAACTTGGAAGAGATACGAAAACACTACTATCAAACATCAGTCATTACTGTTAATGATCAAGATTTGTGTTCCAACAAAAATGCTGCCTTGATATTTGAAAACTTTGTGCTATCTATTTTCATTGGTAACTACCAGTGACACAGCATCTAACTTCAAACACTATGACCAAGAAAAGTATTGAGTGCTAAAGCTCATGAAAATACAACCAAAGAAATCTCAAACAGTTGTTCCAGCCAGCACTAGGAACAAGTGGGACCCTCTTTCAGTTATCCAGATCATCATCGGAAACCAAAAGCCACAAAATTACAACTGATGCAACAGACACAGAAAATGTGCAAATTGATGGATCAAAGCTAGAAGTGACCAGTGAAGCAGGGGCATGTGAAGAAGAAGATTCCTTTTAAGAGTAGATTCCTGATGCTAAGATCACACTCTATACCTGATCCTCAAGAAAAAGGCGTGGAGGAGTGCACCATGCACCTCGGTGAAAAGTATTGAAGGAGCTTGCACTGCTCAAGCCAGTAAGGGAGCTGGCAGGAGACATCTGAGGACTCTGTTGACCTCCAACGGCATGTTGCTCCTGCTCCCTCAGGGCTATGATGTAGTCGTAAGTGCTAATCCCCTGTCCAATCATATATTTATTTTAGTGAGAAGCAAATATTCTCATCCCAAAACTCTTGTTAGCTTAGGTGTTCCAGAAAAAAGATAAAAGAATGATCTAATTAAAATGTTAAAGAAAAAGGACAGCTATAACTACACTTTCTCAGAAATAAAGACAAACCATAAATAAAGCCCAAAATCAGATCTACTTCACAGTTGAAAATTTCATGAATGACTGCACCTTTAGAAACAGAGTGCCAGACCTTTTATTAGGTGAACCATTGGTTAGAAAGGTCCCTCTAAACTTCATTGGATGATCAATTGTCTTACAGATATTACAAACTGCATGGTTCCACAACCATCAATTTTACATGCTCCTACTTGATGGTTGTAACATTTAAACCTTTTTCTTTCTTTCTTTATTTTTTCCCCTTTAGTGGTAACATGACTTGAACCTGAACAAACATTATAAACATTGAAATAGTTAATAGTGGGAGGCCTCGTGCATCAGATGTGAGCCCCCAGATCCAATATACAGAACTTCACACCAGGTGCAAAGATTTCGCACCAGGTCATTCCTCTTGAATAAGATTAGAGAAGTATTAAATGACAATTAAGAACTTAAGAGATGATAATAAAACCACGTAGAAGATTAGTAAAACAACTATATTTTAAAGAAAGGCAACTACTGTGGTCTTGCTGACAACTTATCGTGGGCAAGGGCTAAGATTAAGATTATTGTCACTGTTGACAATTGATGGTAGTACATATGGTCAGAGATGGAGATACATATGAAGACAGTGTTATGGATCATTTTGAAACTTCTACGAAAGATCTAATGTGAATCTTCACATATACGGTTCAGAATTCATAAAAACTTGTAACTTTGCTTCTCGTTAGAGCATTTTTTTTCCAGAGATTGTGCAGCCCAATCATGTCAAAGAGAAACTCAAGATGAAAGAAAATGAGCAGACAACTATCTTTAATAAATCCTCTAGCATCTTTCTGGTATTGCTTCTCTTCATGTATGATCACTTATGAACAAACTGTTCCTCTAAAAAATCCCTTTTTATGAGAGAAAAGTACAGGGGAAAAGATGGAAATAACTAACGTAGGAATTAAGCAAATACTTTTATAGTACAAACTTATGGTTGTCTAGCAAGAGCTAAAAGTGACGATTTCTTTTTGTCAGTTTTGAGCCAATATCTGTTTAAGACAACTCCTAACAACGCAACTTCAGCCACTTGTCACCTACATATCCAGAATAGTGCTATCCACTTTGTAATTTGGCAGCCCCATAAAGGTTTTCTTCTAAATTTGGTTATTTGCCTTCTTAAAGTAATAATTTTTTTTATAAAAAAGGAAGGTCACTCATTTGAATTACCATGTGCTCTGTACTATGGTTCCACTTCATCAAAATCATCATAGGCATTTTCCCATCTACCTGTGGTTAGCTTCCACATTTAGCTGGACTTCATCATCATTATATCCATACATCTTCAATTAATTTATCTTCCCCCTTCCCTCGTACCCATTGTTGCTAAAATCTTATAATATACGATTCATATCTTACAATTTATACAATTTCTCATGGGAACAATTTGTATTGGTTTAAAAATCTTATGATTCTTATGGATAATTGAATTATGAACTTATTTGAAATGCGAAAGCATGAAATTTTATATTTTGATGGTTTTTAAAGCTAGAGTTGGTGGGTATGTAGGACATTTCGATTTTTTGGGGGCCTTTTAGTTTTTTAACGACTGTTTACAACATTAGTTGGGTATATACAAGTATTATACATTTAAGAGTTGGAACTTTGAAAGTTGAGTTCCAATGAAGTAATAATATAATATTCACTTAATATTGAAAGAAATTAGAGAATGGCTCATATTATTGCTTTTCAGATATCGTTTATGTTATTTCATACATTATACTTGTTGGCAAAAAGAATTATGAACCTCACAATTCTACGGTAATACATGATTTGCAAGTCAAGACCTATAATGATTTCACAGTATGATTCCATTTTCACAACATTGCTTGTACCATGCTCTTGTAAAAGGAATGTCCATAGTGGTTTTCTATAAATTGTATCATAATAGTTAATATACATAAACAACCCAATGGGTTTGGAGTGATGGCCAAGAACCCACCTTTGAAAGTGGGAGGTCTTGAGTTGAATTCACACTCCCCCAAAGGCCCACTCTCCGTAGTTTTACTCAGTGTGTGTAGATAAGGAGGTTTGCACATGCCCCAAAGATTAATCAAGTTCTCTAAGACCTGGATACCTTGGTCTTCAAAAACAAAATAGCTAATATACATAAACAATGAGTCTCTCGTTTAGATATGAGATGTTTTTTTTCCTTTTGTAATAGGGATGCAAGTAACTAGACTTGAAAGACAACCAAGGGAATCCTGGCGGAAACATAATTCCTAGATATCTTAACTATTTTAGGAAATTCTTTTATGAAAAAAAAAATCATTTTCTTCTCTTTGCAAAACCACCTCTAATTTTTAATTGGTTTCTTATTTATTACCTCCGGTCACCCCCCTTCAAAAAAAATGTTAATATACCATTTCCTAACACATTAAAATTATTGAAGCAAGGGATTCTTATACACTTCATACATGAGGCAGTCCCATCAAGTGGTCAGCATTGTTTAGATGCACATACGCTAGATCAGGAAAGTACCCCGCTCAACAGCCTATGTGAATAATGAGGACAATTGATCTTGTTTGCTTTAATTACTAAGATTAACGGGCTCATTAAAGCAATGATAATCTTAAACCCATACATTGATAAATCATATTGGTGAAAATAATCCCAATTGTAAATGTAAGATGGTACTTCATAAACAGCAGATAATGCTGGTTGAAGGTTTTTTTTTTAATTAATGTGATGATAAACTACAATATCACATTAAAGTAGCAGCAAAAACATAGGTAGCAATTACCTTTTTTATGAGAAGAACATGAAAGAAGAAGAGCTGAGCTAGAGGTAAAGTAGCAATCATGGCCAAGATGGTGCATGAAGCCTGTAAAAAAAATTAAAGTCATGGACTGTAAGAATAAAATATCATCTTAGTGGACTTCAGAAGAAAAGCAATTCAACACTCACCACTACCACAACAAAAGGCACCAAAGAGAAACTGCTCCCCAACTTGGAGATGATCTCCACAGAGAATCGCTTTCGCTCAAGGAAACAACAAATCATCACGAGTATTCCAATCGACCACTGTAGAATAAGCTGCAATCTCAAGCCCGAGGTGCACAAACCATGGACACCTGTCAATAATTAACCAATATGAAGAAGAACTGAAATCAAAAGCTCACTTACATCTGTTGACTGCTGGATGTTGGATGGGTGAGGGAATAGGAAAGATGAAATGGAAGCTTGAGGTCAACATGGTAAGGGAGAGAGGGATTCTTCTTGGAAAGGCTATATCGATCACAACACACCTAGAGGCTAGACAAGTAAAACTGGAAAAAGTTATTCAATGCTTACCAAGAGAAGTGCAGAGACCATAAGTGTGAAAAACCGTTTATAGTTTTTTCTGCCTATGCAGTTGTTGAGCCACTACAAAACCAGTGACAAAAGAGTGGAGGCATTAGAGAGTTACTGAAATGAATTGGTAAATTTCAAGCAACGAAAGTCAAGGGCCATACCCTGCAGTGATGATCAAAGCCATCAACACATTTATCACAGACCCTACAGTGCTTGCTGTACTTGAAAACCTGCATTATAAGATTACATCCATCAACAATCCCAAAAGCATTACAATTATGTGACAAGCATAATGGAACATCATAGGCAAGAAACCATAGGCTTTCCTTGGGTACAACTGATAAATTGAGCTCAATTAACTTCATAGCAGTCTTCAAAGCAGACAGGGTGCATAATTCAAGGTAAGAAACCAAGAATGACAACAAGGAAGGTAGAGGGTAAGCTTATCTATGAGAAGAAACAAGAGAAAACCAATATTCTGAAACAGAGAGATAAGCAAACTTAAAGGGAAGATTCATAAAACTATAGGTCCATCAAATCTAGAAACATTCATCAGCATAAGACCACGCAACTATATATACTTAGATCCAAATGAGCATCTACATTACTACATACTAAAGAATTACAAAGTGCATACTGAGGAATTACAGAGAGAATAATTATGTAGAATTTTGGATGGAGTCATCATCATCGTCGTCGTCATCATCATCATAATCATAGACATTTTTCCTATACATCTGGGATCAGTTTGTTCAGTTTTATGTTTGCACTCCATCTTTCAAAAATTATAATTTGTATATCTCCACAGTTTATCATGTCTTTTTCTTATCACCTAATTCCAAGTCTTTAATGGTCTCCCTCTTAAACTAATCCATTCTACTAGTAACCCTTTGGTTCTTCAAACTAGCACTGCTTCTGGTGTCCTACATATGTGCCTAAACATTGGACGTCATTTTTTTGTCATTATTTACATCTGATATTACACCACATCTTTCATTTCTGTTGTTTCCACCATGCATGAAATTTGGTAGATTGGAATTTTGAGGGAAAAATACATAAACTGGGTGAAACAAAAAGCATGATTCCACACTTACTATGATTTCCTGCAATTTTTTAGGAATTATTACACTTTCCAATGTCATCACAGTTAACTGGCTAAGTTGCATGGGTACGGGTGCAAGTGTTGGAGTCAACACTGGTGCAATATGTTTGACTTGACAACCCCCTGCCCCCAAAAAAAGGAAAGAAAAGAAAATTTGGGACTTGGAACCATATTTAAATAAATTTATATTTAAATTTTTTTAGATGAAAATAAAGTGTGAAAAAAACACATTGATATGTTAATTAGGTTTCAAAAGGAGAAAGGGGTGGTAATATTTTGGTTATCTTTAAAAGCAATATTAAGAAATACTAGAAGAGTCCATGAATGGGTGCAAGTGTTTGACATGGGAGAGAGAGAGAGAGAGAGAGATAAATTTATATTTAAATTTTTTTAGATGAAAATAAAGTGTGAAAAAAACACATTGATATGTTCATTAGGTTTCAAAAGGAGAAAGGGGTGGTAATATTTTGGTCATCTTTAAAAGCAATATTAAGAAATACTAGAAGAGTCCATGAATGGGTGCAAGTGTTTGACATGAGAGAGAGAGAGAGAGAGCAAATAACTAACTAAAAATTAATACTATTCACAAAAGGCAGACAACAAATCAAGCACAATAGCAGTCCAAAAGATGCACTTTTAACCTCAAAAATAAATAAAAATACAATCATAAGCTTGCAACCATTTATGAACTATAGAATGAAATGAACGTAATTATTGCCAAATAGTTGATGACCCAAATAAGATGGAACAAGATTTCAATGACAATGATAAATCATTGATTGATATTTCAGCCTACCTCAACCTCACAAAGACTGCAATAAAACATGCCATCTTCACTTGTTTGTTGTTCCGAGGACTGCTCATGTGAACAAGGTTGGTTCCAAATAAAAGCAAATGGACACCATCCAAACAAGGCCACACACAAGGACAAACTTTGAGACAGTGCATTATCCTTTTCAGTTTCATCTGTTGATTTCCCAAAAACTTGAGTGGCAGTATCCATGGACATGCCCTCATTTGGTGGCTTCTCTCCAATTGTTGTCACAGTATTGGCATCGTCCATAGAGGAAGTAGATTCACCTCCCAGCTTAGATTCCTTGGCCTTAACATGCTTCCCACCATCTGTTATTTTAAGATATTTCTTTGATTTGAAAACCCCTGGGTCACCAGGATCAGTAGCAGCACACCAAATATACAAGCAGAAGACACATGTAACCTGACAGAAGTAGCACATATTATTATAAACATTGATGCAAGCAAAAGTCATGTATGCATGGTCTCATAGAAATGATTTCTATCTAAAAACAGAAGATATTGCAAGTTTAGATTCTCAAGGGCTTTCTAGTTTAAGGAAAAAGGAGTTCAAGGACTTTAAATGATCTGACTGCTTGTGCTCAGACAGAAATGCAACGACATTAAAGTAACAAGTAGTCATTTCTAAAGGGGAATTTACTGCCACACTTCATTTTGGAGCTCTCAAGACTATTCTGGATTTTTTGGTCAATCACCTCCAAAATGTTATCAATATTTTGATACAGATGCTATAATTGATAGACATAATGATGCCGAAGTACGCATGGGTACAGCCGGGACACACCATGGATACAGGAAGGATACCAACATTACACAAAAAATGAAATATCAGACATGACAAAATATGGGAATGCTGCTTTCTTTTAAGTGTCCAAGTATCAAAAAGTTCAGAAATATGGGGCCCATGAACCACAAATGTGATTTCATCTGTATTTTGTCATTCAAATGTATTTAAAGAAATTTAAAGTTTATTCAGGATAGATTTGAGTGCATTTTTGTGTTTTCAAATGATTGTCATATTTCATATGTAAAATGATGTCTTGAGTTACAAGAGATTGGATCAAAATCGATATTGAACTTTAAAGATAATCAATGACACTTCCAAGAAACCCAAGTTTTGCAGAATAAACATCAACTTTAAATCTTTTTATCATCTAGAGTGCACAGTGGAAGGACCTAGATAAGAACTTGCATAATTCTCAGTATACTAAACAAACATGGAAACAAGAGAAGGCCCTAGATATGGATTTGAACCATCTTAAGTGGGTGTACACAGTGAGAGGCAGGCAGGAAAGCAAAACACGAAGGAGAGTGGATAAGGAAGTCCTAGTAAGTAAAAATTTTCTTTCGTTGTAGGAATCTAACGCAGTGGCCCATTGTACTGTACATTTCAGAGGATGATCACAATCATTATACCTGCATTTTCTCAGGGATTCATGGGAGAACTGAAAATGCAAAACATATAAGAGGAGAACTCTAGACGGAAGTCAATTATCAGGATGCCAGGAAAAAACACTATTGTGGGCCACCATTCTCACTTGACAAATGTATCAAGAAGGTCTCTATGAGATCTCAATACAAGATGAATTCATACACCAGCAGATGTTCCAATTAAGATTGCTGACTTCAATATGGCATCCACTTCAGAATGTTGGACGTAAAGGGATGTATTTTCAAAACCCCAGTGCAATGGCACTGAGTAGAGTCATTAAACTACAAGAGACAGTATATACAGAAGCCAAATCACAAACTAAAGAGGTCCTATTGACGCTTATTGGGCTTAAACTATACTGGTAAGTAGGCTAGACTTCTATATGCCAGTAAGCAGGGAGCAATCCCACAACTTCATAAGAGACTGGATAGTGGAGAATCTCGTGCTCCGCCTAAATGAGCAATAATTTTCATCAAAATCATGTCACAGCATCAACCCACATGAAATACAATATACTTGGACAATGGCACCAGGATATCCATAAATTCTTGCCAGTAAACTGGGAGTAAACCCACAACTTCATGAGTGATGGGATGATGGAAAATCTTGCACATCACTCTAATGAGCAATAATAGATTTGCAATTACTTCTTTTTTAGATAGTAACATGACTCAAATCTGAAGTATATATGGTTGTGAACTGCAAGAGCAACTACACTATGGGCCACTCTTTGTTTTTTTCGGTTTTTGTGGTCTAATCCTTTTAGACCCTGTTCTTTGTATATGTACTTTTTATATTTTAATGAATTTTCACTGTTATCGCTCAAAAAAAAAAAAAAAACAGTAGTTCATTGCTTCTGTGTTTCTCACATTTACACAAATAAAGTAAGTGTGAAGACAAAACTCAATCTCTTCTCACCAGTCAAAAGAGGCAGACACTCGAACAAAGAATTCATAGATTTGCAAGAAACAGCAAAAATGGGAGAGAAATAGAGCTGGAAAACAATCCAACTTGACAAGCAATCACACGGTGGCAAGAAAAGAAAGATTTGGTTCATAAATCCACATTAAAAGAAGGGATGGATAAAAGGAGAAATGGGATCTTACGAGTGGAGTGTAGAGCCCCATCACAACATACTGAAACACCTTCTTTCCAACAAATGGTAGGAAGAATACATAAAATGCAAATGCCAACGCCAGAAACACAGCAACAGCAACCACCTATATAGAATGGAAAAACCAAAATAAATAAATACAAGGCACACGGAAATGGATAAAAGAAAAACAAAACAGCAATAGGCAGAGAAAGAGAGCAAATACCTGAAGAGGATGATAAGGGAGCTGCCATCCATGCTTCCTCATTCCCACCAGCTTTTGGCTTTTTCACAGGTAATGGCTCAATACCCAGATGGGAAAATGTATGAAGAGAAAAAAAGAGCTGGGTTTTGTCTCTTTCTTCTTCGTCAGGGAAAGATGAGAATGGTCATAGCTGAAAAACCGAAAGGTTGTATGGGCTTTTTCTCCTCAGCCATTCTAATGAGAGAGAGAAGATTGGTAATTGAAGTGACTGGATGGAGGGGAAGGCAGTGGAGAAATGCCGGGTCTGATTTAAGTTCATCCACCACTGAAAGCCATTAAAGGACATGGAAGGGAAGAGAAGAGGAGGGTTTTCCTCTTGTTAACTGCTGATACTAAGAGATCTCATCTGGGTTTGCCTGGTAAAGTAAACCAGATAAGTGTCGTTCTGCTTTTACTCTCTCTGTCTGCCACATCAATTATAAGATTATATCGACTGTTCCTAATCATTATTTCATATAGGATTTGCTGTCAATTGTGGTTGAGTTTAAGTTTAATATATTAGACATAATTATCAAGATGAAAACCAAACCATTTACGAATTAAGAACAAAATGTATGACACTTTGTTCTTCAGATTTTAAAATGAACATTTATTCCCAAGACAATTTAATTCCATAGATGAGAACCACACATAAAATGCAGAAATTATAACTATTTAAAATACTGATTATCAGTCTTGTTGATTTTCTTACAAATTATATTTTAAATGTTCGTAAATTTTGAGTTCAACAAATCAACATTATCGTCATTATCACGTGCCAAAATTCCATCTATCTAGAATCTAGATCAACAAATATTAGTAAAATATATGATTTTTATGGCTATCTTCATCTCAATGCATGAGCCCAATTAATTTATATTTTCTTTAAAAAAATAGATTATTTAATTTACATTTTCACCTTTCACCCCCCTCTCTCTCTCCCAGACCAAAGAGGTCAAAAGTGGGTGGAGATAATCCATTCTACTTGAGTAAAATTATAACCCACCAAGAGTCGAATGATACAAAGAGAAAAAAAAGTTGTTTGCAAGGCAATGAGAATGGGTCCCTTTCCTTGGAAGGCATCTCACTTTCCAAGCTTTCTGTTTCTCATTTCCTTTTCCTGTCATGCTCATGCTGTGGTTGAAAATTGAAATGGACGTATGGTTCACAGCCATTGGAAGCTTTTCACCAGTTTCCTCTCCTCAATGTTACGCTCGTGAATCAAAGAGAGAAGAAAAGGAGAGGAACATCACAATCTCACCCCTCTTTCTTCAATCTAGATTACGACTTCCACATTTGTATCTCTCACCTACTTGTTTGCTTTCTGTCTTGGACTCTTGCCTCTAAAATCATCAATCGATATCTCAAATAGACGAATGGACAATGACTTTTGCATACATATTATGACCACTTGCGCATTTGCGATACGTGCCATAGTTTTAAAATTAGAAAAATTCAATCCACGAATTTTATGGATATCCCATAGTTTCTTAAGAGTAAATTTAAAAAAAAAAATTATGGGTTTTTCTGACTTTTTCTAGCAATTCAATTGAGTTTTTCTACTCGGTGGAATTTGAATTAATTTTAAGTTTTGACTTTTCAAATCCTACAGTCTTGCACATCTAGAGATGGCATTTGTCAAATTAGTTAGTAATAGATTCATTAAAAAAGTCTTTCTTTTTTAAGTGAAGCCATCCAAAAGCTATTTTGATCAAATTATTAATCAATCTATATTTTTGAGGTTGTTAAAAAATAAAAATAATTTAAATTAAAAATGTTTTGGAAAGAACAAAAATACAGCTTGATTGATTCAATTAAGATGCAACTAAATATTTAAAAAGAAAAAAAAAACATTTTTTGCGAACCCATCACCATGCCACTAGGTAAACTCCATGCCAGAGTGTGCAACATACTGGGTGATCATTTGACGTATGTTTAAGAGTAATTATATGTTTTGCAATTTAAGAAAATCTTTTTAATTTTTTTCAACCTCAACTTTGATATAATCTATTTACTTTTGAATTATTAGTTAACTCCTTTTAAAATATTCTTCTAAACAATCTCTCTTATTATTTTTATTTATCCATTAGTAGACAATTAAATTTATTTATATTAAAGTAAGGAATAAAGTGAATGAATACACCCCTAATGTCTCCTTTTTTTTATGACCAAGGTGTCCAGACATCTCACCCGCAGTGTAACAAATACCGGCAGTATTTTCATTTATACCGCGATAATACCGGAAAAATACCGTTCTCGCGTTAAAATCGCGTTTTTAACGCCGCTACCGTTATTATCGGAAATTTAACGATAAAAACACATTAATAACACGAGAAACGATAAAAACGCGAAAAAAACGTGTTAAAAACGTTTAGTTTAAATCCCGAAAATCGAAAACCCACTGTCGAAGCACCCACCCGCCCGCAGTCCCGCACGCGGCAGCCACCACTCCCGGACGATTACAGGAAACTTAAAAATCCCTCTTTTCTAGGGTTTCAGTCTGATTCCGAAAATCCTCTGCTCTTCGATGCTTCCTCTTCTTCTGATTCCGATTTCCGAAAATCCGATGCTTCCTCTTCTTCCGATTCCGATTCCAAAGCTCCTTTGCTCTCTCACGGTCTCCATCTTCTCTCCCACCGGCGGCTGTTCTCGTGCTCTTTCTCTCTCGCTGGCAGCTGCTCTCTCGCCTGTCGCTTGCTCTCTCTCTTGCCGGCGGCTGCTCTCTCGCCTGTCACCTGCTCTCTCTCTCGCCTGTCGCCTGCTCTCTCTCTCGCCTGTCGTCTGCCACTGCTCTCTCTCTTGCCGGAGGCTGCTTTCTCTCTTCCCAGCGGCGGCTCTTTCTCTCGAGTTGCACAGGTAACCCAATCCTAGCATAGTGTTTAAAAGGGAAACTCGAAAAAGGAGAGTTTTTCAAATAGCCACCAGAAAATCACTTCTTAAAATTCCCTGAATAAGGAATATTTCCACTAAAATTCTTATAGCCAAACAACCCTTACATGTGCAAGTACAGAAGAAGTGTAACTTAGACTTCTCAACGTGGAAACCTGTAGTGCAATACAGACTCAAATGTGGAATCCCTCTCTTTTCTTTCTCTTTTTTTTTTTTTTGTGTGGTTTGGGTTTGGTTCGGATGGGGGTGGGGATAGGGCAGTGATTACCAAGCCATTCTATACTTGCACATTGCAAGCCATCAACCAACCTTGCCAGTGGTTATGCACTCCATAATCCATATCGCAAAAGACAACATAAACGCTATAGACTTCAAGAAGGAAAATAAATTTTCTTTATGCACTATTCATAAATATTTGTTTGATGATGAAGAATTCAATGACAAACCTACTCTAGAACACTAGACAATGAAATGATGAAAAGTCTAGAAACTTGGACACATGTTCAACTTGTTAAGACTTATGGTTCCTTGCATGTGGAAGCTTCTGATTTAGTGATCTTGGTCAATGATCTGATGGAATATACTACATTAACATCAAATATTAAACCCTTGAAGCTGTGTCCGAGATATTAAACCCTTGTACATAATTTGGATTTCTTAGTATAATGATGACTTTATTGACTTTGGATGTTATTTATCATGTTTGTTGAGTTTAATGACACTATTAAGCTTTTGGTAGTTTGTTAATTGAATGTTTGTATCACTGTTGCTTCTCTGATCAATGAGAATTGAGTAAATTGTCTATGTTCTTATAGATTTATATGCTATTTTTTTTTACTCAAGAAGTGTAAGATGAGAATTAATTATTTATTATATTTATTTTTATTATTTCTTAAATATTTATATTTTCCGCGTGATTTTCCTGTTAAATTTCCATTAAAAACCCGAGAAATTGAAAATATCCCGTTATTAACAATTGCCATTATTATCCCGAGAACGGTATTTGTTACTATGCTCACCCGTAGGAGACTTTATCTGATTAATCTTTGAGGCACATGCAAAGATTCCAATTCCTAACACAGGGTATGTAATTATAGGGAGTAACCCCTTAAAGTTGAACGTGAAACAAACTCAAAACTTCACTTCTTGAGATAGGCATCTTGACAATGACACCAACCCCTCGAGATTTACACCCTAAACTCTTTACACAAAACACCAAAATAAATTACATTTTCCATCCAACTCCGTTGATATCTTATAAAAAAGCCATCAGGGCCGTAACATTTCTTACTGTTCAGATTCAGGCATTCAGATACTACAGGTTGGATCCATTAATCCATCTTTGTACAAAATTAAAACCACTGTAGCTGGCTCAACTTGACTGCATTTATAATTGCAGTTATTCTGTGGTTATTTCACACAGGGCTCCACAAGAATAGTTTTAATAAGCTGATTTTGGTTATGAATTTCTGAATTACAAATTAGTTTTATTAAATATTTGTAAGTATTTGATCTAAGGTTTTATGTTTTTAGAGTTGATGGCTAATAGATTCTATAAACTGAAATTTTTGTTTGTACTTCATATATTTATGAGTGATACTTTAATTTGATACAATCAATAGACTACATCTATTGACCTGTCACAACAGAGAAGTCAACTTTATAAATCAGAAATAACCTTTCACAACAGAGAAGTCAAAATTAATTCACCGGAGAATACACAATGTCGTCACTGTCATATAGCCATTTATCCCATTAATCTGAGATTGACCTTTATATCGACAAACTGCTACATAAGCCGATGCCAATCTGCGCCCATGGGACTTGAACCCACAAATTATAGACTGCAAATAATCCTAGAAATCCCCATTTTGAAAGTCCAAATCAAGTTGGATGGACCATTGGTTAAAGGGAGAGGAGAGTGCAAGTTGGAAAGGAGAGAGATTTCCTTGTGTGGTAGAACCCTAGAAGTAACGAATGCAACCAACGTTAATTTGGGACCTTTTCAAGCACAACCATTGGTTAGATCCAATGGTTCATAATGAAAGTTACACAACATTTCAGTTGCGAACCAGTTCACAGCGATTTTCAGTCATTCTTATGTCCCACACTCAAGTCCATATACTTGGTTCTCTAAATGCAAACCATCATGATGCCAAACCTATCATAATAAAACAATCTGAATAGTACAAGAAACCTTACATTTCATTTTATCGATCAGCATTAAAGTTATTTATCTCATCGGTAGGCTAAGTGATTCAGTAACCATAGCAAAGCATGTCAGTAACCCATTGCGCTGTTTTATTCGCTATTTCAATAAAAGACAGGCATCCCTCTCAACAAGTTGTGCTGTTAAATATATCTATTCACTTTACAAGAACTGAAGAAAGTGAACCACTTCAAATGGCATATCACAAGAGAGATCTGTCAAAAAATAAATGAATGAATGAATGGATCATATTCTAGAAAAAAAACCCCTTTTTCTTTCATCTGCTTCATTCATTCGATCGGAGAGCCAATAGAGACCTTTATAACAAAAGTACGCGGTTGCAATCACCGCTATAGCTATGATAAGAAACACAAGACATCTTCTCATGGTTGCAATGACTTCCTGTGAAAAAGCACCCCATGGAGCATTTGGAAAAATATATGAGACAAGTGAAAGAGTTACTCTCGACAAAAGCATGCAGCACAGTTAAAATGTGCTAATAATTGCATAACACAAGAACCTCCAAGTGAGAGGGAAAAGAAAAAGAATGAACCTGCAGTCTTGAAAGCTGCCTGGTATCTTCTTGTACCCGTCCACGCCGCCTTCTACGCTTTGGAAGTTTTTCAGCATCGGCTACCTGGCTCTTTTAAAGAAAATTAAATTTATAAATTATTAGCTAGCAGTCACAGATCACCAAAACTGGCACCATCACACAGGAAAAAATTATACTTGCAACCGTGTATGACTGCTACAAAATGGAGTGTACATTTTTTAGCAGGAAGTATACATCTCAAAAATATTCGAGTCAAAAGTAAAATAAGGAAAAAAAACCCATCAATATATTTTGCCCAAAGAAGGTAAGCGGGGCTTTCAAATGTAATTAACACAAAGAAGGTAAAGATGACTTTCAATTCAATTGTGAATTATCAGACACTAAATGACAGATGAGAATGACAGAATAGGAGGCTTAAAAACATCTGATATCTCATAAAAAGCAACCTAGAAAATCTATGGCCAATGATGCAGCAACTGACTCTTCATAGCAGTTGATACGATTGATATACCCTTTTTATCAGCAACAGATCAAAACCCTTCTGATAGTTTTAGATACATCACACCAAATGACAACAGATTTACAGGGAGGTAGGATGCTTAGAATGCATGGATTCAAAACAGTGTTTTCCGTCCAAAAATTAAAAAATGGATGAACACACCATGATATGGTGAGATGCAAATGCATGGCTTGACCAGGTGATAGATTTAGGAGCGTATTATTATTATTATTACTTTGATAACCAAAGTGTCCAGGGGTCTCACCTGTATTTGGACAATGGATATTTTAACCCGACTAGTCCTTGGGGTATGTGCAAGCCTCCCAATCCCACACACACTATGTAAGCAACTACGGGGCGTGGCCCAGAGAGGTGTTGAGCGTGAATCAAACTCAAGACCTCATTTCATGAGGGGAGCTTCTTGACCGTCACGCCAACCCCCTTTTGGGTTGCTTAGGAGCGTATTATGTCTCAGACATGTGCGTTCCACACGTGTGTAAGGAACACTGAGTGATTTGTTGAGAAAGAGAGGAAGTCCTCGATTTGTTGAGATAAAGGAGAATTTTGATTTTTGAATTGTAACAAATTCATATAATCAATGCCTCTATTTATGGAGGTCAATGGAGCCAACGAGAAGATCACCCCCTCCTCATATCGATATGATATTTTCATAACCCCCCATCCAAGTGATCTCCTAAACAATACACTCAACAATGTGCACCATGCATCACACGGCCCTTGTACCCTGCCACTTGTAGTCTTTTAGTTCTTTGTATTGAGGCTGTTTCTAGTTGTCTGCAGACATGTCAAAACCATCTTAACAGACTCCCCTCATCTTCTCATTTATTAAGGCTATCATTAAGGTTTTCCTAGTGAAGTCATTCATCTTACGTCACTCATCCATCCAAGCATAAGCATCTCTGTTACCTATACCTGCTTTTCTTCTTCATTGACCAACCGTTCACTCCATACAGAATTGTTTTTCTAAGTGTTCTTATAATCAAACTAACACTCTCCTGCCACATAGAACCCCGTTAGCTTCCCTTACATTTTACCCACATTATGCCCATACTGGCTATGTCCAAATCAAATCCTCCACTTGGCTCTATTGTTGCACCCACGTACCCAAATCTATCACAATGTCATACTAGATCATTATTGATTTAAGTAGTTCCTCCTCTCTATTCCCAGTCCACTAAAATTGCATTTCTGCATTCTGTCTCTGTTCTAATTTTCAAACCATTCGTCCCGAAAGCTTTCCTCCAAAATTGGAAAATCACATGCCTATAATCCAATAACTTCATTTGAAAAGGACTAGGGAATTTATTACAATACAAACACTGAAATACCCCTAAAAAGCATACACGTGCTAATACATGTTTTTCACAACAATGCTCATCTAGGGAAATATTTCACAAACATGCAGCATTTGGTCATCAGGTGCTCCATTTCATGCATCATACCATCTTTCGCAAGTTTAAAGAAACTTGGGAACTTCAAACATCAAGAACATTTAGATGTACATCAGCAATGCACACATAATCCTCACAGCATTTCTTCTTCAGCTAGTATGAAATGTTTTTGTTAGGAAGCCTGTTTCTAGACTGAAGTGCTTCATTATTCAAGTACAAGATATTCATTTACAAGGTGAAGAGAAGACTGTCATATTAGCAAGAGATAAGTGACAAAAGGAAATCTATTTGCCAAACTAATTATGAATGCCAACCCCATATAGGCAAATATACAGGATAAATGGCTCTAAAAATGATTGTGAATGACGAAACGACACTAGAAATTCATTTCTAAATGCTAACATGAAACATGAGTAAGTTGTCACAGTTCTCAAAGTACCAACTGCTAATACAAATGCATGCAATTATGGGTGACAATAATAAATCTAAGCCACATTTCATTATAGTTAAAGTTCAAACTAACACCAAAAATATGCACCAACTCATGAAGAAGCAGAATAAAATGGGACACAAGCCACAATACTAGCTTATTGCATGACAAGGAAAACAAAGATAACTACATGAGACCAGGACAGAAATCACTAACAACATTCCATATGCCATGCAAAAGCAGAATGTGGTGGAAGGTATGCCATAATTTGACTTAGAAAGTGCATTTTAACAATGAGAAATGACAAAAAACTAAATAAGCCTAGGACAGAAATCAATACCTCCACTTTAGGTTTGCGAAATTGTAACTCCGATGTAGAAACCTTTAGTTTACTTGCACAATCTACATTGCATGAAAGCAAACCTAGCCCAAATTGGTGTTTGGAGACATCGTTGGGATCACGATTAGCATTCCAATAGGCAGCTTGAACATCTTGACATAACCACTCCTTTTTCAGGTTCTGGCATGCACAACGAACAATAACCTTGCAAAATGAAATTGACAAACCAAATATATGGAGAATGGTTAAACACTGATCAATGAAATAGGAATAGAACACTCATCATTGTCATGGAATTGGCATAATGTCCGGAAGGATAAAAAGCTTATAAACAATTTAGATAGCATGTATGCATGAACAGAATAGTTCCATACATGATTTTTTACTAAATTGTTCACGCAATTATTAGGTACCTGATCAATACGCCAAAAGCTATAGAGATGATGGAACATGGAAAATCAAGCCCTTAAGCCTATCCCATACTAGGCTGGCCCACCTTGATGCCCATACCCCAGTTTGGGCCCCACTAGGCACATAACAGACCACCATGCTTCTGAGCCAACGTCCTAGCAGCTCACTCTATGACGGCTCTCACTTTGGACCAAGTAGCCCTTTCCACCTTTGTGACGGCTTCTCTCTGGCACCAAGTAGCCCTTTTCCATAGGTTGCCTCCTCTTAGATTCAAACCCAGGGCATGGTACATGCTCTAATACCACATTTTAAGTACCTGACCAATACACCAAAAGCTCCAGCGCTGATCGAACACGGAAAATCAAGCCCTTAAGCCTATCCCGTACTAGGTTGGCCAACCCGACGCCCAAACCCCAAGTTGGGCCCCACTATACACATAACAGTAATACAGCTCAAACTTTTGTATATGTGGGTTGTGAAGCATGCATTAAGGCAAGTAAACAGGGAATCAATCCCTTGCATTGGTTTGGATATTATGATAAGCCTTATCCCATATATCTAAGGTTGGCTTTCTGAGCTCTACTTTCTAATTTAACCTAAAGGTAAGTTCCTCTACATTAGAATAGATAACAAACAAAATTGCAATCACATAGCAAGATAGCAGTATAGAAGCATTACCTTTTTCAAACATTTCTCTGGAGATGGGCATTCACCAAGATGACACGTCACAGGGCATAGGTGTGGGCAGTTTGGTAGTTTCCTACACGCATAATAATTGAAGATCTCAAATTTCAGAATAAACAACAATATAATGTGTTGCAATCCCTAAACTTCAGAACGAAAATGTGTTTGTCATGTCTTCCAGTGCACTAAGTTCATATATTAAGGATTTGATGTAAAAAATTCAGAACTTCCAATCTTAGCAGAAATATATGACATCATGTAAGAAGAACATGTTCAGCACCTATGGTATGTGTTGAAAAATAGACATGTACCAATATAACTTGGAATATTGGCTTTGAACATGAAAGGTTGTCATTAGCTAATAGAAAAGACTAGGATCAATCTGACCTGCTGAGCAGAATAGTAGACGAGAATATTTTGGCTGATTATTATGCATGAAAACATTACCACAAGTAATTAGAAAATGAACATCAACATTTAATTTAGTTTGCCTTTTAAAGCATCATCACGTATCAAGCCATGTCAAATTCTAAATGGATACTTTTAGAGGATGATAGTCCAAAGATATTGATTAAATAAACCCTCTAGGTATGAGGCCAGGTCTTTCAGGTTTTGCCCTGTTACAACATCAGTTTTTTTCCCTAAAATCTACAATAAATCAGTTGTTACTGCTGAGGTTCCTTTTTTCAAGGTCCATAGACGCAAGGCTAAAATATTCAGATGAGCTTCAAATTTTACTCAGCCATTGTCTTTAGTCATTTTCTACATTTCTTATCAAAAATTGTGTGGCCCACTAATAATTATAGTGAGCAGCCTCCCTAGATAGGGAGATTTGAGGAGTCTAAGTTTAAATAAATTTAAACTAAAATTTGTTTTTAAGTAAAAAACAAGGTAAGGAATGTTCATGGGTACAGGTACATTTGTTGGAATCCAGAGGTGTCAAACTCAGCCAATCCCAGAACATAGGGTTTGTGGACTCAATATAGTATTTAAATAAATTTAA
Source organism: Chimonanthus praecox (assembly GCA_022113865.1). Lineage (NCBI taxonomy): Eukaryota > Viridiplantae > Streptophyta > Magnoliopsida > Laurales > Calycanthaceae > Chimonanthus > Chimonanthus praecox. The sequence continues at coordinate 59,232,309 of CM039090.1, forward strand.
ATTCATTTAAATTTTCTATAAAACAAAAGGTATGAGGTGTTGCATGGGTATGGATACATGTGTGGGAATTTGACACACGTACAAGGTGTAAGACAAACAATCCCAAAACATTGAATTCGTGGACTCAATACAGTATTTAAATAAATCAAAATTCAAATTTGTTTTTAAATGAAAAAATGTGTGAAACTAATAGAAAATAATCTACAAGTTTTACTCTAAACAATGGAGTGACAAACATATCAATATTTTCGTCAGTTTCAAAAAGAGAAAGTTGTGTTGATATTTTTCTTATCTTGGAAGACAATGTAAGATGGTACTGAAGAGTCCATGAAGAGTGTAATGGGGAGAAGTGTCCAATATGAGTGTGTACACATTTTGAAGAGTCCGTGCAATATAGTTTGGTAGAGTGTGAAAGTAATTAAATTTGACAGTGCAACCAAGTTCATTTGGATCCTCGATTGCTTAAAGAAATGGAACCATATTGATGTACGGTACAAAAGAAACACATTCTACAGAAAATAAATAACCATCTGGTAGTATAGCAACACTGACTCATCAACACCAATAGTTTTGTACAATTTCCTTTTTGCTTAAATTTTTTTGCCATAATCTCTCAAAGCATAAGTAAATAAATAAATAAACTCTCTTAAGAACAGTTCAAGGGATAAACAGCAACCATTTGAAGTTCCAAACAGGCTGAACTAATACTAATCACATCCCAAAATACAGTAGAAACCTTTATTGAACATCCTACAGCATTTACAAGTTCAATTCTTATTGGAACCTCTAATCGTAGTCCCAGACATATTATCTCTCATAAACAGCCATTTTTTTCCTAAAATACAATACTTTTCCACCTCTAATAGCATTTGCAGACAGTAGCCTGATCAAAAAGAGAACCCAATATCACCCAAAACACTAAAAATCCGCCACAAAACCAAAAATACAATTAGAAAAATACAACTGCCAGTATATAGTGAAGAAGCCTAAATACAGATTTTAACGTCCTCAGAACTGCAGAAAACCATTTCCAAGGGTCATGGTTTTTTCTTATCCACTGGATCCAAGCAACAACGAATCACAAAAAACAAGGCACCTATCAATTACACAATAAGACCTTTATATCTGCACACTTTCTGATCCTAAAACTCCATTAAGAACTCCTAAAAAAAATCCTCGCTGATCGCTGATCCTAAAACTCCACTAAGAACTCTTAAAAAACATCCTCACATCGAAGTCCATCCCTAAACATCATGATTAAACTTGCAGAACCCATACAAGTTCTTCAGAAAATAATAAAAAATCTGTAGAAATCATGATCAGTGAAGAAGCTAAGGTTTCAGTTCACAGTGGTGGCTACATGTCCTACAAGCTACCATCACCAATGCGTACAAGCAATTACCAGCAAGGCCCTCCAAGCTGAACTCTTTTCTGGGTAACCTTGCACCTATCCAACCTAGCTTTGCTACCAAGTAAAAAGATCAAGCTGTGCACAGAGGAAGACATTAGGGTTCTTTTGTGTGTTTGTGTATGTGAGAGAGGGGGCGAGGGAGGGAGAAATGGAATTCAAGGAATACCATTTACGATGGTTTGGGCAGATAAGGGGCACATAAGAGGAGACCAAAATGGCCCCAACATTAAGAATTGAATTGTCACAATTACAAGTAAATAAAACTAGGAGAGGGAGAGAGCAATAAAGACTAGGACCAATGCGGTGAGTGGAGACTGGTGAGAAGGTCATTCTACATTTTGGAGTTAAGCTGAACATGATTTCTTTAGGGTTTGAGTGAAAAAGTAGAACTTATAAAACCAACCCTAAATAGGTCCATGATGATGAAGGCATGCTTTATGAGTCAACAAGACTTGACACTATCTTAGTAGTTAACATCAGCTTCATATACAGAACCATGAGCTACACTATATGATATACAAAAGAGATCAACAACTATGGTCTACTACATTTTGCCAAAGATCATCAAGCCATTTTCCCCAACTTCACTTGCTTTTCAATTGAGATATTTCAGTTAGGTGTGCACTACATTGCCAGTGCTATTCTGAATCCAATTTTGGAATCTTCCTCTTATTAACCCCTTCCCCCAAAATTTTACAATTACTAACATTTGAAAACCAGTGTTTCATTGTTCCTACATTTGAACACCCTTCCTACTTCGTGCAACTAAAGTCCAATTACTTCATAAATAATACAGAGTCAATTCATTTGATTGTAGTCTGAGAATCATTATCAAGATTTAAAATTAAAAAAAAATAAAAAAATAAAAAGGAGAAAAGGCAAAGGAACCAGTTCCTTTTTGAGACAGGTTTCAACATTACATTTTTCCACTCCTATCGGCATACAACATCTAATTTAGTTCATAACTAAAATAGGATAGAAAACACCCTTAATGAAAATGATCATGGTAAAAAAGTATGAAAGAAAATTCATGATTACCTATGACAGGGCCCACCACAGGAACGAACGTTCTGTTGCTCCTTTTCAGGCAAGTTATTGTAGTATGTGCACTCGAAAACGTGGACCATGGAACGACAGTGACAGGATCGTTTAACAAGTACTTTGCAAGGAGGACAATTTCCTGTGTGACAAGGAAGTGGACAAGGATGTGGACATGCGGGCTCTCTATCCTGAACAAATACAGCAAGTGTAATTAACAATCATAATGTGATGGAGTTGATCACTTCACTGAAAACTATAAACAATTTTTGTGCATTCAGAAGTGTCCCTACTTTAAAGGCAAGAGATGGATGGTGAAAGGAGGACAATAAAGATTAAAATCATCCAAAGAAACAGTGAAGCTGATTGAAAGAAAGTCTCAAACCTTTTGGCAAGGTAGAAGACACTCATCACATGACTCCATTAAGCTGATATTTTCAGCATCAGTGAGTGACACAGCTTTCTTCTGATCTAAGGCTGGAGAACTTTTTATTAAATGGCACGGTTTCTCACAATAATGATTTCCACACTGAAGAAGGTTACCACATAAGTTGGAACAGCGAAATATTGCTCTATCGGAACAGAGCATCTGAAAATAAATATCAAGATACTTGTCAAAAAACAAGGCAATGATTGCAATAACAGTAATAATAATATTTATGGAAAAAAAAAATATTCAAGCACCAAAAGAATAGAAAAATAACGTCTGTGTACATCTCTCCCAAAAAAAAGAGTAATGCCTGTTTACTTCAAAAGTTTAGAACATTTGTTTTCTCTTTATTTTTTCCTATCCTTTTTGAATGGTAATGATAGACTATTTGTTGAAGAGAGATTGACAACTGACCAACCGTTCTGCTCCAATGTGCTGCCCAAGGCACGGCCTTGATACAACTTCTTGACAAGGAAGACATGGAGACCCGGGGGTAGACTGGCTTTGTTGATTTAATTTAGCTTTCTTTGGTTTCAATGAGAATTCTGATTTAGGAGCAGGTCTAGGACCATGGCACCTGCAGCAAATGGGAAATTCCAAATTAAAAAGAAAATACACAACCATTTCAATCTGGATTTGAGAATTATATATCTGAGAAAGGATGGCTTTACCTTTTTTTACACTTATGACCACATGGGAGTTCTTCTTCACATATTAGCTGACAGAGTGGGCAAGCTCCATAATGGCATTTGTGTGGCTGTCAAAAATATGAGATCAGAGTTGATAGAAGGAGGAAGCTTTTTTACCATAAAAAGCTACAAATTATACAACAGTAACTTTTTCCTACCCCTTCAAAACACAAAGAAATATTGAAAAGTGGAAAGAAGAGGAAAAGAAAGGGAGGAGGGAACTAGCATAGGCCTACTTCTAAGGCATTACCATTAAAATCTATAAAATTGTAGTTTCAGTCACTCCCAGAACCACCTCACATGCAAGATGTTTCCATTCTAGATGCAAAATTCTAAAGGATGAATCATTCTAATTAGATTGAAAATCATGTACATATACAACAACTTTCAAATGCACAAAGTTTCTTAATTTGAATGAGAATAGAGTTCAAACTTCTAAATATAGTTTGCCAACTAGGCAAGAAAACTCAGTAACTTTGCCAGCTTGACTAGGCTCATCATGTAAGCACTTCTATAGAGTATCACTCTAAAGAAAGAGTCCCCATCTCTACAATAAAAAAATATTAAAAATAATAAATAAAGAAAGAAAAAAGTTTTAGGTTTGATTAATCCTTTTCTAGTGTGTTGTCCCACTACACCAATTAGTCAATGTCAAATTTACACACAATCACTATGTACAAATCTGTATATCTACAAACTTGCAATCATGCATCCATGCTCTCTCTTGAAGACAAGCTCCATGTGGCTATTAAAATCAGCTGCTAAAGATGCTTATATAATGACAATAATGTTTATTAGGATTCTGAAAACACTTCTAATCAAACAAAAGGCATTGAAGATTTATTACTTGTACACCACAATACCATCAAGTGATATTATTATTCTCTGAAGACTCCCTTTATGTAAGTAACTCTGTAAGGATTTTTTTCTCAATTGTTAATAGTGAAAGATAAGATTACAGTCATCAAGGTGATCAAAAATTAAAACCTTCTTTTAAAAAAAAAATTGAGAATTTATTACAAGAAAAGGGGAAGATACAAAACTCATTTGCCTCGAGAAAAGACAAAGGGAGAAAACCCAAAATAGTTAAAAAAAAGAGGAATACAAGCTCCTAAATGAGCCAAGTGGTCCACTTCCCCATTAGCAGAACCTTGGATTTTCTAAACAGCGAAACCTTATGCCTTGATAATTATAGACAAAAAATTCGATTAATGAAATTCAATGAATCCACAACTTCTATTAAATATGAAGTTTGGGTGGTACAATGATTCTAAGTATTGGCGGACGTAGCTTTCCTACAACCTACCTTGGCCTCCTTATGTGTGTGGGTAAACCAAATAATAAGTGCTGGGATAAGATCATCGAAAAAATGGAGAACAAGCTTTCAGTGTGAAAAGGCAACTATTGGTGGGAGGATTATCCTTATCAAATCTGTTTTATCCAACCTTCCAGCCAATTTCCTAAGCTTCTTCCGATGTCCAGAAGCAGTGATTAGAAAATTGGAAAGCATTCAGAAAAGGTTCTTGTGGAATGATGCTCCTAGGAGAAGGAAATTTCATTTAGTTTCCTGGTCTCAAGTGACAAAACTCATTGAGGAGGATGGATTGGGGATTTGGCCGATTCGTTGCTTAATTCTGCTCTCTCAGGGACGTGGTTATGGAGATTGGACATAATTGACCATTATTGAAAATCATGAAAATCAAAATAAAACTAAATCTAAATAACAAAACATCATATTGGTGCCCCATGCACATGTGCCATCATGGTGTCCACATCATAAAATATTATCAAACCCAGCTCTCTAGGTGAAAGTGAAATCTCAGAGGCACTTAAAAAGTCCAAAAGCCAGGATCAAGCACAAGGATTAGGCCACAGGAGAGAGAGTTCATCATCTTGGTGTCTATGATCTTCATCCTATAACCCATCATACACTTGAAAGCAATATTCCCTAGCATTACACCATAATTACCATTTTCATCATTTCCCTTAATCTATCAAAAGGTCACAATACATCATTTCACATCAAATGCACATCATACATTCTTGACACCTTTGAATAGGTCCAAGTCCAAAAAAAATAGTTACACTTAGCTTCTAGTGAGTCTCAATCAGATTCACCCAAGTTAATTGTAACACCCCGATTTTTCAAAGATATGAATAGTTACAAAAATGTCATTGGAATGGTAAATTAGAAGGTTATGATTGTAGATGAGAAAATGGTGGGGGCCCATAGTTCAAATTAAGACCCAATGTGCATATTATAAGGATCAAATTAAATTAAATGGGTATTGTACATCTAATTGGGTCAAGATGGTTATTTGGGTCAAAGGACCCAATTGGGACCCAATGGGTCATGATGGACTTATTTGACCATTGGGTGAGAGCAATTTTAATTGGGTTAGGCTGAATTGATTTGGAATTAAATAAAGGATAAATGGGTAGCTTGATGCAAGTGTGTAAACCACATTCAAATGGCTAAACCACCCATAAATGGGTCATGGCGCCAATTGGGTCAATGAGCTAAATGGGGACCCAATGGGTCGTGTCGACCATGTTGACCATGGTTGACCGTGTGGACCCTCATGTGAGCTCAAAGGATGAGTCAAATCAGGTTGAGTTGGGACTGAAATGAGTTGGATTTGAATTAGGTAATGGAGTTGACTCAAGTGTATTAAATGAATGGCATTAAATGTGGTGAGTTGGGCTAATGAGTTGGGTGAGTTAAGTTGGAAACCAAAGAGACCTTAAATTCCATTGAGTAAAATGGGGAGGTGAGGAGTTGCCATGATCTTAAACACCACAAAACAAGTCCCACATGTTGGGTACTTGTGGAGCGGGTTTCCATGCATGGAATTCAAAGGCATGAGATAAGATTCACCTTGGTTGGGTTTCCATCTCATAATGGAAACCCAAGACCGAACATGGGAAGCTGAAAGGATGGTCTAAGCTGAGGCCAAGTGTCCCATAGTTAAGCCATGGGACTCCTTGGTTTGATCAAGGATTGATGAGGGTAAATGAGGGGCTCAAGGGCTGTTTAATAAAAGCAACAAACCACATCCCTTGGCCGAATTTGATCACAAAGAAAACATAGAATTCTCATCTCTCTCCCTCTCTCAAAAACCCATCCTCTTGGCTGAATTATCCTTTGGTGTTTTCACCATTGCTCAAGTTTTCAATCAGCTAAGGACTAAGGGAGCAAGAAGGAAGAAAGCAAGGATCAAAAGAAGAGAAGATAAGCAAAGGAAATTGGTAAGTATTTACATAAGAATTTAGTTAAATAAATTGGTAAAGGGGAGCATGATTTGGCCATGGAATGGCCGAATCCATCAAGGGCTTAAACCTTGGATGGCCGAATCCATCAAGGGCTTAAACCTTGGATGGCCGAACTCCATGAAAAGATTTGGTTATGTTGATGGTTTTTTAAAGTTAAAACCATACAATATTGTGGAGATTTTTAGATGTTTTTATTAGACATAAGATATATGTTAAAGAGGTTCAAATCATAGGCCATAGGGTTCGGCCACTTGGGATGGCCGAACCCCATGAAAGGAGTTGACAAGCTTATGGTGATTTTTTATGGTTTTGAGAAATAAAAACCATACAAGGTATGGAAGGGTTAAGGTGTTAAAAATGGAGATAAGGTGTATGTCTTGGGTCGGCCAATGTATGGCTGAATCATATTTTTCTTATGGTTAAATTATTATGTCAAAACCATGAATAATTATGGGAAGGATTGAGCCAAGAGAACCATAGGGTTCGGCCATGTGTATGGCCGAACCCCATGGACCATTTTATAGGATAAATGGACCCTTGTATGGGTATTTGGATTTAAGTTTATAATTAGTAATTGTTAATGGTTATTATGATGTTTTTAAAGGATAACATAGATGAAAGAATGATGGACTTAGATGCTCATTGTTTATCAACAAGGATAGCAAAGAGTAGCACCCAAAACCAAAAGGGGTGAGGTTACCCCACCAAGTGATATGAATGGTGTTTGACTTTAAAAAGGTCTAAGGATGTTCCAATGGATGAGGTTATAAGATCCATTCTTTGGTGAATAAAAAGGAACTATAGGGTTCGGCCATGTGTATGGCCGAACCCCATAGAGTGACAATGATGAAAGGTTAAAGGCTAGGCAAATGGATGATTTGAATGGCATTTGAATGTAATTAGAATGGATTAAAGGACCAAGTTGTAGATAGTGAGGTTCAGCCAAGTTGTATGGCCGAACCCCACTAAGCTGGATTTGTTTTGATAATAGTGGTTAGCAAGATTAATTATTGGTTAGCCTAGTGGCAAAACCGTAAATATAAGTTATAATGGAATGAAGGATTAAAGGACTTGAAAGAAGGGTCAAACCAAAGTGATAAGGTTCGGCCATCTACCAAGATATGTATGAAGTGTGAAGTGTTGATCAAATGAAAAGGAAGATTAAATCCAAAAGAGGTGAGGTTCAGCCATGGGTATGGCCAAACCCCACAAGATGGTTTTTGGGACTTAGATGTAAATGGAAATTAAATGATAGTATATTGACTTGCTGTTATATAAACAAGGTGACGGAACTGAACGGCGCACGAGTCGTGAACGGGTGACGCTTAAGAAAGAACGGACATTTAAGAGAACTTCCTATAGGTTTCCTACCTACTTGTAACCACTGTTATATTGGGTTTTATCATGGTTTTTATGAGTTATGTTGTTATTGTTTTATGTTTCAAATGGGTTTTGAATGTTGAGATATATTTATAAATGACATATATTCATTGACATCTCATGCATGGCATGGGGTGAGGATTATGGAATCCGGAGCCCACACTCCGTCGGTATGCCCGTGATGCATCTGTGGGGCCTCCTTAGGCGATAAGAGTCCTGCCACGAGGAATAACTTAATGATGAGAGTCATATCCATAGGAAATGAGGAGTACCGTGGATTACCTTGACGTGAGAGTCCCGTCAAGTGATAACTATGTATACTTGTGATGGGTGGGACTCATTACATTTGCACATACATACATAGCATTGATTTTATATGTTTTTGATGATCAAATATTATGATATATGCATGTTTTTATATACTAACCATGTGGTAGCCCTGATCGGAAAACCTACTAGGCGCATTGATCTAATGCCCTAATTCTATCCTTAGAGGATGATGCAGGAAAAGGAAAGGGAAAAGGAAAGGTTGAGGATCGCAAAGGAAGCCAAGCATAGGAGCTTGGGTGTTGGAATGGATTATTATTATTTATTGTTATTTGGACAAACTTCATGGATATGTATTAATGTAGATAACTGCGATGGTTTGATTTAAGTTTAAATGAAGGTTTAGTTTCAAGTAAATATGACTTGTACTTTGCTATCTGAGAATGGAGCTGTCTGAGGATTGATTATAATTCCGCATATTTGATTTATTCCGCAATCAATTATGTTTATTCCGCATGATTTATTTAGTTCCATGTGTGGATCGATTTTCATGGTCTTAGTCCATGCACACATGGGTGGCCAGTTAAGGGTCGGACTTTGGAAGGTCGGACTTAGCTCGCGACGTGACGCCCCCCGCTCTTGTTTACTCTTGTTTCTTTAAAAAGAAATTTTTAGACTCTGATTTTCGGAAGGTGGAAAAGGGCGGGGCGTTACATTAATTGGAAAGTAAACCTCTAAATCGGGTCTTGATTATAAGTTTAAAACTATGATTCCATGTGACAGCCACAGCAAGTGAAAATTAAATATCAGGTAACAAAATGATGCCAATTAAAACTCTTTAAAAGGATTTCATCAATGTGTGGCTCACAGCAAGAACACCTGAATGCTAAGAATCTTATTATGATCCAAAACGTATCAAAAAAAAATTTAAAGACATTCTTTTTCTTTTTTGAAGTCCAAGGTATCCACGCCTCTTAGAGCACCTAACTAAGTCCTTGGGGCATGTACAAACCTCCCTATCCACACACAGCGGGTAAAACTAGGGAGTGTGGCCCTTATATGTTGAGAGTGGGACTTGAACCCAGAACCTCCCACAGCTTATTGGGGTTCTTAACTGTCAAGCCAACCCTTATATTTTTTGAGAGAGAAATTTAAAGACATTCTCTTCCCTATGCAATTCAGAAATAGACAATAAATGATCGTATTATTTCAAGCATCTACATATGAATTTGCAAATGCTTAAACTAAAATAACAAAATTTTCTTGGAAAGTTTGGTAGCAACTTTAAGGCCACGCAGGAAATTGAAGTAAAGCAAATAGAAAAAATAGAAGTCTAGTACCTTACATCTTGATCCATGTCTGCATAATGGTAAAACACGGCATTTTTTGGGGCACCTAGGTGGCTTTTGTCCTGCTTCAGTCCCACAAGGAACCTGTCATGGAGTGCATCAATATGTAGGTAAAAATAAGAGTGGATTAATAATGAGCTCCAATTAGATTATCAATAACAGCATCAAGAACATCAACATAGAGTTACAGACAACACAAAGAAAATGCTCTACTACTCTGATCATGTAAAAAGGATCCACACATTAACTTCATTTGGACCACATCGCTTAAGATCGACTCTTGAAAATAGATCCTAAAAGTTAAAGAAAAGAAAATGAGCACTTTTGATCTGCCGAATAACACAACAATTGCTCTATCTTAAGGAATCAATTACATCATATCATAATAGTCAAGGCACAAGGTGCATTCCTAGGTGCGAGTTTGCTATTTCTAAGCAAATTAGTTTAGATACTTCAGTAGATATGTTAGAATATACATATGTATTCATTGCTTAGTCTCTTTATCACACAAATATCAACAAAATACAGTGTTATTCATTCAAAATACCAAGATGTACAGGCAATATGACTCCAAAGATATCAAATAGATGCATATTACATACATAAATAAGTACATTATATGCTTATTCAAGTTCAAAATAAGTACCATTAACTTATAATGCACAGAAAACTAAAAATCAATGGATTTCTTTTTTTTTTGATAACTAAAATATCAATGTTATTATAGAAAAAAGTCTTACATTAGAAATTTTTCAAAAAAAAAAAAACTACACCCAGTTCAAGTGAGCATCAAAGCTAGGCAACACGACTCCAAAAACGCTATAGACTGGGCAAGTGGTAGGAAAAAACCTCCTTGGATTGGTTCATATAGTAAAACACTAAAAAGGTGTGCAGAGAGAGGCAGAGAGAGAGGTTCATTTTAGGCACACCAAGAGGTCAGCGTACAGCGTGGCAGATTTCTCGATGAAATCTAGAAGTGCTCCCTTCGTGGAATGCTTGTAATTGGGTTTGTATTGGGTGCAAGGAGTTCAATGCTTTGCAATGTTAGACTTGATTCATGCAGTCCAGGGTTTTATTTTACTTTATTTTTTCTTTTTGTTATGATGTTGTCGTCTCTGCCTAGTTGCATCCCTTTCTTTATTTTTTAATATAATTTTAGTTGTCTCTAATTCCAAACAAAGAAAAAATGCTGGGCAAGGTGAAAAATAAGTTTGAAGCCTAGGCACAACAAAGGCATACTTTTAACTACTATGCACCATTTGTAAGCAAGTTTGGCGTGATTAACAATTTGGCCTATGCTTGAGGGGAACAAGTTAGAGACAAGTATTTTTCCCTGTAGTCTTAGAAGCATACTTACTGTATAGTTGTAATGTTGTATGGATTATGAAATAATATTCCTCAGTTGAGAGGTATTTCTTTTGGGCTTTTACAATTACCTTTCACTCTTTGCCCTAGAGTTGACAATCATTTAATCCTATACCAATATAGGATTCTAGGTATAAATAAAAGGGAGACTTTGCAAGGACCAAACTTCTCCAACACTCTTTCTATATGACACTCACATGTGTCCATCAAATTAATATTGACCGTTATTTATTACATTATTGACCCACTTTTATTCAATGTTGACTAGTTTAAATTATTTTAAAACCTAACAATTTGCATCTACATGAGGCCCACTATCACTCCATTTAATGGCCTGTAGAAAGAACTTTCCATAAATATGTTACCCCGTAATAGTCGCACAATCAAATCTTAGAAACCATTTTTTAAGCTCTAACAGTAGTGACAACTTTAAATTATTCTTTGAATATCTAACATTCTTAGTCACTTTTTTTAGTCATAGGGTGGCCAATATTTATACTCTAAATGAGACTAATTTGGTCCAATGTTAATTTATAGATAAAAATATGCATATAAACTACAATTTAAATATACATATAAATCTAAGTGAAGTCAGGTTTTGGTATCACCTTTTATAGTTTGTATTTTTGCCTGTATAGACTATATAATGTATGGTTTATTTTAGTATATACCATTCAATGAGATGAAAGAGGTGAGATCTCTCTTGATTCTATTTTCTTGGAGCCACATGGGAAGCATGTGTCCATGCTAGTAATGTAAAAAAGGTAAAAGCAAAACTACAGTAGACAGCATAGAAGTTATACACTATTTAAAATCACCCTCAATTTCTTTGAAGAAGTAACCCAAAAAATTCCAATGCCATCAACCAAGTTTTGGCAATGATCGATGAGATATCAAGCCCCCTTTCCATCAATGCTCAGGTTGGTGGAAAGCCATTTGCACCTGTGTTGACAAGTTCAAGCAAGTTATCCATTACCGAGTTGGCCAAGGAGATAGAGCCCGTTTCTAGAAGTACCTTGGTGCATTAGTTTCCCTTGCAACTTAATTTCCTTCCCTTTATCGGTTGACTACTTCAGCTGATGCCTCAATGGCAGATCACTTCTATACTACTGGAAACCAAGTGGTTTGAGACATTCATTTCCATACAAATCTGATTGATAAGGAAACTGATTATTTTGCATCCCTTCTTCATCTCCTCTACTTTTCCTGGTTATTCCCTTCTAAGGACGACAACAAAGTATCTGCTGGCCAGATCCATCAGGTTCATTCTCCATGAACTCCTTTTTTGCTTGGAGCAATCATTGTGTTACACTCCTTTGGTCAACTTACCGAGTGCAAGCAGTCAGTTTCTTTTGGACTATTGGATTAAAGATCATAACAAAGACAACATTTGGATAAGACATAGGATTATGGTCAATGCTTGCACTTTTGTCCTCGTGCATCCTAAAGATGCGGACCACCTTCTTCTCCACTCTCCATTCTCATCTTCTGTTTGGAGCACCCCCTCCACCCTTTCCCCCTCCCTCTCTTCCAAGCGCAAACAGTCAGTTTCTTTTGGACTGTTGGATTAAAGAAGATCATAACTCAAGACAACATTTGGAAAAGACATAGAATTATGTACAATGCTTGCACTTTTGTCCTCGTGCTTCTGAAGATGTGGACCACCTTCTTCTCCACTCTCCATTCTCATCTTCTGTTTGGAGTTCTAACTTAGCCTCTTCGATATTCAGTGAGCTATGCCTTCCTCCACTGCTCATCTGTCCTATACTTTGAGCTTCTTTGTAGGCCCTAGAGATTCTCTACCCTATGGCAGCTCACCCTCTTCGCAATGATTTGGAGATTATGGTGGAAATGGCAATAGAGTTTTCAAGAACAAACAAGAAACTCCCCTTGATGTTAATGCTAGAGTTTAAGGCCAAGTGTGCAGCTTCAGCCTCTACTCTTGAATGAGTTCCAAGATTTCTCCATTTCAGCCTTATCCAAAGCCTGGAAGAAAGAATGCATTGGTTCATGTAGTTTGTTTTGTATGGAGCCTGCTATTCTTGCCCGTTTTCCTATATGATTTGCCATACTTTTTCTTGTTTTCTTCATTTTTTGAAGATTCTTTGTAAACTTTTCGAGCAAGGCTTGTGCCTTTCAATGAAGTCACCATTCACGAAAAAAAAAAATCACCCTAAGTACAAGTCTATCCTAAGGGGAACAATGGTTCAAACCAGGTTGGGTTGGCTATAGGTGATAACAATTGTTTTCCTTGACCCAACCAAACCAGAATTTCTATAAAATAGAAAATTTTGGAAAAAAGTGAAGTGACTGATTGTATGGTCTATGATAGGGTCAAATGAAAAAGTTGAACTTGGAAAGTCTACCCCAGATAGATGCAACTTGGGCATTTCATGATGATGATGATGTATGACCTAAACCTGGATTTAGGGTAAAAAAAACCTACAAATAACATTCTTTGAGTACCACAAATATATAAGCATCCAACTAAAGCCTATAGCAACAAGCTTAGGGCCATCAATTAAAAAGAAACAACTAAAAAGTAAATTGCACCTCGAAGTTTGTTTCTCCACATGAGCATGATATGGACACCATCAATGGACAAGGAGCACAAGAACCTCTGCAATAAAGATAAAGTTACTGTAAGAAAATACATATCTTTAGAATTGATGGATGAAAATCACACAGCTAAAGAATTTTAGATTTTGTAGCATTCCTTGCCTATCTGCAATGCTTTAACTGTTCTAGAATCTCGGTGAATTTGCATGTAAAGACATGTGGAGTAAACTCACCAATAAAATCTTATATTTTCTTAATATAATCTTAGATCCAATTCAAAATTTAAAGTTTTCCTTGGATGAACTCTATATGCATGCTAGACTGTAATCTTGCCAAATGCAACATTTATTTTTCAAATCTAAAGCTGGTTATCCTTGCTGATTTGGGCATGCCAAAAGGTGCACACCTGATTAGACATTTAGGACTCGATATCGGTTTGGTGAGATTATGCTTTTGGGTTGTTGGTGGTCAACCTAGGGAAAAACTACATGGGTGGCAAAGATGTTGCCTAGTTTTTGCTAGGAGATTCACTCCAAAAAAAAGCATTCTGTCTTACATATAATATTTTATTAGTGCTTTTCTGTTTCCTTTTGATTGCTGGACTTGATTAAAAAAATTATTTGATGTTCCCCCACGTGGAAGCATATGTCTGTGTGTGTGTGCGTGTGTTCTTATTATGACTGGGACATGATTTCTGTATAATGAGTTCGAATAAAGTTTTCACCATCTCTCCAATGGTAACCTTGGTATCAGGCACCTTAGAACCTGGAATCATGAAGCTCTTGGAAAAGGGCAAACTATTTGGGAACGCAATCAATTGAAGAAAGTTCTTAATCCAACTGAGCCTCCTGAGATTGGAATGGTATTATGAGGCAGAAGAAAGGGCAAAGCATACTATTTTGAAACTTTCTTTTTATGATGGATACTATTTTGAACATTAGGAGCAATGGGAGGTCAAACAGGTCTTGGTTCAATCCCTGGTTGCCATATATGAGTTTGCAGGTAGATAGTGCCAGCACCACCAATGGTTTGGAATTTCAATAGAACAACAAATGGTGTCTGCCAACACCAAAAAGAACATGTTCTGGAGATCTTATTGCTATTTGTACAGAGCTCTGGGATGGAAAGGATAAGATAACCTGTAAACCAAATATAAGTGGTTCTTTTTCCCTCAGGCCTGCTTACAGATCAATTGCATCTCCCGCAGTTCCTGTTGTGTGATCTAAAGGCATTTGGTTCCAGCCTCATATTCAATGCATGCATCTAAGCACAGCTTAAGATCAAGGATCATCTTCTTAAGATTGAGTTTCCATTTGCTGAATGATCCACCAGCTGATATTACTTCTGCTGGACTACAGAAATCATACATCTATCACATGATCCAAATTACAAATCCTTGTCAAAAAGTTAAAATGAAGCATCATCTCTTCCAAACTAAGTTACACAAGAATGCAAAGCACAAAATCTGCACCCCACCCCCCAACCCAAAAGAAAACAAAAAAAAAAAAGTGCCTTTTAATTTCTGTGAAACCAAATTATGACAAGAGTTAATTAAAAATTAGAACCTCAAATGTCAATGACACTTGATCAAAGCAATAAGATCCAACCCCACCCCCTCTGCCCCAACCCCACCCCCTCTGCCCCACCCCACAAAAGAAAAGGAGTAATAAGAACTATTGCACTAAAATAAAAACATGAAATCGTTGAAAGAATGTGCTAACTTAGCTTAAATTTGTTCAGTGGTGCTTCTAGTTCTCATGTCTCTTCAAGGGTGTGTAGTAGTGTTTCTTTGCTTGTTTTCTGTTCTTGCACCTTTGGTGCCTCCTCTTATTTTAAAATATTAACCATTCAAAAAAAAAAAATGAAATCGTTGCAGGGATAACATACCTGTGGCATGGAGAGAGGCATTTATGATTATTACAACGAAGTTTCCTGCCACATATCTGACCCTTGGAAAACTTAGTATTACTCACCACAAGCACATACAAAAAATAATATATATATATATGGAGCATAGTGACAAACCTCTGAACATGGTAGGCAGCCCCCATCACAGCAGCGACGTCTACAAGCATGCCGCCCACAATCACGTACACGCTGACACTTTCTTTCACAAACTAAGTCTTGATAACAAGGAACCTGTCATTGATTCCACGCAAAACCATATATATGAGCAAATCATGACTAGCTCTCACAAAATGAAACTATGTAATCGGTTTATCAATAATGACAAATGCTTTTTAAAGAAGAGGGAGAGGATAAATGTACATAAAACATAAATTCAACGGAACTTTTTCTCAATACTAAGGGGCATTTTGGTGATGTAATAGGAGGCAATCTGTCATCCTGTTGGCACAACTTCAACACAAGCAAACCCGATATTAATTTACATGCATCAGTGGCTTCCTCTGAGACCAAACCAAATCTAATCTCCATGGTTCTAGAGTTGTGTTTACTGCCAAACACATTATCATGTTTGCATCCCAAGGTTCTTTACTAGCCCAAAGCCCAAATGCTGAAACCTTTTATGTAATTTTTGTACCTCGGTGGTTCAGCAACATATGTATCATGCATACACTCCATTGTCAAGTTCTCTTTTTTCTAAAAAGAACTATCTTACATACAACCATAGGGCTCCAACATGTCCTTTTAGTGGCTCCCACTCACCTCCAACCAATAAAACATAACATTTTTCCTCTTTGGGATAGGTGATAAATTGAATCATATTGAATTACAGGTAAAACATTCACAAAAGGGTATTACTGGAAAGCAACTAATTGTTAACATTTACATCAAGGGCCTGTTTAATTACTTAGATGAAATTTTCAGAAGGTGTAACATTTTCCCCCTTCTTCTGTTTTTTCTTTTTTATGTTTTCAGGAAATGCAACATTGCAGATGAATTTTCCTGGAAACGTATTCATGGGAAAACTGATTTTTTATTTGGCAGTGTACTGAACACAACAATATGAGAAATTGATGCTGAAGAGTAAAGACCGTTTACCTCTTTCCTCAAGCTCCCACACCGGCAAGACTTTAGCTGAACAATCCTGCAAGTCTCGACGCAGGTACCGCGGTGGCACCGTTCAGGGCATCTGTGAAGGCCGCATCCCAGCATCTTCTCACAAGTGGATCCACACGTGGGTACCACTGCATCACAATCCACCCCAACATATTCCTTCTTTCCACAAGGACAAGTTCTCTTCCCCTGAAGAGGACAGCCACCACACTTCCCGCCATGGCAGCCTCGCTCACACACATGTTTCCCGCACCCAAGCATCTGACCACATGGATTCTCGCACCGGAACTTCCGCACGAAGCACTCCCGCTCCTCCACTGCCTTCTCACACAAACACCGGTACAACCCCTTCACCCGGCAAGGCGGACAGTCGCCCTCGTGGCAAGTTTCAGTGCAACGGTGGGACCCACATTCCAGAACTCTCGAACACTGGCCACCACAGGAGAATTTCTTGAGAGCGCACCGCCGGACATCACTGTTGCCACCACAGAAGCAACGGGTGCTGACGAGCTTTGGGCAGGGCGGACAGGGACCAGGGTGGCAGAGGAGGAGGCAGGAGTGGCCGCAATTCCCCCGGAGAGCGCGCCCGCAGATTTCGCCACAGGAATGGGGGAAGATCCAAGGATCGGGAACTGGGTTTTCGGATTTTCCGCAGAAACATAGGTAGGAAGAGGGTATGAGGGACAACGGATAGTCGGATCGGCATTTGGGACAGTGCCAGGAGGAGACATGGTGAGGGGAGCGGGCCCAAGTCTGTATGCAAAAGAGGTGGAAGACAGCAAAGCAGGAGGAGCGGCAGGACCAGACAGGGTCAGAGGGTTTGATGCGGAGGAGGCAGATGAGGCAGGAGAGGGCGTTGGAACGGGAGGAGAGGAGGAAAGCTCGGATCTTGGAAAGGTCCTCAGTGGAGGAGCGGCTGGAGGTCTGGATGTAGGCTCTGAATATAGAGTCTTCTAGCGCCAGTGAGTGTGCCGCTTCTTCTTCTTCTTCTTCTCCACCGCTGCCGCTGCTGCTGCAGCTTTCGGTGTCGGGGTAGGAATTCCGAGGAAGAAGAGATGATGAAGAGGCCATTTGTTCTCGGCTCTCGGATCTCACTGCTGTCGTTCGGACCTCTCGAAAGGAAATTTGAGTGCCTTGAGTATCCATTTGCTTCTGGTTACAAATTAGAGAGTTGCATGCAACATCGGACCTACTAATTTAGACCCAAATCCAAAATCCAAATCAGTAAGTTAGCCGTTCAAAGTCTGATTCATGACTCGTTGGTCTTACATTTCACTGTGTCATCCGTTGCATTTAGCCAAAAACCCTATTAAAATAGTTGGTGATAAATATGTTAAATAAATATTGGCTGGGCATTCGGCAAGGAGACACAGTTTTTCCAACGTGTGAAATTACCATTTTATTTTTTTATCATCGGCGCATTTCCAATTCATTTTGACCTGTAAAATGTGTTCACTTAAAATCAGTCCCAGGAGTTTATAAAATTCAGAGTAAATAAATTTTAATACCTTATTTGTAGAAATCGATTGAGAAACAGCCTCGTTTGAAAATCCCTCTCTACATCCCACATACTCTAGGATGATTCGAATAATACGTGAGAGAGACGTGAGAACGAACGCATTTTACATTGAAATGTTTGTCCGGACGTCTCAATTTTTGAAAGAACGCATTTTATACTGAAATGTTCGTTGACGATGAAAATTTGAAGGGTAAAATGATAATTTCACACTATTTTTAAAAAAATGATGGTTTACAGTAGAAAAGAGCGGTGTCTAAATGGCCAGTCAAAATATTTTATTAATTATAAAATATATAAAAATTATTTTATTTGAAATGAAAAATAATTTAAACTACTATAATTTAAAAAAAAAAACATAATTTAAACAACTCTAATCTTTGCCCTGAGAGGATGTCCTTTGTACCGGGCAGCCCCCTTTTTACCAATCAATCACCGCTCTGGATCAAACTCAACCTCTCCATCCGAGAAGATGACCGTTTTCACCGGTCAGCTACTGGCAGCGGGATATGTGACATTCACATGAGAATAAATATTTAAAAGTTATTATATTTGGAAAGTCCATTTTAAAATCGGGCTAAGTTCAAACTTATCACTGCTCAAGTTTGAAGCCCGATGACTTACGCGGATGTAATTCAACTGGTTGCCTTCCTTTTTAGGAAGTAGGTTGAGAATTTGAGCTCCTATATCCTAACTTTGGTGCGCCTTAAGGATAGTGGGCTCATCTATAGGAGTTTTACGCTGGCTATACCAAGGTTTTCCACATGTAAATTAGAAAAAAAGAAGAAGTTTGAAGCCCAATAATCGTTCCAAATATCTCATGTGTATTTTTCATATTTTAAATACATATAGATAATAACTTTAATGCCAAATCAAATGCACCTTTAAATAAAAAAAAATCATGCAACTCACTAAAATATTAGTTATCATCATCATCACTCAGTGATCCATCTAACTGAAGTTTTGATTTTACGAGTTTTTTCTTCATGTAAGCATGTCATAAACTATACAATCAGTTACTCTAAAGTCTAACATATCATTTTCTATCTCTTCCCTCTATGTTTTAAAAGTTCACCCTCTCCTCTCATTGCCTTTGATCCGTAACCTCTCCACTCTACACACGGGTTTTGTACTTGATTTTCTACTAATATGATCACACAATCTAAAATGGTTTCACTCAATTTGTCATCTTTCTGAGCTGTTTTTACATTATTCCCAATGTGTCTATTTTCAATTCTATACATTAAGGTTAAATCACTTAAGCAATACTTTTTTCTAATTGCCCCACATTTTGATTTGTATAGCATCGTTCGTCTAATAATTCTTTTATAAAAAAATTAGTTATATTGATAAAAAATAAACTTGATAAGCTAAAATAAACTAAAGCTCAACCTAAAATTCAATTTGTAACCATTTAATCTTAGTAGTTGCAATCAATGTGAATCTTTGGGTGATTTCAACCATTAAGATCAAGTATCTAAAAATTTAGAAATCTGATAAAACTTGACAATGGCTTAATATCATTCTATTACAAATTTAGATATTTCGATTCTAAAGTAAAAGGGTATACAAAATGCAAATAAACTAGTAGAGTTTTGTGTGGTAATGAGTCTCACACTATTAAAAAGTTGATTTTAACTCCAAAAGTTGAAGTAAAAAATTGTTGCATGGGATATAATTTAAAAAGACTTAATAGATGATAAAAAACTATTTGTCCCATCAATTTGATATTGACATTTTCATTTAATTTTTTTTTTGCATGGGCCAATTGTCAGGACTTTAAAGCTACAATCTTAACGGTTTCATTAAAGAATATAGAATCCAATTACATATAAACCATTATGTAGCAGTCAAGTGATTCCCTTGCATAGTAAACAAACGGTGAAACATACAAGGTTGAATTGCAATCAAACGGCATTTAGGCATGACAAAATTGGAATAAAATATTTCACACAATTAAAAAAACAGATTTACACAATTAAACACACGTGAACATATTCATGGCTGAATTATCAACCATTGATTTCTTAGTAAATGCCTTACATCAATTTAATAAAATACAAATACATTTTAAAATTTTGGTAATTACATTACATGCCAATAGTAAGAAAAAAAAGAGGTCAATACAAGCATTCTTATAGCATGAAAATTTCACAAACCATAATGCAACACCTGAACTCCCAATCGAAATGGGCAAGACCCACAAAGAATGCACCAAAAGGGACTTCAAATCGACAATTCAATGCACATTTTGTGGGAAAGTACCTCTTGTACAAGAAACAAATAATCTGAAGACATGTGGATTTTTTTTGGAAATGGAAGGATATCCATATATATAACCGAGAGTTATTCTCAACAATTCCTTGTGTGCACTCTGTGTTATTAAGGTCGAGCAAATCTCTTAGGCTTAACTTTTTATATTGCATGCTTCTAATATATCCAATGCAAATGAGAAAACAAATAAAGATTTTGAAGTGTGAATGTCTGGCTAATGATCATTGTTGTTGCAAATTTGAATCATATGAGCATCAAATAAGCAAGAGGCATATGAAAACAATCTACTAACTCCAATTATGAGTGCTAGTTATGAACAGATGCGATAAATGACATGTCAACTTTGGTGAAGCCATCCCTTGAGTACAGAGAATCCAAGCATATTTTAATATTGAGCTTCAACATTGTACTTGAAACCTTTCTATCATAGAAAATTATAATAATAAACTTTGGGAAAATGACAATTGTTGGCGAACATGATCAATAGACTTGCAACTCCTACAACCCAGACAGGAACTACAACACATTCTCCCACAGCCCAAAGACAGAAGCCTCAAGAAAAACCTGTTCATGGCCCAGGCCAAACACAAATTCCGCATGCATACTTCATGTCAAAAACACTGGTCCTGCAGATTGTCTTCCAGAGAAGGTTAAAGAAAATAGACTGATACAGCAAACATCAAAATGGTATCCACTGACACTTCATATTTCATCTATACTTTCAAAGGCAGAGACAGTAGGGTTCTCAGGCATGGGCAGCTGAGAAACAAGAGTGCAAAAAAAAAAATAATATAATATATATATATATATATATCATGAATCACATTGAAGACAGCTCTGTAGGATTTCTCAAAGCACTTGGACTATCCAACCAATGTTCAACACTAGGAAGTTATAAATGTGTCCCTAAATTCGTTGCCTCTCTGTTTTTATCCTTCGAGGAGCCTAAGAAGCACAACAGATAAAAAATAAGGTTCCCTAAAATCTAAAGGCAAACAAACATTAATCAGGAGTTCAGCTTCAAAGGGCTTTTTTTTTTTCAGCAGAGTGGGGGGAGATGGCAACATGACTCGAACCCACAACCATTTATTTCTAACAGTGAGCACTTAACAACTGTGATTCAGGCTCTGCTCTGCTCAGTTCAGCTTCAAAGTTCGATAGCCAAATCAGAAAGATGGCTCTATAATAGTTGTCTTCAAATGATATTTGCAAAAGCAAACTACTAGAGGCTTCCTTTAATGGGAATTTCCAAGTCAAGGCAAAACCCACTCGAATACTAATTTTCAATTAATTGAAAACGAATAAATAGTTATTTTTTTCTGCACAAATGAAAAATTCATAGTTGGTGTAGGAACACAATTTCAGACTAAGATATCCTTCTATGTTTACTGCATCATGAAGGGAAAACTGCCGTTTCTTTTTCCTTTTTCTTTTTTAAAAAAAGGGTTTTTTCCAGACCCATTAGAAATATGTCAAATACTGTTCCATGCTTGATGAGGTTTATCAGTCACATGGATCTTTACTCTTTAGGTTGGTATCCCTAAGACTTGCCCAGATGCAGTCAAGGACTCAAGGTTGCACAAATTATTTTTCACTCTTAAGATATGCTTGCAATTATTTAATGAGATGTCACCTAGAATTTTTAGTCACTGGGTTTATTAGGTTTGGAAGCCCAATTGCCAAGACATTTTTCCATTGCATAGCTATTGTTCATAGAAGATGAGAAAGACATGAAGAGGCATGCCGTTGGCAAGAAACACCAGTGCTCAGCTGAAATATGTCTTCTGCACTACTTTGCCTGAATCAAGCAACCAACCATTTTCTTGAGGCTTACATGAAATAAACATGGTGTAGGATCTTAAGTTCGTTCAAAATTCAGAGGTCTTTCTCTGCCATTGGAGGATGAGTTTGAGGTTTAGGTGTTAACACTTCAGTGAAGCATGTGATTTGTTATTGCTTGTTGGCTAAAATGGCAAGACTTTATTCCCTCATTCTAGTTTGAGTTGAGAAACCCTCTCTCTGAACATGGCTCTCCTAGGTAAATGGTTATGGATAATCGATGAGTCTAATCTCCTATGAAAAAAGATAATTATTAAGAATACGAATTGGAGGAGATCAGGTGGAGAACCCATCTTGCTAATCAAAGGGTATTTGGTTTCTGGAAAGGAATCTGCAGTGTAGTGGGTCTGTTTTTTAGGCATATCAGATAACAGAGTGCAGATTGGTTCCAAGGTCAATTTCTGGAAAGACAAATGGATGGGAGAGACTCCTCTGGCTAGGTGTTTCCCTTTCCTATACCAGTGTGCTGCTAACGAGAACCCACTGGTACAAGATGCCATGGAGTGCAGGAATGACAGTCATTTTTGGTTTCCTCTCTTCAGAAGGGAGCTAGAAGACTGGTTTCAGTCTGGCTGGTTAATGCTGATGGATTTGTTGAAAGAGGTGTTTGTGTCGGGAGAGAAGAATGATAGAAGATCGCAGGAACTGATGAACATGGCCTGTTGATGCAGATTTGAAGGGCCTAAAAGTCCATATGAAGAGGCTTTAGGATAGCTCAGTTGGTCTAAAATTCAAGGATTAGACTAGAGGTCTTAGGTTCAACTCTTCCAAGAAGCCTTGTTACTTTCTCTGGATTTCCTGACAGACAAAAACTGTACAAGAAAATTGATTGGATAGAAAAAGAACCCAATGAATGGAGCAGTAAATGTCAATTGAACAGCGTAATGTACAATGTAAAGGTTTGTTCAGGGTGGCCATTGCAAATGAATATTCACAAGGAACGATTATTTTATAAGGACTTTTTAAAAATAATAATAATAAATAAATAAAAACTACTGTATAAGGATCCTATCTGCTGGTACTCCGTGGTTTAGTAGTATACTTCAAGAAAGGCTGGGCACTACGTAGAGTTACGAAACCAAAGTGCCCAGGCGTCTAGAGTACCTGACTAATCTTAAGGCATGTGCAAACCTCTCTATCCACATACACTGGGTAAAACTACAGGGAGTGGCCCTTTGAGGGAGTGGGAATTGAACTCAAGACCTCCCACCTGAAGATGTCGGTTCTTGGCCATCACTCCAATCCCATTGGGTTCCAAACTGTCTTTTTACAAGAAGGAAACTTATAATGCAGATCTCATGCTGCAAAAGCAAGCAAGACATAGTAGGTGGTAGTTTGTTTTCCATGGGCATGCTAATTGCAAATGGCAAGCAAATTGGCCCAACAGGTGACGAGCATCATTAGTAGTTATAAAACCAATTTGAAGTCGGTAAGCCAGACTTAGAAACAAAGCAGATAATAGAAAGTAGGGCGATAACAAAAAACAAAATGAAAATTTTCCAATTGTAGAGGACATTTTCATGATCAGGAGTAAATTGCCATCTAAAACAACATCCTTTTTTCCAAGAGAAGGCCTGAAAGCAAGTTCATATGGTGAGGCCAAAAAAGATCTTACAAACAATGACAATAACTGTTGTATCAACTTTGAATATGGAACAAGAATAAATTTTATGCAAGAAATGTGATATGTAATAAGAAATCTTAATATCTTCTGTACGGAAAAAATCACTGAGGCTGCAGTTATGGGGCCCTCATATGCCTTGTTTTGGCTTCATAACCTTGTCTTTGGAAAGTAAAGTGACCTTTCTCTTAGGCAAATGATGTGCTTCTTTCACCCTGCTGTGCTTCTTATTCTCAAACAAAAAAGGAAATGATGCCAGTCTAAACTGATGAGCATCAGTATGCAGCTACGACGTTACTGGTCCAGAAGCAATCGCATTTGAATCTACAAGAACTTGTCCATCTCCATCTAAGGAAACCGTGGCAGAAGAAGATCTGCAGGTGAAGTAGAAAACTGCACTCATCATGGAATCAATAAGCACCAAGAACGAATACATAATCACCAATAGAGGTCCTTCCCATATCCTGGAAGACCCATCTCCATAGCTCAGAGTCTTCACTCTATGTTCAAACAAACCCTCCACAAAAGTCGTCCCTATTGTTGATCCAAGAAATATCAGAAGGCCCACATGTGTCTGGCCCCTGATTAGAAAAACTGATCTGAGCAGAGCTTGTGGGCCTGAAACATCCTCCAAGACTGAGATGACAGTTGCAAGATTGCAGATAATGATTGTATGGGCAAAAAACACAGCGAAGATGAACACAACCACCAAGGCAGGATAGACAACCATTTCCGGCAGGAAACCAAGCACAGTAAAAATGTTGCACACGGATACAAGAATGACAAAGAACAAAGACAGGCAACCGATAGTTGCCATGCAGGCCCATAGATAAGTTGATACCACACGTCTCCAGATCTTGGCAACAAACACAAAGAACTTGGGAACAACCACATTCTTTCCAGCGTAAGTGCAGGCGACTGAATACACGATTGCAACCTTTGCCAACAGCAAGACGGTGGCAGAAAGAGGGAAGCATAACAGGGTGGAAGCAACCATTTCAGACAGACGCTGACAAGACTGCCGAAGTGAATAATTCACAGCGAGTCCGCTGGATTTTGCAACCAACAAAAGCCTTATAGTCAACCTCCTCACTATGGAGGGGTCAACAAGGGCATTCGAAAGGGCAAAGGCGGAAACAGGGCAAATGAGCGCTGCAGCAATTGCCAAGAAACCTGTGGAATTGAATCGAAGAATCCTAACTGTTTCTCTCAAGATCTCCAACGCATTCATCGAATAAAACCGTTGATCAGAGTGTTGTAGCCTTAGACTCTGTGACCCCAATTCACCACCACCTCCCCCATCATTGTCATTTGGGTAATCCAAGTCAACAGCAAATCTACTACAGTGGTTGTCAATAGAACAAGAAGAAGCCTCCATCCTTCTAAAGAACCGAAAATCAACTCAAATAGTTAATTGGGTTTATTGGGATTTCACAAAACGGCACATCCAATGAATGAAATCTGTATAAAATGGTGTATCATGTGCAAATGGAAATACAGCCCGCTTCTCTTCACTGGTTTTAAGCAACAAATATACATACATTACGAAGAAGAGGCATCCATCCTTCTCAAAAACCAAGGATCCGCGACGCTTCCTCAAGGAGTCGATTAGGTTTGTTGAGATTCCTCTGAATTACGAATCCAAAAAATGAAATTTGTAAGAAAGCGCGTATCATGTGCAGATACCCCAGTTCTCCTTCTCTGGTGTTGAGCAACATGGGTTCATGTGTATGAAGAAGAAACTAAAACGCTTGAATATATACAGATAGATAGATAGGGAGAGAGAAAGAGGGAAAGAGACTTGCCGTTTTCTTTTCCTTTCTCTTCTTATTATCGGCAGTTGAAACGCTAGAATGGAGAATTCTCTGTGGAAATGCAGCACTGGACTCCTCTTTGGAAATGCAGCGCATGATGCGGATCTGCTTGATTGATTAAAGACAAAAGAGAAATGAGAAAGGATGATACGAGATCGAGAGATGGAGGGAAGGGATTTCCGGGAGCGAAAACTGGAGGAAGCTCCCCAAGAATGGGCCCCACGAGACTTCCGAGGAAATTCTACCATTTTAGGTTTCTTTTAAACGATTAATTTTTTCAAAGATATTTTTGTTATTCGAATTCTAATCTTTTAATATCAATAATCTATAATAATTGAAATTTAAAGATTTATAATTCATTTTGTATATTTAGGAGTAGATGATTGGATAAAATGTAAATTTATTCATTCTAGTGTCCATAATATGATGAGATATTTGATCTTAAAATTTTGTGAGTAGAAATTTGAATTTTATAAAATTGATCGTATCATATTATATTATTTTCATGATACAATTATACAATAATGAGCTAATCTACATTCATTTAGTTAGTTTTTAGCATTATTTTTATCATCCAGTGAAGAGTAGGGAGTTAATTATTTCTTATAATAACTATCATGAACACGACAATATATAATTATTATTTTGAGTTTCAAGTGAACCTCTAACTCTTTTTATCACAGCATGTTTTAGACATGTGTGGTGTGCACATGTATCAATCAAAAGCCGTGCATATATATGGAGATCCAAAGTTTACAACATTATGTTGGGCGAAAGTCATACATTGCTTAGGCATTCCCTAAAGCCTAAACTTTAGGTAGACGCCTAACTCTTTCAAGCATAACATATTTTTGGTGTGCATGTGATGCACCTACGAAACAAAGATTATGTGAGTGTAGAGGCATTCAAAGTGGACAATATCGTGTTAGGTGGAGATGTGTCGTTACACATTTTCATCAAATTAATCTCTATAAACAAAAAGGTAACTATTTTATATAAAATATTTTTCATGAAATAGGACACTGAATATAATACCTCGTATTTGTGTAGGTGTTTATAAGAGAGAAAAAGTAGCTACGTTGGGCACTACTTGTCCCATATTTCTAGTTGTGTTGGAAATTTCCCGTTATATATATAACATGAGGCATTTTGAAAGGAAGAGTGGATTGACTCGCCAATTGAAAGCTGTACAGGCCGTGTGTGAGATTCAGTATCATTCGTTATACAACCCCATTTTACTGAAAGTGGTACTATCCAAGTTAATTTCCAAATGTACAATACATATAAGTTTATAATTATAAATAATATAATAATTGGAAAATATAAAAAATACCTCATAAATATAAAAATTACATATAATAAACATCTCAAAAGCTCTTATTGACAATAAATCAATGCATTATATCATATAAAAAAATCCTTATAACAAAAAAAAGGAAAATTCAATTTTTTTCCAAAGAATTAGTACTGTGGGATACCTAAAAAATTCAAGTGGGAGGTTTGGATATCTTAATCTTAAAAAGAAAAAAGAAAAAAGAAGAATTGCACTACATCATTTTATGAAATAAATAAAAATAAGGATGAGTAAGAAAAAGGGACTGGGTAAAAAATATTCAAAGAAATCCATTACAATTCAAGAAAACCTCAAAAAATTTAATAGAAATTATATTTTAAAAGAAAAGAAAATTAAATTAGATGGTACTTATATAAATATAAATTAAGACTGAAAATAAATAAATTAAGCGATAGACAAAGATTTTTAAATACAACTACATTTTTTCTCAAATATTTGTCTAAAGCGATATATTTGACTATTTTAAACATTTTGTATAGTAACCAGTGGTGAATTTAAGTTTTATTTTGAAGTAGAAGAGAATTTTTATTTTATTTATAAAATTTTATTTTTTAATATTAAAAAAAATATTTTTATTATGAAAATGAAGACTTTTTTTTTTTAAAAGATTTTCCGCGTGGGAAAACAATCCATTTGAGAGCCGTGCGATTCATATTTTTACGCGTACTGGCCGAGTAGGGTTGGGATCTCATTCTTTATTAGTTTTCCTCTTTAAAGGCCCCATCTTGCCCTAAGTGGCCACCGCCTTCGTTTCCCCCCTCCCTTTCGCTGTCTATCTCACTGGAAGAAGAAGAGAGGAAAAAAAGAAGAAAGCGAAAAGAAATTTTCAAGGAAAACAGTATCAGAAGAGAATACCATGTCTGGGATGTACGGTTCCGGTGGCGCCGACGATTCTTCGGCGCCTCGCGGCGGTGGCTACAGCAGAGGAGGAGGTGGAGGGTACGGAGGAAACCCGCAGAATCGAGGTCAGAATCTTCCCTCTCTGTACGATTAGGTTTAGGGTTAATATCAGGCTTTTATATGTTTGAGTGGGCTCACTTGGTTTGGAGAGGCATGTACGGGATCTCATGTCCACCGTCCGGTCATCCTTGAGCCATCGACGATCTGGCATAATTGAAATTTCACCCTCCTTATTTACGTGTCCCCATACACTTCCCACCAACCACGGGGAGTTTCTCTATTTTTTTTTGGTTCTATTTAGCTTTAAGATTGGGCTACTGTTACTAATATCACGTTCAATGTGCAGGTGGAGGTGGTGGATATGGCGGTGATCGTGGTCGTGGCGGTGGTGGTAACCGAGGTGGTGGTCGTGGTGGAAGCGGCCGGGAAGGCGATTGGCGCTGCCCCAATGCTAGGTCAGTAGTTCCATTCTATTTTACTCTCTTTTTTTTTTGTCCTTTCTTTTATTTGTATGCATTCTACTGTGATGGAAATTGCTGAAACATAAATCCATGGTTGTAGTTGTGGGAATCTGAACTTTGCAAGAAGAACTGAGTGTAACAAATGTGGTGCACCAAACCCTGGTGGAGCAAGTGATCAAGGAAGTGGCGGAGGAGGTGGTGGCTATAGCAGAGGAAGCAGTGGGAGTGGATTTGGTGGGAACCGTGGTGGTAGAGGAGGTGGTGGTGGTGGTGGTTATGGTGGGGGCGGAGGTGGAGGCGGTAATTATGGTGGGAGTGGTGGCGGTAGTAACTACGGTAGTGGTGGTTCTTATGGTGGAAGTGGTGGTGGTGGTGGTGGAAGAGGTGGTTCTTATGGCAGGGAAGATGGTGGTTATGCTCAGGTTCCTCCTCCAGCTCAAGCTACTTATGGTGGAACAGGTGGGAATTATCCCCCACCAGTGAATTCTTATGGTGAAAATCCCAATTATGGCACAGAACCTGTTCCTCCTGCTGGCTATGGCGGCGCTGGGCCTAACTCGTATCCTCCATCATATGGTGTTCCTCCTCCAAGCAGCTTTAGTGATGGTCCAGGTGATATGCGTGGAAGCAGTCGAGTAGGACCACCAGCTGGATATGATAGTGGCTATGGTGCTCCAATTCAGAGCCGGGATGTCAGTGGACCCCCTCGACATCCAGTTGGAGGAGGAAGTGTCCATGGTGCCCCACCAGTGGAGCCCACTGTGAAAGTGAAGCAATGCGATGAGAATTGTGGAGATTCCTGTGATAACTCACGGATTTACATATCAAATTTGCCACCAGATGTCACAACTGAAGAACTTAGAGAGCTTTTTGGAGGGATTGGACAGGTGAAGAAAACAACCTTCATTTATATATATATATATATAAATTTGTGTTTGTTTTGAGTACAATGATGGATGTTATTAGCATATTTTAAAATAGTATTTGGTATGCAAATTCATTTTCCTGAGGTGAATTTTTTTTATCACATGCCATGCTTATCTTATATATATGTTGGTATATTGGGTCATTCATTAGAATTTTCTATGCAAAGAACCATTTGTGCACATAGAAGATGTCCTAATTCATGTCAATTTTAGTATGTCTTGGATATTACAAACTATTAAAGTTTATCAGTTTTGCAGTATTTTGACAACCAATGTTTTAGCAAATAAATGAAAACAATATTAGATTTGTTAGTTTTGTTACCTCATTTTTTATTGGACAATATTTTTTAATTGTTTACACGTTTGATTCTTTTGTTGCAAATTAAATGCTGAAGATGATACTGAATTCTTGGTACATTTTTTTTCTGATTAGTTATATCTTTTTCTACTTCATTTACTTTCTTTCATGGGCCCAGGTGCTTTGCTTTGTTTGTTTAGGAACTGACATGATGGGTGGCAGGGCACAAACCTTGCCTAGCACTAGTGTCTAAGTAGTCAAAAAGTTTTCCTAGGCACAATGGCTCTGGGCTCTTGGGCACTTTTGTGCCTTGACAATTGAGATATTGAGATTGGTGTGTGGTCATCCATATGGGAAAATGGGTATAGGTGTTGTTTCCTGAAATTGTGGTACATTGATATGGATTGGACATCTTATTTATATCTGGTTAAGTTCTCGTGATTGCTACATGAAAAAAATCTTAATTTTCACTTTAGTATTCTTTGTCCGGTGGGATTTCTTTAATTGACAATTGTGGCGTTCCACTTGTAACAACAATGATCTGCCTTGGGCATCAAGGATTATTAGGAAGCCCCACATTGGGCCTTCTTAATTTTGAAAATTAAGAATTACAATCTGATTCAAATCATGTAATTACCACTAACAACATAAAGGGACACAAACCAGATATTCTTAATGAGGATATGATTCCTAACATTTTAAGTAGCATGGAGATTGTTCGGTTTTGAGCCATGCAAGTTTTTGCATATCAGTCAGTTGAAAATGTGGTTAGTGTTTTCAACCTTGCAACTTTGTCTTTTTTTACTAGTTAGGTGAGATAGCTGTTTCTTTCTCTACTTTTTTTCTCCCCTTTTTTACATTAACATGGGTATTCCTACCCCCATGTAGCGAGACTAATCCCATGGACAACGAAACTAGTGACATAGCTGGTTTGGATATCCAGTTTTAGGCAATTTGAAATATGCAAATTTTTATGTACTAATGAAGTTGATTTAGTCCAGTCTTTACAGCCTCAAAACATTAATTATTTTCTTTTTAAGTGCAATTATATCAAGTTCTATGTTGTATGGTTAGGCTGAAAAATTCATCAAACTAACTCGTGTTACATTGCTAGATTATTGTAAATTTTTGTTCTTTAAAAAAAAATATATATTTGGAAGTTGAATTTGGCTAGTGTTTTCACCATTAAAATTTTTGCCTTTCTATTTAAATTAAAAACACATCAAGTTTTGTAAAATGTATTGTAGGTACATTGAACAATTTCATTTTGGTATATGAATTTTTTACTTTCTCGTAAAGTTGAAATTGGCTTGTTTTCAAACCTTAGAAATTATTTCTGTTCATATAAATTGAAATTATATTGAGACCTGAATTATATAGAGTTCTCTATAAATGAGATAACAACAGTGGTTTTGAAGAGGTTGGTGACTTAACAGGTTGCTGTAGTTACTTTTCAAAAAAAAAAATGGTTGCTGTACTTTGTGATTTTTTACATATTAGCATCGGTAGAATTTAATGTTGATTTTGATATGCGTTCTGTACATTTTCTTTTATCATTTGAAAGAAACCAGATTGAGCTATTTGCCAGTCTAATTTTTTTTGGCGATCTCACTCAATTATTATACAACATTTTTCAAAATTTTCAGGATAGGAAATGTTGAATTGGACCCTTGTTTTCAACCTAAAAACAATTCAATCCAAAAAATATCACTTCTGTTCATATAATTTGAAATTATATTAGACAATTGAGAAAAAAATTGAAATTATAGAGTTCTCTACAAGTGGGGTTTTGAAGAATTTAGGCACCGAATTGGTCACTGTATTTTGCAAAGTTTTACATGTTATTAGAATTCATGTTCAATTTGACATGTCTGCTGTACTTTTTTCTTTCATCATTTAAAAAGAATCAATATTGTGTTTTTGGTTGTCTAAATTTTTTTACATTGATAATGCTTTGCTATTTTAAATTTCCACATAATAGGAGTTGCTGAATTTGGCGAATGTTTTCAACCTAAAAGTGTCGTATCTGTTCATTTAAATTGAAATTATATCATCTAAAAAATAAGCTGTGTAGTTGTTTGAACAAATCCACGACTTGGCTAGATTGTTTATTTTATAAATTAGTTAAAATGACCTCGCATGGGGTTAGCTCAATTGGCAGACACTTTGGCTCAAAAACTAGACGTCGCAGGTTCGAGTCCGGTAGCCCCCTGATGCCTGTGGTTTGCTAGGGGTTGTGTGCATTCTGAGTTTTACCCAACGCCCTCGTACTTGGGGAGAGGTGGGGGTTTGGGGTTCTTTGTCATAGAAAAAAAAGTTAAAATGTGTGTTTGAGTAATTCCATCATTTTGTTGAGATTTCACATTTACCATTAAGAGTATTTTTTATATTGTGTTGTAATTTAATTATAGGTACCATTAAATCATTCTTTGCATGTAAAGCCTCATGACACAAACAAACTGCTAGTAGAAGAATATAGAGGCAGTTTCTGTAATTGAGAAAGGGGTCAAGAATATTAAGTGCAACATTACTTTGTTCTTGTCACTAAAGTACCTTGCATTACCATGTTTTATATGTTCTATTTGTTTGATTCTTTCCTCCTTTCTAGGTTGGAAGAATCAAGCAGAAACGAGGTTACAAAGATCAGTGGCCTTGGAATATAAAGATATACACAGATGAGGGTGGAAATAATAAAGGAGATGCATGTTTGTCATATGAAGATCCTTCTGCTGCACATTCTGCAGGGGGTTTTTATAATAGTAAGTTTGGATTTTAGTTGTAATTATTTGATTGATATTCTTTTTTTTTTGTTCATAATCTTATTTTACATATTTTCAGATTATGACTTGAGGGGCTACAAGATAGGTGTTGCAATGGCAGAAAAATCTGCACCTAGGGCTGCCCCTGCTTTTGGCCATGGGTATCTCTCTCTCTCTCTCTCTCTCTTCTCTCATACTTGGATGTAAATAATTTTGTATGCGATATTATATTTCCTTTTGAAAGAATGTTATCAACCAACTGAAGAAGGGCTAGAGCCCATTGTAAGAGCAATTCAAATGTCCCTTTTTGGGGACTAAGAGAGCTTGTGGCCGTGGAAGAGCCCCAAAGCCAAATTATTTCACCTTAAGAAAATGCGAGGACGTGAAGAAATTAATTTGAGATTGAAGCCTCAGGAGTCCATTTATTCAGGGGGGGTTTAATGACGCCTGTACCTCAAAAGTTCTCTACAAAACCAAATAATTTCATCTTACGAATATGGGATGATGTGAAGAAATTACCTTTTTTTTTAATGAAAAAAGCCTATAAGTGAAGGAGGTTTCAAATAGATATCACCATATTGTGGGTTATTATAGTATGTAACCTATGGGCAATTGCTCGGCATCCTATTAGGAGTTGGCACTAGATCAAGGCCCCGAAAGTCATGATATTCCATTGATTGTGGTAAATTTCCAATTGAATTTGAATAAAAATACTGAGGAAGACCAGCAACCATGATTAGGAGCTTGTATCCTAATATAAAAGGAGTATCAATCTTTGAGTGCCCTTGCATGCTGAGGAATACAACCGTGTATCCTAGTATTTATGTAATATTAGTCAACTTTAGAAAACGATATCTACATTATTTGATAAGATAATATAGTTGCAGGGGCAAGGTTAGAGAATGTGGAATTGGGAAAAAATCTTGATCGATGCAATTTCTATTAGTGAGTAGGACACTACAAACCAACGCTCGCTGCCTGCGTGGCCTTCAAGCTGAGTGTGAAGTCTTGGGTTGGGCTCGAGTCTCGGTGAAGTGAAATCCAACAAAGTAGGACACTACAAGGGCTAGCATGCTCAATGTTGTTCTCTGTAGTTGAAACCAACAAGATGAAATGCTTTAGAACACTTAAATGAAATATCTTTGCCCAACACAATAGCCACTACTAATGAGCCTCGGGGGAAGGGCACAGCCCTCTCCTCATTAAAAAACTCAAGTCCCAAGAGCACAAACATTGAGTTGCATTGTCAATGAGTTAGTTGGCCTGACTAGCTAGCCATTTGCATCAATGGGGAACCACTTGAAGTCCTGGTAGTAAGTGGAGTCTTTTTAATTATCTTTCCATCCTTGTGCTCGTTGTACGCTCGGGTTATATAAACATTTTTTTCCATACTAGCTAATATAGTTCATTGCATAGAAAAGAGCTTGTTTGGGTTGGGGTGTGACGCAGCTTTAGTAAGTGTTGTTGAGATCTTGTAACATATCCATTCCCAACTTGCTAATTGGCAAGCATTTGTTGAGATCTTGCAACATGTTCAATCTTAACTTACTAGTGGCTTTGTTTTTTTGTAAAATTAGATTCCTTTTATAAACATGATTCAAAATTTTGACCCCTAACCCTCACGGGTTGCCTCTGTACACGAGTTAGTATAAGAAGATTAACATATAAAAGTAGTATCCAATGTTTGAGGAGACTCCTAGAACATGAAGAGATTCTTGTAGTGCTATTCAATGGATAGGGTGGGAGTTGTACTTGGTGATATAATTTAGATTAGATACATCATTTGAGAACATGACTTGTTCTCATATTAGTCAACAATCTTGTGTAGAATACTCTAAAGGTCAAAATATCAAAGACCCTAATAAAATGCTAGATGGAATTTTTTTTGAAAATGTGAATGTACGCAATGAAACTAAATTTGACATGTAACCTGGGGGCTGCAGCTTTAGTAAGTAGTTGTTGAGATCTTGTTACATATTCGTTCCCGACTTGCTAATGGCAAGCATTTGTTCAGATCTTGCAACATGTTTAGTCTTAACCAGTATTGTCAACCTTATCCACTCTTGAACCTGTTCTCCTACTAGAGCAGTGCAAATTGGGTAAGTTGGGCTGGGTTTTGAGTCTACTCAAATCCAGACCTGAATTGCAATTAAAGAGCCTAAGCCTCAGCCAGGGCCCAGGTTAAGCCGAATTAGTCAAACTCGATCCCAAACCGAATTGTATTTGTAGGACTCAGGCTGATTTCAAGCCTGAAAGATATATATTTATGTAAATTATTCTATTGAAATATAAGTCACATATTACATAAATTGTATATCTACAAAAAATTAATTAAAGAAAATTAGATTTTATAATTATTGCTTAAATTTGGGCATTAAATTCACCTGGGCTTCTATGTACTAGGCCAACCTGAATATTAATTAAGCCATCACAATTTTATGCCATAAAGTGGACCCAACCTGAGCCCGGGTCGACCCCAACTCAAAGTTTTTTCATAGTGACTAAAAAGAAATAAACTGACCAACCGAACCCAAATCCATTTATCAACTTATGAAGGGTTGGAAAACCCTTTTCTCACCTGAGCTTAAAATAGATTTTCCTATGGATGACCATGTGAGAATAAAAAGGTACATAATCATTGAAAAGTGGGGTAAAAACACTTCTCAATGAAAATAGAGATTGGGCAAACTTAAGAAAAGAAACTTGGGGTCAGAAAATGACTTCATTTTTAATGAAAATGGTGCAAGTTGGAAAAAGTTCAACATTCCCTTAGTGTTTAGCTCTCTTTTCCGTGGTATGGTTCTTATATAGGAGCTATAGTTAAAATCTTGAGGAGGGTTTGTCTGCAGTCAGTCATAGAGTCAAGGTGAAGTGTGGTTTGGGCTTCCTCAAGGAGTTTCATGGTTTCTCCATCTCAGACATCTTCAGAGCCTGGGAGTGTATTGATGCCCTCCCTTCCCTTTCCATGCGCGAGTTTCTCCTCTTGTTACTGGATTCCTTTGGGGTTTCATTTGTCTTTGCTTTTTGCTGTTTGGTGGTTTGAATCCTTTGGTGGTTTGATCAGATGAGGCAAGCACCTTCTAACAACAGGCCAGTGGCTCATTCTGGTTTATAAAATCTTAGATCTGTTTAAAAATATCTAAGATCTACTATTTTTTGAGCTCAAGCAAAAACCACCTCTGTTCATTTGATATATAGATTATGTTGAAGGTCCCCCTATCCACCAAGATCAATCCCACTTTTGCATTTAATGTTATCAAGGTCCATTCAGGAGAGAGAGAAAGGGAGGGGGGTGTGTTTTGGGGGGTTTGGATGTAGGGAACAGTGGGATGCACATTTTGTGTTGGTCTGTTCACCCTGTTTGCTTGCTAGTTTTGGTGTTGGGACCAATTTCATTGGACAATAACCTAGAGAATAGTTGATAAGTGCTCACTGTTGCAACCATTAAAGTTTGTGGGGTTGTCATATAACTATTGCTCATAGAAGAAGAAATGTAACCAAATTTTTAAACTGGCTGCTGGGACCTATCTTTTTGAGGGGTGACCAAATTGTCTTGAAATGAGTGATATGAAAAGTGGGGTTCTTAAAATGTGATCTCCACTTCACACTTTACCCACACCCAACTATAAACTCATTGTCACTCAGCAGAATTCTGTTGTCTAGAAACCTGTATTTAACTAGGAGTGATCCACCACTGTCCTCCCCAGTTTGGTCCCCTGTGGGGTCTCAGTTAATCCCTTTAAATGAGTGAGATCTCTCTCGTCTATGTTAGGTCCCTGGTTTCAGCTTTCTTATCGTATGAACTTGTGCTTTATCAGCAGTGCCTTCAGAATGGGATGAAGCAGTTGAAATGCAGCTGGGCTAATTGGTGCTGTATGGCACACAAGCTATTGATTGCTTATCCAGATACCTTCATTGTGATTCGTTGACCAACCTTCTCATCATGATGATCAGCAGCAGCAGCAGCCAGTAATCCCACCTATTTGTTGATCAACCTATTATCATGAAGTAGAGAATAGTACTTGGATGAAAACAATCATTGTTGGATTAGCAACTGCCATCATCTTAATAAAAAGGCTGCAATCACCATGCCTTTGTATATCCATTACCTTAAAAAGATGAACGCCATCCGAATCATTGAAACCCAGTTGAAGCCATTTTACCCATGTTGTGTACACTAGAGAACATTGATATGGTTAAATAATCTCTGCTTGGTTTGTTTCACAAATTACCATTTAGAGAGGGAGCTTTTCTTAATATTACTCTTGCAGCAGTGGTGGCAGAGGTGGTTATGGTGGCGGCGGGGACAGACGCAGAGACAACTACAGAGATGGAGGTTCTGGTCCTGACAGGCATCATCATGGTGGACAGCGTTCGCGCCCTTATTGAAGAACATCAACGGCATACCTTTTTATGTACTAAGACTGATGAGAGAACTGTGTCTATCTTTGTTCACAAAGTGTACTCAAAACTGAAGACTTAGGTAGGTTATGTGCTCGCCTGAGCAAAATTCAACCATCCCCCCCCCTATTCCCTCTTTTTTTTTCTGCTATAGTAGTTCCGGAGACTTTTGATTGATTTGCATGAAATTAATTTGAACTGTGTGAATGTTTTTATAGAGGCATGTGGATAATCTCCAAATTGCTGGTAGGTAGAGAATTTCAGGTGAGTGCTAACCTTTTAAATGCATTATCTCGGTATTTATGGGGATTTAGTGCGACATGATTGTGCATGTTTCTGGTGCACCTTCATGTTGCATGTATCTTCATCTGCATTCAGTGATTTTTGAAACTTAAAA
This sequence comes from Chimonanthus praecox, assembly GCA_022113865.1. Lineage (NCBI taxonomy): Eukaryota > Viridiplantae > Streptophyta > Magnoliopsida > Laurales > Calycanthaceae > Chimonanthus > Chimonanthus praecox. The sequence continues at coordinate 59,269,648 of CM039090.1, forward strand.
AAGGGTATGTGAAATACTAAAGCTATTCTTTTTTTTTCTTCTTCTGATAATGTTCCCCTAATTACATGTTGATGTTGATGCAAGCTTTGGAGTTTTTTTTTAGCATGGGTTGTGTTAGCGGACGGTTGGGCAGGCGGTGCTTTGCTCATCTCCAGCCATCACCGGTATGATGTTCATGGATGGACGCACTGGCTACATGCAGATGTGCTTTTGCACTAACCCATGCTTATCCATATAGGTAGGTCTATTGAATAGAACTGCATATCAATTGGTAAGATAATTTCATAGCAATAATCTCTACTCCCTATACCCGAGACCCGATACCGGTAATGACCAAGTTGTGATAAACAGAGAGGTGGTGGGACTGCGAGAGGTGCCAACGTGGACCAATAGCTTAAATATTGAAGAAAGCTATGAAATTTTTTGGTGGATGCCATTTAGTTTCGCTTATTGGCATATTGAATTCCTCATCAAATGGGTGGTTTTGGTCCTGTAGCTGAGATAATTGTTAGGTCATGGGTTTGCTAGCCATCTTCCCCGCTGGTCCCATTTGTTCAACTTTGTTAATTATAAGTGAATCATCATAGAACCACGATGGGGCTGCCCAACCATGAAAATGCGTCCTCGATTATGAAGAGAAGCTGAGTCATTTATCAAAGCTCATTGAAAATCGTACAAATTGTAAATATGGGTCGGTCACTATTTGGTGGAAACTAGGGATATAAATCTCGGTATTGACTGTGAAATTTCTTTTTTAAAGCCACCTTTATCAGGTGATATTATTACCTCTGGGAAAGCATTTAGAAAGCAAAAATTCTGTCGAGATTTTCACTTCTATTTTAATGAGACACTAATGAGACATGCTGCTTGATGGGATGTCAGAGCTCACCATGTTAAAATGAATAATTTTTGTATGAGGTTTTATTTTTTTAGCGATTTTATTTCTTTATTTTTTTTTTTTCAAGTTAATTCTCTGTACTCATCGAAATTTAAATGTCAAAATTATATTGTTTGGTACATCAATTGATACTCAGTCATCATATTCTTGTGATTACTTATCAAATGAATTTTGAATTTAAATTTGTGGGATCTACTATCTATTTAGTGGCAAGTCTTCTTAGTGTTTCGGTGAGATAAAAGTCTTGTAAGCGTCTCTCTTTAAAATTTTTGTTTGGGCCTTTTATGGGCCTTTCATAGTATGTTGTCATGTTTTCTGGTTTCTGATTGTATAATGGTACCTTTACTTTTGTTGGTGCTGTTGCTCAGTTTCATCATATTGGGTCGTTAGGGATCATGGTTTAGATGTCCTAGACATTTAATACAGAGACCGTCTATCTTTTAGGGTCTTAGGCTACATAGATGGTCTTTTTTGAAAGTATGAGGTGTTAAAGTATATTGTTAACGGTCCCTTATGGCCAAGTGATGCAGCCAGGATGATTTGATCCTAGGCTTAAAAATTGAGGCCTAAAATATGTATGTAATGTGATACCCTGCCCATGTGAGCATACCACCGATGTGGGGGTCCCACATCGGTAGTGAAGGATGAAATGTTGGGGTTTATTTGAGGCCATCCCATGAACTTTTGTGTGAGCTCAAGAACAAAAACTGTGTGGGTTCGCTTGTGTGCGAGGTCCAGAGTGGACAATATCACACTGAGTTGGATCCTAAGTCCTGTGTTCGGGTCAGGTCGTTACAAATTTGATATCAGAGTCGAGTTCAACACTAGGACTGTGTGGGCTTTCCTCTTTCCCTGGTGGTGTTGAACTGGAGAGAGTCGTGTTGGGGGCGGCTCGAGGCCGTAGGGGGGTCATTGTGATACCCTGCCCCTGTGAGCACACCACCGATGTGGGGGGTCTCACATCGGTAGTGAAGGATGAAATGTTAGGGTTTATTTGAGGCCACTCCATGAACTCTTGTGTGACTTGTTTTGGGCAGAGCCATTTGGGTCTGGCCCTAAGAACAAAAACCATGTGGGATTGCTTGTGTGCGAGGTCTAGAGTGGACAATATCACACTGAGTTGGACCTTAAAGTCCTGTGTTCGGGTCGGGTTGTTACATGTAAATATTTTTGGTGATTTTAAAATAATTAGAAAAAATTGTAGGCCCCAAAAATCTGTGTAAAAATAAAGTATACAAAATGTATATATTTTTTTCAAAGTAATACAGAATATTGTGAAAAAATGGAACTATAGAAAATAAAAAATTGTCATTTGCAAGTAATGTACATTATTATTATTATTTTTTTTTCTAGATGTGTTATTTTGAAACGAATGCTTTAAATTACATTTTTTTAGAAAAAAAAAATTAAAAATGGAAAGTTGATGAAATGACCCATTTATATTACTCTCTTTGTCTCAATTTAATTGTCTAATATTCATTTTGGAACTATTTCAAAGTAGTTGTTTCATGCCATTTTGATTCTCTCTATTTATTTACTCTTGGAGTGAAGTTTATAAGCATTTTGAGTCATTTTTTTTTAAAAAAAATCAAAATTTTAAACTAATACAACTAAAATGAGATAGAGGGAGTAATATTTATATAATTCAAGTGGTTTGGTCGGGTATTGTAAGACTTCTTTCAAACGGTTGAAATGCTCACCGTATGTAGTTTCATCTAGATTACAACTGTACAAGTAGTATAAATGTGAGCCTATGTACAAGTAGTATGAAAGGTGCAGTCAATTAGCAAGCATTCTTCCCGATGGTTCAGCCACCTGTGTGGTGTTTTTCATATGCACTGTGGATGTTTTGAACATTGAGTAAATGTTTTAACCATTTATGGTTCCGGAACCATTGTAAAATTGGCTTTTTATTGGCGTACTTTCAACCAATTTCAATATCCTTCGATCCATTACTCCCCCTAGGTGTTCCAACTTATTTCCTTTAATGCGCTTTTTCTAAATTCAAGGATGATTTTTTATTTTTTTAGGCAGGGAGAGTGATGAGGGCATTGACTCAAAATTCATTTAAACAAATTAATTTTAATTTAGTAATGGGTTGGAGATTCGAAGAAAATGTTCCAAACAGTCTAATTTGTATGAGAATTTTGGATCCTCAAGAGTCCAAAAATGATTTCTTTCGGAGCTCAAATTATTCATTTTGTCTGCCAATATGAATTTTTAGCCCAAAACAATTAAAAAAAGGGCCAATTTGAGTATTTGACTGCTAAGAAATCCTTTCTTTCTTGGTACTTGCTTTCACCTTCTCCACTTGCTTCTATATGAGGAATTTGGCTCCAAATAAAGCAAGCCCAATAGATTCACATCTTCTCAAATTTGTCCAAACCAAGCAAGACAAGTTCGAGAAAGAAATTCAGATTTTTCCTAGATCAGAGTTAACAAACAACCATTTTTAATTGTCGATACAGGGATTTAAATCTCGGCCGATATGTATCTCGGTTTTTTAAATTTTGATATATTGGCTAATATATCGTATTGGTTGATATTTCAGTTTTTAATTTCTTTAAAAAAAGGAAAATTTAGGTGAGAAATTTCTTGGCTGAGATTTGAACCCCTGGTCGTAGCACTGAAGAATCGCTCAAAAATAAATAGATTTAATAACTGGTCAAAAAATCGTCCATCTCAAAATACCCTCCAAGTTTTTCTGTAGAATTCAGCCTCAAATAGCAGTACTAAATTTGATAATTTTATGAGTTTTTTTTTTTAATATATATATTTTAATGTCATAAATAAGCATGGTGGTTTCTGATTGGATGTAAAAGAGTGCAGCACTTCTGACTTCAAGAAAGGTTAGAAGTTTAGAACGTGTGTATCAAATGGATATCGACCCACCCGATTTTATAACCCCTGGGTTAAAGTAACACTGTAAAAATGTTTGGGGGTCTCATTAGTAAAATATAGAATATATGCTTTGTACTATATCTTAATTTTTTTTATAAACACTAATAATGTTTAAATTGTTAACAATTAGGTCAATTTTTTAATTAATTTTAAATAAAATTTAAAAGAAATAGAATAGATCAAATCAACATATATATTACTGCTAACAATCAAAATCTCACATGTTTCTACGACCTTCTTGTTAAAACTCCAGTTAAATCATTTATAAATTTTGAATTGGATAGTTCAACTGCTCGACACTTTAGTTTAAGAACTAGAGGTTTTAAGTTCTTAAATTCTACATGAATCCTTCTCACTACGCTCGTACTCGAGAAGAGATGAGGGGCCTTCTATTTCTTAGTAAAGAAAAAAAAAACATTTATGCAGCTCAAGAACTTAGCTAAGCGAGTTGAGGTATGATATGTATTCAAAGTTGACTCGGGCGAGTTTCGTCCCTTCGCGCCGAGTTCGAGTCGGAGAACAGCTCGGTTCAAGTCTTGAGAAACTAAATAAATTTTAAACTTTAAGTGGAGAATCTCCGCGAAATTCAAATGACCGAGGGAATTTCCATCTTCCGTTCCCTACTCTACAACCGAAGGCATGGCATCGTTTGTTTTCATTGAAAACGGGAATATTTTCTTGAAAACTTATATTATGTTTCACTGAAAATGGAAATAGTTAAAAAGATTGGTTATTTTGCAGGAAAAATGCTTTCTTATTTCATTTTCTTGTTCTTCTATTCCTTTCTTCAGACCCCCTTCCACATCTAATTTCCCTTCTCTCATCTGCAGATTCAACGATGGAACTCTCAGCATCTTAGAATCAATTTTGGCATCCAAAGATGTGAAATCCTTGCTTGAAATCCGCTCCATTTTGAAGGAGCTTCTTCGATCCCAAGCCCTCCACGTTCTGCAGGAAAACATATTTGAATCCGTTGATTTGAAGCTTTCTGTGGTTGAATTCTTCGTCAATGCCTTCGCTCTCGTTGGAGATGTAGACGTAAGCGTTTCTCGATTCCCCCAAACTCTTTCGAATTTCATTTCGCTGCTCTTTGCAAATTAGTGGTGGTGGCATTTTTGAAAAATGCACAAGTGAGAACTGATTTCTTGGGGAAAAATTTGCATCAAACATTGAATTTTTTTCAAAAAATAAAATCTCACTATGGATGACAGAAAATCTTAAACAGTGCATTTAAGCTATAAGAGTATGCTAACATAAAAAATCTCCTCATTTGAACTAAAAATAACAAATGGTGCATTTTAGCCATCCATTCATTGTATTCAATTAGTGGGCCTTCTCTTAGATCTGCCACCAAAAAACGGAGCCAATGAAGAAAAGAAAAGACAAGGATGGGCCAATTTCTGAAGGCTGCCGTTCCTTAATTATCAGTTCCCTGTTAGAGGCATTGATCCACCACTTGTATCGGGCTTTGTAGAGATTGATGATTTAAAAACAAGATTTTCCATAATTACTTGAAATACACATGCCTGTTTCTTCATACTCTTATTATTTTACTTGTACTGTTTCCTCTCAAAGGTGTCTCTTTCTATTAGATGATGCATCATGCATCTGGCCTTGACATTTTATAAGTAATTATTATGCATTCCTATTTTATGGAGTTCGAAGATATGGGCTAGTAATTTTTTTTCCCTTTTGTTTCACTACTGATTGGCACTCTGTCCTGTTTCCAGAGCTGTTTGGCATTAAAATATGAGGCCCTGGTTCTACGTGAGCTGGAATATGTAAATCATCAATGGCTAAAAGTGTCATATGAAGAGTGGCTAACTTTTGCTGAGGATTCATTTGATAATGGCTTCTATTTTAATGCAGTCAAGGTAAATGGCATGATACCCATGAACTGAATAGCTGTGAGAGACTTATCTTTCATTTACCATGGGCCTGTAGCAATGAACTCTGTTGTTTCTAGATGTTAGTATACAGATGGTAATTACTATTATTTCTAAAAATGGTGATATGACTTAAAACCACAACCTTTGTCATAACTGGAGCATTTACCGACTATGCTACTGGCGCTTGTTGCACTTAGATGATATTTTTTTGTTGATGAAAATATTGATACTGGATGAAATCATGTTTTATTTTTATTCACATTTATGCCATTAATTGCTATCTAGGGTTATGAAAATGCTCTGCAATGCATTCAACCTACCAAAATTGTACAAGAGAAACGTGGCATCTTCTCTGCGGAGGCACAAATTGTTGAAAAAATTAAGAAGTGGAGAGAGATGGCAAGGGCATTGGTTGCTTCAAATTCTGGTATGCTGTGTTTATTAGGATCAATCTCCTAGGTCAGCTTACATTCTCATGATGTCTCCTTTTGCATGATTTGCAATTTTTATCATTTTAGCTGTATGATCTAAGCTAGTCGTTTTCAGATCCCTGCTAGAATTTTAGTCATGTTGAGTTGTTTCTTTGCCTCTGTTATCCATGTTGGTGTCTCTATGTCTAGGCACAATAGGTTGTTACATGCATTTTGAAAATAAGCTACAAGGTTCTAGGACTTTATTTTTGGGGAAATTGTAAAACAAAGAGATGGATCTCCAAGATTCCAAATGATTATGTTATGAATGTGAGTGATTACATTTACACTTCTTGTACATGCATATTTTTGGATGCAAATTGTTTTGGTGATTAGTTCTATAAACAGGAAATAATGTTTTAACTCCTATTTTTTCTATAAAAAGGCCATAGTAAAATCACCAAGAAAAACAAAAGGGCTTACTTTTATAAATAAAAATCTATCTCGTCCTGGATAAATAATGGTGGGTGGTATATCTATTAAGAATAAGGATGCTTGCCACCACTATAGTGGAAAATTCTCCAAAATCACATAGAAGTATGTAGATTTCTTCCTACGCTTCCATACTCATCTAGACACTTCTATTAGACTATATAATTCCATAGCCTTCTAAAGGATTCGAAGGAATTCCACAAAACTTGACGCAGCGGGGATCTGGTTAAAGGAATTTAGAAGTGGCTAAGTGGGTTTGAAGGGAATAAGGAACCTAATTTAAATAAAGAAACAAAAGGTAAGGTCAGATGGGTTTACTGTGAACAGTAACTGGGACTAGAATGGGGATCGGCTGTATGGTTTCTTTGGTAAGAAACAGAGTGGTGGCTGGTTGGAATGAAGGGATCAGTACGGTGGGTGATGGGTGGCTGATTGGAAAGCAAGGAGGCAAACCTGGCTGCAATGGAAGGAAGTGAACAGCAATACACACCTGTCAAACAGGTCTGGCTGCAAATACACAGGGGAAACAGCAGAGGACGGCCCTATGGTTCCCGTCGTCGCTGTTTGGCCTGGAGAAAGGCAATCTTCTTCTGCTTGCAGGCAGAAGGAAGATTCAGACTCCAATGGATGCAAACGTACACCGGTGAAAGCAAAACCAAAGGGAAATCAAACAACCATCCAAGAACAAGATCTTGAAATGAAAACTCAATCTATTTCATTAATCAAATTCGTCTCTATCTCTATTACAATCTACAAAAGAGGTATTTATACACATACCCTAAACACTAAAATAGAAACGAAAATAAACAAAGAAAGAAGAAGAAAACAAGGAAAGGAGAAAGATAGAAAGAGGTGCCTGAATCGTCGGGATCGGGGCCTGAATCGTCGGATGGCATTGTCGGTGCGGTGCTAGTGTATTTAGAACAGCTGCTGCGTAGAAGGAAAGAAGGGGAAGAAAAGGGAAAGTAGGAGACGGGAGTTTGGGAAAAAGGGGTAAGGAAAGGAGTTTTACTCCTTTTAGACTTTTACTCCCTCTTTGACTTGTTTTAGGCCTCACGTGTGTGTCACACGTGAGGTGCTGCATCAAAACTCCATGCAACACTAGATACTTCACTCTTGATAATCTTAGGAACTTCTTTTCAATTATGTCGATCTCTATTTAGACATTTCTCTTATATTCCAGATCCTTTTGAACTCCTCTCAAAGCTTCCTGAATTCTCTTTTTCATAGAACTCTTCATTGTGTGAGTTGAGCTCAGAGTTTCATTTATGGCCGGCCCTTAGGTCAGTCATTCCTAGAGGTTGCATGTCATGGAGTCTCATCCAATGGCATCAGGCTCTAAAAGTCTGTTCGGTTCAGGTCTTTTAGATACACGTACTTGGGCTGGGGCTTATATATGTCGGGCTCAAATCCCTATGTGCAACTTATAGAAAGGAATAGTATTGCATGAATATAGTGAAAAATGGCTTTTATGATTGGTCCAGATTTCTCTGTTGTTTCTTCTCCTTCCACGTTCACGAATCTTGAAATTTTATATTTTGTTATGTTTTGGGTGTGAGACCTCAATGCTGCTATCCAGAAAAAATATTTAATATTTTGCTTATGAGGGGCCCAGTTTTTGAAATCCAAGCTGCTTACATGCATTTTTGCCTCTTGAGTTGCTGTTGCTCTAAAGTTTGCTCCATTTTTTTTTGTCCATGTTGGCTTCATTACAGTTCTAAAAACATGATTGAAATAGTGGTACTCCACTCCTTTTTATTAGTTAATCACATGCTTTGTACTGTGGTGAGTCCTACAGTGAGCTTGTTCTAATTGAAGTTAAATTTAGAGCAGCATAGAGGGTTCAATGCTTTTTAGTGGCTTGGAATTACAAAGGTGGGAACCTCTCAATGGATGAGGTTTGGAGCACTAGATACAAGGCTGCATTGCAAATTCGAGTTTATCCTCTGTTTGAAGTGGGCCATCTTTGTCTATTTTAACTATTGTCTGGTGTTGGTGTTTAAAACAGTTCAGGCACAGACAGCTGCATACTTGGAAAGGAAATGTGTTGAACCTGACAGAAAATGTGATTCATATTCAATGGATACACAACATTTTGCAAGTTCCATGTTTAGAAGTGGCATCAAGAAACGGAACATGCAAGGACTCCATAGAAGTCGAAGGCTGATTTGACAGTGAAGGACTACAAGTGGCTTATCGAACAAATTATTGAAGCTTGTATTTTGGTCTTTTTTCTGTTCAGATGATGACATTTTGAAGGATAAAGATGGAGGGTAGTCACAAATTACTTGCCGATCTTGGAGGTTTACAATGTTCAGCTGACCTTTCTTCTTTTAGCCGTAAAAGAGTATACTTTCATTGAAGAAGAAGAAAAATACAAAAAAAGCACCATGTCTAAGAGACTTGGACCCAACAAAAAAGAAAAGAAGAAGAAGCAAGCAACAACATGTAAGAAAAGACCAAAAGAGCACTAAAAACTATCCTCCTTCTAACCAGAACGTGCCACAATTTAAACTACCCACTCCGTTCTTTGTAAAGAAGTCTGCCATACAGTTAGCCGTGTGACTAATATGAACAAAAGACACTTCTAGGCCCTAGATCAATTCCCTAATCTTCCTTACCAAGGTAATTAGCCTCCAAGAGGGGTACTTCAAACTCCCGGCTTATTTAATGACATTGGAAGAATCACTCTCAATCACCAATTTTCCTCCTCCAAGAACAGCTCCTAAAGTCAAGGCTCTCCTCAGCTGGCCTTTCCTTTTGAATAACTTCTGTTACTTGGCACTAAGTGGTCACTCAAACCAAATTTAGGTTTATGATCTGGTTTTAAGACAAACCATGTTGTTTAGTTGCTATTCGATCTTGACTGATATTTCATTTCACCGTTGTCATTATTGTCGTCACTGCAAAAGTTTATCCCATTTATTTTGGGTTGTCTGTTTCTTCTAATCTGCTAACCATCCCATATGTGGTGATCTTTGTCAAATCATTCCACCCCAAATTTGCCTGAGCTAGATAATGTCTACACTCTGATTGAAACCTCGTGCAAAACAGTACTATTGTTTGGACCATTCAAATCGGTCCATTCAAATCATCACATGGTGTAATTTTTTGGACAATCAATATCCACATGAGTACCTTTTCATCCTACTGTCATGATTCGCATGCATCTAGGTGGACCCCACAGACAAAGGTATAGATTTTACTGTATTTCATGGGCTGTACTGGATTTTATCCTATATACATTATCTTTGTGAAGACATGTACAATTTTATTTTATTTTGAAAATCAGCCTGCTATTCATGCCGTAATTTTGTATGTTAAAGTGGGGTCTACAACCATGTTTAACTTCAATTTTGAAAATGATATATTAAAATCCATTTAGTATATATTAAATTAAGAAAAAAAAATCTGAAAAGTTAATGATTTTTTTAGATTAACGGCTTCTTTCAAAAATGATAGTTTTGACCACAGGTATAAATCTCGGCTGATATGTACGAGAAAAAAAAATTGGCTGAGATCTTGGCCGAATATCGGCCAATTTCTCTTTTTTTTAAAAAAAAAACAAATATCGGTTGTGGCCCGCTCGGGTTGATAACTCGGCCGATAGTTGCCCATATCGGACGAATATTGGCCTAGATATCGGCCGATATTTATATATATATATATATTATTTTTTTAAATGATTTTTCTCAAAAAGAAAAAAGCTACCGACATTTCCAAAAAAAAAAAAAAAAATTGAAGAGAGAACGAATTTTCAACCATTGGTTTTGATGATGTAGAGGAGTTGACATTAACCTGATTTTTACATGAAAATCATTTATCATCAAGACCCTTGATCAAAATATATTGTAACCATTTACCATCGCATTGAAATGTTCATGATAAGGTGTTCGTAGAAACACAACCCCCCTCCCCCATACCCCACCGCCCCCTACCCACCAAACACACACAGCAACCACCCCCACCCCACCCCACCCCACCCCACAGTTTTATTTTGATCTCATTAGCACCTTTTACAAGGCACATTTTGAATAATAAATAATAGTTAATTTGAAAGATCTATGTTAGATAGGAGCCCTTTAACTATAATTTTAATCATTTATAGGGTCTGAACTTAATTCGATAGTGATCGTAAATTATAATAAATTCACATTGGATAAAGATATTAATATTTTAAGTGATTGTTGATTCGATGCTATTTGGAGTTTTTGTGGGATTGAATAAAAAAGATGACCAGAGGTCACTGTAAATGCAATCTCAATAAATATTTTTTTATTAGATTTTCATTAGTTTTGAGAAAGGTTTTTCTCTTCTAAAAGTCATCTGATAAACAATTCTGACTTATAAATTATAATTCTAGAATCACATGCTTCTAATTCTGTTTCTTACATCAAGGTATAAAAATTTTGTTAATGTCCCAACTATTTAAAAAAAATTATGTTTGTGAATCCAAAGATTCTTTTGCAGATCTTAAAAATATTCTGTTCTGGGCAAAAGTTTTGAGTATTTAGAAATTGATTTTTCAGTTAATTTTTTTTTTCTTTTTCGATCTCTAGAACCATATGAGCATGTGCCACAGCCCAGATACGTTCCATCTGTTTACAGGCAATAGAATATTATAGCAAATCTTAAGTACTCTTTTCTATTTATTTAATCTTTGTTGCTTAATTCATGCATTGTTAGCTTTTTTAAAAAAAGGTGTTTTTAAATAGGTATTTGTTTAATCTTTGTTGCTTAATCTATGGGGTGAGGATTAAAAAGGTATTTTTAAGAAATTATTTTTTATAAAAAGAATTAGGTGATTTGCCGGTCAAGAACCTGCTTGAGATGCGGGAGGTCTTGGGACTAAGTCACTCTCAACACAAAAGATTCACTCCCCATAATATTATCCGATGTGTAGAGAGAGGTTTGTATATACTTCAAAGATTAGTGAGTTGATCTAAAAGACTTCGATACCTTGGTCTTTTGGATAGATTTTTAATCTACCGATAAATTAATTTAAAATGAGTTCAGATTAGGCAGGGATAAAATTCATTGGGGTTGATGGATGTAAGAAATAGAGAGTGCGATTTTGAAATATAATGGACCCCACATGAGAGCCCAAGTAGTAACATTGCTCATTATTATTATTATTATTATAGACACATAAAATGTCTTTCAGTGACATTGGCCATCAATCAAACTTGTTGATCGTTTTTAACAATATACTTGGAAGCGTTAAAATAGATAATTAATATGATTTAATTTCAACTGTTATTCAATTTGATTTGAATGACTACAAAATAGGATTAGGTGAATAGCAAGTCAATAGGCCCAATTAAAATAGATCAAGCTGGATTAGACCCAATTAGTGAATGGTTCTGGAACCCAAAATCTCAATGACGTTGATACTTGATAGGTCTTGCCGACTAGTGTGAATTCATTTTATATATTTGTTAATAGATTTGTAAATTTTTTTTTCTACAAATCGACACGGTGAGATCTAGCAACCGGTCAAGTCAAGCAGATTCAGATCGGGTTTAATTCAGATTTCGGTTATTAATTCTTAATCTATCAATTATTATTTTATTAAATGAATTAAAAATTCTTATGATCAATATTACAAAATTTACCCTTTTATTTATGATATCATTGTTGAGTTATATTAAGGAGACTTTTTTTTTTTCTTGAATGAAAGGGAAAGAAATTTAATCATTCAAACGGAAAAGGAAAAATAAAAAGGAACATAAATGGGCCCAAATAGAGAGTAAAAGGCAGGCCCGGGCCAAGCAAAAGAAGAAGCAGCCTAACAAGATTTAATATTAAAACAACTCTTAAATGGTTCAAATCTCATATAGTTGGACATAATTGTCGGGTCTGCAGGGTCTACTCTTTTATAAAAAGGGTAAAAAATCTAAAACCCATACACATTTAAAACGTACAAATTTGAGTTTAAGTAAAGAGATTGGGTCAAATTTCTATCACTGAAATTAGTAGTCTTTATAATTTATTATGATACTGAAGCTGAACACTTAATACTCTTTCTATATGCTTTCGTCTAAATCAAACCTTATGGGTCAAATCTACACTTACCAAATCAATATCGGGTCAAACGGGTAGAGTCCAAAATTACCACCTTTAGTTAAAAATGATCCATGGTGCCGGCGTCTCTTAGACCGATATTTACATCTTAATTTTTGTGGTCTCAAAAGAATAGATAAGGGTACAAATTTTGGTATCTTCCGTAGAAATTTCTCTCATCTAACTTTTTTTTTTTAATTAAACCCTGAGATATTGGCCGATATCGCAATATATATGGGATATCTCCGAGATATCGTATCGGTAAAGATTTATTTCCCTGGAATAGACTAACTTGTCAATTGCTTTCCCCCTTTGCAATGTGATTCATCCATTGAAAAAGTAGTGATTTCCAATTTTCCATGATTTTCATTTTCTAAGCAAAGGGGAATGAAGACTGAAGAAGAAGAAGAAGGAGAACGGTGGGTAGAAGGCGCATGGGAAGTGTTTGGTGGCCATTTTCATGGTTTTGGTGGTTGCCATTATTGTGGTATGTGAAGCTTAAAAAATAAAATAAAATAAAATACTAGACTGGTAAACAATTCAATACCGGGCAGTTGACAGACATCGTGTGCTAGCTTCCAGTCTAACATTCTCAAGTCAACACCTTTCTCAAACTGTATCACATAATTGTTTTAAATATTTGAAAAATAAAAATAAAATATGTAGAATATTTATAAGACTATGTTAAATAAAAAAATTTAAAAAGTCGAATCTTAAATAGATAGAATAAATAAAATACTCTAATATATGGATAAGATCATGTCAAATGAACAAGAAGAGCTCAAAAATTGAAAATTTTAAATATTTATAAGACCAACCAATCTCATAATAAATAAGAAGTCTCATTTTTAACTAAATATAAAGAACTTTTCACTATCTAGAGTGATAAAATCACGAAGCAAAAGATCACACTTGAAACAATTCTTGTTTCTACTAATGGTGTCAATGGTGATTGTTGAAAATAAAGTTTATCAGTTCTTTAATTTTATTTTAAGAATTGGAAGTCTTCGATTTACGCTCAATTTTAATGAGTCAGGTCCCATTGAATTTATACTGTGTGTGAATTGGGAGATTTACAAATGTTTTAAAAATTAGAAAAAAAATATGTAAAATATTTTATTTTATACATTGGTAATAGACAAAGAGAGGCCATGATGTAAGCCTCTATTCTATGTTTACTAACTAATATCTTGGATTTCATTTCAATTATAAGAAATTTCACTTCTCAAAATGAAAAAAATTGTTGTTGAATTTTAATTTGAAGTTGTTTGAGTTCAATAGAGATTGGCTCCATTCTGCATGGGAACATAGGGATCAAAAAGGAATCATAAAAATTCAACTTTTACCATATTAATTTGTCCTATTTTATGGTTTTGGATTTCACCCAAGTGTCATGCATGTACATATCATGTCAGTGAAGACCAAAAAGTTCAAGGCATTAAAAATCAATTATAGAAATAATTTCTCAGTAATTGAGAAAGGTAATAAATGTATGAATATTTAGAAATATTTAATGAAAAAGGACACAAGGACATTATTCCACATAATTTTATCCTTTAAAACTTGTTTACATACAATAGATTTTTTTTTTTCAAAAAACCACTTGTTGATATACTAATTATTCATTTTATAGTCTCATATCAGATGGAATAAAAATTTGTCAAATTTAAAATATACCAGTAAAATCCGGTATCAAAATTGATATCGGTATCGTATACATTTTAGATGTCCAAGTGTAAGATAGTTTATACATTGTTAAATTAATGATCATAACCCTTTATTAGTATAATTTAATTACAGAAAACCCATGGTTTAGGGATCGGGCCTGTTGTTTTACTGTTAGTTTAACCCAAGTCCACTGCCAATTTGTGGAGAAGGGGAAGTTTCCAGAGATACCAGGTAGCTGTAGCATTTTCTTCACATGCCCAAGACATTTAGTTCTCTTTTAGACTCTCTATAAAAAGGATCTACATAGGCATGAAGATGCAAGAATCCAAGAAACAGAGCAACTTCTCCTCTAAAATCTCTCAAACAAATAGCAATAACAATAAAGAGAAGAGAGTAGTGTAAGTGGTGCAATGGCAGCAGAAGTTGTATCAATGCCGTCGAGAGTGGAGGAGCTGGCAAAGACCGGTCTCGAGGCGATACCGACGGCGTATGTTCGACCGGAGGAAGAGAGAACTAGCATTGGAGATGTCTTCGAGGAGGCAAAGAAGATGGATGGGCCTCAAATCCCAGTGGTGGACTTGAAGGACATGGATTCGGGCGACAGAAAAGCACGTAACAGAGTGATGGAAGAGCTCAAGAAGGCAGCTGAGGAATGGGGAGTGATGCATATTGTCAACCATGGCATCTCCACAGAGCTCATGGATCGTGTTCGGGCTGTCGGTAAGGAGTTCTTCGACCTACCCATTGAACAGAAGGAGCTGTATGCCAATGACCAGGCATCTGGGAAGATCCAAGGCTATGGAAGTAAGCTGGCCAACAATGCCAGTGGGCAGCTGGAATGGGAGGACTACTTCTTCCATCTCATCTTCCCCGAAGAAAAAACTGACATGTCTCTCTGGCCTAAACAACCAGAAGACTACATGTAAGTAAATTACATGCACAGATCTTTACATTCTATGTGTGATTGGTGTGTAAATGGTTCTTAGATTTTTTCTTCTTCTTTTATATATAACATGGATGTCTTCACTTCATTTGTGAACCTCTCAATCCACACAACGGTGGGAGTGGCCCGTTGGAATTGAGCATAAATCGAACTCAAGACCCTGCTTCATGAGACGGGTATCTTGACCGTCAGGTCAACCCCTTGGGGTTAAATAGTTCTTAGATTATCTTTAAATTGAAAGCATCCAACTGAAAATAAGCAGCTTTAGATGCATACTGATCGCCCATCTAATTTTCGAATATGGAACTTTCTCCATTTTCGCATTCAGATTCAGATTCAGATTCAGTGCAGGATGAATCCAAACCTGTTAGTTTGAAATCAAAACAGCAATATATACTGCAGATGCGATATTCCATTCCTATAAGAAATTTTGGGAAGTAGGATTGGAATTTGATCTGAATTCCCATCAAAATGTACCCTAGTTTGGTAAGTGGGCTTTGGTATGGATGAATTCATTTCAAATTTGGGTGTTGATGCTAATCATGTGTCTAACATCTGTGCTGGATTCAGATCCTATAAAGTACTAATCATATTTCTAATGTACTCTGATCCAATGTGAATAAGACAAATTTACATACAGACAGAGAACTTTCTCTAAGGTTCTATTTCTCAAGAAATTTACAAATGCTTGAGAATTTTTAAGAAATAGATCAGTAGAGGATTTGTTCTTTAACAACAATAACAAAAAAAAAAAAACATGTTTCAAAAATCAGACATGGGTTATGAACACAACAAAGAGTGTGGAAGCTCCTTTCTCACTGGTTCATAATTTCATATTGTCTCTTCTTCTTTAAGTTTTGCAGAACATTTTGAAGAAATTCAAATATAATAGTCTCATGATGTTTTAGATTACAGTTAAAAAACTTGAAATTTATAATTTCACAAGGTTAGGTTTGGGACCATCTGATTAAAAAATCACAGCCCTGTCTTTCAGCTGTGTTTAAAATCAGTATTTCCTGAACATTTTTGTCTAAATGTAGAGTCAAGTGATGACCCATGATTAAAGTTTAAAAACTCAAAACAAGGGCCTTGCTTAAAATCTGATTGACTTGAATTACTCAACAAGATGTTCTAAATTTCTGACAGATCTTGATCAAATTCATTT
The DNA here is from genome assembly GCA_022113865.1 of Chimonanthus praecox. Taxonomy (NCBI): domain Eukaryota; kingdom Viridiplantae; phylum Streptophyta; class Magnoliopsida; order Laurales; family Calycanthaceae; genus Chimonanthus; species Chimonanthus praecox. The sequence goes on from CM039090.1 coordinate 59,286,077, forward strand.
ACTTGCTAGACTTGAAATGCAATCACCAAACCAATTAAAACGAGCCAGGGCTAATCCTCTTGAGATTTTAAACTATGCAGCTGATTCATCTTAATGTTTTTGCCTGATCCACACATTACCAAAGTTCAAAAGAAACAAAAAAAAGAGAAAAAAAGAAAAGAAATTTATGTGACTGAACATGAGGGAATTTTGTTTGGAAAATGCAGGGAAGTGACTCAGGAATACGCGAAGCAGCTGAGGAAATTGGTGACCAAAGTAATGTCACTGTTGTCATTGGGTCTGGGAGTAGAAGCAGAAAGGCTGGAGAAGGAGTTCGGTGGAATGGACGAATTTCTTCTTCAGATGAAGATCAACTACTACCCCAAATGCCCACAGCCAAATTTGGCACTCGGTGTTGAAGCGCACACTGACGTGAGCGCACTCACCTTCATCCTTCACAACAACGTCCCCGGCCTGCAAATCTACTTCGACAACAAGTGGGTCACAGCGAAATGCATCCCAGACTCCTTTGTCGTCCATATTGGTGACAGTCTCGAGATTTTGAGCAATGGCAAGTACAGAAGCATCCTTCACAGGGGTCTTGTTAACAAGGAGAAGGTGAGGATCTCTTGGGCTGTTTTCTGCGAACCTCCCAAGGATGCGGTGGTGCTCCAGCCTCTGCCTGAGCTGGTGACAGAGACTGAGCCCGCACGCTTCACCCCACGTACTTTTTCTCAGCATGTTCGCCAGAAGCTCTTCAAGAAGACCCAAGAGGCATTCACCTCTGAGAAGTGAAGGAGATGATTACATGTTGCTGCTTGTGATGATTTGGTTCGGTTATTTATACTCTCCCTCTGGATAGTTCTGCTATTTTTAGTGTTGTGTTTGTTATCTATGGCTGGTTGTATTAGTTGCAGGTCATGCTCATAATGGACAATGTCCTCTCTTCTTTGTTATCATCATTGAGAAATTTCAATTGAGATGCTGTAACTCATATAATTATTCTTCTCAGTTCTTTTTCTCTGTTCAATTCTCTATTCTATCTAAGTTTCAACCAAGGTTTAGAAAGTTTTTGGCAATCTTGGGCTTAATTCGGCCAAGTCAACTCAGTTGGCAACTGTGTTGCAAGTTGAGCAAGCTATAGAGTATCATTTAAGTTAGTCGACTCAATTAAAAGTCAAGTGGGTCTTGTGTCATACGTTTCTAAAAACTAGTTTGACTAATCCATAGAATGGATCTTGCTTCAGCTGTCATCTGCCTGCCACTAAGGCTGCATTTGAATGAGAGGTAAATTTTGCAGAGTTTTCTCTTGGACAAGGGTTTCCTTTATCTTATTTGGTAATTCTAGTGGAAAAGGTATAAGAGGAAAAAAAAAAAAAATTGATCTCAAGGGAGAAGTAAAGTGATTACCTCTTGCAATGAAGGGGTTTTTGGATTTGTGCTGAGAAGGGAAAGTTGGGATTTTCTCGCCTATTCCCTTCATTACCAAACGGTCACGCTCTACTCCTCATCCAAATGTAGCCTAATGTGAACTGCATATCTCAGTGGGTGTACAGACTTGTTGAAATTCAATCCAGTTGAGTAACTTCTTGACACACATTGTTGAAATTCAATCAAATTGAGTAACTTTTTTCACACACATTGTTGAAATTCAATCAAGTTGAATAACTTTTTTGACACACTGGGGCCATTGACAAGTAGCACGAGAACCTCATGAGCTCAATTAATTTGCTAAGAACTATTTTCTTGATGTTTGATTATATCTGTTGATCCCTTAAAAAAATAAATTATTGGAAGCATGCTTTATTGGAGAGCTAATTTACAGTAAATTAGCAAAAAACTAGGGCAACGATCCTCACACAGGTATTTTGTATATACAGACACGGATTTTAGCGTATGTTCCATTTGCACTCCACGTGTCGTACCGAAGAAGAAGAAAGGAGAATGCATGAACATGGTAATTCAGCTCTCCGAAATTTCAAATGGGAGAGCCGAAATTCATGAACAGTGGAATTTAGCTCTTCGAAATTTCAAATCAGTTTGCGATGAACAGTAAAAATCAGCTTGAACAGTTAAAATATTGAAATTTTACTTTTCATGCAAAGAGTAAAATCAGAAATATTCTAAAACCCGTGTCGCTAAACACGAAATGTCCATGGGATAATCGCTCTCCAAATATCTTTTTCTCTAAACAAGGAACTTATCTGCTACCCACCAAAAAAGACTGCCAACTAATTTTTCCCCTTTTCTTTCCATTGCAACCATAGAGTTTGTACCTGTGAGTGCCATTCATTGGAAGGGTGTTAAGACTGTTCAATCAGTATATTTCGAATACCTCAGCTCCATATAAAAAGGCATTGATCACCGGAGGAAGGATAATTTTGACTAATGAAAATGGGAATGGACTATTGAGATTAGAAGTCTCAGTAGTCCATAATGGACTAATCATCAGGGTTTTGGCCGTATGGCTGATATGATTGGAAATAATAATAGAGATCAGCCAGTGCAATTTTGACACGTGGAATTTTAAAGCTAGGCCCACTATTGGTGGTAGAGTTACATCAAGCAGAATGAAGTCCGCCTACAAATATGATAAAGTTGAAATTTGAATTAATTAATGATTTAGGCAGTAGCAAATAAAAAGACAAACAGTAAAAGCCAAAGGGAAAAGTGATGATTCAATTAAGCCATTACAAATTGTCCAAAGATTTGATTAGATTGTGAAAGTCAATTGGCTTGGTTGAAAATCAAGTCTTGTTTCGAGTCTCACTTTTTTAAACATTGGTTTGAATAATCCATAATGAATCCTGCCTCAGTTGTGATTTGTCTGTCTTGATATGAACCATGTATCTGATTGGGACTCACGAGGAGAAATTTTCTTGAAATGAACCATGTATCTGATTGGGACTCACGAGGAGAAATTTTCCACAGTGAGTTGTTTCGTTAAAATTGGTGTGAACTTTCAATAAAAAAAATTCTTGAGTGAATAAATTCTATGAGGTTTTATTTTTCATATTCGGCCAATAATTCAATGAAAAGGCGGTCTTTGCAAGTTCACAGAGATTCATTATAAATCGATTTACAATGGTACAATTCACTCGTGTTTTCTGATTCAATCAAATTGAGTCCATTGTTAGTTTCACAAACTGATCATAAACACGAAATATTGGGGACCTAATTTGTGATAGATTAGTAGGGGTGAAACTTGGCCAGGTTTTAATCTAAATCGCATGACCCGACCCAAGAAATCAATAGGTTTGGGTTACGTTACGTTTTTGTATATTTCTGGTCTGATAGGGTTAGGAAAAAATAAACCCGTATGAAATTCAGGTTGAGTCGAGTTGAGTAAATCGGATCAGCAATTTGGATCGTGTCGGGTCGGATTCAATAATTGTTTATATGAGTTGAGTTGAATTTATTAAAATCCGATCTGACCTGACCCAAATCGAATTTCAGCCCTACAGATTAGCAACAAACTGAATGATTTACATCTATTAGTATTGTTGATCACATAGAACTATTACTAGAATCACTGGTGCAACTGTTACGAGTTTCTTTGTAGTGGTAATTAGGAAGGTGTGACATTTACATAAGATGGGGCAAACAAATTGACTGCTTAAGTAATCGGGTGCCTTTGGATGGTCCGCAGAAGAGTTTCTTTACAACTGCTCCAAATATTCCTAGTTTAGAATGAAAAGTATTGATATCCCTCGTATTTTTTACGAGAGATGCTATACTTATCCAGTTATATAACTTTTTATACCCTTAAACTCATGTCGAAAATCACAATTAATTAACTTTTTAATTAAAATATCTATCAAATAATTTGTCCATATAGGTGTAGCTCAACTGGTTAACCTCCCGCCTCAAGAAGCGGGAGGTGCCAAGTTCGAGCCCCGGCCTAACTTGGTGTGCCCTAAAGGCAGTGGGTATTACCCGTGGGGGTTTTACGCTGGGCTTCCCGCAGTTTTCCACACGTAAATTCAAAAAAAAAAAAAAAATTGCTATATCACAAATAAAAAGTATAACTTGAAGGTAAGTTTAACATTTTTCGATTTTTATTTCATACTATTGTCCACAGTTTACCTATCATCTCAGCCCTTGGGCAGTTCTAAGGAGACTAGAGTTTCATTTTCAATGGAAAGACGAGATCCATGTGATTGGGTGAGCTGGATAAAAGACTTCAAAAATTATATAACTCAAGAGAAACTCCTCAATACAATCATCGTAACTTTATGAGATTAGTCATAAAAAAATAACAGATTTTGTAGCAATCAAATTTTCAAATTCTAATATCACAAGGCATGATCAGATAAAGCTCAAATTTTACACCGCTAACATCTTTATCATTCTCTACATATTTCATCAGAAAATATAAAGCTCACCCCAGTATAAGCCTATTTAAATGAACAAACTTCACAAGTCTCCCTGGAGTTTTAGGAAGATTAATTTGTTCGTATAGTAAAATTTGTATCGAATGCCATTAAGGAATTGATTTGTAAACCAGTACTTGTTTCTTAAAGAGGCATCTAGACCATTTTGCCATCATAATTAATTAATAATATTTTCATTTTACTTTTTATTTTTTTCAATTTATTGTGATAAAATGAGGAGTAAAATTGTGTCAATACCCCTTTAGAAAAAACACCAGTGTAAAAATCAATTTCCAATGAATGGTCCATACTCTTGTTGAGCTTCTAAGAAACGGATGGAAAACACTCACTCATCTGAACTGAAATCTATAAAGTTTTCCTTGGAAAATGATTTCCAAGAAAGCCATACTAAAGTTGAAATTTGCCATTAATCAATGAGTTAGGTAGTAGCGATCAGCAAGTGAAAGAAAGCACCTTACCATGTTTGCTGCAACTAAAACTCAAGACTGAAGTTTTTACTTATTAGCCCGAGCCTAACATGTTAGGCCTATGAAGGGCTTTAACTGATGTGGGCCGGAGTTTTGGGTCTGCCCTAGCCCAGGCCAGAATTGCAACTAAGGGACCTGAGTCCTGGCCAAGGTCAACCTGATAAATAAAACCCGAGACCAACCTGAACCGTATTTGTAAAACTAGAGTCTGATTTTAAGTCTGAAATGTATATTTGGACTTTTTTTAATTATTTGATTGAAATATTTAAATTATATATCACATAAACTTTATATTGATATAAAGATTTTTTTTTTTTTTGAGCAGATACAAAGAATTAATAAAAAAATAGATTTTATAAATTACGACACAAATTTGAAATTTTAGGCCAAATAAGGCTCATGTACTAGGCCCAGCCTAAATTCTAATTCGGGCTTGATAATTTAGGCTCAAGAATGAGCCCGAACCAAGTTCGAGTCAACCTGATATTTTTTTTTTTTGGGGTTTTTTTCATGTGGGCACGGGTTAGGGGGTTTAAAAAATGGCTGCAAACCCAGAGCACAATCAGACCTTCGGCCAACAGACCCTCTCGGCATTTGCGTTCATCAATAACGGCATTTGTGTTCTTTCAAATATTTGAATGCAGCAACTCATTGATAACTGAATTTCAATCATGACTTCAACTATTATAAACTTCAAGGACTGATTTGCTTGAAATGACACAGAAATGTCAGATATTTCATAAATATGAAGCTAATTTGGCTAGAACAATGAAGTTTTGGTAAGTGATGAAAAGAGATTCTCACTCCCAGTATTCCAGAAAAATGAACTTCGAGGAAAAGAAATACTGTAAACTCTAGACTTGAGCTGATGTTTTATGCCTTCAACCTAAGGTAGTCAGCTGATTCTCTTGACTGAATATGCCTACATATTGTAGTCATGGAGTTTTTGAATCTATAAATCATACATGAACACTGCTCAATAATGTAAGTACCTGTTGTCACCCAACTCAGTGGAAAAAGATTCAGTTTGACCTCAGTGATTTTTTGACATTTCGCAAGACACTCCACATTACTGTTGAGATAAAGAAGAGGATAAAGCCAGTTGCTACTGCATACTTGAGGCCAAGGTTCACAAGCAAGTTAACCAGAAGGCCGGCAAAAACAACTCCTATGAAATTTGAAGAGACAGCAGACCAGAAAGGCATGTCAAGGATAGCCGCAATAAAAGCTCCCGTCCATGCTCCCGTCCCAGGGAATGGAACTGCTACAAAGAGCATCAAACCAAGCCATTGGAACTCTTCAACAGGACCTGCCTTCTTTTTTGCCCTCTCAAATAGCGAGTCTAACATTCTTGAGGCAGAGGCATTCCTCCCAGCAATGAAAGCAGCAAATTTCTTCAAATACAGTATGATGAAGGGCACAGGAACCATGTTACTGTACAAAATACCTCAGACAGAATTAGATCAAAACCCAAACTGCCGGAAAAAAAAACTAAACATCACTGAAAAAGTGATGGAATGAGTAAAAAGAAACCAAAACCCCACATACATCCGTTTCAAAAGAATAGCTATTACACAGCTATGAGCACAGATGACATGTTTTGTTGCACGAAAACAAATTTTGAAGGAAATGTGATTTTTCCTGAAATATTTCTTTAGAAATAACTGATCTTCTTTTGCTGCTTTTGAAACTTCAAATTACATAAAACTCGTTAAACTCTAAAAAAAATCATACAACTTAGTAGCATTTGAATTTCCAGATGCTTAATGTACTTTTTAGCTAATTCAGTCACTAAAAGAGGGCAAGTTTATTTTCAGCAATTTTGCAAGCCAGGACATCTCCCTTCAATCTGTGGAGATCAGTTGGAAATGTAGAGATTTGTTCATTTGGATGCAATGGCAGAGAGGAGACATTTGAAAGAACTAGGAACAAAAGAGAAGCCAAGATGGTTCTCAGACAGTAAACAAAATTCAAAAGCTCGCAGATGTTGCTCTGAGATAACATGGTGAACCTGTGCCACTGAGGGCCTTAACATGGCTGCTATGGGCTGCTCATGAGATATACGAATGTTGAAACTCAGATCTGTCTATGCATAAATTGGCTTATCAGAGAACTACAAGCAGCCATGCATGAGATGTGACAATACTCAAACTGTTACAAACCATCCAAGACATGCAGCGATGTTGGTATTTAGAACATGATGTTTGAGCACTCATGCATATGATTGTGTTAATGAAGTGAGAGAAAAGTCACGCACTAAAGACAACCAGAATGGAAGCTAGGAGATACATTGTACTCGTGGAGAGCTCATGGTCATGTTCACAGGAACTAAAGAGAAGATGATAGAGATTTAGAAATTGCCCGTACATGGTGTTTCACATTCTATCCATTTATGGAACTACAACCGACTGAGTAAGCTAGAAATTGCTGAAATAAAAAAAATCTACTACACACCACGACCTTATCTAGCAAGATATCAATGAGATGAGGACTAAATCCTAAATTTTTAATCCTAATTTAATTAAATGAATCAAATCAAATCAAATATTCTAAAAATTTAATTTCTAAAAATACAAAATTCTAATCTAAGAAAATATTTATTTTCTAAATTAGAAAAATCCACCTAATCAAGTGGGTCCCACCAGTCCGGCCCCTCTGGTGTGGTTGATCATCAGTGAAATTCAACATGAACAGCCTGAAATTCACAAAGTCTATCTTTGAGAGAGTGTAGAATGGGAGTCTGCTTGATTGCTTGTGAATTCAAGCTATAGGTGACAGTTGATCATTCAAGATGCCTGCATCTATGGCCCGATAGATTACAGATTAAGTGAAGGCAAGGTTATTGCTGTTAGTGATTTCAACACAATCTAAGAAGAACTGGAGTAGGATAAACACAAGTGTTGCAAACAAAAATACCCAAAAACCCCAATGAGAGGTCAAAAGGGCCAACTCACTCACCTAGAGCGCTCGAAAAAAGAACATACAAAAGATAAAAAAGACCAATACACTCCTTCCAAGCTTGACAAATCTCAGAAATGGAGAAATCTTGAAAATCTTGGAGAGAGGAAGCCCAAGCGGCTCATTTTGATTTGGATCTTCTACAGACATCCAAGGGCCTTTCTTCTGTATTGCTTTGATTCACTGATGCAAGGGAGCATAAGTACGTGGACATATAGACAGATGCTCCTGATCAAAAGCAAATCTGATAATATTCTTACCTTTCGATGAGAGAGAGAATTTTTACACATGTTCAGTTGTCTCCATCCACCCAAATATTTGCTTGTATCGCCATCCATTCTTGCTACATATAGGAGGAAAAGAAATAGCATCTACTCCTATCAAGTTTGAGATAGTTGCTATAAGATGAATTATGATACTTGTCAAATCATGGCGAAGGAATTGTAATGTATAACGGTGGATAGGTTTCCAATTTGAGAAGAAATTGAAATACATCAAGTCCCGATTGAAAGCTTGGAAGGAGAGATTAGTCCAGGATGCAGAAAAAAAAAAATGTTGATTGAAGAGATGGACATAAAAGAGGAAATACCACAAATTTTAGTGGAGGAGATCGATGTTAAGGGAAACATGGGAGTTGGAGTGCATGGCATATTGACACGTGGGAAAGATGGCCGAAGACCAAGCTAGGGTTATATAGTTGAAGGAAGGAGGAAAATACTGCTCACTTCCATCAGGTGGCTAGTGCTTGAATAAAGTGCAACCACATTTTCAAGTTAAATGGTAATTTGAAATCATTGAGGGCAAAATCATGACTGTCAACTGCTTCAAAAATCTTTTCTCAAGTGACCAATGTGTAAAACCTTTGTTGGAGAGGGTTGATTTTGATGGAATGGAGAAAACATCATGGCTAGAGAAAGCATTTACAAAAAATGACATTCCAAAGCAATTCAAGAGATAAATGAAGAAAAGGGACTGGGCCTAATTGAATGACCATAGCTTTCTACAAGAAATTCTGGAGGTGTTCTGTGAATTTGGAAGGAGAGGCAAATTGCGAAAGGATTGAGGCTCTGTTCAAGTCTCTTTTACAGATTGTTTTCTATATGGACAAAGAAGGGAACACTTAAAAATAAAAGAATTGGTTTATTCAGGAAGTGGACTACTTTGGTCTTTGGGCACTAACCTCCCAGAGGAATATGATGAATTACATGGTGGAACAATTATATCTCACCATGAGAGGGTGAATGATATAATTAACTCACTTGAAAGGGAAGGTCAGAGGAGTGATGGTATATTTATGAGCAAGTGATTGCTTTCTTTGATTGGACCCAAGTGAGCCCATTCCCTTCCATACAAGTTCATTTAGAAAAGCACGGTGCCACCTCAGTTAATTGTGTTTTTTTTTTGGGACATTTGGAGAGCCACATCTGACAAATTTTAACCATAGACCCCCTAAAATCTCACAATTTTGTATCCCAAAGACAAGCTTTTTTTTAAAGGCACCATTGATCACATCTTTTTCTGTTGTCTGTGCATTTCACCTATTTGTTTTTTTGTTTTTTTTCCTTTGATCTATTTTCATGGTATTGGGTAGTCCCAATCTAAGGTCCAAATATCGGCCGATACATATTGTATCAGCCGATATATATCGGTTTTTTTAAACCGAGTAATATCGGCCGATACGATAAGTATCGGCCGTACATACCGAATATCGGTCACAATATCGACCGATATTCATAAATATCGGTATTTAAAAAAAAAAAAAAAATTAAAACACCGATACGGTTTTTCGCGGTTTTTACACGGTTTTTCGCGGTTTTCCAGAATTTACGGTTCTCAGGGGTATTCATGGTTTTTTGCGGTTTTCGCAGTTTTTCGCGGTTTTCCGCAGTTCAGGGTTTACGGTTCTCAGAGGTGTTCACGGTTTTTTGCGATTTTTTGCGGTTTTGTCACGGTTCATCACTGTTCATCGCGGTTTTTTGCGGTTTTTTCACGGTTCCGATATCGGAGGAGAGAGAAAATGCCGATATCGGTATGAGAGATAAAATTATCGGCCGAAATATCGTCCGTATCGCATATCGGCCGAGCCGATTTTTGAATCCCTGGTCCCAATCACAGATATGTGGGGCTCCTAACATTTTAATGGGAAGTCAAAGTTTTATAGATATCAGTAATACTTGCTATGAATTGAGGATTATGGGAACCAAGAAACAGATGTAATTTCCAACATGAATTGTCACAATAGACATCAGTAGTTGCAAGAATTATATCCTCTGTTTTTCAGTGGAGTTCTGTCCTGAAGGAGCAAAGCAGTATTTTGGCAATTCAGACTTATACTATCCACAGCTCTACTCATATCAATTGCTTTCCTTTAATAAATTGATTATATCAAATTTATAAAAAATAAACTGATTGTATCAATTTCTCAGTGTTCTCACTGTCACAGACTGAGATCGGTGATTGTGCACTGCCTACCTGGACAACATTTTTTGTTCAATTTTCTCATTTATTTGAATAACAATTCTGTTATCCACCTTTAGGAAATGCAGCATTTTATTCTGCTTGAAACCGAAATTTTCCTTAGATGTGGCTATCAGATGCAATTCGGGCACAGTTTCAAGGAAAATTCAGTTCTCAAGATGTGCATTTCAGGTACACAGACCATGCCATAGAAATTAAAGAAAAAAAATCCAAGATACCCACCCAAGAACAGACAAGATGGTGAGGCGAACGGGATCCAGATGCATCCAATAGCCAACTGGAATCGCCCCACGAAGCTCAAGCACTGGGAGCGTTGCAAGGGCGAAAACAACAGCCTCATCAGGCCACCCAGATCTTTGCAAAAGGGCTGCAACCTTTAAACCAAAGCTTGATGCCCGAATGGAATCAGCAGCAGGAGCAGTAGTAGCCGCAGCAGCAGCCCCACATGTTAAAACCACAAAAAGGATACCTGACACCCAAACAAGTGCACCCAAAAGAAGTGCTCTGAGTAGCAATTGCTCTGGCTGTAGTTGCTGTTGTGTTTGGGATTCCCCAAGTGTGGAACCCTCTTTCTTCTTCCCCAAATAAGAAACACCCACATCATAGAAATCAAGAAGAGAGACTGCAAGAGAAGAAACCTTGACTCCCTGTAAAAAAAAATGACAGAAACTAAACTCGTTCAGAAGCAACTCTTCTTTCTCTTCTTCACCAAATGACCCAAGAAAGAAAAAGGAAAAAAAAAAATGTAGGGAAGAAATGAAATGACGTCTATATCTAGTGTTTGCTTGTCTGGGTGAGTACCTTTGGAGGAGGAAGAGAGAGGAGAGGAGGTGGTGTCCTCAGAGAAGGCCTGGAGAAACTAAGTGGGGTGTGGTGATGGAGGGATGAGATTATTCGGTGTGTGGCTCTTTGAGGGGAGCAGAACACTGCTGCTGCATTGGCAGCCATTAAAATACACAAATGCTTTGTGGGAAAAAAAATTATAACAAAATATGTATATTAATATATACAGGAGGAGAAGGAGAGGGGTGAAGATGACAACAAAGAGTAGAATTGAGAGAGAGAGAGAGAGAGATTAGATCATTCCCCTCATTGTCCTGACAGCAATCGATTGTACAGTCCAGGGATCAACAGAACAGGTGCCATTACGGATTACTGAAAGAAGCTATTGGAAGATGAGATTTTAGCTTTGAAAATAAAAGATGACTCATTATTTGATAAAAGAGGATCTTCTCCATGAATAAATTTGATTTTTTTTTTAAAAAAAAAGTGAAGATATTGATAATTAGTCAAACTCATGTAAATAATCACTTCTTTTAAATAAAAAATCAATAAATATGCTACTGTTTTTCATGTGTCTAATAGTAAATTTACTTTCTTGATTCCAGGGTTGAAGTACATTTATATCTAAAGTTTTCATATATTGTATATTAAGATTCAAATCTACAAATTTTAAACTATTCTATAAGTTTATAATCAAACAAGTTAAATTAAAAAGTTTAACATATTTGATTTATTTATTTTGGTGTCTACTTTGACCTCAATTTGAACAGAATTGTTAGACTTACTCGTATCATTAATTATTTAGAAGTTGAGTTTTCAAGGATAATTCATTATTAAGGATATAGAGCACGATTTTAGAATTTGAGAATGATTTTCTCTAATTAAATAAATATAAATCTCACAAATTAGGATTATCTATTTGATTGTGTTTATCCACTAGTTAAAAGAGAGAAAAAAAGTTAAAAAGATCTTAATTAATTAATATCTTTCATATACATTGGGTATAATCTTCTTCTTTTTATCAAAATTATCAAATGAATTACTTAAAACATCTGTTTACCTTTTTTTTTTCCTAATCAAATGGTCTTTAAACTTCACATTGCTACATCTATAATTGTAGTAAACAATTATCAAGAAAAAACTATACATCGATTATATGTGGGGTAGAAAAAAACAAAAAAAAAACAATAAGATTTTTCAAATTGGAAAAATATTAAAGTATTTTAATTAAAAAATGAAAATATAAAACATAAATTCAAAAAAAAATCTTTATTCTTATTTTTAGAAACTCTAAATAACTTGATTTATAAAAAATTGAAGCCCTATTCATTTTTCTCTTAAATATGGCATTCTAAAAAGGGTCAATGTACAAAATATTATATTCTAAAGTGGGCTAATAAATAAATTTTGATGTACAAGAAAAATGTATTTTCAAAGGGAATTGTGTCCTAACATTTTCAACCTCACACAGGTGATGTGATGGCACGTGTGCCACAAGAAACCATTGCATGAAGTTCCAAAATTGTGGTGGAAAAACCAAGAATTCCATTGTCATTGTGTGTTTGATTATTTGTGCTTAGGAGGCGTGAGTGCCAAACTCTTTGGTAGTTTTATTCTTATTAAAATGGTAATTGTATATAAATATATAATCAAAGATGAGTGAATGATTATTAATTTATAATATAAAATTAGTAGTTTGATGATGATAAATTAGAAGACAGTGATATTTCATACTATTTGCTTCAAAGAGTAGTTTTACAGAGCTCTTGTGTGTACCTTTTGGATTTCATTGAGTATAGTCAAATATATATAATCAAGTGATGATTTCATTCAGGGTTCCAAAAAACGTTATCCGTCAATATCTTTATCGGTAAAATCTTCTCTCCTATTTTTTTTTTTTGTTTAACAAAAACTACCGAGATATCGGCATAAATTCGTATTATATCAGCCGATACTATTCGTATAGACCGGTATTCGGACCCCTGATTTCAGTAATTAAATTGTGCACTGATTTTACTAATTTAATATTTAGACTATTGCATTTAATTTCATCATCAGTAATAACAAAGGGAACTTAAGTAATAGTAATTGAGTTTAATAAATTTTGAAATTAGAGCACTCAACAATGGAAGAGGGGGTAACGAAGAAAGGGATTTGAAGTTTTCACATTTAGAGATCTTAAATTTCTGATAATCGAGTCTCGCCGTGAAGAGAGAACATGTTTAATAGAGATTCTAGGTTAAATGTTTATGTATTTGATAGATTACATAAGAGGATGGGTTCCATTATATGATAAAAATCAGACAATTAGATAAATTATTAAGTAGATCATCAAATTAATTCAAAATGGAATCTATTAAGTAATCTTAACTCTTGATTTTTTAAATAAAAAGTAAATTATTAGATAAATATTTTTATTATCATAATCAATCTAACAATTAAGATGCACTAAATGTACATCAATCAATGTTACATCTCAATCTATAAAAGAAAAATATTTTTAATAATTTAAATTTATTATTAGTTGAGCTCCATACGAGTACCGTACACCTAGGTGGACATCCCACCTAAGTTTACTATATTTTAGCCTTGGAAATTGGAATGAAATGAGAATGCATTTGGACTTTGGCAAGTTTAGCATTGTCTGTTTCATTTTATTACATTTCCATTCATTCAAGGCAGCAACCTTCTCACGAGAGTTTCCTATAAATTTGATATAGATTTTATTATATTGTCTATTTTGTCAATTTAATTTATTCGTTAAACCCTTTAAATTAGCTCGTTGAATCATTGACTCTGTGATATAAATCGGCTCACCAAAATTTACATTAATAATAAATTGGCTTGTCAAAATTTTACTCTTCATGTAAAGGGTCTGATTTTACTGTTTATACAAAGGATAAATTTGGCAATACACAAAAATCCGTGTAGTATTACACAAAATACATGTGGGAAGATCGCTATCCTTAAAATTTTGAAAATAATGAAACGTGCGCCTAAAGCAAATTATGAACCAGTGGCCGAAAATTCAGCCGAATCGAAATTTCGGTCAAGATTTTCTCTCTTAAATTTGTTTTGAAAATCTCAATGACTTTTTTTTTTAAATTCATTTAAAAAAAATAGAAAGACTGTTTTTTTTAAAAAAAATTTAAAAAAAAAATATCAGCATATATCTAAACCGATATTCGTTTGGATAAATATCGGCCGAGATATCTATCCGAACCACAATCGATATCGGCCGAGATATCGATCCGAACCACAACCGATATTAAAAGAAAAAGAAAAAGAAAAAAAAAGCCCGACATGAGGCCATACATATCTCTATACATATCTCGGTCCTAAAAATTCGGAGATATCGAGATTTATACCCTGTTATGAACCAACTTCATGGCAGCCCAGGCCATGGCCCAATTCATGATTGCAGAGAAAGAGTGCAGTGAAAGCAAGAAAGAGAGAGAAAGAAAAGTAGGGAGAGAGTGGTTTAATTTGTTTTTGTCCAGGAAAAGAGGAAACATAGAGCCAACAATTTTTTTTGGTGTCCGCCGTTCTATTCTAGGCTCCTTCAGATTCTAGACAATCAACCGCACACGTTTGCATTTTCACAAACATCTGAACTGCAAAATTCGAAGAAGAGGGACAGAGAGAGACAACCCTTGTTTGGTTTGATTTTGTCTTGTTGGGTGAGTAGAAATCGAGAGGAAAATCCGGAAAGAGCCAGAAGAGGATCAAATCAGCTGTACTTTTACTGGTGTAAACAGAAATCTGAATCTAAGTTGACTGGTTTAGGCTACAAATCCCTTCCATGGATGGAAATGAGGAAGTGGATCGAAGTGACTGCAGCGACTATACGTCGGAAGATGAAGGGACGGAGGATTACCGCAAGGGTGGCTACCATGCTGTCCAAATCGGAGACTCATTCAAGGGTGGAGCTTATGTCGTGCAATCTAAGCTTGGTTGGGGTCATTTTTCCACTGTCTGGCTCGCTTGGGACACTCGAAATAGCGTATGCTCTCTCTCCTCTCTTCCCCCCTCCCCTGGTCCATCCCATTTCTTTCTCTTTCTTGATTTCCACTTTATTAATACCAAACTAGGATATTTCCTGAACAAATAAATGGGGTTTGTTCCAAAAAGAGAGAATGAACGAAAGAAAGAAAAAAAACCTTGGTGGTGGTTTGGATGCATGGATTTTGACCCCTGTTGCGATTGGTGGAACATCTTTGCCCCTGGTTTGTAGAGATTCCGAGAATGTTGGATAATAAAACTGATGCTTTCAATGAAATCTGCAGACAAGATGTGTTTCCAGGAAAGATACATTCATGATTCTCTTAATTTCCTAGATATGCGCATCCAACATAAGTCATTAAATTGAAATTCCTGAAAATTCTCTCCAGATTCGTTTGGATGGTCTGAAACGAAGAAACGTAACATTCCAAGATTCTATTTTTTTTTCTTGTTCTTTTAGCCTGCTTCCTTTAGTTCGAAGAATGTAGGGAAGTGACCTTTCCTGGTTTTTAACTGTTGGTGTCTTAAGACTCATGGTCGGTTTTGACTTTTAGATAACCAAACAATAAAGCTGTCATTTCAAGGAAAGCAAATCCAATAACCAAGATGCGCACGTATTTACTTTTCTGAAGCAGTTTTCAGATAAGTTAATTTCCTCGTTTTCATTATTTTTCACAAAAGTGAATCTATGCCAGTTTGGATACATGAGTTTTGAATCACTAGTTTCTAAATTTTCCAGGAATTCTGACCCTAAGGTGTTTGGATGGATCTCAAATCTGGGTTGTCGACATTTCAGGACTTCCGATTTTCCAGGAATGTGCTCACCAACACTCCTGATTCGTAGTGATTTGACAACATTAGATAACAAAGATCAGTTCTTGGAGATTGCATCCAGGTAACAAATATCAGGAGATGTTTCCTGCTTCTAGGAAAATCCACTTAATTTGTTTTTGTTAAATTTCCTGCAATCCACATTTCTGTTAGCCTCTCTTCTTTTGGTTGGAAGGGGGCGGCGTTGGAATGGAAGAAAAGGAAAGAAATCAAGGAATAAAGAAAATAAGAAAGAAAGAAAGCAATGAAAGAGAGAGCAAACACAATTGCGATTTTCCAAGTGGACTAGATGGTGGAGATGACCCTCGAGTAGTTTGCTTTGCATGCTGTAGGAGAATTATCCTATATCATGCAGAGCAAGCTCTGCTGCGGGTTGGGACACTTGCAACTGCAGATGTTCTCTACTTCCTGGCCCATTTCTCCCTTTATTTCCCTTTTTACTTTTCTTTATTTCTAAACTGGAGTTTCTTTCAAAAAGAAAAGCTTTTTCAATAGAAGTGTGGATTCTAGGGAAATTAATAGAAGGCAGAATCTGACTTCTCCTGGGAACATGGAAGCACATATTTTGCTGTTTGGCAATCTGCATGCAGTTTTCAAAAAGCATTGATCTGTTGTTGGAGGGCCTATCCGTCTGTTGCTGAATCATTCAAAAAATAAATAAATAAAATATTTTTTTATTGTTTAACATCGGTAACATCTTTGCAAACCAGGGAAGACTTGGTTTTGCACATTCTTGGAGAATCTAAAGACCTTTAATGTCAACAAGTCATAATTTCAGGGCCAATTAAACACTGCATTTCTCAAAAATCTTTGGTGCAATTGTCTAGAAAGTAATATTTTATTGTTTAACATTGGAAGAATATTTGCAAACTAGAGGGGAGTTGGTTGGCTCCACCTAGGGTTTAAACCTTTTGTTGGGGGTGGCGAAGGGAAATTGCTCACAAGGTGTAATTTGATGCGAAGGAAAGCTTTACCTGAAAATGCTTATGTATCCTGTGTATTGTGTAGGGAGGGAATGGAAGATGTGGATCATCTTTTATGGATGCCTGTTTGTGAGTGATGTGTGGAATTGATTAAGCGATCTAATGGGTTGTGCTTGGGTGATGAATAGTTAAATCTTGGGGTTGTTTGATAGTTGGCAGAATTGTTTGTTAAGAAGGAAGGAAGATATAGTATGGAAGGCGAGGAATTCAAAAATATTTGAGGCAAAAGAAAGATTTGTGGGAGAGGCATTTTAGTTGGCCGTGAATGGGTTAAGACATGGATCATGGTCGAGAAGGACTAAAGGAGTTTAGACTTTAGAGGTTTCAAATTTGATGATTTTGTTGAAGGGTGGAAAGAAACTTTTTTTTTTTTTTGGGGGGAGGGGATTGTCCAAAAAGAAGGTAACACAAAAATTGGCTAAATTGGCAGGTGGTTTTTCAAGTTTAATGTTGTATGGCACAGAAGAGGGAAACCAGGTCTGGCTGAGGTGGGATAGGGGTGAGATGACTATGGTATTTTCTGGGTTGGTGGGAATAAAGGATGGAATTACCTTCAAAACAAAATTACTAGCAATCACCTTTCAAAAAAAAATTTTTACTAGCAATCATGAGAGAAACCATTAAGCTTAGTAAGGAAAGATGGTGTGCTTTAGGCATGTAAAGCGCCATCAATTTTATTGTTGATTTCTTGGCAAACTCAGATATTGAGAAATCCTAGTCATTTTATAGTCTGATGTAAATTTTTATTTGTTTTACTGTTTTTGGCCATGGTATGTGTCTCTTCTATTGTACCCTTCAGTCTGTTGTATATTTTTATTTATTTGATGAAAGTTAATGTTTCAAAAAGGAAGAAGAAGAAGAAAGAATGAGAGGAAGAGACTAGTTGCTGCTTGAATACCAGGATTTAAGTCACTAGAGTGCTCCCCCCTCCCCCTTCCCCTCTCTCAAAAAAAAAAAAAAAGAGTCCAGATTGCATTTGATGTGTCTGAAATAGAGAAATATGACACCCAGATTGCTTGAATATATATACATTATATATAAATAATTTTTTCCCTTAACAAGTAACAAAAACTTTATTCGATTAAATTGTTAATGGTACAAGAGGTATATCATTTGCTGTTACAGTTACAAAAGGCATTTCTTATGAACACCATTATATATTACCTACAAAAGAATTTTAGATTCCACTCTGTTATTGCTAAACCTACCTTTGTTTGCAGAATCCAGAAAAGTGAAATTTCCCGATTCTTGACAGTTTCGTGTCTTGAGACTGATGATGGATTTGAACTTCAGGACAACTGAACATGAAAAAAGTCATTTTTGAGGAAAGCAAATTTAAATAACCAAACGTGTGTAGTTACTTTTCTGGAAAGTGCTTTTAGACATGTTACTTCTTTTTTCTGTTAATTTTTTCTTGAAAATGGAGAAATGTTACTAAATTAGGGTTTCTCATGAATGCTTGCTCTTCATGAACTCTAAATGAGCAGCGGTATGTGGCTCTGAAAGTCCAGAAGAGTGCAAAGCAATACACAGAGGCAGCAATGGATGAAATCACCATTCTCAAGCAGGTCGCCGAGGGTGATCCAGATGACAAAAAATGCGTGGTGAAGCTGTTGGATCATTTCAAGCATTCAGGACCTAATGGGCAGCATGTCTGTCTTGTGTTTGAGTACCTTGGAGATAATTTGTTGACTCTTATCAAGTACACTGATTATCGCGGTATGCCTCTCCATATGGTTAAGGAGATCTGCTTTCATGTCTTGGTGGGATTGGATTACTTGCACCAGGAACTATCAATCATACACACAGATCTGAAGCCTGAGAACATTCTGCTCTTGTCCACGATAGATCCCATGAAAGATCCAAGGAAGTCAGGTGCTCCTCTTATCCTTCCAAACAACAAGGAGATCCCTGCAATTGATCATGAAGCCCCAAAAGATGGTAAAAGCTCTAATGGGAATCTATCAAGGTGTCAGAAGAAGAACAGAAGAAAGGCCAAAAAAGCAGCAGAGGGTTGTGTGGGTAAATCAGCCACCAAGGAGATTGAATCACCAGAAATGAAATCAGATGCTACTGGTGCTTCTGATTCTGCTTCCCATGAGAGAACAGAGGACCAGCCTGATGGTTCTTCCAACAAGATTGACATATCCAGTGCTGGTGAGTTGAAGGATGACCATCAAAGCAATCACAGTCACAGCAGGGGAAGCCGGTCTACAAGACAGAAGCTTTTGAAGTCAGTTGATCTGCAGTGTAAACTGGTTGACTTTGGGAATGCGTGTTGGACATACAAACAGTTCACCAGTGACATTCAAACCAGGCAGTACAGGTGTCCAGAGGTCCTCCTTGGGTCGAAATACTCCACTTCAGCAGACCTTTGGTCTTTTGCCTGCATTTGTTTTGAGATGGCAACTGGGGATGTTCTTTTTGATCCTCAAGGCGGTGAAAATTTTGACAGGGATGAGGTACGAATGCAACCATTTGACTTCTGGAGAACTTTCTCTTTATTGTTGCTGCTCTCTTTAAAAAAAATCGAAAAAAGAATGAAAAAAAGAAGATGCTGCTCTGTTGCAGTCCTCATCTTTTATTAATGTCTCATAAAACTGTGCATTTATCTTCTGTAAATGTACTGTGCCATATGGTGAATGGTCTGGTAGAGGCCTTAGAATCTTTATTCACATTAGTTTTCAGCAGCATGTTTTCATCTGGTTAACTCATGGGGCTGTTGATCCTTTCATTGAAACCAATTGATGCTAACAGCATCCCTCCTGTACAAGATCACAAGACAATGGTTCACTACTGAAGTTGTATATCAAAGCAATCAGGAAAATCAACACAAAATAATAGCATCTAAGGCCTTCTCTTTGAAGTGAAACATATGCATATAATAATTTTTTTTCCACTAACAATCAAAAGCTAATTTCATTAAACAAGAAAGTAGTTACGGTAGATCCCAAACCTTAACCAGCTCAAACTATGAAACTAGCTTAACATACCCAGCTTAAGCATATCAATTCTGTTTTAATCATAGAAGAACACCTAACCCATCCCCTAGCCATGTTACTCTATTTACATCCAAAGGAACATTGAAAATGTTGAATCTAATGAAATATATTGACATAAGTGCATATCCCACTGCTTAGATAGCTGTGGGCACCCAGATATGGCACAACAGAGTTCTAGATTCAAATATTCATTTAGCATACATTGTCTGATTCACCCTGTTGACTTGTTCAAATGCATTTTATAATGTTCAAATATCATAATGTACTTCCTTGTAATATGGTTCCCCATAACCATTTAGACCGTCCGTGCAATGAGTTAAGCTACATTAGAAGATGTAATATGGCTTTGATGATGATGATTAATTGTTGATAATAACCATTAGAAATAAGTTTTAGAGCAAAGTGGTATGCCTGGATTCCAAATGTGTCCCCTTTGCATATTTCTCTATTATGGTGAAAGGCTGCTTGCAAGGTTCTTTCAGAAACTCCAGGGGACTCGGGCAATATGATCCTCTCTGTCTCTCTTCGTCATTGTTGTTTAAACTCTCAGCCTTCTCGTTTCTAAAGCTGATGCACTTGATTTAATTTGTAGCGTCCATATTGACCAAACCTCCCTTGAGTTCTATCATCTACAATTTCTAGACGACACTATCATTTTTTGTGAAGCCAATTTGCTTAGATGGTTGAGTTCTCCTCTGCTCTCAAGGCTAATTTCCACAGGGATGAGCTGTTTGGAATCCATGACTATTTAGATAAGCTCAATTGTATAGTTGATGTTTTTGGGTGTAATGTAGGTGCTCTCCCATCCACTTATTTGGGCCTGCCTTTTTTGCATTGGCACATCTTGCCAAGTTCTTTTGGATCCCATCATCGAAACTTTTTGTAAGAATTAGCTTCTTGGAGAGGTAAATATCTCTCTCAGAGGGTGGATCACCCTTTCGAAGCTGGTCCTTTCTTCCCTTCCTACATATTTGTTTTGAGCATTCCAATGCACACGTTCTGTTATTGAAGCCATTGAGAGAATAGATGTCGGTTGATTCTAATGGAAGTAGGAAAGTGTGAAAGACCATATGATCAAGTGGGATCAAATTTGTTTCCCCATTTCTAGCGACAACCTTGGATTTACCCCATAGCTAAGGTCAACATGGCTTTGCTTTTGAAGTGTCCATGGGGGCTTGGCATTCAGAGTAGTTAGCTATGGAAATTGCTTGTCATTGAGGTACGGCATTGGTAATCATGGCTGAGGTGTAAATCCTAATCCTCAGAACTTAAAGAGTGTGGCGTGCCATTTGTGCTTGTGTTGAGAAGTTTAAAGAAGGGTTTCAACTCAAAGTTGGGAATAGTACTTGCATTATTTTCTGGCAGGATACTTGGTATTGAGACTGTCTTGGCAGTTCAATTCCTTTCTTTGTTCAAGATTGCTATTCTTCAGAGGCCCTAGTTTAATTGCTTTGAGAGTGGAAGATTGCATATTGTGGAACATTTGCCTCCATCAGAACTTGATGTATCATGAAGCTGATTCCTTCACTCAAGTCCTTAGCTGGCTGGATGTAATTTGGATATCTCTCGCTGAGGAGGAATCTGGACCCCTCAGGGAGGCTTTTTGTCGAACCGTTCTCCATTTGGACCACCCATTGTTAACCCAATAGTTCGGTCTTTTAAAGCACCACCCCAGATCATTGCTTGAAGTTGGGTAGCTAGCCTCTAGAAGATAATGACTACAGTCAAAAGAGGCACCGAGTAATGGTGAATGGGTGCCCCCTTTGCCTTCTAGTCGTAGAAGAGGTGGATGACCTCATTATTCAGTACTCTTATTTCACCAGACTATGGAATTCTGTTCTTCTCTTTGACACTCACTAGGTGATGCCAACATCTTTAGCCACGTTATCATTCACTTGGTTGTATTATTGTGAGCAGCCTAGATTTGCCATCCTCTGCACCTTGCTTTCTTTGCCACTATATGGGCCCTTTGGTAGGAGAGGAATAATCAGGTTTTTAGCGATAAGTTTGAGCCTAACCAGTTAGTGTTCTTTCGTGCTAAAGACAAATGCATCTTTTGGGCCTCCTTGCTCAAGGAGTTTCATGGGTTCTCCAAATTTTGATTTGTTTCGTGCCTGGAAGGAGTGCTTTGGTATTGAAGTTTGTTAGTTCACCCAATTTCTCATTCTGGAGGTGTTTTTGCCCTCTAGTTGTTCTTTTTCTTATGCAACTTGTAAGTTTCCCATTGCTCCATTTCATATAGCTTTCTTGTACACTTCTTATGCTCTTTATCATTAAAATTTTAGCTACCACTTAAACCATTGAAATATTTGTCACCAGATCATGTATTTCTTTTGTTATTCTGAAGCAGTATATTATGATATTGTGAAGACACTTTACCCACTTTATGCATGATGTTCCTTTTCCTTCGTTGTTTAGCATCTATTTTAGCATCCTTCATTTGACCCTAGAACTAGTGGAACTATCTTTGTGGTACTTCTTATATACTGTTGGATTGATGCCTATACTGATCAGTAATGGAGTTTAATCAGTCCTAAACAACCTGAATTGATATATCCTTAGGGTTACTTGTAATTACACTTTATTCTTGTACTTTTGTGTGTTTCTTGCACATGTATGTAATAAAATTATCACCATTTTTTGTCATGAAAAAAAAAAATTTATCACCATTTTCATATGAAAAGGGAAAAAAAACAACCCAAATGGACTTGCTGAAAATAATTTGTTTTTGTATTTTTTTTCTTGCTTTATTTGGTGTGGGACCCACTTTGACCAAGACTATTCAAGTGGAGACAACTTGAGTTGTCTTGGTTAAAGTGGGTCCCACAACAATAATGACAAATTGGTTAGTCTTTCCAAAGCGGAGACAACTTGAGTTGTCTTGGTCAAAGTGGATCCCACAACATTATTGTCTTCAAAATAGCTCCTAATTGGGACACCATTTTCCTCCAATAACAAAAATGCCCTTGTTTAGAAGTTCTTTTCGCACCTTTTCCCTAATGGTTTTTTTCCCAACATACCAATGCCCTTTATTGTATATCTTGATGTCTCAACTCTCAACTAATACTCATATGGCCCTTTTATTTGAATCACTAGTTCTAAACTTCTAAGCACACATTAGTCCCATTTTATGCACACCTCTATTTGGGGCTCACTTTGACTTTGTGTAATAGGTACATTAAGAAGACCTATATTTAAAGTGAGCCCTATATTAATTTTAATGTACCTATTACGTGAGTTCAAAGTGGGCTCCATATAGAGGTGTGCATGGAGCGGTGGAAGTGAGGACCATGCTAAGGTAACAAAATTTGTTACCTTAACTTAAAGTAACAATATATATATTTTTAATGTGGCGCATAGTGGACCAATGGGTCCCATTATATTGAATGCAAAATTGCAAGATCTTTTATAAATAAAAATTGGGACTAAAGTTATTGTTAGCCATCTGATCAAAATACATTGATATTAGTCTCCAGATCAATGTTGATTTTGATGTATTTGAAATTGATAGCTAGAAAGGATCTTTGGTCCTAAATTTTGGTTTTAGGTTACTCAACTATTTTACATTTAATATGGTGCGACCTATTGTCCCACTACATGCCACATGTATAAAACCAACTTCTATTATGTAGCTAAAGTAATGGATTATGTTACTTTAGCATTTTTGCTTAAAATAGTTAAGGGCGCCCCTTATTTGTGCCCAATGTAACAAATATTGGCGGTAAATTGGAATTACCTGAGAAAATACCATTCTCGCGTTAAAAACGGCTAATTATAGTCTCTGTCGTGATTACCTTTAAATTCCCATTAAAAATGAGAGAAACAATAATATCACGTTTCTAACGGGAGTTTTATTTCCCGCATGACTTTTATGGAATCCAGAGTTCTGGACTGAGCATGCGAGCGAGAGTGAGTGTGAGTTGAGTTTATTAACAATAGATTTTTTTTTTTTCTCTCAGCCCCATTTTCCAAACTCTGTCGAGAACGAACCAACATTGGATCTCACTTGGGTTTCCTATTTCATGGATTTCTGAATCCTTTTTTCCGATTTTTCTTTGATTTTCCTTTTTCCCCATTAACTTCTCCACTTGTCTCTCTCTTTTGACGGAATTGAGCATCTGTAATACCGAAAGAGGATTCTAGAATTGAAAAGATAGTGGCGAAAGGGAATTTATCTTGAATTAGTTTCGAGCTTCAGCTTGTCGTTTCTAGCGGTCGGAGAAGGCCATGATGGAGTCTGTAAACATTTGCTTTCCATGCTTTTCTGTGCTTATTTGTGACCATCATCTTCTTCTTCGTCTTCTTTTGGGTTGTTGCTAAGTAGTCTGAATATCATCTCAAGAGACCGGTCTTTATTTTGTGAAACAAGGACCTCATCTTTTCTTAATTATGGATCTTACCTAGATTCATGTTCATCACTGGGGAGTGGATGGATAAGAAGACCGTTAGGTCAATTAAGAGTTGGCAAAAGTGCAACTCCATCCCATCATAATGGTATAGAATATAGGAGTTGAAAATTCAATGGTTTCATAGGCCTTGGACAACTGTAATTTTTTCGCTTTGAAAAATTCTACTATGGGGGCCTCACATCGAGGACCTGAAATTGTTATTTGAGGACTGGGGCCTAGTGGGTCTTCCCTAAGAACCAAGCCAAACGGATTTTTGTGCCCATTGTATGTGGGCCCACATGGATAGATGGGTTTGAAAAATCTTGGCTTGTACATGATGCCTCAAAATTCAACTTTATCTAATGGAGAAATTATTGGTGGTTTAAATTAATGGACTTTAAAAGTTTGTGTTGTCTGCAATTCACAAGGAGTAGGTGGGTGTGAGGAGAGAATAGATCCAGGTTAGGTCTACTGTGGACCCCACATGCCCATGACCACATAGAAATGCCATTTGGGCTTTGGAAATAATTTTTAATACACACACATTTGTTGCATGTTTCAGATGGATTTCTATCTATTAGATTGAGTAATTGGCTACTGTTAATTTGTCTGGTTTCAGGATCACCTAGCACTGATGATGGAGCTTCTTGGGATGATGCCGCGCAAAGTGAGAGGCTTGTCACTCCTAAACTACTTATTTCAAAATTACTTGCTTCAGTAATCATCATGTTATCATCAATCATCATCTATTAACCAAATGTTTGCTTTCAGATTGCCTTAGGTGGGAGATATTCACGTGACTTCTTCAACAAATATGGGGACCTGAAACACATCCGCCGCATGCGTTTCTGGCCCCTCAACAAAGTGCTCATGGAAAAGTATGCTTTCAGTGAACAAGATGCAAATGAGATGGCCGATTTTCTGGGTCCCATGCTAGATTTTGTTCCAGAGAAGCGACCGACAGTGGCAAAGTGCCTTCTCCACCCATGGATTAGTGCTGGGCCCCTACTTCTCGAGCCATCATCTGCTGTCCAAACCCAATCTGTGGATGGTATTTCTGACCAGAAGAAGAAGGAAAGATATGAGAGGGAAGCGATGAAGGTGCAACTGGGGAATATTGTGATTGATGGCACTTCAAAGTTTGCCAATGATCCTCAACCTAGTTATGGAACCTCTAAGGCAGCAATTAATCCATCGAGATAGTTGGTGCCTTGGTCTTTCTACTTCTCTCTATTAATGTTTCTATTTTCTTTATCATTTTTATTGGTTTAAGCTGAGGGTGATTACTGCCTCTTTTCAATTCAAGTTCTTTAATGTGCAGCGGTTGGTTTTGAGACTTGAAAAACAGGTTAATTTTTGTATTCTGAAAGACTGATGCATTGTCCTCGAGCAATTACCCGTGCGGATAATATTTAAACTCCCCCTCTATGCTCAACTTCGTAAATGCTTTTAGTGTTGGCTTCCTTAAATCTTGTCTGTAGAGTTGTAACACCACTATTGATGTGGCTGGGTTGCTGCTGATACGTGCCTTTATGCCTTCTGGGACTTGAACTGGTTTGTATTTGAATTCCAATCTGAGTATCATTTATTGTTTGTATCTGAATTCCAATCTGAGTATCATTTATTGTTTGTATCCGAATTCCAATTTGAGTATCATTTATTAAGCAATTCCATTTTTCAAGGGTGAAGTGCACTTGTCTAAGTTTGGCATTGCCCACAGGAAACCTTGACAATATTACACATTTACACCTTTCCTTTGCTTGATGCATCAGTGTTTCTAAATTGTTATATACCCCAACTTATGTGGGGGAATTGATCTGTTGCATTCTGTAGGGTGGGCTGCTTGGATAAAACTGAAGCTGATCGGACAAGCCTAGACTTTTTGTATAAAGCATCATCTTCATCGTCATCATCATCATCAATTTTCGATTTACATCATCGTTGTCATTTGCAGTCCCATGCAAGAATATGAAACCACTGCTCGTGATGGGTCTTGCTCAGATCTGTACATAATGTTCACCAAATCTAGTTCCTGATTAATAACTTAGAAAAAATTCATTCCATTGTAACCCTAGACCGTGAAGATTGTGCTGTGCTATTTGACAAATCATCTCTGGCCTGTTCCTCAGTCTCTACAGGATAAAAAATACAGGCAAAAGATGGTTTTTGTCCCTCAAGGTGATCTAATATGCTCCAAGCGATTTAATTATCATTTCTCTTTTTAAAAGCAATACAAACAATCATCATCATCATAACCACAATCTCATAAAAATCATACTCATATAATGGAATTATTGTCACATCAAACCCAAAACAAATGCTTGGAGTTCATCTTCCATAATTGTACAGTGGGATTAACTTACACAACATGATCCAAGGCTCAAGTGTTTTTTTTTTTTTTCATCTCACAGTTGCATTTGAAGAAGAAAGAATAGAGGGGGATTAGCAAGGAACTAACCTTCCCCTAGTTGGCAAAGAAGATTTATTTACTTAATGACTATCTGGTCAATTGGGCATTTTGACCATTCTATCTCCTAACATTGAAAACTAGTCTATTTTGTCTTTGAATCATCCCTCACAGAAGCTAGGAACCCCATATCTTCATGTTCATGAATCATACGAATGCAAGTCTCAATGCCAACGACACCTGAGCAAAGAAATTCAGCCACCAAAGCAAGTCAGGAATGTTGGACATATGTGAGAAATTAATAAACTGAAATTTTCTGATGCCCCAATTCACATACAATTGGATCAGATGATCGGAAACTCGTAGCCTCAAGGTGAGTTGACTCAGGCTACTGAATTTCAATTTTCATGTTGGGACTTTTTTTTCATTTAAATCATGTTCAGCATGTGTTTCACATAACTGACTCGTCGAGTTGACCCGTTGAAAGGAGGGTCGGGGGTCATCAATTAGAAGGTCGCTGCCCCCATGTACAGAGACTGAACATAGAACTTGTATCAAAGTTTTAAAGTTCCACGAATCGCTCAACTGTATAGACTCACAAAATTATTTAAAAAAATGGAACTACAAAGCAATATGTAACAGGATATTGTGCAGTAATAGTACTGATCCGTAATATGTATCGTCGATATGTAGTGTATCAACTGAAATTTAAAACTCATAGATTCGATGCGATAAAAAATCTGGTTATTTGTTTGTATACCCATTGTTAGAGCGCTTGCGAAAATGACTGCAGAGAGAATGAAAACAATGAGGGAAGCTCTCCTAAGCACCATCACCAGTTTCCTTACAAGACACTGCCCCCAAAATCCGGCCATTATAGAGACTGCAATTAGATACAGAGCTGCAAAAGGGAAGTGATTTCAAGATTATTTTACTGCAAAGGATGATTAAAATGTTATGGTCTGCCCAATTTGATATTCACCATCAGATCAAGTTATATCGATTTTTATATCGTGTTAATAGAGGCTAAGCCTAATATATATCGCCCGATATTCTGGATATCGACCAATATTTGAATCGAACTCCTTGTTCGTAACTTAGAGAGATTGAAATTCACTTTGGACCAACATCTGAACTTGGCCAGTTTCCTCTCCCATTCATTTCAACATTTCTGAAGTTAGCACTCCCCGTCATATTTAGGTTGCAATTTGAATTTCTAAACAGGTTCAAGTCCCTCTAAATCGAAATTTGAATCGAAAAACCAAATTGATGAGTGTTTGACTTGAATCCTAATTAGAAAAATCAAACCGTTGAGAAGGTTGAATATATAGTCCATTTATATTCAGGTTGGGTGCTTTGAAGTAGTAAACAGCCGATAAGGACAGTGAATAAGCTAAATCTGAGGGTTACCTCCGTAGAGTTATTTAGTGTATGTGGGTAAGGAGGCTTGTACATATCTCGAAAATTAGTCGAGTGCTCTAAGAGGCATGGACACGTTTAAGACCTACTTAACCAATTCAAATATGGACCTACCATAGGGGATTGGAAATCTCTTGAGGAAGTAAAACTCTACAACTGACAGTGAAGATGAGAACATCATCACAAATGTTGCCGTCGCACTAGCAACCTACAAAACAGAACAAACAATCAAGGTCATACATACTACTTCTAAGTAGAGTCATTGGTTTATCAAATTAGACATCGTGGGACTCTCTCGCCACTTCACACTTTATAATATAACGTGTTTACCTGTGGGATGACTCCGATCTCTAGAAGTAAAGGTCCCAGTATAAATCCACCACCCGAACCCAACAAGCCTCCTACAGTACCTCCTACTAAACCACAAAGAGCACAAAATCGTAGGTGAAGTATAGTCCATTCAATAGAGGCTTCGCAGACTGCTTCTCTGCTTCCATTCATCTTCCTTTTTCTGCTCTCCCTATTTAATTTCATTGCCTCATAGAGAAAGACACCCAATGCCACTGGAAACTGCATGAGAATTACACAACCAAGCCCAACTCAAACCCTTTAAATTTCATTTTTGATTTAATCTCTACTTCTCAGCTAAAGAATCACTCAAATACCAACTTACCTGCAAGATGTTGAGCATCCAATACAATGGACTGCAGATGACTTGATCATTCTGAGGAAAAAAAAATGTAGGAAAGCATGAGGCATTGAGCTTTTAAAAAAAAATAGAAGAAAATGGAGTACTTGGGTGAATTTTTTTTTAAGTCCAAGGTATCCAAACTTTTTAGAGCACCTGAGTAAGTTCTTAGGGCATGTGCAAACCTCTCTATCTACACATACTGGATAAAACTAGGGGGAGTGACCCTTATATGTTGAGAGTGGAACTTGAATTTAGAATCTCCCACAACTTATTGGAGTTCTAGACCGTGAAGCCAAATCTCACGGGTTATCACTTGAGTGAACTTGTGAGCATGTTTTTTTTTTTTTCAAATCTATAAATAGAAACATTCTTTTATTATTTTAATTGATCAAATGATCTCATAGAAGCATCCAACTACTGACTGTTCCACAATAAACTTCTAAGATGATTTTCTTCGAAATGGAAATTTTAGTAGAAATTTTGACATTTCACTGACATTTCCATGTTTTAAGAAAGAAGACAATGATGCTATTTAAGTTCTTTAAAAAAGACAAGTGGGTGTTGTGAATCACTGGCCTTGAAAATCTGAATCAGCAGGAAAGCAACCCACACCAACACCAACACCAACACCAGGATCCTCTTCCATCTTAGGTTACTTCGCAGTATTTCCTAAGAAAGGATTGGAAAATAAGTTATTCATGAAATAAATAAAATAAAAAACTAAAGTAAGATCCAAACTTAAGTGCCCATTTATTTTGTTTCACAAGAGATGACTACAAGTTTTTTTTTTTTTTATGAAATTGTTTTTGTTTTCATATTTGAGACATCCTTCTAATTCTTAATATGATAAAGATATTAAAACCATCAATGAGTATTCATATGTGATTAGAAACTCTGAGAGTCTAGATTATAAACCGAGTATATGATAGAGGGTGTATAAAATTCTACCGTATCTAATCATTTTATTCCGTCATTATTGAATTTTTATAAGTTATTAATTTATATTCAATATCATTATATGATTAATTAATGATAATATTTTATATGCCCTGTATCTATTCTCTGTGGTTGCCCATGCATTGTACTTAACTGTGTCTGAGACTTTTGTTTCTTACCAGTCCAGACTTCTCTTCCTTGGGAAGCAAAGGCTCGTACTCAGCATCTATGGCATCTGAAGAAATAAATGCAGAAAAAAAGAAGTGATAAACATATGGGGACTGGACCAAGTTTAGGGAATTGCCTTTTCAAAATAAAATGAAATATTACCATGACCGTTGGAGTTTGACAGTGTCTCTCTGAACTCCTTTTCCTCCTGCAATGGATTTGTCATGAAAGTAAAAAAAAAAACTAGTGCGCGAAGCAAGGATCTCCCCTGTAGAGGGTGACACGCGTTTTGTCGCCGCCGCCACCCCCCCCCGGTTGACTATGAGTGACAAGATTGCTGCAAACTTGTCTCACATTAGAAGTGTAGTGGGAGATTTAGAAGTTTATAAAGGATTTGGTTCACTCCACCTAACATGTTAGTCTTTTGGCAGGAAGCCCAGATCCTAACAGATAGTATCAGAGCCAAGCTAGCTCATGTGGGCTCAAGTGATCCCCCAGACGAACAGGATGGCCGGCGTCGCTCTCTATATCGAAGGGCCTCGTTCGAGGAGGGGGGATTGTTGGGGCTGCTGCGAACGAGTTCCATATTAAAAGTTTAAAAGAAGGATTTGGATCACTTCACTAAATAGGCTAGTTCTATTCAAAATTATTCTCTTTTTCAAATGTACCTTCTTCAAAGTCTCCTAATTCCACATCTCGAGTCCCTTGCAGAAGGATCTTGAAGACGTACCTAACACATGGATACATGTAAATTATTCATTATCATCATTATATAGTTTTTTTTTTCATTTTTTTTATTATTACATATAAAAGAATATATAAAATATGTTATAATTACAAAATTCATAGAATCTTTTTTTTTGAATTTATGTGTGAGAAATCGCAGGATACCCAACGTAAAATCCCTACGAGTGAGCCCATTATCTCTAGGGCACACCAAATTTAGGCCATGAGGACTAGAACCCGTAACCTCCTGTTTCCTGAGGCAGAAGGCATCTAGTTGAGCTACCCATGTGAGTTCATAGAATCTTTGTTATAAAAGAACAGAGGGATAATTTAATAGTGTCGACCCGTCTTATCTTACTATATGAAGCACATCAAGTCATCTACATTATTATAATAATAAGTGATGACTTCAAAATATAACGCCGTACTCTATTTCAATAGAATATTCTTCATGCATGGGAAGTGTTGGGGCCTGTCTATCACAAATTTACCTTAACACAACTTAATTATAATGCATATTTTCTATTGATATTTGAGTTTGGAGCGTAAATCATACATATAATACCGTCTAAAAAATAAGAGAAATTACGAAAGAGAAGTACACTACGAGATAGAGATTTATTTGGTTCTCTTCAGTAGATTAACGAGTTTATATCGATTAACTATGTTCAAAGATAAAAGAAAAAAAAGTGAGAAACGGCTTTCAATAAAATGACTAATATATACTACTATAGTTAAGATTTACATAAAATGTCACGTAGAGCGACCAACCTAAGAAAAGTATGATAACGAGGACTGTTATCAACCAATAAGGAAAAACAACGCTCAGAGCCACGCCTATTGTGATTCCCAACATCAGCATTGGCTGAAAGAGGAGAGCTAGATCATAATCGATGATGGGCACCTCTTTTGTTGGGTGGTGGACTCGAAGATTATAGAAAACCGACGATGTCGACGCACCCATGATCATACCTGTGCAAAAACCTGATTGTATCAGTATCCCTTTGATCATTGATGAGAGAGAGAGACAGAGACATATTATACATTTGGAAAGAGCAGCAGAATATTTGGTGTCGAAGCCAACGATCAAGTTGAGCATGGTTACGAAGATTCCTCCGCCGCCAACGCCACCCACTGTGCCGCAGGCCGATCCTATAAATCCAATCACAGTCATTAAAACTGTCCTCCAGCTGAACTTCAGTTTCTGTGGATAAAAGGAATGAAAAAAATGTCATTTCTTTCTTTCAACTAACGAAAACATGGAGAAGGGAACCAGTAATGACAAATAATCGATGTAATAAATCTTTTTCTCTCAACCAATCAATCCCATTCAATCCCACAAGAAATGCTACATCGTCCCACATCAAATCTAGAGACTTTTTAAGTATCATTTCAGTATTTATGTTGCATTGAGACACACAGAGAGAGAGACAAGAGAGAGAGAGAGAGAGAGAGAGAGAGAGAGAGAGAGAGAGAGAGACTCACTGGCCAGACTCTGGTTCTATCTGTCAAGCTGTGGAAATGGGTGTGTGGATTTATGGCTTGTAGATGAGAATAGGAAGATTGTGTTGGGTTAGAGAGGAAGAAAATGAAGAGAATAGCAATGGAGAAAGCAGAGAGAAGATAGATGAGGAATGCTTTAGTTCCCATGTCAGCAGCTAACAGAGTAGAAAAGAACACATTTGAGGGCTTTATAAATAAATGGAGTGATGGTGAAGTGTAATTTTGAGTCTTCGACAGGAGTCTTTTGTAATTAACGGGAAGTTTTCCCTTTTTGAATGAATCTTACCCCTTTCTTAAAAAAAGAGAGGAGTCTTTTGTAGTTCGCAGAAGAAAGTTAGGTTGCCTTGTGCAAGAAATGATAGTGTCCAGACGATGAGGCCCATTTTGGCCCACGTAGTTGCATGAGCCCAAGTGAGCAGATTAACTCAAACATCAAATGAAATACAGAACAAGATAGAAAAGACTGTTAGATTAGGAATCACTTTGGGAAAGTTTATTTAGGAATGTAAATGTTTTTTTTTTTTTGACTATCCGAATTTGTGTGGTTGCTCTAGATTTTTCCTCTCTATCTTCAATAATTTAGAGTGTTTGTACAATTTATAGCACTATCAATCGTTATTCACAACTTTCACGTCTCAAAATGGTGTGGAGAGAAATAACTATCTTTTATATCAAAATTAGAGATAAAGCTCAATGAGTCGATTCAGATTACATTTTTAGAAGTGAACTCTGATGGATTGGTCTAGTGGTAAAAAACCTCCCTTTCTTTGCTGAAAGTCTTGAAAACAAGTCTCTCTCAACACAAAAAGATCTACTCTCCATTATTCTGTATCCAACATGTCTAGATTGAGAGGTTTAACCAAACTTCAAGGATAATCATGTGAATACCTGAATACATTTGCCTTTAAAATAAAGCTTCAATTAAAGTGATTAAGTAACCTTACACGGGATAGTTTAGTCATTTGGCTAAGGAATAGTCCAGGTTAAAGTCCCGTAGTCATTTGATGCACGTACGTTACAGGCGATGGCATGCATCTTAAATTTTATCCAATACCCTCGTGTTCAAAGAAAGGTGAAGTCTTAGTTTCGACCTTCTGCCTTAGACACAAGATCCATATCTCTAATTCAACCAGAACAATTTCTCACGTTGAGCTAAGCAGGTCAATCTAACTCAACCCAAACTTCACCTCAAGTCAAAATCTGTTCTAGATCAGTACATATGTCGAATTTTGATTGGTAAAGAACAAAGATACCCAAAGATAATCTAAAAAAAAAGCATTTCCATTCATTTAAGTTGTATTCTCTTATTTTATTGAGTTCGATCGTCACTAAAACAATTAAAGTAATAGGCAGTTGGGACCAAACCATTAATCTATCTTGTATAATTGTACTTAATCAAATAAACCTCACAACTTAATATTTTTTTTATTATTGTTGTTGTCTTTATTATATTTAATCACTCCTCTATGTAAGGCTAGGCTGAGGACTTGAAAATATGAAATCGTAAAAGTCGTTGCAATTTATCATGTCCCCCTTAATTAACATGATAAAAAATTATTTTTCAAACTTTTGAATTAATATTTCACTGTAGTTATCACTTCTCAAATTAACGGTATATTTTTTACAAAATAGATGTCTTCTACAGTGTACATCAAGGTGAAACTAATCTCATAATTTACGATTCTGGGTTATTCTAAAGTCTAAAGAGAAGTCAGGTTGGAGACCTCTAATTTATTCCTAAAAATCCTAATCATCCATTAATAATCTGAAGTTCTGGTTGAAAATTTTCAATTCTAAATTCACTCGAGGAGAAAATTTGTCTTAAATTATTGAAGCAAATCTATATTTTGGCCAGAATTTTAGTTCATTTTGACCGATTTTCAGTCCTTTTTCCAACTTTTGATATAAAAAAATCCTGATTTTTAATTAAGATTACATGTTTAATGGAATATTATATTTGTAAGAAACAAATGGGCAATAATGAATGTGGCAGTGGAGACTAGAGACCACAGAACATGGGCAGCGACGGGAGAAGGGCATGGCCTTCACTTGTCGCACCTGCTATGTCCCAACTGTGGTTCCCCGACTAACCATTCCTCCTTTGGTTCTGCATTTTGGTCAGCTATAAATTTTAATCAATAAAAAATATCATATTCTCTCTATCCCATTTTAGTTATCTCATTTGAAATATTTGTATTTTTTAAAGAACTCTCTCTATAAAACTAACACTACATATGATCTCATCCATTTTCAACACACTTTATGCTATTCTAATATAAATGAGACAATTATTTTGAAACAATTCCAAAATCCTTATAAGACAACTAAATTAGGATAGAGAGAGTATTACTGATATATCAGTGAAATGCATCGTTCCCCGACTAACCATTCCTCCTTTCATCTAGACTTCTCCATCCTCTATTATTTTCTACTTATCCCATACTCACCAGACAACCTCCTCCCTCTCATAAGCCCCACTTTGTTGTCTTCGTCCATGAACCCATCCCAAGTCATTCTAATTTTAGTTATGATGGAAGCATTTGGAAAAACCAGGCATGTAGCCCAATAGTCCTTGGTGTGGGGTTTGCTCCTTCATGTCTTGAGATCAAATCTTGGTACTACCACCTAACTTATCTGGTTCAATTGTCTTATTGGGTCAATACCTCAGAGATACTCTTTTATCTAAAAAACCAGTCTTAATTCTACTTTTATCTAATTATTCACTCATTAATGTATGCCAGCTTCGGTCATGTGGCAATATCATTAATATTAAGATAATATGACCCACATTTAAATCCACAGTTGCATGTATATGGCATGAGGCCAAGCCTAAAAGACACTGCAATTAACAATCATACCCATCTAATTTTGTTTTTGAACAATTGAATTTGGACCTAGTGTATAATAAGGGAGAATCCAACTAAGTCTGATCAGAAGAATCATAAGCACAAAAATTACTTGGTTAGGTGGAAATTAATAGACTTCGGACCATTTAGGTCGGGCTTCGGCCCCTCTCACATGAGTTGGTCTGACTCAAGATAAAACCTATATCAACTTGAAAAATCAAAGATGTCCCTTCGTATTCATTTGAACAATTAATTATATAAAAAGAATTTAAGAAATAGATGACAGGAACTAATATAAATAGAGGGACCTAGAAAATGCCCTCAACTACCACGACACAGCTGAAGCTAGGGCTGCAACTCAGGTGGGTCAGGCCGACCTTAAGTCAATTTGGATTTAGGCCTTCATTGTTATTATAAGGCCCATATTAAGATTGGGCCATGGGTTTAAATTATTTAAAATCGTGTTCAGAGTCTTAAAAATTAAATAAGAGCTCATACAGGCATTTGGATTATGGATCCTTACTCAAATTAGTTCAAAATCAGTTATTATCACTGTCTATAACTGTAGACTATAATTGGTTATTGTCAATAATAAAATTAACCATTATAGCTATTAATTCCATCATATCTATCACATAAATTAAATTCTAAGGTTTTTATTTTACTTCTAATAAACTCATCATAAATAGATTAAAACAAATGAATTACAAAATAAAGAATAACTTATAAATATAGATAGAGTCAAAACAATGGCCTCAATGGGCTTTAAGTAAAGGTCCAAATATGGGATGTCGAAGAGAAAAAGCTTGTTTAAACCCGTTTATTTAAGGTGAGTTTAGGCCAGTTGTAGGCTGAATTCGAACAAATCAACACCCTTAAATATAATGAACAGAGCAACATTAGGTCAATGCTCAATCCATGCCCATTTGGTCTATTCAAATAAATTGGTGTAAGGGCTGTATTCTTCTCCTAGTTTAGATCTCAATTTCAGAGAGACCTGGAACCCAATACATCCATGTCAACAGAGAATAATGCTATAAAGCTTGGTGCATATTTTCCACTGGATAATGATATTTATTTATTTTTGATTTTACACGTGGGAAACCATAGAAAATCCATCGTAAAACCCCCACTTATACACTACATTATGATTGAAATGGATGCATATTAACAGATAAAAAGACCAAGAGACAATCAGAATCAATCACAATCCTAGATACCCTAACATTAACCAGATTAGCCACTCTCAAGAAAATCCAAAAAAAAAGAGCTAAAACTGTAAAAAACAGGAAAAACAAAATCAGGTTATCTGCAAATATATTTGATGATTTTATGTTAGGCATATTCACAGCCAGGCTCAGGCTGGGCCATCCTCTATCTGACCTGGCCTGTAAATACATAAAAGCCCAAGTCTAAAGCCCATCAGGCCTTTCAAGGTGGAACCCCAAGTCTATTTGACGAAAGTTCGGCCGATACGTATAGTATCCGCCGTACAAAAAAAATTCGGCCGCTATGACCGAATTTTTGACCTAATTATCGGTCATCATATCGGCCGAATTTTTAAAATTCGGTTTTTTTTTTTTAAAAGCCCCTTTTTTTTTAAAATATCGGACAAGAATGGAAAGAGAAAAAAAAAAAGATAGAGAAAAGATTGAAGAAAAAAATCGCACAACTTTCATAGCTTTCTTTTCTCTTCTTTCTCTTCTTCGTTGATAGGAAAAATACAGAGAGGCGGCGGCTGCTAGGGTTTAATAGAGAGAGAGTGAAAGAGAAAAGGGTATTAAAACATGAGCATTAGGGTTTTCATGTGAAAACCCATAAAAGGGTATTTGGACCGGAAACCGTGGCTGCGTTTGGATGGGGGGTAATTTTTATAGGGGCTACCCTTGAGTAGGGGTGACCCTTGAAGTGGGATTACCCTTATTTTGTTTGGTAATTGCAGTGGTAAAGTAAAACCTTACCCTTAAGGGTAAAACATTTTATTTGGTAACTAAAAACAAGGGTAACCTGATATATTAATATTTTTTTATTTTTTTTATAAAATATAATTATTAAATAATATTTATGAAAATTTCTAATAATATAATTATAATAATATTATCTAATTTTTATAATTATTTTTCATAATTATAATTTAAAATGAACATTGCATTCTAATATTAAAAATATAAATAAAGATTTTTATATTACTATTTTAAATCCCAATAAATAAATAAAAAATATCAACATATCTCTTCATAAAAATTATAATTATTATTTTTTATATTATATGAATTTAATAAAAATATTAATTCTCATAAAATTGTTAATATGTCAGTTTACCTCTATTCAAGGGTAACCCCTATAAAAATTTACCCCTCACCTAAATGCATCACTTTGAAAATGTTGCAAAAATTTTATTTTTATATTATATAGATTTAATAAAATTATTAATTCTCATAAAATTGTTAATATGTTAGTTTATCCCTACGTACAATTACCCCTGCTCAAGGGAAACCCCTGTAAAAATTTACCCCTCACCCAAATGCATCACATTGAAAATGTTGCAGAAAATTTATTTTTACATTATATAGATTTAATAAAATTATTAATTCTCATAAAATTATTAATATGTCAGTTTACCCCTACGTACAATTAGTTCCGCTCAAGGGTAACCCCTGTAAAAATTTACCCCTCACCCAAATGCATCACATTGAAAATGTTATAGAAATTTTATTTTTATATTTTATAGATTTAATAAAATTATTAATTCTCATAAAATTATTAATATGTCAGTTTACCCCTATGTACAATTACCCCTGCTCAGAGTAACCCCTGTAAAAATTTACCCCTCACCCAAATGTATCACATTGAAAATGTTATAGAAATTTTATTTTTATATTATATAGATTTAATAAAATTATTAATTCTCATAAGATTGTTAATATGTCAGTTTACCCCTACGTACAATTACCCCTGCTTAAGGGTAATCCCTGTAAAAATTTACCCCTCACCCAAATGCATCACGTTGAAAATGTTGTACAAATTTTATTTTTATATTATATAGATTTAATAAAATTATTAATTCTCATAAAATTGTTAATATGTCAGTTTACCCCTACGTACAATTACCCCTACTCAGGGTAACCCCTGTAAAAATTTACCCCTCATCCAAATGCATCACGTTGAAAATGTTGCAGAAATTTTATTTTTATATTATATAGATTTAATAAAATTATTAATTCTCATAAAATTGTTAATATGTCAGTTTACCCCTACTCAAGGGTAACCCCTGTAAAAATTTACCCCTCACCCAAATGCATCATGTTGAAAATGTTGACACATTTTTAAACTAATCTTCTAATAGAATAAATTGTTAATTACCCTGAAAGATATTATCATAAATCTCAAAATTTTCAGAGTTTTGAGACCCTATCGATATTTTGACAGAATCACCCCTTAAAAATAGAATATTTTGACAAATACGTTTCAGAAAATTATATAATATATAATTGAAAAATAGATGAAGGCACGGGATAAATAGGGAAAAAGTTTCCTTAAAAAATAAAAAATAAATAAATAACCACTATTATTATTTTAAATTTCAATAAATAAAAAAAAAATTCTTCATATCTCTTCATAAAAAAATATAATTTGTTTTTTGGTGATATGAAATTTATCAAATGGAAATAATGAAGTGCTTTTAAAAAAAATAAAGTCAAGTACTCACCAAAATAAATAAATAAATAAAATATAAAAAAAAAAATTCATAAACAAAATGGGGGGTAAGGAGGGGTATTCATTCTTAAATACTCCTTGCCCCATGGGGGTATTGAAAAGGGAGACAAGAGGGGTAAAAATTTGAATTTTTACCCCTCCTCCCTTATTACCAAACGGGAGTAACTAGGGGTAACGGGGGGTTACCCCCATCCAAACGCAGCCCGTGTACTCTAACATTTTATCAAAAAATAATTTTTAATGTGAAAGTAATACTTTTTTTATTTTAAATATAATATTTATTTATGCTAAAAGTAAAAAGTATAATATTTTCTTTTATTTATCTTATTGTCATAATTTAATATTATATTTACCATCTAGGCTCTCCATTTACAAATAAGGGTATCACTATGGTGTGCCGAAAATACTTTTAATAGTATCAAAAGACCTTAAAGTTTTAAAGTATATTTATCAGGTTATTGTAATTATTTCAGATATTTAATTTGAGAAATTTTGAAAATATACGGTGCTTAAAAAATAATGTGGATAGTGTATTAAATAATAAAATCTCCTTTAAAACTTTAAAGTTATTTTTTAAGCACTGTGTATTTCCAAAATTTCTCAAATTGAATATCCGGACTAATTACGATAACCTGATAAAAATACTTTAAGACTTCAAGGTCTTTTGACACTCCTAAATATTTAAAACACAGTATTTTACAAATAAGGGTATCCCTAGGGTGTGCTGAAAACACATTTAGGAGTGTCAAAAGACCTTGAACTGTTAAAGTATTTTTATCAGGTTATCGTAATTAGTCTAGATATTTAATTTGAGAAATTTTGAAAATACACGATGCTTAAAAAATAATGTGCATAGTGTATTAAATAATAAAATCTTCTTTACAACTTTAAAGTTATTTTTTAAGCACTGTGTATTTCCAAAATTTCTCAAATTTAATATCCGGACTAATTACGATAACCTGATAAAAATACTTTAAAACTTAAAAGTCTTTTGACACTCCTAAATATTTAAAACACAGTGTTTTACAAATAAGGGTATCCCTAAGGTGTTTGAAAACACAGTATTTTATTATTTATTTATTTTATTTCTATAATTCATAACTTAAAATAACACTCATTGACTAAAAAAATAAATTATGAAATTATTTCTACAAATTTTCCTCATTTATATCATTTACCTTGTAATTTTCACCATTTTATTACTAATTATATAATTTCCCATTATTGTAACTTCAAAAATATATTAGAAAAAGTAAATGTCCAATATTTTATGAAAAAATTACATATTCAATAAGCCCATAATTATCTGCATTTACTGTAATTTTTTTGAATTTTTTTTTAAAAAAAAAAACGGACAGGAGAGAGAAAGTTCGGCCAATATATCGGCCGATATGAAAAACCGGCCGAGATCTCGGCCCGGCCGATTTTTCTACCCCTGGATGAACTACAAGTAGAGCAAATTAGGACAAAACTCAATTTCCAACCATTTAATTTTAGTAGTCAGAATCACAACGTTAAAAAATATAAAGA
Organism: Chimonanthus praecox; assembly: GCA_022113865.1. Lineage (NCBI taxonomy): Eukaryota > Viridiplantae > Streptophyta > Magnoliopsida > Laurales > Calycanthaceae > Chimonanthus > Chimonanthus praecox. The sequence continues at coordinate 59,326,285 of CM039090.1, forward strand.
CACGTGGTGATTTCAACTACTAAGATCAAGAAAGTAAAAATCGAATTGTGGCTGAAATTTGGTCCAGCTGTTCTTCATCGAGTCTAATTTCAATCTAAATAACACACGACTAAACAAAATGAAAAGTCTGATGGGTTTCACAAGCTTTTTCAATTAGCCCAAGCGCAGCCATGAGCTATATGGGCTCAAAAATAAGAACCACCTAGCCTGTCAAACTATTTTATATGTTCAAGCCTGTTCATTTGTGAGGGATTCAAGCCAGGCTCAGTCCCACGGCCAGGCCAATTTGTGGCAGCATATGCAAAGAAAGTAGAAGTAATAGAAATGGAAAGGAAATTGTAATACAAGAAACACCTTGTGGAACAAAGGGAAGTTGCCCATTTGTATCGGACGTACTCCCACGTGGTAACCAGGAACCCTGGCACCCTTAATTGAGCACCCTCGCAAGCACCACTATTTGGAGCCTAGTTGACCATGTGTGATAAATTAGTTGAAAAAATGTCTTTGCTTTGAATATGGTGATTTTGATCACCAGGATTGAATAAGTGAAGCCATATTTTTTAAAGATCAAGTATAGATCAACAAAAAGTAGAGGGGCATGGATGTGGGTGGGTACGGGTTGGGGGTTGGGATGGGGTGGGGGTCGGGGGGTGGTTTGAATTTATATTCTGCAGGAGGTCTATGGAACGAATTTGCCAAATCCAAATATGAAAGCCTATCTCAGATTGACGGGATAGATGGCTGGGTTGTGATGTTGATGTTAAATCTGCAGGCATTTATCTCAGGCATAGACTTACTACTAATTGTAAGAACTGATTCTCCGGCCACATAAAATAGGAAAAACATGCACCAAAAAACTTATCACCAACATTGGTATAAACATGTCTAGTTCAATATACCAAGTGCAAAAGAATGAATGCATCCTCATTAAAGAATAAGTAATGTATGATTTCTGATACAAGAGTAAGTCGTGTGTAATCTCTGAAGCAATTAATCTAGTCTTGAGATGGTAAAAGTCATGGTTTTTCAGGAACAACGCTAAAAGAAACGAAAACCTGAAAAATGCAATATTGTTTTGTAACTTCTTTTGAACACACTACCATTTGGCTTGTAATGAATAGAGTGGCACAAATTCATTCCAGCATTGCTCAGTCCCAAGCTGTTGTTGCTACCATGACAAGTATGACAGCACTTTATGGCACAGAATTCACTAGAGATGATCAATTCCCCAGCTTTAACTGTTACGAAAGCATGAATTATATGGAGTCTTTTGTGAGGGTGTACACAAGTAACCTCAGAAACTGCAGCACTAAACCTCGGAGGAACTGGAAAAGAACACCATATATGACCAATGCAGCAAACATCTCATGCCTTGTAGAACAAGAGGCCAATGGTAGGCTAGTCCCTTAAATTTCGTAGTATATGTAGCCAGTTGGCTCAGGCAGGATAGATTTACAAAATAGAAGATGTTCCATTGACAGAAGCAACCAGTCACCCTTCTTGCAATTTTGGCTGTTTTGCTGTATGGTACAATTCCAATCTTTTGAACAAAATTTCAGTTGTCAGGTAAAACAAGATGTTCAGTTGCCATTGTTTGCAAACCCCTTGGGGAGCATTTGGCCAAGCGAAGCAGAAAAGGAGGTACCTCGTAAAACAAGGTAACAAATAAATGCTATGTAAACCACTGTTGCAGCACACACGACTGAACCAAATAAAACACCTCTTACTTCAGAGGTGAAGAACTCCAATAAAAGGTAGCCATTGATGACCATCACCAGTACTGCTACAATCCATACTACCATCTGCAACAACAAACATGCAAAAATGATGTTTTTTTCTATCATGCAAAAAAGTGTTCAGATTATTTAGAGTGATCAAAGTTTATTATCATATTTTTTTCTATAATGGTTATATTTATATGGGCAAAAATTGTCTGAATATGATGAAATTAGATTCATTGAGTGGGTTATTGAATTAAGCTTCATATGAGACCAAGTTTGTATGGTTTTAACACGAACTGTAGAAGTTATGGTTTGTTTCCTGCTAAGAATTATGGGATTACAAGTTACAGGTATTAAAGTAAAATTTTATGTTTCATGAATTACTCATTGCTGAGATTAAAACAACCACCATGTTTATTAGTAGGTTGATGTATAAATGGGAAGATTGGGATGCCAGATAGATGGTGTTGTTTTGGGAAGAAATTCATGTGGAACCCCTGAAATGGGTTTTTGAACATCATACAAACACCACGCAAGCTGATGAAAGGGTTCTGTTGCCTAAGCACACTAAAGAGCAAATGGAACCATGAGACTTAAGCACGCCTTTGACTACTATCATTTCAACCTCTTTTTACATTATTTTTCTAATATGGAGCACCTTCTTTTTACATCAGGTCATACCAAAGCAAAAAACAGGGTGGTACATCAGCAAGGATAGTCTTGAACCTTTTTTTAATATTGACCGGTGGGGATTGGGTTGTTCTTAGGGATCACTTGGGCTCCACTAGTATCGTTTCACAGAATTTGTAGGGACCAAGGAATCTAATGAGGCAAAACTTCTTAGTATTCGGAGACCCATGTCCTTAGGATCCGGTTTAGGGGGAATGAAGTTAGTAATTGAAAGTTATTCATCCAATGCTATCAAATAGGTCAGTGGGGTGAAACGTCCTCCATGGAGGTTAATCACCTTGGTGAGGGAAATTAAGGATCTGGCGGCAGGCATGGAGGTCTTCTTTTCGCTCATTAGTCGATCAGCTAATGGAGTGGTGGATTTCTTCGTAAAAAATGGCGTCGGAGGGCCGATCCATGGCACTTTTCAGTTACCTGAAGAATAGATGTATTGTTGTGGTCAACCTTATTGCTTTTGATGTTTAATGTTGGTTTTCTTTTTGGGCCTAACTCTCTTAGGCCTTTTGGTTTCTTATTTTCTGTGTATTTTTCTCTTGTAATCCTTTTTTCTTAATGATAGTTTTTGTTGTTACTGCTCAAAAAAAAAAAAAAAAGTTCAAGATTCTTCTCTTGGTTTTTTTGTCAATTCCGGCTCAAAAGATGGGAGGTTTTGAAGACTGTTATTTGTGTAACCTTGGGAATTCTGCCCGTGGCAAGTTCTATTGGATTCTTGTGCTCACTCTTCCCGGGCACTCCCTTTCCCTCGTTCTATCTCTTTACCTTGGCTAAGTATCTTTTGGAAGAGAGGGGTGGGGGGGACCTTTCTTCTCTTATTTGTACCCATATGTGCTTTTGTCTTTCCCTTCTATTTCTAGATCATGGTCCATCCATGACACTCTCGAGGGTGGGCTCTCTAAGCCCAATAAGTGGTCCCTCATTAGATGGTGTTAGCTTCTCTAAGATCAGTAAGGATAGGGCACGTTGGTTGGAGAGGGAGTTCTCGGAGGAAGAAATTCTAGAGAAACTTAAGCATGTTGAAGGAGATAAGCCCTGAATCCAGATGGATTTAATTTTAGGTTCGTTAGGAGTTGTTGAGAGGTGGTGAGAACGTATTTTCTTGATTTTTTTGGAGAATTCTTTGAGAGGGATATAATTGATAGAGGGCTCAAAAATGCATTCGGTTCCTAGAAAAAGAAAACCCAACTGTGTTGTTTCATTTTAGGCCAATCACCCTTGTAGGCTATATATATACAAGTTGCTAGCAAAGACTTAGCTAATAATTGAAGAAAGTGCTTGGAGACATTATTGGAGAATCCCAAGGGACTTTTATCGAAGATACGCAAATCTTGGATGGGGTGTTGATAGCTAATGAGTTAATTCACATACGGAAAAACGACCGGGAGTGTTGTTGAGAATTGACATGGAAAAAGCTTATGATTATGTCGATTGGGGTTTTGTAGAGTATCTCTTTAATAGGATGGGTTTTGGGGGAAAATAGAGGACCTAGATGAAGGCACAGACCGAAGGTTCATTGTATTTATATTGGTCAATGGCACTCAAGTTGAACCTATAGCAGCATCCAGGGGTTTGAGACCTGGGTACCCTCTCTCCATTTATTTTTACCATTGTAGAAGAAGGTCTGAAACAACTTATTTTGAGGGTGACTGATGCCACGGACAAATTGTCCCACATTGGAAGTTCCTTGGGGATGACCTGGGCTTAAAATGTGGGGGGTAGCACCTTCCTCAATGGCTAGTCATTTTAGGATGGGGAACGGCTCCAGTGACTGTTATCATAGCAAACCCAGGCTACTTCCGTGTGGGGCCCAAAGCTCCCCCTGACACGTGGACCTTACACAAAAGAGATGTGGGTCCCCCTTGCATGGGCCGAGGAGCCTGTCACGGATAAATTGTCCCACATCAGAAGCTCCTTGGGGATGACTTGGGCTTAAAATGTGGAGGTGGCACCTCCCCCGTGACATTGAGCAAGGTTAATTCAAGGATTTGAGATCCCCAACTAGACCGGTAATTTCCCACCTTTAGTTTGCAAATGATACCCTTATAATGCCAAAGAAAAAGAATTACATGGATTCAAACAAATAACTGAATGGCTCAACACTGTCACCCAATTTGGTTTGGAAAGAACAGGCGCCCCCGAGGATTAAGACCTTTATGTGGTGTGAGGTGAAGAGGAAAGTTCATACGAGTGAATCTTAAGAGTAGAGGTCTGTTGAGAATCGACGAAGATCTTAGTTCTCCTCCTAACTTGTAATCCCACAGTAACTAGCAAAAAACAAGCAATTACTTTTTTCAACACACGTCAAAAATCACACAAACTTGCGTTCTTCTAATCCAAAACCTACCCAACAAATCCAATTATGTGCTATTCAAACACCATTTGACATGTGAAAGATGACGATCAAACAACATGAAAAAAAATCATTTATGAGTTATTATGGAAACCTTATATCACACCAAACTATAGAAGTTGATATCTGTCAAAAATAAAATCAATGGATTTCATTTTCTATGGACATAGAAACCATCAAGGAAATCATTTGGGAAATGATAGGTGAACCCCTCATTTTTATCCAAGGTGCACTCTCTATGAGTAAAATGTCAGTTTTGCCCTCAACTTTTTTTCCTTTTTCCAATAAAGCACCCTCCATTTTTACCAAAAACTGACATTTCACTCATAAGGAGTGCACCTTGGGTAAAAATGGAGGGTGCACAAATCATTTCCCAATCATTTTTATGGAAAATAGTTGCGCACAAACATGCCCTTAGGTTCCCTCGGATACACTCCTTTCTAATTCTAATCACTGAATATCTACTCCAAAAAAATCACCCTAATATTTACATCTCCATCACCAATACTTTATATAACAGTCATCCTATAGAAATGCCCCTTTAATTGACATGCCACTTCTCTAGTCCCCTATCACACAATACTTCACCAACTTGCCCGCACTTATCTCCACCATCTACAAGCTATATATGCATCTGTGCATTCACATCTTAATATATGTAATAGAATGGAACATTCATTGTACCAATGACTTTAACATTAAGGAAACTAGGTGCAAAGCTTATTTCTTAAGTAGTGATGCTTTTTGTGCATATTCTACAGGCATATTACCCTATCTGGTCATTCATAACTGAACATGTCCAATGATTCAACATGATTTACTTGTATTTTCCCCATTAATCTCATCCATCCTCTTCTGTACTGATATGTTTTTGACAATACATGTTGTAGCTTTGGTTAATGCTCAGGTCCACCCTAGATTTGTCAATCTTCTTGACTGCCTAAAATAAATGATGGATTTTTTTATAACCTTTTGTATTTTTTACGTTCTATAATTTTCTTATGTTTTATATGTGAATAACCAGTGTGTCAAAATACTAACTTAGAAAACTGCTTAAACAGACACCAGAATGAAATTAGGTGTGACTCTGACAGCACTGATGCATTTGAGCCACATGAATGAAAATAACATCATCATGTGTCAGCATTAGATAATGGAAATGAAGGGGGGGAAACCCTAAGATAATAATGTGAAAGCATAAGCCAGTAAATAAGCACTTACTTTGAGAGTATGCCCAATCTTAAAGACACCCATGACCTGCTCCTTAGAAACCAAACAAAGAAGTGGAATTAGAGCAAAAGGGATCTGAACCGATTGAAGCACATTGAGCCACTCATTCAACACATCCAACATGGACTCAGAGGTGTCGAAAACAAGAGCAACGATCATAGTTGGAACAATGGCACAACTTCTGGTGATTAAAGCCCTAAGCCATTTCTTCAAGCGGAGATTGAGAAAGCCACCCATAATGAACTGCCCTGCATATGTGCCAGTGATTGTGCTACTCTGCCCAGCTGCTAATAACCCAATCCCCCAGATGTAAAGAATTGGAAAAATACCTCCACCATACTTCTCTTGAAGATATTCCCCGGCATTTACAAGGCCAATATTATCAGCTTCTTTTGTACCATAAAAACCCTTGGCGAAAATAGTTGTCACAAATAAATTGATCATGAAGGAGATAAATAGTGCAACAGCAGACTCAATGGAATAATAATTGAGAGCCTCTTGAATGCGACCTTTCTTGTCAATGTCAATCTTTCTGGATTGCACTAGAGCAGAATGCAGGAATACATTATGAGGCATAATAACACAACCCACAACACCCACAGCTTGACGTATGGTTCTTGAGCTAATTTTTGGAACCAAAACACCTGATCAAAGTTAATCCAATTCAGCTGTACACTCCAAGAAAATGCAAAAGCAATGACATATTTAAATTTGAAAGCATGTGTGTACCAATTAGAAGTTCCTTGCCACTGGGTCTAGTCTCTCCAAACATCCAAGCAAATGAAAGAGCCATCGTCACAATGAGAAATGCAAAAACAGCTTCCAATTTCCTCACCCCATAGTTCTCAAGGAATAAAAAGACGAAACTGCTCACAAGAAAACAGAGGACACCTAAGTCAATACGACGACTGGATTGGAGTAATGGAAAATCAAACATAATTGCTGGTGGGACTTCTGCACAGGCGTTCAACCCATAGAAATCTGAAAGTTTTCTGGTGAAACCTAATGTAGAAGGTCTCTAGACTGGAAAAACTACAAGTCCATAATAAATCCAAAATCTCACAAAATGGGAGCAACCCTAATTCCACAGCCTCATTGTTAAGTACGAAATATTGGCCCTTTCAATTTAAACCTCCACAGAATCACAGACTGTAAGTGAGTTGCACCAAATTGTGTAAATGAATGGGCCATATCATGCAGCTTCAGCACTACAGTGGGATTCACCGTATGATGACTGCCAATTCACAAGGGCGGGTCCAATTCAGGCAAACTTTAGCATCTATAAGCAACTTTTAGACCCAACGGTTTGTCCAAAGTCCAAACACAGAAATTTACTCATCAAGACTATTATTGAACAAAATGTTGAAAGAACTGAAAACGGATGCTGAACTCAAAACATTGTCTTTAGGGGAACAAAAAGAGTTGAACTCAAAGCAATTTGACTGCCTATACACTACAGTCAAAGTCAGTACTAACTACTAAGTACATGAACTATTCCCAAAAAAAACTGTATTTAAAAACCTTAATCTTCACCTTTGTTTGACACAAAGGCAAGTAGATAAATCTCCCTTCTACTCTCTGTCTAACAAAAACACTTTACCATGGAAGAAGGTTAAAATATATATATATATATATACAAACACATTTTCCGTTTGGTTATCAGGATTTATTTGCTTCAAAATAAATGTTTTGTTGATGGCAACTATCCTGAAATTTCAAATTAATCATCAGGCTCAAGATATAAATCACTAAACAATAAATTTTAATTTCATGGATTCCACAAACAAAGAAGGACCTGGTATGCAGAATCCAGGAAGATCCAAAATCCCAAACTGTTTGTATACCCGTGCATGCAGGGTTTGTGGCACAATCCAATTAATTGGTACAAAATCAAGAATGAAAAGGGTATTTTTTCCATTTCACAAAGCAAAAAAAAAAAGGTATAATTTTTCTCGCAACAAAACAGCTTTTTTAATGGAGTAATTTGGCACCTCTTTGTTGAAGTGGGTACTCGATATTTTCCATTATTTTTTTTTTTGAAAAGTCTCGATATTTTCCATTTTAAATACACCTGAGAGCAATATGGAACCAACTTCCTAAAAGCCCACATTCTTGAACTGAATTCCTGGTATACACGGATCACCAAGCACATTGAAACTACAATATGGATCCAAAAAGGAGACATGAGAGAGAGAGTACCAATCCAAGGCGGTGATGGTAACGCCAGCCCAGAGAGGCAGAACACCATTGCTTAGAATCTTGATAGCGATGGCACTCCCAATAACCTCCTGAATATCAGCACCAATCAGCGCCAACTCCGCCATTAACCAGAGTGCAATCCTAGCCCAAGTCGGGTACTCATCCCGGCAGAGCTCAGCAAGATGCCGCCCAGTGGCGACACCCAGCCGTGCCGACAATAGCTGGATGAGGAGCCCCATCACGGTGGCCCACAAGAGGAGCCAAAGGAGAGAGTAGCCTGCGATAGCGCCGGCCTGGAGATCACCTTCCAGATTGCCGGGATCGAGAAAGGCAATGCTCATGAGGAAACCAGGGCCGGTGAACAGCCACAGCTTCCTCCATGAGAATGGCGGGACATAGGAGGGATCTCCGCTGTCCATAGTTGGATCGTCTCCGTATCCATCGATTGAGATCAAGATCTTCTCGGTTGGATCATAGGCAGTTTCATCATCTTCTTCTTCTTCTTCTTCTTCTTCTTCTCTTTCTTGGGTTTGTTGTTGGGGGTTGGGAGAGGCAGATGGAAGCAATCTGTCTTCCTCTGCTTCTTCGTCCAATTGTGGACCCATGTAAGGAGAGGAAGAAAGGAAAACTGGAAATTGAGATGAATGGAGAAGAAGAAGAAGGGCAGAGAATGATGGGATCGGATTGCAAATCTTATGTGCAGAGAGGATTGAATTTATACCGTCTGCTTTCCGGTGGGACTCTAACTTTGATAGGCTCTGACTCGTCGCCATCCAGTTTAGTGTGTGTACTTCTTAAAAGAGAGAGGTTTCATGGTTCCAGACTCTACGAATGATATAATAAGAAAAAAATCAATTTAATTATCATAATTTTATTAAATGAATTATGAAAATAATAGTTTTATACTAGTTATAAATTTAAAGCACTATAATAAGATGAAGCTTAAATTTGACAGAATCAATATTTTCATCATTTTCTACATATTTCATTGTAAAATTTATGACACTTTTTTCTTTTTTAGGCTGGGGTTTTTATATTGAATATGCCGCGGTTTTCACACGTAAATTCAAAAAAAAAAAAAATTATGACATACTTTAATGTATACAAAAATAGTCTCTTTAAATAGAAAGACTTGAATTTTTTCTAAATTATGTAATAAACACTATACCTTTTTTAGAATTTATCAAATAAGATTATAGAATGTCTCTCTCAAAGTAAATTCCTCGACTATTTTTTTAGTTATAATATAATGTATTTGAATGACATCATAATTTTAACGAAGCAAGAAATATACTTTCAACATTAAATTCTTGGTCACAAACTTGATAGACCATATCTACTGAGTTAGGCTCAAAATTGATGATTTTGTAATGAATAAGTTGAATCTTACTTAATATCAAATAATAATAATAATAAATTAACCTAAATCACATTACCATTTAGGTTGTGTTTGAATATATAGCCACCAAAAATAATTTGGATCTCCATTAAACCTCCTTTTATTTGATATCATTGGTGTCCTACAAATGCATTTTATGTATTCTAATGTTTAATTGTTATGAAAATTACATTACCATTTGGTAATATTCCCATTATGTGGGTCCCAAATGATAGTAAAATTTTAGAGGAAGAGAGTATTAAGATTATAATTATTTTGGGTCACAAGTAAACAAAATGACTATGGTAATAGTAAAAGCATGACACGTCATCCAATCATCCTAATTATGTAAATTTAGGCCATAAAAATGTCATTATCATTAGTCATTTAATTTTTATAGCTTACTTCACAGAAGTAGGGTGGTTCGATGTGACAATTCTCTAGTAGTTTTCTTAGATGCCCAATATTTATTGGTATCCATTCTTGAACAAATTCTCAAACTTCTTATATCCTTTTGTGTGAAAAGATTATATTCTCTTGTTAGTGTGTTTCATTTTTCTAGATGTCTAGACCTCATCGTATTTAATTACATTAAACTCTACAAAGTTATAATCTCTCTAAAATAATATTGACAGGTTCGGACCTCGGGCCTATACAAAATATAATAAATCTCTCTAACTCAGTACTCAATGCATTCAGAATAAAAGATGTACTGCCCCAACCATTTTGTAAAATAATATTTTATACATTCATAATACAAATTTACTATAAAAGTGACTAAGAACTTCAAAAATTGCATCAACTAAACTTCGGAAAAGTAATCTGACATAGACTTTTGCATAAGCTTACTCATTCTTTGAGATGGTGCTCGCACTCTATTATCAATGAATGAGAAATGTATAAGAATGAATGAGAAGTCGAAATGATATTTCAGATGAGAGTTTTAAAAAGGAATACTGCTAAACCTTTTAATTTAATAACCTCTATAATGTAATATATGTACTATAATCTCAATCATATTACATTATAGAGATTTTACTGCATATGGAGTTCAACCCTTGCATCTTAGATGGAAGAAAAAAACTATTTTAGCTTTGAAAAAATTAATAATCTATTTGGTTCCTCTCCACACTAAGAAGTTCTTTTAAACTTTCATAGGTCTATTTAGATTAAGAGATAGATTGGTAGTGATTAGGAATAAATATAATTTAAAAACTAAAAAGTTCTGATAATATAATTTCTTTCAATTTAATCTTGTAATAATTATAAGTTTAAATAAAGTGTCTAAAGTAAGATTTGTAAGTTTGATTTTCACTTAGAAGTTTTAGGATTATTAATCTAAATCGTTCTCATTTGTTAGTCTTAACTTCTTAAGTGGGCATTAGAAAGGTGGCAACAATACAAATGGAACTCTTGAACTTTCTTTGGATAAAGAATGCAGGCCTACCAATATCTTTTTAATATTGAAGAGGTGACCCAGTGAAACATAAGATTTAAAATTAATTTAACTAGTCTTTTATAATAAATATATCTAAACTTCGATTTAGGTTTGATTTTTAAAATTCTCTTAAACACTCAATGACTCAAAATTATCAAAAAATAAATATTTTTGTTGTACTAAAAATAAGTGCGTAAAAAAATTAATGGTTTAAACTTAAAAAAGAGAGATTGGTGAGACTTTTCAAGAGCGACTCTTTAAAAAGACTTTGAGTCAAGTAGAGTACGTGTTCACCATATTGGGTATATTAAATAGGTGATTATATAGATATAAAGTATGTACAATTTTATCATCAACTAATCATCAAATTCTAATCTTAACCTTTTAAATCTTGATGAATATAAGCCATTAATTTTATAAAATTAAAATCAAGTGATAAGATAATCAAATTGAGATAGAAACTTCATTAACATCCTACTCATGTTATGTAGCAACTGATATTCAAAAAATCAAAAGCCAGACCTGACTCAAAATTGGATTAAGTCTAGAAACTCGACTAAGATTTTGAAAATTTTTAAAAAACTTGAAAAAGTTTAATAACTCACTCGACTTGAAATCCTATCAGTCGGAGAGTTTTAAATACTTTTAAGAGAGTAAAAAATAATTTATTATAAATCAATTCAGAATGAATCAGTATAAACTTTCAATGAGCAAAAAGTATCAACTATTACTTTTTACATTATTCAAAAATTCAAATAAATAACTTTAATTAAAAATTCATATTTATTTTCATTAAACAATTCACAACGAATCTCACAAATCATCTCAAATATAAAACTTCACCAGTCTACTTCGAACCATGATCGCAAGATATGCCCTCGATGAAGACAAGGCTTGGTATTGATTAGTCCAAGGATAATACTGAAATTCTACGAAGGCATCGAGTAGAGAGGTCTGAGACCACAAATTGTGCGCATTAAAAGTAGATAAAAAAAGAAAGATTGTAAGTTGGTGGGCCCCATGATCAGGTCTAAAAGAATGGTTGTGTTCACTTCTGACTGTAAAATGCCAAATATGGCCCAGGACAGGGGCCCCACGTGTGAGTGGTGGATCAGAATGGATAGAACTGATGCCTCAAATATCTGGTCTCTTACGATTGGTTTGGAATGTCAATCCAATCTTAAATAGTTAAATATATTCCTTCAACGTGTGATATACTCATGGAGACGTAAGACATTTAAGGCTTCGTTTAAATAAGGGATAAATTTTACCGGAGTTATATGGGATTACTCTCGATCAGGAATTAGTATGGACATTATGATCTGGGGTTACTCCAACAGACAAAATGACCCCTTGGTCGACATTTGATCCAAGGGCTAAGATGAAGCAGAATATGGATACTCAACTTTGATGAATTGAAACTAGCTTTACCCAGGACCACAAGTAGGACATCTTTGGTTTGGATACACTTTTGACTGACGTCAACTTGATTCATTTATACTTCGTGAGAGCTTAGAAAGGTTATTAATAATATCTTTGCCTTCATCAATTTCTTTCGATACATAGTTTTGTGGCCATTACCGTCTCCACATTGACCAACACAACTTTTTTGTCAAAATTAAAAAAAATAAAACAATTCCAGCCTTTTTTCTGTTGCGTTACACATTGAGTGTGATTTTTAAAAAAATTAAATATAAATTACTCAATTTTAGAGTAAACTCGAAGTTACTTTTAACAATTTTCACTATTTTGAGTTATTTTCAACAATTTCTCTAAGCTTCGACTCTAAAATAATATCCATTTTGAGATAAAAATAATAGCATTCAATACTCATAAAATTCAATGGAAATGTGTCGTCATTCACATTGTTTGAAGACTATTTGTGAGATTCTTCAAGAACTTTTTTTTGAAAATTTGATAAAACCCAAGCTTTCTAAAATACTTTCCATTTTCAACCTTGTTTTTGAAAAAAAAAATGCTATAAAAACATTTTATAATTAAATGAAGAACCTTCAATGTGATCAATAGATTTTTGAGGTGTATAATTTTTCTAATATTATGACATTTTTATGAAACTCAAAAAAAATTACAATAAAAAATCTGTGAATTATAATAGAAAAAACATGTCTCTAAAAGATACTTGAAAACATGAAATTCATATTAGGTATTCCCACATATTGATTTCCTACTCTATAAAAATTTTAAACATTTTTTAAAGTTTTAGAACATTTTTTAAAGTTTTAAAACGTATTGAAATTTCAACTTTCAAGAGTATAATTTTTTTTTAAAAGAGAGAGAGAGAGAGAGAGAGAGAGGAGCATATCACCACATTATCAACGATATGTATCGCCTGGCCAATATTAAAACCCCGGTTTGCAAGCACATCCTAATGGTCGCATATAGCAGCAATCAACTGATTTTCTTAAAGTAATTGGTCATGAATATCACTTATCATGGGCTGGCCCCTAGCCCCTACACAAGTACACAGTAATTAGTAACGAATTACAGAGCAATTGGTCATCAATCATGATAAATTCACAGTAACAGATCACAAAAATGTATATGTTCAGAATTGGTTCTCAAAACGAGCATGTAATTGTTGAATGAGTAATGAATGATATAATGAGGCGGCTCAAGTGAGCTTTCTCGCTCCTTTCCAGTTACAAGAAATGACAATTGGCAAGCAACTGGGAGGAATCTGGGCTGCAATACGAAAGCATGGTGGACGTGCTCAATGAAACTAAACAGGAATCTAATCAAGCAACGGCACTTGATGCAAGAATGCAGCAGGAAATGAAATGACAGGTAAATGTTTGAATGATACAGCAGCAAAAAGATAACATGATAGTGATGAACTATCCACCATTAAGTTTGAACTATCCACCATCTTTTCCAGTGTCAATGTACCCTACCCCTTCCGCACGCCAACCAAACTCAATTATCAACTGGGAAAGTGGTGATCACAACAAAATTGATTGGTTGTCAGCAACTTGTTTAACAGCGGCCACTATAGCAACCACTTGACCAGTGGATCCTCTAATCTACATGAGTGCATAAACTCTGTGAAGTGTCCTGACCACTTCTCTACGAAAGTTGAACCCTGGGTGAATCTGTTTGCTTACTCTTCTATGGCTTCTCATTACTTGGGAAGGTCTCATTCTGTGCTTGGTTCTGTAACTTGGCCTGTCTTCTCTTTCTCGATTCATATTTTGCTGAATTCCATTTGAGAGGGGTATTACCAGCCTCCCGTCTCCTTCCTTTACTATTCGGAGTGACATGTTGAGTGGATGGATTGATGGGTTGGGTATGCATATCTTCACCTTCATTGCTAGCCAAACCAACAGTGAACAATTTTGCTTCTGAAACAGGCTCTGTTCCACTAGTTGTGGTGAGAACATTGTCTTTGTTCAGACTGTTATTTTCTGTTTCACTTGCTTCCTTGGTTGCTGAAAGGTGTAAACTTCTGTGGGTGTTCTCAAACCATTTGCTAACCTGCAAAATAAAGAACAGATTTTTTTTGAAAGATAATAAAGAACATATTATTTTAAAAAGAAGAAGAAGAAAAAGAAAAACAAAGTTCTTGAAGAAAAGATGTTAGTTCATTCCCCCTTGGGAAACATTAACAAAAATAACACACATGAACAAGATCCTATCATGTTGTCAGTATACCCGGATGGACCATACCAAAAAATTATCACTATCAAATGGGGCCTAAACTTTGGCCTGAGGAAGTTTAAAAAGAGGAATGGAAAAACAAATGATCTTCAGTTGCATATTTTTAACCAACTTATCGAAGCCTCAAAGGTCCTCTAACCACATGGACAGAATCACGTGAACAATTAGAATTTTGGTCTATGACCCATCAAAGGTGGATTATAAAAAGCAAAGTCCGGAGAAATAGAGTGGGGAACCTGGTGGGCTGTGATTCCTAGCTCTTTAGACAGATTTTCTTTTGACTCTTGCGTGGGGCATGAGCTTATCTTCCAGGATTCACAAAGCCTCTGCAATTTGACAGTGTCAGTGTAAAAGAGAACAATGGCAACAGATAGCAATCATAATTGCCAAAAATTCTCAGCATTATCAAAAGGCCATTCCGAACTTCCTATTGGTTTGCATTATCAAGAGTTCCATTCCTCATCAAATATGTAATCATAGTCCATTTCCTTATAATGCACAATCAGACCTGCTAGACCTGAATCGATAAAAACAATACATGTTCTCATTTGTTTTTATCAATTTTTAAACTCATTAAATGAGGTTTTATCAGATATAAATGGTTGCATGCTAGCTAAAATACAAGTGGCTCATCTACAACAAATTTTAAAAACTATTAATTGAATAATACAAGTTCCCAGTTACTCTTGTTTGCAGCAGTTAAGTACCTTCTCAACAATACAGTTTTTATTTTTGTTTTTTTTCTTCAGAACAGACTTAAATGGATTTTATTCTAAGAAAATTTAGAGCACAATGGTTTAGAAGAGGACTTCCATAAGAGGGCTAATCAAGACCATACAATTGTACAAGTATAAGACAAGTGTAGTATGGTATTAACAGTTCAACACCCCTGACCCAATACACCTTAACCCAGTGAGCTGAGACTACAAAAATTCCATTGCCGGCACCCTCTTTTGGATTCCAATCTTTGCCAAAAATCTATGACGCCAATCGCTGAATGCCCCACATGTATGAGTAGGATGCCTCTATTCCTACTCATTTTCCTGATGTCCCTAACAATGTTAACTACCCTCCAAGGGCGGCTCTTCCTACCGGTAGCTCAAGCAATAGCATTAATAGTCACATTCAACGAAAAGATTGGCATTCCCAAACCTTGTCCAAAGGTAGATCGCTCTTCTAATTGCAAGCAATTCCGCTTCATTGGACTCCATAATCCATGGCCCAAGCTTTTCCCTAGCGGCACCATCCACATTAAACTTATGAAAACCTAACTCAGGTTTTGTCCAAGATTCTTTTACCCTCTCTCCTCAACCACCCTCCCACGAGAGATAAATGCCCTCCAGGGAATAACCAATATACTCCTTGCACAATGACAATCAACCTACTAAATTCCACTAGGCCTTTTGAAAAACCTCCCCACCATCTCCTATCTTCCCTTCAAATATTATATTGTTCCTGTCCTTCCATACCTGACCAAAATATCACAGCTGGAATCAATCTCCACACCACCCCCCTCCTTTCTATAAAAGGACCTCTCCACCACTTGGATACAACATTCCCCATGCTCTTATTAATACCCAATTGCAACCCATCAAACTTACAAACATATTCCAAACATTCCTGAAAAACTGACACCTACACATCAAGTGACCGACAGATTCCTCCTCTAACCCACATAGAACGCAAGCCTCTGATACGCCATCTAGCAAGAGACCCCTATCCTTAACAGTATGGCGTATCCGTATTTAAAAAATATTTTAATTAATTTGGTGCATATCCGACACATATCCAAGCCGTATCCGTGTCGGATACGCACCCGACACGGATACTCGAAGGGTTTCGAAGTATCAGTGATTCATAGACTATTATCAAACTACACAAGCACAGGGCTTCACCCACATTGGTATCTCATCAAGTGCGTGTCACATACCGGATAGGAGGATTATTTTGGGCATAGGATAGGTAGACGATCCATGTAAAACAATTTTCCAAAACCAAAAATGAGTACAAGCCTAATGCTAGGGAGCTCCACATAAAGAACGTGCTAAAGCATCAGCTGGTTGCAGCTGGTGATGAAATAGATTCAACTAGGGCATTCCTCTCAAGCAACATATGAGAAGGGGGAAAAACCAATAGCAGTGAAAATAGGCAAGGGCTGACAAGGAGCACCCCCTCAGGCATTATAAAGAAAAAAGGAGTTAAAGAAATAAAGCCTAGGGATCTTGAGGTGCAACATATTAAAATGGATGAGTGAGGTTACATTAAGAGAGAGAATTAGAAATTACCAGCTTAGGAGAACCTTATATGGCCCTAATACACGAAAAGATGAGGGAGGGGCGTCGAAGATGATTTGGACATGTTAGCAAATGACAGAAACAGCCTCAGTACAAAGAAATTAAAAACTGCAGGCATTAGGGGTAGACCTGAAAAGACATGGATTGAGAGTAAAAAGAATATGATAGAATGTAGGGCAAGAAAGGAGACAGTCTTTGATAGGGTAGAATGAAAAAGTAGGACGCAAAAGACCACCCCAAATAAATGAAACAATGGCTGTTGTTGCTGTCCCTGCTGCTCATGAAGGTGGTTAAAATGAAATTTTATGTAGTTATAATGGTTAAAATTAGATGAAGAAACCTTAACTGTTATAGATGCATATGCACCAGGGGTTCAAAAAATGCTAGGGCCAAGATATCGGCCGATAAAATTCTCTCTCCTCTTTTGTGTTTTTTTTTTAAATATCAGTATTTTTTTATTATTTTATTTTTTCTGAATTAAAAAATAAATAAATAATCCAAAAGGAAGCTTTAAAAAAAAAAAAATTGAAAACGAAAATATCGGCCGATATCTGGGTTATCAACTCGGGCCCACCACAGTTTTGATTTTTTTTTTTTTTAAATACCAATATTGATATCAAATCGATATATATCGCCCGATATCAAACCGATATATATCGCCAATATATCGGCCATATTGGCCGAGAACTATCGTGTACGGCCGATACAATACGTATAGGCCGATATGATAAGACACAAACCCGTTTCGTATCGGCCGATATTTGCACCAATGATATGCACATTGGAGCATGATAGATGAAATAATGCAAGATATACCCACCAAAAGAATGTAGTAATTGAAGCAGCTTTAAACAGAAATTTAGGGGATAAAAGTGACGAGTAAAGGTATTTATAGACGACATGGTTTTGGGGAAAAGAATGAGATACAAAAGAGTCTATCATCAACTTTGGAATGACTTTTGGCCTAGGAATGGCTCATGCTTATTTAGGAGTAGCCATAATAGGGGACAAATATATTACTACTTACTAAGACATGGAGAAGAAACATTTTGCAATGATTGTGCAAGTCACTTCAAATTATTGTTAATTTTGGATGTTCATTGAAAGCCAAATTATTAAAAAAAGGAGAGAATAATATTACCAAAAATAAGATGGTGGAACATGAAAGAGAAAATACAACATCTTTTAAAGAACAATTATTGAAAACATGAATTGGAAGTGGGATATGAATAGAGATCAAAAGCATGTTGTATTAAATGAGAGACCAAAGATGTGCTCAAAGAATCTTAAGGAACTAACATACACATCCAGAAACATAGTGGTGAATAGGTGACACCTCAAGCGGTTACAATGTCAAAGCATTCATTAAGGTCACTACAAGAAGTAGTATTGTAAAACCCTCATGTGTGTTGGTCGAAGGAGAAGACACCACCTAGAGTACAAGTGTTCGGCAGGTGTGTGATAATGGGCAAGGTTTTGACTAGGTGTAATTTCAAGAGGAAGACAATACCAAAGGAAGCAGATCTAACTTCTGTCTTTTGTTGAACTGGATGTGAGCACAAAGGTGACCTCTTTCGCAAAAGCATTTTCACAAAAGTAGGTGTCAAAAGATAGGATACTTTTGCTGGTTTTTTGTGATGTAGCCATGTTGATTCCTTGTGGACAGTTCCGATACTTGTAGATTTTCCTTCACTATATCCCTCTTATACTAATCTAATTGCAACCTTTCAAATTTTCGATTTAATTTAAGTTTCTGGTTCAAGTTGTAAGGCAGCAATAGTCAATGCCTAACCCCATCTAAGCAATAGCCAATGTTGAACCCCGCACGAGGTAGCTCAACTGGTAGGCGCTCTGACTCAAGAACTAGAGGTCCCACGTTCAAGTCCCATAGTAACCCGATGCTCATGGCTTGCAGGGGACTGTTTGCATCGCGAGTTTACCCAAGACCTCATACTAGGGGAGAGGTGGGGGTCTTGGGACTCTTCATCATAAAAAAAAAAAAAGTCAATGCCGAACAGAATGTAAAGGGGAAGGAAGGGGATATTCCAGAGACAACAATGGTGCCAATAGAGCCGATGCATTTTGACCAATTCGATGATGCTTTTGACGGGCACCAAAGATGAGAGAAATGGCATGGGATGTGAGTGGGCATATTTTTTTATTTTTTTGGGAAAAGGTAACATTTGAACTTCATTTCATAGAAAACCCAATGCAAAGAGGACTAGTGACCGAGATTTGCACAAAATACAGCAAGGATAGAAGATGTGAGAAACTAAAATCCAAACAATTTAAAAACAGATCTGATCTAAATACACCATACATTGCTTAAAAGCCAAAAAAATAGTACCTGGGATACTTCCCGACCATAACGTCTAGGGCCAGACGTGGTAACCTTATTTCCAGTAGAATGAAGCATCTGATTATTATCTGTGCCTTTAGATTCCATATTGAAATAGTTGCTTGTATCCGGTGTTTTTTCAACCTTCCTGCACCGATCTTTGTTTTTTACAGGTTTTTCTTGCTCAAGCTTGATTTGGGATGGCTTGGAATTCATCCCTTTCAGAATTGGCTGAACATTCTCCATAGAGGATATACCAGCATCTCTGCCACAAATTTTGCGTCCTTTGTTTGGTTTGTTGTTATCAGCCCAGTCTTCATCATCACTTGAAGCAGAAGAAATATTTCCATATGTCTCCTTCACAATCAGGACACAATTAACATAGATGAGAGAACCAGCACCAACATTTAGAAACTAATCAAACATGAAAAATTAGTTTCATCTAAAAAAAAAACATCTAGCTACCATTTAAATAATCTGTTACCATTTCAAAAATAAATAAGACAAACATTGACAATAAACAGCAAATTGTAATCAAGACTAAACCAAAGAATGTATTAACATAACAAGTGTAAGCACGAATTTAATGGAAGAGGGAAGCACACTGCAAGATAAGCTTCTCAATTCAGTTCAATTCTACAATAGCATTATTAAGGTAAGGTGACATCTAGGTCCATCTAGTGGACCCAACAAGTCTAGGCCAGGGACAAAAATAGCAAACAACAGGCAATCCAAAATTTCCTATCAATAGATTTTCCACTGAATATGGATCGTTTCTCAAGCAGCCACATTCACCATTTATTCTGATTTTTTTAGAATCAGTTCAAAGCACCTAGTTCATTAAGTTATCATTGAGTGAAACCATCTTACACAGTAGACAAACTTCCTGTATAATAAAAGACATGAATGAAAACAAATACCTGACATGGTTGAGAGTGTGGTGAACTAGTGCCTAATGTTCATGGAGCATCCAAGTGCCACTACCTACTTACTGCGTAATGTTCAGTACTTCATTGAATGCGACAGAGAATAAAGGCAAAAAAAAAAAAAGAACAAACTCACATCATATAACTTCTTGTAGTCCAGTTGTTGTCGGAACCTTTTCCCTGAAATAGGCAAAGCATCTTCTCCACTCAGATCTTTCTCCAATATAGAATGTTCCCCAGGGTTCAGCGACCACCTCATTTTTGGAGAGATTTTACAACTTTCATCATCAAAACCACAAACAGGGCCACCATGGTTCAGTGAGGATGATGCATGAAGCTCATCCAAACCCAATGATTCACTGTCACTGTTTGAAGGAATCAAGTCATTTGTGTCAGATGAGAAGTCAGATTCATCAGAAGAAGAGCCTTCATTCTGATCCTTTGCATCAGATTCTGGAGCATCAGGGTCATAGTCATTATCCTCTGCAGCATCTGAGGAAAACCCAGAATTTCCACATTGCTTGTCAACAGGGGAAGCACCAGATACATCAGACATGGAACTAGAATCAGATTCCTCGGAACTTGAGCTTTCATTTTCTCTTTTCTCCTCAGGCTCGGGGCCATCAGGGTCATAATCGTTATCCTCTGAATCATCTGAAGGAAGTCCAAGGTCATCATACTGCTTGTCTCCAGCGGCAACAGTTGCTGCCTCAGGAAAAACTTTCTGGACATGAACAAAATGAAAATGCATCAAATGACAATTTACTTATCTGAAAACCAGGGATGTACTTGGGAGAATTATAGGTACCCCAACCACAGCAGATGTATAGTAAGTATCCAATACCATAAGTGATAGATACATGGTTTGGTGATCCAGCACATCAGTCTGTGCATAACATGTGGATGATACTACTCAATTGCTAAAATAAAAAGGTGGATAACCAAAAGAAAAAGGCTGGAAGCTGCTATATTCCTAGCCCTTCATTTTTTGACTGCATGATAGTCTGATACACCACACAGAAAAAAAAATTATAAAAAGTTTCAATCCAACAGGAGAAAGGGCCAAATAAGATCGTACAACTGCAAGACCTTTTGAGATACCATCATTGTAGGTAGATCCATCAGACCAACAATCTAGATCACCAAATCAAACATGTGGACTGGGCTCCATGGCAACCTAAAAGCCAATGAGGCTCAGGATCAATTCCTCTACTAGTCCATTTTGACATAGATTCAACACAACATCCTCTCAAAAAACTAATAAACAAGGGATAGGTTTTGCAGCTCACCTCCCACTTGTCATCAATGGAAAGATCAGTTCCTTGGATCTCATTAAGTCGGTTGATACAATCTGCTTTACAATCACATTCAGGGCACAGCCAACCCTCGTCTCCAGGTGGAACTACAGGAAAGAAATAAAGTAAATGACCAATAGCACAACCTCTCACTCATGCAACCAGAAACTAAGATTCTTAAAAATCATCAATTGAGTAATTTCTAGTGTTACTTTTTAACAAAGGAGGCACCAAACACAGCTGATGAAAGCCACGATCGCAACCACCATCACAGAGTATAATATCATTCTTAAGAGATACATCCTTGGACCCACATTTGGCACAAAAGATCTGCCACAAAATGTATACATGATTTAGCATTCAACTTCTAAAACCTTTAGTATCAATTATTCTTGAAGCCACTAAAATTCATTTAAGAATGTATTCGGAATGCTTGGGGCTTGAACTACATGTACTAAAATGGACAATGCTTGTGCACTCCAGGTGTTCATCGGGGGGGGCCATAATGTGTACGCCATGGACCAAGTTAAGAGTTGTCTACTCAAGGTTGGCCATATGTGTGAGGATATGGACAACTAAAACAACTAGTTAATGGCTCAAAAGTCAACATATTACGTGTGACCCACATGATGAGGCCATTAATCATCGCACATACATGGTCGAAGCTGCCTGATGAAGAACTAAGTTCTTGCACAAGCATCTCTCTTCATAATTGGTTTGGACAGAGATGCAGAAATCTTCTTCAGATCACTCAATTTTTTGAAAGATATCTTCAGATTACTCTATCTTTAAAAAATAAAGACTTTAACATACATCCTCACTGTCGATTTGTCCCTCAGGATCGAATAAAGATTCTTGAAGCTTTCCCTCGGAACACAATGTATCAAGACGACGAAATAAATCACGCATTTCCAATTTGCAACGTAATATTTCAGATGATGCACGTTGAAGTTCCATCTCTGGCCTTACTTTTTCAATGCTGCATAACATTTAAGAAAATGGGTAGATCAAGAAAAAGGCATGCCACAAACTCCAAAATACACCTCACTAACAAGTATGAAGCATCACATGCACAAATATATATGAAGAGTGGTTTGCTTGGAATATTGAAATGAGTAACATCAGGTGGAGAAAAGCAGAGAGAGAGAGAGAGATAAGTCACCAACCTAAGTATTAAAAGAAATATGCATAACATGAAGCAACAGTAAGTCATTAAGGTTAACAGCAGAACCTACGGACAATAAGTGATATGAGTAACAAAATATATGTTCTAAAAAGTGACAATATGCAAAAGAAAACCTCACATATGTTTCAATTCAAACAATGTTCAACAACTGCTAACTTGCTGTGAATGTGATGTTTAATTCAACAAGCAACGACTGTGCAAGAAACCACAGAGCAAAGATCTAAATGGGTAAGTGGGGCCCAAGAAAGTTCACACATAACTGCCACGTGGTCCAGTTCATTGGGATCATGGTCAAATTCTTGAGTGGAGCAAGGAGGAACAAGAAATCTGCCCGTGTGGCATCTGTCCCAGAGAGATCACATGGCAATCATATCCAATGAGGGAGCCCAAATCACCAAAGTCAATTCTACAACCCATTTGTTTCTAATTTGAGCCATTTTGTACATGAATTTTCCTTATTTCTAAGGTGCCAAATCTTATAACATTTCTGAATTAGTTGCTGAGAAAAAATAGAGTTACCGTCTACGAAGTCTTCAACTTGGTCAAAATGAGACTCATCACTGGATCAAGGGGGGAAAGGAATTTATTGGTATTTCAAGTGCAATCATGATAGCGATTGGAAGTTGATTCTAGAGGATAGCTCCAGATGAATTTAGGTTATCAACAGGTGGAAAGAAGCCCACTCTTGGTGTCCTAAAGCTCAAAATTGATAATGCAGCAAAGGAGAAACCAAGGCCTGCAGGCATTAGTGTGATCTTTCATGACAATGGTAAGATTCTTGATTACTGCTCAACCTCGGCGGGTCAAAGGGAGTCTAATGAAGCAGAGTTTATAGCTATTAAGGAGGCACTGAAGGTCCATAGAGGTTCTTTTCAGAAGAAGCTCATCATTGAAGGAGAAACTTTGAATACTATTCATTGGGCCAAGAGTAGGAACTAGGAAGAAACCCCCTTGGGTGCTTCTTGTAATACTCAGGGAGATTAGGGAGCTAAAGAGGGATTACCTTTGTTCATGTCAGATAATCAGTGAATGGCATTCTGAACTTTCTGGCTAAGAACGAGATATCAAGGAGTTGCATGTTTTTGGAGTACTCTTTGGATTAGTGTACCACATATGATTGTATAGCTTTTGAATCACACTCGTATATCTTGTGGTGCTGCATGCATCTTAGATGTTGCTCCCTCTCTTGTATAGTTTCCTCTTAACCAAAGTTTATTGTTCTCTTCTAAAAATATACATATAAATCACAAAGCAGCATAGACACTACAAACAGAAGATATAATAAATTATAGAAAAAAAAAATTGAAATTTTCTTTTTATAGAAGCATTACACACGAAAATATCATTAAGTATCATACTGCAAGAATTCTACGATTGATATCAAGAAACAAACAGCTGATAAAAGAAAAGAAAGTTCCTTGATGAATTAACAAACGAAAAACAAAAGAAATGGCCATAAAAATGACAAGAACCATTCGGCCTTGAGATTTGAAATGCTGCAGTGCACAAACCTTTGCCTTTTCCATCCCTCACCAGAATAAGCCTCTATTAGTCTCTGCTCAAAACTTATTCGAGTTGATAAGTAACTAAAACGTTTCTTGATTCTGGAAAGTTCATTATCTGCTGCTCGGTTTATTTTTTCCCTCTTCTTTCTTTTTCTCCTCTTTTCAATATTGTCACTTATTAAATTGGTACTTGTACTAGTTGGTGGAGTCTTACAGGCCTCATTTGTCCTTGACGTAAGAACTCTAGCACCTTCTGCAGAAGATCTCAACATATAATTTTTGCCCCCTAATTTTGAGCTAACCTTCTTTCCTTTCTGCGTTGACCTACTTGAACTCTTTGCTGCAGCTTGTGTCATGCTATCACTTCTACTTCTAGTCCCAAAATCTGTGGCATTTTCAGGTGACTGCCTCAGTTGTTTAATATTAACTGAGTCAGATGTGATGCACATAGTTTCTTCAGCTTCAGAATTCATGTGTTTAGTTTCAGATCCATGTTCCTGTCTTGAACTATTTTTTCGGCTTAAACTATTCTTAGCTTGACACTTCCCCTGTGCTGGACAAGAAACATCCATATGCTTGCCTTGTTGTCGGTTGAGCTCAAGTACAAGTACAATGAATAGATGCTTACATATACATAAGAATCTCTAGTCATAGCATATACATGAAACCTTCTTTCTTAAGTATCATGTTGTCTAAAAGATCAGGAACTGAAGATGACGTGATCTTTTCAAAAGTCGGGCCAATTGAATTCATACATGAATGAATTATGAAAAACTCACTTTCCTGCAAACGACAAAACAAGAAAGTTAACCGACTTTAACTCATTCCTAACAAAAATGGAGAAATTTGATTTCGATGAAAGAACAGAGAAAATTTACCCCAAAGTGGAATTTCATTCAATAAGAAAGCAATAGCTTTTTTTTTGAAGCATCAACAATGAAATTCATTAAAAAGAAGGAGATACATAAGCAGGAATGAGTATAGGAGATATATACTCAAAAGTGAAGAATAAAAATAGGAAATCAAGAAAATCAAACACAAAAAGGTAACACAAGAAAACAGAAAAAACAATGATACACCAAAATCCACCCCAAAAGAAAATCACTGAAGGTCCAATCCCTCTAGATCCCAAGGTTAGCCGTCGGGAAAAAAGCCAGCTCCGGTGTTAGAAGTTGAACACCAGCTTTTGCCAAGAAATCTGCAACACAATTTGTTGATCGAGGCGCATGAGTGAAAGAGATGTTACCCCTACTGCACAAACTCCAAATGTCCCTAGCAATACCAACCAACCTCTATGGGGGGAATTTCCTATTTACTAGCCCAGACAATGGCATTAGTTGAGTCACCTTCAATAATGAGAGTACCACCCCTAACCCTAGACCAAAGCAATATTTTTGTATTCATAGATAAAATCTTAGCATTTCAAGCATGATAATAAATTTTATGATACAACTCTTAAAAGGGAAATAAACAGACGAGGGGGAAAAGGTGGTTCCAAAAGGTTGGAAGTATCCACCGAAGTGCCAAAAAGACATAAGTAGATGATTCTGTTGTGGAAATTAGCTTTCCATAGGCCTTGTTTCTGCAGGAGAGAAGTAGAAGAACCGCAATTACTTTCAAGGAGTTTGAGCTAACATAAAAGGATGTTTCTTTAGAAATTACCAAAGCAGCAGTTTGCATTCAGCCAGAAGAAACTCGGGATACAGAGAAGAGAGAACTCAGATCTTGTCTCTGTGAAGATACTCTCTTAGAATCTAAGGGGTAGTCAACAGAAGTTGTAAACCCATGTTTGAGTGGGCGAATGTGGGGAGAGAAAAAGTCGCCAAATCTTGGGCGTGCTCTCTGTCCCACATCGCCTAGGGTGGAGAGTTGACAGTGAGATATATGTGGAGCTTCTCATCCTCCTAGCACAAGACCTTTTGGGAGCAAAGTTGAGTTGGTTCACCAATGCAAAGTCGTACAGGCCTGTGTGTGTGGACCTAAAGCAGACAATATTTTTCTAGCGGGACGGGTTGTTACAAAAGTGCACTATTCTCAAGCAGTTTCTTAGAAATACTAAGACTTTTCTTTTTGGAATAATAAACTAAGGTAGATAGTCTCTATACGCAAGAACCAAAACTGGAATCTTTTGACCTCAACTCATAAAATCTTTCTAGTTCACATAAGAATGTCAAGTGGGTGGCGTGACGATCAAGGCTCTCACCTTCACAAGTGAGGTCTAGGGGTCAATTCCTGGCCAGCCCCTCTAGGGGGTACACCCTGTGGGGGTATTTCCCCATCGATTGACCTCGACATGTGTGTTCAGGGTGACGTGCATGTGCCCCGGAGGACTAGTAGAGCAAGACACCTTCAATCATCAAAAAAAAAAAATAATAATAATAATAAGATGATGTTATGGCTAATAACAAGACGTCTGATAATCTCTCTCAAACCAATTGAAGCTAAAAGGTATTCAAGAAACCAAATGGAGGCAACACCGTGGGAATCAAAGAAGGGTCAAAGTTACCATTTAAAAAATAAATAAAGAGAGAGAGAAGGATGACCTTGACAAAAACATAGAAATCTTCAAAATAATCACTTCAACTAGAAGATGCACAAACCACATCAAATCCTTGTAGGTTGGAGCTGACATTACAAAGGACAAAGAAGCTATCCCAGCAATGTCAGTAACCAAGGTCATTTTTCAATAAATTAGAGAGAGAGAGAGAGAGAGAACTTACCTTTAAAGGATTTCCCCATCAATCCATCAAAAATCAAATGCATCCACCCTAGAAACTCTTTTTCAAATAAAAGAAATTAATGATGAATTTTGGGTTCTTAGCAATGACATATCCCTTCGCCTAGATGGATATCCAATAGCCTTTTCAGGTGATTCTTACAGTTAATTAAAGATGACATATTGACATTACAGCCTCCTCTAAAGACTACCACTCTTGTGGGAAAATATCTAAAGAATTGAGTGCTACAATAATCATGCTCATAAGGAAAAAAAAAAGTGTTGAAAGCCTCAAGGACTTCTACCCTATTAGCCTCTTGGGTAGCATTTACAAAATCCTTACAAAGGGTGCTTCTGAGCTGCCTTCATAAGGTTAGGAGCAACATAATATTAAAAGTGCAAAAAGCTTTCATCAATGGCAAGCAAATTTAAGATGTTGCCCTGACTTGCTCGTGAATGTGTGTACTCAAAATACAAATCAAGACAACCATGTACAATTTGCAAATTAGGATTTGAAAAAGAAAAAGGATATTGTTGCCTTGACTTTTCTCACGCAGTCCCAAGATAAAATGGGTTTTGGTTCCAATTGCATTGTTTCGATAAAAGAAAGCAATTTTCTTCAACTTGGTTTCCAATGACGGTAAATGGTGCCCCTCAAGGCTTCTTAAAGAACAATAGTAACTTTATGCCAAAAAGGCCCTCTATCACCTCTTTCATTGCCAAGTTAATAGAGCTTCCTATTGTTGTTACATGCTTGGGATTGGCTTACCATAGGCCAAATCCAAACCCCACCTATTCTCTTCATACTTCAATTACCAAAAACTTGTAGCACGATTGATAAATGCTCACTGTTGCAAGTATAGAGGTTGTATGTTGAATCACGTTGCATCACCACCTTCAAAAAGGACGAAATCCAAATACATCCATGAACTATTACTAAATGTACTAAAAATTCACGTTCTCAAAGTTCTGTTTGCATCAATTTAGAAACTGCCACCATGAATCGCTTTTGTGCTCCTTCATATGCTAGGGCACAAAAGTAGAATACGTCCTTCAAAACCCAAAAAAAAACCATCTCACAGTCAAACAGTATGCCACCCAAAAAAGAAGAAGAAGAATAGAGAGAAGAAAAGGGATACAAGAAAGAAATATAGCTCAAAGCTATAGCTGGAGATAAGAATGAGGGACAGAGTGACTCTTACCCGTTTCTTGTTTGGGAAATCTGAACCTGCAGAAATGACCGATGGGTATGGAAAAGAGGAAAAAGAATGACAAACAAAGAAGCTGAGCAGGAAACAAGATTAGAATCTGTAAAAAGAGAAAAGCGCGACTAATCCAAGAAAGCTATAAATGGTATTGAATATTTCCCGCCTCTCTCTCCCGCTCAGAGAAGGGCAGGGCAGATCCAAGCCGGTGGCTCCGAGTTTCTCTTCTTTTTATTTTTCTGTGACCACTTGCTGAACACCTTTAATCACTTATCATTATAATTTAAAATGCTTTTAATTGTAATATTATTATTTTTATTAATAAGGCACTGTAATTCTAAAACATTGTCAGGTGTTTTTATTTTTAATCCAAATTATATAAGCATTTCTTGACAAAACTACAATAATTATCATAAAAAAAATGACATTTTTATATTTAAAAAAATATAATTTCACAACAATAGAAAATAATAGTGTTCCAGTTGATTACCTAGTTTAAATCTCAACAGCATTTTTTTTCCTTTACAATTTGTTAAGCTAAGATTTTGCTGGTGTTAAAAAATAAGGAATATTACCTTTAAAAAAAATCATCAATATTAGACTCCATTAGAAATTGAAATAAACCAATGCTCTTGAAATTTTGTTCTCTGTAGAAAAGCAAGTTAAAAATTATAATTTACATGTGAAAAATGTAAAAATAGTGATAAATACTCAAAATTATATTTATGTTTAGCATTATAGCATTTATTTTGCATTTAAATTCTATTTTTATACGTACATAATTGAATTTTATTTAATATAACTGTATTTGTGTTTCAAGAAATTAAATCCAATCAATTTAATCAAGTGGATATAAGTGTTCAAAATAATTCATGGCTAAAGATTAATGGAGAAATTTTGTAAGACACGTTGAGTCTAAAATCGAATAAAACTGAGTCAAAGTCGAATTTAACGTGAGTTAATCCGAGTCAATAAGAAAGTGCTGTTTGGAATTCTCGTGCTAGCCGTTGCTGAAATTTGGAGTCAAGTCTGCAAAACACAAGAAAGGAAAGCTTGGAAGATGTGTTGTACTCTCAATTAGCCGTTGGGTTGACTGAGGATTGAAATGAGAAAGGATAAATTCCCACCATGATTATTATAATCTATGTATTTTTCTTAATTCCCAGATGATATATTTGATAAATTTCGATGATCATTCCATGACTAAATATTTCTCTTAGTCTACTGTGATTTTTTAATACATTATATACTTGAGAAATCCATATGACATGCGATAGACGCTTAAAAGATTTTTATCATAAATTATTCAAAAAAAAAAATTAAAAATATTATTGATCCGATGCCAAATCATCTGATTTGATAGAATTGTTATTCAAATCAAATAGAGACAAATTAGATGAAAAATACCCTATGAAAGCCTTAGCGTCTTTTATCATCTATTTTAATTTTGCTCTATACTTTGTGTGGAATTTAAATCTCACTCTCACTACCTCAATAGTGTTCTTAAAACATTCATTCTATGTGGTTCAACATCGATCTAGCCCAAGTTCAAATACATCGAGCCTATTAAATTTCATTTCCCCGGAGGTACGTGGAGTGGTCGTGAATTTTGGATTTTTGGTTTTTGGTGAGGAATGTAACCAGGGTCTATTTTAGTTGTTTGATTTGAAATCTTTATACCTTTTTATGTGTTAGTTGGCCTTTCTTGAGTCATTTGGAGTTTGGATTTTTTTTTCTTAGAATGCAAGATTTTGTTTTGTTAAGCTAGAAATCAAGTCTTGGTCTGTTATATGATTTCATTTGGAAGATTTTCTACTTTTGAGGTTTTGCTTCGATTTTGTAGGGCATTCATTTGGATGCATAAAATAAAAAGCATCTTCTTGAGCATTGGGTTGCGTCCCATGCTTGAGGAGAGATGGAGGTCGTGGAGTTCTTCATTGTAAAAAAAAATAAAAAATAGAGAAATTCTTTTAACACTCAAAACTTTATCTATCATCTCTCAAAAGTATCAACTTTTCCTGAAATTTTCAACATTATATGTTTAAGTGCCAAAGTTCTAAACAAAAGAAACAAAAAGCCAGAATGGTTCATGCCTAAAGTTGGAATGGAAATAAGAAAGAGTGACAGACCTTAAGGATACCCAACAACAGCCAATTTTTTGGAGCTTGGCGATATTCCATTTTTGCAAGAAGTTGTAGCTGTCAGTTGATCAATTGCTCTGTTCTTATGCCATCAAGAGAGGGAGGCTCCAGCCATTGGGTGTTATGCATGCCAATTGTCTTTTATTTCCTTTGGTTTGGTTGTTGATATTCTGACTTTTCTCGGGCAAGAAATCTTTATGTCAATTTTGATATGGGAAGTCCCACCTGAATGACTTTTCTCAGGCAAGAAATCTTGATGGCAAGCAACACAATGACTTTTCTCAGGCAAGACTTTTTTTTAAAAAAAACTTTTCTTTTAGATCTTTAGATGTCAAGCACCATAGTGTGTTATACATGGTGCTGAGTACAAAAATGAAAAAATAAAAATGTCACCAACATTTGGTACCCAGGCTGTTCTTTAATGGGCATTGAGTTCCACATGATTGAGTGTGGTGTAAAAGAGCCATATGATTAGAGTTTGTATAAAGTCTCACCTCGACATTGATTGATTTTGAACTTTTAAGCATCAATGACTTGTTAATACAAGAACACTTAAGGGCTAAGATTAGTAGACTAGAATTATCAATTTCTGGTGAAACTCTACACATAATACTGATTCTTGTCAATCTTGTGTTGTTTTGATTGCTGATAGAGACTTGGTGCAGGAAACATGGAAATATTCACTCATGATGTTCATTATGTTTTCCATGTAGAGGAGCATGATTGTCTATAATCAGGTATTTTTAAAGGGGTACAGTTCGAAAGATTAAAATAGAGAGGAGATTCATTTTTTTTGAAAAAGAGTTCAGAAAGCTGACCTTAGATGAGATTAGTGGTGGTGATGACCAACTTCCTAAAAGAAAGAAAACAATGACATCTCTTTGCAAATCTTATGTTCAGTGTTAAATCTTCACCATTGATTTTTCACACTTCACTTGGTGGAAACATAAAATGATTTCTCTTCAATGAAATTCCTAAAGTCATGCAATGTGATTTCTTATTTTATTGATTTCTCAATTGCTTTTGTTTTACAAAAATATTGAGATGCTTGATTTGAACTACTCTTTGTAATTGATTTACCCTTTTTACTGGTTTTGTGTATCTGTATTTAATTAATAGTATAAATGCCTTTCAAGAGTTTTAGAGCTTGCAATTTAAATTCTCAAGCAGTTACGCTAAGATCCGGAGGTGTTCAGGTGTTGCACACGACTAGTCCTCCTTAATGTATGAAAACCCTCACATCCGCACAACGCTAAGCTTGTTAGGCTATAGTTGTGTTCAATTCTTGACATCTATGATTGCTGCTTCAGTTATATTGATAGAAATATGACTGAAGCAGCAATCATAGATGGCAAGAATTGGACACAAGCATAGTTTAACAAGTTTAGATCTGCAAGATAACTTATTGAAGAATTGTTGAAAGTTATTTATATTATTAATTAGATAAAGAAATACAAAACCCAATAAAAAAGGGTAAATCATTGATACAAAGTATAGCTCAAATTAAGAATCTCAAAATTTTTGGAAAACAAAGGCAAATGAGACAACAATAAAGTAAGAAATCACATCCTTGACACATATTGCAGACTTTAGAAGTTTTAGTAAAGAGAAATCATTTTATGTTTCAAATAAGGAAATCAACGGTGAAGATTTAACACTAATTACAAGATTTGTAAGAAGAGACTATTTTTTTATTTTATGTTTAGGAAATGAGTCATCACCACCACCATAACCACTAATCTCATCTAAGGTCAACTTTTTGAGCTATTTTTTCAAAAAATGAATCTCATTTATATTTAACAAAAAAATGTTTTAAAAAAATAGAATTTTTGTGAAGACTACATAATCTACAATCTTAATATTTTGAATTATACCCCTTTAAAGATATCTGATTATAGACAATCATGTTCCTTTACATGGAAAACATAATGCTCATATGAGTGAATATTTCCACATTTTCTGCACTAAGTCTCTGTCAACAATCATGCTGATAAAGATTTGCTAAAAAAAAATAGTTAGGGAGAAAACTATGTGAGGGTGAGGACAACTAAACTTGAGACTATCCAAAAAAATCCATTAAAAACCTCTTGCAGAGCAAGCATATTGTTCTCTTAGTTGTTTTTTTCTTGATAAAAAAAAGAAGGATTGGTCCTCTTTTGATTGCTTATCTTTGAATTTTCGTGTATCAGCATTCCAAACTAAATGAGCCTCATGAGATTGATGGGCTTCCATTTTACAATCAAAAATCACTCTAGGGACTAGTGATTTACACGCTATTGAATTTATACATTCGTTTTCGCTCTTCTGCTAGTTTGTTTTCAATTGGAATTATTGAAATAGTCCAAGTTTATCGTAAAATTGTGTCCTTACTGCGATTTATTTTGAAGATTTCAAGTCATAGTTGATGGATAGAAAGCTGGAAGTGGTGCAAAGGCTGATCTAACAACTTAAAGAGGGCATTGCCGCATGCAAGGCTCTAACATTTGAATGAAATTTCCTAAATGGCATGAATTTTTGTTAACGATCAATATAAGCTAAGCCCAAACTCGAGTTTATTGAAAGTATGCAAAATCATCATAAAGATATAAAAATTATAAAAAGTAAGAAAATCAAATTACAATACTGACAGTACAATGGTAATGGTGTAAAATGATTTTAAAAATAATAAAATAAAGTAAAAAAGAATAATAATAAGGGTAGCGATCTTTACAAGGGCATTTTGTATAACAAGACACGGGTTTTAGGGTATTGCCCATTTTACCTTTCCACTGCAGTACGAAATCATTTTAAAAAAATTCAGTGATCTGGTAAGTGATTCGATTTGCTGTTTTATATGGAAAAAACAGTCTCACTTAGATAAATTTCAATAATTCGATTTTAATGAGCCGGTCAGTGATCTGGTGAGCCGATTTATATCGCACTAGAAGGGTCAGTGATCCGGTGAGCTGATTAGTGAGCCAATTTATGCGGCAAAACACACGTGGAAAGATCGCTACACTACTAAAAATTCCCGAATGAATAAGACCATTTCAAGAACTGTACTAGAAACCATTTTAAGTCTAAGTTTGACTTTTAAAACATTGAAAGAAAAGCCTAAACAAATGCATAACTTTTTTGTTTTATTTTTTTTATAAATTTAACTATAAATTGAATTTAATCATTTGTCTTGCGTAATAAAATTTGTCTCATTCAATTATATTGAAAAAGAGAGAAGCGGTAAAAATCAGTGTTATCAGAACCGGACCGAACCGCGGCTGAACCTTCGATTCAGCTGTGGCCGCGGGATCTGCGGTTCGGTTCACCCAGAAAATCGGCTGGCGGTCAAAACCGCATAAAACCGGTCAAAACCGCGGTTTTATGCGGTTTTGACACTAAAACCGTGAACTGTGAACTGCGGTTCATATATTTAATTTTTTTTTATTTTTTTAAAATTTCTCCTAAAAAAATGTGTATATTTGAATTACAAAAGTTTATTACTATTTCTATCCCATATATTTTACCGTTTTGGTATATTACTCACACTTTTGAATGTTATTTTTAATATTAATATTAATATTATTGGTAAAATATGTCTTATTTAATATTATATATAATATTTATATTATTTTACTATTTCACCGGTTTTATCTGACTTTTACCGGATTTAACGACGGGTGAATATGGTTGAATCCTGAACTCCTCAGAGGGTTCGGATGGTCCCGCTCTTGTAACATCGGTAAAAATCCCCACTTCACTTTACGAATTCGAAAGGAAATAAATTTCAAACGTTCAAACGAAAGCAGATTTCATAATATTTTTTCAAATACCAGAAAGGGAGCCATTTATACTTTCACCCATGTCTCTAAAATGGCTTCCATCCTCTCTTCTTATCTACCCAAAATCATCTTCGATTCTATTCATAGGTAAATCCACATAAGGCAATGGCAGACAAGGAGAATTGCGTCCGTCTCACCTGCACAATGAAGAAGAGGACAGTTGCCCAGCCGCCACAGCCGGAGGAGGCATTGCTACCTGACACGAAGAAGATCCGAGTAGCATTGGGAGAGCTCTCTAATCTCCCAATTTCATCCCAAAATCAGCTTTCCAACTTTAAGAAATGTGAATCCGAAATTCCATTCCAAAATCAGCTTTCCAACTTTAAGAAATGTGAATCCGAAAACAAGGAGTGGGAACCAGAGAATCGGAAGATGTCGTCCCCTTATGTGCCGGAGATCTACGTGTACCTCCACTCCATAGAGGTATGTGGCCTGGTTGTGAGTTTTTGGGTTTTTGGTTTTGCTGGGTCTGTTGTTTGATTTAAATTTTTTTTCCTCTCTTTTATGTTGGTTGGCTTTTGTTTAGGATTTTTTTTGGAAGGTAAGATTTCATTTTATTTAGATAGAAATTAAGTTTTGGTCTGTTATATGGTTTGTGGTTGACACTTTAGGGTTTTATGGGATTGTTTTCACTTTTGAGATTTTGCTTCGATTTTGTAGGACATCCATTTGGATGCATAAAACAAAGAGCATTTTCTTCAAAGGCAGTGGTGGGTAACCCCATTTCTATTTATTGCTAAAAGGGTCAGTGATTTTAAAAAAAATTCAGTGATCTATTCAGTGATTTGATTTGCTGTTTTATATGAAAAAAACAGTCTCATTTAGATAAATTTTAGTGATCCGATTTTAATGAGTCGGTCAGTGATCTGGTGAGCCGATTTATATCGCAGTAGAATTGTCAGTGATCCGGTGAGCTGGTTAGTGAGCCAATTTATGCGACAAAACACCCGTAGAAAGATCGCTACATTAATAATAATTCCCGGATGAACAAAACCATTTCAAGAACTGTACCATCGTAGAAACCATTTTAAGTCTAAGTTTGACTTTTAAAAC
This sequence comes from Chimonanthus praecox, assembly GCA_022113865.1. Classification (NCBI taxonomy): domain Eukaryota; kingdom Viridiplantae; phylum Streptophyta; class Magnoliopsida; order Laurales; family Calycanthaceae; genus Chimonanthus; species Chimonanthus praecox. The sequence continues at coordinate 59,361,437 of CM039090.1, forward strand.
ATTGAAAGAAAAGCCTAAACAAATGCATAACTTTTTTGTTTTATTTTTTCTGTAAATTTAACTATAAATTGAATTTAATCATTTGTCTTGCGTAATAAAATTTGTCTCATTCACATTATTGAAAAAGAGAGAAGCGGTAAAAATCAGTGTTATCAGAACTGGACCGAACCGCGGCTGAACTGCTGGTTCAGCTGTGGCCGCGGGATCTGCGGTTCGGTTCACCCAGAAAATCGGCTGGCGGTCAAAACCGCATAAAACCGGTCAAAACCGCGGTTTTATGCGGTTTTGACACTAAAACCGTGAACTGTGAACTGCGGTTCATATATTTAATTTTTTATTTTTTTTAAAAAAATTTCTCCTTAAAAAATGTGTATATTTGAAATACAAAAGTTTATTACTATTTCTATCCCATATATTTTATCGTTTTGGTATATTACTCACACTTTTGAATGTTATTTTTAATATTAATATTATTGGTAAAATATGTCTTATTTAATATTATATATAATATTTATATTATTTTACTACTTCACCGGCTTTATCCGACTTTTACTGAATTTAATCGCGGTAAAACTCGGTTGAATCCTGAACTCAATACGGTTCGTTACACGGTCCGGCACATCGGTAAAAATCTCCACTTTACTTTACGAATCCGTAAGGCATAAATTTCAAACGTTCAAACAAAACCAGATTTCCTAATATTTTTTCAAATACCAGAAACTGCCCATTTATACTTTCATCCATATCTCTAAAATGACTTCCATCCTCTCCTCTTATTCTTATCTACCCAAAATCATCCTCGATTCTATTCACCCGTAAATCCACTTAAGGCAATGGCAGACAAGGATAATTGCGTCCATCTCACCTGCACAGCGAAGAAGAGGACAGTTGCCCAGCCGCCACAGCCGGAGGAGGCATTGCTACCTGATACGAAGAAGATCCGAGCAGCATTGGGAGAGCTCTCTAATCTCCCAATTCCATCCCAAAATCAGCTTTCTAACTTTAAGAAATGTGAATCCGAAATTCCATTCCAAAATCAGCTTTCCAACTTTAAGAAATGTGAATCCGAAAACAAGGAGTGGGAACCAGAGAATTGGAAGATGTTGTCCCCTTATGTGCTGGAGATCTACGTGTACCTCCACTCCATGGAGGTATGTGGCGTGGTTGTGAGTTTTTGGGTTTTTGGTTTTGCCGGGTCATTTAGAATTTTTATTCCTCTCTTGGTTGGCTTTTGTTTAGGATTTTTTTTGGAAGGTAAGATTTCATTTTATTCAGCTAGAAATTAAGTTTTGGTGTGTTCCATGGTTGTGGTTGACACTTTAGGGTTTTATGGGATTGGGTTTTCACTTTTGAGGTTTTGCTTCGATTTTGTAGGGCATCCATTTGGATGCATAAAACAAAGAGCATTTTCTTCAAAGGTAGTGGTGGGTAACCCCATTTCTATTTATTGCTAAAAGGGTTTTTCTTCAACTTAGTTTTTTTTTTTTTAAAAAAGTGGTTATTTTCCAAGAAAAGATTCTTCCTTACCATGCATCCAAACGGAATCCATGGGAAATAGAATTGCCTGCTTCTTGGCTTCCCTCTCGGTAATAGAAATCCAGGTTGTGTTCAGGTTCTTTATAATTTATTTCCTTCTCAACTTCCTCCAAGCTGGTAATGAAATGGACATTAGAAGGGATCAATTTTCTCATCCAGGTGGAGCCAAAGCGACGGCCATTGTCCAACTATATTGAGATTATGCAGACTGACATCAATGCCAACATGCGGGCAGTTCTGGTTGATTGGTTGGTTGAAGTTGCTGAGGAGTACAACCTTATTTGTGATACTCTTTATCTCGCTGTCTCCTACATTGATCGATTTCTTTCTTCTCATGCCATCAAGAGAGGGAGGCTCCAGCTATTGGGTGTTTCGTGCATGTCAATTGCCTCGTATGTGATTGCACTGCTCCCTTTCCTTTATTTCATTTGGTTTGGCTGTTGAAATTCTGCATATCATATAGCATCTTTACTTTTGGTAATGCAGGAAGTATGAAGAAATCAGTCCCCCCCATGTTGAAGATTTCTGTTACATATCTGACAATTGTTATACTATAGAAGAAGTCTCTCTCTCTCTTTCTCTATCCCCACACATGCATTAACATTGTTTTTGAGAGGTTATGCATGTGTATTGTGTGTTTGTACAGGTGGTAGAGATGGAGAGCGATGTTCTAAAGTTCCTCAATTTTGATATGGGAAATCCCACCATAATGACTTTTCTCAGGTAAGAAATCTTGATGCTTGCTAGATGCATTTTTGTGTTGTTTCCCCGTTTAGCTTCCTGAAAGATCCTTGTCTTTTGCTTTTTTTATTTTTTCTTTTGGGTCTTTAGATGTCAAGCACCATAGTGTGTTGTTGTATATGGTGCTTAGTACAAAAACGAAAAAAAACCCCACCAACTTTTTTTAGAGAGTATTCATTGAGTTCCACATGATTGAATGTGATGTAAAGAGAACCATATGATTAGAAGTTGTATAAAGTTTCACCTTCGTCTGATAGACATTTATTGATTTTGAACTTTTAAACATCAATGACATCCATTGATTTTGTACTTTTAATAAACAAGCACTTAAAAGGGCCAAGATTATTAGGCTATATTGATCAATTATTGGTGAAACTCTACACACAATATATCTTCGTAGTAATTTATCCAACATACCCAGCTATGTAGGGCTCAAGACCTATCTGTTGGAAAGTCTTGATAGAGAGTTGTGCTAAGAAGTCTTATTAGCCAAACTTTACAAAAATTCAAAATAGTCGATATGCTTTCCTATTTATCTTAATTTTTGTTATGGGTAGTGATTAAATCATTGTGACACTTACTGTGTTTGTCATCATTTAAATGGTAACATGTATGTAAAAACATAAAGATAATGTTTCCTTTTAATTGGAGTCTATAGCACCCCACCCAAGTCCCACATCGGTTGTGGAGTTGGGTGGAGGGGACTATATATGAGGAGACAAAGCCCCTCCATCACAAGGCTACATGGTCAGGGCTCAGAACAAAGCCGTGAGGGCCCATGTGGGGCCCAAAGCAGACAATATTGTGATGGGTAGGGTCGGGTCGTTATAAGTGGTATCAAAGCACGGTTCAACACTTGGACTGTGTGGGCTTCACTTGCGTGACGTTGCCTGCCTGTGTGTGTGGACCCGCTGTCAGTGTGACTTGACAGAGCCGAGGACGGCTCTGGTCTTAAAGGGGGTGGATTGTAGCACCCCACCCAAGTCCCACATCGGTTGTGGAGTTGGGTGGAGGGGGCTATATATGAGGAGGCAAAACCCCTCTCTATCAAAAGGCCTTTGGGCCAGGGCCCAGAACAAAGCCGTGAGGGCACATGTGGGGCCCAAAGCAGACAATATTGTGATGGGTAGGGTCGGGTCATTACAGAGTCCCAAAAATGACAACCCTTTTCTTTATTTCCTAGTTTAATTAGCTTCTACTGCTTTGTTGGACTAATTTTGGTCAATCTCTTGTTGCTTTGCAGGAGGTTTTTAATGGATTCTTTGGATAGTCTCAAGGTTAGTTGTTCACACCCTACACTGTCATTTAAATAACCAATTGCTTTTGTTTTCCAAAAATACAAAGATACTTAATTTGAGCTATTTTGTGTCGATAATTTTCCCTTTTCTACCGGGTTTGTATTTCTGTATCTAATTAATAATATAAATAACATTCAACAGTTCCAGAGCGTGGAATTTGAATTCTTGAGTAGCTATCTTGCAGAGCTAAGCTTGTTAGACTATTGTTGTGTCCAATTCTTGCCATCCATTGTTGCTGCTTCAGTTCTATTTCTATCAAGATTAACTGTATTGCCAAAGATGCATCCTTGGGTAAGAAGCTCTTGAATGTTTAGATTGCTAATTGCTAGATCATTTATTCATCTTGTTTTTTTTTTTTTTTAAATTATTTAAAGGATGGATGGTTTCTTCAATCTTTGATTCCACTTAATCATTGGTTCAAATTTTCTCAGAGCTTAACTCTACAATGGCACTCCGGTTATAGACCCTCCCAACTTAAGGAGTGTATCCTTGCCATACATGAGTTGCATTCGTGTAAGAGAGAAGGCTATTTCAAGGCAATTCGGGAAAAGTACTCACAGCAAAAGGTCTTTATTTGCATATTTCCGGCATACTATTTTCTTGATTGTTTTGTTCTTGAGAAATAAATGATTGATCCTTTTTGGATTGCTTGTTTTTAATTCTTGTTGATAGAAAGTTATTGGATTAGCATTCCAAATTGAATGCGCCTCATAAAATGGATGGATTTTCATTTTACAATCAAAGGAAGTCCAGGGACAAGTGATTTATAGGCTATTGGACCACTCCTTTTATTCTCTCTTCCCAGATACTAATTTGTTTCTAATCAATTGAATGTGTTTTGAACAGTTCAAGTCCGTCGCAAAATTGTGTCCTCCTATACATATCCCTGCAATCTATTTTGAAGATTTCAAGTCATAGTTGATGGATAGAAAGCTGGAAGTGGAGCAGAGGCTGTTTTGATCATTTGGGAAAACAACACTACTTTCAAAGTTGACAGATTTATTTTCCTTACAACAGAGAACTTGATCTTTTGCTTTACTGTTTTAGACTTTTATAGAAATGTAAAAATTCATTGACCTAATCTAACATGTCTTTCCACAAAAAAATATGTGATCTTCTATTGAGGAATAAGTGACTTTGTTGCTCTACACCCTCTTTTATTTACTAGAACATGTTAATATTGTATTCTAGAGCAAGACATATCCTTTGAACAGAAGGGATAACTTCCTCCTATATCTGGACATCTGATTCTGCCAATTTGATAGTTTTCAATGAGGTTGGTTTTGTTTATGGCTTTTGTTGCTGTCTATGGCAGATCTATACTGAGAAACTAGTGCAATATCCTATTCTCACTCATCTATCTTGTCCATATAAAAATCATCTGTGCGTCAAGCTTGTAACATTGACAGCCCACTTAATGCCTCCTGATGCATAAGGGTTGATTCTCCTTGAGCTGCATTTAGCTGAATTTCCACATTTTACAGATTTTTCACATAAATATGCTTGCACAAAATCATGAACAGCTTGGAAACACCAACTAAATACCTCATGATGCACTAAGGTTTAATACTCTTGTAGCCTATAATCTATTTGATTTAAGAGAAATATTTGGGAAGTAAAGGAATTTCTTTTTTTAAGAAATTGTAATTTTTTAAAGTTTTGGGTAAAAGAAACTACACATAAATGATATCATGCAACATGGGCATTTTGTATTACTTGCTGAGAGATGGATTTTACTAATAAATTTCTATTCCTTTCTACTAAACCTTTTCTATTATTGTGAAAATAGTTGAATCTTTTATACTTTATCCTAAGAACTCTCTCAATCCATCTGTAGCCTAGAAATGTTCTGTGTCACTTTTCATGCTCCGGGTGGTTAGCGGCTACTTCCTATTGGGAGCCCGTTGTTTCTCAAAATTTTTGCTGTTTTTTTGTTTTCGCTTGTTTCTTGGTGGGGGGCTAATTCTCTTAGGCTACTGCCTTTTTTTTTCTTTTTCTTGTATTTTTATTCTTCTTTTAATGAAGGGTTAATCTTTACAGCTTCCAAAAAAGAAAAAAATGTTATTGATTGACGTTACAAGTTTCAAATATAATTTCATTTAAACATGTTTTGCACTACATCGTGGATACTAAGAAACAAGCACTAGAAACCTTGATGCTATTTGATCACTATTAGTTGATTAATTTTTATTTATTTTTAAATTTGACATTTATAATTAAATATTTTCAATAGACTATTAAATTAAATTAAATGGACTCCACTGCAAATTAAAAAGCTGCATTTGTGGAGGGACACTCAAACAAAGTTTCACAAGAATCACAAGTCATCTCGGCAATTCCACATGTATTTTATAAAACATTCCATGACATTTTATTTTTTTTGAACGGTGACAATGAATATATCATTAATAAAAGGAACAAAATATAGAAAAACAAAAAAAAAGAAAAAGGCCTAAGAGGGATAGACCAAAATGTAAGAAAAGCAAGCTAAAAGCATTCCATGACATTATTGTGATTATATTTAATTGCAAAACCTTTTTTCAAAATGAGCAGAGCCCTTTCTGTATAAAACAATCTCCAAATTCAGTAGAAGCGAAAGCCAGAACCGTTTGATTATTTTACATTTAGTACTTTTTTAACAAAAGAAAGTATTATGTAAATAAAAAAATAAAATCTATAGATTGAAAGTATATTTAAATATCAACCATTAATTAAAATTTCAGCCTAAAACCATTTTTCTTGTCACTTGATCTTAATAGTCAAGTTGAAAAAAGTTTTTGAAAAGACAACATATGATAATTTTGGTCATTAATATTGAGTGACTTGGAATTGATTTTTAAAATAAAATTTTAAGATATATTTGATTTTTAAGTGTTCTTTCAGTATAATTATTATTTTTATTTTATAAAATAAATAGAATAAAAATATATAAAAAGACAAATAGTAGGGTTGAAACTTGGGTCGGGTTTTGACTTGATCCGAAACATGTGTAGGTTGGGTTATACATTTTTCAAATAAGGGTCGGGTTGGGTTGAAGAAATAAAAACCCGAGTTAAATTTGGATTGAGTTGAGCTTGAAAATTTGAGTGGCAATCCGACCCAACTCTACTTACTTACCTGACCCAAAAGAACACAAAGGAAGGGGCTGCAGGTGGAAATTGGATCGGGTCGAGTTGATTCAATTTTCGGATTGAGTGAGGTCAGAAATTTGGGTCAGATCGGTCTTGCTCGATAAATTTTACCATGGATTGAGTTTGGTTCATTGAAACTTAGTTCAGCTAGCTCCGAGTTTTTGCCCTAACAAATAGGTTTAAAAGCTCTGAAAGTCTTAATAAATTTTAAAATCTAAATTAAAGCTCGAGGCTACCATGTCTGTAGGGTGAAACTTGGGTTGAGTTTTGACCCGATCTGATTTTTTTTGTGGGTTGGATTATACAATTTTTAAATTCGGGTTGGATCGAGTTAAAGGGAAAATCCACATTCGGATCGGGTCGACTGGAAAATTGAAACTTCAACCCGACCCGACCCAATATACATACGTCCAAACTGCTGTTACCCAAGATCGTTTTCCCTCCCTCCCTCCCTCAGCCGTTTGGTTGCCCCCAGGTTCTCTCTCCCGTTGGGAAACATGGAGTCTGGCCTTGGACGTCTAAACCCAGCCACGCATCTTTTCAACCAAATCCGTGGCGCTGCTGTGCACCCCTCGCCTAAGCAGGGCCGTCGCCCCTAGCCTGAGCAGCGTCGCCGTCTGCGTCGACTGAATTCGGATTTTCAATTCGGGTCGGGTTCAAACATTTTTGACATAGTTAGGGTTGAGTTTATCAAAACTCGGCCCGACCCGCCCGAGTTTCAGCCCTCGACGTCTGTTAAAAAATCTTCTCGTTTACTGAGTTCGAGTTCGAGCCCTCCTTAAACCGACTTCGCACAAATGTATAAAACGAAAAACTCGCGGCTTCGTGGCTTCTGGAGATAGCGCCTGGTCATCACTCAGCAAATCATCGCCAACTCTCACTCTCTCGCTTCTTCTTCCACGTATATACACGAGCAGCTGCTTGAACTCGTCTTTGAAGTTTGAATGTCAAGGATACTCTTCGTTTTCTCTTTAGCTTTCTCTCCAACCCCAAAACCGAAAAATATATACCTCTTTCATCGTCTCGCTTCTCTCCTTCATCTGCTGCACCTCACGCTATCCGATTCACCACCTCTCTTACAATGCCCGTCAATAAGGTACCTCAATCTGAACCACCTTCTTTCTCGATTCTTCCGACCATCTGTTGGCGTTTTTGCAGAGAAAATGAGAAATATTATCCACTTGTTTCATTTGATGATTTCCTGTCACGGTTTTCTATGGATTCTGATTGGCGCAACTTAGTTTTTTATACGAAAGGATATCCTTGTTAGCAAACAACAATCCAATACACCCCAAAAATTTCGTTTATACGACACCTCAGTTGTGGGGTCCATCTGAGTATGTTTCAATAATGAGTGAGGAACTGAGGATATGATTGAAAGGTATTTGTGTGGATATTGGCTGTGCAAAATATTGCCTTGAACCGATGATCATAAACTGTGATTTGAATACCTAAGCTTAATCCAATGTGTATCAAATTGGGTCATATGCCAATTGACAATTCAATTGGGTTGGGTTGTGTGAGGGCTTGGACAGATTGTAGGTAGGCTCCATAGTGTGGTATAAATCTGAGATGAAGTCTACTACTCATTTTCTGGGGTATTGGATTTTTACCTTGGTGTGCTTTTCTATAGGTGGGCCAACCAGGGCCTTTTTATGTGTCAATAGTTGAGATTCTACCCATGCTTCCTATGATATTAGCAATATTTGTCTCTGTCCACTTTGGATTTTTTGTTTTTTATTTTTTGGATTGTTGTTTACCAAAAAAGGGGGGAGAACCACCCTAGAAACTGTTAGAATTGAAAATGTTGATCAGATTTGGACATGTTTTCTGTTGCTCTATTTTAGGGTAGATCAATAGATCATTACATGTGTCGTCGTGTCCTAATGCATTATGTTATTCATCAATTAGCACAGAGAAGGCATAAGGGGGCAAGACAAGTCATTGAAAACCTCCAACTGAAAAGAGATCTGAATGGTTCATCGATGTCACTCTCTATCCTTTAGAGACTTAGAGTCATGGATAAAATCTCAAGCATATAAATTTAATTATAAAGAAAGAAATATGAAGCAAATTAGATTTTCAAATTGCAATGCATGGCCAAAGATGTTGTCAGTTGTCACACAAGCATTCAATGATAACGCAACAATAAACATGGACCAAGCAAAATCAATTTTTGTTCTCTAATGAGGAAAGATTACATTACCTTGCAACTTCACAAATACATTGTCATAAACAAATAAGAACTGCCTAAGACTCAAAACTCGAGCACTTCCCGAGTACAACACTTGCCTTTATGTAGGCCGATTAAAAGAAAGGTCAATCAAAATTTTCTCCAGGGGAATGGTTTTAACAAATAGTAGAAAAGATTCTCCTTGTTTGCATCAACTCCCCTTGCACTCTGTTGCAAAACCTCATCATTTTCTTTTGCTACATTACTGTTTTTGGAAGAGCCTTGTCGCACCAGGATTTGATGAGCTAACATCTCTCTATAACTATCTGTGGCCTTGTACATATTTAAAAACCACATTGAATTCAGACTTAGTTGAATTGACCTTCAAAAACTCCACGAGTTCTCTGTCTAGCTCTGTCATCATATTTTGTGTGATTAGGATCTTGTTGTGAACCATTAGTGCTTCAAAGGATCACATCCAGAACCATAAAGGAGAAATACTTCAAATAGGCCAAGGACTGCTGGCATTTTCGAGTTAATTTTAACTTCCATAAGCAGTCATTTGTGATTTTGGTTTGCGAACTCTCATTTTTGATATGAGGGGACGTTGCCCCTTTGTTTTTTTCATGCATGTCATCATTTAACCATTTAAGTAGCAGAAGGACAAGGAGTTCTCCCTTATCACAAATTCTGGTTGAAGTACAAAACTTCAGCTGAAATTTATTGGTCTAGGCTTGGTTAGGAATATACATTTTTTTTTGGAAATATCGGTTGAAATATAGGAAATACTGGCTGAAATATGGAAGTATTAGTAGAATTTTTTTAGATCCTCAAGATTTATAACTTAGATTCCTCCTTTGTCTTATTTGGGAGTGCCCAAATCAAAACCCCTTTTTGAAAATTAGATTTCAATGAAGATGTTTTGAGATAGGCATTTCTCAATCATTCATATGAGCGGTAGTATTTTGTAGATAACCTTAACTGAAGCACTTCTATTTTTTCACGAGACACATACATAGAAAAACACTCCTTAATAGAGCTATAAACTCAAGTATATCTGCAATTTAATTTCATTTTTTAGCTCGACGATGGACTTATAGTTGCTAAAGGTGGTTGACTTTATGTGCGAAAGTGGGATAACCTTCGATAGGAGTTGATGAAGGAGTGTCGTAATACTTGACGAGCAGGTCACTCGGGCCAGTAGAGGACGCTGGCCTAATTGGCCAAGCATGAAAGAGGATGTGGATGGACATATAAGGACCTGTCTTGTGTGCCAACAAGACAAGGTTGAGAGAAAGAAGTCAGGAGGATTGCTAGAATCTTTTCCCATCTCGGAGCGACCTTGGGCTGGTGTTTCCATGGATTATATCACTTGTCTCTTAAAGGTTGGTGAACTTGGATTAATCACTGTGGTAGTGGACAAGTTCTCCAAATGTTCATCGTGGCATTTGCGAATTGCACAACGGAAGAGACTACCAAGCTATTCTTCAAGCATGTGGTGAAGTATAAATTGAAAATGTTGTAAGTGATCGAGATCCATAGTTCATGGGATAGTTTTGGACGGAGGTGTTCAAGTTGCTTGGGTTGGAGTTGCACTTTTCCACAAGTTTTCATCCACAGACAAACAACCAAATTGAGCGGGTTAATGCCTTATTGGAAGAGTACCTAAGGCATTTTGTTAGTGCCAATAAGAAGGATTGGGTGCAACTTTTCGAAGTGGCACAATTTTGCTATAACTTGAGACGAAGTGATGCATTGGGATATAGTCCATTTGAGCTTGCCATAGGGCAACAACCTGTAGCACCTCACTCAGTCTCTAAGGGCTACACGATGCATAGTCTGATTGCTTACAAATTTGCTAAGAATGATAGGAGCGGATCGACTTTGCCAAAGCTTATCTCGAGAAAGCCGCAAAGAGGATGAAGAACTAGGCTGATGAGAAGCGGAGACACGTGGAGTTCAAGGTAGGTGACAAAGTTATGGTTGGTGTCCTTCCTCACCAATTCATGATGTTTCGAAAGGTGCATGATGGGTTGGTTCAAAGGTATGAAGGTCCCTTCACTACGGAGAAGAAGGTGGGCAAGGTTGCCTACAAACTTCAACTTCTTACCTGGTTGAAGATTCACCCCGTCTTCAATGTAGGAATGCTTAAGCTGTATCATGAAGACATGGAAGATTTGGCTTGTGGTGTTTCACAAAGAGCTCCAGTGACGATGTTCACATTGTTTGACAAGAAGGTGAAGTGCATCCTAGTCGAATACATGACGAGCAGGTGTGGAGTCCCAATATACAAGGAGTACTTAGTGCATTGGGAGGGACAACCTGAGTGTGAAGCTTCGTGGGAGCAAGTTGATGAGTTTTGGTAGTTCAAGGAGTAGATTCGGCGCATGTTAGGTGGGGGAGAATGTTACACCCAAGAGGTTAAGACCCTATGTGACATAGACAATTTTGTGGAACTTGTACATAAGAGGCATCTGTACATGAAAGATGTATAGCTCTCCTGAATAGTCTACAGTTCCTTAGAATGGGAAGAGTCTAGAATGTTTTTGAAAGATTCTAGGAGTGCAGAGATTTGTAGAAGTTTCTAGTCTTAGGCTAGAATGTTCTTGGACCGTTGGATGGCCGCCATGTGGCGCAACCTTAGCCATTGATTCCCAAGCCTTGTAGTATAAATAGTGGAGGGTCCTCATTTGCAAATCACTCCTCTTCGATTCCCAAACCTTGGTCCTCATTGATTCCTTAGAGCAATGCAAGTTTCTCTTCCGAGCAAGAGTGCTTGTTCTTTGTGTTTTCTTGTGAGTGTGAATTTGACTTTGGCATTGAGTGGGGAGTGAGCAAGGCTGACTTGTTCAACAACTGTGGGTGTTGTTGAAGTGCCACGTGAACAAATCACGAGTTCAACTCTAAGCTTGTGACATAAGGAACTGAAGGAGCGAAGCAACATCGCCCGCTTCATCATCAGAGAGATTCCTGTGAAAGCAAATATACCACACCACTTGCTCACCAGAAGTGTAAAAACAATTTGCCCAATTGCTCCAGCAAAAGAAGCCAACCAATAAAGTGAAAATAAAGTGAAGGAAACTTGATAGTAATAGGAAGAGGAGCACACTAGGGTTAATGCCATAATCTTACTCTAGAACCACATTCCACACAAAAGCGAATGCCTTGTTTAAACTTCTCAGCACAAGCACTGATACCTCTCCACATGCATGAACACTTCCTAGGTGTAGGGTTGACTTCCCAACCATTGTTGCCAATATCATATTTTGCAACTAGTAAGGATTTCCAAGGGGAACTATCATCATTGCCTAACCTCCACAACCACATGGATAGGAGAGTATTACTTCTTCATTGGGTAATACTCTCAAACCACCAACTTCAATGGGGAAAGACACCCGTTGCCAACTAACTAGACGTATTTTTTCTTATCAGAGGAGCTTCCCCAAAGTAATTCTCTTAAAATTCTCTCCAATAAGTCGATTACTTTCCTAGGGCTCCTGAAAACATACAAGAAGTAAACAAGAAGTGCCGAGAGAACATATTTGAGAAGAGTGATCCTGCCATTGAAAGAGAGATACTTATTCCTATATGACGCTAATCTCCTGCTAAATTTGTCAACAATCGGTTCCCATAGTGAGCTCTTAGGAGTGCCAATGCAAAAGGGAAGCCCCAAGTATGTTGAAGGAAGGGAAGCAAGCTAACACCCGAAGAGATGAGAGAGAGAATCTATCTCATCTTGACTCAAATTGATTCCAAAAATTTCACTCTTACTGTAATTGACTTTGAGAGATGAGGCCAACTCAAACCATCTCATATATTAGTTAATAATATATGATAAATAATATAAATAATATATATTGTTAATAGATATGTGCTTGATAAACTATAACATTTATCCTTACATGTTCTTACCATGCTGCCTATCAAATTTGGAATTAGGATTTAATATCTCTAGTGAAATATAGTTGCATTCCACCATTTGAATAATATGTTTGATTATCTGTTTTAACATTTTTGGTGTTTCCTTTTGCACTTGTCTTTCTTTCATGGGTATTAGAGTAGCTTTTTGGAATTAATTTTCTCACTTATATATTTTATTTTTTACTTTTTTGAATAACATGGCTATCCCCAACCCATATTGGATGTGAGACTTTTTCACGGATAGTCTCATGTATTGGGTAATTCTGGGGAGGGTCAAGCCAAATGAGCTATTAATCATATGCTTTATGGCATTTTTTTTTCCATTCAAGGTCTACTTTTTTATGTTTTCTTTTGTCGAGGAAAATGTCAAGATGTTTAGTTCAATGAAAATATTTGAATCCGTCAATATAAAGTGGATGGGAGTTTGGATCTTACATCTAAAAGTTCGTAATAATCCTAACCATGCTTGAATCCAACAAATCTAAAACGGATGCAGATGCAGATCTTATCTAGATCTGATCTGAATTCCATCCGTTTACATCCCCAGTTTTACCTTTTCAATGTCATGTGAGTTCGGAGTGCCATATAAATGCTTATCTACCCTGAAAGAGGGTCCACATTTGTCCTTAATTTAATGTTTGAACACAATGAACACTTTGGTTTTAGGAGTTCCTATTGCCATTTTTTAAAATTTTAATTATTATTGGAGGTGTTTTACTTGTCCCATCTTGTGGTTGTTTTCTTCAACCAATTGCTTACTTTTGGGTTGTTTTTAAGGTAAAGGTTGGCTCCAGCCATTTGTTGATAAAATAGGGATCCCTGCTAAAGAAGACAAGGGAAGGACAATATGCCTGGTTTTGCAAGAATTTAGTTGCTAGTTTCAAGAGAATAGGGAAAAGGATAGTAGGTTTTCTTTTGGGTGATTATTTTCCAGTTTTACTGGAAGAAGGAAAAGGTTGTCCTTTTTAATTTACATAACTTCGTACAGTCTCCATTTCTTTAGTTTGGCCAAAGCCTTTAGGTGTTCCCATACAATGTCAGATGAAATTCAAATTCTCTTCACCTGTAGGATTTGCTTCTCTTTTCTGATTGGTAGGTTCTGCCTGTGGCATGGGAAACTCACATGCTTCCTCTTGCTTATTGTTTTTAAGTATGCAAGTACCTTTTAAGATGTGTCATGTAACTTAAAATCACTGTCTGACACCCTTTATTTCTTTGCAATTCTCACACTGACGTTCATTTCCAAGTTTCTACTTTCTAACACAATTTTTATAATTGTTATTTGGAGTGCACTTCATTTTATTCTTCTGGGTTAGTTTGTTTCTTTCTGTTACTTTAAATCTTGATGCCAAGTGACAGAATGTCCTGTGCTATACATTATGCTTGTCCATTCTCCCATTGATCTACCTGGAGGGTATTCACTTGCTCATGACCTTCTGTGCAGGGAAAAACAGTTGCTGTTCAGAAACTATGGATAGAGAAGCCGAAACCTGACGAACAATCTCAATGTGTCGAAGGTGCTTCTATAACTGAAGCTACCACTGACAAGCTTGGCAGGTTAAGTGTTAGAGATTCTTCTGTTCAAGTTCCATCCATACAATTTGGTAGTGTTTCACGAGGAGATCAGAGTCATCAGGCCCCACCAATAGGTCACAAGGGTATATGGAAACCGAGGGCCTATTCAACTGCAAGAGAGGCTGCTGCTGCCAATGTTTCTGCAGCTGTACCTGAGGGGAGTTTTACAGTAACTCATGCTGTTGGCGCTGAAGGTAGAGAAAGTGATGCTACAGAGAAAAGCAGTAGTGGTTTGAGTAAGCTGCTCAAGGGTCCACTAGGGGAGGATTTTACAGTTGACAATCTTTCATATGCTGCGGCACAAATTAGAGCTACCTTTTATCCTAAGTTTGAAAATGAAAAGTCGGACCAGGAGGTATTCATTATTGTTTTCTACTAAGTTTCTCATACTATATATAGGTGGGACAACTGTTGTATAAAGCATTAGACTTGGAAATGAAGTTAAGTACCTATGCCTAGAGTGAGGAGCAACCTTTGTTAAAACCCTATTTCCTTCAAAGACAATATTAGATGGTGTGTCTTTGATGTAGACTAGGGAGGGGTAGGGTACCCAACCTTAGACCACAATAAATTCTCCGACATGATTCAGCAACTGAGATCGTGGTAAAAGGCTAAACAGGTGGCCAAAGCAACCGTTTGGTGAAGTAGATCCAACCTCAACTAGATTTTGGATGAATGAATCAATTCTCAATCAAACCCACTGATGTACGGCAGTAGAACTGAATGGCTGCTGTAATTTAAAGCAAGCAGTCCCAAAATAACTGAGTTTTCAGATGCCAGAACTCGGCCGATTCCCCAGCCCAACTGAGTGGGTTGCTGGCCTGTTTACACAGGCTGTATGGACTGTATTGCAGACCCATTTTAGACTAGAAAACAGGCTGTATTGCAGGCCTAGTTCAGCTGGGTGTTTGCTGCAATGCAGGCCCACATATGGTTGGGCTTGATACTGTTAGCAGGCCCTCAAACACACCCACTTTTTTCTGTAAGAACCCAGCCTTATACAGGCCAAAACTGGGTTTGAGCAGTAACAGAAACTCAGCCGAAACAAACTTAAAAACTTGCTGCAGCAATTCCTTGCTTTATGGCCCAACTTAATCAACACTTTAAATTGATTCAATCAGACACAAAACTAGAAGAGGATTAGAACTTACTTGGACACAATGGAGAAGTACCATTGCTCTAATTGCAAGATAAACAATCTAATCTTAGCTTGGATTGAGTCTTCCACTTGAAGAACCGAAAGTATAAATTTTTTTCCTCTCTAAATTGGCCTACCAAATTCAGGCAAGGTACATGGTTTTTAATATTTATAACTTTCACAAGCGCAAAAACCCTACCTAAACTCAACTCACACCTAACTCAAGTCCTACCTAAGTTAAACAATCAAAAGCAAACAAATTAAACTCACCAATCACAACTCATGGCTGAGTTGGTTGGTCATACAATTCCACACGTCTAAACAGCCCAAGTCCCATTATGACGCACTGAGGCTCTCGCCCAAGCAAGCATTGAGTCGGTTGGAATTTGAATGGAGTCTTGGGCCGATGGAGTTGATGAGTCCACTCTGTCTTGGAGTGTTGGAGCTCATGGTCCACTTGGCTGAGTTAGCAGCCACATTGGATCTCTTGTGGGGTTTCTTGTGACACGTCATGGGCTTGGCTTGGCTCGTTTAAGGTTCTGAGTGGGTCCCACCATCCGATGTCGGGTTCACACGCGATAAACCTGCTAGTTGATAGGTCTCATTAGCCACTTTTCCCTTGCCTTTTCCTTCGTGAAATCTGTCATAGAAGTCCATCGCAAAGGTCACAATTTCGTCCTCCACCATGCTCTCGTTGGTGTTCGCATTAGTCTTGCTCTAAAAGTAGAGTTAAATGAAGGTTCAACCCTTTTAAAAAATCTTCTGTTGTCTTCCACAAAAAAAGAACCTTCTAATTGTGAGGGAATCCCATGTTGGTGGCTCAAATGTATGTGTGGCCCACTATTCCTGAACTGAAACCCTTCAAGTACCCTACCTTTATATTGGACAGTCTAAACATTGATCTTGATCGGTTGGCTTCATTTTTGAATTTATTGAGTATAAAATATGAGATTGTGAGTAGTTCATTCACTAATAATGATTCTAAGTTTAACCAGTCCCATGGTGGAGAAAACTCCAGTAATAGACAGTGGGGCCCACATGCTGCCTTGCCACTGTCGGTGAGACACTGATGCAGTGTATGATCAGTGTTCTGAAAACCAAAATCATATCGTATCATAAACAGTAAGATTTTTTATGATCTTCATCGGAAAAGGATAAAATTATTATTTTTAAATCAGAAAAATAAGATTTTTGCAGTCTATGCATTTTGTATTCAAACCGTTATTGGTATAATGACAAATAAAATGATGAGTATCATATGTAGATTGCCATTTATCTAATTATTGTTCAAGATTGCAAAAAGAAACTCATGTAGATGAATTGCTAATTAAATGCGATTATGTATAGCTTACAAAGCTATTGTTTTGAAATTTGACTTGCTTCATAAATGAGAAAGCAGAATTTGGTAAAACAAACATTTAAACTGTAAAAAGTTAACAAAAATTGTCAGGTTTTTAGAAATCAGGATCTGAGCATAAGATCCAAATAGTTTTCTGTACAAATCATATTATGTCATAAGATTCAAATTGGAAATCGTAAAATTTTAACAACTGTGCATATGATTGTTTCTCTTAAATAGAATTTGAAAATCATTTAGTCTCAATGTTGTTGGTTTGTTACTTCACTTGCAGGTTAGAGTGAGGATGATTCAGATGGTCTCCGTTGGTCAGGCAACCGTGGAGGTGGGTTTCATACATACTCTTTTCTATGAAGATCTATTCTACCCGTTTGATGAGGATCATAACGGTGGAGCTTTTATCCTTAAGAACTCAATTTGGGACCCTCGAGAGGTCCAATCAACACAACAGTTGGAGGTTTTCTCATTGAGTTCTTGAGGATCGAGGCTCAACCATTAAAGAATTACGTTCCTCATAGATTGGACACAGTAGGTCTTCATCACCTTTTATTTTGCCTTTTGTTGGGGAAGTAGTAATCTTCAAATAGTATTGTTTGTGAGGATTTATTGATACACTATTGTTACTCAATTGGTGGTTGCATATGAACATGAATGTTATTTTTAAATTGCTGTTTGTGGCAACCCTTTATCAATCACTGTAATTGTAATTTGAACGGCATGTTTGAATGGTAGCATGTACCTATGTCAATGATTAGGTGACTGCTGATTTATAATATTTTGGTTACAGGTATCTCTTAAACATTCTGGGTCTCTGTTCATGTATGCTGGGCATGAAGGTGGAGCATATGCCAAAAACAGCTATGGGAACATGTATGTTAATAATTTGAATGCCACTATGCAATTTTCGATGCAACTTCATCATTATCATTCCTCTTGTCAAAGCCTTTGCCCCATCTATCCGGGGCTAATTTTTTGAGTTCTACTTTTTCACTCCATTTTTTGAGTTCTACTTTTTCACTCCATTCTATAAAAAAATCATGTTTTCTGTCGTCCCACCTTTTATTGTATCGTGTCTAACACCTTAATCCATGTCTTTATCAGCCTTTTCTTTCTTCTAGTGTCTTCTACAATTTGGAAGTAGCTAGTTGTTTTATGGTCAAAATAATGTCATTTCAATATCCCACTTCTGGGAAATTGGATGTTAATCGTATTTTCATTTTATCTGTTTTATCCTGAGCCATCATGACAATGCATTCCTTTCTTAATGCAGATATACTGCTGTTGGTGTTTTTGTTCTGGGAAGGATGTTTGCTGAAGCCTGGGGTTCTCAAGCAAGAAAAAAACAATCAGAGTTCAATGACTTCCTTCAGGTAATTTTGGGCATCATAATATGCCTAAGTGGGGTTCTAACTATTAACTCCTTTAAAGTTGTGCATGAATTAAGCAATCCATAAGAGCTTGATGATAATGTTAGAAAATTAAAATATTGGCTCTTTCACTTGATTGGCTGGAGCTGCTTAAATGGAAAGATGGGATATTTAACTGGTCTAGAAGAGATGATGGAAGTACAAGTACTCACTGCTGTTAAGTTTGGAGACTTGATTTGGTTTTGGATGGTTTTATGCCTTTTTTTGTGGATTAAGTTTGGAGATTATGATTGGTTGCTGCTGCTGCTGCCTCTCTCTCTCTCTCTCTCACACACACACACACACACACACACACACACACACACACACACACACAAATGGCACCGCTACGATTTTTATTGAATCTTGAGATGGAACAGCTATTTTTGGAATGGACACTAACTGCCTGAACTGCCAATATGCCATTACGTCTCAATGTGCCATTTTTTTAAATCTTGATGGGCAATGCATGTTCTAAATGTCTTTTTCTTGTCGTGTTGAAATCTTTCTATAATTTCGAATATGGTAAAAGTTGATTCTCAAAGCCTCTTTTTTTGTTTTTGGTTTTTTTGCAGAAGAATCATATGTGCATATCCATGGAATTGGTGACTGCTGTTTTAGGAGACCATGGACAACGACCCTTGGAGGATTATGGTATGAAGTCTCTCTCTCCCTCTCTAAAGAAAAAAAGAAAAAAGAAAAATACCCCTCCCACCCATATATGTTTATCTCGGAAAACCTTGTTAAGAATGAAGTAGTGAGCAGGGAAATGATATCTTAATGCCATTCAGTAGGTTCCGTTAGTCTCACCAGATACATGGAGGGGTGTGGATACTTCATGCAGTAAAATAACCTAATTGGTCATTTCTGGCCATCCAATCTAAGGTGATAGATTATGACAATTAAATTGAAATTTTGGGTCTAAAGGCATTAGGGAGTTGTCGAAAAAGTTATATCAAGTTGTAGGACTGTAGAATGAACAATGTTCCATTTGTAAATATGGAATCAACAATCTTGGAAAACTATGAGTTTTTAGGAGGGTGCATTGTATGGGCGATAACCTTTATAAGGAACCTTAGGGAGAGAGACCCAAACCTTTATGGGAAACTCTTGAATTTGCTGGAGGAGGCACATATATGTTGGGAGGCGGAGGATCTGGGAGGGGGATACATTGGGTGAGTTTTTGGTTTAGACTGGAATTAAGAGTCTGAACAGGGAAGTACAAATCCCACCCCACTTGATGACTATTTGTATGAGTAAGTCCCCTCAGAAGGTCCAGACTTTTTGTTTGTATGTGGCTAAAGGAAGGGTACTAACTAGATCTAACCTTGTGAGGAGAAGGATAATTCCGAAAGGGGCGAATATGTCATGTGTTCTTTGTAGTTGGGGATAGAAATAGTTGATCATTTATTCAGCAGATGCACTTTCACGATTTTCTTATGAACAATTTCATGGAACTAATGGGTTGTTTGTGGGTCTTTATGAATCATGTGGTTGATGTCCTTTCATCGTGGTGGTGTAAAACATTTAAGGGGAGGGGAAAGTTAGTGTGGCAATTGATTCCAACTATGATCTTATGGTTCGTATGGAGGGAGAGGAATTTGAGTCGAAAGAAAAATCTACTTCTAGGGTACTTCAAGAGGTGAAAAATCTATTAATCTGTTGGCTTAGAGGTTTCAAGGAGTTTTGTGACTTTGGATATGATGATTTCTTGAGGGGTTGGTCGGAAGTACTAAAAGGTGGATTCAAGAAAAGTAGACCTTTGGAAAAATGGAACCCCTAGAAGAACATAGCCACAAGTTGAGTGTAGATGGAAGGATTCTTGACTTGGATAGGATGAGAGAATAAAGATAAAGAGCAAACCTTGGTGGAGGATTTCGGCGGGCGTGGGGTGAGAACCAACGAGACGGAGATTTGGGGTGGCAGGATGTGGTCAGTAGGAGACGGCGGGAGCAACAGAAATCAGCATCGGTCACCATCTTTGTTGAGAATGTGCCGGACTCTACTTCAAGAAAGTGGCTGATGGAGATTTATAGTACTTGGGGCAGGGTGGTAAATGCATTTATTCCATAGAAGAGGAACCAGAAGGGGAAGCGTTTGCTTTCGCTAGGATAAAGGGAGAAGGTGAGGCAGCGAGGTCTATTCAATCTACAAATGGGTGCTAGTTAGGAAGTAGAAGGATTCTGGCATAGGTGGCATTGTATGGAAGGGAAGGACACCATAGAGAGGTATGGAAGGAGGATCTAGAGGGAGAAAGGAAAGGTGATGGAAAGGAGGACCATTATCAGGCAGGAATGAGTCAACAAGATATTCTTCCTCCAAATCCTTGTGGGGGTAACCGGACTTGGGTCAAGGTAGCGGCAAATGATTTAGTCGCCTCTGATTGCAAGGGGACGACCCAAAGAAAAGTACCAACCTTTGCAATTCCGATGAGCAACTCCAAGTTGAGGGAGGCGTATGACTAGCTTTAACGATCTCTCTTAGTATCAGTGAAGTTATGCATTAGTTCATAGGAGGTCAGAAGCTTTTGCGAAGGAAAAAGGATTACTAGCTTGGCAATTCGCTGGCTGGGGGTGGATGGTTCTTGATTACATTGTAGACAAAGGAGGAAGCGCAGGAATGGGCGATGGAACCAGAATGGGCACGTTCTTCAAAACAGTGGAAATGTGGGCTTCCAATCAGTGAGGTGGACATAGGTCAATTGTTTTAGCTACCCATCTGTGGCTTGGAACAATAGGGTGTTTAATGGTAAGGTTCTTTCGGATTTGTCTCTTCTGTACGTAATTAAGTTTCGGGTAGCTTGGTGGTTAGTTGGGCCAATCCGGCGCCAAGATGTTTCTATTTCTAATATTTGCAGAGATTGGGCTTCTGTCGACTCCTATTCTTGTGATCTGGGGACTTATCATCAAGTTGGTTGGAGTACTCCTCCCTATGGGCTTCTCAAATTGAATTTTGATGGTAGTTGCATGCGAGATCTTGGTCTGGCTGGTTATGGAGAGATTATCCGTACCGATTCTGGGTCTTCTATATTTTCTTATGCTGGGCCCATTCCTCATGGGTCAGTTATCGAAGCAGAATTAATGGCTTTATGGCGCGGTGTTTTGGAATTGGAGGAGAAAGGGATACATGGGTGTTTTATAGAGGGTGATTCACAAGTTATTGTGAGATAGGCTTTGGGTTCTATGTGCCCGTGGAGATATTTGGACAAAATCAAAAGGATTCGGTTTATCATTGATTCATTTGGTTTCAAGATCGCTTGGGTTCATCGGTCAGCTAATTCGGCTGCCGATGAATTGGCTCGTCAGGGTTTAAGTTTAGATTCTTAAGTAGTTTCTCATTTCTTGTAATGTGTTCTCGGAAGGCCTTTCTCGGTCTTTCTTTCTGTTTTGTAATTCTCTTTGGAATTAATGAAGTTATCTTTCAAAAAAAAAAAAAAAATGCTCAACTCAATGTATAATTTTCCAAATTTCACATAAGAAGACAGCATCTAGTATTTGTGTATTCATCATTTCTTGAGAACTTTAATTCATAATGGCATATGCTTGCTCTATATATATTGGTTTATTTTCTTGTAAGGATCTTTTGATGACATTAGGCTTATTTGTCTTTGAGCAGTTGTAGTGACGGCTATTACAGAACTGGGCAAGGGGAAACCAAAGTTTTACTCTACTCCTGATATAATTGCTTTTTGTAGAAAATGGCGCTTACCGACAAATCATGTTTGGTTATTCTCAACAAGGTAAATGTCTATGATCCACTCAGCTTACCTGGTTGTTATTGCGTATATTGTTTGATATTCTGTTTATGTCTGTGCGCGTTAGCACACAGTGCAAGGTACTTGTTTGGTATTGCTACTCCAATTTTTTTTCTTAAATACATTTCGTGCTCTGGTGACTTTGTTTCTTCTTCCTTTTCCGCAAAGAGATGCCAACACTATGAAAGTTTACTTTATTTGTTAGGTTGATGGGTAGTAGCTTTTGAAATAAGCTTAGCATGCTATTTTCTTTTTCTGATTTATCCATCTTTGCTACTGAAGGAAATCTGTAACTTCCTTTTTTGCTTCCTATGATGCATTATGTGAAGAAGGAACTGCAACACTTGTATGCAAGACTCTTGATG
This sequence comes from Chimonanthus praecox, assembly GCA_022113865.1. Taxonomy (NCBI): domain Eukaryota; kingdom Viridiplantae; phylum Streptophyta; class Magnoliopsida; order Laurales; family Calycanthaceae; genus Chimonanthus; species Chimonanthus praecox. Next base: position 59,383,832 of record CM039090.1, read on the forward strand.
AAGTTGCTGATATTTCAGTACCAGGTGAAGTTTCTAGTTAAATTTGTTTTTAACAATCTTCTCTTCTGTGGCAGTGTATATATACCTTTCTTCTTCCTGACCATTGCCATTTTTGATTTCCTGCGTGCTATTCCCATTTCTAGTCTGTATTGTTGGGTGGAATTCACCATAATGATTATCACGGGATTGTTTGAAATGCCTACATACTTTCCAAAGGAAAACCTCTCTGCCTGCATGACTCTAGGTGGGGTAATACCATATTAACCTTAGAGAAGTGTAACATGTGGACTGAAAACATCATATTTAGTGGCTTCTTTATCATTGGGAGAGCTTGTAGGATGCTATTGACTATGTTGTGCAAGTTCCTGGTTATGTATTTAGCTTACTTGTCTTTTTACCAGAAAATTTATCATATCCATCTATATACAATGTACACTCTCATACCTTGTGGTGAAATCATTTCCCTTTAGGGGTAGTGGGAGTGTTTTGACTTCTGTGAGACCTTTTTTTCTAAATAATATGTCACCACATATTGGCTATGATCCAGCCATTGTAGTTAAGTATTATACACTTTTTTTTGAATGATAAGTGGTTAGTGAATAAATCTTTCGGTTAGGAAAAGCTCCTAGAAAATGCGAGATCTTTATAGGGCAAAACCTAGAAAGTGTGGACAATAGTAGGACGTGCAATACTTCAACCTACTCAAACAAGATAAGCTCAACTTCCAAACACAAGGAGAGTGAATAACTAGAGCAAGGATAAACAATCAGAACTATCATATGTGAAGGGCAGCTTAAACTGCACTTGATGCAACACAAAATTTAATGGAATCCAGGGATTAAATTGTCAACAAATTCTTTCATGAGATGCATGGGGGGCGTTGGTGGCACCAATTTTCATGTCTTTGATAACGGAGATGACTGAAAGAGCCTGCTTCCTCATTTCCCATCTTGATGAAAGAGGGTGACCTAGAAGGTTGAAGAAGTCATTATCCTTGATTATCATCTCCCGCATCTTACATTCATTGGATTTGATCTCCTAAAGAGCCTACTGAACAGCAGAAGGTGAGATCACTATTAATATAGCTGGAAGGAATGATTGCTCTGCCAAAAATTGTTTCATCCTCTCCCGCAAGAGTAATACCAACAAAAACACATTGTCAATGTCTAGGGATTGCAAAAGCAATTTTTTACCGGGTGTACTCATAAGCTGAATTGAGGCCACATAGCGAGGTGTACCAATATATTACCTAGGTGAATACTGCACAAGAAGCAGGTTCTGATTGCCTCCAAAAATTCAATTTAAGTACAGGGGTGGAGTGAGGTAGGTTGCAGTTGAAGTTTGGATTAAGTTGTTGACTAAAGGGATGGCCCCCATAGGTATCAACAAGACTCTTGGAGCTAAGCCATCTGTCAAACCAAAAGCCCCTGGAGATTGATTACCACAGTTAGATAAATCAGGGGTCTCGCTTTGGAGCTCGATGTCTCATTTGTCTAAGTCAGTCGAACTGCAAAACGGCATAACAACTTTCTTCGCCAAAAATGGAATCGACAACTCAGTTTTAGGAGTGCTTTTTCTTTGAGAAAGGGCCGAGCAGGGATTTTGCTTAAATGTTGATAGCTGTATTTGTTTTTATTTTATGCCCATCTCATGTAATGTTTTTATTTTTGCTGGTATAACCCTTCTAGACCCTTTCTCAGTTGATGTAATTGTTCTTTTTCCTTCTTAATATTAAGTATTGTAGCGCTAAAAAATATGTTGTGTATAACCATAGTTGTCAGATCTGTTCAGGAACCCATTTTGGTTTTGTCTTCGTAAATGAACATTTCGGTGTTCCGGCCATTTCGGTATTCCGTTTCCGAAAAGACGATATAAAAAAAATTAAAAAGTAAAAACTATAATAAAATATGAAGACAAAATATAAACTTATAAATATATACTTAATTATTTCCATAATTTACACTAAGCTACATAAACAAAATAGAAAACATAAATTATCATTAATTACTACTTATGTTCGTAATCTCAATTCATAATAGTGTAATTACCAAATACTAATTCAAGTATAGTTCAATTTTAGTCAAATATGAATCAAATATAAATTGAATTAGGCAAAAAAATTCAAAAAATACCAAGCAATAAACTTGAGTTCTCATTTTATTTAAAATCAAAGGTCAAAGCTTAAAATAGATAGGGAGGTTGGGTCCATTTCATTTTTTTCTCAAAATTTCATCTTATACATTAAAAATAAACCATATGAATTAAAAACATACTTCTTGAATTACAACTTGACCATATTTCAGCCTAAAATTCAATTTATAGGCACTTGATTTTAGTAGTGAAACTCAAGACTTTGACTACTAAGATCAAGTTGCTTGAAATTGAGTTTTGGATCAATGTTTTTTTTCTAAATGTAGTTGTATCCTTTAGATGTACCATTGGAGTTTGTTTGTATATCTTAAAAAAGATTAAAAAGAAATAAAATCTTTAGATCTGTTTCGACCGGAATGCAACCTGGTACGAGAACTGAACCCATTATGTTTCCGGTATGCCGGAATGAAACAGAGTTGACAAGTAAGTAGTACTTCACCTACTCCAGTTGGACCCTCCCCTCAGGCTGCTCGATCTACATTAAATTTGTCAAACCCCTCTTAGGGGAACTTGTCTTTTGGTTAACTTGTTTCCTTGGTCTCCCAAGAATGCACTCTCCCCATCCCTTTGAGAAGTCATCAAAATATATCCTTCAAATTCCTTGCTCATCATTCACCACCTGGTGGGTTATGTTAAAAAATCAAGCACTTCAACCTCCATCATCACCTTTGGCGCAAAAATATGTTTTGGTGTTACTTTTGAGGGGAATATACCCAGCCAGTGAGTTACTGTTGGGTAGCCTCATCTTTTATTGGTCTCAGATTTATGTTGGTTGTCTGGGTTTTTAGTTTATGTGATTGTTTTGGAGTTGGTTGGGCCTTCAGATTGAGGTCTTTTCTTTTTCTTCCTGGAAGTTTGGAGCTTCTGATTTGTATATTGCTTTTATATTCTTAATATGTTTTAGTTGTATCTTTTTTTCCTAATATAATTTTTTAGCATTTTTTTAAAAAATTCAAATGTGACATGCAATTTCTTTTGCTGAATTTTTCTCATATTACTATGTAGTTCTGCACAACATAAATTAATGAATCTTGGAATCATTATATAGGATCAAAAGACCACATCAAGGTGCAAGGTGAGATTTTGGAGGGCCTGGTTGCTCGTATAGTTAGCCATGAAAGCTCAAAGCATATGGAGAAAGTTTTATCTGATTTTCCACCACCTCCATTGGATGGAGGTATGTCATTGTTTCCATCATTACCTGCTCATGGACACACACACCCTTCTCTTTCTTAACCACGGCACAACTAATTCTTCCATTTTAACAATTAAATTTTAGTTAATGAGAATCACAGCACAGTGAAAGGTAGAGCTTGCAATATGTAAACATGGAATCAGATTCAATTTCAAAAGAAGAAGTCCTATTTATTCTTTATTTTGCAGCAAACCTCATGCAGTGATGATGCCATTCCATTGTCAATGAGACCTCTTCATGTAGCATTTATTTGAGATATCCTCAGGTGACTGTGATTATGTTTTTTTTTTTTTTTTAACAAGATGTCCTATAAATTTTATTAATGAGCAAAGGAATACCGAGAATGGAAAGAAAGGAACACCCAAGAAGAGTATGACCCTCATTATATACTTTTTTTTTGATAGGTCTCATTATATACTTCTCTACAAAGAGCCCCAAGTCGCGAAATACTAGATAGTGGCTACCATTCCAATATCATGTTTCATAGATTTCCCCCTTCTTTAGTATTTTTTGTTTTCTTACAAAACTAGTTATGCATATTGCACATGAAGATATGCATCTACATGTAGCAGTTATTGTTAATAATAAGAGAATGGACTGAAAAACTCTTAGATGTATTCTATTATAGAGACATATTTATAGAAGACAAATACAATGAATGTAGACCATCCAAAGATGGTAAGACATTAAGGCAAATCACAATACCAGGATAGGATATAATCATAATCTAATGTAATCATAGTATATATATCATAATTTATCCTAACAGTTATTTCATTCCGATATCAGTGAGATAACTTCACATATCGATTGTCATTTCAGTATCATGTTTCACTTTTTACTTTTTGTTCTCTTCTATTGTTCTTGTGTATTTTAAACTTTCTTGACTGAATTGACATAGATACTTGAAACTTCCTTTATAGATCGTGAATAATTATGAATTTGATGATCCATTTATTGAGAAGTGAGATCAGAATACAGATAATTTAAACAATTGTCATCGCCTTGTTATGTGAACATGCAATTTTGTTTGGGAATGCATCACGTTTCATTTGCGAGGGACCTAATGTAAACACTGAATTCCAGTTAATCATGACCTGGGGCCGAGTTTGCGTGAAATATGTGCAAACAATAGGTCAGATGAAAAGCAGGTGAATTTGAATTTATCTCTTGATATGATTCTCTTTCTTCACCCTTTACTCCTTTTGCTACTGTTACTACAATTCTTGTTTATGATTTTTGTTACTATGCCAGCAAATAAAAGCACTTCTTCAAAGTGTGGGAACTGCTATGTGCCCTGACTACTCAGATTGGTTTGGGATTGGGACTGCTGATTCTCATTCAAGAAATGCTGATAGATCAGTTCTTTCAAAATTTTTGCAATCTCATCCAGCAGATCCTTCCACTGTAAAATTGCAGGTTGGGCTACATGACAAATTCTTCTCTCCTGTTGTTGTCAACTCAAACTATTCCATTCTCTCAAAAGAAATTTGTTGTCAACCCAAATTCAATTTTAGTTATTTTGAGAAGTTGTACAAACATGGCTAGGAAGAATACCATGGAACATACAAGGGGAAAGAAGGAGCAAAAAGGAAACCACCTCTTAGTTGAAAAAAACATGAAAATAAAATAAAGGTAAGTGGATTCTCAAGAGAGTCCAAATCCACATTCATCTAGGGTAAAAAAAAATCAAGGTCAATAGAAGCTCTCCAATCTTGGCAAAATCTGAGGTGGGTAAATCAAAGAGCAATTTTTCTAAAGACAGGCCAAGTAGCCAATCTGAAGTTAGCATGCTTTGCCACCAAATCTTCCAATTTTAGTGTGATTGTTGAAATTCCTATTGTTGTTCTCTTCCCAAATGGTCGAGGAGATAGCTTTATACCACATATATTATAAAATATAAATCTAAATTTTGGCTTGAATTCTTCAATTTCATTAATAGTGAAACAGGTTATTTGTTGAAATGCTGTAAGATCTGAACTGTCTGGGAACATGTTAACTATTAATAGTATTATTATTCATCAATGCCATGTATCCCATCTATCGAGGACTTTCTATTTGAGCCAAATCATTTTATCATTGTTGTTGTTGTTAACATTGTGTTTTCATCACCCAATTTTCTTTTATGGGTTTTGCTCATTTGGGTGTTAATTGCATTATTTAGGAAATGATCCGTTTGATGAGACAAAAGCGTTTTCCTGCTGCCTTTAAGTGTTACCACAACTTCCACAAAATTGCTTCAGTAAAACGTGACAACCTGTATTTTAGGATGGTTATTCATGTGCATGGCGACTCTGCTTTTCGTCGGTACCAAAAGGAGATGAGGTCTGCTACTTTATTTCAATTTCGAAATTAAAAGTTTGTGCATTTTTTTTTTTTACATTTATTTTGCTCTTATCATTGAGTGCTGTGGTTTTATCCTTGAATTAGCAATGCCTATTGAAGATCTTAACTTCAAAGTGCTTGTGATGTTGCAGGCACAACCCAGGGCTGTGGCCATTATATAGAGGTAAATTCTATGATTAGCTTCATTATCTACATTAGAGTTAACCTCTAGAGTCTGGCAGGGTGCTGAATCCAAATAATTCAACTGGTGTGCCTAATAATAATCACCCAATAATTGACTCTTGACAAATCTCAATGCATATCAACAATTTTTTTTAAAAAAAAAACAGCATTTTTTTTTAAATGATTGTATTAGATTTTTATCATAATTCATAAAATTTGATTTCCAACAACTGTAACCATGTGAGCATTCCAATGAATATGCAAACTTGTATATCCACCAACTCAAATGGGCATATGGCTGGTTTTCTTTCTCACAAAAAAGGGCATATGGCTAAGGTGTATTCAATTGCACTTGTGTTCCTTTTTTGTTCAACTCATTATCCTAAAGGAATAGGGTTAACATAGGAGCTACTAATGTGGTAAACAATCAGCCAACAAATCATTATTTGTCCATGATTACATGCATCGATCAATGTATTGTCTCAAATCATGTCAAAAAATTACGACGGGCTACTGGTGAAGGCCAAGGGTCAGATTTTATAAAAATCAAACCTATGGCCCTCAACGGGGTTTTTAGGCTGTAATGAATCTAGGAAACTTAAGAGAAAATCCAAACTAAAATTTACCAAAGAAAAGGGCTTTGAGATCTAGGACTTACCAGATCTAAGTGAAGCTCTCTATTAGCTCATTAATTGTAAAATTGAACACTCGGAAACTTCACACAATTTCAACAAGAATTTCAATTAGATTTGATTGAACACTCGGAAACCTCTCTCAATTTCTGCGAGAAATTCACTTACAAATTATGAAAACTCGGAAAATAAATTAATTCGCACAAAATTAAAATGCAGAATTGAAGTTCAACAAGAAATCATAAATAAAAGACACTTACTTGATGTGGACATCATGCCAGAAAATGGAAAAGGAGAGTGTTTTATTTTTTATCGTAGCAAGTGGAGGGTTAAACTAGCCAATTTGGGCTTCGTATAGGTGTGTTTGATGCATGTGGACCCCACCCATGGACCCAGGGCCCACATGAGAGCATGACAGACCCCACTTGAGGTGTTGCTAGGTCAAAACCGTAGCATTAAAAGTGACAGCATGGAGGTGCAAATTGGAGGATTTCTCTCCATTTGGCTATTTTCTCTCTCTCCGTGGCGTGCACTCTCCTTGTTTCTCTCTCATGGTAGGCATTGGACACTCTTGGAAGTCTTTCATTCCACTTTAGATTCCACCTTGATGAATTTGGAAGTATTTGATTGGCTTGAACACATCACCAATCCTAAGTGGCAAATTGTGATTGGTCGTCATTCATGATTGACGAAAAACAAACAGTAACTTTGCAAGCATAATTGAGGCATCAAACGATTTTGGATTTTGACAAAATTAGATTTGTTGGAAAGTTTATTCAATAACCTTTCCAACAAGCGCAAGTTTGCACAATTCTGATTTATGTGCCCGAGTTATGACTGTTTTACTAGACAGGTGTCACGGAGTGATGGGAAACTCTAGTGTTTTCTCCAATTTCAACTCAAATTCCTACATTGTAGCTGCATGAACGTCTGGGATCCTCTCCAATGAGTTGTGCAACTCCAAATCATTTTGCAACTCATGCTTGGACTCTTGGATGGAAGATGCATGATTGGCTAGAACATGTCATAGACCTTAGGTGGTAAAATTCGATTGGACGCAATTTTTTCTTCTTTATTTTCATTGGTGGGTACGATGTAAGCTTCGCTTAGGGTTAGGGTTAGGGCTCCCATGCCATTTAGCTAGTTTTTTGTTGTTTCTTTCTTCCCATTTTGTAGTATAAATAGACCTAAGGTGGTACCTTAGGCACCAACGAATTTTGGGATTGAAGTTAAGTTTGTCTTTTGATTTCTAGTTTCTTAGTTTTAATGAATTAAATTCATGCCTGCATTTACACTTTAATTCCAACACTTCACTCAAGTCAATTCGATTATTCAATTGGGAATTGCACAAGTTCAATTTAATTCAAGTAAACTAGAAACTAGTTTCATTAGAAACTAGCGGCCTTCCTTAGACTTTCAAGTGCTTGTCTTTGGGAAAGAAACCACTTTGATTCTTCCCGAAGCGAGGTTTCAATTTGGTTTGTTTATTTGAAGAATAAGAAAGGTTCGGAGTACCATCTTAGCCTTCATCATTTACTCATTGATTGGGAGAAGAAATTTGAACTCAAAACTGATGTGAATTGCTATGGGCCAAATACCCTTTGACTTTTCTACAAGTTAAGGTTCATTGAACCTGGACATCTAAAAAATCTCCATCTAGTAGGCAAGTGCCATGTCATCAATCCTAGTCACATTCTTATGCTGCAATCCTAATGTGACACATCACCATTATTATATTCTTCACCAATGAAAAAATAACAAGTAAACAAATAAGATAAACATGACTAAAAGTAAAAGCTTAAGATTTCTCTCTTGATAAGACTTGCCATCCTTGTGTATCTCTCATGAGTGAAACTTTATTGTGTCGATGAGAGAACATAAATGATTTATTCATTCATTTTTCATTTTTGATGGCTTCCTAGTTTTGTTAAAGACTTTGATGACATGAATAACTATTTATCTATTTGAATCTTAAAATGGCTACGTGTTGCAACCAATTGTAAAGAATTATTTGCATCACTACGACCACTGTCATATGGGGATCATTGTTGTTATCATTTTGGAAAATGTCATTTTAAAATTGGATGTGTTGAATGTTTGTTGGGCACAATGACCTTGCCAAATGACAATAGGGTCTCTTTTTGGATTAGTTACATAGAATTCATCCCATGTGAAGTTTTCAACAGTTAACAAGGGTAGGAAATCAATAGTCAAAATTGAAACCACTCCTTTATCAACCAAATATCCGTTACACGGCCATAGATCGAATGGCTAGAAACAAACTATGTGTTGATGTTTTCAATGCAGCTTGTCTATATAGACTCCCTTTTCATGGTGAGGGTTGGTATTCTCGACAAATGTGCCATGCATGCCTCCTATTGTAAAATCTTTGACTCCTTTTGTTGTTTCTCAATCCAATTGTACTTTGTATTGGTAAGAAAATCTTTCCCTTATTTTTGAGCATTAACAATGGTAGTTCATTCAAGAATAAAAAGTACAAATACAACAGAAAGGTCTAAAAGCAATAGACCAAAGAATGGAAAACAACAAGAAAAGTAAAAGAAAGAGAAATCAAAATACAATTACAATGTATAATAATAAAATACCATCTAACATCTCCTCCGATGAAAAGCAATCAAATGGTCGTCCCCGAAAATCAAAAGAAGACTCCTGAGAAACCATTCTCTACTCCCAACTTGGCAAAATAGTCTGCTATGCCATTAGTTGAACGGCTAACATGAATAAAGGATACATCAAGCCCTGTCACCCAAAATTATATTCTATAAGTAGTATAGAATTGACTTGAACTTTTCATCAAGCTATAAGATATGGAAAGATCTATTGTTGATTACTCTGTTTTTTCTTTTTCTTTTGTAGGTTTCTTCCTTGATATAAATTTATTTAAAGTGAACAAGGAGAAAGCTGCTGAAATTTCTAAAGATGACAAGTTATTAAAGAGTGAGAATGGTGGTTGTGGCAAAAGTACATTTGAGACGGATGGTTTAGCTGACGAAGATGCAAACCAGATGATCAAGTTGAAATTTCTAACTTATAAGGTATGGGATACACACATTTTCTCAATAACGTGGATCATAATAGAATATTCCTAATTTTAGCGTGCGATAGAAAAAAAAACTGATTGCAACTTGGTCTACAATCCTGCGGGGAGTGGGTTTTAAACCAATTGGATGGATCTGACCTCACTTTCAATCTCGATAGCTTAATAAGGCTGCTTAACCTTGTCTACTTGATTGCGCAGTTGCTATCAATCCAAAATTATGGAATTAAACACCCAATGACATCCCATTGTATCTATAAATCTAACTATAACTCAACAACAAAGGGTAGGCAAAAAGACGTGATTAACCTTCTCCTCTACACCTCCACAAAGGACACAAGATAAATCCACCTAGATCTTCCTTTTTGAGTTACTCCTCCTCAAAACTATTCCCAATATTACACCCCAATAGTACATGTATTAGGTGGTGACTTGTCCTTCCATGCTGACACACTTGAGTGTTTTACCATATCCACTTCTAGTTGATGCCTCAATGCAAGCTTTGACCTTGAATTCACATGAGGAATTGCTCGAGAAATTTAAAATAGCACTTCGCTACAAATGTTTGAGGAGGATATCCAAGGCCCAATAAAAGATGATGAAGATTTTGAGGTGGTGGAATTGGCTCTCTAATTTTACAATAAGTTTGATTGAGGGAAGAGTGGGCTTTCCAAGGGTTACAATGGGCCCAAGATCACTTCAAATTGAGCCCTAACAGTGGAGATATGAATTGAGGCCTCTTTTGTCATGATTTGGGCCTCCAAAGCCCACGTTAGAAGGCCCATTTGTTGCATGTAACCTGAAGATACGAATTACACATCATCTCAATGTTATTGCCTATGTGGATGCCATGTCATATGCCACATAGGATGGAATCTAATCAAGAATAGCAATGTTTGGGCGCATGGAAGCTTGTGAGGACCACCAATTCGATTTAGAAAGCACAAGAATATGATAAATCTTCTCTTTGGGCATGTGACCCTGGTTAGCAAGAATAGATTATGATGTCATTTTGTATATTTTTATTTTCAAAATGTGATGTAATAAATCTACATGGCATTCATGTTAGAAAACTATGACTTGATAACATTCTTGAGGTAAAACTCACTTTCAAAAGTTAGCTGTTGAGACAAGGGTACCTCAAGTGTATATAAAGCCATTGGTTTCTCAAATTAACCGATGTGGGGACTTTTTGTCACTTCACACCTGCCCTCACGTACAGTTGGACCCTATGACTGCACTAGATATTTAGTGGTTGCTTATTGTTTTTATATGCAGCTAAGAACTTTCCTGATTCGCAATGGTTTGTCCACACTATTCAAAGAAGGTCCAGCAGCTTACAGAAGTTACTATTTAAAGTGAGTACACTTTTTCCATTGATAAAATTGTACTAGAATGGTGCAAAGTTACATTGGATCTATTATTTCCTCGTATTAATTGTTAAAGTGAGTAAACTTCTCTTTTGTTTATTTAAATTGTTAATGGATTGAACGATAGGCAAATGAGAACATGGGGCACATCACCTGCAAAGCAAAGGGAACTCAGCAAGATGCTGGATGAATGGTAACCCCATTGGATATGCCTCTTTATCTGCTTTTCATCATTTCAGTTGGTGGGTTATACCTGTTTAATCAACATGTAAACTCTATCCCATTTTATTTTATCTTTTTTCTTTTACTTAGGGCTGTTTATATTCGAAGGAAGTGTGGTAACAAGCAATTGTCGTCATCCACGTATCTGACTGAGGCTGAGCCTTTCCTTGAGCAGTATGCGAAGCGCAGTTTGGAGAATCAGGCTGTTATTGGTTCTGCAGGGAACTTAATTAGGGCTGAAGATTTCTTGGCTATTATTGAAGGTGGCAGAGATGAAATGGGTGATCTTGATCCTGAGGCTGTGGTGGAACCATCTAGCCCTACACCCACTGTTGTGGATGTGGTTCCAAAAGATGAAGGTCTTATTGTGTTTTTTCCAGGTAAAATCCTCCTTTGTGGCACCAATACCTCGAGCTTTTTTCTTTTGTTACCATCTTCTGCAAAATGGTTTGGTCTGCTAAGATACTTTTATTCGTGGTACATTAATTATTAGTTTCAACCCCGAGAGATGGGATTTAGGCTATAATGATGATGATTATCAGTTTCAACAGTTCTTTTGGCTTGAAAGTTTAAAATAAATCATGTGCATGTTGAAGTGTTGAAAATTATCATTTTATACTTAAATGTACGGGGTGGGTGGAGTTGTTTGGTTGGTTGGGGGGGGAGGGTGCGCGGCGCCCAGTGCTGAAAGGAATTTAGCTGATTCATAAGTTTAAAGAAAAATTACAACTTACTACCACACAAGAAACCTAACCTCCTAGAAACAACAAGAATCCAGAACACTAGAAAGAAGAGCCAATAAAAAAAAACAACAAAACCCAAACTTGAACCCAGGCAGATGAACCAACATAACACCTCCACAAACTGTTGCCAGCCTCAAAACGTCCCCACCAAAAGTAGATCCAGTTAGATCACGCCACCATTGATCAGATCTTTTTCTTTGTTGATCTACAACTGAGTGCATTCTGGGAGTTGCTCCATATTCTCTATGTCCAGTTCCATGGTAGGCAAATGTGTGAGAGGAAATTGACAACTTTGTTAGCTCAGATACTGAAAACTCCCCACATTCATCTGCTCCATGAGATCATTAGCCATTTTCCAAGAGCTAAAATATCTGAGCTAGGCATGTCCTTTTTATTTTTAACAGAAACAAAGATGGATTTTTTTAGAAGAAATATCTAAAGTACAGTAACGTAAACTGGCCTAGTATAAGAGAGCTATACAAGACCATACATCCAAAACAAAAACTTCCAAGGAAAGAATAACACATATAATAGGTTCCAAAAGGAAAAATAAACCACCTTAGGCCTAGTACCCTCCTGCAAGTAGTCCAAAGTCACTAAGAGTTCCACTACCAGCCTCCGCTTTTGTGCTCTAACCTTTGCCAAGAAGTTTGCCACATTGTTTGCTGAGAGCCCAACATGCCTGAAGAGGATACCTTTATTTCTACTCATCCTCCTAATGTCCCTTACAATGTTAACCAACCTCCATGGTGGACTCTTCCTGCCACTAGCGCAGTCGATAGCAGGGTAACAGAAAGATACCCCCAGATTATAGTTCACATTATAAGTTTCAATCGAGAGTAAAGGAGTAGGCTAGATAGTGTTAGAAGTAAAATATGAAAAAGGAAGAAAATAATGGAAGAGAAGGGAAGAAAAGAGAGAGATAAATTCTTTGTGTTGTATTTCTTGTGTTTGACTAAAAGAGGATAACATTATATAGAATACCGAGAGCCAATTAAGGCGAGCAAAAAAGGAAAGGAAGATCGGTTACAATCAATATAATCTAAAGGCCAAATGGACATGTAAAATGTGAAATTACTATAACAATGTGATACCCCTATATGTACTTGGGCACTGATGAGGAGAGAGAAAATCGCCAAGGGCGAGATTCCTTGTCTCATATTGCCAGTTGCGTTGGAAATTCCCCAGTATATAAGTAGTAGCTTTCCTCTTTCTAGCATGAAGCCTTTTGGGAGCAACTATGGGTTGACTCGTCAATTGAAAGCCGTGCAGGTCGTGTGTGAGGCCCAGAGCGGACAATATCGTGTTAGTGGGGCGGATCATTACAAACATTTACAACACTCCCCTCAAGTTGGTGCGAAGATAGCGATTAAACCCACCTTGTTTAAGACATTATCAAGTTGTAATCGAGAGATGACCTTGGTGAGCGTATCTGCAAGTTGATCATTGGATTGCAAACAAGGAGTGAGAATCTGACCCGCAGAAACATGATGGCGAAGAAAGTGACAATCAACTTCAATATGTTTTCTGCGCTCATGGAACACATGGTTGGATGTAATGTTGATGGCGACCTGATTATCACAGAACATCAGTAATGTTCAGAGGAGGCAAAACCCAACTCGGCTAGAAATTGCTGGAACCATAGTAATTCACTGGCAGAGTTGGCCATGGCTCGATATTCAGCTTCCACACTAGAATGGGCAACAACAATCCGTTTCTTTCTATGCAAGAGACCAGATGAGATCCCAATAAAACACAATATCCTGTGTTCGAGTGACGGTCGTCAGGAGAGCCAACCCATCAACATTTGAGTAACCACGAATGGCCATTTGAGACTAGTGTTTATAGAATATTCCCCATCCAGGGTGAGCCTTAAGATGACAAAAGATTAGACAAAAAACATGAAGATGGGCATCACACGGGGCATGCTTAAATTGACTTACCACTCCAACAACATATGATAAATCTGGTCTAGAATAAGTTTACCCACTAGTTTCTGATAAAATGTGGGATCATCTAGCTGAATTCTATTTGAGGCAAAAAACTTAGTATTGACATCAAGAGGAGTGTATGTTGGCTTATATCCAAATTATCCTACATTCTGTAAAAGATCTAAAGCATATTTTCTCTGAGAAAGAGAAATTCCTTTAGAAGAACGAGCAACTTCAATTCTGAGAAAATAATGGAGTGGCCCAAAATCTTTGATATCAAAGGAGTGCCGTAAATAGTCGTAGTAATAAATGGAGCATCATTTTCAGTAAGAACAATATCGTCAACATAAACGACAAGAAGTATCATAATAGAGTCAGCACGGTAGACAAACACAAAGTGATCTGTCTGACAACAAGAAAACCCTTACTGCATTAAGGCATTATTGAATTTTTCGAACTATGCCTGTGGAGACTGCTTGGGACCATAGATATCCTTCTTGAGTTTGTAGACCAACCCTTACTCCTGTTTCACAAACCCGGGAGGTGGAAGCATGTAGGCTTCTTCTTTTAAGTCACCACGAAGAAAGGATTTTTTGACATCTAACTTGTGAAGAGGCCACTGATGCCTGGTAGCAATGGATATCAAGATCTGAACAGGTGTGAGTTTAGCCACAGGGGAGAAGGTCTCCTGATAATTAATCCAATAAGTTTGTGTAAAGCCTTTGGCAACCAATCTAGCTTTATATCAAGCAATTGAATCGTCTGGATTATGCTTTAGAGTGAAAACCTATTTGCAACCGACAAGAATATTTTTTGAAGGAAGAGAAACCATCTCCCATGTATGCCTTTTCTCCATTGTTGCCAATTCTTCTTCCACTACTGCCTTTCAGGAGAGATCCCGAAGAGTTGTATCAATCCTCTTAGGAATATGAGTGTTGTCAAGAGTAATCAAGAAGAAGTGATAAGATGAAGAGACATAATGATATGACACAAACTCGATCAATGGGATGGTCAGTGCGTGCACGCTTATCTTTTCAAAGGGAAAAATGAAGTTTAGGTTCAATGGGAGAAAGATCTGAGCTACTAATAGATGGTTGCGTGGCGTCATGTTGAGTTGCAGGGTTATACTTTCTCCTTTCATACACGAGTGGCCTTGGAATTTGCAAGAGTAGCAACATTAGTTGTGAGAAGACGAAGAATTGATGGAAATGAAGAGTCATACTTAGTTTGATCAAAATAGAGAACATATTAAAAAAATCTCCTAAAAATAGACATTTTACAGAACGTTGTAAGAGTTTATCACCAGAGAACAAATCGACAACAAACATATCCAAAGACATGTAAAGGAATGGTGGAAACATGTTTGTATATAGACACCATATCAATTGGAGATTGGTTATGTAATACACGTGAGGGCATGCGATTAATTATATAGCATGAAGTTAAAACAACTTCCGACCAATATAACTTAGTTACATGCATAGTAAATAGCAGTGGACGAGCAAGTGACAAATACTTCTCCCCTCCCCCCCCTTTCTTTCCCTTATTTTCTTTTAATAGTAAACATCCCCCTTGAAAACTGGTTTCAGGAGCTAGGAAGGGGTCGTGAGGTATCTTTCACACTTGTCAAGAGGTCAACAAATGGAGTGAAATATTTCTTAGCAAACAACCCTGACTTTGTAGGTGGACAGGGGTCTTGGTAAGTTAATAATTCAGGGGGATTCAGCGAATCCAATCAAGTGGGCAAGGGAATCGAAATGACCACCTTGGAAATTGGTAACGGTAGCTAGGGAGATTAGTGCTCTGTGTGCTAAGAGAGAGGTCTCCTTTCCATTTGTTAGGAGATTGGCAAACGAAGTCGCAAACTTTTTAGCCAAATGGGAAGTAGACAGTGATGATGGTGAGACTCTTTCTTGAGATCTTAGGGGTTGAGACCAATGTTTTAAAAACCGACCCTTGTATTGAACCATATAAATAGAAGGTTGGGTTAAATAAGGTTCAACCAGGTTTAACCACGGTCAAACCCGTGTAATTAATATACATATTATAAATAATATTAAATTATTAATTAAGATTGAATTATTGGGTTGAAATACAATTTTAAATCAAAGATTATTTTTTAATATGAATTAACAAAATTACCTTAATAAAATCAAACAGGCAATTTCTTAAACTTTCAAAATTTAATCTCTTTAAATAATTTGTCTTTGAAATTTAATCTCTTTAAATAATTTCAGTTTCTAAATTTCTTGTGGCATTTAAAATTATATAAAATTTATAATAATTAATTTAACTGAAAATATCTATACTTAATTTTTGGATCAACCTGAAACTCTATATTTATAAACTAATTAAGTTTTTTATGACTTAAAATTATTTATAAAGTCTATACTTGTATAACTATATAGCAAGATTTAAGAAAAATATAGCATAAAAAATTAGTGGGTTTAAAAGAACTTACTACATACTGTGTTTATTTATTCTATTTGTAAGAAATATAGCAAGTTTTAGGTGTCATTGTTTGTTTTCGTTGTTTACTACTTTACTCTCAAATATGCGGTAGTGGGAATGGGAATGGGAAACTTGGTATACACGAATGAAGTCCCACATCCGAAAATGCCGAAAATATCGACATGGGTTATGCCTATAAATTTGGCAGGGTGAGAAAGCAAAACCCACACCACTCACTTCTTTTGATGTAGGAATTTCGGCCTGGCCTTTCGGGGCCTGGCCCATGATAATTAAAAGAATTCTTCAACTCTGAAATTTATATTTTTTTTTATTTTTATCACGGTTTTATCGAGAGACGGTTTGAGGGGTTTTCCGGTTTTATTTGATGTTATGGTTTTTTGGTAACCTGGCCTTTGATTGAACCGGCAGTTCAATCACGGGCCAGGCCGAGTTTCAAAACACTGGTTGAGACATCTATGGGGATTCTGCATTGTCTTTAGTGCAGGGGCTCTAATTGTATTTTGCTTTCTCTCTCTTATTTCGATACTTTATCTTCTTCTGGGGTTTAAGACTCTTAGAACCCTCTTGTACTTTCTCTTTCTTTTAATATAATTCACTACTGTTATCGTTCCACAAAAAAAAAATGTTACCCTTTTCTAAAATCTCTTGAATTTCCCTTATGTTTCTTGACACCTTTGAAATCATCTAAACAGTCCCGTTATATCACCAAACCATGTCCCTCAATGAGATCAGAATCCATCTCCTCCTTTTGGCCCTAGTTACTAACTGAACCCACGTCTACTACCCATTTGGTCTCAGTTCTGTCCACATTAGGAGAGTCACTCGGCCCAGGCCCAAGCCCAGATGAGGAAGAGAGAGCCAGATCTTGGCCCACCTTGTCAGAACCCAAAGCCAAGTGGGATCCCCTTTCCTTTGAAACAAAGGTGTCTTGCGGGACCGAGACAGGACCCTTTCCCAGTTCCTTCTCTGCCAAATCTCCTCTCTCCCATCCTATCCAAGGTGTCCTGCGAGACCAAGAAAGGAACCAAAGTGACGAATGTTGTTATGATCTGTATGGAAACAAGTCCCTTACATTATAAAAAATAATTAAAAGAAAACCGTCACTCTATGCTTTTCCCTCTCATCATTACTTAGAAACAAATTTTGTTGATGTTTAGAAAGTTTTCCAATCAACACTGACATCATTATATAGAGTCAAAAAACACTAACATCTTTAGAGTTAATTGAAAGAGGTAAGAAAGATGTTAAAATGGGATTGAGGTGTGCCTGAAGCTAAAGTGTCACTTATGAACGTTTTCCCTATTCATACACAGGATGTATAATATGATAATTTATGTTGCAATTATCTCTCTTTCAGGGATACCGGGTTGTGCTAAATCTGCATTATGCAAGGAAATACTAAGTGCTCCAGGTGGATTGGGGGATTGCCGTCCTGTTCATAGTTTGATGGGTGATCGTATAAAAGGTGAAATATATACTTAATTGTCTTTTATTTTATTAATGAACCTTGTACCTTCTGAAGGTAGGTCATTCTTATGGTATTACACTTGCAATTTGAAATCATCTTTTAGTCATGGTTAAAATGATAATTGTATTAGATTGTTCAGTGTCCATTTTTCAGTGGCTTGTGTTGACCTCATGATATTCTTCTTCTTTTGGAAAAAGGCCTTCATGATATTCTGATGTTGTTATTGCCATGCCTTTAATAAGTGCTCTTTCAATCCCTAGGGGTGTTGGCCTGACGATCAAGGCACTGGCCTTGCGAAGCTAGGTCTTGGGTCGATTCCTGGCCAGACCCTTTGGGGTATTCTCTGTGGGATATGTAAAGAGTAAGGTTCCACCGCTTTAACCCAACATGTGTGTGTAGGGAGGCGTACATATGTCCTGAATGACTAGTCGGGCGAGATACTTGGACAGGTTCGGTCATACAAAAAAAAAAAAAAGTGCTCTTTCAGCATTTTGATTTTCTTAATGCCTAATGCATTTTGAAATTCTTCATATTACTTCATATCTTTAGGCACTGTACCTCTGAATTTGGCCATAATTAGCAAGCTATTACTGGAAGCAATCTGCTTCGTCGTGGCCATTGTTTGAAAGTGTTTCCATCATGTATGAGACAATAATCACTTGATTATTTCTTAAGCTTGTTGTTTGCATTTCCTGTTGTTTTTTGTTGATGGAATCCATCACAAAGACGAGGAACAAAAGTCATAAACAAACGATGAAAAATAACTCCTCTGATCCTTAGATTTAAACTATTAGAATGCTAACCTTCAAATTATATATGTTTAAGTGTTGAGAGCTCCCTTCTCATCCTTAAGCTTCAGATTTGCCAATGTTGATACAGTGGCCCATTCTTTCAGTTTTCTTCTAGTGAAATCTCTTGTAAATAATATAATACTATCTAATAGGGCTAGATGTTTGTGGATTGATAGGGAACATAATTTTTTTTTTGGTAGAGATTGGAAATGGAACTCAAAGGGCCAAACCTCTGTAGGAAAATGGCTAGGATGATGATGATTACAACCACCACCATGAGACCTATATGTTTTATGCTTATCAAGAACTCTACTGATGCAGGCCTGGGACGGATTTCAAGAAACCCGACTCAGACACATAGGGATGATGGATCTAAAGACGTTTCCATCCCCAGAGCCACACAACCAATCATGAAACATGAAAGGATTTTGCATAAATTACGAGTTGATGGACGAATCTCGCAATAAAACAAGCTTCCCAGGAATTCAATTACATGTGACTGGAAAATAGATTAAGGTCTCTTTTAATTAATTGAATTGAAGACACAGAAGCGAAGAATTAAAAAAGATAAAATGATATTTTAAAGTGAATGCTTAATCTAATAACCGACAAGACATAATTGAATTCAAAACATGGTACTCACTTGGTTGTGGACCACATGTTCGATGGATTTACCCTCTCGAGGGTTGGCTTGCACCTGGGCCACAACCCGGTGTGAACACACACGAAACTCCAAGAGCTTTTCCAAAAATTCAAATCAATTCTATTAAATTTGAATTTACTACAATTATTTATAGAGAAGAAAATAAAATAGACCAATAAATCCCTGCCATGGTCGACCAAGCCTAGAGAGATTTGTGGGATTTTTTCTAAATCTAAAAAATCTAGAAAAATAAGGGAGAGAAAATCATTCTAGGATTGATTGCCTCAATTGGGTCATTCGGGTTTGTTGGGTCATTGGGCTTGGTCTAATAAAATGGGTAAGATATGAGTCCAATGATGTTTGCCTTGATCAAATTGAGTCATGGAAGCCAAAGCATTTCTCCATGTGATCGAGGACCACTAATAAATCCACCGAATGTGAATCATCGGCCTGATGGCCTCTTCATCTATAGCGACTGCCAAAGCCTCCCTACCTAATTAGGAAATCTCTTCAACTTTACTAGCAACAATGCATCTTTGAGTGAGAGGCTTAGAACTGATATGGACAAGAGGTGGGTAAAACTGATTATTGTTGATGTGCTGAGGATGAGGAAAGAAGAAATGAGGCAAATAGAGCGCATAGTGTCTTGATCAGAGATCAGGCATGGATTGAAAGACAACCTAGTAACGGCAGGGGAACTGGGGGGGTCTCACTGTTGAATATCAATCGCAGGAAAAAAATCGAATGACAAGACTGAAATGTTCTGCAGGAATTTAGCTTCAAGTTCATAAAAGAAGTGGATAAATGACTGACCTGATGACAATTGAAAAGTCTGGAAAAGTTACAACTATTATGAACACAAATAAGGTTTGCAAAAAAACAGTGTGTCGTCTGTAAATCCTTTAATAGAAGAAAGAATGTATTAGAGAGAGAGAGAACAATAAAGATCTTATTGATAGTAGAAAGAATGTATAAGAGAGTTCAAGCCCAAAGAGGCATTAGGCTGGAACTTAGTTATAAACTGTAAAACAAAATCACCAAGAATGTTGTTATAAAATCAGCAAGTACAAAGATATCCCTTTTTACCAATTCTCATTACAGTGATCCATTGAAAATCTAGAGATGTCCTTTGTCATAGCTCAATGATACCCTATTCTTTTGTGAACCAAATAGAAATGAAGAAAAGGACGATCTGCTTTGGGTCGAGACTACTCGGGTCAGTTCTCGGTGAATGCGCTAATCCAGGCAGCCCTATATCAACAAAATGACGAGGACCCTTCCGCGGGGTTAGCCTGGATGGTCCTTGCCCCTCCAAGATGGAAATCCATGGCACAAATCTCATGACATCCCCTTCAAGTGGATACATATAAATTCAATGTCGATGAGGCTGCAAGAGGAAAACCAAGCCCGAGAGGTATAGGGGGAGTGTTGCGCGGTTGGAATGGTAGGACGTCTGTAGTCTTTTCCGAATCATAGGATGGAGAGATTCAAACGAGGTAGAACTTATCGGTATTGGGGAAGCTTTGTCCATTTGGTCTCTCATGGGAAGGGAAAAACTGATCATTGAAGGGAACTATACAAATGAGATTAAGTGGACGGCAAGATTAAAAAGACCTCCATGGAAACTGATCACAATAGTGAGAGAAATAAGAGCGTTGTGTTCTGAAAGGGAGATTTCTTTTGTGGCGGCCAGGAGATATGCAAACAGGGTCGCCGACTTCTTTGCCAAGAACGGAGTGGATTCCATTACTACTAGTGTGTTTTATCTATGAGATTGCTTGGGAGATGGCGCTATAATTTTGATTGAGGGATTTATTTAGGTTTTGTATCTTGACATTTTCTTTTAGGCTCTATTCGGGTTTATGCCTCTTAGACCCATTGACGCCATCCTTTGTATCTTTTTATTATTAATATGATTTTTCTTTGTTACCACTAAAAAAAAATTTTCTTTAATAAAATCATCTTTTACTATTTTTCAACTGTCTTCTTATGAGAATCTTCTATTATTTTCTTCTTATATTCCATTGGAAATGTGCGGAGTTTTCTTTTAGACAAAATATTGCTGAAGCTTTGTGTAAAAGCTCCAATCCATCAATGTTTTTGAATTGTAGTGCTACTGAGTTGGATTCTGGTCGTGTTAACAATGCTCTTGAGCTAAGGATACATGATTTTTAACGTTTTATTTGTTTGAAGAGTAACTTTTTAAGGTTCCCTTGCTAGTCATTGCTTAGGGCATGTGACATGGTGATTTTTTATATTCGCTTAATCACCTTATAGTCCTAATTTTCTTTAAACAACTGCCTCTTCAGGAAGGTATTGGCAGAAGATTGCTGATGAACGTAGAAAAAAACCATACTCTATAACTCTTGCCGACAAAAATGCTCCAAACGAAGAAGTGTGGAGACAGGTAATGTGTCTGAGGTCATTAGTCTTTTCATTGTCTGCAGTTGATGTGATCTACTCTTTTTAATTGAGGCTTGAAGAAACTTCTATTGCATCATCTCTTTCCCAATTTTTCTTCTTATGAAGATTTTCACATATTGCAGATTGAGGACATGTGCCGGAGCACAAGGGCCACTGCTGTTCCGGTTATTCCTGATTCTGAAGGTTCAGTTGATACCTCTATAGACTGTTAATTTTTTCCCTTTACTTTTGACAATTATTTTGTTGTTTTAACATCAGCCTTAACTCTCCGTAGTAAATGCTATCTTCTATTTGTTTTTTGTTTTTCTCTCTTGAGCTGAATTCCACATAATTTGATGTCTTTAATCTAGATATGTTAGAATTTCTGATTTATGCTGGTGCTTTTGGCATGAAAGGGGGAAAAAGACCTATTAATCTAAATTCAAACTACACTTTTGAACTTTTAGAAAATTTTAGTGTAAGTTTTTTTTTTTTTTTTAAGTGTACAATGCAGTAATTGTTGTTTCCTGTTTTCTATTCTGTCACGTTGCTACAACTTTAAGGTTACAAGCCCAAGTGCAGGTTGTCTCAAAGTAATATAATCTCGGCAGTCCGAGTGTCAAACCACAGGGATTGGGAGAACGAAGAACACAAGCAAAATAGTTCAAAGAAGAATCACTTAAAAGCTGAGTTGGTTGAATGATTATTGTAGAACACTACAGAAAATATAAGTTTAGAAACAATAATGATGATGAATACTAATTACTAAGGCATTGGGGATCCACTTTTAACAAACCTATAGTACTTATTCTTTATCCTATTTTAATATATCAAGTGTCTAAATCTTGTGATAGACAGCTGAGAAAGAAAGATGGAATGGTGGTCTTCAAAAAGAAAGATGGAATGGTACACTGCATAATAAAATCACAAACAACTAGCGTGAGGTGATAAGAAGATGATGTGGATGGTAGAAGATGGCGACAAAGCATAAAATGTTAAAGCTATTTGTTTTGGTAAGCTTCTATTTGTGTCCTGCTTAATGTTTTCTCCGTGTTCTCTGTAGGAACTGATACAAATCCATTTTCTCTGGATGCATTAGCTGTTTTCATGTTCCGTGTACTTCAACGAGTCAATCATCCAGTATGCTGCATTTCTTTGTTACCTGTCTTCCTCAGCTTTTTTTTTTTTTGCATAATATTTTTTTATTAATCTTCTTATATGTTTTGCTTTTGTGCTATACATTTTTAGGGTAACCTTGACAAGGAATCACCAAATGCTGGCTATGTACTACTAATGTTCTACCATTTATATGAGGGCAAGGCATGATATATCCTTTATGCTTTGTTATATATGCAGACGTAAGGTACTATAGGCCATTTATTATCTATGTTGTTTTCCATGCATTACAGGATACCACAGCATTTCAGAGTGAATTGTCTGATCGTTTTGGCAGAGTTGTTAAGATGCCACTTCTTAAGACTGATAGGTTTGTTGCCTTCCACTCACATTCGTAAGATAGTATTCTCTGCTTGATAGATATAACGGCATACTTCACTGTCTAAAATACAAGGAAAGGCCTGATGTCGTATATAAAATTCTTACAAATTGTAGAGATTAAATTTTTAAATATTATTGGTACCTTGTAATTTGTTGATTAGTTCAATATTATTTGAAATCATAACATGCCTCGGACCCCGACAAGCTCAAGGTCGCAAAGTCAGCACTTAATAGTTGTGCTATGAGCTCATCATTTAACCAAAATAGTTAGGTTGCAGATTCAATTTTTTCATTGTTGACATGCATTATTCTACTTAATATTTAAGAGGCCCACCTCTGTGCTTGTGGCCTGCCTCTAGCACCCATACCAGTTCCCATGGCCAGTACTCAGTCTCCCTAGTTAGGGGCTAACAAGCTTCTGTTACGGAGTCCATTTGCCAAGTTTCATTGTGCAAAATTCACTTTTTTCTGCATGTGACATGATATATCCATACTGGTGTTTTTTTTTTTTTTGAGAGGAACAGGTTTACTTTACTAGCAAGCTTCTCTAACTGAATGTTTAAGTATATTCATATTTCTTGGCCATTTTTTTTGAAGATTAGGTTTACTGGCAAATTACTCTGAACTAAATGTTTAGGAATATTCATATTTCTTAGGCGTTATGCACATTAGTATTGTGAGAAGAAGCAATTGGTTGTATAGATTTTGCAAGATGTCATCAAAGTTGAACTTGTAATTTTAATCCTGGTATCCTTAATATGAACTGTTCTACTGCAAACTATTGTCTTGCCATTTAACTTATCATATTGGAATACCAGTTCTTGCTTCTCAAATAATATGCTCAACTTTCCATCTGAAAAAAATACATCTACACAATATGCTCAACTTCCATCAGAAAGTTTCCTAGAGTTTTTGTGCATGTGCATTCTCTCTAATGCACACAAATTATATCACTTCACTTGTGTTTTGTAGGACTCCTCTTCCTGATCCAGTGAAATGCATATTGGAAGAAGGCATAAATCTGTACCGGCTTCATACCAACAGGCATGGAAGGTATATTGTCTCCATTTGTCAGTAAATTGCTTTTAATTGCAATTATTTTGTGCTTTATTTGTTTGTTCCATCAAGATATTTGGTGCTCATAAAGTAATCCATAGTTTTCATCGCTACATAATGTAGGATCTCTCTTTACATTATTCCATCTTTTAGCTTGTATTTACTCCATACATGTGTGGTGGGATGAAGTTCCCAGTTGGAGTTGGACCTCATTTAGGATTAGCTTTACGCTTGTACTTGTATGTTTTGGTATGATTGGAAGTACAAGATGATACCAAGTTTTTTCACTCTATGGCTAGTACTAGACAGAGGATTAAGTCACCAACATAAGAGTGGATCATCCATTTTTGCTTGAGCAAAGGGGTAGATTGTGCATGACCATGTCTTCTTTTTTTTTCATTTTGATCATTATTCAAGTTAGGTTTTCTATATTTAGTTTATATTCAAGTGACACTGTATAAGCATTGCAGTTTTCTTTTTCTTTTTGTTTTAGAGTTTTTGAATGTGTTGATTGTTTTCAAAAAACTTGCACGTAGAGTCGACTCAACGAAAGGATCATATGCAAAAGAATGGGCTCGATGGGAAAAGAGGTTGCGAGATATTTTATTTGGAAATGCCGAGTATCTCAACTCTATTCAGGTTTTTTTCAATTTATTTACTTTCGGCATTATTGATTGCTAATTCTTTTCCTATTACAACTTGTCACCAATTATATTTAGTTCAATCTGTGATAACTTTTGTTATAAAATATCTTTAATTTCTACCATTGTGTAGAACTTGACAGATGGAATAAATACATGATATGGTCCTATCTATCTGGAGGAGAATTGGAAAATGAAAGAGAAGGGGGAATTACTGGTTAAATGCAATATTAGTAAAATTTGATGGTATTTGTGCTCTTTTTGCAGTAAATGCCATTACAGAAATCGAGGACATGTCCTGCTCATATGCAATTTGAGAATAGTACATAGAAGTTTCTTGTCATATAGACTTTTTATATTTTGTATATTTCTAATGCATTTCATATGATCTTAGCTTTTGAAAGTAGTGCTTTAAAAAATAATTAACTTCAGATCAGTTTATGGGGGTATGAACTGATTTAGATGCATCTTGCATTAGTACAATAAACTATTATGATGTATAATGTTTTCCCTCTTTTCTGGTTTAAACATACTAGTTTCAAAAAATAGACGCATCAGATATAGATGGGATAAGTCTAAAGATGATGCCAGTGATCATGATGATGAAAATGAAATATTTTTTATTGATGTGTGTTTGGACTGTGGGTGGCCTTTCACAGATACCTGATGACACAGGATTTTTGTACGGGCATGTACAATATTTTGAATGCCATTCAAATCAGTATTGTTCACAATTGCACAAAGTTCTCTGTCATCACTTCTAACCAAGGTGAAGATCAGAACAATTTGCTGAGCAACCTTTTTTAAACTTGTGTGTGTGTTAGAGAGAGAGAGAGAGAGAGGGAGGGAGGGAGAGAGAGAGGGAGGGAGAGAGGGAAGAGAGAGAGAGAGAGAGAGAGAGAGAGAGAGAGAGAGAACCAGTTCAATTTGACTCATATTTGGACTAGGAAGGCTGGTTTTTCTCCAACTGTATACCTTGATCAGAACAATTTGAAGATCAGAACAATTTGCTGAGCAACCTTTTTTAAACTTGTGTGTGTGTTAGAGAGAGAGAGAGACAGAGAGAGAACCAGTTCAATTTGACTCATTTGGACTAGGAAGGCTGGTTTTTCTCCAACTGTGTACCTTGATGATAAATAATTAAGTGACCTTATCATGAAGTTTTTTAAGGGAATCATAGGATTATCATATTTCCTGCCATATATGATCCTCTAGGGTTGGATTGTCTAGGCATTAGTGCACAGCATTGTCTTTGATCACGGCAAGTCTAGAATGAAGCCATCCAATGTGAACTACAAGTTGGTGGGTTTAATGTATTTGGAGCCTCCATTCAGTGCATAGGCATGTGCTTGGCGTGTCATCCAAGCTTATGTGAGTAAGTTCATTGGTTGAAGAAAGGTTCAAGACTTCAAGGCTTAGTTCGAAGCTTCTCATTGGATGCATGGGATTTTCTCTTCCACATCATACTCCTAGGTGGCATGAACTATAGTGTGAATGCACTTGGAAATGGTATCTATCCTTGTGTGAATGCTCATGGACTAGCATCTAGGTTCACTCGATTGGAGCTTGGGCAATAACCACCTTGACCATGTGTAATTTTTTTATTTGTTGCATTTTAATTTTCTAGAATCTCGTTGGTTGGATGATGTGGCAATGGATAACCCATTGACCAACCATGCACAATCCACTCAAACCATAGTTAGCCAAACATGAGTTTATGTGCAATTAGTTTGACCTCTCTAGCCTATAAATAGAAGCTGAGTTTGGGTCTTGGGACATCTAGCATTTGGGATTTCTTTGTACACTGTTCCAAGTTGTTGGAGTCTTCAAGTTTGTAAGTTTTATTTGAAATTCTAGTTCAATTTTCTTGTTGAATTAAATTAGTTATATGCAAGTTTCAATTGTAATTTCATTCATATGCTAATGGAATAGTCAAGTTGAGGTTGGAATTGTTCAATCTTTTCCCATTTGATTTCGATATTGCAAGTTAAAATTGAGATTGCATTTTCTTAATTTAATTCAATCAAGTGAATCTAGTCTTTCACTCTTAAAGCTCGCCAAAGGCTTGTGTGTAGCTTGTCTTTGGCTGGAACTTATCAAACAGAAGTTTGTTTTATTCCAAAGTTGAAGGTTGATACTAATCTCCTTCGACTTTATCTAATCCGAGGTTCAATGATCTCTTGGCCTTCGATAGAACCACTTTCGTTTGACATCGATTTGGTTCATTCTCATTAAAGACTTAAGAAAGTCGGAAGACTACCTTGGCCTTCATCAGGTGGGGTTGAAAAGTCTTGGCTTTTATATAGTGCCTTTAAATAATAATCTATCAGAAAAATGAAGCCATGTTTTTTAAGGGCATAAAGAAGATATCACAGAAACATGAGGTTGTGATATAGCTCTACCTAATTCTAGACCTATTAATGCAAGAACTATAAATAAAAGACCAAAACCTACTATGAAATAGAAAAGATGATTCATTCATTGCGTAGTCCAAGTGGACCCACTTATTATGACCAGCCATCATATTAGCAAATAAATGTATTCCTGAGCTAATGTGCAAAAACAATGAGGGATTAGCTCAAGGAGTTCTAAAAAAGGTGCCAATGGCAGTGGGACTCCTCATTATTTGCGGGCTAATCCCTCATTGTTTGCGGGATATCACTATCATATAAAAATGAGAAGCTTAAAAAATAAAGTCCATTTCTTTGAAAATTCATTTTTATCTAATGTCAAAAATCCACCCAGTTATATTGGATGGGCTACAAAATTTGGATTGCTATCAAGTTTGGTATGGATGCAATTCATGGGGGTAGGTGCGTGTGAGGGGGAAATAAGTCCATCAGGTCCACTTTGGGCATCACATGGCCTGGTGCTCAAGTAACAACTTCAGCACCAGTGCTCATGTAATCACCTATTGAATTTCATAGAGAACTTCAATACCGCCATCATTTGTCCTTAGTTATCAGACTTGGGCAAAACAAGTTTGAAGACTTGTTATCACACAAACAAGGCCTTCAATATTCTTTATATCACCTTTTGTTAGTTTCTACGAATTATATGTGACATATTTTGTTGATTTATGCAAATTAATGCACTTGGTTACAGAATGCAATTCAACTTAATAATTTGTTTTCCCCCTTTTCTACATGATTTGGATTTTTCATCACTAATATCCATGAAAATTTAGTAAGATACTTAGCTTGAATTACTTTCCCCCAGATGGGGTTGATACTTGAGACTTCTTGTTAAGGATTTGGAGTCTAGAATCAAGTTCTTGGGTTTGAGTTCTGTATAAAAATGCTACTGTTGATTCTATTTTAAAAAACAACTAATAGTTTCATGTTAGGATATTGATCACAAACTGTGATTACTCTTTTCCAGTTGGGTATTGCAATATCAGGCATTGTCGATTTGGTTGGACCGAACAATTCTAGTAATTTCATCTTTGTTTCAACTTCATGTGTAAATATGGCGCAAAAGTGTTCCAAGGTTGAAAGGTCTTATATTCTAAGTTATTCATAAAGTCAAGAGGACATCATATTCTCATGGTTTTTGAACGATCTCTGCAATCTCGGACATTTATAAGGGTTTAGTAATTTGTTATCTTGATCCACACATTTAACTAATTTGATTTTGCAAAATTAGTACTTTTAAGGTCATGAACTCAAATAGTGGGGAGAAGACCGCAATTTTCGTGGGTTGATCTTGAATGTTATATATATCAGATCCTTGCAAATTAAAGAAATCCTAATTGTCCCACATGTAGTTAGGAAGGAGAGTGATGGTATTTAACCACCAGCATTGAATGCCTAAAATAACCAAAGCAACTCACATATTCAGCACTAGATAAACTACAATTAAATGCCACCTAAGAGATTTAAACTCCAGGTTTATGACATTGATCAGCTAATGTGGACGACCTATTTGAGTTGCTAGATTTAGGATATTTTTGCCAATCTAAATCTGCCATTTTTTACGTATGTTATTATTGATTTCTAAGACACTATTTATTGATGATCAATATCCAGCCTAATTTTCCTTTTTCGGTGAAAGGTCTTATAGATGTTTGTGGACAAAAAATGAGTCCATTGGGATTGTTACTACCTTACATCAATGAAAGCAGCATCAGCATGTTGATGCCTGTGCGTATGCATTCTGACCAGTGTGGTACTTGTGCCTGTGCATGTTGTAATAGTGCATGGCATTCTGCTGAATGCTATGCAGATGCATTCATCCAAGTTGCACTCGGTTCTTCCATGTGTAGATTTGCTTTCATGTAGCACTTTGCAGCCAAGTTGTATCTGCTACATAATGTATTTACCTTTGTATCGTGAACATATTTGATTTTTAAATGGCTTTGTTGATGCTGCTGCAATCAAGATGCTTTTTTATTTGTGAAATGTTTTCAAGATTGTTAAATTACAGGTCACAAAGTTCTTTCACTTATTTTTGGTAATAATAATAGTTTTTTTTTCACTTTGCTAATTGTTTCCTGAATAGATTTTCTAGAATGTGATCTGTGGAAAAAGTAATGGTTGTATGTCTTGTAAAAAATTTGGAAAAAGGCCTTTTGTGCAACACACCACTAACCTCAAGGTGCTTTCTTTTAACATAATCTGCATCATCTACAGGTTCCATTTGAGGTTGCTGTTCAACAAGTGCTAGAGCAACTGAGAGCCATTGCCAGAGGCAACTACACAAGAACTCCTAGTACAGAGAAGCGGAAATTTGGGAATATTGTGTTTGCCGCTGTCACTCTCCCTGTGACAGAAATCAGGAGCCATTTAGACAAGGTAAGTAATCCAATTCAAATTTTGACTGAGAAGATGTCGAATCTCACAGCCTACAAACGACCTAGAGGTTTTAGAATTTTCAGCAGGGTTTCAATTCATAATGACAATTCTTTGTGGATAAGGATGAGTAAAATCAACCATTGAATAGCCATAATTACTGATTTCAAATTCTAGTAGCTTCACAGTTTTTGTCTACTGGCATTCAAAATTGAATTTTTTTGTTGCCCAACTGACTGTGGACACCCTCTTTTAATGGTTAAAAGAATTCAGTCAGGATGATACTAAAATCTGATTCATCTTCCATATCAACCTTTATTTCCACTGTTCGACTTCGACTTTGCCCCACCTTTGCAACCAGATCACTTCAGATATCTTTCTCCAAATAGATTTAGTTTTTCTTACAATATCTTAACCCTTCCAAACAGTTGGCGGCAAGTGATCAGAAAGCCAGTCATTTTCTCAAGGACAAGGACATTCAGAACAACTTGAAGAAAGCACATGTGACTCTAGCTCACAAGAGAAGTCATGGTGTCACAGCTCTTGCTAGTTATGGTGTTTTCCTGCAGCACAATGTCCTTGTCAATCTCACAGCACTGCTTTTCTCCGGTAAATTCGCTGCACTCGAGGCCTCCCTTGGATCCATTGATGGTGAAGAGATTAGATCCAAAAACCAGTGGCCGCATGTCACAATATGGACAGGTGAGGGAGCTGCTGCAAAGGATGCCAACATGCTACCACAGTTGCTTTCAGAGGGCAAGGCAACTCGCATTGACATCAACCCACCCATCACAGTTTCAGGAATCTTGGATTTCTATTGATCTCAGTATTTTTTATTTTTTCTTTGGGCCTCTGGGTTCACAATTTTATGATAAAATGATACCATGAATGATTTTGTATATTCAGGCGGTGAAAAAAAAAAGTTTTGTGCTTACTTCCCTACTAAGGTGGTGATGGATACACTAGGAAGATCAAGATCCACACACATTTTGATTGAATCAATTAAGTCAGTGTTTTTTAAATAATAAAATTTTAAGATTAAAAATTGATTTAAACTGAGTTTAAAAAGTGTGGTCTAATATATAACTCAATAACCATATAGGAGTCTACGAGGAAAAAAATGTTAAAATAGATAATGAAAACTTTATAATTTAAATGGTTGAATTGGAGTATACCCGGCTTGTGAAAGTTTCTTATTTTCAAGTTTGATGGTATTGTATTAAAATATGTACGAATAAATGTTAAGATTCTTTCTCATATACTTAATACATAATATTTATTTGATAATAATAGCATTACACGACATTTAAATCAACGAGTTATTAGATTCATAGATAATTAAATCCAAATTTGCATCTAAAAATAAATAGTTATTACAGTCTAAAATTTACTTTTAAACTTATTTATTTTAGCTGAGAGTTAACAATATAGTGATTTTTATTTTAAAACAATTGATGCAGAAATTTAGGCAGTAGTGAAAGAATTTCATATGACTTTTTTTTAACTTAAAAAGGGCCTATAATATAGTATGAAGGAAACTAATATGGGGAATTCTAAAAAATAAATATTTTCAATAACTATGTTAAGATTATTAAAGATATGTGTGATAGTGCAACTATTTATGCTAAGACAGACTATGATGCAAAATTCCTGTTGGAGTAAGGCTCTACCAATGATCCGTTTTTAGTCTATATGTGTTTGCCTTAATAATTGGCAATTTAACGTTAAGAATCTAGATGAAGTGTCATGGTGTATGTTTTTTTGTAGATGATATAGTATTAAATAAATGAGACAAAGAAATAATTTAATGCTAGGCTAGATTTGTAAAAGAGAATCTTGGAGTTGAATAATTTGAAAACTAATATAATTAAAATAAAATACATGGAATATAACTTTCGTGAGTTAAACGATAATGAAGGTAACTCAATAAATATAAGAAATAATATATTTGTATATTGTGATAAGTTTAGATACTTGGGTTTTATGATAGAATCTAAATGAGGTTTCAACTTTCTTATAACGACTATGATAGGAGTGGAGAGGTAAAATGTAGACAAGTCAGTGGGGTCTTGTGTGATGAAAGAGTTCGTGTTCGCCTAAAAAGATATTTTTATAAAATAATCATTACACTTAGGATGAGAGTGTTGGTACATGAAAAAAAAAGAAAAAAAAAAAGACAAGCAAACAAAGTCAAGACAATAAAGATTCATATGCTATGTTGGATGAGTTATTTAACTTTAAAGGATAGAGTTAGAATTGAATTTATTAGAAATTGTCTAAAGATAGCTTTGATACTTGATAAATTAAGAGAAACTCTTTTGAAATTATTTGATCATGTTAGTAGAAAATCAAGTACAACCTCAACGAGAGAATATGGATTGAAAACACAAGGAGGAGAGGTCAACCTTAAAAAACATGGAAGAAGAGATAAAAAATTAAATGTTAGACTATTGAATGACTGAAGTCACAATTTATGATAAAATTAATTAAAAAAAAAAAGGATTTCACATATTCACTTACACCTGTATCATTGTTTTGGATATTGTCTGGATAAAATTAAAATATGATAGTATAATTCTGTTGATAATACTTATACGACTTAACATGGTGATGAATGTTGGACAGGAGTGTGAAAAGTATGCATTCACCTGCAAATGACAATGATGGGGTCAAATAGCCTCACTGAATACTTACTAACTGGGGTCATGAATACATAAAAAGACAGACATGTTTACTACATTGTCCTCCAATTTCTTGTGAACAAATCTCTTTATAGTTTTTTTAAGATTAAATATTGGTCATGCCTTAACAGACTATGTCATCTAAAGTAAAACATTTTACAGTACTCATAGCACTTGCCATTAAAAAATCTTATTACCATTTTTACCCCTCTTAGTCCTTGCCATTTTGCGGGTCTTTTCGTCTAATAAGAATAGACTTTTGAAAAAAAAAAATGAATTTGATTTGGGCAGCTATAGTTTTTTTCCCTTTTTTTTTTTAATTTACATATAGGAACTCCCATATGAATGTAGATTAACTGATTGCCTCTTGTTTTAAGAAGTGCGGGAGGTTGCGGGTTCAAACCAAATGATAAAATGAATTTTTTTTTTCACTTATTAATTTATCAAAAATAAAATCAAAGGTAAAAGGAAACTCTCATTTTTATGTTGTTTAGGGTCTCTTTAGAAAAAATATTGATACACCAAATTAAAACTCTTATTTTTATTCTAATTTTCTAACATTTATAATTCATTTGGCTGTCCAAAGCTTTAATAATCTCTCCATTTCAATTTTTGACACGTAAGGTTGTTTCATTTCATTTTCCTATCACCTTGGAAATATCTAATTTTTCTTCAAATCCGATGCAAAAGTCGTGGAATATGGTAAATGGATAAGATTCTTCATTTAAAATTTTTGACACTTGCCCATCGAAAATAGATTCTCTAGTGAACAGGATCTCCTAATTTTCCATGATGCCTATTTTTATCTTAAGTAAAAATGTTAGTCAACCCCTTAATAGTATTTTACTCTTTCATTTTAGCATGCTCACTCTTTTTTAACCCTCGTATATATGGTCTCTTAGACAATTGGACTAGTTATTGGGACATGTGCAAATTTCCCTACCTACGTAAACCAAGTAAAATTATAGAAAGTGACCCTTTGAGATAAGATAAAATTTAAACTCAGAATTCTCACTTTCTTAATAGGATTCCTAACCAACACATCAGCCCCTTAGAGATCCTAATATATACACCTATCCAACACAACTTTATCCAATTACTCTTAAATTTTTATTATTTTATCTAATCATCTTTTGTTAAAATTGTGTTGTTTTATCCTTACAATTCCAAATAAAATGCATATTTGAGTTAAATACATGAATGGCTAAAAAAAAAAAAAGCCTCATCGGAGAGTCTGATTTTTGGGCATGATCCCATCTAATGGGCGCCATTGTGGTTTCACATGCCACGTGTCAATCAATCCTCATGGATCCCAAAGACCCAAAGAATAGATCTCAAGCGTAATCCTCACGAAACGTTCTCCTTCTGATGCTGTTTTGTTCTCTAAGACAGACAATCCAAACTCTGCCTTATAACCAGTGAGCAAAATCTAATATTCCAAAATCCAAAAGGAATACACCTCAGAGACCACATTGCAAAAGCCAAGAAGAAGAAGGGAAAAAGGGACCTGATTTTAAGGGACAGAGTGAGGCAAACAGACCCTTAAAAAAGGCGAAAAAAGTTCTCGTGGGCCGTGTCACTCGTATGCAGGCTACTCAATAACACTTACACCGGCCTGGCTTTTTCCCAACTTTCTCATTTCCATCCCTCTCTCTCTCTCTCTCTCTCTCTCTCTCCCAACTTTCTCATTTCCATCCCTCTCTCTCTCTCTCTCCCAACTTTCTCATTTCCATCCCTCTCTCTCTCTCTCTCTCTCTCTCTCTCTCTCTCTCTCGTTCCCATTTAATCCAAGACCAAGACCAAGACCAAACACCATTCCAACAAGAGCTAAACAAGACCTCTGCAACTGCATGTGATTCCAAACTGAGCAACCATCAAACACCCATCTGATTTTTTTATGCTAAGTGAGATTTTGCTTGTTGATGACAAACCCATTTCTCATTTTCTTTCTTCTACCCAAATGTCCAAAGTGAGAGAAATCTAGAAAGAAAAACATGCAGTTCCAGCTCTTTCTACGTGGGTGCTTGAAGAAGCTAACAGTGATGTGCCTTCTCTTGCTGTTGGTCTCTGCAGAAGAGAACACCACCACAACAGGAGATTCAGAAGGTGTTTCTCTTGCTCCAGGAGCAAAACAGAGGCTTTACTTTCACTACCCATTTGCTGGTTTCTTCTCTACCAGCAAAAGGAGAGTTCCCAATACGTCAGACCCTCTTCACAATCGCTGAGTAGTGGACTGTGGACTGGAGGCATCTCATCTTCTGTTCTCTTCTCTCTGTTCTTTAGTTTTGTCTTCTCTTTAATGTACTATCTTCTTCCTCTTCTTTATGTGTTTTCTTTTTCTTTTGGTAGAAATCTATACCATCCTATAGCAACTTTATGCGATTGTATGATGACTTTGTAAGGGAGATGTTAGTACTTTTTACTTTTTGTTGCTTGTGAATCACTCCTGCTTTTATCCTCGTGAATTGAGGCCATGTTTTGGCTCTTTGGTTCTATTATAAACTTATACTATAAGACTATGGCTGTCTTTTCTTCTTCTAACATGACCCCTTTTTTTTCCCATTCTCTAGTCCTCCTTTTCACACTCTTTATGGGTATGCATGGTTTGCCTTCTCATGTTTGCTTTTTTTTTTTTTTCTATTCCTGCTTTTGCTTTATCATATGTACCCGGAAAAGGGTTTACTTGTTATCAATTTCCTTTGCACCTTTGAATTCTTTACAATGCATAAAATAGAGAGAAGTGAATTGTTAGTTCTCAGTTGAACTACAGATTGACATGGCTTACAACGAAAGTTTGATGGGCTAAAAACAGAATTCAAGCTTGTCAATATTGATTTAAATGTTGATTTGAGATTCACTAATACAGAAAGCTCTTGGCATCTAATGATCCAATGCCCCTTCTCAAATTTAATTTGAGATGCAATGTTCTCTAAAATGGATATTCAAAGGCAGCCTAGAAGCACTGTGGATCAGGAAATTGGAACACTGTAGTAACTCCAATGACAAAGTCACTTTGCTGTTGGTCAAGCTGTTTTTCCTGTTCTCTTTTGGCACTTTTGGCGTGAAAGGACTGCTTGAGTATTCAGTTCAAGAAGCCGATTTTGAAATCAAATTCATAATGAAATTTTCTTTGACATTAGAGCAAGAATTATTTTTATTTGCCAAAAGGGAGGACTTTGATATTGTCCCAACTCGCATCTCAGCATCCTGTAATCTCCCTCCTCCAAACACTAATTCAATGCACTAATTTGACTTATGTTTTTCAGTTTATTTTTGGAAAATTCTGTCCCTTAGTTTTGTTGGGGAACGAGTTCCACGTTAGAAGGCCAGAAAAGAATATAAGAATTTATAGAAGACTTCGTTTACTCCACCTAATAAATTAGTATTTTGAACTGAATATCCAAGTTCTAACATAATCATATGAGAGCCAAGTCTCGTGCTAATGCAAACGAGTCCCACATTAAAAATACAAAAAGATATAAAGAATTTACAAAAAGAATTAGGTCAACTAGTGCTTAGAGTTGAAGAACCAATGTTAACCCGTTTCACTTTCTCCTGTACAATTTTTGTACTTCTTAACTGAGTTTTACCTTTGAAAAAGTTGGAGGGTAGAGCAACTGAGCAACCATCCAACAGATAGATATCAGTCGAGTTGATTAGCCTTTAGGGAGTGACCATAATGTAAGTAGAGATTCAAATTGAGAAAATAGGATCCACCCTTTTAAATATTAAATTCTAGTTCATTCAAAGTTATTAGTCTTGGGATTTAAGAACATGGTTTAAAATTTTAATTTATTTATATTTAATATTGAATTAATAAAATAATATTGATTATCCATTTATTTTATTCTTCCTAATGATTAACGATCTCTAAAGAGTAATCATTCAGTTCTGGGGTGAGTAAGAGTCCAGTCTTTCTCTCTAGTTTTCTTCATTCTACCATTCCTAGGCCAGTCAGTGAAAGGGATGCAAAGAATCATTCTTTTGACTGTTCTTCCATGAATGAACAATAATTTATAACTTGGATGGGTCAGATTCATGATTCCTCTGTTTTTCATTGGCTTATGAATTATGATTCAATGGGACCACTTTGAGGTAAGGTTCTCACCATTTTAGCTAGGCCAACAGCTAGCTATGGCCATTGATTTTTGTAGCCTAAGGACATTGGGATCGAAATCATTACTTCAATTATTCATCATCGTTATTGTTATTAAAAAAAGTATCTAATTTTTCGTCTAAAATAGATAGTTTTTACAAATTCTTTTTCTACATTTAATTATTCTATTATAAGTTAACTTGACAATTAAGAATTCACCGTAGAAGACTTAAGTTTAATTTACACTCAATTTCAAAGGGTCAGTCTCTGCAATTTTATTTAATTAAGAAGTTTTCACAATACTTACATTCATCTATAGCTTTTAAAAATATCAAAATTAATAAATTTAACTATTATAATACTGATCTTAACACTACTATTATTATTTGTAAAATTTATCAATAATTATTCTACATCTTAATTTCTAATCTCTCACATGGACATAACCATTATGAGTTCTTACACATTTAAATCTAGCAGCAATACAATTAAAACTATAATTTTAAAAACTTAAAACTCAAATTTAACTTAAAATCTTATCAAATAGAGTATCTCGAGCAATTTTTTTACTTAAATTGGGCTCAAAATCTTATTACATTTGAGTCAATTTACACTGATGAGTTGTACCATATTTAAATTGGGTGTAAAATTCTACTTGTTAAGATTTAAAGGCAACTCAACCTCCTCATTCCACTCCACACACCTTGTCTCACAATAGGTTGTGTTGAAATCACAAGGCAAGTAACTCAACCACACCTTCCCTCCCAATCTCCACTTCAAATCCCCACCGTCCATTTCCCTCATCATCATCTCCATATCCTCTTTGCCCAATCTCCAACTCACCTCTTCTCCGTACTCGTCCCCAGCAAACACCAATCCTCCGCTCTTGTTAAAGGCCCGGTGGGCCCCGGAGTACCGCTTCCGAAACCCACCTAACTTTCCAGTTCCGGGCCGCCACGTGGCCACCTCGGCCCCACTCTCGTTGTCGCACAGAACACCCTCGAAAATTGCAGTATTCCCCTCCGCGTCCTGCTCCCATCTCCAGCTCCTCGTCGTCGATCGAGTACCCGTTCTCGATCTCATTTTCACCGTCGGATTTTTTGATTTTCCGAAAGTGCCCTTCACGTCCCTCTCCGTATTCACCTCCCGTTCCGGGTTCTCCGTTGATCGGCCCAGCGTCAGGGCTGACACTTGCGGACCAGGAGTGGGCCCAACCCGTATCCGGACCCGCGATGGGAAATGCCGCTCGCCCGCGCACTTCTGCTCTCCCTCGTCGTCGTCGTCCTCGAGCTCGTCTAGGGTCGGACGACCCAACCGCAGCCTTGTCACGTGGATGCGCACGTTATCCAAGCGTACGCCGACGCGAACGAACTTCTCGTGGAAAGAAACTGAGTACTCCAGCTGCACCACGGCCTCGAGGTGTTGGTGCGCCAGGGCGTATTTTAGCGCCGACTCCTTCGCGTCCATGGTCGAATGCTGACCGTTGGATCTCGTACGTGTCATTGCGGATACCGGGGCGTAGCCTTTCAGGACCCAAAGCCCGTGGGTTTCCCGGGCGTGGGAGAGGCAGAGATGATGACGTGGCGATGGATCGTGAACTTCGCCCAGGTCACTTAAGATGAGCCACTTTGCTAACATGTACCCGAGCATGCGCATGAATAGAAGCTCGCCTTCAGCTCCAACGGAAGCGAGGAATGCCGTCAAGGCCGGCTTGCACTGGAGAAGGGTGTATACGCTTGGAGCCATGGCTTGGAAGTAGAGCGAGCCGGCTTCAGTCGGCGCGTCGCAGACGCAGAGCCAGAAGAGCTTGCAGAGTAAGGCAAGGTTGAAGAAGCGCGCGAATGTCTCTGATGAAATTGACGCGAGGGCTCGAGAGACGGGCTCGGCCCGGAGCTTGAAGGGGATGATGCCATCGTGACCGGCGGGTGCCCGAGCCATGGTTTCTTGGAGGAGCTGGAGGAGGAGCGGGAGTAGGGAGGTCGAGTCGAGTGAGTCGACAGAGCAGGGGGGCGAAACCCAGAGAGTTCTGTGCGGGTATGAAGGGAGGAAGAAGCCCTGCAAACATATGGAGAGAGTGAATCTGGAGTCAGGAATTGGCTCGGCTTTGAGGAGGATGGACTTGGATTCGTCGCTCGAACTCGCGAGTTGGAGGACGAGTTGCGACTCCGACTCTGGTGAGTTTATAGAACTCTGTTTGTTGCATATCCATGAGTAAATATCCATTTTTTTTTCTGATACCCAGTTGGATTTCTCTCTCAAAATAAAAGTGGAAAATGAATTTCCAAATTGCAGAAACACCACTTTCTTTTAAATTCACTTGCAATGCATGGTGAAAAGAACTTTCCAACAACAGAAGTTATTTAATCGAGGAAAACAGGTTCCTCCTTCCATGGAGTAGTTGTTCTCACCACCCACAATTCATTGAAAACATAAATGATAATTTTATACTTTCGACACGGAGCACTTTCTCCTGAAAAAAAAAAAAAAAAATGAAGTTGATACTGTTTCTGTGAATCCAAAATGAGAATGGGATTTTGTTTGGAGTGTGGGAAGTATTTAACGAGTGAATGAGTGATGGTAGGAATGCCAAGTGAGATGGAAGTTTAGCCTCACATTGAAGGTGGTGGGTAGAGGAGGAGAAGAGAATGGTGAGAGGGAGAAAAGAATTGTGGATGTAAGTGGCCTACGTCTTGGAATTAGTTCAGTTCCATTAATGGGGGGAAGAATGAATGAAGAATGAACGACTTGGTGATTTCCATAGCTCTAGCTATACCTGGTTTTTAATTATCCACGTCCAACAAATTCCTCTTGAAAGCCTTTGTGGTTTCTAGATTCTGAAAATTGTGATGAAAAATGGTGATTAGATGATAACCCAGATTTGTTAAAGAAAAAATTGATCAAGGTTTGACTCAGAACTTGGATTAAGACGGAGTCGGGTCACCAGTTAAGTACTAATGATTTTGATTAATCTAAAGGGGTTGGAATAACGACAAGAAACTCGCTTATGAGAAATAGGATTCATGAGTTCGATTCCTACTCCACTTTAAAAGACAACTCACCGTAGAGTTACTTGATATGGGTGGATAGAAGAGGTTTGTACATGCTTTAAGAGGGTGTGATACCTTCTCTTGGGCCTGAACGAGAATTCCACATCGGTTGTGAGGGGGGAAATTAAAGACTTCTAATGGACTGAATCACTCCACCTATCAGGTTAGTCTTTTGGACTATAAACTCAGTCCTAACTGTGGTATCAGAGTTAGGTCTTCAAGCCACAGTATGTGGACTAAAGGATCCCCTAGCTGAATCGAATGGTTGGCGACGCTCTATTTGTCGAAAAGCTTCGTTCGATGAGGGAATTGTTGGGTTGCGAACGAGAGTTCCACATCAGTTGTGAGGAAGAAAATCTAAGTACTAATAAATATTAGATCACTCTACTTATAAAACTAGTCTTTTGGACTGAAGTCTAATCCTAACACCTTCGTCACAAAAGAAATTCAAATGATTACGGTTGGAATCGGTGGCTTAGACCCAAAGAATAATGATACCAATGCCCGGCCTCTGACCTAGTCATATTAGATTTATTTATACAGTGGATCAAATCTCGATCGAGTTAGGTGAGGTGATGATCTGGTGTTTGTATGAAATGAAATTAGAACTTAGGTTAAGACTTCCAAATGAAGTTGCGTAAGATGAATGGCTATTGACATAAGGATTATTTTGAAGAATTCTTTGAATTCGACATGATTATAGATTCAGAACTTGGAGTTTCTGCCTCCCAAATGAAGTCTCAGTCAGTCTCCTGTCGATCAGAGACTGCTCACATGAGTGGATGAGTACAAAAACTTATCGTGTGGCTGCAGATTAATGGAATAGATTCATAAAAGTTTTTTTTTTTTCTCTTGGTGGAAGATGGAACGTTCAAATCTTTCTCCATCTAAGAAGTAATCAAATGAAAACCAAAATTATCTGATTTTAAATCTAGAAAAATGATTAAGAACATAATAAAATTAAGGTTCTGTATTTTTGTAAAATTTTAAAGTGTATCATTTTTTTAAACAAATAATGAAATTATAAGACATAATCTTAGTATTATCAAATATTCTATACCTAATCCTTTCTCTTGAATCTATACCTCTACTCTCAATTTGAAAGTCTATTTTTATTTAGTAGTGATTGGGATATGATGCATGAAGAGGATGTTTTGTGAGTTGTGACTAATGTAAAGAGACATTGTCAAATTAAAGAATTTAAGGTGGATGTTCTTACTTCTTAGAAAAGAATCGGTCTATAAAATTAGATTGTTAAATCTAAATATAAAAGTCAATTTCAAATTGATAGGATGAATGATTTAAACGATGATAGTGATATTTTTAATTTGTATATCTTTTAAATTTTAACTCTAAGTCTGATGCTAGAGAGGCTACTCAGCTAGTATTAAGTGGATGTAATATTGTAACGAGTAAAAAATATGGGTAGCGATCTTTCGACGGGTATTTTGTGTAACGAGATACGGAATTTAGGGTATTGCCCATTTTACTCTTCTACTGCTGTACGAAAGCATTTAAAAAAAAATCAGTAATCCGGTCAGTGATCCAATTTGTTGTTTTGTATGAAAAAACAATCTCACTTAATTAAATTTCAGTGAGTTGCTCAATGAGCCGATTTATATCGCAGTGGAAGGGTCAGTGATCCTGCAAGCTAATTCGAAAGGTTCGGCGAACCGGTTCAAAGGGCAAAATGGGCAATAGTAAAATCCGTGTCGGGTTACACAAAACTCCTATGTAATGATTGCTACGAAAAAAATATATAAAGAAGAATAATTAATATCCCACCTGCATAATAAAAATTGTTAGATTAGGGATTCTTATCACAATTCCACACACACAACAAAAAAAAGTTAGACATCATGGTGGGGCAACCACTGCTTAAAATGCTTTGATGATTTGTGTTATATATGCAGTGAAAAATGCTAATTCGTGAACAAGTTTTCTCTTAGAAAGAAAAAAAAAAAATGATTTAGACAAACTATGAGTCTATGACCAATAAATAAGGACCATATGGCGGCAGTGACTCATTGATATTTGGAGACTCTTTGAGAGATCTAATGAGCATGAATGTTGAATGTTTTCTAATTGAATTCATGAGGACCAAAGCCCCAATGTTAAAAAGATTATGATTCATATGTATTTTCCACTCTACACATAGTTATATTTTATCGAATTTTTTTTATGACTAAAATCTCTAGGTTTTTTAGAGCTTCCGACTAATCTTTGAGGTATATGTAAATCTCTCTATCCATGCACATTGAATATCGCTATAGGAAAAATGACCCTTTGTAATAGAGTGAGAATCGAACTCAAGACTCTTACTTTCTGAAGCAGGTTCCTAACCATCCCTCCAACTCCACTGAATTAAGGTTCCTGACCATGATCTAACTCCATTGAATTAATTTCATTATGAATTTAATGAATCTTCCCCCAGTTGATTAGTACCTAAATATAACTACCTTTACTTTTATAGAGATGGCATTGATTTATGTTAAATTTTATCTGGTCCTATTTAAATCATGTGAAGAATTTATGGTAGTCCCTTACATCAAACTTATCAAACCACAAATCTTGTTGAGACTCTTGAGAGGGTACAGACTAATGAACAAATTGCAGCTATTTGTTGATTTTTTTGAAAAAGCAGTTTTGGTGAAGGTTATTAGTTATATCTGACTCGTAAAATAAAATAAAAAAGAAAAAAAATTGAATTGAATGAAATAACCAAATTCAAGAAATAAATGATTGGAGCATAAAAGAGGAGTTTCAACTTCAAATTATCAATTTTATGATCTCATATTAGATGGCTATATATCTAAAATTCTAAATAATCATTGTACCATTATATAATATTATAACTCAAACCCTTAGCTTTCATAGTTTAAGTTCTCAATGTTTGTGTTTTTTTATCTATAATTGAAGGATTGAATGAAACCCTCTATTAGTGGAATGCTTTAAAAAACAATTTGATCTTGAAAAAATTTTACATTTTAAAACACATTTTACACTTGCACTTGAGCTAAATCAGGGGTATACGTATCAGCCGAACTAGCGAATATCGGCCAATATGGCCGAGATCTCGCTGATATCAGCCGATACTCATTGAGATTTAAAAAAAAAAAAAAGGAGAGAGAGATATCGGCCGAGATGCTGATATCTTGGTAAATCCATTTTTTTACTTCTGAGATGAATAGGGATGTAAACGGGATAGATTTCAGCTTGAACTTTACATGGGCCAAGTTCATGGGACACTTTTAGACTTTTGGGCTTTCGAGACAAATCGTCAAACCGCCACCTTTATAGATGAGAACAAGCCAAGTCAGCTAACATGACATACGGTAGGCCCTATTAATTGTGAGCTGGGCCTTGGAACTTTCAGGTCAACATGTTCCCTCGTATTTCAAGCCCTTGTGTACAGTTCAATCTCAACACTTCTTCTTGTAAATTTAATGAATTCTAATTATTTTTTGCCAGCTAAAGATTTCTTAAGGAGACTATGATTAGATGCTTATCTAGTTATGTGATATCCTAACCCATGAGCCAAGGCCAGGCTCTAGATAGGCTGATCCAAGTGAAACTGGGCCCTGTCGGATGGGCCAACAGAGTGGGCCGGTTGGATCCAACAGCCCAGCAGTGGGTGGGAGTTGTGGAAAGTCCTACATCGGAAGTTGAGGAGTTTGAGAGAGGGTTTATAAGTAGCCTTACTC
This sequence comes from Chimonanthus praecox, assembly GCA_022113865.1. Lineage (NCBI taxonomy): Eukaryota > Viridiplantae > Streptophyta > Magnoliopsida > Laurales > Calycanthaceae > Chimonanthus > Chimonanthus praecox. Next base: position 59,426,931 of record CM039090.1, read on the forward strand.
CCTCAAACCAGCAAGACGCGTTTTGGACCAGGACTTGGGCCGGGTCCAATCCAAAAACCGTGTGGGCTCGCGCGTGTGCACGTATGTGCACGTGTGGGCCAAACCAGACAGTATCTTGCTGGGTCGAGCCCCAAGCCCTTTTTTATGGGCCGGGCTGTTACAAATAGTATCGGAGCTCCGAGTTCTACACTCGGACTTTGTGGGCTTACTACCTTCCACTGGGTTCATTGGGTCTAGCCGAGGGCGGCTCTGGACTTGAGGGGGGTGGATTGTGATATCTTAACCCATGAGCCAGAGGCCAGGCCCTAGATAGGCTGATCCAAGTGAAATTGGGCCCTATAGGTCGGGCCAGCAGAGTGGGCCGGTTGGATCCAACAGCCCAACAGTGGGTGGGAGTTGTGGAAAGTCCCACATCGGAAGTTGAGGAGTTTGAGAGGGGGTTTATAAGTAGCCTTGCTCCCTCAAATCAGCAACACGTATTTTGGACCCGAACTTGGGCCAGGTCCGATCCAAAAACCGTGTGGGCTCGCGCGTGTGCATGTGTGTGTGCGTGTGGGCCAAAGCGGACAATATCTTGCTGGGTCAAGCCCCAAGTCCTTTTTTATGTGCCGGGCTGTTACAAGTTATCTTCTTAGGCCAAGAACTATATTAAATAACATTATACCTATGCCAAGTTGTTTTCATTAAGAATATAATATGGCTTTCAGCGCTATTTTTTCATTAAACATTGTAGATAATAACCTTGACCAAACTTCAAATGTTGTAATAATGATGGAGTTGGTCCAATGGTCAAGAACTCGTTTTATAAAGTAGAGTCTTGTATTTGATTCACACTCAACTTTAAATGACTACTCTTCACTGAACTTATCCGGTGCGTGTGAATTAGGATATTTACACATTTCTCGAGGACTAGTGGAGTGAGACGCCTAAACACCTTAGTTAAAAAAATGTTGTAATAATGTAAAAGTAGAGTGAGTAAATCATGCCAATAAATTTTAATACTCCTCGAGTACTATTATTTAAATTGTGGCATGTATGTAGATAGGGATAAAAAAAAACCTTAAATGGCAATTCTACACCTTTTGTATTTATCGTTGTATTGCTGGATTATTTCTTGTACTCCTCTCTTTTATTGTATGAAATGGTTTATTGAAAAAAACTATTGTAATTTTTATTAAAGAAGTTGACAATCTGCCATGAGACAGAATATGTATTAGACATAATGTATTAGTACCATATAAAAAAAAAAAATTGAAATAACTTAGATGAATGACAAAAACACAATCAGTTTGACAATACTTATACCCACCACTGGGTAGCTCAGCTGGTGGCTTCTCCCCTCGGGAAGGAAGAGATCATTAGTTTGAGTCCCGGTAATCTTTACCTAGGAGTGTGGGGTCTATATTGCTCTTCCAAGAGTTTTAAGAGGGCTATAATTAAGACGTAAGTTGAGGTGAGTGAGATTTCTCCTTAATCTTCAAAAAAAGTTTGATAGTTCTTATTTAATAAAAATATCTCTAATGTGAGAGAGAAAATAGCCCCTAGATTTGATCTCCATGACAGACCTGGCCTTCTAATGCTATTGCCCCAGCTCCACTTCTACCTTAAACTGTTTTTCTTTTTATTTTAGGGCCCAATCCACTGAAAATTCGGACATAGAGGGAGTTTGTGTTTCCAAACTTTATGGCCTTAACTACACTGTATATATGGGACCGAGCTCATATTTGGGCTCAATTGACTCAGGCAAGCTTGAATTTTGTCAGATGATGTCACGCCCCGAACTCAGATGTGGGCCCGGAACGCGACTAATTTTTTTTTTTTTTAAAACAATAAACTCTAATCACCCAACGTCATAACTGGGCTGGATCTTCAAGTTTACTAAAACCCGATCTTAGAAAATGTCACACGTGCTTTTCACACATGAACTCAAACATATACCATATGTCCCCATATACAACCCATATCACACCACGAATATTTTCATTTGTCTCATCAGCGTTATGCACGAAAACATAGTGGATATAATGTATACGACATTAAAACTTACAGACATAAGTTTCTTATGCCACATGAGGCATATTTATTACAAATACTCAAACATATTTAAGCAAGCATATGGTTTCCACGTGCGGAAAACCTTAGGAACTTCTAAGTTCCGACTTTCAACGAGGCACCACTGGTCCCTCCAATCCTTCCTCTGGTTCAGATCCTGCATTGTAAGGGACGTGATCAACAGCCCAGTGGAGAGAACTCACCATAAATGTAATATCCTGCCCCAGATTGGGCGAGTTTTAGCTCGTTAATCAGGTTTAACCGGTTAATCTCAGAGATTTTGGTTAGGGCTTCGAGGAAAGCCCAAGTTTGGCCCGATCTGAGCCCGAAAACTCAGTGATTCAGCTCGTCGAGCTGGAGGGGCATTTTGGTAATTTACCACTTCTTGTGTAAATTTTTATAAATTGTGTGATTTTGTGAATATTATTGGTGAATAATGTTTTCCTTAATTAAGGATTTGCATCTCTGATTTTAAAATAAAATTATTTTCAGAAAATAATATTTAAATATCGCCCGTCAAAACCCCGAAAGCGAGTATTAATTATTTTAAAGGGTTTTGAAAATGAAATAAATTTTGAAATTAGTATTTTATGGTAAACCATTTTAAGAATGGTCTAGTTATTTCATTTCACTTCAAAATAAGATTTACAAATTAGTTATTTTTACATTTGTTTAATTAAGTAATTAAGGGTAAAATGAATTTTATTTAAATAAATGATTTTTAATAAGAGATAAAATTTGAAATTTTTATGGTGATTAAGATTTTTAAAACCCAACCTATCTGTAAGGTTGGATTAAATTTTTGAGCTTTTGAAATTACTGTTTTAGTTAAAAATCAGGTTTTTAATCAAAATAGGGCCCTTTTTGCAAATATTGGAAACTTGGAGGGCTGATTTGCAAAAAAACAAAAACCTGCAGTTACTGTAGCAGGGTCAGCCGCGTGCGGCGTGCTCTGCTGCCCGATTTTCCGGCGATTCGCCGTCGTCGCGTCCCATCGCGCATGCCGGATTTCCCGGCCGAAAACCCCTATAAAAACCGGTTCAACCTTCGGTTTTAAACTCCCATTAATTTCCTTCTCTTCTCCCTTCTCTCTGCTCTGTGTTTCAGCCGATTTCAGCCAAGAATTCCGTTTTTCCAGTAACAGTAGCTTTGAAGGAAAATTTTTCAAAAATCCAGATTTTCAGCCCGGAAACTCAATCAAAGGTAACCACTGCATTCCCCTTTCAATTTCGATAGGTTTTGAATAAAAAATTTTTGAATTTGGTTCTGATTTCACTGAGAAAATCGATTTTAAAAATTTAGGAAAAATTTTAGGGTTCCTCGTATCAGTGAGCTTCCGGTGTTAAGATCGGATGACTCACTGAGTTTCAGAGCTCCAAACCTCTTCCTGTGGAAAGAGGACTCCCGGAGGAATCCATCGGACCGGTCAGATGTAAAAACCGAGTCCCGAAAATACCCCATTTTCCATTTTCGATTTTACTGTACACCGGCCGTTCACTGTCTGTTACAGACAGTGAACGGGGAAGAAGAAGAGGAAGAAGAAAGAGAAAAAAAAAAAAAATGAAAAAAAAAAAAAATAAATAAATAAAAAAAATAAAAATATTATTGATATTGCTATGCTTTTAAAAGGTTGGTTCCCATTGGAAAAAAAAAAATGTAATAAAATAATAAAATAAATGATTAAATAATTAAATATTATTATTTTATTCAAAAAAAAAAAAATATTTTTATTTGAGAATATGGTTGCTTATGATTTCAAATGGTGGTTCCCACCGAAGAAAAAAAAAAAAGGAATAAATAATTAAATAATTAAATATTATTATTTTATTCAAAAAAAAAAAAAAATTATTATTTCGTTAGATTATGTGATGTGATGGTTTATACCCCCCTTGTTAAATAAAACTGTACTAACCCCTTTCTCTTATTATTTATAGTGTAAATATTATTGTATCCGCTTTCAGTCCGACATTAGTCGGGAACTGAGTGATTCACTTTCAGGCCGGCACTATAGTCGGGCACTGAGTGACCTCGAGGCCTACTCAAAATGTCAGCTCTGGTCCTATCCAGAAGACAACCGAGAAGTGACCCGAGGATCTAGACCTCACTCAATACGTCAATCTGGTCAATGCCCAGAAGACAATATGAGTTTGGACTGAGCCCCTTATGTTTATTATTATTATTATCTTGTGGATGAATTAAAAAGGGATAGAAACCAAGTAGGAGACTCATTTCCATTAAACCCGGATATTTTGTGGGAAAAATGCATGATTTCCAAAATTCTACGTATATGTACGTATCTGATATGTATATTGATTGCGCACTTGTATGTTGTTTGACAGAGACCGCGAAACCACACGATCACGGTGAGGGAACTTAACTCTGCAGATTTTGTAAACAGGTGTTATTCTGAGCAATGAGTGGTTTCGATTTTGATGAACCCACTCATGTGCCTATACATGGTGCACTATGGTAAGAGTGCTGTGATGATTTGATATTACGGTGTTGACCGTATGTGTATGTAAGACTGTTTCCACGTACCTGGGCTATTGAACCAATATCGGCCATATGAGAGATGGTTTATGTCTACTGGACCATGGGCGGACCATGCTGTCGTCAGTTGCTGACTTGAGGGTGTCAGTATCGGCTACGTCTAAGAGCCGGAGATGTACTTGCAAGGATGTATTTTGACCGTGTCGGGACTTAATACTGGTCTCAGTATAGTCGGCAGGCGTTACGGTGGATAATGGCAGTGATTGATAGTCTGATGGTGTTATTATTTTATTTGAAATTATGCTTGTTGTTATCAAGCATGTGATATTGAACTGTTGCTAACCTGTTTTACTATTTACTTAATGTGCATTGTTGATTCTCCTTCACTGGGCTAGTTAGCTCACACCACTCACCTTTCAGGCAATGAACCCGAGGAGGAGGACCCTCTCTTTCAGGCTTAGGGCGTTCGAGCTAAAACAGTGTTTTGGGATTCCCCCGGAGCGGAATGCCCTGATCTCTTTCTGTTGGTTCTTGGAACCATTGTTTTTGTATTAAGTACCGGATGTGGTACTTAAATTGTATTTGACCGTTGTAATCGGCTATGTTGCCAATTGAGACAATGTTATGATTAATTAATGATGTTTGATTTTGATTATGTTATGTGTTGATGATTGTTTATGTCTGAGTTTTTGGAGGCAGGCATATGGTACATGTTTGAGTCCACTCAACGGGCTGATGTGTAACCGCTGGGCCTAACTGTTGATCCGGCCCAGTCAGAGTGCTTGTGGTTTAGTGTACTTACCTTATCTTTCAAAAAAAAAAAAATCAGTCGCGTTCCGGGCCCACTGGTCGGGTCGGGGCGTGACAATAAAATCCAATGATTTTAATGCAACAATGCATAAGCAATGCATGTCATAGAAATGCATGTTATCAGCATATCTCATTTTCACCCTAGGATCGCCTTCTAAGGTTTTTATTCAGATTGTATTGTTAACACCGGGGTCGGTCCCCAACCATGTCACAACACCGGGGTCAGCCCCCATTTAAAGTTCCAACCAGAACTAATATTAATTCCTCCACGGAAATAATATAGCAACTTGCAAGTGCATAAGGTCTCCACGACCCGGTCTACTAGCCCATCCAACACCAACGGCTGATGGCGGTCGACCACAACCTACTAACACGTCTAACCCAGCGGTTCGCAAACGGTGTTCGGCTAATCTCAGCAATTATAGCACAACTGCAAATATCAAACTTTACAAAGTTATTATCTTCCACAGATTTAACTTATGAACATAATTATCACATGCAAATGTCAAATGCATGATAATGCATGATTTTCAGTGCCCTCCTTACATAGGGACTTATTCTGAGAGAACCACCATATTTCAGCCTTACCATTTGGTGTATCAAATACCAATACAAGAGATCAATAAAATAATCAATATCACACAACATATAAAACTGGATTTAATAACACGAATGCCTTCACCCAGTTTTTACCCGACAATTCCCAGACACTCCATGGGTCCATACTGCGTTAGAGACTACAAGTCATCGACTCCCCGACACCATTTTAACGCCTACGTTCTAAACAGTTAGAACATTTACATCCCTTACATGTAGGCAGTGTCAGGTCTCGTATTCTGGACCTATATAGCATTTTCCATCTTTAATTGACCATGGGTCCCATTTCAGTCTGGTGTTAGTGGGTTTAACATATAACAAAATACAAGTGTTGGTTCGAGTCTCCTCACCTTCTCCGGTTGAGTTTTTCACAGAAAATCTGTAAGATAGAGTAAAATGTATAAATTTTCTATTTGTCAGTATATACGCATAATAATTTCCCAAACCCCGTGCTATTTTTCCAGAAAACATGATATATGTAGTGAGTCACCTAGGCTCTTTCTACTCCTTTAACTTATGTCAGAAAGTTAGTTGTCAGCCATCCAAAACATTACAATAAAATGAAAAATGTAAAGTACTCAGTGCCTTCTCTCGTATTGTCTTCTGGAGAAAGGACCATGGAGACGTATCATGAGAGGCCCAGAGGGTACAGAGACAGTAAAGTAAATAAAAGTACTCAGTGCCCCATCCTCGTATTGTCTTCTGAAAGAAGGACCATGGAGACATATTGAGAATGTGGCCCAGAGGGTACAGAGACAGTAAAGTAAATAAAAGTACTCAGTGCCCCATCCTTGTATTGTCTTCTGGAAGAAGGACCATGGAGACGTATTGAGAATGTGGCCTAGAGGGTACAGAGACAGGAATTTAAACACACAAGGCGGAAAAATAAACACACAATAGTCAGCTGGGGTTAATCTTTTCCCCGATTTTACTTAGGGTCAAAAATTATATTTTGAACGTAAAATAATACGAATCTTGAGGGTAAAATTTAAATTTTAAGAGGAAATCTATTTTTTCCTCTATTTTAAAAAAATATCATTTCTTTGAACCCCAATACTAAGCTATTTTACTCCTAATTTGCTATGAAGTTAATAAAAATAAAAGATAGGAATTATTTCGATACCTTGGGTGCAAAATTCTGTGTAAGATTGACTAAATTTGAAAACCCTTAAACCAATTCAGGAAACCCGAACGTTCGGTTGCTGCTGGTATGGCCAAAGCAAGAGAAAGAAGAGGAAAATAGGAGAGAGAGGACTTGCTGTTTTTTGAAAGAGGGAGAGGGAGCAAACGGCAGAGGAGTTTTTTTTTTTTCCTTTACATTCTGCCTTCCTCGCCGATTACTCCTATTTATAGGCAACCGTCTGCATTTTTTTAATCATACAGGTTGCCTAAGCTATTCGTAGGTTTATAAGTTTTCAATAACTCTGCATTTATTGTTATATATTTTATAATTACTATTACAACTGCCACCAACCGCATAGGCAATTGGCGGTGTTGTAATCTTCTAACACAGCTACAAGCTACATCCGTAGCTTTAAAACTCATCTTTCATCTGTTTCTGATATTATTTTATAATATAATATTAGTTTATTCTTTTTACTATTTACATCTATGTCCTTCCTTTTATCGGGGTATTTCAGGGTCTCACTAAATTGATACAATTGGTTCAGTAGTCAGGTATTAAAAACTGAGCATGATAATAAAATTTGGAGTGAAATCTATATAAAAAACCCAGTGTTTTCGCTAAAAATTACCGTTTTAACAAAATCTCCTAATCTTCAAGATTCTTTTTGAAAGTATCCAACCTTATAGTTTGATAGAGTAAATTTGTCTGATAAAAACATTCTAAAGTTTTAAGGTGCTTTGAAGTCAAAAACCACATTTTCTAAATGAAAGAATATTCAACGGCCCATATTTCATTGCTTAAAATAAATATAAAAAAACTAACTATTTTAGAGTGCAAAGAAATGAACAGCTTAATTATAATACAGATTGAGTACTGACTCTCTCTGTATATTTTTAGGACTTACTCTACCCTGTCAAATTGGGGCTTTACCACTTTAAAACTTAGGGGTAAAATAAATTAGCGAAACTATAACGAGATTGGCATGTCATTAGGTACGGAATTTAAAAATAATGCATAATCTAAAATTTGAAGTTCAAACTAAGTCAAATGACTGAGTTTATACAGCAGTTAAGGTTTAAGCCTAAAATAATATTATTATTATATTCGTAACTCACCCATATATCTTTGAAACTTAATTAAAAGAGTTACCGGATTCGGATCAAGTCAAACTTAGATCCGTTGAAAAACTTATTTGAGACACTTTACGATTAGAGGAAAATATTTCCTAATTAACGGATAAAAATTACTTAATTAATCATAATTAATCCCTAAATTGGGCTGGGGTATTACAGATGATGTGTTCATTGTTGCTTAAATATAGAGATCAGGGGTCGAGATATTAGCCGATATAATACGTATCAATCGATATCTGATATATATCGGTCATATATATCACTGATATCGGTCGATATTGATACGTTTTTTTAAATAAAAACAAAAAATAAGAGAGAGAAAAATATCGACTGAGATATCGGCCGATACCGAATTTTTCGCCTCTGATAGAGATGGAAGTAAATAATACCTAGTAGATGAATATGTAATGGGGTGTGTCTAATTCTGTTGTATCATTGGGCTTATGGGCCTTATTGGACCCAAATGAGAACTCGGTCTTTGTAATTGAGCTTAGGATTCTAAAAGTACTGGGCCCACCGTGAAGACTGATTTCTAATCAAGTTTATTTTTTTGCCCAAGTTAAAATCAAAGTTTAGTTTAGACTAGATGATCCAAATATCAGTCTAAAATTTTCATATAAAAATTATATTGTTATTATGATATTATATCAGCAAACAATAAAAAAATATTATTTTTAATAAAAGAAAAATAGAAAAAATATTTTGATAAATGAGGTTGAATGTAAAAAAAAAAATTGACTCTATTTTTAAAACACCATTCTCAATGCCCAACTTTCCAAGTAAACAAGCACGTCACTCCCAATTATTATTATTATTTTCTTAAATTCTTAGACCTGTAAAAAAATTTATTTGATAAAAAGGCACGTCCGAGGTCACAACTCCTAAAATACTTGTTTCCAAATTCCACCCATTTCTCTTCATTTCTACACAGCCAAACAGTCCTATGTTGCAGCTAACAGTCCAAGAGTCGACTTCTGAGCTTGTCGTCACCTTCAAGGAGGCTTTATTTGCTCGCTCCCTTTCTCTCTTGGATGCATCTTCTTCAATGGCTACATCGACAAATGCTGCCTTGCAAAAACCCTGAGGATCGGACGGTTTTAATTCAATGGCCAAGCTCCAATCCAAGGATCGGACGGTTCTCGAACCTTTCGCATCATTTCAACCCTCCTCCAAAACCCCATCAGTTTCTTCCTCTCTCACCATTTCAACTCTCTCCATTTCCCAATCTACAATCTTCGTTGGCACCTCTGACGGCAAAATCCTCTTACTTCCTTTGGGCCCATCCAATGCTCATCAAAACGGAATCCAGACCATCGATGTCCTCAGATCAATTTCCCTCACTGACCGTCCGGTCGATTCAATCCATGCATTCCCAGAAGTTTCTCGAATTCTTGCACTTTCCGACGGTTCCCTATTTGTAATAGACTCACTCGTCACAGCCCGCCCGGAGACTGAATCTTCCCAAAGGCATCTCAGCTGTAGCCGGAAGGCCAAATTCGACGGACTTGGCAAATTTTGATGCCCGCCCACCAGAATTGTCGAGCGCGGGACAACGGATTCTTCAGAAATTGGGTGGAGGGATTAGGGTGAATGGTATAAAATCTCGGGTTTCTGATTTGCAGAGAGAAAGAGATGGGCGTTCTGTTGTGGCAGTTGCGGTGGGTAAGAAGCTGCTTTTGTTAGAGATAGATGCAGATGGTGGGGGCGGTTACATTGTATTGAAGGAATTTCAGGGAATTGAGGGTGTGATGACAATGGTGTGGATCAATGATTCAATAATTGTCGGTACATTGGATGGCTACATGCTGTTTTCAAGCAGTGGCGGACAGGGTAGTTTGATTTTTTCACTTCCAGAGTCATCCAGGCTACCGCTGTTGAAGCCTCTGTGGAGACAGGAACAGGCAATTTTGTTGGTCGACAATGTTGGGATTGTGGTAAATGATCTCGGGCAGCCAGTTGGTGGTAGCTTGGTTTTCAGGGAAGCACCAGACTCGGTTGGGGAGGTGGCATCATATGTGGTGGCTGTGAGGGAAGGGAAGGTTGATTTACACCACAAAAAGACTGGAATTTGCGTCCAATCGATGGTTCTTGGTGTGGGAGGAGGGAGGTGTGTTGTGGCAGATGAAGAGAATGGGAGTGGTGATATTATTGTGATTGCAACAATTTCTAAGGTAATACAACTTATCCAATTATCATTGTTGCCTCTTTCTTCTTGTTGTTATCAACCATTTGTATGATCAACCCACCATTGATAGGTTATGTCCTACCATTTCCTCTATTAGATTTTTGTAACTCGCTAATTTTGCCCTTGTTGAAATGGCACAACCGGCTGTTTCTATGCTGCCCATAAGTAGAGGACCATCTAATGGGATAGGATATTAAGACATGGTCGATTCCTTGATAGGACAACCATTTAAATAACTGGCTGAATGGAAGACTCTCTTGATCACATGCTTTCTTTTCTTCTAATGAACATCATTCTCAAACTGCAAGAACTGAAAGAGAAAGAAATGTTTGGACTGATACAAGCCCACGGGATAGATCTGGTCCACACCATACATTGGTTGCGGAGTGTGATTGTCATTGATTTGCAGCCAAAATCACAAAGTTTTACTGTTCATTCTGATGGAAATCATTTGTAACTCATTTAGAAACATAGATATATCATGACTGGCATTTCTTGTTCAATATTCAATGAAACTTTAGACAACGCATTTTTATGCGTTGGCTGATTAAAGATATATGTCTTCAGTTCAAAGGCGTCTCTTTAATTTAAATATTCCATGAAATCCACCTTTAGGCAAATTGCAGTTTCACATGATCCCTTGTGTGCTTGTATGCATGTCTGTATCTTTCTGTGTGCTTGCATGCCTGTGTGTTTGCTTGTGCATATGATAGATAAGAAACCAAGAGGTTGCGCTCAACAGGATAGAAGATTGAATAATTTTGTATAAGATGGTTTTGATACTCATAAAAGACTGGAAAGCAGCTCCAGTATGATGAATAGAAGAGTGGGATCTTCGAAGTGCACAGAAGGAGAAAGGCGAGACCATGGAGACTTGGATCTGGGTTAAAATCTTGGAATCGATCTCAGGCTTGGTCATGACTGATGGGAGTCAACACAGCTGCGTCTTATGAAACCAATTTTTACATGTTAAAAATATCACAGAAATTTTTGAAAATATGTAAATCTTAAGAATATGAACTTCAAATTAAGGGTCTTGTTTTTTATTTATTTATAAGATTCAAACAATGTCTTCTAGGTTTGTTTTTCCCTTGGTCTCATTTTTGTCCCTGCTGGGCTTTTTTGTTGTTCTATATTTTTTCCTCTTTGTTGTACCATATTTTTTCCTCTTTTCTGCTGAATAAAATCACAACCATTAAAAAAAAAAAAAGATTCAAACAATGTCTTATTTCCATCTCTTTGTTAAATCTTGTTCAAGAAAACTCCCTTTCTCGGAAGATCTTTGAAATATATTACATTCTAAAAAAGAAGGATCATTGTAACATGTAATATATGGTAAAATTGTATGCACAGCATGTTCGGTAGATTCCTTATCCATATCAAATAGAAGGTAACATCTAGACTTATCTATTACCAAAATTTAGCCACAACAAGAATTTCTAGCCATTAGATAAAACAGCAATCAAATGAATGGTTGAAACGAAAACCATGAAATTTCTTACTTGGGAGTATTCTCATTTTTAAACATTTATTTTTATATTCTTATATTAGATAAATAAGAGCCTTGTTATTGAGATTGATAAATCCAGGTTTTAACATTCATTTCATATAGTTATCAGGTCCATGATTATATCAATTTGACATTCCAAAACTACAAATAGATGAGAAAATGAAGGAAATCGCTTAAGGTGGTTTGTACATGTATGTAAGAGATAGAAGAAGACCCTTGTAGGAAAAAGAAAAAGAGGCAAGTAGAAGGAATAGGAAAGAGAGGAAAACATTTAAAATCTTGGTGCAAAGGGGTAAAGAAAGATATGATGATGATGTGCCGCCATCGAGGACCCCAAACACTTTGAATTCTTATCCTTTGTATATTGAGTCCTCTTTTAGCCTAACATCCATCCTAGTCATTGTGCCATTTTTGTGCAACTGGGAACTTAACTCTTTGTTCTCTCCCTCTCCAACCAACTGCCCCCCAGCCCACTCCAACAGCCAAAAAAAGAGAAAAAAAAACCTCACACACGAACTGCATTAATACATTTTTTTGCTGTCACAAGTTAATGTGAATTATGAAAAAATTGTCTTCTTAAAAAATGTAATGAGTGCATTAATATGGTAAAAGGATACATCGATTGATACAAAAAACAACAATGAAGGATCGGCTCACTCGAACCAAAACAACCTCTCATTTTCCCCACACTACATATAGCTAATCATATACTAATCAAACCTGCAACTTGCTTAGCCAATCTATTAGTCTTACCATTAGCCGATCTTAAGACATGCGAATGACAGACCCTTTGACCTTCACGATCTTCTTGATCTCCTCAGCATCAAGTATATGTTAGGGGCACCTAATATCCATGGTTGTTAAAATCTTATGATTTAGAATTTAAATCTTATGACGAGATATGATTTTCAAGGAAAATAATTTGGATCTTATGATACAGTACGATTTTAAAAACTAGTATTTACCATAATATGTTTTCTCCTTTATGATCCAAGTTGATTTTCAAGACATTAGTCTTATAAGCCATCCATGATCACTTGTAATAGCAGGCCATGTACTAGAGTTTCTTTTTGTTATCTCGAATAATGTTTACCTAAATCGTAATCAAGTTTTATATATGATGCTATCGTCCCCCTTCTTTTATTTTTTTTGTAATTTTGCCACTAATGTTTTGGATGCCAAATGCATAGAATATGAAAAGCCTTTTTTTGACCTTTTATTTTCTTAAAATATTTTCCCCTTTTCTAGAAAATTGTGAATTTTTTTACAATTTACAATATGATTTGCAATTCAATTTGGTTTGATGACCAGAACAATTTACAGTATATTTTTTACTTTCATTGCATTCCCGATACCCTAGCCCATTGAATCATCAAAATGAATTGCCTTCTACCAGATCATGACGGTTGCCAAAAATTTCCAGCTCTTGTGAAATATACAATACTTGTGTTTTCCTATTTGAATGAGAAAGATCAGAAAGTAAAACTTTCACAGTTGATTTCATTAAAAAAATGATTAGAAGACAGGCTCTTCTCCTTTTTAAGTGGCTTATAACTTATGGCACTCGTGTTTGATAACATAAATGTCAACTTCCATGGTGCATGTATTCAGAGCTTAAAACTCTATTCGGACAAAAACTGTTGTCCTTATACTTCTGTGTTGTGAGCGGTGGTACCTTTCAACTTTTGCAGGTAATTTGTTTTCGGAAAATACCTGCAGAAGAGCAGATTAAAGACCTGCTGAGGAAGAAGAATTACAAGGAAGCCATCTCCTTGGTAAAGGAGCTTGAATGTGAGGGTGAAATGACAAAGGAAATGCTTTCCTTTGTGCATGCTCAAGTGGGGTTCCTTTTACTTTTTGACCTACATTTTGAGGATGCTGTAAATCTTTTCCTGCAGTCAGAAACCATGCTGCCATCTGAAATCTTTCCATTCATAATGCGGGATCCAAACCGCTGGTCACAATTGGTACTTTCAGTTATTGATTCTTTTTTTTATAGATTCAATGGCATTTTCCAGCAAATAGATTCAATATTTTAATCTTTCAAAAAGAAAAAGAATACAATATTTTAATGATGAGCAAAAATCTTGCACCCACATCATCGGTGGTTTGGATTCGTTGAAAGTGGGCCCACTGTCTGATTTTAAGGGACCACAAATTTCCTATATAGTCATCTACACCCAAACAATTCTCATAATCTCTTAGTTTACCTCTCTCTCTCTCTTGACATGCTTTCTTTTTCCAGGTCCCTAGGAATCGGTACTGGGGATTGCATCCTCCTCCTGTGCCTCTTGAAGATGTCGTGGATGATGGATTAATGGCCATCCAGAGAGCCATTTTTCTCAGAAAGGCAGGTGTAGAGACTGTAGCAGATGAAGATTTTCTTCAGAATCCACCAAATAGAGCTGATTTGTTGGAATCCGCAATTAAAAACATCATCAGGTTTCATGTGCTTCCTTTTTTCAGTGTCGTACATTTTTTTTCTGGAATATTAACCAAAACACAGAAGGCATTCAGGTATGTGAATACATGTTTTAGAAATTTCAGTGTCATCCTACAAATTTTTTGTTGGTGGACTCTAGGTATTTGCAAGTTTCCCGGGACAAGGATTTGAATCCCTTGGTGAAGGAAGGAGTTGATACTCTTCTAATGTCCCTTTATAGAGCCCTGAACTGGGTAGATGAAATGGAGCTGCTGGCATCTTCCCCAAACAGTTGCGTTGTGGTATGTCATGTTGCATTATTCACTTCTATTTATGTATTCACTGTTCTATCTTGAGGCAGACATGATTTGTTAGAACAGTAACAGTAAGATAATGATTAAAAGCCTCAAGATCATGCACAATGTATGTTGATAAGCAGCGGAATTCTAGTATTCCCATGTATTGCAAGGCAGAAAGGCCGTTGCCAGAAGGTGCTTGAAGGATGACCCTGCAACTTGCATGGGCCGTGCAGGAGGAGTTAGAAACTCTACTAGATGACTCGGAACATTTGCGGACGCTTGCCTTTCTATATGCAAGTAAAGGGATACATTCAAAGGCCCTTGCCATCTGGCGTATCTTAGCAAGAAGTTATTCAGCCGGCTTGTGGAAAGACCCAAATGTGGGAAGCATCTCTCATGACAATACAAATATAATCTCTGCTCAGAAGACTGCTGCAATGGAGGCATCAAACCTTCTAGAGGAATCATCTGATCAAGACATGGTTCTACAACACCTCGGATGGGTGTGTACCATTTATTTTGATCAAGTTTGTTTTCATGGTTTTATTTTCTCTCTTGTTTCTCCAGATCAATAGGATGTTGTTCATGACAATTATGTTGATGATTTTTTTTAACAAAAATCTTGCTTTTATGATTTCATTTGAATTTAGAACTAATAAGCTGTGGCCTCTTCCTCAGATTGCTGATGTGGATCAAGAACTTGCAGTAAAAGTTTTGACTTCTGGGAAAAGGATCACTCAACTTTCTCCAGGTAATTTTCATGTACTAAGAGCATTCAGGTATTTATCATTTTACTTTCCCTGCGAAAGCATTTATTTGCTCTTTGGATTTTTTTAGTGGTACGATCTTTTTTATGTGGTATTCTGTAGCTGAATACATGGGATATGTGAAGGACTGGTTTAATAATCTTTCTCTGTGCTCTACATTCTGTAATCTCTTTCTCATGCTGTGGTTGTTGGTTGGGGCCTCAAAAAATTGCACCTTTATTCCTCTCGGTCCGTGAACAATCCTTCGGTGAACTTACTTACGCAGGATACAATGTTCCATGCCTTTATTATATCTGTTGCATTAGCTAGTTGTTTTGCAATACAAGGAATTGTATCATGACCTCAGCCTCTTATTTAGTCTACTGATGGGCTGCCATTTCTTATATTAGGATGGAATAGGGTAAGAGCTGATTGCTTTACTAGGAATTGTTTGGCCATTAAATATAATGAGTCAATACTTGTACAAATAATTTCATTTTGGTGACTGCTGATAATTCTTTTTCATGTTTCTTTCTACAGATGAAGTCTTTGCTGCTATCGATCCAAAAAAGGTTGAAATTCATCAAAGGTATTTATTGGCTATCTCCATATTTGTTTCAAGGTCTCCTTTTTATTGGTGTGGACTATGGATTTGATTATATAGTTTTGCTTCAAAATAGATATGCAATTTCCATTTTTTAAATATGAAGTTGATTTTTTAATTCTAGATTTAATGGTTAGTTTTGCTTGTTCTGTTCACATATGCTTTTGGCATTGGTTTCTCCCATATTGAAATTCCAAATTTTTATTCCCTATCTGTTAGTTTCATTATCACTATCATCCCACCACCACCACCACCACCATTATCTTTTTCTTCGTTGTCAGCTTCGTCGTCGTCATAATCATCTACTTCTTCTGAACCCCAAAGCTTCTAGTAGTGGATTGTGTCACTCGTTATGGTTCTACATTTCTTTGGACTCCATTTTTCAAAGAATTCTGGCAGGTGTGGAAGTAAACCATCACTTCTTTTGCTTCTCCCCAGTGTTTATCTTTTGTCTGGCACAGAAATGACAGAATCTTGGAGCCTGATAGTTTCATTGTTTTCTCCGTTAAATCTTTTTTCTTCCCTGAAGAGAGTCTCCACTGGGATACCTCCTTTGCTTGATCCTGCCTTTTGGAAATATCCAACACCTCTGAGAATTTTATCTGTCATTTGGTCAGCTGGTTGGGGAAGATCTTAACCATCAATCATTTGCATAACTGGAACCATTTTCTAGTGACTAGTGAGTGCTTGCTACCTTAGGAAAGCTGAAATGGTCAATTGTCTTTTCATCCACTGTGATATCTCTGGACAGATTTGGATTTTTTTTTCATCAGCTTTTCATCTCTAAGACGATTATGCTGCTTAAGCTGGCAGATTTTATCTAGATGAGGGTTATGGCTTTAGAAGCTCAAAAAACCAATTGATTTGGATATTGGCTCTAGTGGCTGTTTTTGTGTGGATTTGAAAGGAGTTTAGTAATCAAGCTTCTAATAACTAATCATCTCCAGCTTATGCAGTGGTTGTAATGGAAAAGAATTTATTTATGTCTTGGGCTCGCTCTAATGCTGATTTCTCAGAACTCAGCTAGGTGTGCAACTTGGGTTAGGCCCAATCTGTGCTGCCCCAGCCCGACCCAAAATTTTTGGAACCCTGGCATACTTGGGTTACTACTTGAGCTCAAAGAGTTAATGGGCTGTTCTGTCAGTTCACATTGCAGGCTAAGGTTTCCATATGTGAGATGGTTTAGTTTCCACATGAAACTGGATGTACCCCATGCTTAGATTACCACTGCTTTTCTCTTTTTTTCCACCTCTCTTTTACCGATTAGAGATGGGTCCTCTTCTTCTTCTTCTTTTTGAGGGGGCGGGGGGTTGTTTTGTTTTTTATTTTAAACTTGGACTCTGATTGAGTTTCATTGGACCATGTAGATATTTGCAATGGTTAATTGAAGATCAAGACTCTGATGATACTCGATTTCATACCTTGTATGCTCTTTCTCTTGCCAAATCAGCAATGGAAACTGTTGAATATGAATTGCTACACCAGACTGGCGATATGACTACATCAGGAGAGACAACTGAGGTTGAAAGTTGGACCATTTCTAGCAATCCCATCAGAGAGAAATTGCAGTTATTTTTACAATCCTCAGATTTGTATGACCCTGAAGAGGTTCTTTATGTGATAGAAGGATCAGAGTTGTGGTTAGAAAAGGTTTGAAAAACCTTTGGCATCTTCTTTTCTGTTTTACTGCAGTATCGATTTCTGAATCTGTCTTGAAAATAAATATTGAATATTTACTATGAAACAGTTTTAACCAGAACTTCATGAAAGCTCCAATTTTCTTCCATTAAACCATAAAAAGTGTTTATTCACACCATAACAGAACAGGCTAGAGAGTACTACATATATTGATTTCTGAATCTGTGTTGAAAAAAAAAAATTGTGTGAAACAGTTTCAACCAGAACTCCATGAAAGCACCATTTTTCTGCTGTTATATTATAGTAAGTGTTTATTCACACCATAATACAACAGTCTAGAAAGTACTGAAGATGTGCTAATCTGATTTCTAGCTGTTAACTACCCGTTTTTTTACTACTTCAAAAAAACCACCCAACCTTTGCATGTGAATTTGGAAGACTTGTTAATTAGCTTTTAGTCACCCTTGACTTCTTTTTGTTTTGTTTGAGAAATCTTAGACACAAGCCAGGTTCCTCTACTTGATGGTGCCTAATCATCATTGTACTTACTTGGTTACTTATGACTGATTTTATTACCTTTTTGGTCCATTTATTATGTCAACTAACAGGTTAAAATGCCAGTAGATGGCAGAGACCTTTTTCTGTTAGAGATTATAAAGTAATATTTGGTGGGGCTTGAAGAGGTAAACGAGGGACAAGAATGGGCACCTTTGGTATTGGAGGTGTAAAGAGGGAGATAAGAGGGGCACATTTAAAAGGATGTTTCATGGTTCAGGTGGGCAGGCTTGAAGCGATTGATGATGCAACTATATCATACTTGGGTGAATTTTTGGCCTAGGTGATTCTTTTTTTTTTGAGCGGTAACAAGAGAATAATGCATTAATAAAGATGTAAGCACAAGAACATGCAAAAGCAAAAAGGGTTTAGGAGACATAAACCAAAACAAGAAAAGAAAAATACAAAGTAATCAAACCTATGAAAACAAGCACCCGAAGCCCCACAAAAAATACAACCAAGTCCATGAGTCACAACCAATATAACCCTTCTCAATCCATGAATCACAAATAGAAGACTCCATGAGATGATGAATCGACCCCATATTTCGCAAAGAAATCCGCTATCCCTTAGCCAATCTACTATCTTGTGAGAAGGATCTCTCTCTGCCATTAAGTAATGCCTTAATCTGCATCATTACTGTTATTAATCTCCAAGGAGGTCGTTTCACTCCCATTACCCACTTAGTTGCATTTGCCGAACCACTTTTGATGATCAGTTTTCCTAGCCAAGGGAGTTGCATATGGTCAAGGCTCTCCTGATACTAAGAAGTTCCGTCTCATTTTCACACAGAACCCTATCAATTTTTGTTGGCCCCGATTTTCCTCTAGCAGTGCCGTTTACATTGAATTTAAATGTACCTTGATGTGGGGAAACCAAGTGACCAAGGTTTTAGTTCTTCTAGGACCTTCAAATAGACAAGCCTCCCATGAATTATAAAAATCCGTTATTTGGTGCCCCTTGAAGTCTTTCCTAAATAAAACCCAAACACATAGCCTAGGTAATTCTTCTAGCATAATATTTTGCCGTTTGAGCAAACATCTTGAACTCCTTTTCTTCTTTTCTTTTATAGAAGGTTGAGAATCTATTAGAATAAGGAGAAAGTACAAGAAGTAGGCTTCAGTTTTGTGAGAAAAGTGCAAGCTCAAAAAACAATTTCAAAAGCAAAAATCACTACATGGAAAACACAGTGGTTCCAATGTGAGTTAGTGAATCAGTGACGTTAGCTGATCTCTCTGTCCTCATAATTTAAAGACAGAGATGCTACAAACCATCTTTAATTCCTTCAATCAAATCTTGAACTGTTGCGATGGGATATTATAAAACCATCACTAAGGAAACTTTGCCCTATAAATCTGTAGTGGCGATTGGGTTTTATCATTATGCACTCTCATTTGGTTCAAGCCCCGCTATCAATCCTATCATCAATTAGGATGTTATTATAACTAATCCTAAATAAACCTATTTATTTTTTATGCAAATGAAGGTTTAGAATAGTGATATCAGAAGGCATGATAGCTGGTTTGAGAAACAAATACATATTGGCAATTTGTGTTGGTGATTAATGATGGGAGAACCTAAATGCAATAAATTACACAATTCTATGCACATGACCAGTGAAAAGGAGAAGTAAATAGAACCCATTCCTCTTGTGTTTTCATGTGTCTTCATACATGCTGATATTCCAAAGTTCTACAAATTAAGAGTTTTGTTGATACTTTCTTATATGTCCATTGACCTTCTATGACAGGCCATCCTGTACAGGAAGCTAGGGCATGAGACGTTGGTACTCCAGATATTAGCGTTGTAAGTTGCAATGATGTTGTGAAAAATATATATTTTTTGAAATGATAAATGCATTAATAATAAAAGCACCAGAGGTGCAGAAAGGAAGTACAATGTTGTGAAAAATATTCTTGTTATTTATTTGTCAAATATGCAATTGAAGCGGTTTGAAACATAGAAGTCGAATGTTTGGAGATGCCAGTGATTTTCCTAAAAGGATTTTTTAATAAAAATAGTGATTATTCCTAAAGATAAAGTTTCTTGAATTTGGAGTTGACCCTAATTTGTTTTGTATATTCGGTTTTTTTCCATGATTTACAAGGAAGCTGGAGGACAGTGAAGCAGCAGAGCAATATTGTGCTGAGATTGGTAGACGTGATGCCTATATGCAGTATGGTTTTTATCGTTTTCTCTGTTTGCAGATTTCTTTAGTTACTATAACTCAAAAAAAAATTCTTTAATTACTGTTATAATGCCCCTGCATGGCTTCCAATTTGTTGATTGATCTGGTTTTTTTTACCTCAGGTTGCTTGATATGTATTTGGATCCACAAAATGGCAAGGAACCCATGTTTAAGGCTGCAGTTCGCCTTCTCCATAAACATGGTGAATCTTTGGATCCTCTCCAAGTTCTAGAGGTACCAGAATTAAAATTTTCATGCCACCCGAGGAAGATATGCATGAATGCTGCATGCTTAATACACTTCTGTACACAAGCATGAACACGATTCTACATTCAGGGATGGAACGTTTTTAGGCATTTTCGAAGAAAGCCAAAATAGATCCCATTCATTATAGTGGGAGCTAGGAGAACTGAATTCCTTCTGCTTGTGAAAACTTGAGTCTTTATCTTGGGGATATATCATAATTGGTAAGAGGCAAGTGTCCAACCATGGAGGTTGTGGGTTTGAGTCAGGTTACCATTCAAATATGTATAGGGTAGTGTTCAGCCGAAGATTCCCTGAGGGGTTATCAAGGTGAGAGCTCCTTCTGTGGCCCATCTATGAATGTGGGGTGGGTGGTTTAGAAAGGTCTATGATTGAATGTGGTGCTTACCAAAAAAATCAGGTTGATTGGATGACTCTAGGTGTATGGTTTTTAAGATTTCAAAGGTCGAAGACATATGTTTATCATGTATTGAAGAAAACTACTGCATCTAATATAATGCAGTAATCCCTGGGCTTGAGTTCCTTCTAAGTTTGGGACTTTAACACTTGGGACTGATTTTCTGATTTGAGATGGCTACCATTCTCAGAGATGATCGCTTTTGGAATTCCAAAGAGACTCTGCTTCCTGATGATGGTTCAATCTCATACTTATGTGGAATAGGTAGGAATGCGATAGCTACCTTCACAAAGTGGAGTACCTATTTGGGTTCTGCATTGCCTTCACCTACAAGGGAGAATGAGTAGTCAGGACCTTTGGACATGAACCCCCAAATTGCTTCTTTCAAAAAATTATAAAAAGAAAAATTCAAGGGAGTCCTTAATAACCACAAACAAGTTGAATAATCGCTAAAGTCACATTTTTTTAAGTTTCACCATTGAACTCCCAATGCATTAATCTGTCAATGCATTTTCCTAGAATGATAAAACATTAGATTAATTAAGAAATAACCATTTTTATTTTGAATTATTTTTATTATCTTCTCCATGGTATTTTTGAGTTCCAACTTTAGTCAAGTTCCTTTTAAGTATTATTGAGACAAGCAATTCACTGCTTTGAGAATCGAGCAAGTCTGTACCATTATATGCAATACCTTACTCAACAACCACAAGAACGAAGAGGTATGTTGGTTTGGTATGCTCCGGCCTTGTTCGGGTACACTATACTGGATCTTATGGTGGAGACCAACCATTCAAGGCAGACCATAAACCCCTTAAAAAGGGAAAAAGAATGCAAGAATCTTCTTTCGTTGTTCCTTGAAAAAAGTGAGAGGAAGCACCACATGGATATCTTCTACCTCAATTATGACTTGGTGGTTGAATGAGAGCAAAAGAGTCAAACAAAAGGAAAGTTGGAAGTTCTACAACAAAAACATATAATTTATTAAAAGCTTTGTGTGATAATACCAAAACAAGCTATCCATTAACAAGAGGAATTGTCCCGTGTAGTCACGTCTTTGGAGGATTGCAGTTTTCATTTTTCAACTATGTTCCATTTGTTTGTGCCAGTTTTTAAAATGTAGAGTTCCTCCTCTCTCTCTCTCTCTCTCTCTCTCTCTCTCTCTCTCTCATTCATTTTTAAAATGGAATCTTCACTTTGTTATTTCTGGATTCTATTTCAGAACTGTGATTGGATTCAAAAAATTGGATTTTGCAGACGTTGTCTCCAGAGATGCCTCTACAACTTGCCTCAGATACAATTTTAAGAATGTTAAAAGCTCGAGTTCATCATCATCGCCAAGGGCAGGTAGCTGTGAACTGTTTTGAGTTGTATTCTTTTACATTTATAATAAAACTAAAATGATTAGCAAGTACATTTTGAATATTTAAGCATGCTTAATTACTGCTTTGATGTGACAATTACATCAAGAATACAGCAGGGACATAGTTTTTCACATAACTGTCCAGAACAATTCTGGTCCCTTGCACAATACAGGTTCCAAACATTCATGATCTGTATTCTTTTCCTTATTACCAATAAAAATTTCACCAAAAAAAAAAAAATCACGATCCGTATGTGAGTGGATCAAATTTCTTATCCCTCAAGTCTTCAATGAATTTCTCTCAAATGTTCTCATATTGCCAGTTTTTGTGACTAGTGACATTCCTACTTGTAGATGAATCATTTTCTAAGAGTCCAGGTTATGCATGGTAGATTATTACCAACCTTGTAACCATACAGAAGTTGTAATGATGTAATTATATTGGGCCCAGCGCCTGTACTATATAAACATAGCACAGGAACATGTCAATAGCTTAGTATCTGTATTTAGGTATGAGTTGGTATTCTGCATGTTGAACCTGTATTCTAATCTACTGGTAAAGACCTGTATTCTTTCCCCAGATTTCTGGGAACCCATCATATTCATGCTCATGTCTGTTGTTAGTCTTTATCACTTCAACACTTCAAAGATTAACTGAGGTTGTTCTTGAGTTCAGTCTTTTACTTCCATGAAGGCCAAGTTTTGGTGATTTCAGCACTTCCATTCATGATGCCAGCTGGTTCTACATTGCCACTTGGAGACATAATTGACGCATTATGTTGGGCATTGGGATGACTCTTTTTATTAAATTTTTATATAGTTATTTATATTTATATTAAATGTACTGCTTTCTTTCTATTAATGACTGGGTAGGTATGTTAATCAAGAACCTCCTTTGCTCCATCAGAGAACTAATGTGTGTTGATCTAATACAGTTTTTTTTTTTAGGGGAGTGCACCGAGCTGGATGCATGTTTATATGTGGAGAGAACTATATTTATTAACCTAATAAAGCAATTGCCTTATCCTATCCATCTGGTGTTGGCTTTTGTCTCAAATACATGTAGATTACAGCACTCTCCATCTCTAGTGCTGTTTTATAGGTGGTCCTCCCTCTATCTGTATATGTTTTTTTAGAGATGGATCTGACTGTTAAACATCGTTGGATTGAAATAACATTGAAGTACTAACTTTGTACTTCAAAACTGTGGGCCACTTGATTTTTCCTCTTTTGTTAAATCATTATTAAAAAATTTGCTTCACTAAAGTGACGGTTTAAGGTGACCACAGGGGTACACTTTATTTTACTTTTCTTTGCCCACCATTCATTGATAAGAAAGCATGCATGTCCTCATAAGTGGTTATGTATAATTGAGCTGGTCTCCCCTCCCAAAATCATAAAACCATGAAGACCCACAGATATGGAGTTACTTTCAATTAGAATTGACTTCTTGAATTGGACTTTCCTTGCTCTTTTTAAACTTAACAGGTAGGTTTCCCGCCTGCCCTTTTGACATTGTCATCCTGTTTGAATAGGAAAGTTCAATTCTAATTGTTGGTGTCTGCACCATATGAACTGCACTATCAGTGTCATGTAGAAGTCCTTTTTTTGGTACATTTGATTTCAAGAGGTAAATTCAAATAAGATCAAAATTCCAATTGAAACATGTTTACCTACATTGACAAGATTGAGATGATTACCTAATAGTGTACTTTTGTAGGCTCTGCTTTTCCTTCGGTCTGAAAATGTTATGGAATTTTCAGAACCTGTTTGTCATTTTTTTCTTTGTGGTAACAGTTTTGAAACTTTTTCTTTATATTTTCTTCAAGCATTGTAACTCAAAAAAATATATGTTTTCTTCAAGCATTACAATTTTTTGATATTTAACTTATATACGTTACTTGCTTTGTCTGCTGAATTGTCAACTTGGTCTTTGTTTTTGCAGATTGTACATAGTTTGTCTCGAGCAATAAATCTAGAAGCGAAGTTAGCTAGATTGGAGGAGAGATCAAGACACGTACAGATAAATGATGAGAGCCTTTGTGATTCATGTCATGCCCGCCTTGGTACCAAACTCTTTGCAATGTATCCAGATGATTCAGTTGTCTGTTACAAGGTTTGAAATATTTTCATTTCCTATTTCAGAAATTAGAAGCTATTTAACCATAAAATAAAATAAAAACATTTATTGGACAAACCAAAACACAGTAACAAATGCCTAATGTTGAACATCTCATAGATTGGTTAGAACTGATTGGAAGCTGTCTTGCCCTGTTTTGAGCAGGGATGTCATCCTCTACTTCTTCATATTTTTCTTAACAAGTTCATGGGTTTTCATTTGACATGGCCTTCATTGAACTCGGAGAACAAAATTTCACCCATGTTGTGTTGAGTCAAATTAGAAGGTTGGTAGATCAGAATTTCTGAGTCAGATGGTTTTTACTGCATACTAGCTAGATATCTATAACGAAATGTGTATCATAAATCTATGATTTGCTTGGTCAATAATGCAGATGTTTTCTTTTAATAGAATAACACCACATTTTTTTTTGAAATGGTACTGAGATAATCTTAGAGGCACCAGACATGCAAAAAAGTACAAAGCACAAATATAGAGAAAAAAAGGGAAGGCCGTAACCCCTTACTCTCTCAAAAAACAAGCCCCCAAGAAAGAAAGAGAAAAAAAACAGAACAAAACGGAAAGAGACTAGGAAAGCCCAATACACTTTTTTTAGGTTCGCATAATGTCAGACATGGATAGGTGCTGGAAGTCCGATAAAGAGGAGGCCCCGCTGCACATTTGGCTGGCTCTTTGGGCACATTCGGCACAATTTCTGAGAAACTTGTTGTTTCACTCCCACCATAAACTCTAAAGGGTGGCAAACAATGCAAGACGCCACAAGACCGAGTTGTAGGCATTTCTTTTACCAAGGAGAGTTTTAAGTATGAGAGTACTTTTCGTCTTGCAAAAGAAGAAATGATCTGTTGTCAAACTGGTTTAGAAAAATTGGTGTGAACATTTAATTAAAGCCTTTGGATGAAGATGGAAGTGTCAGATTTAACTTCTTAAATTCGGCTCATAATTCAATTCAAGGGCTATCCTTGAAAGTTCACAGCTGATCATTATGAAGCAGTTGATAATTTCTCCTTACCATTAAAAAGAAACAGATAATTTTTCCTCGCAACATCTGGATGTAACTTTTATCCTTTCTTTTCTTTTCTTTTCTTTTCCTTTTCTTTTTATTTTTTCAAGTTTTCTACTTCTTGTATAATAGCTTTGACTCCATTTTCTTTACATAGATTCTTCTGCTACCTATGGAGTCATGGAATTTAGAAGATCAACTTCCAAGTCAAGCTCAGTTTAGCATTTTCATTAATATTTGACTGACACTTTTTTTCTGAAAGATCAACATCTGACCTAGATTAATATTTGACCTATCCTATCATTCCCTTTCGCAGTGTTTTCGGCGTCAAGGTGAGTCTACATCTGTCACTGGACGTGACTTCAAGCAAGATATGATTTTCAAACCGGGTTGGCTTGTCAGCAAATAAACTCTATCCATTTCTTGGTGAACTCCCCAATGGTGCTTGGCAAGCAGGCCCATTTCATGTTGACTCTCCAATCTCTGAAATACTTGCTGGAAGCATTGGACAGTCTCCGGAAAAGGAAGATGATCATTCAAGAGGTCCATATCCATGGACCAGTATAAGAGGTTTAGAAGTGTGAAGAAGTTCAAAAGATTGCGGAAGAACAGTAAAAAAAAAAAGGAAAATAAAATAGATGGCTGACGTAGTTGTGATTTGATGAGTTACAGCAGGGCACATTAACCACATCCCCACTCCTTAAAACCAAAAAAGAGAAAAAAATACTCACCGGTAAGATCCACCAAAGTCGATATCTGCTTATCAAGTTTTTTACCATTTGTTCTCTACATCTACTTTTTTCAGAATAGGCAGTTCCTGGTGCTGTATAAATGTATAAATTCTGATATTTGTTCTAGGCATAGGCTAGAGTCCATAGATGTAGATTTTGTCACAGATGTTAGTTCAATGATTCATATGATTCAGGTTGAACACTGGCCAACATTGTCCACACTAATCAGATGTTTGAGTCATTTTTTTCTTTTTTCTTTTTCTTGCCAATATTGCTTTTACCAATTCAATTCGATGGCCCTGTCCGGTCAGCTGCATGTTCTCGTGGTGTGGAACATGCATCAGATACATGTGATGCATCATACAGTAGATCTCACCTCTAAACAGCCAAGAAGAAACTCCAACTTCTTTACCATCCAATCACTTGGAGTGCAGATAAACCATCTTTGAAACAAAGTAAGACCTGCTTGTATGGCATAAAAAGCAAATTGATCCTTACAGGCTGTACCGCTGGGATTTAGTGCATGCCTTACTCTCCCTGGTCTTCAAGGACAAGAATGATATCCTGATAGGAGTTATATCTGATCCACAACAGAATCTTTTGAATATACATAGAAAGGTTGGTGAGACCTTGCATCCCGGCATGAGGAACACCACGGGCAATGGATAGGGACGATGGTGTTTTTTATAACATGGAATACTGGACTCGTCTTCCGAGCTTTTTGATGTGGAGATTTTTGAGAAAAAATAAATCTGATGTTTCTCTCTCCATACATGCCGTACAAGAGCTGGAAAACTGAGCCGAGTTGAGATGTCAACTATTTTGCCCACTACGGCCAAGCGTTTTTTTAAAAAAAAAAAAAATCTAAAATGGCCTGAAAATGTGGGTCAGAATTGAAAATTTGGACTATTTTAGATTTTGCAGGATTTCGGATAATCTCAAGAGGACTAATAATAAATTTGACCTTTAATGTAAAAGGCGAGCACCCTTTGTTTAAAGGTTTGCCCTCTTTTCTTGCACACGTTTCCTGATGGAAAGCATTTTGAGCATCATTTGATCATTTTGGTCTTTAATTATTACAAGTTATTGATTTTTTTAAGACGCTGTTCGGACTTCTTAGACTACGTGGCCATTTTATGTTGGGAATAACTTTAACTCAAGATCATCTATATCTCAAACAGATTTTTTACCACCAAAATCAACTTCTCTCGAGTTCTACAAACCATTGATTTCTTATGGTCTCTCACAAAGTCTTGATGGTTGTATTGAGGAGTTCACTTGAATTGTATCATCCATGAATTCCTCCATCTATCTCATCTAATCACAATAAATGTGCAGTGAAGAGAAGTGCTTACCCTTTCAATTGAATCAAATTGAATTTAAAAAGTGATACAATTTTGATTGAATGTTAACACCAAATTTTATGGATCAATTGACAATAAATTCTCCTTTTATAGGGAGATCCTTCCACATAAACTTCTTGGCAGCTAAAGGTTTCGCATGATAGTTTTTTCACCTACACATTGAATTGAGAAAAAAAAATAGTTGAAAAGTTTCCGCATTGACCTTTAGCAAATCAAAATTTTGGAAATTTTACTTGTACAAAAATTTAAATAGGACAGTTACTTTTCTTTTTCTATTTTATTAATCACAATTTGATAATTAAAACAAAAGATACAAAGGGTAAAATGAGAGAAAAAAAAAAAAAGAAAAGAAGGTAGATGCCTCATTTACATAAAATTTGAAATGGATAAAAATAAATTTGAAACTTAAGCCCTCTTTAATTTTCTTCTATTTTCTTTTCTTTTAAGATAAAAAAATAGTAATCAAAATCTCAGATTCCTCTTAAAAATAGAGGGAGCTATATCGACTCAAATAACATTCAAAGATAGGAAGCTCTCTTCTTCCGATCATTCCTCTCGGACAAAGGGAAATGGAGAGAGGGGTGAGGGCTTACAGGGCGGTGTTGAGGCTGGTACGGCGATTGCCGCCTGACACGCGCCCTTACTACTCAAAGTTCGCGAGGGAGAACTTCGTCAACTACAGAGATGTCGACGATGCCAACGCTGTCGACGACCTCTTCCAAAGAGCCTACACCCATTCTACCTGGATTCTCCATAAGGTCATTTTCTTCTTTTTCACTCTCTTCCTGGTTTTCTTTCACACTCAGCATTTTCTTTACGGATTTTGACCTCTTTTGGTTCTGTCCTTTTTTCTTCTTGCAGTATGCTATAGACGAATCAGCTGCCGGCAAGCTGAGGGAGATCTGCTGCAGATAGTCTATTTCAGTTTCACTTGCCCTCTACGTGTTTGTGGAATTCCCCATATCAGGAATAGTCTCATGAACTTGCCCTTTCGTCATTTGTGGGAATTTCCATGTCTAGGATGGTCACTTGCCCTTGCCCTGTAATTGTTTGTGGAAACTCCAGAATCAGAGCATTGGTTTGAATTTTTCCTCAGTTCACATGTAATGGAAGGATTTTTCTTTTTAGTTCAATGCAAGTATTAGTTTTTTTTTCCTCCTGACGTATATATAGAGAGATTGTTAAGAGCATTACTGGTACAATAATTTTAACCAGACTGTTTTTATCAGGTTACTAGCCTCCGTATCTCTGTGAGAATGGTTGGTTGCATATAAAGTTTAATGGTCATTTCAAACTTGTGGTCTTCTCAGTGGGATTTTTGCACTCCTTTGATGCTGACAATGGGGCTTTAAAGAAACGTACAGTGGTGGAATATGGTCTCAAGCACTTGCTCCATAGCTGTTTGTTGGAATTGCCAAATTAGGGCAGCAAATTAAAATTTCAAGTTTGACATCTAATGAATGGAGTGTGACTATTTTTAAGTTGGCTTAATTATTTAACAAAAACAAAACTTTAAAGTTGCCCTTTTATTAACTAACATGTGTAGGTGTCTCACCTGACTAATCCTCGATGCATGTGTAAACCTCTCAATCCACACTCACCGGATAAGTTCTATGGGGAGTGGCCCTTTGGTGCTGAGTGTGAATCGAACTCGAGACCTTCACTTCTAGAGGTAGGTTCTTGGCCCGTCAGGACAACCCCTCCATGTTAAGTTGGCTTTTTAAGTCTTTTTCCCCCCTTTTTTTTTTCTTTCAGTTTTTTGAGTAATGAGGCTTCTCTATCGGTTCCCATAGGATTGATTTTTCTACCACTCTACATGTAACATTCAACTTCTTTCGCATATCCTTTTCAAGTCCTAATTGATCTCTCCCTTCTCCTACTACGTTAGGGTGTGGTCTGATGCCCCAACCTGATAAGTAATTACTAGTCCAAGACCTGTCTGCTTAAAGGCCCACTGGTTGGCTTGACCCATCCTAAAATGTGTGATTCAAGAGTCCTAATAATTTATTAATGAACTGAACTAGAGAATCTGATTGACTTTTTGGCCTGTGAGCTGGAAGAGGGAATGAAATCAATGGATGATAGGTAAGAGACTGGGATTTTGAATTTAGCTCTGCCAAGTCCACCTATTTGCTGCCCAAGAAAGCTGAATTAAATGAATTAATAAGCCACTATTAAAATTCATCATCTAGTGATTCAATTTCTTGCATTTTCATGGAGTTTACATTTAGACAAATCAATTGACCTGATCAAGATGACAAAGAAGTCTCATTACTGTTCTCAAATAGTGAAGCCTCTTGCAACGCTGCAATCTCAATTCTTCAGAGCTTATGGAGGACTTCAATCATGGTTTCACGCGGTCTGTACATGGCTTCTAAGGGCTTTGCCTTAGGCATGGTAAGCCCTGCTCCTTCAGCCATGTCTACCTTCTCTTCACCTACCCTTTCCCACTCAAAGCATTGAATCAGGGTACCCAATACCAAACCCATAATCCGCATAGCCAATGGTGCCCCTGGACATCCCCTCCTTCCTGCTCCAAATGGTATCATCTTGAAACCTTCCTTTCCCCCTTCTCCTTCAAGTCTCTCAGGCATGAACCTTGTCGGCTCCACCCATATCTTGGGATCCCTTTGCATGGCCCATGCATTTACGACCAGCATTGTGCCCTGCGGTACATCAAAGCCTCCGATGGTGCAGTCCTCAGATGACTCGTGCGGCACTAGAAGTGGCCCTGCAGGACATAATCGGAGTGTCTCGTCGATGATATTGTAGAGGTATGGGAGCTTGGGAAGATCTGACTCATCTAGAATACGTCCATGCTCTACGTGCATGTCAAGTTCATCTCTTGCCTTCTTAAGCACCTCTCGATGATTTAGTAGAAGGGACATTGCCCATTCCATTGTGACTGCTGTAGTGTCTGTTCCTGCTGTGAACATCATCTGTTGACAGAAGTGAATGGGGCAGAGGTGTTATGGTCGAGTTAAAAGACAGAGATGCACATTAAATAAAATTCCTATTTTTATTGCAATTTAACCAATACATATTATAAATGATTATACTGTCATGCATTGGTTGGATTGCTAGAAGCCTTACTTGATATATATCAAGTTTTAGATTTGTGCTAGTGTTCTTACAATTTTGCTGTACTAATATGTACTAGTCAGGGAAGGTGTCTAGACCGTTTAGAGCACCTTACTAATCTTGGAGACATGTGCAAACCTCTCTATCCACACATAGGTTAACACTATGGAGAGCAGCCCTTTTTGTATTGAGAATTTGAGTGTCATTATTTTATAGTTCTATTCATCCCAATTCATCAAGAAGAACTTTCTCACAAGAATAAACAGCTGATATGTATTGTATCGGCCATATAGGATACATATCGATTGTATTGGCCAATAATTTGATAGGAATTGATATCCAATTTAGAGTGGTAGTGTGTGATAGGAACCCATAAGATGGTTCACCGTTCACGTGGACGTTTATGGTAATTTCTTTCAAAGGTTGATCCCCACACGTTGATGTGCATGGTATTACCTTATATAGTTAGAAAATAGAAATGAAGGTCTTTAGACTTGAAGTCTATAGAAGAGGACGACGATGATGGATCTATTTAAAAAAATATTTTATTATAAACTTTATTAAAAATCATTTTATTAGATTAATCAAGTCGTTTTCTAAAAACTCTAAATTTAAATATTAAAAAAGTTAACCTAATCAAATTTTGAAAGCATAAATGACTTGATTGAATATCATCCCATTTTTAACATATTTATCAGAAAGCTAGGGGGGCTTAAGAATCTACCGATTCACTTGAAGCTGTTTTTTTCTCTATCCGTGGCCCTACTCAATCAATGTATAAGCCTCTCAAACTTCATATCTCTTTTACACAGATGGGCCACTCCGTGAACGTACTCTATGGATGAATTGGAAGGTTTACTCATGTCTCAAAAATTAGTCGGTATAAGATCACTGAAAACCTTGATAATAAAAAAAAAGAGTCCATCCTAACAGGGCATTATCTTTTAAAAGGTACGATTTTAGTGAACTTCTTATTTTGCCCCCATCCATCGCAGAAATCGGTTCACTTACCAGTGAATTGGTTCACTCGTCAGTGCGGATAGGTAAACCGATTCACTGGAAAGTGAACCGTTTTGTGTGGGGACAAAGTGGGAAATTCAAAAAATCTGTGCTAAGATAATGTCGTATTAGATGGACATCCTAAAAAAAATTCTCATAGTTAGAAAATCTGTGCTACGAATGAGGTTAAGTGTGAACTTGTAATTCTTCCTATTGTGACAGAACTGAAAATTAGATAAAAAGGGAACGAGTACTTGCCACAATAGTTCCCTTGATGATTTCATCTGTGTAGTATTGGGGATCTGATTCTTGCAGTGACAGCAAAACATCAATCAGTGTCTTTCCCCTTTCTCCCTTCTCTTCTTCACTTGAAGGTATAATGGACGCTTTAATCCTCTTCTCATCTATCAGACCCTGCAAGAAAGCATCTCTCTTTCGCTGCAATCTTTCCAGTCTCTTCTCCACCCCATGAATATCCACCCACTTGAGAATTGGCAAGTAATCCAGCAAATTTGATGTCCCACTCAATAAAAATGTCTCCTCCACTATCTCCCGGAACTGCTTGGCTTCTTGCATGTCTCCGGCTTCTTCTCCGAAATACCGCTTTCCGGCTGTTGTCCGCGCCATGACATTGAAAACCAGCTCAAAGAATGCTGCCTTTAGATTCACTCTCTGAAAACCATGGCCTGAAGCACCAAAGAGGTGAAGAACTAGTGCCCGGAGCTCTTCGCGGCGGATGGCAGCGAACATATTGACCCGATGGGTGGAGAAGATCTCAAGGGCAGTGACACGGCGGAGGTTGCGCCAGTGATGGCCATAAGGACCCACACAAGTGCAGTGTAGTTGTAGCCAAGGTGTTTCCCGGCGACGAGGCGAGGGCGGCTTGCAAAGGCAATATCATTCTTTGTGAAGCATTCTTCGGCGGCAGATGAGGAGGAGATGACAAGGACACGGCGAGAGCCAAATTGGAGAAAGAGAACAGAGCCATACTGGTTGGAGAGCTTGGCCAATGATCGGTGTAGTGGCTTCTTGAGGAGGTGGAGATGGCCTACAATGGGAAGTGCTTTGGGGCTTGGAGGAAGGGTTTTGAATTTGTTTTTGCTAAAGCTTAGAAATTCAGAGATGAAGAGGAAGAGAACTAAGAGAAATAAGCAGTAGACGATGATATCCATGAACATGTTTTGGGATATGCTTTTGTGATAAACTTGTACAACCAGCTGTTGCCGTCTCTCCTCTTATTACATGTTTCTTTCATTGCTCAGGAGATGCACGTGAAGTAGGCCCATCTACACGTAGGCCCATCTACACGTTTAGGCCCATCTACACGTTTAAGTCTTCCTATCCATTCACGGGTGTAAATCTACGAGAAATGACTCTTTTTTATTATGGCCGGTTTGTAACATTGGCCTCTCTTTTTTAAAAGAAAAAAAAATTGTAAATGGAGTTTTATTACTATCTTTTCAATTTATTTAAAATAAATTTCTAAACTTTTCTTCAAATGTAATCTTTGGGTTGTATTAAGACGTAAAATCATATACATTATTAAATTGTTATAGTATTTAAGTATATATTTTTATTTAGATATAGACTTTGCAACTAAATCATTCTCATCTTCTAAAATATACCTTCTAAAAATTACTCACTAAATTCATCAATAATGCTCCATGAATAATTTTTCTAAATAATGACCTCTTTAAACATGATACATAGTACGAGTGTAGCCCCACTCAACAAAAAACCACAAAGGCCCCATTGACATCGTCAACTGCAGGACATGGAAATTATAGTACAGTTGAATTTTACTTTTGGATAGAAATTTGATTTGGGTATCGATTTTTTGCTAAAGAGATCAGGCGATAATATATATTATAAGTATTTTTTCTATTTTATGTTTGGTTTTGTTAATTAACAAATTTAAAAATAAAAAGGGTTAAATTAAAAAAAATACTTATAATTTGTATCATTCATTGCTTTTTTAAAAAAAATATCAAATGTCCTTGTGAATGTGGCGCCCACCAAGAATGGACAATTCATTAAGAGTCAGACAGAGATATCTCGTGCTCCTGCATCCACTGTCCATGCTAGATTCCCCTCTGAATATTTCGCCACCACAGAAATATACAAATAAAAGATACAATCAAATGGTAGTAAACATGTATTTTAGAGTCACCTTTTCTTGGAAAAGACGTTACTGTTCTCAATTTTTTTTCTTGTGAATCGGCTTCTAGGATCCCTTTTCTTGTTCTGGTTTTGGATTTTTTTTTGGAAGGCTGACTTTGTGTTTGCTTTTAGTTTGTAGATTACGTAAATTAAATTAAGGCTTTGTTTGGATAGGGAGAAATAAGAAGACTACTTCTCAATTCTTTTAAATTCTTACTTCAATGAAAAGGAAAGTTGAGTTCACAATTCTCCTCACTTCTCCTTTTAGGAAAGGTTGATGTCTCTCTTCTTAACATAAGACATTCATTTTCTCCTTAGTTCTCTTACTCCAGGAGACACTTAGAGAAGTCTCTTGTCTCGCGACTTCTACTTTAAGTTCTCCCCATTCTAATACAACCTAAGAAGAAGAAATGACCAAGAAAAGTAATGGCAACTCTCTTTACTATCGTGCAATTTTTGGTGAATGTTAATTTTATTGATTTTGCGAGCTTCTCTTGCCAATTGCACAATGGCATTATCTTTCATGCGTGCATAACTATGAATAGGAAATAGATAAAGACACCGTGTTTTTTATAATAAAGGATATTGGATTTGTCCTTTTATCTACTTATCATCACTTAAATAATGAAAAGATATACTGATGTCTCTTATTATCAAAATATCAATTTCATTGTCAATTCCCATCTAAATAAGAGAGAGTAATGCATTTCTATCTCATATGTAAGTTAAGAATGTTGTTTTGCATGTTACAGATATTGATCGGTAAATATTAATTCATGTGAAGAGTAAACTATTGATTTAAAGGAAAACTGATTACAAGATCATTAGACCTTTCAGCTCCCAATTTTATGAACTCATCAGCTAAGCAGTAATACACAATGACTTGTTTGTGGTGTACCAACTTCGATGGTGAACAAGGATTTAAAGTTTAAACCCTTGTTTAAAATGTTTATTTCACCAATGTTTGGATAAATCAGGACAACAGATGCAAATTACTAGTTTTTGTAGAAAACCTCCGGGCAAACAGGTTGTCAGCTGAATATGATTTTTCTTGGTCTCCTAATGGAAGGAGAATTAATGTGTTCCCCACTGCTTCAGTACACAAACATCTTCAGCTACTGCCATAAATTCTTCTCTCACACATATTACCAGAAGCCTCCGCATGTACAAACTCCATCCTTAAAGCGATGGAACCGACTTGAATCCCTGACAATGATCTCCCTTTGAGCAATCCTTGAAATAAACTTAAAGGCAGTATGGCAGTCTCCACAGATGCGTAGATTCTTGAAAACCTTGACGGGTGTTCCTGGTGGCGTTGCGATAATCCCAAAGGCAACTGCAAGCTTTTCGCTGTGATGTGATAGATTCTGCTCCTTCTGCTCCTCTTCTACATCATGCAGTACAAAGTTTGTGTCTGGGACATACCCTTCTTCCTTCATTCTTGTTGATAGTTTCTCCAAAAATGCATAAATATCCTCCGCTCTCGGATGCGTTTTGTCTCCCACCAGAAACACATGAACCTTTCTCTTGACCTCAATCCAACTAGAACCAGGCTTTTTCACCAGACCTCTGTCACTCATTATCTTTCTGATCCTTGCCACTTCATCCCACATGCCGGCAGTGGCATAAATATTTGCCAATGTCACATATGTTGCAGCATTTTCAGGCTCAATTGTGAACAATGCTTCTGCTGCCCGCTTTGCCAGCTGAATATTACCATGAATTCTACAGCCACCAAGCAACGAAGCCCAAAGGAACTTGTCAGGTTCCATGGGCATTTCATCAATGATGTTCTCTGCTTCTTCAAGTTTACCAGACCTTGCAAGGAGGTCAATTATGCAAGCATAATGGTCACCTGTGTGTGTCAATCCATGCTTTTCACAGATTGAATGGAAAATTCAAGTCCTTTATCAACCAGTCCAGCATGAGTACAGGCAGAAAGAACTCCCACAAATGTAATATGATCAGGTTTAGTACCTGATTTGAGAAGTAAATCATAGTGCTCAAGAGCTTCCTTGGGTTGGCCATTCTGAGCATAGCCTGATATCAAAGAAGTCCATGACACCAAATCTGGTTGGGGCAGTCCTCTGAACACCTTCACAGCATTTTCAACATTCCCACACTTTGCATACATATCAACAAGAGCACTTGCTGCAAATGAAAACGGGTCAAACCCAATTCGAGTCATGTGTCCATGAATCTGTTTTCCCAAACCTTCATTAGCTTGAGTTGAGCACACATTTAAAATTCCAGCAAATGTGAACTCATTTGGTCTCATACCAGAGTTCAACATCTCAGAGAAAAGCTCAAAACCCTCTTCTGTTCTACCTCCTTCAAAGTACCTTCCAACCATTGTCGTCCAAGAAACCACATCTCTATCCAATTTCTCATCAAAAATGTGCCGAGCTTCTTCAATGCTCCCACATTTTGCATACATGTCTGATAGAGCACTCCAAACCACAGCATCCGAGGCCAACCCATTTCGCATTATATAACCATGGATCTCCTTACCATGCTTAAGTGAAGGAACAGCAGCAGATGCAGCGAGAGCACTGGATACCGTAAACTTATTACATTTCAAATTCTGCCACCTCTGCATTTCTCTGTATAGTTCCAAAGCTCTTCTGGGTTGGCCGTGGTGAACATATCCGAAATCATTGTGCTCCAAGAGAAATTATCCTTGTCGTGCATTTTATCAAACAGCCAGCGAGCTTCATCAAGCTGACCTTTCTTTGAATAGCCAGCAATCAATGTGTTCCAAGAACATGCATCTCTTTCAGCCATTTCGTCAAACACCTTGCGTGCGTCGGCCAAGCTGTCGCATTTCACATACATATCAATGAGGCGATTGGAGATGAAGACTCCGGGCTGGAACCCAGATGCCTTCGTGTGGGCATGGACCCTTCGGCCCTCTTCGAGAGCACGATTCTGGAGGCAGAGCTGCAGAAGGGTGGAATAGATGGAGGCAGAAGGGTGAGTTCTAGAAGCATCGAGAAGGTCGAGTATTCGGATTGCGTCTTTCAAGCGCTTTTGTTGGCAGAGAATGTCGGTTGCTTCTTTGAATCTCTTGTCCCTGCAGAGGCGATTAATGAGGGCGTCTTTGTCAGGTCTAAAGAACGAACTTGGAAGAGCCCTGTTGTGATGGGTATGAGGAGTTGAAAGAGAAGAATAGGAAGAGGAGAGAGGCCTTGAGAAGAGGGACTTTTTCATTACATTTGCAAGAAGACGAAATGGTTTCTTTCTCGGCATTTTGAATTTGTTGAAGAAGAGGGCTCCCGTTTGATACTTCTGGTTCAAAAATCAGAACTCCATTGGCGGGCGGGGCGGTTCCGATGCTAACGTTAACGTAAGTTTATTTACAGAGTTACAGTGGATAGAAATAAAAATTAATTTTTTAGTATAAAAATTTGTGTAAGATTTTATCCAAAAAAATTCAGATGCAGTGACATTAATGATAAAGACATACTTTGTCTATATAAAATAGATAATTTAAATTTAAAATAGTTATTTAATAATTTTTTATGATTCTATGAGGTTTAAAGTAAATAAAAATTTATGTAAAAATAGATTTCAAAATTGGAATTGATAACTACGAAGGATTGTGCTTACTTTTGTCAAATGAACATTAAAAAATAAAGAAAGTTCATGTAAAAGTTATATAAATAAAAATGATTTTATAAATTAAACTCGAGTTCAATACAACATTATTCTTATTTGATACTTTAAGTGAATGCTTAATTCTCTTCCAACAAAAGTTGTACATTGGATACTACTCTCCTATTAATAACAAATCTAAATTGTTAAAAATATATTTTTTTTCTTTTAAATTTTATTCTAACCTTATTTGATATCCACTTAATGCATCTTTAATATTGAATAATTGTGTCAAGTAAAAATATTTATTTAATAATTTACTTTCACTTAAAATCTCAAAAGCTAAAATGATTCAATCAATCTCATATTTAATAATTTAGTAATTTATATAATAATCTGTCATTTTCTTATCTTTAGAGTGAGATCGGCTATTTAACAAGTTCAAAGAAATTATCTAAACCTTTTAAGTTTAAATGTTTTTCAAACATCTCGTGTAAATAATAATCAATATATTAAAATATCGATTATTAGATAATTAAGTCACCTATTTAGAAGGTTGTTAAATACATGAAAAAAATGCTTCTTCTTTTAAAATATATTTTAATATTTCTATAAAATTGTCAATATAAAAAAATAACTAAATCAAGGACTTGAGATCTTGAATTTGGTACCGAGTCCCACCGCCACACAGCTCCAAGCCCCCAACTGCTTTCCAAATTTATTTAATCGGTTTCTCTCTATTTCCCATTTCCCCCTCATTTGTCAAAAACCTAAAATCCAGAAGCAGAAGAAGAAGAAGAAGAAGCGCTTCAATGGCGGAAGAAGAAGAATTGCAGCAGCAGCAACAACAAGACAAGATTGAGGAAGAGAAGAAGATGAGCTTCTCCTTGAGCATCTGGCCTCCGACACAGCGTACCCGAGAAGCTGTCATTAACCGCTTAATCGAAAACCTAAGCTCCCCTTCTTCCATCCTCGCCAAACGCTACGGATCCATCCCCCAAGAAGAAGCCTCCTCCATCGCTCTCCAAATCGAGGAAGAGGCCTTCTCCACCACCTCCCTCTCCGACAAGGCCAGCAGCGCCTCCGACGCTGACGGGATCGAGACCCTTCACACCTACTCAAGTGAAATCAGTAAGCGCATGCTCGCTGCTGTCAAGGCCAGAGCGGCACCCACAGACACCGCCCCAACTACCCCCGCCCCTGCCACTGCCACTGCCACCAGTGAGGAAGTCTCATCTCGCGAATCTGAATCTCCTTAATCTTGATTCCAAAATTTCATATCTTATGTTTTGGAGATTTGGTCTTGTTTGAATTTGAATGTTAGTGCGTACTCTCTCGTCTGTCTGTTTTTGAACTTCGAATTGGACCCTTTTCGTTCTCAAATCATTGCGATCTGTCGCCCACTCTTATTACGTGTGAGAATTGGATTGATGATCTGTGGAATTGCATTGGGTGAGAGGATACTCTAGGGGTTTTCAGATATGTAGAATGATTTCACATTTTTACTTGATGATATTAGATATATATGCTTCTTATGATGAGCCATGCCATGTTTGGATCTAGTATGCCTTGTTATTCTCCCAAATGCTTATGTATCTGTTTTTGAATGGTTGCACAGTGATATCTTGTATCGGTTGATTAGAAGATTGGGCAGTCTGCTGCATTTTTATATGATCAGCGTACAGAACATGGATCAGGAATGGGTTGTGGTCCTTGGAACACGAGTTGTATGTGATAGATGTCTCTTCGGGTTTCCATCTTTTTGTTTGTTAGCTAGCAACAGGATCAGTGCCTTAACTATTTGGTCTAGTACTCCTTTTCTTATTTTTTTTTGTTCTGAAAGAGAACAAAACATAGTGCTCATCCCTTATGGTCCAGGTTGGCAGTTTGGCCTTGGGTTGCCATTCAACTTTGCTGTTACGGGGGAGAAGTGGGCAAATAGGCATTGGTGCTTATATCAACGTTTGTGCCATTAACAGCACTTGTACCATTGAGACATACTTGCAAGATCTGAACAAATTTGAACAATCATCAGGTGTTACCCATTGTAAGTATGTGTTCAAATCCAAAATAAGCTGCTGTTCATTAGGAAAGTAGACGTCCCCTAAATTGTCATAAAATATCCTCCTTTACCAGCTATTCCTTGAAATAGGGTACAACTTACATCAAAATTGAGCATTACCAGGCCAAAAGGAGTTAACCTTACTTCCATCTTGACCACTCTAGTGTAGAAGAGGTAAGGCAATCCAACCAGCATGGCATCATACATGTAGATCTGATGTGGTGATCATCCCTCTCATGTCACCTTGAACCATGGTCGCGATTGTTTTTGCCTTCACCCTCCACTGCTCATCAGCTAAGATACCACTCCCTTAAAAGCTCGTGGTTCCTCTCCCTTGTAAGTTTGAACCGAGTTCCAAACAGCTGGGACTGTCGTCTCCTCCAGCATTAGGCACTTGATCAATTTGAACTCCATAGTCAACATGTTAATTAGTAGAGCTAGAGACAATGGCATGGCCTACTTAATCCTAAGCAACTTCTGGAAAGGGATGATATGGACACTCCAAAAGGGCAAAGAATAAGTGGCTGAGCAATTGTTACTGAACAGACTTAAAAAGTACTTCATTGGTGGTTGCATCGGAAATGGTTGAATGAAAATCCATCAGTAGTAGAGAGAAAAAATCTTTTTACTGGTATAGATATAGAAACAATAATGTTAAAACCACACAATAGATAGAGAACTGCTTTTGAAGACGTCATTTTAATATATGCACATAGCACTTTTATGTTAATGAATTCTTCATGTGATATGAAGCATTTGACAAACTAACGACTATGTGGCTAATGTTTGGAAATCAATTGGCCAAACTAGTGATTATGCTAGCCTTGTGAATTTCCTAAGAACATTACCAACTAAAATAGTAATTGAATCATTTAAAACTGAAATATAATAAATCATTTTTCAGTTTTTTGTTTTGTTTTTCCCATTTATGCTTCAAAGTCAGTCTTATTTGAATTCAATTCAAATTGCCTTAAATTGAATTTCCGTGATCATTTCTAACAAAATTTAGCTCAACCAAAATCCATTTTTTGGTCCCTTCTTGCTCTATAAGCATTAGGTTAACGCGTACTCTGATGCCCCCTTAAACTGAATGACACTCATGGTTAGTGTTTGATGTAGCCATTTTCTTTTTTGGGAAATGAAAAGGGTGGATTGGTGTTTTTTTTTTTTTGGTTGGGGTGGGGGGGGCAGGATCCGTTAGAGTTTTCTTTAAAGAATCTTTGTTGTTATAGCTGATTATGTTAGTTTGATTTCATGCTGTGCAATTTCTGGCAATCATGGTTTTGTTAAACCAGCCTCCTGTTAGGCATTCCATTTCCAAATAATGAACATCTGATGCAATTCTTCAAGTTACTCTAGAATCATTAACCAAGCTGACTTGCACATTAAAAGAATTAAGAAACATCTCACATAGAAAAAAATTCTAAAAAAATGCACTATGATTCTTCATATTGTTCTAAATTATGATTTATCATCTCCAATTTCATTAAGTATTTCTTGCTTTCTCTCCTAATGTGGCAAAGATTCAGGATGACTAGTTATGGTCAAGGAGACCATGCATGGTTGATGCTTCTAGAATAACTTGAAGTGGGTCAGATGTTTTGGTTAATGCTTCTAGAATAACTTGAAGTGGGTCAGATGTTTTGATTAATGCTTCTAGAATAACTTGAAGTGGGTCAGATGTTCATTTTTTAGGAAATGCCTGACGAGACTGCTTTTTAGAATAACTTGAAGTGGGTCAGATGTTCATTATTGCCTTGAACATTAAGCAAATACCTGACTAGAGACCTGTTTCTATGTTTTGCTTAGACATTGAGCAAACATAATAGCATTTATAAAGTCCATCTACTAAGACTTGCCTTTCTTTTTTTTTGAGGAAAGTAGATAGTTTAAGAATGAGAATTCTAGTTGCTTGATTTCTTTGAAATGAGCAAAGCATCGCACATATTCGACACAGCACTGTGTCAGAATCTTCAGAAAATTGTCAGAGTACCCATGTAAACATTGTTTTGCAATCACAATTTTGTAACACTTTTTTCATTTGAATTCTATCTAATATTGGCAGACGTATTGAAATATTTCTTTTTAAAAAGAAGAAATATTGAAATATTACTATGATTGCTTAGGTTGCACCTCATTCTTTATTGATTGCTTGGCATATTATTTTTATCTAAAATTAAATTCTTGTTTAAATGTTACGCAAAATGCACATATGCTATGATTCTCAAATCCCCAAAGTGAACTTCTCATGCTAGTATCAAATTCCAACATATGTTGATATACTCATGCAACTTAGTAGAGGTCAATGACCATTTAATATGAGTAAATGCTAGATAGGGCTAATGATGTTGATGATTGAATTCATGCGAATTTCCCATTGAATAAGTTTTCCCTTATTTCAATAAATTTTGTTGTTTACAAAAGGAAGAAGCCCAATATTTTTTTTAATACACATCTTATTTAGCAAAGGTGGAGGCTACATGTTTTAGAAATGA
This sequence comes from Chimonanthus praecox, assembly GCA_022113865.1. Lineage (NCBI taxonomy): Eukaryota > Viridiplantae > Streptophyta > Magnoliopsida > Laurales > Calycanthaceae > Chimonanthus > Chimonanthus praecox. The sequence continues at coordinate 59,468,939 of CM039090.1, forward strand.
AATGGTTGTCAACATATCTTACTTAAATGTTACTTATCTAATACTAAACCAATATAATACTCATCCAATCCACTGCTGCTATCTCCAAGGTCCATTTTGTGTTCAAGCTGGCACCAACCTTTGGATTAAAATTGATGAGGTCTGGGCTAGTTCTTGCCATTGGTAGTTGGAGCTTGAAAATCACACCTAAAGCTAATACCTACTGCCCCAATTTTGCCATTGATTTTTTGGCCCCCCCATCTGAAGCATAAACTTTCAGGAATCCAGGGTTTTTTGTGCCCTTTCTTACCATTGATATATGGGGCTTGAAAATCATAACTAGAGCTAACACCTTCTCTGGTATTTTTACTATTGATTTTTCTGGCCTCCAATCCATGCATAATCCGTCCAACTGCAAGAACACTAGAAAGCGCCTTCCTGTTTAGGGAGACATTTGATAAAAAAAAATTAAGTGGGCCATATGTGCACTTTTTTTCGATTGTGACAGTAGAAAGTGGTAAGGACACTCGCTGGATAAAACATCACACGAGATAGCTCAACTGAAGTATTTTGGCTCAGAACTCAGGTTTCAAGTTCAAGTCCCATAGTTATTCGATGCTCATGACTGGATGGAGGAGTTTCTCTTACATTGTATCTTTTGTAAAATCCTTGTCCATCTCGCACAATCATGTGGGGCGCAGCTTATGATACATGTACAGTCTCCTGAGATGAAATCAGCACCCTAGCCTCCCTCAAGCTGCTCTACTAATTGGGGCTTGGGGTTTGACAACAATCTATTCAAATTTGGGCCGTTAACATGTTGAATAGGGACTTTTCATTCAAGTGGCCATCAACGCCATTGAGCCACTCTTTAGTCAAATGAAAAGGCCATTATGTGAACTTTTATTGGAATATGAGAGTTTAAATAAATTTGAATAACGACTTTGAATGTGTTTATTTGGCATTTGGGTCAAGTGTTGGGATTTGGTAAGAAATTAGCTTCTAAGATAAGAATTATCTTCTGCAACAATAGAACAAATAGTGAAAAAAATCCGATGTACCGAAGATCTTATTCATTATCTTTACCATCACCATCATTGTCAAAAAATTATCCCATCAATCTAAGGTTGACGCTCACAATTTGATTTTACAAATTGTTTTCTGTGAGCTGGATAGATATTTGGCACCATATGGACTGTATATATACATATAACATGGGTGTTCCCGGCAAGTGACGTTAATTCCACAGTTACACGAAACTTTCTACAAATTTAGTGCATTAGATAAGTCTAGGAGGAGTAGAACTCAAGACCCCTACAACAATGAGTACTTGCCCTTGTTTGTGAGAGGTTTTGGGATCAAACTCCCCTCAACACAAAAATTGTCGCTCTCCATAGTTTGTACTTGGCGTGTGCGAATAAGGAGGATTACACATGTTCTAAAAATCAGTCATGTAAAACATATGGTTAACTCAGGTGGGACGCTGGATATTTGGTCTATTGCCGTGGCACAAGATGTTTAAAAAATGAAACAATTATAGATTTATTTTAATTCTTTATGAATTAATCACATTATTTCCTCGGCTTTGGCTTCTGAATTCAATTCGAAGAGGTCAATCCCAATTAATTAAATGATCAGGTTCAACTCAAGTTAAAGGTTAGAACACCATATTTATAAGTTTGTATTATTGTCTTCATATTTTATTATATTTAAAAAAAATTATATCATTTTTTCAAAAATGAAACAGCAAAACAGTCGAAACGGATGTGACGATTATGCTTTAAATTGTTTTATATATAATTAATGTAAACGGATAAAGAATAAAGATCAAAGGAAATGGATTGGCATGAATTTCTCCAATGTTTAGACAATAACCTATAAGGTGGACTGAATATTCATTCTAACTCACCAAATCTATCCTAAATTTCTATTTCCTTTTTTTTGTTTAGTTTTTTTTTTTTTACAAACTTTCATTATTTTAATATTAAATAATAAGAATAGGCAAATAATTTGTCAAATCCAAAATAAAAGTCAAGTTCGTATTAATGGAATAAATGGATTAAATTATGATGAATAAGAATAGGCAAATCTTCAGACTCATCAACCAAACATTAGAATTGCCTTTTTCTATTTTTTAGACATTTTTAAATATTTTTTCCTTTTTGCTTGCCATCGTGGAAACTTCATCGTTCAGTCAAGATTCACCCAATCTTCACTTTAGATTGTCTCATTTATATATAGGACCAATCAAAGAACATACTTTCCATGTGGCATAAACAATTTATGAAGAAGAATACAATACCTTACCTTAACCCAAAAAAAAAAAAAATTGGAAAATAGACATAGGAGAAGGATTTTGTGTAGATAGAATTTATTTTTCATAAAATGGGTCATCATTGGTGATAGTCAATGAGATTTGGATCATAAAATGGACTTAATAGAACAGTCTATTTTTCTTAGTTCTTTACCCGTCGTGTACAGATTAAGAAATTTACACATGCCCGATTAGTTAGATAAGACGCATGAAAAATTAAGGTAGGACGTTTGATACTTGGTCTTAAAAAAAAAAAGTAATCAAAGTTACTGAACAAACCTCTAATTTACACACCGATAATTCTACAGAGAGTGACCTTAAATCAAAATTTTACATCGCCTATCCGATGATCTCTTTTCCAATAGTGGTTCATTATAGGATTAGTGGTGGGTCTCTAAAGAGGGTTGCACTCCATTATGGCAGATCCACCTTTTACTGCATTCTTCTCTCTTTTTTACTATTTTAAATGATAAAATTCTAATAAAGTTTCAAGTAAACAGAGAATAGATAGTGATACGTCTAATTCACATCATAATAATACTTTTACTTTTTAGAAAAAAACAGTATTCATATGTGAGGTGGGGAATGGGGATACTCCATATTATTAAAAAAACAAAATTTCTTCATTATGTCAATGTTGCTTAAAGGGAAATAATAAGAAAGTGATCATGATTCTATCTTACTACATTAAAGTGAGTAATAGAAAACAGAAAAGGAACAATACATTATGAGAAAATTTGGGTACTTGGGTGTTGTTGCCTCACAAATTAATAAAAGAAATTCATACGTTTAGGATTAGTCAGGTGTGCAAAATTTGGCTTGGCCGAGATATCGATCTCCTCCGATAAATTTCTCTCTCCTATTTTGCTTTCTTTATTAAATATCGGTATTTTATTATTATTTTATTTTATCTGAATTAAAAAATAAATAAATAATCCAAAAGGAAGTTGGATTTTGAAAAAAAAAATTGAAAACATAAATATCGGCTGATATCGACTCGGACCCACCACCGTTTTGAATTTTTTTTTAATTAAAAAACCGATATTAATCATATCGGCTGATATTGGACCGATATATATCGGCTATATCGGCCGAGAAATAGTGTACGGCCGATACAATACGTATCTACAGATATAACATAGTGCTTAAAAAATGAAACGTATCGGTGATATCTTTACCCCTGGAATTAGTAGTCAAATGAAAAAAGTGACTTTTGTCACAAGTTTGCAATAAAGGCTTTTTTTAATTGTAAAGGCGTCTCACCTAATTAATTTTTCAGATATATGAAACTTTTTAATTCACGCAGGATATATGAAACTTTTTAATTCACGCAGGATAAAATCACAGAGTGAACCTTTGACATTGATTATGAATCAACACAAAACCCCCCACCCCCAAAACTTTCTTTTTTTATAAAGAATTCATTTTTCATATGAAAATGTTTCAAGATTTTTTCTGCTCATCAAAATAATATTTTATTTATTTTTAACAAAAATAAAAGTTTTCATAGCACGTTTCTAGACAACATGAATTAAAATCTAATTTTTTTATGAATTTATACTAAATGTTCTAATTCATATACTTTACATTCCCAAAGACTAAAAGTTATTTCTTATGACCAAATCTAATTTTTTTATGAATTTATACTAAATGTTCTAATTCATATACTTTACATTCCCAAAGACTAAAAGTTATTTCTTATGACCAAAGTGTTTAAATCTCTTAGCACATCCGACTAGTCTTCTGAGCACGTATAAACCTCCTTATCACTCATAGATTAACTCTACATGAAAATTATTAATTTGGGTTCTTGGCAATCACTTCTCCTCAATTAGAGAATTACTCCATTGCCCATGTCACTTATATCTAATTTCTAAAAAAAACATTTTCAATTTTTATTGAAATGTGAATGAAGCCAAACGAGTCAAATCGAAGTTGGATCAATTTCAAAAATATGGGTTGGAGTCCAATCATTTTCAACCTCTGTGATGGGTTTCTGTCCAAATTGAATCAGCAGTCAACATCTTTACTAGTAATGAGAAAATAAAAAGCCAAACACTACGACCGACCAGCCTGGATTAGCATGAAGATACCAACTCAAGTACCTACATTATTGCAGTGACTGACGTTGGATTGTTGGATCTACAAATGGAATACCTTCCATAATCACCATTCCACCTTATTTACACCACCAAAACACCATTAATCTGAATTGACCACTAGTTTTTTTAATTTGAATATCCTAAATTTTAAAGATTAAGATAGATTTACCAAGATTAAATTTAACTATTTGATAGTCACAAGAGGACCCTTGGAGACTTTTACAAATCTCTCAAGGTCAACCACATACTAAAAGTCAATTCATTCAAAATTTCTAAGCGTGTACATTAATAAACTATAAAACTGCCTTGAAACCATCAATATTACAGTCAAGGTGATGCCGGGGCCTGGTGGATTCTAGGTCATCCCAGCGGTGAGGAGTCTCGCTTGCCTGATGGATTTTAGATTAGGCATTATTCCTACATTGGAAGAGTAAGTATTAAAGTCTTGGCTATAAGGTGGATTCCTTCGCCTTTAGATATGAGGCATTTTCGTGTGTCGAAAAATAAAGTCATGAGCCTGACCTAATAGATTCCATGTTGGTCAAAGGGACAATATCGTAGCCTGAGGTCGGTTCTATATCACAAGGACGGGAAAATTCGAGCACTTGAGGATGAACTAACTTCAGGCTTCACATGTAGAAGCAATTCAAGAAGGATGCAGTGGAAAATTCAAGTGGAGGATCATATATGGTTCATCCCTTTTCAAAGGTCTAACAAAAGTGCAATTTTTCTGTGATTTGTGATTTGCTAATGACCATTTACAGCCATTGTCTTTCTTTTTCCTTTTTTTTTTTTTTAAGTACGGAGAACGCTCCTATCAACCAAAAAACAATCAGGAAGCAGCAATAGAGACTCAAAATGGAAAACCAAAATAGGACAGAAGATTAGTGTTTGGAAATGTTGCTTCCGTGGCAGGTGACCAGAAATCGGCGCCGTTGCAGTTCGCGACATGTGAAGTGCATGATATCGGTACCAAGCATAGTCCCCGGCTCCTTAGATCATATCTTGATTGCTCTCTTTCCCCCTCCTGAAATTAACACACGTTATGTTTTGAGAGAGGTGTTGTCATTTCTTTAAATATGGTCAATTTAGAAAGGACATGAGAGTTTGCAGCACAGTTGCAAGCACTCATTGTTACAGGTTCGAGTCATCCATAAGTACCCAACTCATGAAAAATTATTTGTCAAATCCAATTTCAACATAGGAGACATGTGGTGTAAAAAAAATAGACATTTTCCTCTCATTCCAAAGAATCTATTTCCCATAGTGGGGTAGGAAAATGTAATAAGGTTTCCTCGCTCTCCAAGATTTATTCATTTTCAGCAAAACTAAAAATTTCCATACAAACAACAAAAATATCAGTTTTTTTACAATAGCATAACATAATAGGACTATAAGTGCGAAGATTATGCATTAGATCACATAAAACTAGTGGCCCGAATGCGACAGAAACCCCATTAATGATGAATAGAAAAGGCGACCTATGAAGTTCAAGGAAGGGGACAAAGAGTGCGCCTGAAGGTACTACCTCATCAGTTCTAAGTGTTTCCCAAAGGGCTAGTACCACAATATGAGGGTCATTTTCAAGTAGTAAGAAGGTGGGCAAGGTGTAGTCCCGAAATCAAGTCCTTTCATTCATTATTATTTCGAATAGAGAAGCAATCAATCCAATGTGGATTGGCGACTCATTATCCGCCCAACCAGCCAGATGCTAAAGCTCCGTTCGCCACACATATATGTCCGGGTTGGTAGTATTATCCTTGATCAAGCAGCAGATGAACTCAACCCAGAGACTTCAAAAATGGCTATGGATCCTCATCTGTTCTCTTAATTTTTAATGATTATAGTTATTTGCATTAAAGGTTTTATTCAAAAAATAATTCATATATCACATGTTTAGTCATATAGTGACTAATGCCACTGTAAAACACACAGGATAGTTTGTAGAGGGTGGGAGCCTAATGGGCAGTGCAGACCATTGTTTAAAAATTCAGAAAATAGTTGGGTGAGTCCATGAAATCTAACTCAACTCAGAAGGATTTTGAGTCAAGTCAGTTGATGAGTTTTTCAGTATTTTTTTATCTTTTTCTAAAAACTCAGTCAAGTTTCTCCACAGGATGGGATGGCATTTTGAGCTGAGTGAAAGGAGAGCATATTATGTGTGATTACCGGTTGGTGGTCCGCAGTCGACAGAAGTCGCTGCATGTACGGAAGAGTCAGTACCTGAAACATAAAAACAAGAAATTTGCAAACCAACCAACGAATGTGATTAGAAAACCATGAAAATTTCTTAAGATACCAACGAAGTAATTTTTTCCTTTTAACCCGAGGGGGTTGGCACACCTACCTCGCTCGATGTATTGAGTTTGATTGATTGAGAAGTTTATACATGTTTGTGGATCAATCTCACCTCCAATGGCAAGGTCAGGATACCCATGCTAACAAAAAGTAAATATTAAAAGGAGAGAGGTCAACATGTTATATATATATATATATATATATATATATATATATATATAATATATATATATGTGGTTAATTAGTCATTAATCTGAATCATTTTAACACTGTTTTGCCTTGCATTCAATCCCAACAGGACCAACAAGGCAACAACCACTGAACTCATCACAACATGGATCAATAAACAATATAGATTTTTATCTAATGACTAAATTTTAATATTCAAAACTTAAAAAGGTTTGATGAAGAAATATTCGCCATATTGAGAGGTTTCTAATATACATACATGTCAAGATGGTGGAACCCACTTGAGGACAATCTGAGTTTCTTATTCAGATTCTTAAAGTTGAATTTTTTTTTTTAAAAAAGTATTTAAAAGATATAATTTTAGCTTAAGTATTAAGAAAAGGAAAAGTGAGAGTACCTGAACCTGGTCGTGCAGAAACCTGATATATCCCATCGCTTCATGAAGAACCGAAGCCGTGTCTGTCTGCATCAGTCAAAGTCAAACTAAAAAATCCACAAAAAAATCCAAAAAATGACACAAAATAAAGTAAAAATAGTAGCTATTTTCGCTTCCTTTTTACTGTTGCCAACGGAACGGACCTTGCCAAATGGAGAAACAAGCTTCTGCAACGCCGTAATCCGTTCTCCCAGCTTCTCCTTCTTCCCCTGCATCATCACCATTAGATGTTAAAACTGGACTCAACTAAAGAAAATGAAAAAATAAAAATAATAAAAGGGTTCTTTCCTTCTTTTTTTCCTTTGTATAAAAAATAATTTCCACCTTAGAAGGGGTGGCCTCCGTTTTGGCTTTTTTGCACGTTTTTCCGTTGTTGTCAGTGACTGTGTCGGATCGAGGAAACGGGTCGGGTCTTGACCCGCTACGTCTTTTATCCTCTGCCTTACCTTCAACTGCAACTGCATGTCGGGTTTTCGGTGTTGAAACTTCGGTTACCCGCGACTTGGAGAAGCTGCTGCCTCCGCTCGAAGAAGTGGACGAAGAATCGCAGCCGTTGATGACGGGTTTCTTCTTCAAAATCGATTCCTTTTCCAGAAAACCCACTTCGGGTTCGCTGCATCTGTCGCCAAAACGAAGCATTTTGGATGGATCGTCGTGGGAGAAAGGAGATGGGTAGATGTAACTCTCTGAAATAGCAAGACCCACTTGACCAGATTCCAGCAACTGAGCAAAACCACCTGCCGGAAGAAGGTCGCCGTTGAAACCCTCCTCTGTCTCCATCGACAACACCCAACAACAAAAACACAAGAAAAGGAAGAAAAATGAAGATTAGTAGACCCCCTCCCGTCCCCCACGGTTGTTTTCTAAGCACAGACTCTGTTTCAGGTCACTGAAAGAGAAGAAAACGAAAGAAACGAAGCCAGAAAATAAAGCAACACAAGCAATAAAGCCCTGCAACTAGCAGTTCTCGCAAACAGACATTAACACGAGGAGAAAGAAAGAGTTTGGAGGAAAAAGAGGAGAAGGAGAAGAAGTCTCTGGCAAAAGCAGAACAGCAGAAGAGAGAGAGAGAGAGAAGTTTGGTGTTGGGTTTTGGTTTTGTAAATTGTAATAGCTTTTGTTGTTATTGTATTGTTGTAAGCCTTTGAAATGCGAACTTCGGTTCGGCTGTCTCAGTCAAAACGGCCCACCCAAGAAAACCGTGGTTTATTTCAAAGGTGGAAAGCGGAATTGGGTCGGGCAGTAGGCGGTAAAAAGCAGAGTCTCTCCATTTCCTTTCTCGGCCATTACAAAACCTGCCTCCTCCTCTGCTGCTGCTGCTCTACTATGGAAAAATGGAGTGTGGACCGACTCTTTCCTCCTTTCCTCTTTCCTCTTTTCTCTAAAAGGAATCGTACGTGTGCATTTTGGGACTTGGGAGTACCCACGCAACTGTGATTAGGTGTTTAATCATTTTTAAGAGAGAGATTATTGTTTCTAATCCTTTTACCAGGGCCGGCAATCTCAAGGGCCCACGCGGAATGAGATTTCAGGGGCTCTTTGTGACTGTTATATTAAATAATTTAAGTGTATGAGGGCCTTTTCTAACTGGGGGCTCTAGGCGACGGCTTACACCGCATATGTCAAAGCCGGCCTTGCCTTTTACACTTCTTATAATAATAGACAGAGGAGTAATTTATGAAGGATGGAGTTTATGATAATGAGATTAGGTGTACTGATGATGGAGGGTAGAGAGATTTTAATCATTTTTAAGGGAGAGAAATTATTGTTCGTAATCCTTTAAGAATAATTGGGTCTTTGATTCTTATAATAATGGAGAAGGAGTAATTTATGAAGGATCGAGAAGGTCTCTGTTTTTAGTTTATGATAGATAATGGAGTTTGGAGGGGTTTAAGAAGAAAGACTCGGGAACATGAATTGGCGTGTGTTGCGGTTCTTCTAAATGGGTAGAGAGGGAAGAATGAGACAACGAGACTGCAAAATCTTTGTACTCTGTAATCTTTGCATCATATATTTTATATAATTTACATTGGAATGTGGGTCCAGCTTTGACTTGGGTCCACTGCGGGTGGCAGACTTGGCAATCTTAGGAGTGGTAATGGACCAAGATATATGAAATTCTATTACTCGATTTAAAATTAAAAAAATTAATGATTCATATTTATTAAAATTTAAATATTGAGATTATATGTTGGGGAGCGATCCTCACACGGGTATTTCGTATTTATATAAAAGGATTTTAGCCTATGTCCAATTTTATCTTTCACATGAAAAATAAAATTTTAATAAGTTGATTTTTATTTTTCACGTGGATTTCGACGAGTTGATTTGAAATTTCGGAGAGCTGAATTCATGAACATTGTACTGTTCATGAATTTCGACGAGCCGATTTGAAATTTCGGAGAGCCGAATTCAGGAACATTGTACTGTTCATAAATTTCAGCGAGCTGATTTGCACTGTTTATACATTCTTCTTTCTAGTACGGCAGGTGAAGGACAAATTGGGCATAAGTTAAATCCGTGTCTGTAAACACGAAATACCTGTATGAGGATTGCTTGTCTTATATGATATGCATCATCAATTGAAACTTTGTATATTTTATATTCATTTAATCATCTATCAAATGAATCTAAATTTATAAGATTTATGATTAATCTACTAGTATGTCTCATTAGTGTGTCTTGCTAATGTATCTTGTTGCTAGCTTAATTCAATAAATTTCTCATCTTATCAAATAATTTAAGGACATCATACTAAATTGTAAATACTTGAGATATGGTGACTTGTATGGTGGGTGGCTGCGAGTGAAATAGGTCATTTTGAAAGGTTTTTTAAGAATGATATTTAAAAAAAAAAAAAAGTCTATTAAATTTCAAAAGTTATGATTTTTAAAAATTCAGAAATTAAAGATAAACATGAAGACAATTTTAAAATGATATCAATCCAACAAAGAGATCAATGAGATCTCATCCATAAAATAGAATAGAATGTAAAAGAGGATTTAAAGTATGATTGATGTTTAACAAATCCAAAGTAAATTTGTTGTCCATTGAAAAACGTTGCTCAAGTCAACTTGAGTACCATACTTTTATAAAATGCCCTTTTTTCAGCATTAAAGATGTTATTTTAAAAATAATGTTTTTATCCTTTCAGATATAGGTTTCACAATATCTTGAATTTTTAATTTCGCACTTAATTTAATTAGTCAATAAAAACTTATGGCAATAAACAACTCAAGGCAATTTTTTGATATATTAAATTATCAAATAATGTTTTATGCATTAAACTTCAACACATAATTTGAAAGAAAAAAAATGAGAATAAGAGTCACACTTTTTTAAAATTGTATGAATAATATATTTAATATATATATATTTTTATTTTATCTACTTTCTCAAAGAGGATAAAGATCGATTCACGCTCAATTTTAATATGTCACTCCTTATAATTTTACTCAATATGTGTAAATCAGCAAGGTTTTCACATGTTTTAAAGGATCCGAAATAAATGTATGAAAACAAATGAGTAGTTGAATTTTTTTGTCTTCATGCACTCCTAATAAAAAAATATTCCCTTGATTCACCACCAACCATCTAAACCAATGTATTCATTATTGCATATTAGGAGACAATAAATATACGATTTTTTTTCATACGTTGGCACATGTATAAAAAAAAATTATTGAAATAGTTGACATAAATATAGGACAACGACTTTGCATTTTATTTAATTCGATATGAGTTTTACTGTATTACTTATTTTATTTTTCGAATTGATTTGCTGAACTTTTGCTGTAAGTGATTCAAAGATTTTGACGAATCAATTCGAAAGGTAAAATAGATAATACAGTAAAATTTCTGTCAAATTACACAAAATATGTGTGAGAGGTTTACTGACCTAAATATAATCTTGTTATTTATTAGATGCCAACTCAATCCCCTGATGATAGACCGTGTTCCGATGACGTGACTTTGGTAGGCTGGTTGCAACTGGTTTGAGTGAGTGAGATTTTGACTTGACTCACGTCACTCGATTAAAAATTAGTGGGTTAGATTTGGTAATTTAAGGATTAGGTTGAAGGAAAAAAAAAATACATTAAATTAAAGTAAGACTATGCTCAGCTTTTTAAATTAATTCGACTGAGACTCAAGTTTTAAACGACATATATATTTCAACTTTTTGATATTTCAAATATGGATGTCCTAATTCCTTCAGTGCTCTCTCTAGTTTATGATCTCCATTGGGCTGCTTTTGGATGGGAAAACGTCCCTTACCTTTGTTTGATAATGGAGGGGTGATGGTAAAAATTTAATTTTTTATCCTTTATTTTCCCTTTTTGAGAACCCCTTAATCATTGGGGACTTTGGGATTTTCAGAACCCTCGTCCCTCTTTACCCTTACTTACCTCTTCTTTATACTTATGGAGTAAAAATATTTTAATTAATAAATATTATTCAATAATTATGTTTCATACAATTTTATATAGATTTAATAAAAAATATTAATCCTTATAAAATTATTAATATATCAGGTTACCATTACTTATAATTATAAAATAAGAATTTTTATCTTTAGGTTAATTTTTTACTTTATCACTATAATTACCAAACAAAGTAAAAGTAACCCATATTCAAAGATGACCCTACTTAGAAGTGACCCCTGTAAAATTTACCCCTTTGTAAAATTTATCCCTCATCCAAATGCGGCACAAGTCTCCCTTCCCTCAACGATCCCTGAGTTTTCAAGGTCTGCCCATGGTTTCTACTTTCTAAGGTTAGGAATCCAACTGAAAGTAACTGCATAATATCAAGTATCGGCCAAATACGTATCGCCCTAGAGGCTATCGATACGCGTCACTCGATATGTATCGTGACATTTTTGTAAGGTTTGAATTGTCCATACATGCCAATTTTTTATTTAAAAAAAATCATTTTTGATTGATTTTCAAGTTATTTTCACCAATATTTCAAATTGAAAAAGGTTCAAAGCAAGTTATTTAATTTTAAAGTTTTTTTGAGTTTCGGACCTGAGATAATCTTATATTTTGAATTTTTTTTATGAAATAATATTTAGTGCTTGTGAAATTTTATGGAGATATCTTCATGTCATTCACATAGTTTATAAAGTGTGTGTGATTTTCTAATTTTTTTTCTGATTTTTAGGTAAAAGTCAAGATTTCTAAAATACTTTCCATTTACGAGTTTTTGTCGAAAACAATGAACGAAATGATATATAAATATTTTTGCAATTAAATGAAGAGCCCTTATTGTGAGTGTTAGAAGTTTTAAAGCCTTTGTCTGTTTTTTTAATATTATGGCATTTTTGTGAAACTCATAATTTTTTACAAATTATAACAGAAGATACATGTCACTAGAGAATATTTGAAAACGTAAAGTTCATATTAGGTATTAGGTCAAGTTCAGTCATCAACCCATCTATTTTAAACCCTAAACCCAAGTCTGCCCATTTCTTAAAATAAGCTCAAGTGGATCAAACCTTGAATGGGCACTGTCACCAAACCTTCTATTAACCAAGTTGGTGTACTCAAGTTGAAACCTAATTTTTGTGCAGGTAAAAATCTGTGAAATTTCCTAATGTTATTTTATTTGGTAAAATTGCAGCAATGCATTTAAGAGCTGTTTGATGCAGTGAAGCATGCAATGAATAGATAACTGTAATTTTTAATGCCTTCAAAAGTAAAAAAAAAAAACCTCCTTTGAATGAATTCTCTCATTTAATTTGTGGTTAATGCAACTACATTTTAACTTTTTGGTAAATAACATTAAATTCATCTGAGAGGAACAAGTTAATAGACGTCTTTGATTTCATGGAGAAATTTTGAACAGCATTTTACTAAATTAATCTACCTTAATTATATACAATAAATTGAATATTTAAGTTTTGTTTGCTTCTTCCCCAAGTGGTAAATAGCAATTAATGTTGGAAGTTTTCTACTTTAGAGTGCAGACTGTGAGAAACAAAAAATAAAAAATAACTTCAATAAAAATAAAACACCAGCTTCAACAAACTCCATTGCATTAACTCCTTAAAATGTCAACTTGGCACATTATAATACAGCTAAATAAATATTATAAAATTTAATTTTTTTTATGACCAAGTTGTCTAGATCTCTTAAAGCTCTCGATTAATCATCAGGACTCTTGCTTCCTGAAGTGAGTTCCCGACAGTCACTCCAACCCCTTCTGACATGTGATCTATCATTCGATGTGAATTTTGAAAAAAAACAAATTGATATATCTTTGTATTAAAATTCTAAAGATGAGAATGATCATAGAAAAAGTTTGTGCCTAGGCATGAGATGAGTTTAACAGATATGGCTAAACTCAAGCTCAAGTTGCTTCATGAAAGCTCAAACCTAATTAAAAGCTTGAAAAGATGCATGGCATTTATTTTTAATATATTTTTAATGCACGTTGGTTGATACTTATAGTTTGAAATTTAACATCTTTAAATTGATATTTACATGTGAACAATGTAAAAAATAATTTATCATTTTATTAACTTACTGAGACTTAACAAATGAGTCTCTCTAATAAGACATATCATTAAATAGATCAGAATGATTAGATTCATTTAATAGGTAATTATATAGATATAAAATATATTGAGTTTCACAGTCAATTGACAAATCAAGTCATATAATTTTGATTTTTAAATTTTGATGTGTACATACTATTAATTAAAAAAAAATTAAAATTAGGACATAAGATGATTGGATGGAAATAGATTTTATATTGTGCAAATTCTAAATTTTTATTCGTTATTCAACCGGAAGGCTCATTAGAGTGTGTTGATAGAAAATACCTTAATAGAGTTTTTTGTATATTTATTTTTTATATAAATCGAATATTGGTCTATTCAGAAAAGAGGCCCAAATTTAATGATTGTATTTATTTTTTATTTTCTTAATTTTTTTTGCCTAATTTAATTTAATAATTTTTTTACTGAAGCCATATAATTTTTAATTTACACATTTCTCCGTGGAGGAAGCGTGGTCACGATGTGACGAACTGACGATGAAACACCGATACGGGACGAGGGAATGGCATCTGTGTAGCGAAAGCAAAAAGGATTTTACTCGACAAGCTTCCCCGCCATCTGCTTCTCCAAGTTTGAATTAGGGAAAAAGGACCGTTTTCTGTTTTTCTCTGATTGTTCTTCCCAAATTCCACTCTCAGTCTGCACAAATGAGCTTCGATTCCTCTCGTTCTTCGAATTCCCAAGGGAAGAAGGGGAAGAAGAGGAAGGAACTCGTCGATTCCAACCCTTCTCACAGAAGCCGCTCCAGAAAATCCCATCAGAAAACTCTAGGCATGGCCTGGGGCGCCAATTCCCTCTCCAGACCTTCCTTTTCTAAGTCTCCATTCTCCGATTTCGGAAGGTACTCTCTCTCTCTCTCTCTCTCTCTCTAATCCTCTCTAATTTATTCGATTTCCCCTGTTCTTTCCCGTGTCCATCATTTGCAGTTACATGGCAGAGAAGAATCGGAAACTCCGAAATCAGTTCGACGCTGATTCTTCGAGTTCTTCTTTTGGCAAATCGAATAGTGGAAATGATATATTCCGTGGGATATCCATCTTTGTTGACGGATTCACAGTTCCTTCCAGTCAGGTTCTCCACTCTCCCCTCTCTCTCTCAAACAGTCAGTAACACACACACACAGATGATCACTTCAGAAGCATACCTTGTCGTATAGTACAAGGAATCACTTGTAGGACTATATTTACACTTCATTTGAATTGATTCCCGGCCCAATTTAACCTATTATAATTTACACACACCTATTAAGAATTGGGCCTTTGATGATGATGACCATGATGATATTAGGAATTTAGAAAGGCAACCCCATATAAATGAGATTAGTGGCTATGATGATTATGGTGATCCATTCAACTTCTTAACCAACCCATTCCAACAGGTCTAGGCAGGCCACACAAGCAGTTCACATGGAACTCACAATGTATGAGTTTGTGGGGACCTTGTTATGTTTACATGTGGCGGTGGTGTCATCATCATCAGCAGCCGTCTTTCCATATATATGGGGCTGGTGTTTTGTTTGTGTAGAAGGGCCCCTCAAAAAATTCACAAGAAGCTCACAGCATAGGAATTCACAGGAGATCATTCTGATGTTTGTGAATCATTGTCGTTGCCATCATCACAAGCCATTTGCTCCCCATCTAAATAGGGCCTTTGTTTGTCTGGGCATACTTGTGTCTTTATTTATCATTGGACCTGTTTGACAGAATGGTGAAATTAGAATTTTGTGGAATTTGCAAAATGTCCATAAAAATTACATGGCTGGTGAAACTGAAATTCTAGAATGGTGATTACGAAATTTTATAGAGTTTCAATTTAACTGAATGATAGATTCCAATTCCATCTTAATGAAATCCTTTGTCCCAACCATTGGAATTGTAAGTTATGATTTGAAGCTGTTAATTTCAAGTTTCAAACCTTGAACCCATTACATTATGGAATTTTCAGCTGGTCCTAGTCATTCTGTGACTGACCCAACGATGAAGGCTAGTCCATAAATTATCTTTTCCAGAGAGAGAGAGAGAGAGAGAGAGAGGCCTAGTACATGGATTCTTAAACTTGTTAATTTTGGGAATTGTAAGATTGCAAAGTCAGCTAGAAATTTCTACCAGAGAGGCTCTTTATCTCTATGTCCATCTTTCCAATAATATCTCTTTGTCGTTTGTAGGAGCTTCGAGGTTACATGATGAAACATGGGGGACGCTTTGAGAACTACTTCTCGAGGCAACGTGTGACACACATTGTGTGTAGCAATCTACCAGACAGTAAAATGAGGAACCTGAGGTTCTGTTCTTACCTTTAACCTAGATGGCTGTTTATGTGCATGGAATTAGAAGAAAATATGTGGAAATGGAATGCTGTGAAGCCTTACCACTTCAGTTGTATGTTTTTTCTTTTGCAATGAAAAATTTGGAGGCTCAAATTATGTACACTTTACACCAAAGACCCTTCCAAAAGCATATTGAAATAGATGAACCAAACGACCCAACAAAATTAAGGAAGGCTATTTTCTTTCTTTCTTTTTTGTTTCCCCATTTGTACTACCAGCTAGCTTATTGGCCCTTGGGGCATGTTAAATCATGGGTCTCCCGCTTTGATTTGCAATTAGGATGACATCATTATAGTTGGATAATATTCTCATTTGTATCTAAACCTGTCTACCTAACTCAAGCATTTGGGTGGGTCAGCTCCAATGCACTCAAGTTTCATGTTTTTGCCCTTTAAATTGGGGCCACTGAGCTATTCCTGCTGATGGTATCACGTTTTGTGGTTTCCTCACCAGTCGCCTAAGTGCTCCAAAATTTTTCTATTTTTTTTTGAAGATTTTTTTTTTTCTATTTTTAATTTTATGCCTTCTTTAAAATTCTGAAACAGGTCCTTCAGCGGTGGTCTTCCAGTAGTTAAACCGACATGGGTGCTGGACTCTGTAGCTGCTAATAGAGTTTTGGATTGTAAGTTTTGGTTCAATTTTTTTACATACTTTTATGTGTAAAATAAACTCATGAACTGTTGGTTTATATTGATCTTCAAGCTCCCTGCTGTATGGAGTTATTGCTACTAGATTATATTGCCTTCCAAATTGAAAAGAAGCATTTGATGTCATTTTTCATGCTTATTCATTTAGAAGTCTTTTATTTGATGCTTCTGCTCAAGGGATATACTCATAAATTCAGGGTGACACCATGCACTCATACTTTCTTATTGTTGGACCTGTTCCTTTGTCCCCGTTCAACCTTTGGCGAATGAGTCTCCGTGTCAAGTAGGTTTCCCCTAACATATGGGCTTATTCCTAGTAATTGTGCTCACTGGTTTGCATCCAAGTTTGCTCGAACCTAACATCCTCATCTTTTCTTCATTAATAGAGTATTAGAGTTCTTCATGATGTAAATACCAAAATCTTGTCAACAAGCTTTCATTGTATATTCTTTTTATCATATGTATTGCATTTGGATATGTTAGTCAATGTCACGTATATGGTGAGTGCAGATATGCTTTTCCAAAACACGATTGATAATGAAATGCTACACATGTAATTTCTCTCTTTCTTTTTCAAAGAAACTGCTGGCACATTTAAGAGTTGCACTTTTATGAGATCTGTATCACTTGTCGGAGGTTACCCACAATTGAGTTCTTTGGTTTGCTTCATTTGAACACAAACTTGGGTTTTTCCACCTTCATCCTAAATCCTTCTGTTCATGATGATTCTATCTGCCTATGTTACACTCGATTGTTTCTCATATGCTTCTGCACATGTGATGATAACACTTATCCATGAGTATATCTTTCAAAAAAAAAAAAAAAAAAATTATCCATGAGTAAGATGGGCAAGTATGGATGCTTGGGTAGGATTGGCAACTTTATATTAACACAATGAGTTATTTGGTTAAATAATAATTTCCATAAATTACTAGAAGTTACGAAAATTGGAAGATGTTTGTTATTCTTCAACTTGAAAATTTCTGCTGAGTTTTCTTCATCATCCAGGGGTTCCTTACCAACTTGACCAGCTCGTGAATGGAACTCGTAACCAGCAAAAGTTGTCTGCCTTCTTCTCTGTCAAAAGCAATTCAAGTTCTGATAATGCTGAAAATTATAAAGCAGGTGAATACGTCAAAGATAGAAGTCAGCATGGTCAAGACCTTACTTATCCTCGGGGTGAAAGTTCTGAAGTAAGAATCCCAGAACCAAGTTCTACCAGTAGTAGAGAGGTATTTCAGTCGGATCCGTACAGACATTCCACCACACTTAGCAGCTGTTGCTCGGATGATGAAAGTATTAAAGAGCCACTGGCTTCAAGTGTTATTGGACCTAACAAGCAAAGTCCTTCAACTTCAGGGGATCCTAATTTTGTTGAAAACTATTTCAAGGTAATAAAGTGGTTGTAAATTCTTTCACTTTCTCTGAGGGAGAAATAAATCGATATTGTTATTCCTTAAGTTCATGCATGCTTGTGGAAATGATTTTGTCAACTTTATCCCATTCATCTTTGAGATAGGCAGGGACCAATGATGCCATATATATGATGAAACAGTTTTTATTGCTTTTATCCTATTTAACTGTTTGAAATGGTCAATGAAATGCCAACCCTTGATACATGGATTTCAATGCCCTTTTTTCCTTATCCAGAAATGGACTCTAGACCACGACCCTATCAAAAACCTTATCCCATTTGCATAATTGATCTTACTTCACTGGATGACTCCCTGAACTTGAGCACTGATTTCCATGCTCCAAGCATTGAATTCCTAGTGACGCTACTTGATTTGCTACTTCTCTCTTCAGCACTGTTTTTTCCCCCAATTATCTACATAGTTCTTTGTCTTCTGGGCTAAAATTCTACCAGAAATTTTCTCCCTTTTTTGGTAGAGTGTAGTCTATGGATTACATTGTCTTTTAAATTATAATATACTCTATCATATTCTTGTATTCGACATATCTTAGTGCCTTTTTGAATTGTATTCTTGTAATTATTCTTATTTGCTTTGCTAAAGACATTCCATAATGATTTTGATCAATTCGTAACATCTTGTTTGTAGAATTCAAGGCTGCACTTCATAGGGACTTGGAGGAGTAGGTATCGTAAACGGTATCCCTGCATGCTGAAAGGAGTTAAACATGAAAACCATATTGATAACGCCCTTTCAATCCCAGGGAGATCAGCCATTATCCATGTAGACATGGTAACTTGCTTGATCATCCATCATAGGTGTTAGACTTTTTATGCTGCCACTTGTTTATTATTGCTGTTTTCTCTCGTTTATCATCATTGTCATTATTATTGAAGCCTTTTTCCTTCTTCATTCACTCTAGTTGCTTGTGAGGTATGAGTTGACTACACTGTTTTAAGGTGTGTCCTCTTTGTGTGACCTACCTGAGACCACTAATCATGGATTTGGGAGAGATGAAACGACATGGGTGAGGATGGAACGAAAATACCCTGTTGGATGATGATGGATATCTGTTTAATGGCCCAAAAAGTATGATAGTATAAAATAGAGTGATTTAATAAAATGGTGAATGGTATTCCAAATGGATGCTGGAAGCATGCAAATCCATGGTAGTTGATTGGTGGCTTTCAATTTGACAGAGGTGAACCCCCTAAAGAAGATTTTGCATGTTCTATTCATTTGCTGTGTTCTTGTGTTTTTTTTTTTTTTGGTTATTATTTGAAGCTTTTGCCACGATGTTTCCAGGATTGTTTTTTTGTATCTGTGATCCTCAGAAACCTTCCTGACTTGCAAGATAAGCCAGTAGCTGTGTGCCACTCGGACAGTCCCAAAGGAACATCTGAGATATCCTCTGCAAACTACCCTGCACGAGGCTAAGGTTTGACTTCATGTCAAATTTGTTTTGGATTCTAATTCATCTTGTCATTTCATTTGATGGTGAACTTATGTCATTAATATTCCTCTTTATATTTAGGGGTGAAGGCAGGAATGTTCGTTAGAGAAGCAAAATCTCTTTGTCCTCATCTTGTGATTTTCCCTTACAATTTCAAAGCATATGAGGAGGTAAAGCAAGCCCATTTGAGTAGTATATATATGCTGCTATTTTGTTGTTCCCAATGCTTATGGATTTTTATATATGTTTTTTGTTGTCTTTGTGCCTTTTATTGTGTCGAAATTTGTCATTTTGATGTTATACTTTGTGTCATGATGGCAGGTTGCTGATCAATTTTATAGCATTTTGCATAAGTACTGCAAGAAAGTGCAGGTTCGCATGCCATGTTGGTCTTGTTGATGCCGAGTAAATTTTAATAGCATTATTAAAAATTTAAAACAGTAACTGTTGCAAAATACAGGCAGTCAGCTGTGATGAAGCCTTTTTAGATGTCAGTGGTTCAGAAGATAACGATCCTGACCACATGGCTTCAATTATCAGACAGGAGATATTTGAGACCACAGGATGTACTGCTAGTGCAGGGATTGCTGGAAATTTGCTCATGGCTCGTCTGGCTACTAAAGCTGCTAAACCAAATGGTCAAATTTTCATCCCTTCTGAGAAGGTATATTTTTTTTCGAGGTCGTTACTGAACACTTTTTTTTTTGTCATTTTTAACTGCGTTATTTATATATTGATATTCATTTGAGGCACTTAATTTGTGCTTGTTTAGAAGCTAGGAAGTAATTCCCGACATTCCTCTTATATTGTACTTGGATCATCCAAATGGGTTTCAAACTGAAGATTCTGTGCTGTATTCTGTGTCTTGTGAAGTTTTATTTATACAAAAACACTATCAAGACTTTCTTAAGTGAGGCACACTGACGAGGCATGCTTTTAAATGAATTTTAGGGCCCACATTGTTGGGTCTGATATAAAGAAAACAATATGAATAGTTCTTGTATGAAGCTTCACCTCCATCTGATAATCTTAACCCTTGATTTTAAACTTTTAAAAATCAATGACCTATCCTCATCAAATTTAAAGGTCAAGATTATATGGCTTGGATCATCAATTGATAAACGAAACTTTATATACTTAATATCCATGTAATTACCTATCAAATGAACTTAAATTTGTGGGACCTACTATCCATTTAGTGGCATGTCTCGTTAGTATGTCTCGCTGGCCCAACTCTTGTTTATAAACTTGCTATAGTTAGTTGAATACTGCTGCTTGACAAAAAGTAACTGTTCCATGTTTTGTTTGAATACTGCATTTAGCATAACCTTGCTGAAGTCGTATTGATATTCTCAGGTTGATGATTATATGAACAACCTTCCAATCCGGGCTCTTCCAGGTATTGGGCATGTATTAGCAGAGAAATTGAAAAACCAACAGATTCAGACCTGTGGTCAGCTCCGTACAATTTCAAAGGTTTTCTAAGATTACTTTTTTGAGACTTAATAAACACTTTTATATGTTGAGCTTTGAAGATAATACACACACAGATACATATATTGTGTGATGACATGATTCATGCTGACAGTGTTATTACAATGTTTTTCTATGTATCAACTAGGTGCATCTTGTTTTGATGCTTGGGGAAGTGAGAGTTTCGATATGGTTATTTATTTTACTATATGCACTTTGTGGTGTCTTATGATTTTATGGAAGATATATATTGGATAGACCCTATTCTGTGGTTTTGTATTCTGTAATATGTATGAATTATGGTTTGTGCACTGTGTTATTTGTGGCTTGGTATGTACAGGGTACTTCATTAAATTTTGCCTTTTTTTCTTCCCCCATTTTTTTAAGAATTTTTGTATTTTTTTTCCTTTTTGACCATTCAGTTTCTATAAAATGGAATTGTACTTTGTTTTCCTTTCCTTTTTTGATGATGAAGAACCCCAAGACCCACGCATCTCCCCGAGTACGAGGGCACTGGGCAAACTCTAGATGCACACACCCCGCTGCAAGCTGTGTGTGATTCATCTGTGGTTTGTTTTTCCGTTCATTGTTTTGTGTGCTTCCATTCTCAACAACTTGGGTGTACGATTACAGTATAATCTATAACAAAAACATAGCATTACATGAAATAGAAAAAAAGAAAACAAAAACAGAACAGTGGTAGAATAAGAAATAAAAAAAGGAATAGAAAAAACGAAAACAAAAGCAGTAGAATAAGAAAAAGTAAAGAAATAAAGAAAAAACGAAAAACAGAGGGTCATGCGGAGAGGTTTTTGTGAATTGTCCGAGACTACGATTCACACGATTTGAATCGTGCAATTCACGAGTCAGTAAAAAATCGTACGTTTTTAAGAAATTTCGATATTTGATGCGACTCGAGTCGTATGACCCCTCGATTCGATTTGAATCGCACGATTTGACAACCTTGATTCCAAGAATGATGATTTTTTGGACCTCGCATCTGGGTGGAGCTTGTGAGTCGTGACTCTAGTGGGCGTGGAGCAGCAAAGGAAAACTCACACACATACTCTATGCCTAGGCTGGCACTTTGGCTCTAAACCTATTTTGCACCTTGCCGAGCTCTAAGGTGGGCTCACCTTGATTAATCGTAATTTTTGGAAACGTTTTTATAATAAGCCATAAGATTTTTTTTTTTTTGGTAATAGCTAGTAAATAATATAGTTGGCATGAAGAAATTGCTTGTAATATTTAATCAGAAACTTTAGTTAATATATAATATACTTGTGCATCTATGTAATACATATATACTTAGTTTGAAAGCTCTTTTACCAATGCTTTGGATGGATAGTATTCTATTTTAATAAATGATACATAAGAATACAAATCAATGAATGAACAAATATTTTGAAGTATCTAAATAAGTGTGCCTAGCAAAATTAGGTGTGCTCTGAAACATGCGCCTTGCATGTTAGGCTTGAAGACCCCTGTGCACCTTGGGCCTTGATCAGCATGGATCAAGTTGTGTAGTTTTCATCCCAGGACATGTGTAAGGGAAGGGTGTACCAGCATATCAGGTGTGGTGGTCTGCATGGAGGTTTTCATGCAATATAATTCTTGAGTTATGCATGCATGAGTGCATGTTTGTGTATATGGTATTTTCTTTTTTTTTTTTGGGTTTAGAATTGTGTCTTTTTTTTTTTTGAATTATACCTAGGTTTCCAGACAAATTTTTGTTGCTTAGTACTTTTCAATTTTTTCTTTGTTGCTTAGTAGATCTCTTTTCAGGAATCTCTTCAAAAGGACTTCGGTAAAAAGACTGGTGACATGTTGTGGTCTTATTGTAGAGGAATTGATAGCCGACCAGTTGAAGTGTTTCAGGTTTGTGTAAGGATGTTCAAGTTGCTTCTTTGTGCAGTTAACTTTTCTAATGGGCATGATTATATCATCTTGCTATGGATAAGTTATTGGTTGATGGTTCTAGTGTTGCAATATAATATTCTAGGCAGGGCGTCCGGACCCACTTAGGAGTTTATGCACTGGCATGTTTCTCCAAGAGAAAATCCTAGGCATGAGTTTTCTACAACTTGCCCTTGGGAATGCGAACTTTGTAGCTTCTAGAGCCTTTTACATCAGTTGTGCATGGATTTTATCTAGTACTTTGAGTTTGGAAAAGGTATTTTAAAGACCTATTAAATACAAAATAATAAATGCAAGTAGAAGCAAGTGAAGGGCTGTTAGACAAAGTGTCAGAAATAGAAGTAAAGTTGGCGTTAATTAAGATGAGGAAACATGGAACTTTAGGATAGGTGATATCCCTATAGAAGTGTAGACTTTATTAGGTGGAATTCAGATTAGTTTGCTAGTCAGGCTATTGATTCTGGGTATATTTCTCTTATACTCAGTTCCTTCTTTTTGTACTACTCTTTTATTTTATGGAATCTAAGCAGTTAATGTTTCAAAAAAAAAAAAAAATCTTAGATTAAAAAAGAATGGAGCCATGCTATATGGGTTAGGCATGGTCATCCCTTGGGTATGCATTTTCTGCATTAACATTGGTACAAACGATTATTCTTTGGCTCATGCTTCAAGCGCAGCTGCTGATTTCATGGAAGTTAACAATTCTTGACTGAAGCTACATTTCTTTTATTACTCAGATTTCTTATTTCTCATTATGATATGCTATTTTTTCTTTCATGATTTAAGTTCATATCATTCCCTTAGCGATCACATACTGCCATATACAGGAGACGAAGTCTATTGGTGCTGAAGTAAATTGGGGCGTTAGATTGAACACTTTGAAAGATGTAGGTATCTTTTTTTTTGGATTAATTCGAAGTTATTGTCATTGTTAACAAGGAGCTAGTTGACTTTTCTTTGTATAATAAAGAGATGAGTCACAGTAATCATTTGAATTTTCTTTTCTAGAGTCAAGACTTTCTAGTAAACCTATGCAAGGAGGTTTCTTTGCGTTTGCAAGGATGTGGAATGCAGGGCCGCACTATTACGTTGAAGGTGCTATAGTTTTTTTTTTCTTTTCGTTAATACTCTGCCCATCCTTTGGGTAGTGATATTTCCTTTATATTTAAAAGAATGCATTAGTGTGCAGTAATAGCTGTTTTAGGAAGATGCTAACAAGGGTTCATTAGTTTGTGGAAGTAATTATCTATTTTGTGATGCATTTCCAGATAAAGAAGAGAAGAAAAGATGCTGAGGAACCAACAAAGTATTTGGGATGTGGAGACTGTGAAAATCTTAGCCACTCCAAAACAGTAATTACTAGATCTGGAGTGGTGTCATACTAACATCTTTTCATGTTTTTAAGTGTTTATAAAAAAATTCGTCTGATATAGTACCATAGTGAGACATGTCCACGTATACTAGTATCCAAAGCAGAAAGCAATGTATTGTTATAGGACTAAAAAAGATGATGGAAATCAATCCAATGTCTTTCCTATAAGCTTCTTTTCTCTACCGTCGGTATGTTGCCAAAAAGAGAACTCTTAGCTCTAGATACCTTACGTATTGTCATATATTAGGTTCCTACTGCTACAGATGATGTGGATGTGCTTCAAAGGATAAGCAAACAACTTTTTGGCTCCTTCAACTTAGGTAAGCTTGGCTTTCTCTAATTGCCTACATTATTGCTTTAGAGAAAAGCAAAGCATCATTTATTATCATCCTTCTACTAATTATGGACTGAACTGTAGTTTGCTGCATTTTTTTCTCATCAAGAACACCAGACTATGCCTTCAACTGTTTTTTATTTCTCTTCTATTTGTTTATTTTATTTCTCATTCATTGTCAATAGTTAATAGCAAGATCAATTGTAGGGAAATGGTTATCAACAACCTGAAAACTTCATCCCAAAAATTATCTTCTCCTTGTTGCATGAATTTTGATTTCCTTTCTTAATGCTTTAATGGTATGAAAGTGCCAGGCCTCGTTATAATTTTCATTTTTGACTTTCTAAGATCTCAAAGATATTTCATTTTTGATGAATCTTTTTGCATGAATCCTTGGAATACTGAAAGTTTGTACCGTGTGTTGAATTATGAGAGGTATGAAATCTGAGGCATTTTAGATTGAAAATATAAATATTTGTGCTGCTTTTTGTGGTGTTCACTAGTTGAAGTTTCCATTCCCAAAACTGTGGCAGTATCTTGATTTTTCAGATTGAATGTCTTATCATTCATTAGGGCGTTTTGTGGTGTTCACCAGTTGAGGTTTTCATGTGCACAACTGTGGTAGTCTGTTGATCTTCCAGGTCAAATACGTTATCATTTCATTATCTGTGATTCCCATGGCTCTTTGTTTTTCTAGCATGATGGTGGAGTTGTTGGGTCAAACTTGTTTTTTTTTTTTTTTGGTTTCTTTTAGATAATATATATGGGTCTATTTATCGCCTTTCAGTAATTTTTAAGGGAAGGAATTATCAAATTAAGGTGGAACAACCATGGAGTCAAGGTATTATTCATTATTATGGTGATATTAAATTTCCATGTACATCAACGTATTGCTCCACACAATAATTTCAATGTGGTGATGCTAGCTCTACTGTATGGCTTCATGTTATGTTCTCAAATGGTATTTTTTTGCTTGCTTTTCAAATTTGTCCGTGAGCAAGTTTTAAGGTGGCTATAAGCCATAGAATGTCATGCAGGGTAGGCATCCTTTGCCTATGCAAGGAAAGAGGGAATCTTCTCAAGCATTGTTCTAACTCTCAAACATGTCCTTAGGCTTCCTAGCATGCATATGACCACGGATTATAGGATTTTGTGCTTGGAAAGTCACGCAGCCAGCACTTGATCTTTAGCGACATGCTCCTGTGGGTTCAGTGCAATGGAAGGATAATTTTGGTAGATTGGTAGCGGGATAGGGAAGGAGGGAGGCTAGACCACTGGTTTGGTGAAGTGCAACACTTACCAATTGTTTGGTGGTGTTGAACTGGGATATGCAAATCCATGAATCTGGTTGAATCTAAATGCAATGTTGATTAGTGTTTGAGTCAAGGTAGGAGTCTAAAGAAGGGGGGAATGAGAGGAAGAGTAATTATTACGAATTGATAATGTCTGTTCAGTATTGAAATTGGATATGCAAATTCATGTGCCTGGTTGAATCTAAATGCATGATGGATTAGGGTTTGAATCGAGGAAGAAGTATAGAGAAGATAAGGGAAGAATTTGATATAGAAGAATCATAATTTGGATAGTATGTTATGTTAATAAGACTAGTGCACCCATCCACTGATCTCTCCCCATCCCTTCCCCTCCATTTAAGAGTTATTCTTCACAAGATTCAAATATTGAATCTCATTGAGAGCTGCCCATTGATGGTCTTTTGAAGCTCAATTTTATGATAGTTTTTACCAAGAAAGTGGCAGGAGATGCATTGGTGGCCTCATTAAAGGTTTGACATCTTCAATGTTAGCCTCCTATTCTAAGTCCATCACAGGAGCTAGTGCTAATGATTTAGAGTTTTAAGTCTTCTTTGAGTTTTTGGAATCAACTCTGAGTATTTCTAATGCAATGTAGAAGGAAATTCCAAAAGTGAAATTACTTGGTGCCCCTCATCTCACTTTCCTTGGATGCTATTGAATGTTATTCTTGAGATCCACAACATTATAATTTTAGGAATTTGTTATTTAGAGAGATCCATCATTTGGCCAATAAAGGGGTGGATTAGCTATCGAGTATATGGATGCTTTCTTTTACTTTGTAATTTATTGCTTCTTTTGTTTGTTGCTTGCTTCTATTTTTCCTTAAAGCAGAATTTCTTTTCTTGTTTTTTTTGGAGTATATCCCTTACTCTCTTAATCTAATGTCCTACCTCTACCTCTAATCAAACCCCCCTCCATCCCTCCCTCTCTCTCCCTTTTTCCCTAACCAAAAAAAAAAAGAAAAAAGAAAAGAAAAAGAAAGAAAGAAAGTACCCTTAAAAAATTGAAGGCTTAGTGGCCCATACCCGGCAGCGTGGTTGCGATGGCACTCCCCCCAGGAGTTTTAGGAGGGCTACGACTGAGGCGTAAGTTGGGGTGGGTCTGAGGTTTCTCCTGGGTTTTCAAAAAAATAAAAAAATAAAAATTGAAGGCTTAGTTCCTAAGAGAGGAATAAACGAAGGTTAGCTGGGCAGGTCTGGTGAGGAAGGAAAGCTCAGTTATAAGCAAGTGGAAGAGGGGGAAGGTAGAGAGGTATTATAAGGAGATGGTGAAAGAAGGTCAGAGTCATTAGAGCACATGGGTAATTAATGTTGGAGACGAGATTATTTCTTGTATCAAGAAAAACTGTGGTAGCTGCTTGTTGGGCTATAAAATATCACTTGACATAGAAAGTGGAAGAATGGAGGAAAAGGAAGGAATTAGGGGCTTGTGAACAATTAGTAAATCAAGGGAACAGATGGTGTTATTCCAACAATGTTCAATAGATTGAGGCTGATTGCTTGTCCAGGGAGTATGTGTGGTGTGGAAGGAGATGATCTTCTTTTCTGTTTGCACCGGATGAGTAATGGTGCCAGGAGAGGATGGTCAGGTTTGACATATTTTGGGATTGCTCTGTATGCTTGGTTGAACAGTATAATTCATTCCATAAGAATTAGTATATTTAATGCTTTACTTTTATTAATTGTCAACTTCAACCTCAAGAGACTCACTGTTTTTTATAAATAGGGAAACTTTTGCAACAAACTTGTAGAGC
This sequence comes from Chimonanthus praecox, assembly GCA_022113865.1. Classification (NCBI taxonomy): domain Eukaryota; kingdom Viridiplantae; phylum Streptophyta; class Magnoliopsida; order Laurales; family Calycanthaceae; genus Chimonanthus; species Chimonanthus praecox. The sequence continues at coordinate 59,496,819 of CM039090.1, forward strand.
AGTGTATGGGCTCTATGTGCCAACCTTGAGGTCGCACATTCAAGCCAACACTTGCCTTTCGAAAAGAACAGAGAACCTTTTGCTTTTCTTAGAATGTGCCATACATGTTTAGTTTTATGCCTTTCATCTTTGACATTTTCTTGGAGAAATTCTTTTTTCTTTATTAGCACTATTTCTATAGTGAGGAATGCAACATTACTTCTTAAGCTCTAAAATTATCTTGAGAAACCTTTAATCTTTATTTCCATTCATCTTTTTTTATCCTGCTGCCTGTGCAAAAGTTAATTGTTACTTTGTTAAAATGGCTCTCTTTTGGTGTACTTTTATCTAGATTCTGGCTGTTTTGGAATGTAGATGTTAGGGAGATTCGCGGTATTGGCTTGCAAGTTTCACGATTGGAAAGTGCAGACACTGCAAAACGAGGTGCCTAATGGATTTCCTTTTTGTCTTTTCATCCATTTGAAACATGAGTGTATTATTTTAAAATATAAAAATAAGAGGAAAGTATCATGAAAAAGTTGGGCAACTGGTTTTATTTTACAATAATTATTTTATGATAATTAGTTGTTTTTTGGATGACAGTAGTTTACAAAAGTATTACTGCAGGAATAATAATGAGATCTCTCATCTACTTTATGCTTTTAAGAGTGCTAGTCTTTTCAAGATTTGAAAGTGGGAGACATTGCAAAATGAGTTCCCTAAGGGTGTTTGCCTCTTTCCATGCATGCAACAAACACACTGTGTTTCAAGGTGTGGTGTTGGTTCTTGTGGTACATCTGTTTCTTTTTGTTTATGAGGAATCAAATTTTCCTGTGAAGAGATGGTTTTCATGGATCAATGCACAGACAGTCAAGGTGAATTTCCATCCAAAATTTTCTGCCCCTCTCCTATTGGAAAATGGATTGATGTCAAGTGAGAAGGGTGTGGTTTTATGTGCTACATATTTTCCGTTCAAGTTGGAAAATGGAAAGCAACATTTTTCATCCATGTGAACTTTATTAGTGGCTTATTGCTCATGTAAAAGGCACATGAGGATGTAATTGTTAAAAAAATATGAAAAACAAATGTAAAATAAAAAATATCATGAAAAGTTGGGCAAATGGAAAAGAACAATAGAAATTGGCAAAGAGAATTTATGAATGTTGTATTTTCAATGTGAGAGCTAAGCAGCACATGATAATATTGACATCATTACAACATAAATCTTCTGTGAATTATGAGCTATAAAAAATATCACATCCCTTCATTGAGGGACATCTCCTAAATGAGTTATCATAGATTAGGTACTCAAATATTGATGCCTTCAATGTTAAGGTGCTGCTCAAGACTCTATAATACTGTAGTTTCTAACAAGTATATCCATCAAATCATAAAAAAGATGTTATGGACCATTGTCATAAGCTAAAAGTCTATTGGTTGGGTGATTATGACCTCCCATTCAAGAAGATTTTACATATTTGCTAAGTTATAGAGCTTTACAGTGATTGTGTGTTCTAGATAGGGTGAACATGAGATTTGGTGCTGACTTCTTGTTGCTAATATATGCTGTCTCACGTCAATTGTATGTTCTAGATGGGCCAAATGCATCCACTATGGCATCCACTATGGTAATGTTGCACATTACCATAGTTCATCCATATAGACTGTAGACATCAGCAAGACCCAAGTTTGTCTGTGTAGTACTATATATATGTATGCATTCATATGTGTTTGTATGTTTACAATTTTCTCATGTATGATTGATTTTATTTGCTGTTGTGACAGGGCATGAGAAAGATATCTTGAGTTGGATTTCTTCTGCCTCAAGGCGAGTAGGACAACCATGTAAATCCGTTTGTCCATTGAGCGGAAGGTCTGATGGAGGTATAGAGATTGTCTTGCTTAGGTTACTTTGATTTTCTTGTTGCTTATTTGAAATAGTCCTTCATCATTTATAGATATGGATTATCGTTTTATTTTGCCTGTTGTGTATGGGGTTCATGGTGTAGTCTTAAGCGTTAGTTATTACACTTATTCCTGATTTTTCTTAATAAATTGTTTGACTACCTCACCTGAGCTCAGAGAAGGTAATCAAACAATCATGGCTTTAAAAATCGGCTGTCTGTGACAACTTAGATTCAGGACCTCCCAGTACGACTGATTCCCTATTATGATTTGGCTGTGTCCTATTATTTTCATCTAATTCTGAGTAGTATTCGGTTGATTCTGACTTGGATTCAGTTGATACGATTCGGTTGTTCTTGGTCCATGCTTTAAGATCTCGACCGTTCATCATGGGGGTTAAGTCATGTTTGGCCCAATAACGGAGAAAAAATGGTGAAATTAGATGTCCCTAGCCATCTAATTTGTGGCCTGTGAAAGTAGCAAGATTACAAAAGGAGATTTGATTCACAATTGATTGGGAAGGCTATTCTTGTTAAATGGTTAAAATCTTTCAATGCAATTTTAGGTGATGACCAAACAAGCCATTGGCTATGGCCTACTTATGAATTGTTTGGATCATATGGATTTGTGGCCATATGTCTTTCTAGAGATCCAATGTTGCATAGTTATTGCATTGCAGTGTAGAAAGTACATGGTTCCAGAACATTGAAGTATAAAATATCATCTTATTTGAATAGGGTAACAAGTGAAAAATCTAATCCATACTTGCCATGATTTAGAAATGGCCTATGATAGAATACCGAGGAAACTAATCTGGAGATATGAGCCTATGCTTTTTATATTTAGCCATTTTTTTTCTCTAGTGCCATTGCAATTGAAGTTCGTGTGCTGTCACAGATTTATCAATGTGTAATGAACAATGTGAGTCACTTCTTACAAACTGCGGGAAGCAGCATGCTGATGGAAATTCTCTCCAGCTGAGCATTAGCGAGTGTGTTTCTTCAGACATTAATCAACCTGTTAGAAAAGCTTGTGAAAATAAGACACAAACATTGCCACCATTGTGTGATCTTGATATGAAAGTTATAGAAAGCCTTCCTCCAGAAATTCTCTCAGAAATAAATGAAATGTATAATGGGAGGCTAACCGAATTCATGGGGAAACAAAAAGAAAAAAATGGAAGAATAAGCACCATGTTCACCCGAGTGCCACAAGAAACTGAAGGTATTTTTCTCCATCAGCAATCTAAGTTTAAGTGAAATGCTATTGTGAGACTAGTGGTGAATGGTTTTTTTTCCTGTATCAAACTCAGGTACTAAAGATAAAGGTAAACAACCAGTATGTTCTTCTCCAGATCACCAGGATAGTATTCAAAATGTAACTGAGGTTTGTATATTTCTATTACTTACTTTTCTCCCTTTGTCCTTCAGCAATTAATTATCCTTACCCTTTAGCATTACTTCTTTCCCGATCTGAGTATCTGACATTGAGGAACATCTTATATTGGTGCACTTATGAGCATTTACATGTATCATGCCACCAATCCCATCTAACTGGGGTCAGTTCTCTGAGTTCTCTTCCATTCTCTCATAAACCATACCCTCTATTAGCCCAAAATCTGTCACATCCTTTCTAACCTTTCAACTCCATCTTTTTTTTTATGACCTCCTTGGTCCTTGTATTTGCAACCATTCAATTTTCACATTGGCTGTTTTGGTCTCCTACATGCGTACCCAAACCATCTTATCCTCATTTTCTCATCTATTGGGGCAATATTTTTATATCTAATGTGTTTTGTAAGTTATCTTTAGCTCTTGCCAACCATCTTAGAATGCACATCTCTATTACCATTACCTTGTCCACTTGTCTTTTCTTTATTACGAAAAACATGGCATTTTGTGGAAATACTTTCAAAAAAAAAAAAAGACTCATGCTTCTGTCCCTTCATGATTATTTGAATTTTATGTCATCACCATCACAACCATTTTCCTATTTGGGGTTATAAGAAAACATTTTTTTTACATGACTCAACCTGTTGTGCCCTTTTTTAATAAGATAGCGTTTGAACTTGTATTTGTATATGGAGCCATATGTGGCTCCAAAAAGAAACTCCAACATGATAAATACATGTCATTAAGGTGTTTATGCTAAGATGGAAATATGGAGTAATAAGAAATGATTAAATTAGGAATTGGTATATAAAGATTTATGGATTGACGACTTGTAAGAGATAATGAAAGAATAACATTTTAGACAGTTTTTAAGGCCTGAAAACTGACTTGCCTCAATTTCTCATTCTGTCAACTTGGACAGAGATGAGTTTTGATCGAGTCAAAAAGTTGAAAATTGGTCAGCACTATTAAAAAATGTTATTTTAATGTATTATTATGCCTGTAAATATATGTTAGTGTTAAAAATATGAGAACATTTGAAAAAATAAATAAAAATGAATAAGAGGAGAAAACCAAAATATAAATAGGAAAAAGAGAAAATCCTGAAATAATAATGAATGAAAAAGAAAATATAAATAAAATAAAATAATAAAAATTGAAAAAAGGGTGGAAGAGGAGAGAATGATTGCAAATACATAAATAAAAAAGAACACAGAAAATGAAAAAGAAAAAACATAGAGGTGGGGGAAGATGAGGAAAAACAATGAAAAGAAGAAGATAATGAAGATAAAGAATGAAACCCAAAGGGGTTGGAGTGATGGCCAGGAACCTGCCTCAGAAAGCGGTAGTTCTAAGTTCGATTCTCACTCCACCCTAAAGGGCTACTCCCCGTAGAGTTACCCGGTGTGTGTGGGTAGGGTGGCTTGCACATGTCCTGAGGATTAGTCGGGTGCTCTAAGAGGCCTAGACACCTTGGTCATAAAAACAATGAAGAAAGAATGAAGGAGAATAAAATGGAAGAAAATGAAGAAGGAAAAAAACTTAAAAAGAAAAAAGATGAAGAAAAAATAACATAAAGGAAAGGAAGAGAAGAAGAAGATGAATAATGCCTAAAATCCAACCGTATGCCATTTCTTCCGTGTGTCCATGCTCCTTCCCCTCTTCTTTCCATGCCCCTTCCCCTCTTCTTTCCTTCCCTATTCTTGGATAAGGATCAGGGTTTTCCCACTTATATAACATTTCACTATTTCCGGTTTTACCCCTAATCAATTTCAAAAATGACTTCTGTACTCCTTCATGATGTAGAAAATGGCCTGAGCATCCTTTGTCAACTCAACAGACTTGAGTTGAGGTCAGTTGACTCTTTTCTGCCTCAGTAAGTTGTATGAATCAAAGAAAAGCTCATTATTCTGCCGAGTTTTTGTTGAGTTACCTGGTTATGGTGTTGAGTCGACTAAACTTGACCTATTCAATCAAGTTTTTATTGAGTTTTGGGACCTTGATTTTTTATGGTTTGAGCTTGTGTGGCTTGGAAGATAAAAAACAACCTCTTCACTGGTTTGGTAGTTCATAGTATTAGTAAAAGTAGGAGGCCACAAAATACACAGAACGAAGTAGAACTCACAAACATTGTGTCAAATATGGTGCTCTTACTTGCACATACACATAACCAGTTGAAGCATGATGGAAGCCAGTCCAGTTCACATACTTGATACTTGTTACATATTGGGAAAATACTTTGCAATGGGCTACTTGTTGCTTGGTCCATGTTGCATCTTATCGGAACAATGATATTTTGTATAGGTCATTTCACTTGTGTGCTGAAAGTTAGGCTTCCTATAATGTTTCTGTAGAAAATGTTCAAATGCAATCTTATTTTTAATCCTAAATCTGAAATGTTTACTCTGATTTGAGCATTTGAGCCTTCATTCACCATATCTTTACACATTAATATTTATTTTTTCCAGATTGGGGAAAGTGTGGTTTGTGAATTTCTGTCTGCATCAACCTCTTGCTCAGGGTCCTCAGACATACCTATAAGCACCAAATGTGATGAACAAAGTGGTTTAATGCCTGCATCTTTAACTCAAGTTGATGTCTCAGTTCTACAACAGTTACCTGATGAGTTGAAAGCTGATATACTTGAGTTACTTCCTGCACACAGAACATCAGAATGTTCTGTTGAGGCTCCACTAGATTTCGATAAGGAAGCTACTCTTGCTGTCGTAAGAAATAATAAATGTGTGAGCTCCTTGGAGCAAGTGGATTTAATATCAGAAAGAAATCTTTGGAAGGGAAATCCTCCAAAGTGGGTGGAGAAGTTCAAATGCAGCAATTGCTCGATTTTAAGCAATCTTGCAGAGTTGTATTACAATTCTGCTCCAAGTGGCCTTTTATCTTCCATTCTGCAGTCAGCAATTTCTGCTGCTCTTTTTCCAGCTTCATGTGCTGAGGAATCGGAAGAAGCTCATCTCAGTATGTATGAGCTTTTTGAGCAGTATATTGAGCTTAAAATAGAATCAGACATTGAAGAGATCTACATTTGCTTTCGGCTTCTGAGAAGGTGCACTTATAGTCTTACTGTTTCTGCTTGTATCCCCTCGAGTATTGTTGTCACTAACTTATGTCATGTGCATTTGATGTAATATTTGTGTAGTTTGCCTTTTGAAATAATGTCTTTGAGTTTCTTAGCTTTCATTATTACTCGCTGTTTTTAGCATAGTTTTCTTTCATTTTTTATTTTATATGAGCAACAGGATTTTATTTATACAAACTATGAGATGCATGGAACCTTTGATTTAATATGATTGGGAGGTGCATGTTATTGGAAAGATCTCTTAGAATTGTATCAATTTTTTTATAATGGTTCTAGTGAAACAAATCAAAGACTTGGGATGTAGGACACTGTATGGATCTTAGCCATTTGAGATTCATGACGTGTGGATGTTGTTAGGGCAGGTTTGTATTGATTCTACTGTAGTTTTAGATCTAACTAGAACCTTTAAGCATGGAAATAAATTTGGATCCGAGTCTACTGCTGAAATGTGCACGTCATTCTGATAGTCTGGTTGTTAGTGCATAGGGATCCTAATCCACATCTTTATCTGGTTATACACTGAACCTAAAAGAAAAAAAGAAAAATCTGCTCAATATTATGCAGATTTCTATTTCTTTGGTTAAAGAAAATGCAAAAATACCTACATTCAGCACAAAACAGCTATTGCATCAGCCAGGCATGAGAGACACATGCATAGGTTCAAACCTGAGTTGGTCAAAAAATGGAAGCAAAAACAGATCCACCCATTAGACGGATCTAAAAGTTGTGCAATACCCATTTTTTGGGGGTTGAACCTTCAGGTAATTCAAAACATTTGTTGTCAGTCTATGAGAAAAATAAATGACTTTTGACAAACAAAGAGGCGGAATACTTAAGACCTTTGCTCTTTTCTTTTTCACTTCTGTCTCTGTCTTGATTTAGTCCTAGTGTCCAAGTCAGATTTCTATAATTAACCATGAACAATATCTCTTCTTTCCGGAATTTTTCATCATCTCTACTTTAGCTCCAGAACTTTGATGTTAGTGCCCCAACCTTGTCCATTTTGGAATGTATGAATCCTTATTTACGCTGATGTTACGTGCTTAATAACAATAATCTCTCTCTCTCTCTCTCTCAATCCCCACTCACCCCCACACATTGTTTTCGTGCTTGATGCTTCATGCATGAGCTGATGTTGCACAATGCATCCTATACTTCTAACGAAATGATGTATGATGAACATTTAGTGATTTATGCGTACTCTTGTATATTATTTTCATGACAGCACCAATTTGATTAGATTTCTTTGTTCGGAGCAATGACATTTCTTTTTTTCTCCTTACGTAGTTTCTTACGTTTTTTGCTGTAGTATATTGTGCTTCTATTAGATTATTAACGTAAAGATGTTCATTGGATACTGTTAATTGTAAATTCTTCAGGTTTACAAGAAGATCAGAGTTTCTTCTTCAAGTATACAATAGTATTCTTCCTTCCCTTCAGGTAAAATTTACAATTCATTCATGGTATTTATCTTGCAAATATATTCCAAAATCCAAATATGTCATATAAATTTTTATCTATGGTAACATTAGTCCTCTCTCTCTCTAGCTCTCCTATGTTGCCATAATAGAACTTTGTTTATTAAGCACAAAGAAACTGATTTGTCTTGTTTTTCCATTTCTCCCTTGTCTTTGGAGTTTGGATGGTCAGTCTTTTAATGTATACTGGCTTCTGAAGACTCATGTTAACATTTTTGTAAATGAGCTCTTCAGCTTGTCAAGTGGGAAAATCAACTATAAAGGACTGAGCAAATACTGGATGGCTGGGTCTTCTAATCTTGGGGCCCTTGGTTCATCAATGTTGTAGGCCATCACATTGACTGCCCTGCCCTTCGTTTATGAATGCCATTATTTTCTACTGATGTTGATGATTCATTCTTATGATATTTGCAAATAACATATCTTTATATTTGGTATCTGTGTATTCTCTAAAATTAATATTTATTCCTTTATCTATTTTTTTTCAATTTCAGGCTTATGTTGGTGAAAAGTATGGAGGTAAATTGCTGCTTTAAAATGAAAGGCATTTGACTTCAACTGTCAAGTCATTTGTCAACTTGATCATGTATCCAAAGAAGGTATTAATTTTCATAACTCTTCATTCTTCTGGAGCAGTTCCATGGTTGTTAAGGTTCCAATGGGTCCTACAGCCTAAGGGATAAAGTGCATGCTAACTGTGAGATTGATTTTGCTAAGTGCATTCTAACATAATTCAATTTTGAAGATGAATTAGATGGCCATCACCTTGGGTCAAATTTGAATTCATAGGGTATAATGGTGTATTGAATGTGGTTTGGATTGATTATTAGATGGCTCCTACCTATAGGCTGTATGCTCGTGGGTATATATAATAATAAAGATATGATGGGTTATATAAATTTGTTGCCATGGTTATTGTGTGAATATTTTACTGGAAAAGATTGACTGCAAAATGTCCGGTAAATGCAGCATCCTGCTTCATAGATTAAAATTGGAAAGAGTCCAACATATCAGTGATACGAAGAAAGATCAACTGGTTGCATTGCATTGTCATTTAGTGATTTCATCGCTCGTGTGGTGACATTTGAAAAGATATTTCCCTATCATATCTGTTTTTTTTTTTTTTGAGCGTTATCATATCTGATTCTTACCTCATGCTGTATGTTCTATCTTTTATCTCCCATTGATTCCTTTAATGATCATGTAGGTTCGATGTGTTGTGTCAGCTACATACCATCAGCCAACCTCTGGATGAAACTATAGAATCAGCATAATCTTATACATCCACAATGGTAATTGTGTATTTCTGCAAGGTATACTAACCAACTAAAATGTGTTTTATTTAGTAAGAGCATATATGATTGTACAGTGATGTACTGATGTGTTGTTACAGATAGGGCTAGCAACTAACAAGTTATATAGGAGTTAACAACTAGCAACTCATTCTTTGTTGTATAAAGGTGGCTTATGCCTTTGTAAATTCCCCAAGAATCTCAATGAAATATACTGAAGATTGCTTTCTATGCAGTACTGTTCCTTTTCAAAGATTATGTACGAGCTGTCTCTGTTATCCTTGGGTTGATTATACCTTCTCCCTGTCTTATTTAACATTCTTTCCTCATTAAGCCTTATTTTATTTATTTTATTTTATTTTTATGACGGAGGAAGAACCTCTAGCACAACTCTACTAAACCCCTCCTTCAGGTGACCGTCCCACACCCCCGCAATATTTATTATTTATTTCCAAAATTGCAAATTTAGCCACTAGATAGTTCCCTTCTCTAATTAGTGCCTTCAACCTGTCACTTCCATCCTACATAAATATGTGATGAAGCAGGCTGAGCCACTTGGTTCACCACCTAACCCTATATTGAAAATTCAATTGGATTGACTTTCGGGCTTATCGATATTATTTAGCTGAAATTGGATGGAGTATTGACCAGACCCAGTTGAAAAGCTTTACTCAAGCACTCTCGAGCCAGTCTCAAGATTTTATATTGTACAGTTAATAAATCCTTTTAAAGCCTAACAATCTATACTTTGAAGGAAAAGGGTCTCCTTGGCACGGTTCCAACAAGTCTAATCACCAATCTATAAAGACAGACAGGGTTACTGGGATTTTCTTTTCTTTTCTCATCTGTAGAGGCTGTTAGTATGATCTGTACATACATGATAACTCTATTATGATTCAATTTCTTTGTGCCGTTTGAATTTTCAAGGGCGTATAGTTTTTCTTTTTAAATGGTTTATATATTAATAGATAAAAGCATTAGAGGTGCATATGCAAGATAAAAAACAAAGAAAAGAAATAGAGAAAATACAGAAAAGGCCACCAGATGGGCAACAACTAAGAAACGGGGAAACTCATGTGAGATCAGCATATTCTTGATGGCATTTAATTGGACCAATATTTTCTTCATGAATACCCCAATTTAAGTCTAAAGAATTCTCTGCTAACATATTTTGGGGAAGAAAGAGAGTAATTTTACAAAGGTGAAGGTGTTGTTATGTTTCATGTAGGGGTGAAACTTGGGTTGGGTTTTGGCCTGACCCGACTGACCCAACCTGAAAATAGTGTAGGCTAGGTTATAGAAATTATAACTCGGGTCAGGTTGGGTTAGGAAAAAAAAAATCGACTGAAATTCGGGTCAGGTTGAGCTGAAGAATTTGAACTTCAACCCGACCCGACCCGAAAGAACCCGACCCGAATTCATAGCTTAAATAAAACCCTACGCCCCTTCCACTTTCGTTTCTCCTCTTTCGAAAATCGATATCCACCTCTTCTGCTATCTCTTCCTCTTCCCCTCTTCCCCTCTTTAAAAAATCGGGCAAACTCGGGTCGGGTTGGGTCAACTCTCGGGTTGAGATATTAGCAATTCGGGTCGGGTTGGGTTGACATACTCGGGTTTGCAATTCGGGTCGGATCGAGTCGGGTTCAAATTTTTTTGACATGGGTTAGGGCTGGGTCTGTCAAAACCCGGCCTGTCCGACCCGAGTTTCAACCCTAGTTTCATGGATGAACCTCATGTCATGATAGAATGAACAGAGACTACTCACCACGTCAATAAAAAAAAAAACAAGAACTTTTTCTTTTTCTTTTAAGTTATTATAATTTTTTAAAATGGACTATGAAAATTAATAATTTATAATAATTACATTTTAAAAGACAGCCTGTAGTACAAAGTCTACCTCAAATGGATGATGATGATAAAAAATTATATTTTGAATGTTCAGAATTGTAAGATTAGAATAATGAAATGACAGTCAAAATTTGTCATTTATATTTTTATTATTTTAAAAGAAAATTTAGACAGCTACTCAAGAGTATTTGAAGAACAATGCAGGTGGTCCCATGTGGTACTTGTTTCACACAAGTGTTTAGTACCTTTGTACGCTCAATATATCACAACACGTGCCAAAAATACAGTGAAAAGTTCTTGACACCGGACAAATTGCGTTCACACGTGCGACATTTGTTGATGTATTCTATTTTAGGTCACCCTAGCTTTTGAACTATGGCTGCAGAGAGTATATGGAGTCGAGTTTTTTTTTAAATTTCGACTCATAAAAATATTTCATTACTGTATATTAAAAGAATTTATCTAATTATCTCTTTACTTAACATATGTTTGAAAGAAAAAATATTATAAATCATAATATATAAAAGAAATCTCTTTATTAAATATTTATTTAACTAATAAAATCCCATTTGCCGAAGAGTCGAAGACAAACCAAAGCCTTTATGGACTTGGAGTCAGGAACTGAGGACGCTATACATGCTTTAAAATTTAGAAGTTTAGAACTCATATTATATGTGTTTGGCCGCAAAAATAGCTTATTCGACAAGTCATGTTTAAACAAGATTTCCACATAAATTTATTTTAATTGGATTAATTTAATAACTTTTTAAATCTCTCAAAATTTGACTGTTATGTTATTTTTATTTTTTTTATATAGATTAAAATTTAAAGATTTAAAAAATATGACTTAATTGATGATTCTATTAAAATAATTTTCTCTCAATTCTATGTTTAAATATAGACATTTCTAATAGATCTATTTTATAAAAATATTTTAATTAGAAAATTCATCTAAAATAATTTGGCCACGTCGTAAAAGATTAAAGATAGAGAGTCATGTGCCATTGTGGAAAGAGAGGCTTATAGACCTGGTGGGTTTGCTTTGATATGACTGGGACAAATGATGGGGCCCTTTTTTAGAGTATGCAGGATTCTTATTTAAATTCTGGCCAGAATACAGAATTACAACTGGAATTTTTTTATTTAAACTTGGTCAAAATAAAATATATATCTTTTGAAAATATCAATTGAGTTTATGGAGTTATTTAACTTATACAGTAATTCAGTTAGTCTATGCATATAGAATTAAACTAGAACTTTTAGGTTTAATTCCTCCCGGATATACTTGATATGACAGGGACAAATGAAGGGGCCCTTTTTTAGAGCATGCAGGATTCTTATTTAAATTCTGGTCAGAATAAAAATTACAACTGAATTTTTTTTATTTAAACTTGGTCAAAATAAAATATATATCTCTTGAAAATATCAATTGAGTTTCTGGAGTTATTTAACTTACACAGATAGTTCAGTTAGTTTAAACTTATAGAATTAAACTAAAATTTTTAGATTTAACTCTTCCTGGACATACTTGATACATAAAGTTTGAAAGTGATTTTATATATTCATGGAATTAGTCTTATCTTTAATATAGAGTGATAATACCCATGTTATAAAAAAATCATCTGAAAAAATTATCCTGACTCACTGAGCTGAAAATGCTCTTGTATAGAAAGTTGAGTTGCAGGAAAGTGGCAAATTTATCTTGAAAGGGGTTTACTCCTTTCTCGTGTCAGAACGAAAAGGTTTGTACATGATGGGAAAATTATTTCTCATGCAGGAATAAAGAGGCTCACAGATGACCCAAAAATTAATTCGATCTTCAAACTGGTCATTAAAAAAGAAAAAGAAAAAAGGAAAGGCGGTGAATTTAAGAAGCCTGACTGTGGACAGAGGTAGCACAAGTCTCTTGTATAAAAACGAAGGAATGAAAAGCAAAAATGGCTCACACGGTATACCTCTCCTTTCCACAATACTATATTCTAGTCATGAAAATCGGCAGGGCTTGAAATGAAATTAGGTTAAATTCAGTGGGCCTCCGACAAAATGCCCATTTCAATAAATGAAACCGAAAAAGGGTAGAGCCGCGTCGCCAGTTCAAACATCTGCAAAGCACAACCCCTTACTCTTCTCCGTCCATTTCACAGTCTGGAATGGTCGAACTTTAATCAGATTCAGATGTGAAATCAATGCACTCCCTTCTGACCACGCTGTTTTCAATTCCTCCCCTTCAAAATAATCAACACCCAAATCTAGAGAAAGTCTTAGGAACCAACCACCCGTCCTCTTTAGCCACTTTGCATGTATAAATAAAGCACTGGGTGGTAACAGGCATTGCACTCGGCATAGAGAAGAAGAAGGGAAGAAAGTAATCGTCAACAGAAGAAGAATGGATGCAGCTAAGAATCACTCTGTTTCAATCAAACGTCTCTGTTTGATTTCAGTGCTTCTAATTCTGGTGGCTTTGAGCTCGCTGCATTTCGCTCATTCGAGAGCCGTACCGGAGACGGAGAAGATGATTGGAACTGTTGCTAGAAATCCTTCGACAGTCTCATTTGATGATCTGGGTGCTGGAGTTTTGGAGACTTTGGCGTTCAAGTTGGTGTCGGGACCGAGCAGAAGAGGGGCCGGCCATTAGCGATTTCTTTGCTTCTTTTTGAAGTTTCTTGTTCATTGGTTTTTTCCTTTTTCTTTTTTCTTTTCCATGGAGAAAATGGTCACTGCTACTGACGTAGAATTTAGTCCAACTGTTTGTAATTTGAACATGCAAGAAACTGTAAATCAATAGAGATTAATGAAGTTCGTTTAGAGGAAAGGGTTCTAGTATGTTAGTGATTCTTCACAATTGTAAATCAAATCAGTCTCTAATCGCAACTAAATCATTTAGGGAACTTTTCAAGATTCAAATACTTGTTATTCCTTGAGATATTCTCTCAAATTCAATTGTTTGGGACAAATATTTTCTCCAATTCAAATGAGTGTTGTAATTGTAGTAATCCATAACATTTCTTTATTTAAAGAAGTGAAGTTGAATGGAGATATTCTTTCAATTTCATTATAGAGGTCCCCTTTAAGACAAGAACATGTAGCACAACTGATCATGATTCATGATTTTTTTCTACAAGTTAAGGATTCAAGTTTTATGGGTATCAGATAAGGTAGTCGGTACATAGAAAGAATTTACAACATCTACTGTCTAAAGAGATATGTGGAGATCCTGATCATCACCAAATCCATCATTCCATGTTAGTCAACTTCCTAACTCCTGACATTAAGAGAGTTTTGAGAATTCTATCATGCTTACAGTAACACAAAAGTTTTTTACAAAAATATTAGAAAGTTTTCTACTATTGATGAGTAGAACTAACCTTTCATTCAAGAAGAGAAAAATGATAATAATATGATTTTAAAAAGTTGGCAACTAACTGGTATTAGCAGTGAAAAGTGGGTCTTTTTTATTTAAAAAATGAGTGAGAATGGAATAAAGTGAACAAGATAAATTTGGACCTTATCTAAATCTAGGTTCATCTATTTCATTTCTTGAAACTAAACGTGGCTTAAGATTTTATCAGACAAGTTTAGGATCGAAAATGATAAAATTATATTTTTACTTGTGATTTGGACACCACTTAATTTGATTAAGGAAACACTATTTTTTTATTTGACAAAATTATCTTTATTGAAATCCACACACCGGGTCACACCGTGGGGAATGATCATTTTGTATTTACAGTGACTTGAACTCAAAAACCTCTCGCATCTCAGACGAATTCTTGACTGTCAAATCTACCCTCACATGATATAAAATTATATATTTTTAGATATGTAAAAGAGAATATTCTCTATATAAACCATGTTAGAGTAGAGTTTGGAGGAGAGAGCATTAAGATTGTCAAAATCAAGCTCTTTTCCTCAAATGATGTGATAAGAATTTAAGAAGCATGATAATTTGAGTATTTACCAGTCCTTTGTGGGTTGTTAGAAAAGCAGCACGCTTGTGACTTGTTAGACTCTGCATTCAGATTTCAGAAGATGACCAAAGATGAGCAACTCCCCTTACCAACCCTTCATTTTCATTTCTTAACCCACTTGCTCTTTCATTATTCCCCTCTCTCTCTCCCTCTCTCTCTCTCATAAATATTATATTTATTCAAGTAATTCTGATGAATTGTCTTTTTCTTTAAGATCAAGGTGTTCTGACATCTCAAAGTAAGTGACTAATCCTTAAGGCATGTGCAAATCTATCTATCTACACACCTAATAACAATATGGGGAGTAATTCTTTTGTCTTGAGAGTGTCTGATTAATTGTCTTTACATTCGTGATTTGTTGAGTTTGAATGAGCAGACTCATCAAATACAGTCTCAAGTCGAGTCAAGTCTTGTAAAACTTCAATCACCCCGCATATATAGGTTAGGTTTTTGCGTGTGTACATTTTGTACATGTTTTATTATTTAAGAGAAGTTAAAAATTACCAATACGTGGCCTCCGTTTTCAAATTTAGATGGAGATGACTATTGATTGTGTGTTATGCTATATTTTAATTTAACAGTGAATGTCATTCTACTTCATTACTTGAGTCATCAAAATTTGAGTCAAATATGTTAGCAGGTTGTATTGAGACCTTCACATAATTTGAAAATGTATTAAGATAAGAAATGACAAATAATTTGAAAAGTCAAGGAGTAGTGTCGTCCATCGTGACCCTCCTATTTGGTGGTGGTCGGCTGCTGGCAGTCGGCCGTCGGCTGGCTACTGATTTACTTTGACCGATCAACACATGGACCAAACCCAGGGGTTGGTATTGGTAAACCACAAAATATTCCACAGTCAATGACCAGAATGAAGCAGCCGAAGATGTGAAAAAGATGGAAGAATGAGTGAAAAGGCAGAAAGAGCTTTTGTATGCGGCCACACTAAGGCTTTTCATCACCCTCTGACTTCTCCAATCCAACTATATATATAGTAAATACATGCAAGAGGCCATTCCAAAATCCAAACAGGAAGAAGTAAGAATTCCAAAGGGTAGATACTTTAGAAAATAGAAATGGAAATGGAAATGGTGTCTTTGATCAGCTCTACTTCTATCAAACGTTTCTTGTTGGTTGTAATGCTTGTGATTCTAGTGGGTTCGGGTGAATCGAGAGCATTTCCATCGGTGGAGGACGGCGATTGCGCGGGATCGATGACGATGGCTGGTTTCAGTCCAACCATCAGCTTGTCCGGAGACTCTATTAATCATGTTTTTGGGAGCTTGACTCTCAAATTGTCTTCTGGTCCTAGTAAGAAAGGGCAGGGACATTAGATATGTAGCAATTCTAGTGCAGGGCTCTGTATTGTATTTGCTTTCTCTTTGCTTCTATTTCGTCTTGTCACTTACTTGTGTTCATTCTTTTGTATTAGGATGTATTTAGATGTTAAATATATTTAGAATTTACTTAATATTGTGTTTAAGCAATATATCTTAATATTTTGAAACCCTAATGAAATCTCTCTCTAAAATGGAGATCAGTTGAGAGTTGAGGCCTCTCTCTGTCCCTCTCCTAAGTGATATCTATCATTCATTGAGAAATTTTAAATCTTAAAATTCATCATTTTTGTTTAAAGTGCTTATTAGGGGTCTAAGTGATGTGTGAAGTTTAGGAGCTTTTACAAAGAAATTTGGAGAGACCGAACATTTATTATAGATTGGATGTATATAGTTAGGTGAGATGAATAGAGGATTTGATAAATGATATAATTGAAGGGAAATTTCTAAATTTGATCGCTCTAACTTTATAAGATAAGTCAGGGGTGAAAAATTCACATATCCGCCGATATCTCGGCCGATAAATTTATCTCTCTTCTTTTATGTTTTTTTTTTTTAAATATCGGTATTTTTTTATTATTTTATTTTTCTGAATTAAAAAATAAATAAATAGAAAAAAGCTGATTTTTTTTAAAAAAAAATTGAAAACGATAATATCTGCCGATATTGGTCCGATATCGGCTAAGATATCAACTCGAGCCCACCACCTTTTTGGTCTTTTTTTTTATTTAAAAAAATACCGATATTATGAATATCGGCCGATATATCGGTCATATCGGCCGAGAACTACTACGTACAGCCGATACAATAGGTATTAGCCGATATCTTCACCCCTGAGATAAGTCATAAAAAGTAACTGATTATAGCAATCAAAATTATAAGTCTAAAATGAACAGGCGAGTCTCAAATTATAGACAACCAATATATTTGTTATTTTCTAAATAGTTTATTAAATGTATGTGATACACTTAATATTTAAAGAGCGACCTCTTTAGATATGAAGAATTAAGAAGTCTCAAAGAGTTTTGAAAGTTTTATTTCATTAGAATAAGATTAATCTCACAAATACAAGAAATTACCTTTAAATCTCACGTAAAAGATTAGTTTCAAAAGAGTTTAATTAAAGATCTCTATTCTAGTCTTACTAGACTGATTTAAACCTTGTGAAATGACTACACGAGTTAAAACTTAAAAAATCACATTCCCAGTAATTTTTTATTGAAAAGATAGAGACTGTTGATGTAAGTCCTTTTGATCAACCCAACTTGGTCATGGCCCTAACTCCATACATTATTCTAATTGATACTCATCTAACATTTAAGTAAAAAATTAAAGGAAAAGAAAATGGCAATACTTGTACAAATATAAACTTTGGGTCACTTGCATTAAACCTACAAGTATAAATCAAAAATTCAAAACACAAACTCGACTATTGAGTCATCAATTTAGAAGAGTGATGCGGACATATGTGGACGCAGGGTTACAAATTTCAGCTGTTATTGTGCCTATCGACCTTACTCGTGAGATATTGGCCGATATGGCCGATGCACATTTAAACAACAGATATTTAAATAAAAAAATTAGGAGAGAGAGATATCGTCCTATATCCGAGATATCAAGATATCGGCTGAGATGCCGATATCTCGGTATCAACGGTTTTTGAACCCCTGTGTGGGCATAAATGAAATCGTGTTTTCAATCCAAACCCAAAATCCAAGCTCAAGATTAGCCCAAGGTTAGGCCCAACATAGCAGGCCCTATGGACCAACAAGCGGCACACGTGCATGACCCAGCTTTGGCCGACACATCTTCAGTCAAAACTAGGCCAATCGGTTGAGATTTGTAAAAGCCTGCTCGTCAATGAAAACCCAAACCCATTTTTTCATCTTCTCTCTCTCTTAGGAAAGTGTTTTCTTTGAAAATGACATTCAGTAAAAAAAAAATTTACTCCTTGCATACGTATCAATTCACATTTTCAAGAAAATCTCATTTTTAACAAAGATAGGAAATCAAAATAAGTTAAAAACACTTTAATTCTTATAAAAAACTATCTTGATTTTTGTGAAAGAAGTAATTTTTATTGAAAATCTTATTTCAAATGAAAAATACAAACATGCCCCAAGTATTTGGCAAACAGTATATTAAAAGCAAAGAAGTAGAAAATGGAAAATTTTAAACAATCTCCTGAAGGTAAATATCCGGTTCAATTAAGTCTAAAGTTAATAAAAACCGAAATATATCAGAAAATCCATCAATTAAGTTAAAAATTTCTGACAGAAGACTACTCAAGGACAAAAAAATTCTCACCGTCAAAGCACAAACAAGAAATACTAGTGTAACGTGGGCGTAAAGATCTCAAAAGATTCCCTTCACTTTCGTCAAACTTGAGAAAACTCCATACCCTTTTGTCGCCATCGAAAATCCCAATACCCAACAATGACCATTCTCGTCAATTTCCACCAGTCCTTCCCTCTCTCTCCTCTAGCAACAAGTGAACAATCGATCGATCCAAAAAGTAAAATAAATTAATAAATGAATGGATGGAGGTGGGTTGTGGGTGATGGGTGGTGGGTCATCCATCCTCTGTCATCAAAATCCATAGACCAAATCAAGAAATAGTAGATGGAGAAATAAAATCACCAGAGCATCCAAATCCCCTGTTTTCCTCAGTGAAAACAGAGTAGAGCCAAATCATCCTCAGAATTGCTTCTTCTTCATATCCTCTCTTCTCCTCTCAATTTTAACAAGCACCCATGAAGAAGCGGACCCTGAATGCGGACGGTGATGATCCAACGGTTCCTGTTGAAGAGAGGATGAAAAAGAGAAGAGCCCAAGGAGAAGAAGAAGAGGAAGAGGAGATGGGGTTTTCGACTCTGGACGAAGATCTCCTATTTGAGGTGCTGAAGCACGTGGATGCAAGGTCTCTGGCCATGGCCGGCTGCGTCAGCAAGCTCTGGTACAAGACTGCCCAAGATGAGCGGCTTTGGGAGATGATCTGCACCCGCCACTCGTCCAACCTCGGCTGCGGAAATCAGCAGCTCAGATCTGTTGTTCATGCGCTTGGTGGCTTCCGTCGACTCCATTCCCTTGGCCTTTGGCCCCTTTTAAAGCCACCCATTTCTCATTCTTCTCGATCTGTTCCTTCTTCTTCATCATCTGCTTTTCCTGGTGCTTTGATTCCTGCGAAGAACCACACCAAATGGGGAAAAGATGAAGTCCATCTTTCGCTCTCCCTTCTCTCAATTCGCTACTACGAGAAGATGAGTATCAACAAAAGGGGCAGATGACGGAGAGATGGCTCTGGGTTTGAAGGATTTTCCTTTTCATTTTCTTTTTATTTTTTTCTGTTTAAATAATTATCTTTATTATTGTTATCGTTGTTGTTGTTTCTGTTTGGGGAATTTGTTTTCTTTTCCTTCATTTTCCTTCCTAATATTTGGCTTTATGCCATATTAATGTATGTAAAACCAAGCATTATAGCAGTTGGGTGTTTTTTTTTTCTTCTTTCTTTTGTTCTTTGAGGGTTTGATCAGACCCTATGTTTCTTGTATTGTCCTTTTTCTTATTTTATTAAAGGCTCAAGCTGATTAGATGCCATGTCTTCCTCTCCATCTCTATGATTTTTATTTTTATTATTAACTTTAGTGGCTGTGGAAGACTGAATATTGTTTGGAATATTATTTAGTGGTTGTGGAGCATGTTAATTTTGCCCTAGATTCTTTTTGAATTAGATGTAAAAAATAAATTAAACAACTGAAGTATAGTTTGATATGATGTCTTTGAATGGAAATTCTTGGAACAGATTGATTTGGAATGAAACTCTTTATCATTTTAGAAATTGTGAAATGAATAGCATATTCATTTCACAATTTCATCACTTCGATTTTTGTTCTTGAAATTAAAGCTGCATTTGAACAAGGAAAAAGTTTTTCAGTAGATTCTCTGGTTTAAGGTTTCCTTTGATTAGGAGATTAGTTATTGAGGAATTTTCTTGTATTTTGTGAAGTGATTTTATAGAAATAAAAACTTTGAGCCATGTCAGTAGTGGCTGACATATTCTTGTGCATTTGCGAGTTCTAAAACTCATTCGGGATGCCTATCTAAGGTTAGGAGAACATTGCACATTGCATTCTCTCTTTTTTTCCCATTTTCTCTATTTTTTCCCCTTTATAATGTGAGGTATTTGGTCTTTATATTTACAGTGAGAGACTAATATCCAGACAAAGCTTTGTATGAGGTTTAGCTCTAAGAAAGTAGATGTAATCTCAAAATCTGAGGGCCAATTGCACTATCATGCAAGGTAGATTCTCTCAAAATCTGAGGGCAAATTGCACTGTTATTTTGAATTGGTTTCCTTTTGGTATGACACTGATCCACTACGTTCAAAAGCAACAAATCGAAGGAAAAAAATCTAAGGAAAGTTGAACATGACTTGTTTATAATTTTCTCTCATGCTCTCTCTCTCATAAAAGAGCATTATATATTGTTCTAATTAGGGTTTAGAGAAGGTGCAATGTCAAATAACAAAGTTGTTTGACCCGTGATAAAGCCGACAATACATATGATCAAGCTGATCATCCTAAGTGTCTAACAATGGGTCCAATCATCAGAGAATGAAAGAGGCAACCGGCAAAGTGGGTTTCAGGCCTGATCATTAGTTCAAAAATCTTGAGCTTTAGCGTCTTTATAAAGTTGTAATATGGCATCATCTCAACAACATTTCAGTGCACTTCTCTTTATGGTGTTTCATTGTTTTGCAAATAAACACTGATTCCGGACTCTGTATTCAGTCCTTTTCATCCGTCACTGACCCACCATTTTCTTGTTTTACCGTTAAAATACATTCAGAAATGGAAGATGCTTAGCCTCTTTTGCATTTTAAAAAGTTTCATAATGGAAGGTACACGTTCTTAGGACAAAGACACTGCAATCACACCCACCATATGCGAAGAGCAGCCTGGTTAAGCATCTTCTACAAAAAATCAGTGACTGCTCACTGAAGGGTTGGAACCCCCAAAATACCAACTTGGATCATCTAAGAAAGAACACCCAGATATTTTCCAATTTGTTGAGTTCAAATTACAAAGAAAATGAAATGGCAGATGAAGCAATCTAAGAAACAACACCTAAAGAAAGAAGAACAGGAACTGATCAAGAATTATACCTGGAATCAAATAGAAATCGAAGTCTTCTTAAGAAATGCAGAGCCAATAATACTCACCAACAAAAAACAGGAGTCATTTGAATGTGGATTAAGTAGAAGAGATTCTCTAATTGTAACCATTGACACATGCACGTGAACATCCCTAAAAGAAGAGAGAAAAAAATCCACCAAGTATTGGTGAGTATTATTGGCTTTGAATTTCTTAAGGAGACTTTGATTTCTACTTGATTCTAGGTATAATTCTTGATCAATTCCTGTTCTTCCTTCTTTTGGTGTTGTTTCTTAGATTGCTTCATCTGCCATTTCATTTTCTTTGTAATTTGAACTCAACAAATTGGAAAAATATCTGGGTGTTCTTTCTTAGATGATCCAAGTTGGTATTTTGGGGGTTTTCAACCCTTAAGTGAGCATTCACTGATTTTTTGTAGAAAGATGGTTAAGTGGATCAAGTATCATTTTGTTCTGCGTTTTAGAACTCCTTAGATTCTACATGCCCTGACAGAAACTCAATTCTCTTACTTTCTAGCCGCTGGTACACAAAAATTATCTGTTGTGAACCAATTCAAAATGAATCTCAGTGAACTCTTAAGGATAGCCCTTGGATTGAATTGTTGGCTGAATATAAAAATGAAATCTGATAGTCCTTTTGTTCATCCAAGGCCTTTGATTAAAAGTTCACACTAATTTTTATGAACCAATTCAGAATGGATAATTTCTCACTATCCTCTAAGGAGAATTCCCTACTTGAATGAATCCATTATATCCTTTCTCTTGATCAAAATGCATCATACAAGGTGTAAATCAATCTTTCTCAAGGGAAGTAGGAAAGACAAACATATCAAGAATAAACCAATGGCCATAAAATAAGAAACAGAGAGGAATCAAACCAAACAACAGAAGAAAGAGAAAATTGCAGATGGTAACAAGACAAATACAATCACTTAATCTACCAAAAGGGGACCAAAACACCCAGAGACAACAAAGACGACCCAAACCTTACAGCCCATGAATCAAAGGCAACCCAAGCAAACTAGCCCAATAGCCCCATCAATGGCAAGAATCCAAACACAACTGAGGAGTTCTGATATGGTCAGGAAGATAAAAGAAACAAACTTTTCACCTATGCATGGGAAAAAGGTGCTTTCTCAGATAATACCATTCGTATAGAAAAGCAGAAATAGATTTAATAATTTTTGTTTTCCCGAAATTACTTTCATTCTATTTATAAAAATCGAAAACAAGTGCCAAATTTCTGCACTCTATCTTCATTCAACAGCTGCTGATTCACTGGGTCCACAGGCATCTCCCTGTTGGACAAATTTTGCTCTCTAATAATGGAGTTCTCACTCATCTCTCCCATCCCACTTCACGCAAGTGGCATTTGAAGGTCCACGTGTTGGAGTTGTCAACGAGTTCCACATTAGAAATGTAGTGGAAGATATAAAGATTTATAAAGGACTTTGGTCACTCCACCTAAAAAGCTAGTCTATTGGGATGAATACCTAGTCTTAACAAGTGGAATTAGAGTGAAGTCTCAGGTTACCTCAACTGGATTTGGGAGATGCTCAGGTGGATAGGATGACTGATCTCGTTCGAGAGGGGCATTGTTGGAGCTGCGAATAAGTCTCACATTAGAAGTGTAGAGGGAGATCTAAGAATTTATAAATTATTTAAGTCACTCCACTTAACACGCTCATCTTTTGGAATGGATATCCGGTCTTAACACCATAGCTGGCTCACCTACAGAATCTTCGTCAGTGGCTTGATAGCAAAGCAATCCTCAACCTATCAACCATTGGAGAAGGTGTTTTTACATAATCTTTATTTCCTCCATGTGTGGCCTGACCCAGGGTGTGGGGTGTCCTTAATTTCCTTACTGTCGGGCTCGAAAGGAAAAAAAAAAAAGAGAGAAAGGAGAAACCATTTTAACTTAGAGGAGAAATACCAGGTAATTTGGAAAAATTAAGATGGAAATTAATCAATACCAGGTACTGGGTGGCATCTTTCTCTGCAATTTGTATCAAAATAATGAGTCTTCTACTACTGAGTGCAGGGGTCGAAATTTCATTTGATACGGTGCATATCGGCCGAGATATCTCAAGATTTCCATGACTGAGATATCTCGGCCGATATGCATAGTATCCGCTTGAGATAAAAAAATACGGTTTAGATCTCGGCAGAATTTTATTTTTTATTTAAAAAAAAAACAAATATCGGTGTTGGCCTGTTCGATATCTCGGCTGATATTCATCCGATACGGGCGAATATCGGCATAGATATCGGTCGATATTTATATTTTTAATTTTTTTAAAAAAAAACAGCCTTTTTTAATTTTTTAATGAATTTTTTCAAAAAAAAACCACCGAGATTTTCAAAAAAAAAAAGGAAGAGAGAGAAAAATCTCGACCGAGATCAAAGCTGCCGAATTTTCGGCCCCTGACTGAGTGTATGTTGGTCTAAAGTATATTAATGAATAATGACTTCTAAATCGCTTTTACTTTATTAATCTGATCCATTAAAACGCCTAATGATTTGATGGTATCTATAGAAAGACATGCATCCAAACGCATGAACAAAGATTGATTAAATATTTAAACTTTTTATTAGCAAGCTCTATATGTTTTAACACTAAACTGTCATATGTACTATAAGGACAGTAGCAAGAGAGCATTTTTAATTCTTTTTATTAATTTTAAAATGTAAGGCTGTCAATCTATTATTTAAAGTGCTGTAGAGACTTTTTATTATAAGATACGCTAAAAAAATAGATTTTTGAACTTATATAATTGAGTATGATGTAAAGAGGAGTTACGTCTAATATCTTATCTTTGATGTTAAATTTTTAAAAATCAATAGCTTATACTCATTCAAATTTAAGAATGAAGATTATATGACTTGGATTATTAATTGAATATAAAACTTTATGTACTTCATATCTATATAATATATTTAATAAATCAAAATAAATGAAATTTATAATCTATATATATTATCTCATTTTAAATATGTTACTAACCTAACTCATGAATTAATTTGAAAAAAAAAATGAAGAAATGACCTCAAAATTCTCAAGTTGAGACAGCCGGCAGTGGCAAGCTGGCAATGACCAATGAGCATAGTTGTCTCTATAGGCGGCATTATTTGGATGAGATACTCAACTGTATACTCAGTTGTACACTATTACCATACCATGAACTGGTGTTCTAAAAACCCATCCTTCCAAGTGGTTCAACTCGGTTTAATCTTAACTTTTACTCGATGCGGTTCGATTATCTTTAAAACTTTTTCAAAATTCAAATCCTCAAATTCTCTTAGTGACCTGCGATTTGAAAGAGTTGAGGCGGTTGACCCTCAATAACCTCTAAAAGATTTGAAACTGATTTTGTTAAATTATTGAATTATTTTTAATTTTTAATTGTAATTAGTGTAAATAATATATTTTATGAAAATATGATTATTGAGTAATTGACTAATTAGTTAATTAAATTATATACGGGTTTGGCTGATTTTGACCGAGTTGAATCTCGATTGAACCCTATTAAACTCAAGATTTTTTAAAATGATTTAACCCACGAGTCCACTTTTAAGATATTGACGTGAACTTTAAGATAAGATTAAAGTCTTTTAGTCTTTTCAAAAAAACCACAGACTCTAAACTGAAAATTTTCTGCCCAAATCACCAAAATTTGAAATTCAGCTGGTACTGTTGCTTCGAAAGTCAAGTTTTCCTGGTTTTAAATTAGAAGTCAAGAAAAATAATTATGGTTAATGAGTCCATATAATTCAAGGCTAGGTAATGGAAAACGGCAAGAAAGAGGTGCAAACTGGTCCACACGTAAAAATGTTCACACATAACAAAGGAACAAAAATTCAATGTGAAAATCATTTCCTATTTCTATATTTTTTTGGAAAATAATTTTCATGGTTTGATCATTTTCCACGACTCTTGTGGAAAATGAAATTTTAGTGGGAAGGGTTGAAAACCATTTTCAGAATTTGTGAATTATTAATTATGGCCTAATCTAACCCGTGATCCAAATTCCATCCTAACCGCGACCTATAACCAAATTATTGATGCATGAACAAATTAACCCATCAACTTAATCCATTATCCAATTCATGACTCAACCAACCCAATCCATAGCCTATAGTCAATCACGTACAACCCATGGTTCGATCTGTAATGACCCGACCTGAATACAGGGCTTAGGGCTTGACTCAGTGTGATATTGTCCGCTTTGGGCCTCGCACACAGCTCAAACCCGCACGGTTTTGTTTTTGGGCCTGGGCCCACGTGGCCCGGCCCAAAAGGCCTCACACAGGGTCAAAGGGGCTTAAACCACTTAAAACCCCTTTTCTTTTTCTCCTCCCAACCAGATGTGGGAAGTCGGGTGGGTATCACAATCACCCTTCCTAAAGCCTCGAGCCGTCCCCGGCTCGACCCGGTTTAGCCCGACAACTGCAGGGAAAGAGGAAAGCCCACACAGTCCGAGTGTTGAACTCGGCTCTGATACCATATTTGTAACGACCCGACCCGAATACAGGGCTTAGGGCTTGACTCAGTGTGATATTGTCCGCTTTGGGCCTCGCACACAGCTCAAACCCGCACGATTTTGTTTTTGGGCCTGGGCCCACGTGGCCCGGCCCAAAAGGCCTCACACATGGTCAAAGGGGCTTAAACCACTTAAAACCCCTTTTCTTTTTCTCCTCCCAACCAGATGTGGGAAGTCAGGTGGGTATCACACGATCTATGATTAACTCATCGCTCATGCTCTAACTTAACTAAATATAATTACTATAATCTATTATTCTACCCATGACTCAACTCAACCAGATATCCCTCCACTCACCTCCCCAAACTCAATCCAAACTCTTTTCAACCTAGCTTATGAATTTTTAGAATAAATGGTGACAGATTAGACCAATGACCCAATTACACATTATTACATAATGTTATATTTTAAAATAAAATATAAATCAAATAATTTTTGTTGTTGGTATCATCATTATTATTATTCTTTTCATCTAAAATCATCAAGTTATAATCGATGCTTTTGCCATTTAACTATAAACAAATTTATCAATCAATCATGAAAAACCTTTTTTCTCACACTAAACAATAGAAATTGATAATTGTAGAAAATATAAATTTTATTTTTTATATAAACAGTTTTCAAATAAATTAACTTTCATAAAACATAATTACATACATATTTTTAAAAAAATAAAAATAATAATAACATTTGAAGTCATCAACAGCCTTTGACTGCCCCATATCATTGGCTGCTGGTATGAATTTCACATTCAAAATTGTGGGTCGCCCACATACAAATTAACAGAGATTTCACTATCAAAATTTAATATTAAATATCTAATAATTTATAGTGAAAAATAACTTTAATTTAATATCTAATTCATAACTCAACTTCAGTCTACCCAATTAGGGAGACATCACCATCATGTACCAATTTTCTTTATTAGTCTGGACCATTATGCACAAAATTTTTGAAATGCAAATTTCTTAGAAGGACTCCCAATTTCAAAATAGAAACGTCTTAGACGAAATATAGTTGAAAATAATCAAAATTAGTCATCAAATTCGACAGGTCAGAACAGTCAAATTCACTGGTGAAAGTGTCTTCACCAGTCCAGATTCATTCAATCATCCTAATTATTAAAATGGACTGAGATTATATAATTAATTCTTTCCTATCTATTTTATTTGGATACACTAAAATCCCCCTTACACCCTACTATATCCTATGAATTAGACCCCTATTCAATTTAAATCTATGTTGAGTTGATCTCACCATTATACTAAAATTCATACAAATTTACCCCACTTTTACCATTAATTTTTAGGCTCTTAAAAATGGTGACTTTTTTAAATTCAATGAATCTTGAAAAATATGATAAAAAAATACCTGTCCAATAAAATAATGTACAGATTTAGCTTTTCAAATTCACCACATGTATGGCTTAAAAGTTTAGATAATTTTTGGATTAGGGCATTTCATCTTTATGTCGGAACCATGCTAATCTTCTCTGTATCGTTTTAATTGTGATAGACAAATCATCATAGACACACTAATATGTGAAGCCCCCAGAGGTCCCATTTGATATGTAGAAGTGAAAGGACTTTACTTGAATATAAAGCCTATCAAAAACAATATTATTATTATCTATATAGTTGTAGTTTAACGTGTTGTCTTCCATTTTAAAAAGTAGGAGGTTGCAGGTTAGAGCCCCATGACTTAATTTTAGTGTGTCCTAGAGATAGTGGGAGTTCACCGGTAGAGGTTTTACACTGGGTATCCCACGGTTTTCCACCTATAAATTCAAAAAAAAAAAACAATCTTATTTGAATTTTTTAATTGTATTCTTAATTATTATTTTTACTTTTAAATATGAGTTTATTAATGGAAAAGCAGGTGGCTGTCAAAGGCTCTCGCAATGGAACATGTAAGCATCCACCAAGTGAAGCACTTAACAGGCAGCAGGCCATTTCCTTTTTCCAACCATTAAAATAAACCTGCAAAGGTTGAGAATTCTTAATAGGACTTGCCCAGCCATATGAAAGGTCCGACCCTCTTCTTCTCAACAAAAGAGAGAAAAAAGAAACAAAGAGAAGTCTGGTCAAATGATATAAAAGCAAATGTCATCTGGTCTTTGCTCTCTTCGTCTGTGATTACGCAGAGAAACGAGGTGGGCGGGTCGGACTCTCAATTCTCAAATCAAACCTGTCCATCTTTTTAACGTCTCAATTCAACTTACTCTCTCTTTTTTTTCAAAAATAATAATTACAACATTTATTTTTAATTGTATTTTAAACATTGATTGAATAACTCTTTTACAATATTTAAGTATTTAAAGTATTCTTTATTTTATCGAAAGGAATTGCGTATATCTAGCATTTTACCCAATGTCCTTATAATAATAAAAAGTTGGAGTTCTAAGGTTCTTTGTCATTAAAAAGAAAGTATTTTTTGTTTTAAGACATACATCAGTAAAATACTTTATTAAGAAATTCTATCAAAAATCTATTGGTGGATATGATTTGATAGATTGAGTGACCACTTGAATAAAACACTTATAAAGTCATATAAAAATTATTTATTATTTTAATGTTTTATTTAGCCTGTTTAAAACTTGACTTATATAAGATATTGACGATCTACGAGTTGTTGACATGTCATGTTTTACTAACTAAGAACCGTATTTCATAATAATATATGATCTATTATTTTGGAATTAGAGAAGAACATCAGTATTTTTTATAACAAGTAGCATCATCGATATACTTTTTTACTATTTAAACGATGAAAAATAAGTCTGGTTTCCATTATTTGTTTAACGTTATACTCCCCGGTCTATACTTCCCCCTTATATCATCACAACATTCAGTTATGCAAAGGGCATTCAAATATTTTACTCAATTATGTAGAACTATTTTTTCCCTATCTCCCTAACTTAGCTCTAAAAACATTAAGATATTATGAACATGAAAAATCTTAAGTTATTTCACTAACTTAGCTCTAAAAATATTAAGGTATTCCAAACATATTGAGTCAATATTATTGACCATTTTTGCAACGTATAAAGGTTTTCAATTAAAAAATTAGAGCACAAATGAATCAAAATGGAATTGACTTAGCCTCCTTTTCTACACTCACAGTCAGTTCCATTCTTCTTCACGAGGCTCCAACTTAGACCCAACTCTGGTATTTTCTTCCATCAGATGCCACACGAATGTCCCTCGTTGGTTCCTTCCTCTCCTGAAATTTCCCTAAGTACAGAGGTGGCGCCACCGCAAAGAAAGTTGCAGTCACGTGTTTGAATGCAATGCACTTGAACTTCCACAGTCAAAACTTGCATCCAAATTCCAGTTTTAATCGCATCTATAAATACAAATCAACATTAGCACATTACCCATATCAAATCTCAATTCGAATTCGAAATTCACTTAGCAATTTGCGAGAATTTCTCTCTGTAGTTTGCCAACCAAAGTATTTTTTCTTCATACACAGACCACAGATGGCTGGAGTACTGAAAGGCTCTAAGCTTCTTCTCCTTCTTCTTCTCTTTAGCTCTGTCGTCTTGTCGGAGCAGGCACGGCCATTGAATCCGATAAGGGTCTTTGGTTTCCCCGATGACTTGTCTCTTGGTGCTATAAAAAACTCGGGCCCGAGCCAAGGTGGTGGTGGACATAGCTTCACCAACGTAGATGATTTGTCTGTTGGAGGTATTAAAAATTCAGGCCCGAGCCCAGGTGGTGGTGGACATAGCTTCACCAAAGCAAATGATTTGTCCGTTGGAGCTAAAAAGAATTCGGGCCCGAGCCCAGGTGGTGGTGGACATAGCTTCACAGATGCAGATGATTTGTCTGTTGGGGCTAAAAAGAATTCAGGTCCGAGCCCAGGTGGTGGAAATGCAGCTACTCTGGGAGGGATAAAGGACTCCGGTCCGAGCCCAGGTGGTGGTGGACATAGCTTCACCAACAGAAAAAATTTGTCTATTGGAGGTATTAAAAATTCAGGGCCGAGCCCAGGTGCTGGTGGACATAGCTTCACCAATGCAGATGATTCGTTTGTTGGAGCTAAAAAAGATTCGGGCCCGAGCCCAGGTGGTGGAAATGCAGCTACTCTGGGAGGGATAAAGGACTCTGGTCCGAGCCCAGGTGGTGGAGGACATAGGTTCACCAATGCCGCGACTCTGGGAGGGACAAAGGACTCCGGTCCGAGCCCCGGGCAAGGTAACCGGTGACGGCAGCCTTGACCACCTCATCACTAGAAACACTGCTGGGGTGTTTAAGAACAAGTTTTAAGTAAATAAATAAAGGTGTGCATTCATGGGTGCTATGCACACGATCGGATTCTTTTATTATAGATTTAATTATTCGATAATATGTACTACTGATAGAATGTTAGTACATTTTATTGCAGTGCTTACCAGAGAAATTTATTAGACTGACAGTCATTAATTTGTTAATTGATATTTTGGATATAAGAAATTATTGATTAAGGAAATCCAGTGATTATTTATTACCTTTTATTGCTATTCCTCAACACTGTGGAACAATATGGATTACCAACTGATGTGAATTTTGATTGTTGTTTCAATTATTTCCCACTTCCAATGGTATCTGAAACTTGGGTTGTATTAACCAGACCCAAAAATACAGAGGCTTGGGCTTGTCAACTTAGGTAACTGGGTGGGTTGGGTTCAAGCGATTAAGCCTGTTGGATACTCAATTTGGGCTAAATTGAGAAAAGAAATATCTGAATTTAAATAAAAAATTGTGAGTTTTTACTTCAAAATGAGAAAAAAAATGTATTAATATTAGATCAGGCCATGTCTCAGTTTTTTTTTTTCATTTTTCCTACTCGCTCGGAAAGAAACTGAAGTTGGGTCAGCTGGTTGGCTTGATCTAATTGATTGGGAGCAAATCTGGTTGGATACTTTGATCTAACCCAACCCATCCAAGGCTCCAAAATTTAGCTTTCAGCCTGCCTTCTAGAAGTAAAAGAGAAAATCCAAAGGGGTTGAGTGATAGTAAGAAATTGGTCTTCGATTTAAGATTCACCCAGAAATACCACTCTCTGTTGATTACCTAGGCAGCTTTTGGATTGGGGTAAGGGAGAGTAACTCCCTCCCTTTTTTTAAAACCCTTTGGAGCATAGAGGTTTTCAAGAAATCCTTATCTCCTCTTTACCCCTCTTTGCACTTATAGAGTAAAAAATATTTTTAATTAATAAATATTATTTAATAATTATGTTATAAAAATTATTAATTTTCATAAAATTGTTAATATGTCAGATTACCACTAAACAAGATTTTTTTCTCTCAGGATAAATTTTAACTTTATCTCTATAATTACCAAACAAGATAAAGGTAACATTTCCATAAGAATAACCCCTATTCAAAGGTAAGCTCTACTGAAGAGTAACTCCGAATAACTCTTGTACCCTAATGTGTGAGTACATAGGCTTGCACGTGCCTTAAAAATTAATTCATTATTAAAAATAAAAACAAAAGAGAATATTATTTAATTAAAAATAAATAAAAGGTCGCAATTGAGTTTTCAAAGAAAGGTGCCGGTGTAGTACTAGTACTCTCGCCTGCTGAATACAGTATAGAAACCTTCAGGGGAACTTACATCCATTAAAGATAATCTTTATATATTAAAGTGTATAATATATTTTTTAATGAAACATATAGAAAATAATAAGGATAGTGAATGTAAAATTTGAGTGTAATCTATTATGTTCGCTTTGTGATTTTATAGTTAGAAATTTTGATTGCTAAAAACTATTATTTTTTCATTGATCATGGCACTAAATTATGATGATCAGATTAAAAAAAATTCTTAATTTATATCATCTAGTAAATCATTTATCCATTTCATCCAATTATATAGAGTTGAGTCAATAATAAATATACAATCTCTCTATTAAATATATATATACTAATTGTATACTATTAAAAAAATTTAATATATTATTATTATTATTATATTCGCTCTGTGTATCAGCTCATTTAACATAAAATAATAAAATATTTATAAGCACTGGGCAGCTTGATTGGTGAACAGCTAGGACCGAGTCTCATTATCTAGACTCTAGTCAGCTTGATGAACAACTAGGACACAGAGGCTGAAAATTTGGTCCAACTGATATTTCGATTGAATTTTCGTATCGGATCTCGAGTGAGATCTTTCTCTCTTTAATTTTTTTTTTTGGGAAATCTCAATGAATTTTTTTAAAAAAAATCATTTAAAAGTTAAAAAAGACTGTTTTTTTAAAAAATAAAAATATATAAATATCTACCCGAGCCCACATCCAATATTCATTTTTTTTAAAAAAAAAATCGACCGATTTTTTTCTCCATGATATTTATCATATAGGTCGAGATTTATATCCCGGGACACTGACACGGTTTAAACTTCAAAGAAGAAAGCTGGATATGTCCTTCATACTAAATATGCCCAATTTTTGGCACATGGGCCTGACATAACCCGAATTTGGCCGGGCAGAAAGGTCCACAGGCTTTCCTAATTATGTATTTTATTGAAATAAGGGTTCCACGTGGAACCAACTTAACATTGAATTCAGTTTATTAAAATTATTTTTCTTTTTTTTTTTAACTTAGATTCAACTTTTTATAATTTTTATTTGATGTATCATCATTATTAGATTAAACATAATAGATCAAAATATTTATCTAACAGTCTATTTTTATTTTAAAAAATCAAAGGTTAACATGATTCAATCGATCATATTTTTTACACTATGATATTCTATGGGTTAATTGCTTCATGATATTCCATCATCGATATAATTTTTGTGATCATCGATTAGAATCTACTATTTTACATGTCCCTTAGGACACTCAGACGAGGCTGCCTAGGTTCTGGTTGGTTGAGGTTGTACACAAACTCCTCTTAAATACCTAAGTCCTGCTGCTTTTTCTTTTTTTTGAATTGTTTTAGGTAACCGGTTGCTGATTCCCAGTTGGGCCTTTCATTTTGTGACAATGTGTCATCACCTAGGCTTAAATTAATGTAAGCCATTGGATTAATTATATTAGAAAGAACCTTTATGGGTGTAGTTCAACTGGTTGTCTCTCATTTTAGGAGGATGTGGATTCAAGTCCACCTAACCTTGATGTGTCTTAAGGATAGTGGATTCACCCATAAGAGTTTTATAAAGTCACTGAAATCATTTAACTCTTAGTTTGAAAAACATTAAATTATCAAATAGTTTTCAAGTTGAGTAGGTTTCTAGTTAACATAGATATGGTAGGTTGGTTTAAGCTATGTTACATGTCTATTACGTGTAAGTTGGTAGTAGGCAATCAATTCAATAGCAATTCAAAGTTTTACATATCCAAGTAGAGTGTTGAACATCAATGAACTTCAATTAAATATGGGTCTGGCCCATCTCACATGACTACTGTCGAAGTCCGTTTATTCTGGTCGGATTCAGATTGTGTTCGGATAAATGAACACCATCGATTCTAGTGAGTCATTCCAATGAAGATAAGCCTTGGACAATAAATGCATTATATTTTTTTTTCGAAAAACACTCTTTTGCATTATTCAAATAGGCTAAATTCTTAAATTATGAAAGGTTCTTAAGTTCATTTTTTTCATTTGATCATTTTTATAAAGTATTGGACATTGGAGCGTAGAAATTTTGATACAAATAAAGTATCTCTTTAAAATTTTAAAAAATAGGAAACCATTATGAAGAAACACCTAATATAAAGTACATGTTACATAATGACATATGTCTTCTATTACAATACATAATTTTTTTTATAAAAATTTTGAATTTAATTAAAATATTGGAATATTAAAAAAAAATCACATAACACCCTATAAACTATTTAAGAGATCCTCATTTAATTTCAGAAATTTTTGTATATCATTTCATTAATTTTTTTCAAAACAAGAAACTCTAAAATTGGAAGTATCTTAGAAAATCTAGCTTACATTAAATTTTTGAAAAAAAAAAATTGTATAATCACACAGATACCCTACAAACCATATTAACCACAATAAGACATCTCCATTCAATTTCACAAATACCTAATATTATTACATTAAATTATTTTCACAATATACCCCAAAATTGAGATTATCTTAGAGCAAAAATTCAAAAAAAAATGATGAAAATAACGAAAAATTGTCAAAATTTAAAGAAAAAAATTTAGAATTTACAAATACCTTTAACACTTGAAGAAACTGTTTCTAAACCATATTAAATCATACCCAATGCAAGAATCAACTCAAAAAATAGTCAAAATATTTTTTTTTTTTCAAAAATTTATTTCGGCTGATATTACCCGCGACGATATGGCTGAATTATTGGCCGCAATAAATACTGTAAGAACGATACGTTGGATATCGGTTGATACACATTGACTACCTAAAAATCAATATGTATCGATCGATATACTATACAGGTGAATATTTTTATAAAATAATACTCCATCTGTCCCAAATTAATTGTCCTATATGGATTTTAGAATTGTCCCAAAATAATTGTCTCATTTAGTATAAAGTGTATTGAAAATGGATGAGATCAAATGAAATATTAGCCTTATAGAGAGAGTTCATTAAAAACACAAATATTTCAAATGAGACAATTAAAATGGGACGGAGGGAGTAATAACTAAACTTATGCAAGGCAACATGCCTGATTTTAATCCTTGAGTATTTGAGTTCATATATCTCAACGATAGACATTGCAATAGTGCAAAATAAATTTGTGGTTTTGTGTTTTATTGAACTACTGAATCTTTGCTGAGTTTTCAAACAATCAAATGCAATGTTCAGTGTCGACAAGACAACAAAGGTCTACCAAACAAAATGTTGAAATCTAATGAGATGAGACTAGTCTCCACATTTGTATAAAATTTTATATTATTTTTGTTTTTATTCTTATTATAATTCTAATTTTATAAACATTAAATATTGAATAAAATATCAATTTAACGTATGTTTGGAGTCAATATCGAAATATTTCATATTGAATCAGACTCAGTGCAACGAATCCATTTTTTTTACTTAGGAGCCAACCCAAGCCAAGGATGAACGGTGGATCTTAGCTAAGGGGTGTAGGACTTTGGATTTTCTACCGTCCAAACGACATTTCCAAAGCTACGTCCTCTCTCATAAGACTTTTTGACATGGAAGAATCAACAATTCTCCATCACCAACAAACTTGGATCAGCTTTTCTAAATTAGACATTAATTATTTGACTCTTGTCGATTATTTTATTGCTGAGTTGTTAAATTAATATATCGATTGTTGATTTTGTACAATTAATATATAAATACTATAAAATACAATATGAAATTATGAATATTATGGAGAGTCAAGCATCTATGGTAGACCTACTCACCTACCAACCGATGAAGCTGGATTTGGTTAGACTCCGATCTTATTTAGTTCAGATCTGTTCAAAATCTAACTCAAAAGTGTTGGAGTGATGATTAGGAAGTAGAAGTATTGAGTTCAATTCTCACTCCACTTTAAAGGGTCGTCCGGTGTATGTCGGTAGGAAGGCTTGCACATGTTTTAAAGATTAGTCAAATGCTCTAAGAGACTATGACATCTTGGTCATAAAAAAAAACACATCTATTCTAAATTTGGATGCAAGTTAAGTAAGTTAGGTCCTTTGAGCTACCCTTGAATTTATTCTTTATAGAACTAAAAAGACTTCTTTAGTGAGATACAAACTAAAACTACACCGTGCATGAGTGTTTCAGATATATTGCATGTAGATATTGTTAGGACTTATGCTTCCAGCTCAAAAGCGATCCAAGTCCTTTATAAACTCTTAGATCTCCCTCTATATTTTTAATGTGGAACTCGTTCGTAGCAGCTCCAATAATCTCCCCTCGAACGAGGTCCTTTTGCAGAGAGAACAACGCCGACTATCCTGTCCGTTTGAGGGATCTCCTGAGCCCAATGAGGTAGCTTGAAACCTAATTCTGATGTCACTTATTGGAACTTGGGCTTCCTGTCTAAAATACTAACCTATCAGGTGGAGTGTCATAAGTCCTTTATAAACTCCCTAGATCTTCCTCTAGATTTTGAATGTGGGACTCGTTTATAGAAGTCCTAACCGATGCGATAATAAAGAGGTCTACGGATGTAGTCATTTAGATTGAATCTTCTCATTTATTAAACAGGTTCCGTCAAGTAAATTGTTAAATAGGTAGAGTAATCGAGTGGGGGCCTGGGGAGCATGTGAAATGAAAGGAGGGAAGGCAGTCCATTAGCGGTCCGATTGGTTTGATATTTGAGGGCTGGGATGAAAATACACCTACCACACAACGCTCACCCAATGATGAAGCATACACATTACCGAATGCGACTCCTCATCCACCTTTTTCTCCCAAAATCCGTCTTCCAAACAAAACTCTTCCACGCTGGGTTATTTATTTATTTATATAATCCCCCTCCACCTGACACTCTGTCCAAAACGAAACCAATAAAAGGTACTCCTCCCTCACCCACTTACACACACCAAACACCTTTCCCTCTGCAACTCTCTCTCTCTCTCTCTCTCTCTCTCTCTTCCCCCTCTGCAGATTCAGCCAAAATCACCAAATGGGCAGTCTTGAATCCGAGAAATCAGTGATCGGTTGGGCAGCAAGAGATGCCTCAGGAATTTTATCACCTTACAATTATACACTAAGGTAACAAAATCCTCAGCTTTCTAAGCCTTTTCCATATCAGTTTCAATGTCTAAAATAGCAGACTTAGAATCCTATTCCTGAAGCATTTTACCATCTAATCACTATCTGGGTCTGTATTAAAACAGGAAAACAGAGCCGGAAGATGTGGTGATTAAGGTCCTATACTGTGGTATTTGCCACACCGATCTACACCAGATCAAGAACCATCTTGGCCAATCAAACTATCCCATGGTCCCTGGGTAAGTTCCTCCCCTACTGTTATACCCAATACCCAATTTCAATTCATTTTCATTTTCATTTTTTTCTTTTTACAGGCATGAAGTAGTGGGAGAAATTACAGAACTTGGCAGTGAAGTGAGGAAATTTGGAGTGGGAAATGTGGTGGGAATTGGTGTGATCGTTGGGTGTTGCAGATCATGCGGTCCATGCAAGTCTGATATAGAACAGTATTGCAACAAGAAAATCTGGTCTTACAATGATGTGTACACTGATGGAAGGCCTACTCAAGGAGGATTTGCTTCTATCATGGTTGTTGATCAAAAGTATGTTATTAGATAATTAAAAAAATACATTTTATATTTATTAATTTT
The DNA here is from genome assembly GCA_022113865.1 of Chimonanthus praecox. Classification (NCBI taxonomy): domain Eukaryota; kingdom Viridiplantae; phylum Streptophyta; class Magnoliopsida; order Laurales; family Calycanthaceae; genus Chimonanthus; species Chimonanthus praecox. The sequence continues at coordinate 59,534,079 of CM039090.1, forward strand.
AAATTTTAATTTATTTATTTTTTCTTTTATCAGATTTGTGGTGAAAATTCCAGAGAAGTTGGCCCCAGAACAAGCAGCTCCACTACTCTGTGCTGGTGTTACAGTCTATAGCCCTCTAAAGCACTTCGGACTGAAGGTGATATTGAAATAACAAAAACTGGATTGGAATTATCTCTTATATTATTTAGATTTTCAAAACTTTATTCTTGAAAAAGAAACTTTTCTGGGTTGCTTTGCTTGTCTTGGCTATAATACACTAACGGGCCTATATTGTTGGGCCCACCAATCACCATACTAGTTAGCTTGTAAATCAAGTCAGCATCTACCGTTGTGTATTGCAATTGTATTTTTCAAGATCCATATGCCTATTGTACTCTATAAATATTTTTCTTTTTATAATGTAATTGTATCATGTGTTCAACAATGTTAAAGAATTGGCGGATATAAATGATAACAGGTTAGTGGGCTGAGAGCAGGGATTTTGGGCCTCGGTGGAGTTGGGCACATGGGTGTGAAGATTGCCAAGGCAATGGGCCATCATGTGACAGTGATCAGCTCCTCCAACAAGAAGAGGGAGGAGGCCATGGAGCATTTGGGCGCCGACGCCTATCTGGTGAGCTCCGACGTCGCTAAGATGCAAGAAGCTGCAGATAGCCTCGACTACATTCTCGACACTGTCCCCGTCGTCCATCCTCTCGAACCGTACCTCCCTCTCTTGAAACTCGACGGCAAGTTGGTGCTGATGGGTGTAATTCCAGAGCCTATGCAGTTCATTACTCCCATGATCATGTTAGGTAAGTAAGAAATCAGTACGACTTTGGGCTGCCAATCGGCCTAGTTGGGCTTTAACAAAAAAAATCCGGCCCACAACTCAGTACTGGGCCCTGGTCCTGAATTTCAAAGCTTTCAATCTATCAATCAATATTCACTAGAAATCAGAATACCTAACAATCGATATGACATGTATAATTTTTACCACACACTTCAATTTTCTCATATATTTATCAAACAAAAAATTAATCAGATGATGTGTTTTGACTTAAAACCAATAAAGATTTATGTACACACAATTTTTTATACATATATTAATCTAATTTAAAGTCTATATATTAATTTATATTAATTTAATATTAATATTTATTGCTTATTTTTGTGGCATCTCAAGTCAAAATCGAGTGCAAGCTACGCCTTCCAAAACTGGTGCAGTGTGCTTACTCGAGTGGGACGGGTCGAATTTTAATAAATCCAATCCTAACTCATGTCACAACATATTGAACCCGATATGACCTGACTCGAATTAAAAATCTGATTTAATCAATCCAACCCATCCAAATTTGTAATACCTTCAACCCGACCCGACCTGACCCGTGTTGCAGTTCTAGGTCCAGATGTCCACTGTACTAAGGCTGAGATGTGAACAGATGAAATGAGTAGATGAGCATGTGGAAGAGAAAGGGTGCAGTAAAAAAGATACTCCAAAATCTGAAATCTAACTAGCCTCCAAATTTGATTGGATTTGCTTTTACAGATGCCGTCCAACCCTTAATAACCTTACCCTTACCCCTATCCCATTTTTCTCCATCACCTGTCTTGTCAACTCTCCTTCCTTTGTCTTTCTCACTAACTTCTTCCACCCATCTCTCATTCCACTTGTCTTCTCCCCTCACCTCACTCACACGTGCTGATGCGACCTCTTAGAGTCCAGGTTTGCTGCCCCATTTTCAAATAACTCTAAACAAGGAAAGACATGTAAGAGGAGATAGAAGGTTGAAGCAGAGAGAGAGAAACGAAAAATGGCGGAAGGAAGAAATGGGGAAAGGAGAAAATGAGAGACATATGTTAAGGAAAATCACCTCATTATCCATCACCAAACGAGTAAAGATGGATATTTTCCTTTGGATTTCATTTGCACTTTTATTGAGGGAAGGTTTCCTATTCTCCAAAGACTCAAGACATGTTCTACCCAGGCTTTTTGCCTTTGCCTTTGCCTTTTCCTTTGTATATATGAGAAAGAAAGAGAATGAGATAGAGAGATTACGTTCTTGGGTAGAGGGTTTGATACTAAGTTAAGAAATTCGAATCGGGTTAAATTGAAATTTAAAGACTTTAGTCTAATCCGATTTCAAATTTTTTTTTTTTTTAACCCGACCCGACTTTATGGTCCTACCCTTATATTCCGATTCGCATGATTTCGAGTTTGCAGCCCTGAGTGTGCGTGACAATAAAAGAAAGATAAGGCACACCGCTTGTTGCGACTTTTAAGGCAGTGGTGGGACCTCTGTTTGCTTTCTTCAAATAAGTGGACATAGAGCCAAAGTGTTTTCTTTGATTGGGTAAATACCAAAATGACAAGATTTTTTAATATTATTAAGATGGGCTGACGTCAATTTTTTTTAACTTTAGGTCATCTCCAATTTTTTTCAAGTCATTTTCTGTAAAATTAGTAGAATTACTCTCTATCTGGATGTATAGATTGAAAGATTTATAAATGTTCATAGAATTAGTCTTACTTTTAATATAAGACGTAGATACCTATATTACAAAAAGAAATATATGTCGAATAATACCAATTACCAACTCAACAAAAATGGGTCAGAGGTTGAGCAATATTTTAATTTAAGATAGTTTAAAATGGGTTTAATTTGGTTTAGATTAAGAAAATACGTGGTGTTTGATGACAGGGAGGAAGACAATTTCAGGAACTTTTATTGGAAGCATGAAAGAGACAGAAGAGGTGCTGGAGTTCTGTGAAGAGAAAGGGCTGAGTTCTATGATAGAGATTGTGAAGATGGATTATGTGAACACGGCAATAGAAAGATTGGAAAAGAATGATGTGAGATACAGGTTTGTGGTGGATGTGGCTGCAAGCAATCTCGACCCTTGAAATCTTGTGGAGGCTCTCTCCCTTGATCCTGCAACATTGGACTTTGATCAGGGTTTTGGATCTTTACTATTATTATATTGGCATATGTTTCTTTCTCCCTCAAAAAAGGATTAAGATTAAGATTAGGGTTGCACGTAATGATAATAATAATAATAAACAAGTGAGAGTTATTCAGTGTTGTATGATTGTGACTCCCACTCATACATTGGATTGGGATCATGGTGTCTATTCCATCAACAAGGACCATGTTTTGGTTTTTCCTAGTTGTCTATTTCTGTGGTAGTAATTAATATTTTGAAAGATTCGATTTTCCAATTTCTATCATCCCTTTAATTTTGCAAATATAGTAGAGTGAGCTTGAACTCTTTTTAAAAAATTTATGTCAAAGTCAAAATTGTTTAACCAACACTGTATATGTGTAATATATGTATAGCATTTGTAATGAATACTATATGAATACATATACAAATGGTCATTTAGAGGCAGGGGTCGAAATATCGGCCGATACATATTGTATCGGCTGATATATATCGGTTTCGAAGAGTACTATATCAGTCGATATTTATAATATCGGTCGTACCATATTGGCTGATATTTAAAAAAAAGAGGAGAGAGCAAAATATCGGCCGATACCGATATTTTAACCCCTGTTTAGAGGTAGAACACACTAAATAGGATGATGTTAGGTCTATTCGGAAGGTGTGTTTGAATACTGTATTTAATAAATTCTTCAAAATTTGTTTATAACTTTTTTTAATCTCTAATTTTTATAATATTTAAACGAGATTTAATTTATGCATCAAAATTTATTTTAGTCAAACATGAACGTTTTAATAGGCCCTTACATAGACAAAGTGGGATCTATTTGGTAGTTCACAGGGTATAATCCAAATATATCTCATCTAAATCCAAAAGATAAACATGCGGTAAATCCTGTAGAACAAATAGGAAATAGGAATTAACGGTTCCCTCCTATGTAAATCCACTACTGTGATTGTGATGCGTTGATGAGAAAAGGTTGTGTTTAATCGTAAACGCACCAAAAATCCCTTTTAATAAATTTTTAAGTATTCAAAAGTATAAAAATGAAAAAAAAAAAACACTAAAATTTTGCAGACTTAAAATATGCTTCACTTCATTTATCCAAACAAGGTAATTATTTTTATTAATCCTATAACTACCACCATTGGTGAACTCTTAGAGTTTCACACAGCTTGGTCAAGATAATACCATGTCAAAGGGATAATTTCAAAGAAATGAAGTAGATGAAATATAATTTTTTTTTATTAACCAAAGATGTTCAGGTCTCTTAAAGCATTTAATCAATCAATCGTCGGGTCTCTTTGAGCATTTAATCAAACGTCGGGCATGGGTAACTTCACACGGAGTATATTAAAGAAACGATCCTATGTTTTCATCCTCATGATAAGAATTACTGCAAATGTTTCGTTTGGGACATTGGAATCCACTTGAAAATCTAAATCGTCCATTAATTTTTAAATCCCAATATATATATTTTCAAATTCTGTAAAAACTATTGGATTCACCGTTAGATTAATCAAATGAAGAGTACTCGAGTAGAAAATTTATAAAGTTCATCACGCTCCTCTCAGTTGATTGATTAAATACTAAGTTTAATTGTTTCACAAAATCTAAAAAGATATATACATAAGTATAAATACATATATTATATACATCTTTACATTTAAAGATTTAATGAACAGTTTAAATTAAAAAAAAAAACCCTACATCCCAAATAGAGGTATTTAAATTCATATTTATCATTAAGATAACAACATGGGATATATCTCTAAATTACTATACAATGGGGAGTTCATTTACATGAAAATCTCTAGAAGTCTGTGATAAGGCCCTTGAATTACAAAGGCTTCGTTTTTTAAAACAAGAAGAAAGTAAAGGTTCATGTGTCATAGAAAACACAACACAAAAATGAAGACACCATACAAACTATCTTAAAGCTAGAAACTCTGAACTTCAGACAGAGTAACATACATATTGGTGCATGGTCGTGCTCACGTTGAAGGGGCCATCATGATAATACTCCTCAGTGAAGTATCGATTGGTGATGGTGTGGCTCAGTTCGCCGTGATGAGTGTTCCCGTCGTACGCTGTATGGTTGATAATAACAAAATTAGGTCCGATGGTAGCAGCGGTAGCAAAATCTACTCCTTGGACGAGATCTCGGGAAGCAAGTGAGACCTGATATCTATTGTCATCTAACGTTACGTCGGCATTAGGCGTACAAGAAACCCTATCTAAACTAGCCATGGTAGCAACAGATCCAAAGTCATCAACTGTTTTGGAAGAGGGAAGGTTGTCGGTCACGACTTTCCATCCATGGATCCAAACGTTAAAATGTGATGGAATGATGTAAAGCCATTCTACCCAGTCAGTGCAATTAGTGACCAAAGTAGCTCTTGGGAACCCAGGTCTATCCCTTCTAAGCTGTAGGCGCTTTTCTGGGGTATTGCCAAGTCCAGGGAGTCTATGATATTGAGTGTCGATGGTGGCCTGGGGTGCATCTGCTGGTACTGCAGCGGAGGCAGCGGGGTTCGAGAACTTATGGTTGAAGCCTATATTCCTAGGATCAAACAAAGTACGCTGCATCGCGACGATCAGAGCATAGAAGTTTGGTAGGAATGAGGCTGTATCTGCATTGGCTATCCCATAATTAGGTGCGTTTGTTGTTCCTGCTACAAAGGTAGGACGAGAAGGCACCATGGAAAAGTTTGTTCTTGGGATGTGGAGTTTGCCAATGGCCTCGAACCATGGGTGGAAAACATCAGGCACACGCCATCCGCCAAGATTGAGGCTGTCGAGAGCTTCAAGTGCAAAACGTAGGGATCAATTGGTGCATCCATTTTCTCGTGCAATACGTAAGTACCTGAAAATTCCGAGGTACATGATGACAAGTATAAACTCAAGTTCAGACATCTGGCGATGACTGCTTTGAACTGTTTATTCGGAGAAAGAGACTCGCAGAGGCAGAAAGCAGAGTAAGCGAGGAGCTGGAAGCTTGGGAATGGTATCAGAGGATCGGGATCGATTGCAAGACAACCATTGGTGTTGACGAAAATTGGATTAGTGTGTAACACCTTCATTTTCACAACCTCTTGGGTCGCCCTCTCCATTTCGGAGGAAATGTCTCTGGCACCAATCGCATCGACGGGCTGCTCATCAGCAAGTGTGTGGCCAGAAATAACCATTCTCTGTTCAGGAGCACCTGACATGTTACTGGTATGTTAGTAAACCTGACATGGTTAAGGAGGTAGTCTAACATGTCAGGTGCTTCCGAACAGAGTACGGGTAGACTGCCCTCCTTAACCATACATGATATAGAGGTTTAAGGATCAAACTTACAATGAAAAAAGGGGTAAATATTACAGGATTGTTCGTACTTTTTCAACTATAAAAAATAAGGAGTTTGGAAAATGACACCTTCTCTTTTCTTCTATGGAATAAGAGTTTTTTGTCAAGAAAAAAAAAAATGAGGTATTTCCCTCACCTTCAAAGAATTCATTTCCCATACAAGGACAGGAAATTTTCATGAGGAAAAAATGAGATGCTTTTCTCGCTTGCTTAGAAAAAATAAAGATTTTGACAGAAGTAACCAAAACGTCGGGATTTCACAATCCAACACAAGCCCAAATTTTATAGCCCCGGTTGGATTACATGAGTAGAACCTAACAAATTTTTTTACACAAAATTACTCTCTTTGAGATAAATAGAGGAACAGCCTCTAGGGAACCAGCACCAGCATCATCAATGATTGTCTATGCTCCCTTGACAACCTGTTGCAGAAAGCAGTGATGTTTTACTACAGAAAATACAGGGTCTATCGTTTTCTGCCTTCACTGGTCCTTAGTGCAGATTCAACAATCTTCACTTTTTTAGAATTCTCACTGTTGACAAGGGAGAGTTTTTCAAGTGCTGATTTTAACTGCGCCATTTGAGCATTTGGCATATGTGTCTTCCTCCTCCCGGAGGTCTGTCTTGGGGAGTTCAACACACCTTGTGAAGATTGTGTACATCTTCTCAATCTCGCATCTAAAGCTTCAATGGAAGAACGCAAAGCATCCAACTCCAACCCATTATATCTCTCTGCAAAACAGAAATTGAAGATGTTGTAAGAGTTGAGAACCTCTCAAAGGGCTAGGCTGAATACTATTTTTTTTTTTTCCAAAAACAAAAATCAGTTCTATTGTAATTTGAAATAATGAGAAGAAAAGGGAGAAGTCATTTCCTATACCAACATGAGGCAGAGCAACTGTTTTGTTCATAACAGGATTCCCATCTTGTGAAAAAAAAAAAGTAGCATGTCTGAGATTCCAGTGACATTAACCCCACGAGTTAAAAGAGACCTCTAGATCAATCACATACCAAAAAGTTTATAAGAGGTTTCCACTCATCCTATCAACCTTCCAATTCAAGGGATGTCACGTGTCTTTTACACACGCACATACGCAGAGAGAGAGAGAGAGAGAGAGAGAGAGCGAGCACGTTGCAAACGGAACTGATCATAGACATCAAACACAAAAGCAGGTAAATTGACATTGGGATAGTATTTAAAAATAGAACAACTAATTCAGCTAAAGTTTTCTTATTTAAATGATGTGTGAGCCCATTTTTATATTTGAAATTTTTTTCACTTCCAGGGAAGTGAAGTAGATATGAAAGAGAAGAAAAAGGAGGGAAAAAGAAAGAGGATTGGTTAACAAACTACAAAAAAAGAGAAGTAAGCTGGCCTTAAATATAGAAACATAGAGCATTAAAACCAGACAATATGCTTATAGAAGTTTGGACTTTATTGGTGAAATTGAGATTAGTTGGCTAACTAGACAGTTTAACAAAATCTTATATTTGAAAAGAACCGTGAAAGTATGGCAGTTCCCTTCTATAAGAATAAAGAAGATATTCAAAATTATGTCAATTATAAGGATATTAATTAATCTTATGAACTATTCCCTAGTAATTAAATAGTGAAGGGCTTGTGAAGCTAAGATTTAGATGTGAAATGTTTGAAAGTTAACTGAACAAAGAATTGAGTATATGGAGTGTAACCTTAGTAGAATGGAGAATAGGGAGGAAAGAATGTGTGGCAGATTTCTCTGCAAAGAACAGAGTCAACAACACAGTCTCAGGTGTCTTTCATCTTTGAGAAAGAAGGAATTAGAGCACGCTTAAAGCTTAAGTGATTGCATTTACTATGGTTGTTTTGTTTTGTTTTTCTCATATGTATTTTTCTGGGTTTACTCCTTTTGGACCCTCTTCTCCCTTTAATGTATTTGTTCTTGTTATTCCTCTATTAATACAAACGTCTTTGTTACCACTCAGAAAAAAGAAGAGGAAAAATCAATTGAAATTGGTAATGCATAGGTACTGTATTAAGATAAATTTAGATACTTAGATACATCCGTCAACCAAACAAAAGATCAGATTTGGATATTGCCAATATGATGAAAATGAAGTAGCGTTGTGTAGGCAAGAAAGAAAGTAGATAATGGTAACAAAGATGCATATGTTAAGATGGATGAACATAGAACAATTAAAAGATAATAGTCACATTAGAGACGCCTTAAAAATAGCCCCAGTTGATGACATAACAAGGCAAAGTCATTTAGGGCGGTTTGGGCACTGTAAGAGTTAAAAAGAATAATATAACTGTAATACCCCCGCCCCATGGAGGGGACCTGTCGAGAATGACGAAATGGGAGAGGGAAAAAATCCCATACCGCCCATGAGGTGGAAAGGGTTGTGGAATATTTGAGGGAGCACCCCTCCCTTCTAGCACAAGGCCTTTTGGGGCCAAGGGTGAGACTTGGGCCCAATGCAAAGCCGTAAGAGTTTTTCAAGCCCAAAGAGGATAATATTGTGCTAGAGGGATAGGTCATTACAATAACGGCTTGTGAGGTGACAAAGGAAATGAAATTGATAGGGTGGAATCGAAGAGTAGAACTCAAAAAGCTCACCTCAATGGGACTAATGGCCACATGATCTGATGATGATGAGATAACAATTGTGATGATTTTCTTCGGTGAGATTTTTTGAATCTATAACGAGGAAAGGATGGAGTTAAGGTGCCACTTGATGCATTCTGGGTTTACCAAAATGCCATTTCCAGTAATACTCGTTAAAACCCTGAGGGGTTAGCTTGATGGTCAATTCCCACCCTTGTTTGTGGGAGGTCTTGGGATCAAGTCTCCCTCAACACAAAAAGGCCCACTCCCCATAGTTTGTACCCAGCGTGTGTGGATAGGGAGGTTTACACATGCCCCAAGGATTAGTCAGGTGAGACGCCTGGATACCTTGGTCTTCAAAAAAAAATGTAATACTCGTTAACTATCTCGGTGGGCCTATGATGTGTATTGTACTTTATTTGTGTTGCAGCCTGAATATATCAATTGATAAAAAGTACATAAGAAATCCCTAAAATTTGAAAATTTTCCTGGCAAATACCTAAGAAGAAATTACTTAGAATCAGCGTTGTCAAAAAAGTGCTAATAAATTTCTTCTTTTAAATTACATCTCAAGTTATTTGAGAAAAGCATTCACATATTACTAAATAGATACTCTTAAAAATAAAAACATTACTTTTTTTGGTATTGCAGTTCCTCCCAAGCTGCAAATTGACTAGGTTAAAAGAACTAATCACATACCAAGCTGAGACTGAAATTCACGCTCTGCTTTTGAAAGTGGCTTTTTGTTGACCCCAGGCAAGCTTTGAAAACGCCGCAATCGCTCTTCTAAAAGCTCATGCACCTCGGCAGCACGATTTATTCGACTGTCTAACTTCATTTGCTTCTCTTCAACATTGAGAAGCATTTGTTTCACCTCAGACAAACGTGCATCATGATCAGAAAGGATCCCCTTCAGGTGAGCAGCATGATCTTGCAGCTCTACATAGACCTGGTGAACAAAATAAACAAAATTTAGCAGAAAAAACAATATTAATGTTCAAAATTCTCAATTAGGTTTGGCCAGCAAAAATCACATGGCCCACATTTCATTTTGGCAAAATCAGCATGCTCCAATTTTACATATGTTGGATAAACTTGGGGAACTGTAATGCCAAGCTCTTGTTGCAAGTCCATATGTTCAAATGTTTTACCATTACTGTGAAAGAGCACATAGTTCTGTGTAGCCAAAAAAATACAAGAGGTACAAGCTCATATAAGATACAATGGCCAAATAGTTTCACTCTGTTACCTTGTGTGCATACTCCACATAATTTTCATGGAAGAGTTTGAAGTAATGATGAAGAGATGATCGTCCATCAATAGAATCAGCAGCCAAAGAACGCAGAGCCGACAGGGCCTGAGCAGTGAGAACAACTTTTGGACCAATAAGGAGCTCTTTACTTAAAATATCTGGAGTAACTGTCTCTGACAACTCTGTAAATCCAATGGATTTCTTAACCCTATCTAAACAAAGAGATGGCACCATATTCCAACCCTTCATCTCTGTCACAATGCAATCATAAGAGGATGTGATCACTACAATCCATGAGTTACCAACTTCATGTGCTACTGCAACAAAACCATGAAGAGGGGATGGAGAAAAGGTATCGCCATGGCATGTGTTTACAATGGGATACACAGATGGAGATTTTGCAGCTTCACCAGCATGACTCGAAAATGGAAGAAAATGCAGCATTATCAAATCTATTCCACCACCATGCAGGCAATATATTCTCTCTGGGACAAGAGGATCAGAATATATTGAAAGAAGACCACCAGTTACTGCATGTGCTGGCAATGCCAAATCCACAACAGCTAACCTTAGCAAGGGTGGTGGACGACCCAACCAAACAGTATTAACTGTGTTGCTGGTATCTGTTACCAGGTCATGTGATCGATCCAGGTTAGCAAACTCCTCAAGGATTGATTCACAAATCATAGCAACTCCTGTGACTTGTCCAGAAGAATCCACACAAATACGAGGTGAAGTTCCAACTCTCCACACCGGTTGAAGTTCGTCGGCTAAGGCATCAATCTGCAACTGCCCACTGCTCCAAGCAATCACTAGAATCGAGTCTTTTTGAATTGTGCTGTAAAGAAAACTCACTGCCCGACCCCCACATTCAGCACTGACATCTTCAGATCCTCGATCTTCCTCACCGTGACCTACTTTGTGCAAAGGACCCTGAAGAATTTTAAATAATAAAATTAATAGTAGTAGCAGCAACAAAAAGAAAGAAGTGTTTGCCTATTTAAATAAAGCCAGGAAATTTTTAAACAAAATCTAATCTACAGCTTGCAGAAATGTACCGTTCAGAATCAATTGCCTTACAAGGTGATCAACAAACCCATAAGAGGAATAGCACAGGGCAAAAAGAAAGGTATGATAAGAAAATATGTTTACCTATGCACTTCCAAACAGTTTTTTTTTTTGAAAGTTAACTCATTGATCAAAGAAAGGAAGAACACATGTACTTCCAAACAGTTATCAAAAGATTTTTTCTCAATACAAAGAAATAATCATGTACGGCACTTCCTTGAATTAAGAGAGACATTTTACAGAAGCAGAGAGAGCAGGACCCACATTATCAATATACTTGGTAGTGCAGTTTATATAACTGCATAAAAAAGGTAAGCACAGAGAGAGAGAGAGAGAGGGAGAGAGAGAGAACTTCATGCACATGTTAAAATCATGGCCATTGGCAACCATTGTTAGTTGTTGACAGAGCCTAAGCACATTTGCAAATTCCAGTTGTTGCAACATGAAAGGTTACTGAAGTCACATTATCATCTCCAAAAAAATAAACAAATAAATAAGATGTATTCATAAATTATTATCTTTTAGAGATAGTTGTTACAAATACACCAATGAAAGAACTCCACATGTGACGTGTGAATCCAGTACTTGTGTATCTCCACAAATCCAAATTGCCACTAGTAACAAGCTGATGTCTGAAACGTGACTATATGAGAAGTAACCTTTTTCTAGAAGCAACCAGGATGGTCATCCAGTAAAAACATCCACAGGACATTGACGGAAACATGTATCCATGGCTGTTTTGTTGGAAGTAGAATTAGATATCCTTCCAAGATGTTGGCTATATGAAACTTCACGTAAGATCATTCACATATACATGAAGATAGTTGATGGTTTAAAGAACTGATTGAAAGGACAGCATGTCAAGTACCTGTAATGCAAGAGACGCATCAAATAGCACATGCGGACGTGCTTTGAATACATCTGAGCTGCTTCCTTCCTTTGCTCGATTAACTAATTCGGGAAATGTTGCTTCTAACCAAGCAATGGCAAAACTGGAATTACAAACAGCTTGCGAATTGGACGACTTCAATCCACATGTATGAGCATCTTTATAGATCTCCTCAACAGATGCGCAGCTAAAAAAACTGCAAAAACCAAAACACTGCGTATGTTGAAAGTTGCAGAGAAAATGGAAGCAGCTAAGAAAATTTTGCACTGTGTGAGTATACAATTATGCAAGTAAACAATATACACAAAGAAGTATTTGTAATACGAGGACCTCCTGCGCACTAATGCTCATAGAAGCATCTTGAGCACAAACCCAAATCTCCCCTTCCCCCTGGGGGGAATTTTTTTTATAAGATTCACAAATTTTGGGCCCACCAAAAGATGAGGATCAGCCAAAAGTTGGACCCTTACTTTAAGTGAACCTCAAACTATACTTTGAGAACTCCAATATGGAGCCCACCATAGTTCATGGAGATGGGTTACTTGGAAAGGACTTTATTTAAATAAGTTGTCTATCAAAAATCACCTTGATTGGATAAGTAGAACCATTTTTTTAAGTTCCAAAAGATTCCAAAAATTGATTTTACAGTATAGACACTTACAACCTCCCCCTCTATGCCCTGCGGTAGTGATTCCTCTGCCATTACAACCTTTACCACAACGATGTTGTCCACAAAGCAAATTATTTCGTGGATTAGATTTCACTTGACTGTGTATAGCTCCATTGCACGTGCTTGGCTAGAAGTTTTGTATAAATGTATCAACGTGTTATGAAGTACCTTTTTTTTTTTTTATTGAAATTCTTCTCTATAACAGGTGGAATAGAATCACCCGGTTGAAGTGTAATGATCATTAAGTCCAATAATGGAAATTCATGGCATTAGATCAATACATTTTTTAACTTAGATCAAGGTCAAATTTGGTATGGTTCCAATTCTTGAAAAGGATGTGATTAGGGCCATGATGGGCCCCATTTGGTTAGTGCCCTTAAACTACAATTTGAGGATGCGTCCCTAGGTGATGATGAGGTAAATAGCTTTGACAATAATGATGATCATGATCATGATGATGATGATGGTCTAACATGACAATATAAAAAAAGTCAAATTCCTAGACCCCAAAAAATAATAATAATAATAAGTGAGCAGAAAGGTTAAATGAAAACTATTCCATCATCCAACAAGAAATTCAAGAAGTGAGAATCACATGAGAAGAAACAAGTAGCAGAAATAATGAATGTTACTAGTGGAAATGCATGAGTACCTTCCGAAGGGAACAACTGGGCAAAGGAAATAGACTGAACCCTCACTGAACACAATAAAAACCTGCATGGGACCAAAAAAATCAGGCTGGAAGAAACTTTTGAGATAAAATTAGTCTGTTTCCTTTCCTTAACAGAGTAATTCTTATTATCAAGATGAATAATTTAGTTGGCAAAGAAACTATATTGACAACCAAACTAAATAAATGTCATTGATAATGCAAGGAAAATGATCTCATACGGAATTAAAATGTCTTACAAAGGCACCAACAATTACGACCACATATGCATTGATGGCCAAAGTTCACAGAACAGTTTTCACTTCTTTGAAAGCGTCAAATAAGCAAGAAAATTGTACTCATTAACTTTGCCACTCAAAGCATATTCCGCCGTTATAATCAATTTTGCGGTCATCGTGGAAAGAGAGGAATAATAGAATTTTTGAAGGTAAATCAATGAATGTTGATGATCTCTTTCAGATAGCAAAGTGGAGACTTAGTGTGTGGCTCCTTTTTAGCATAGAGTTTTAAGGGTCTCCAGCCATTGGATCTTCTTTTGTCTTGGGAAGGGTGTATGAGCAATTCTAGGAGGAAAGGGAGGTCAGAGGAGAGTTGGGTTCCACCAGATCGGGGTGTTATGAAGTTTAATGTGGATGATACTGCAAGGGGAAGCCAGGGCCAGCAGGAATAGTAGGAGTATTGAGGAATCATGAGAACCGAACAACGATCATGTTGAATGAGTCGGTTGGTATTAGAGATTCGGATGAGGCGGAAATTCTTAGCATTAGGAGAGCTTTGGCCATTTGGAAACTCTATGGGCAAGGTAGACTTGTGATTGAAGGGGACTCGGCAAATGCAATAAAATGGGCTTTGGGACAATGGCGTCCTCCTTGAAAAATTATTACTACAGTTAGGGAGATTAAAACTTTGGTGACAGTGCTTGATATATCTTTCGTTCAAATTAGTCATACAGCTAATGGGGTGACATACTACTTTACTAAGCTGAGAGTTAATAATGGCTTCTTAGGAGTCTTCTTTCTTTGACTTTTGAGGACATCCTTTGATTGCATGATGGGTTGAGGGAATGTTGGACAAAAGCTATTTTTTTGTATTTATGTTTATTTCTTTTAAATTTTTTTCTTCCTTTTTGCTTTCTTTTAGGTCTATTGCTTTTAGACCTTTTCGTTGATCTTGTACTCTCTCTCATGAATGAAATTTCTTTATTACTCTTCAAAAAAAAAAGTAAACAAAGCCCATAACCATTTAAAAAAAGGTAGATAAAGCCTATAAACTACAACATTAGATTTGATAATCAAATCTAGCCTTCTAGTTTGTGGGTTTTGGTTCATTTGAACTTTAGCATGACCAAATTGGTTATCAGAGCCTTATATTTATTGTAGAAATTCCTCCTAAAATTCTCATCATGTGATGGTACCAACTGAAAAACCTAGAGTTGGGTACTGTTTAAAAAAGGTGAACAAAATCCAAGAACTGCAACATTAGATTTGACAATCAAATCTAGCGTTAGTTTGTGGGCTCTGGTTCTTTCGAACTTTAGCATGCCCAAATTGATTACTCATCCTTATGTTTATGGCAGAAATTCCTCCTATATTTCTCATCATGTGATGGCACCAAGTGAAAAAAAAAACCTAGAGTTGGATAAAGAAGAGTGAGTATAAATAGAAGATCAAACCAATGATATCAAAGCAATAATTATGAAGATTGAGAAAATTAGCATCCTATATCGTGCCTAGCCTGGAGGTTTCTAGCCCCCCTAAGGGTGCAAACTTTCAAATTGGTGTGGCCCTGAAAGGGAAGGTGGCCATATCGGCCCTCAACAGAAGAGGACTGCTTAATTCAGATGATAACCTACAGTGCACACTTTGTGGCCACACGGAAGACACCAATCATTTGTTTGTCG
Source organism: Chimonanthus praecox (assembly GCA_022113865.1). NCBI lineage: Eukaryota > Viridiplantae > Streptophyta > Magnoliopsida > Laurales > Calycanthaceae > Chimonanthus > Chimonanthus praecox. The sequence goes on from CM039090.1 coordinate 59,549,390, forward strand.
AATGCCAACGACCAGAAAACCGTGAATAAGTTTTGCAAATCTATTGGGGCCATAATATTCGAGCGAACTTGCAAAAGAATCTTTCAATTTTGGACCATTCAGCACACCAATCCTAAGATGAAAACGGCCTGGAACACTATTCCAGTGGCCATTCTATGGACTGTGTGGAAGGAAAGAAATTCTAATGTTTTTGAGAATAAGAAGAACGACCTTATTCAGAAAGCAAAATGGAGACTCTACACATGGCTCTTATCCAAAATAGAGTTCAAAGGCCTTCGGATGACAGACTTCTACACCTCTTGGGAGGGTTGTATGGGTAACGGGCCAAGGGAGGTCAGTGTCCATGCCACTTCGTGATACACACAAATTTAATGTTGACATGGCGGCAATGGGAAGACTTGGTACGACGGGTACAGGGAGAGTGCTCCGCGACTGTAGTGGTAGAACGTCCATAGTTTTCTCTGAGTCAATAGGTCAAAAGGATTCAAACGAGACAGAACTTATTATTATATTAAAAAAGTCTTGTCCATATGGTCTTCCTTGGGAGGGGGGAACTAATCATTGACGGGGACTCTATGAACGCAATTAAGTGAGCAAAGGGGCTAAAAAGACATCCCTAGAAGATGATCAAAATAGTGAGGGAAATTAGGGCACTTTGTTCAGGAAGAGAGATCTTTTGCATTGGACCGAAGATCAGCAAACGGAGTGGCCAACTTATTTGCTACGAACGAGGTGAACTCCATTCCTACAGCGTGTTCAACCTTTGAGAGTCTTTTAGACGGGAGAGATTCGCCGATCTCTTTACATGGTGTTTTAATATGAGGACTGATGTATTTTCTATTTTCTTTCTTAGCATCCTTTGGGTTTTTGTCTTTTAGACTCATTGTTGCCGTCTCATGTACCTATTTCTTTTCATTAATATAATTTGTTCTATTTGTTACCGCTCAAAAAAAATGAAGATTGAGAAAACGACAAGAAAAATGACATGTCATAGATTAAAGATCCTCTCATAGATCGTGCATCAGTAGAAATACTAGTCAATTTTAATAAAGATTCTATTACTGATGAAAGTTATGATAACAAGAAAATAATAAATGCCAACATTTCTTGTCCATATTTGATCATCCTTAGCAAGCAGCAAGGACCATATCAATAGACCACATTAGCCCATACGCAGTCTAGTAGACCTCCTACCATCATTGAAAAAGTCAAAACCAGAGTTACTTAGTATTGCATCAGTGTTTCAAGTCATAGTATCATTGCTTCTACATCTTTTATTACTTATTTTCAGATTATTTTTTCCTGTCTCTGATCCCAAAAAAAAAGTAATGAGTTATTCTAAAGTTCTGAAACCATGGTTTTGTTTGGGGATCCATCTTCCAGACCTGCTTATTTTTGCAGTAAAACCTAGTTACATGGGAACCAATAATTAATACAGGATTAACCAGCAAGGAGAAAGCCATACTCACAGTAAATCTATCCCATAAGTGATCACCTCCAAAAGAAAAGGCAACAGGGCAGATTGATGCAGTACTGAGGCATCTGCTCGGTTTAAGCGGCTGCAAATAGAACTCTTGCTCTGGTCGCTCAAGATCAGAAGACAAATCGAATATCCTACAAAATATAGCACAATACTAAATCATACAATGATGCCATATTGTAGTCTCAATATTATCAAAATTGACACATCATATGATGAAGCCACAAATTTGTAGTATGGTTGCAAGGTGTTCAGTTTCCCAACTGCAGAATTGTGACCTCAAGTAAGCCTATCATTCCAAAAAAAAAGGTAAAACCATTTGATCAAGTGTACAACGAATAAAATAACTGAACCTGCCACTGATTCATGTCATAGGGCTCTACACCACTGGGTCAACCATGCCACAGGGCCATGAGATGGTCTTCCCCATATGGTGGGGGTATTTTCTATTGTTTCCCACATTTTTTAATCGTTTCTTTTGACCTCCTTAATTTCACCTATTTGATGCATTGGAAAGAAAACTTGGTGGCCCACACAATGGTACAAAATTTGTGGAGCTTTTAGACCAAAAAACAGGGGCCCCACATGATCATGAAGCGGAAACATGCATTTAGATGGTTTAATGAGCAGTAACAATAAGAGTAGTATATTAGTATAGGAAAATGAACCCGTTGAATCACGCCAGACCCCTCCTATCCTTGTTAGGCCAGGTTTGCCCTATAAAGCCCCATACACATTAAATTTGAAAGCACCTTGCAAGGTCTTACCTCTTTATTAGGTCTACCACTAATGCAACCTTCCCAAGATCTAAAAAAATCTATCATCTTGTATCCCTTAAATTCCTCACTAGCCACAAGCCAAGCACACAAGCCCCATTTGGTCGTATGGTAAATGTTATCTTCCTCAGCAACTCCATTCTCAAAGATCCCGAATTCCTCTCCTTCCGGATAAAACAAAGGATGGCCTCTAGGACGGTGAACCATTGTTCACCTTAGGCTCGACCCTCAAGATAACCCAACTCTCCACTATACCTATGTAAAAGCTATCAATCTCAATCATTTTTAAAAGACAGCCTAATCTTAATCCAAACCCTTAATCAACGCATGATCCTTAGCTGAATGTTCTAATCCTAGCAATTCAAGCATTGATTAAAAGTAAATAACATAACCATCTTTAAAATAAATTATATAAGAAAAACCTAGTTTTACTCAAGTCTAAAATAAAAATAACCAAAGCAAGTAAACAAACTTGTATTAAATAAGCTCACTTTATGTATTCAAGCTCATTGATCTCTGCATGTTTGCCAAACACGTGGCAATGAGGCGACAATGCATTATACTATGGATCACAATGGCCATTGGAGGTTTTAAGAAATTGGTGACAACACCAAAAAAGTTGCTCTAGGTACTTTTGAAGACCTTGGACATAATGACCTAGCATAAACACACCTCCATGGATCTTGGATGACATGTTTTTTTAATGACGAAGAACCCTAAGACCCTCACCTCTCCCCGAGTACGAAGGCGTCGGGTAAAACTCCAGATGCACGCTGTCCCAAAACATGAGGTATTGGACCACAAGTTTGCATTGATGATGTTATTAGCGATTCAACCTTCTTGGACCAAGCTTCGATTCCGTCACATAAAAATATTAAATTAGAAAATCTTATTAACCTATTTTCAACTCAACCATTGATTTTCATTTACCGACTTGAGAAAAAATCTTGTGGCCTCTAATCAGAGATTAGAAACCGATGGTTTGAATTATAAAGGATCTGATAACACCAAGATTGTCTAAAGCCTTTCAAGTTTCAAGTCTAGTTCAAAAAATAAATAAAAAACCTTTAATCAGATAGCTTATCATAAAATTGCAGCCAAATATTAAGCTGAAATGCCAAGTCACAAAACCATGCAGGGGACTTCTCATATTCATAATCACATGTGTCCATATTCATCATAATTATTGTAGTCGTCTGTCCCACCTATCTGGGTTTGGTTTTCTCAGTTCTACATTTCCACTCAACCTTGCCATCAATCATATTCTCTATAACAATATATAGTGACCTTCTTACCATCTTAATCCATGTCTTTACCTCCCCATATTCCTAGTATTTTCCACTTGTAATCCTTCAACTCTCAATTTCTTTTTTGTGCAACATTCTGTTGGTTATGGGGCCAACAATCCAGTGTTGGCGGGGATCTCGTCCAATGCCACTGTTACCCTTAGGCCCGTATGGACTAACCGCCACAACCTCATATAAAGGGCCACCTGTACCACAATGGGGGGTGGGTGAAAAAGTTCCACATTGCCTAAGAGGTGCAAGGCTTGGGTGCTTATATGAAGGAGTCGCCTCCTTCACATACAACGTGTTTTAAATACGTGCGCCCACACTGCAGAGTGCCCAAGACCCTGTTGGGGTGGAGGGGAGCAAGGCGGTTGGCAAAGCAGACAATATTGTTGCGTGGGAGAGGGAGGGAGGGAGGCACAGTCCTAACACATTCAACTCTATATAGCATTGCAAGTGTGATGCCATCTTATAAAAAATACCTTATAATCAAAGCAGCACCATTCTATACCAAAACACTCCACTAGCTTGTCTACACTAAGTTCATCCTTTGGCTATCTAACAACCAACCTTTATTTTGTTCTACAGTTGCACCAAAGTATCGAAATTTTTTCTGTGTTGTTCAAAAACTCAAAAGCCAATTTTGCATAATTACACCCCCATAATCAAGTCTAGTTTTTTTCCAAATCAAATTAACTACTACTTTTACCAGTCTTTGCCAAAAACCCCTAAATTGTGAGATTACCAAACCAACCTACATAGAAAATCAGGTTCAGCTTTTTAGCAACCAAACCCTAGAGGATGCCTTCATAATCTCATTACCATTATTCCTCTAACTAATCCTCTCAAGTAAAATCAGGGACTTTCGACTGCACATTCTCAAAATTCAATAGAACTCGCCCAGACTTTAACAGTTCACACCCCCTTCCCCCCAACACCCTTCTCTTTTCCAAAAGAAAAGGGCAAAAAGAAACCCACTCAACTATGCCGTCCATTCCAGCAAGATAAGGATAATTTTTCTTCCTGTTTTAAAACAGAAACTAAAAGCCAGAGACATGATAAGGAACAACATTAAAATACTGGTGGGGGGAATATGTTGGAGAAACACAGTTCAAAAAATATGTTGGAGAAAACACCAATCCATGCTCCAAATACAAGAAATAGAATAATCAAGAATCAAAATCCAATAGAGATCAGAATGTCATGAAAATTCAGTAGCTAATGTAAACTAAAGCTCAGAACATACTCAATTAAGTGACATCAGAACTTATGGGTTAAAACAATATTTGATGTTATGAAACAATTAAGCTATAGAGGAATTTCTATTCTAGCAAAATAGAGTACATCTGGCATTTTAGCTAATATGAATGGGATAACTATAATCGTATAGTTTTAATACCTTAAAACTGAATCTGAGGAAAGAATTCCCAAATGACAATCAGAATAAGGGTGCCATGAAGCTTGTAAAATTCGTATCAAGTTGTTGTTGTCAAAATATATGTTAGAACCAACTGAAATTGTCCTGTAAAGAGATTTAGGGGAAAAAAGACATAAGAATTTACGGCAGAATTAGCATCCCCATGCACATAAGACAAATACATAGAAACACAAAATAGCTCGTCAAAATATATGATAAATACAATAGAAATATGACCAAGAAGAAATTACAGGAGAATTTTATTGGAGCACAATAGGGAAACCATCAATATTACTGATGAGTCTACAAAACCTTTTGAGAAGTATAGATAGCATGGATCTACTAAGCCTACATGGCCATTTGCAAAGCAAAGATAAATTCATATCCTTCATCCTTGACCCAAAGCACCTTCCTAATAAGTGCTCATTGTTGCAACCTCAAGGTTGTGGATTTGAGTGCTATGGGCAACAAATGGTAGCCACCCTAAATTAAGCCAAAGCAGTAGAGTGGAATCTTAGCAAAGATTACTCCCTGGGGCCAGACAAATTTCTATTGCTTTCTTCAAGACTTTCCACAATGAATGCAAATTTCTTAAAATCTTGGTGCCACTTTGTGTTAATGGAAAAAAAAAAAAAACAAAGAACAAGATGAAACAAGAAAGCGAAAATACCTATTAATTTTCAAAAAATAAAACTATTACAAGATGAAATTCAAAATTACCACACAAAAACTGATACAAAGATGATAGAGAAAATAGAACCGCATTTAGAGAAATAATTCTGTCAACATACCTACAAGTGGTAATGTTATCTTTTGTAGAGATTCGTTTATACAGATACATGACACATAAGCCATCAGAGCCAGCAAGGAGTATTGATGACCCAGTTCTATTGGTTGAGATATTGCAGACAGAAAAGTGCATCTGAAAATCTGGATGCAAGATCTGCATTCAAACCACAGGTATCAATTTCAGCATCAACTAAATTGTACATCGACAGGGGATGTAGCTCAAACAGAGAAAAAATATATATCAACAAATCAATCTACAAAGGCATACAGCCAGGTAAGAAAGATAAGAATAGCAAATATTCAATTAAAACATTTGACCATAAGAAATGGATAACATCTTGTCGGATGTAGATTTTGGAAATGTGAGGGTAACTTTTAAAATTTTGTTGCTTGCTCTGTGATTAAATGGAAATTTCTGGCATGCACTCATCAGGAAGCATGAATCCAGAGAAACTGATACAATATCATAATGAAAGTAAGTGGAAGTTCTCTTGACAACAAACTTCTGAACATAATCACGTGATGAATCCAGAGAAACTGATGCAATATCGTAATGAAAGTAAGTGGAAGTTCAGTTGACAACAAACTTCTGAACATAATCAAGTGATCAAAAAAATCATAAAAGAGAGTCCCATCCCTAGTACACCTGATTCATATTCCATTGACATATCTGGCCACACTTGAATGCCTGCTGGTATGGAGTCATCCAACTTTGCCATGTTCCATTCCCAACCCAACGAACCAGTGCGGGAAACCAATAAAAGGCAACTCAAAATAATTTGGGTATAACTCCAATTCACACACACAACGCTCTTAAAATTGATGGTGGAAGCATATCCGTCACCGTTCCAACTGTAAAACCGGTCAAGAAAAGAAAAAATAGAATAGAACGCGAAGGGGTTGGCTTGACGACAAAGAAGCTCGCCTCATGAAGAGAGGTCTTGGGTACGATTCAAACTCAACCTCTTCGAGTCACTCCCCATGGGGTTACTCCCTCTCGCTTGAACCTGATATGTGTGTGTAGGAAAGTGTGCACATGCCCCGAATGATTAGTCAAGTAAAGTCCGATGCTTGACACATTCAGTTATAAAAAAAAAAGCAAAAAAAAAAAAATTTATAATAGATCATAATCATCCTAATCCACCATACCACGAAAGGCCCCAATCCTACCTACATCATAGTTGTACTTGCATCTGTAAACAAGCTAATGAATGGATTCTAAGATTTACATCCTGCGCAAGAAACTCATCTTGATGTTATGTGCATGATTGCCTGATGCCTTGGAACTTTAACTAAGGTAATGATCACAAGCTGTCAACCTAAAAACCTATTTTTTCAGGGTTACACCTACAAACAAAATGCATGTCAAGGCTCCATAGAAGATAAGTTGTTCCCTCAAAGAAGTAAGGACATTGAGATGCTTGAGATTTGTAAAGACTCTGATGGCCACTACTGTTCCAAGGCAGAAACATCATAATTGTCCGTGCCTTTTATGTTTGCAGCTCCAAAGAAGTATACCTTGGCATAGCACCAATACAGAGATGGTAAGAAGTGGCTAGGATTATAGTTTCATACAAGTTGCTCAACCTCAAAGTTGAGTCTGGTGTCGATGCTTCAGCACTATCTGTCATCAACAAAGCCAGCTCACACATTATAATGTGTTCAGCAACAGAGAATAAGCAGACCCCCTATAGCACTACTTGATGAGCTAATGATTGCAAGCCATGCATTGAAGCAAAACTCCATGCACAACCACCCCCCCCCGAAATATTAGTTGAGATTTTTTAAATCACTTTTTTTACAACGAAGAACCCCAAGGCAATCGGGTAAAACTCCAGATGCACACAACCTACCCCTCTCTCTCTCTCTCTCTCTCTCCCCCAATCACATGCATCGGGTTACTACGGACTTGAACCCGGAACCTCTGATTTGGAGCCAAAGTGTCTACCAGATGTGAGGGGTTAAATATCACTTATATCCCCCAGCTGGGATTTGTAACTGAGGCACTAACAGTAGTGTTACAAGTAGAGCTATACCAAGACCATGCCACCAGATCGATAAACTAACAGGAGGCTTACTTAGTGTAACGCCCAGCCCTTTTTCACTCGTTTTTTCCTGTTCAATCTTGGTAACCATGTTGGACCGTATAACCATATTGTAAATAGTCCCATGGTTATTGAGGTAAAGTTTAAACTCTCGAATGGTATTCAGCATCTCCCATTCTGTCCTGATCAAACATGTCACTGATGCATGTGATAAACGGTTGAGGGCATTTGCCACCTTGTTCACCTTGCCAGGGTGATAACGAAGTGCGATCTCATAATCTGCCAGATATTCCATCCATCTGCGCTGCCTCAAGTTGAGCTCTTTCTGATCAAACAAATATTTCAAGCTCTTATGATCTAAAAACACTTCAAATTTCTCGCCATAAAGATAATGTCTCCAACTTTTAAGAGCGAAGACCACTGCGGCTAGTTCCAAATCGTGCGTAGGATAGAGACGTTCATATATTTTCAACTGTCTTGATCCATATGCCACCACACGATTACTTTGACTGAGTGTACACCCCAGTCCTTCTCCTGAAGCATCGTACTATACCTCATAATTCTTGCCTCTTTCTGGCAAAACTAGGATAGAAGCAGTGGTAAGTCTCTTCTTCAGCTCTTTAAATCTCTGGTTACACAGATCTGACCACTCATATTTTACCATTTTACCACTAGCTTAGGTTTATGTCGTCCCATTAATCCAAACATCATATTAAATCCATACGATACATTCTACTTGATTCATGGGGTTATGGAATAATAGCCATGGATGGTATTTTCGTAAATAGGTGTGAAAATGGTAAGCCATGGGTTCGGCCATGGTTTATGGCCGAACTCCATGGGATTTTGATTAAGGACTTGACGTACTTTGCTATCTGATTGGAATAAAACTTGATTCTATTATGATTCCGCATTTTGATGTTATGATTCCGCAGATTATGATTTTATTCCGCAAGTTGATATTGCTATGTGTGAACCATTTTCGTGGACTTGGTCTATGCACACATAGGGTTGGCCAGTTAAGGGTCGGACTTTGGAAGTTCGGACTTAGCTCGCGTCGTGACGTCCCGCGCTTTATCACTCTACTCTGTTATAAAAAATAAAAAGACTCTGAATTTACAGGAAAAAGCGAGTGAAAAAGGGCAAGGCGTTACACTTAGTTTCTCTTGGGGAGAAAAAGAAAAAAGAGTTACATTCAGCTAATTGATATAATCGGTAAATTGTAGATAAGCACCTCCAGAATTGTAGGAAATTCCAAAATAGTACCTTCGTCTCCAATATCAAAAGAACCCATAAACGAATTGGTACCCCAGAATGCTAACACTGAATGAACACTGACATGAAACTAAATTTTTTTACTTGCCAAAAACTGAAATGGATTTTACAGAGAAAGAGATGAATTCTGTGGCATTTAGCATTTTTTGCCACCATTTGGAGCCTTTCATGGGAGCTCAATAATGGGGTGTTTAAGAACTCTGCTGAGCTGAGCCAATCAGTTTCTAGCCGAGCTTTGACCAAGTGTGCCTCATCGGCTTCCTCGCTTGAGGAATTCAGGAATATTTCCATGAGTGACATCATCCGTGCTTTAGAAAGAATGTGCTAATCTTCAATAGTTTTCTGTTCCATTAGTGTTGCTTCAAGCTTTTGGCTTCCTCTGTATGTTTTGGGAAGCTTATAGTGTTGTTGTTTTTTTCTCTTTTAATATTCACTTTGTATTAGCACCTTGGTGCCCTTTTTTTTAATATATTAACCCAAAAAAAAATGAGTTCAACCTAGTTGTAAGTTTTAATCTGACCTTAAATGATGGAGCAGTCTCGATGGAGGCGGGGTCTCCATCAACAAACCGCAATGAGAGACAATTGAGGCAGCGCTTGTCAGAATCCCAAACGTATAGGCCCAGAGATTTTTCATCCCAAGCAATGAGATTGTACTGCATTCCAGACGCAGAGGGAGCGACACTGCTGCTGCTGCTGCCACGGCCACTGCTGCTGAAAATCGGATGCTTTTGAAGTGGCACCCATTCCACCCCCTCTATGCCTGGACTTGTTAGGAGTCGGCGTTCATCGTTATTCATTTCAATTGCAGAAATCAGGATCCCCCACCCAAAAATCGGCTACAAAATTCTACAGTTAGGGTTTAGGGTTTAAGAGTGAGAGTAGGGTTTAAGAGTGAGAGAAGAACAATCGCGAGAAGTCAGTATCGCTCAGTGTACCCATTGTTAAGGGTGCCCTGCGTCGCTATTAACTCGGCGAAACTTCCAAATAGCCGGGGCCCCTTTTTTACATGATCGTATAAACTCGTTTGTGTTCAATTTAATGTATAATTATTATTTTTCTTCGTTATTTTTTAACTATTTCTAATTTTAATTCGATGGAGCTTTACTGTTGAACTGATTATAAAATATTGACATTTTTATCTAATAATTTATTTAATTTTTTAAAATATTAATGATTTATTTTTTATAGCGTAATTGTCTAATGAATATCTATTTATAATATAATTTTTATATAATAAAATAAAATTTGTTATCAATCTCTTAAAATGCTTAAATTCTTAATTTTTCAATCTAACTATGTAGACAGTAGACGTGCTCATTTTAGTCAAAGTGCATATTTGACTATTTGAGAAGTATGACACAAACAAGGGTGGCATGTCTTCATGGACCATTACAAATAATCATACGTGTGATGTACAATCATATTTTAAGTGATCAAATCAAAATTTAGAATTTTAGAGAAAAAAAAAAGGAGTCCATTTGAGTTGACTCCACTTGATAAAAATTTGAGTGGGGTAAATTAAGGAGTTTTATTAATTTCTTATTTGAGTAAAAAATACATGCAACTTTTAGTCAGGTGTTAGTCAGGTGTTGACGTCTGAATACCTCTAGACCTAAAAAAAATTATATAAAGTGACTCGATCTTATATTAAAATTTATTTTGGAAAAGTATTGATTTTATACGATGGGATGCATAGATATGTACTTGCGAACTCTCCAGCTGACCCGAAGAATGCTTGTGTTCGACAAGGACAGATTAAAAGGGAAATTTGGTTAAAACCCAAAGAAGCAAGGAGGACTGAGAAAACCCTAGATTTGTCTACATAAAACTGTAAATTTCCAGTCTTGAGTCCGAAGGTCTGACCATTCGATCAGCGAATCGAACTGAATTAAGAAATTTATTAAAGAATGGAAGAGCATTAATTCATGTAAGGTTACACGTAAAAATAAAATTTATTGACAGCAATTTTTGTATAAAAAAACTCTTTTTTGGGCGACCACAATATCACCATGCTATACCCCTGGCCATGTTCCCATGGCAAGGTATGGGTCTATAGATGATGATTTTGTTATAATAAAAAACATAAAAATTACCACAATTAGTTAAGTACATTTCAAAATATTATAGTATAAAATTAAAAAATATTAAAAATAATTAATTGTAACACCTCACCCACCTGGGGGTGTGGAAATTGTCCCGCATCACCTAAGAAGTGGGCATGGTGGGTGTTAATAAGAGGGGAGCACTCTCTCCTCAACAGGGGTAAAAAAATGGTCGAGATATCTCGAGTTTTTTATGGCTGAGATATCTCGGCTGATATGAGATGTATAAGTCGTACGGACAAAATCTCGGCCGATATGATCGATATCTCGCCAATATCGACCGATACGGCCGAGATTTGTTAAAAAAAAAAGAGTGAAAAAATATCAACCGTATCATCAAGATTCCAGCCGAAAAACGGTGGACTCAATATCTCGGGTCCACCATTTTTTGGACCCTTGCTCCTCAAACAAGAGGCATGTTGGGCCTAAGAGTATGACTTGGGCCCAATACAAAATTGTACGGGTCTGTGAGATCCAAAGTAGGGGTAAGAAAAATGGTGGACCCAAGATCTCGGACCCACGAATATCCCCCGATATCTCAGGCGCCCAAAACCTCTCATATTGGCCGAGATTTGGACCCCTGGTCCAAAGTGGATAATATCTTGGTGGGTTGGAACGGATCATTACAAGATGACTCTAGTTTTAAGGATGGTGGATTGTGACACCCCATCTATGTTGGGTTGTAGGAATTGTCCCACAAAGGTAGGCATGGTGGGTGTTAATAAGAGAGGAGTACCCCTTCCTAACAAGAGATCTTTTGGGTCCAAGAGTGTGACTTGGGCTAAATGCAAAATCGTGTACGTTTGTAGAGTTTAAAGCGGACAATATCTTATTAGATGAAGATAGATCGTTACATTAATTTTAAAGAATTAAAGAAGACATTAAATTAATTAAATTATTTTTTATAGAGTATACATAAAAAAAAAATCACCCCACCATTATCAATTAGGCTAATGAAATACATCGTAGAAATACGCTGATGAGACATGTTATTAGATTAATAGTAAATCACATAAATTTAAATTTATTTGATAAACGGTTATATAAATATAAAGTTTCACTTGTATAATTTTAATCTTTAAATTTTAATAAGTACTAATTATTAATTTTTGCATTGGGTATCCCGTGGTTTCACACAAATAAATTCAATTTTTTTTTATTAAATTTTAAAAAATAAAATAAAATATGATAATGAGTAGCGAAGCACCGGATTTCGACGACCCTCTCGTATTCCGGTCACGGTATGCAACTGGTCAACTACCTCTGTACGTGGTTGGCACGTGAAAAGCGAGCAAAATGTACTACTCTTCGGCCCGAGCACTGTAATGGGGACGGGGAACTAAAAAAAAAACAACAGAGTGGAATGAGCTTATGGTGTGGATGGCATGGCGACATCTCCACGGTTTCACTAGTGAAACTCCATTTCCCCCCTTTCTCTCTGCGTTCGACTGATTCTTCATGTCATCGTCTCCTTTCACCAAACAAACGAACGCTCCCACATGGAAGCCCTCCCAATTGCAATCAGTAACAGCAGCTTCCGTCTTCTGAGCTGCAAAAAAACAATTCCCGTTTCCTTCAAACCCCATTCCTTTGTTACTACCAGGCCTTTTTTTCTTTCCATCAATCAACGTTCCCGTTTCGGATCTCGCTCTAATTCCTCCAGTTTCCGCGCGCATGGCCATACCCATCATGACCATGATCATGCACACGGTCATGACGATTCCTACCACCACCATCACCACCACCATAACCACCATCATGACCATGATCACGGAGGCAAAGTTCTGACCAGGCACCAGGAAGCCCTTCTCCGCTTTGCCAGAGCAACTCGATGGGCTGAACTGGCAGATTTTCTCCGCGAACATTTACAACTCTGCTGCTGTTCGACAGCACTGCTTCTCCTTGCTGGAGTCTGCCCTTACATTCTTCCCAAGTCTGCTGCCAAGCCTTTGCAGACGGCTTTCATTGTCACTGCCTTCCCACTCGTCGGTGTATGGTTTTTTTTCGTCCTCTCTCATTTGTTGGTTATTTTTGCTGTGATCGTCATCTTTCATCATCGTTATTTTCATCATTTTCAAAGCCATTTATCTCACCTATCTGAGGTTGTCACTTGGAATTTGATTTGGCAAACTGCTTTCCATGCGCTGATTGCCTATTTGATGCCCACGTGACTCGAACCCATAATCTTTATGGTTGCAACATTATTGTGTTTATGTGATGCAGTGAAACCATTATTTATTGCAAGGGAACTTACAAGGATGAAAGAAAATTGGAATGAAATGGATGGATAGAATCTGTATTTTATGTGTTCTATGTTAATAGCAGCAGATGGTTTTTGGTGCCTTCAAATGCAAGCTATATGAAACGCATGATATAGAATCTACCATCTGTTTCCTATTTCCCACTAACTATAACAGATCATGGATATGACAGAATGAATGGATGGCTTGGGACATATACAAAAGACTGGGAACAGCCTAGTATGAAGAATCATAGGATTACAGGTAGAAGGTGCTAGGAGAAGGGGAAAAGGGACACGATAAATTATCCAGTTACTAAAGGCATGATTTTTGACAGGATTGAGGGGAAAAGGAGGACCAAGAAGCTAATCCAAGATAGACAAGGCAAATAACTTTCATGATGATCACAAGTATGATGATGATAAATAGAAGAGAAGGGAGGAGAAAACTTATAATACCCTAATCACTTTGTTCTTCACGAATGACAAAATGTAGCCACATATTGCATTCTGCACATCTTCTCGTCACATAGTTTCTTGCACCACTTATCAGTTTGCTGACGGTGGTTCCAGGACTGCAAGTAGCATCCTTTTTATTACTCATTACAAGCAGCCCCTTAAGAAGAATGTGGAAGATTTGACCATTCAAAAAAAGGAAGAAAGAAAGAATGTGGAAGATTTACTGTTGGTGAAATCATTTTCAGAAAATACACTCAGCCCTTCTCCCCTTCCCCATGGACATTTTTCGCTTACCAAACTGTTCTGTTCTATGCTGGAAACCTGTCTACTTCCCCTTAAAGGCATTGGTAAGCCACCTATTCCACAACCATATTATCATCATTATCATAGACTCTAATCCCATCTATCTGGGCTGTTTTTTGAGTTCTTTTCTTCCACTCTATCTTATAAAAAATCACACATTTTCTTACCCTCCAAGTCCTCTCCCTCTCATATCCTTTTTCACATCTTGTATCCAGTTTTTTAAAGGTTCATTTCTCATTCTCGTTCCCTCTACTTGCATTCTTTCAATTTTTCTAAGGGGGTTATTTCTGGTCTTTTATGTATGTGCCAAAACCATCTCAAGCAACTTTCTCTCTACTTTAAGGGTTTCTCCAATGTGTCAATTCCTAATTCTGTCTCTTAATGTTAGCCTATTGGGAACAAACTTCCAAATAGCATCAATGATAGTTGTTTAAGGCATGTCTCATAGATATGGCATTTCCATGAAATGAATGTGAGGGGATCCACATGATTTGGTAATGGATGTTAGCTAGCTGGTTATTGGCAGTGACAAATAAGTCAAGTTTCAATGTTTAATTCAATCACCATTAAATTTGAGCCAATTAGATTGATTTGCACAGATTATATAGAAATAAAATCTACTCGGTTTTGGCAGAGCTTTGATTCTTTGTGTGGTAGAGACAAGGAAACCTTGATTTCACTCAGCAAAACCTTGTTGTGCATGGGTAGTCTTGATTAACATTTTTGTAAGATTGGAATCGGGAATTAGGGATTCATAATTGCAGAAAATAGAAAGAGCGTGGCATATCCATGCAGTAATGGTTGCAACAGAGAATCCAATACTTTTTCCTCAAACACTTTATTGGAAAATAGTTGGTTGCCTTTCAGCTCGAGCAAAGAAAAGAGACATGTAGTTGACTTCCTTCATTAGGGTGTACATCCTTATCTAGTTAAGAATCACCTTTTCCAAGCGCATTCCAAAGAATATTATCTCGCGCAAAACCCATGGAACAGTTTGACCTCGTTCTGTCCAATCATTGAACTCTCTCTCTCTCTCTCTCTCTATATATATATATATATAATATATATATATATTATATTTGAATTGTTCAATCAATCTACAATGTTCTTAAAAATCTTGGTATATCTTTTCAGTAAGATCCCCATGATAAAATGTGTGAAGGAAAAACCTTTGCTATTATTGACAAAATAGAGGGAAAAGAACTTATACATGGGTAAAGAATAGAAATTATAGAGAGGGCAATACCCAATGAATTTCAAAAGGAAGCAAATAAATTTGAATCCTGATCTTATTTCTTATGCTTTAAAAGTGGAATGTAATATTTTATATCACCTGAATCATTGTTTTGTTTCTTCTTATCAATAAAAAAAAAATTGTATCACCTGAGGCCCTATTTTATCAACTGAGGCCCTATTTGTTGCAATGAATTTTTTGAAACCATTTCTTATGTTTCCTTCCAGGTTTCAGCGGCATTTGATGCTGCCATGGATATTGCTGCTGGGAAGGTAAATATACATGTCCTGATGGCTCTGGCGGCATTTGCATCTGTCTTCATGGGGAACTCCTTGGAAGGAGGCTTGCTTCTTGCAATGTTTAATTTGGCTCACATTGGTAAATGTTTCACATTTAGTCATAGCTTTCCTTCACCATGGAAATCAAATCCTGTTGTGACTCTTTGATGTTCTTATGTGTTTTGTATGTAGCGGAAGAGTATTTCACGAGCCAATCCATGGTTGATGTTAAGGAGTTGAAAGAGAGCAATCCAGATTTTGCTCTTGTACTAAATGTGGATGGTGGCCAACCACCTCGTTTCTCTTCAATGACATATAAAAAGGTTCCGGTGCATGACCTTGAAGTGGATTCCTACATATTGGTCAAAGCTGGTGAGGTCTGTATGCACTAATTTGTGGACTTTTTATCTTCATTCTTTCATTTTGTGATGTTGGTTTTGTCGCTTTGTTATTCTCAACACAGCGACTGTAATAATTACAAAACATATCAATTATACTATTTAGATTTTAGTTGTTTGAGCTTACTTTTGTCCACTGTTTGGGTTTTAGGCGTTGATTTTTAAGGAGTTGAACCTTGAATGAGTATGAGGTTCTCTCCATATGGTGTGGAACTGTGCTTACCAATTTGATTCTGCCACCATCTAACCCTTGGACTTTGCTCCAAAATGACAAGTACATAATATGAAGTTCATAGCTTGTTAAATTGAGTTTTGCTATTAAAACAAGTCAAATTGGAACATAACATGGTTAGTGGTGTAATATTGTATAGGAACACAACCAAGGCACACTGCATTGGAAGTAAATTGAAATTGCTTTCATTTTTATAATTTAAGGTTGCATTTTACTCCCTTCCATTTTTTGTGTGGAGAGAACTTTCTCCCTAAAATTTCACGAAGAAATGGGTGAAGTTCAAAATTGCAAGGGCCAAATGTATCTTGAAACATAAACTTTGATCTTCTACTTGAGGGGAATGATCCAATCCTAAGGGATTAACTATATGGCCATCAGGAGTGGTCCCATATGGGACCATCTTTCATGAATTCAAACCTTCACAAACCATCCACCATGATATTGTACACTCTCATTGAATCCTGTGCAATTGTGGAAGCAATGTTGAATGGTTGGATAGGAGGGGCTTTCTTACTCCTAATGACCAAACGGGAATGTGTCCTCCATTTTGAATCTTAATGTATTCTTTCTGGCTGTGCTTCTGTGAGGGGAAAAGGGTGGGAAACAACAAGCTCCTTAGGGAACCTTCACTCACCTTGATATGCACTTATTAGTAGGTGCACAAATT
The DNA here is from genome assembly GCA_022113865.1 of Chimonanthus praecox. Classification (NCBI taxonomy): domain Eukaryota; kingdom Viridiplantae; phylum Streptophyta; class Magnoliopsida; order Laurales; family Calycanthaceae; genus Chimonanthus; species Chimonanthus praecox. Next base: position 59,566,375 of record CM039090.1, read on the forward strand.
TCAGTCTTTCCCTCCTCTCCATTGTTCCTCTCTTCCCTGTCCACCATGGCTGTTGCATTCCTCATGTTGACTGCATCTCCTCTTCTCTCCATTCTTAGCCTTGATGGTGATCTCCAAAACATGATTAAGAAGAAGGTGACTGCCATTTCATAATTTGCAGGGCTTTGATGTTCACATTTCTCTGACTCCTTTTTTTCTTTCCCCCCACCCCTTTTACTCTCTCCTTAGTATGATGCTTAGTGTATTGAGATGTATCGATCATTTCGCTCATAGTGGAGGCATGTTCATAGGGAATTCCGTCACTATTAAGAGTATCAATAAACAATTGTATTTTGTTTTTTTTCTTTGGGAACTAAAGAACTCCATGTGGTTTCTTTTGTTGATACTCATCGAGGATGGATCCATGCTCTTGTGGTATCAATGTGGAATCTCCACCTTCCCCCTTTGTACGACGTGGGGTCCTGAAACTGAATTTCAACGGTTCTTCTTCCAGCAAGTTTGGCCTGGTTGGTATTCTTGGTCGTGTGTCAAGATTCCATTTCAAATATGTGGGTTGCTTTTTGCAATTCATTGATGTGCATGACTTATTGGCTACTGAGATATATGCTCTCTCAAGGATTTAGTTCTCATTGATGCAATGCAGTGCTCTATTGGACAGCAATAATCTTGATGTGAATAACACACTGCCAATCAATTCAAAAGAATTGGAAAAGTTTCCAATAGAGAAATCTTTCAGAGAGAGAGAGAGTTTCTAATTGAGAATAATATGATATACGTCCCAATAAATGGTTAAGATTTCTTGCAATAATCTTGATGTGAATAACACACTACAAATCAATTTGAAAGAATTGGAAGAGCTTCCAATAGAGAAATATTTTAGAGAGAGAGAAGGAGAGTTTCTAATAGGTCTTGTTCGGTAAAGTTCTTCTCTAGAATTTTTAGAATTTTGAATTCTGGAATTTTGGATTTTGACAAATTATGGAATCAGAGGAATTTCATTGTCAAACTTCTCTATTTGGTTAATCCTGGAATTGGATGTTGAAATTTTAAAGTTCTAATAATTCTAGAATTTTGAAAACCATGTTCAATATATTTGAGAGCAGGGATCACACGAGAAATTATTTAACAACATTTAATATTGTGTTTGTGGTTTAGCAATTAAGTTAGATGATTTGCACATGACCATACTGTTGAAATAAAATATTTAGTGTGCCCCAGTTGGATTACAATTCACTAAAAATATGTATTAAATTGGAAAAAAAAAATATAAATTGGCATCTTATCGATCCATCTAATAACATCTTTATGCACAGAAATGCTTATATAGTCCTAAAAAACCAAACAATCCATTTATCATCTATTAAAATATTATTAAAACAAAAGAATAACAAAAAAAAAAAATCAAAACGTTGATTCCTACAATCGCAACAAGAAATAGCAGTCTCCATTCAATACCATGCTTTTCTTCTCTCCAAATTTCCGTCACTTCAAATTATTTTTTAAAGTATAAACTTTTATGACCTGTAAAAACATGTTTAACATTGTTCTAACCGAGGTGTCTTTTAAGTGAAATACATATTCAAGCATTATCATTTCCAATGGACCCATGTGCAATATCATTGGTGGGTGTTAGATAGGGGTGCGCATTAGAAGACCCAACATCACCATGCACCTAAAACATCTTTAAAATATCATAATAGAAAATAATCATGTGTAGGCTCAACCCACACACTTCATGTACATTTCTATGTTTGTCCATTTTGACATTTTATAGATTCAGTTGAAAGGTCTTTACTTGAGAGTGGTGGCCAATAAACTAATTGCAGGGATGAATGGAGAAGGTCACGCTCCCATACCAATATTATAGCCATTGGGAGATTTCACAATGGATCATGTGGATTTGGACCTTTCGAAATTTCAGAATTAACAACTTCTAAAGAATTTGGACAACTTTTGGGATTTGATAACTTCCATCTACAAAATTCGAAATGAACCAAACAAAGATTTTTGAGTAGTATTCAATTTTTTTTTTTGGGGGTTGGGGTTGGGGTCGGGGTGGGGGGGGGGGGAGGAGGGAGAGAGAGGGGGGAGGGAGAGAGAGAGGGGGGACACATCTCTACATTTCAATTTTTGCCCATCTTGCTTCCATCCAGTGTTAGACATGCTATTAAATGACATTTTTCTGATGCGATTACTCGGCACAATCTTTAAAAAGGAGATAAATGGGCAGAATGATATGTAATACATTTCCATAACTTTAAGATAATGACCATCTTGAGGAGACTGCCTTTATGTGTTGTCTGATTATTTGTGTCTCTATTTTGTGAGTACAGGTTATTTTGTAATCTGCTGGTACTGGAGCTGGCATTCCTGCTCTATTAAGTGGGTTAAATAATAGTTTTAGTAATTCATTTTACTGGGGTGTTACTTGTATGTTAAATGATATCTTATGTTTACCTGCATTGTGAAATTGAGCATGTTGTCCTTGTTTTTCTTTATGATTGAAGATCTCTTTGATGCTTAAGACGGACTTTCTCAAGTAGATGCGTAATTTGAACCACATTTTTTTTTTTTTTTTGAAATGGAATTTGAACCACATTTTCATTTCATCTGTTTACCATCAGGCTGTACCTGTAGATGGGGAAGTTTTTCAGGGTAGATCGACAGTTACTATTGAACACCTAACTGGTGAAGCAAAGCCGCTTGAGAGGAAAGTAGGGGAAAAAATTCCAGGAGGTGCGAGGAACTTGGATGGAATGATGATTGTCAAAGTATGCATTTTCTTCTCAAGATGACTAAACTCTTTACAGTGCATTAGCATTTTGAGTTCAGTTCTCATTGATTTCCTATTGCATCTTAGGATCTTTTTCTATTTTGATGAGGTTCCTTATGTAGTCAATTGGAAGTTGGACATTGCAATTTCTGTATTTTAATGACATTTCTAGATACTATTTGGAAACTGAAATGTTTGTATAGATGTCCGTCAATGCACATTAAACGTGTACAAAGTGGGCCGCATTCAGACCTTATTCTTTTACTTTTCCAGGATCTGAATCTATATCCAATTTATATCCTCTTTAGCCAAATTTGAGATTCCCATACTAAGTGATATACTTAATCCTGATCTGTCTGTTTGGATGTGAATATTTTGCGATCCAGATTCGGATCAAGACTGGTTGATAGGGTCGTATCCAAATCAGATGTGAAGATAAGTCCAAAGATCAACCCAAATCCATTTTGGGCACGTTTGTTATTTTCATGGGAAAATGAATTCTGGTAGGTATATTTTCTTGGGAAAATGGTTCAAAAGGAATTCACTTCCTAATCTAAATATTTTCTTGCTTTCTTTACCAGTAACCCACTTGAAGAAAAAATGATTAATATATGGTTGTGCTGGGCTGGTAACCCATTTAATAAATGGGTTGAGATAGTAGGTGTCGGGTTGAGTCCACCATTTAATAAATGGGCCAAGCAGTTCAACCCAAGTACTCGGGTTTGGTCAACCTAATTTATACTTGAGTTATCTTAGCTATGGGTTCGATTGACCATTTAGGATTAATTATGTTGTGTCAACTCATTTAATAAATGAATCATTTTGGGTTGGTCTTATCCATTTAATAAATGGTTTGGATTTGGTGTAAGTTGAGTTGGGTCAACCATTTAATAAATGGGTTGAGGTTTGGTTTGGTTTAACCCATTTAAGCTTGGATTGGTACTTGAGTTGGTTAATGCATCTAATACATGATTTAGGTCATGTATTGGTTGGATTGACCCATTTAAGATTATTCATTTGGGTTGAACCCATTTAATAAGTGGTCAGGTTTAGTACGAGTCAGGTTGGATTAAACTTTTAATAAGTGGGTTGAGTTGGGTTGACCTAATTAAGCTCGGCCTGGTCGTCAAATGAGTTAACCCACATAATAAATGGGTCAGGACCCATTGGGTATACCCATTTTTGGAATGGGCTAAGTCGGGTCAACCCATTTAGTCATAGTTGGGTTAGCTTAATCCATTTAATAAATTGGTCGAGTTGGGTCAACTCATTTAAGCTTAGTTGAGTTGTGCAGCCCGTGTAATAAATGGGCTAAGTCGGGCTTACACATAATCAAGGTGTTAAGATTGGTTGACTCCATGAAAGTGTGCTTCATAAATTATCCCAGGAAAGCATTTCTCATTAGGTCCTGATTGGAAAAAAATTACACTGTTTTCCTGGGATTTGGCCCTAGAAATTCAGATTCTCTGTTAAATTAGTGTAAACAAACATGGGAACATCTCATTTTCCTAGGAAAGTTTGTGCAAACAAACGTGCCTTTATTATGGATGTGTGATTCAAGTGGGAAGTTCTCTTAGTTATAGTTGTAGTGTTTCGGTTAATAACTTTATTGTCTTGTAAAAAAAGATAAAAAATCAAAATCAACTTGTTTCATATATTCAAGCTATGGATTTACTATGTAGCTGTACTGGTTGTGGTAACTTCTCTTTTTTTCTTTCTTTCCTTTTTTTTTTAATGGAAATGGAGCATCTTTTTTACGAAAGATTGTCAAATATAAACACCTTCTTGGGCAATAGGACATGTATTTCTGCTAAATTTAGGTTTCTTGAACTTCATTAATATGATGTTTCTAACACGACTAGCTAAAGTGCTTCTCATTGAAACCAGCTCGAAGGGTCCTTTGAGAATATATATATATATATATTAGTTTTATTTATTCACTTGCTTTGAACATATTCTTTGATTTCTTATTATCCATCATGGGATTTGGATAGATATTCAGTTAGTTTATTATCTTCTTCTTTGTTATTGCATAGTAAGGAAGGAGGGCTTCGTTCTTTTGAAGACTATGGTGTATGCCTTCTTCTATAAATCATGTACATGTTCTTGTCTGTTATATTTCCTTTTCCCACATTTTCTTTTTAATTTCTGTATATCTTTTGGTGGTATTACCCTTTATATTTGTCTACATAGTTTTCACAACATGCATGCAGCCTTTAAAACTATATGCTGCTTTCATCTCACCAAAAGAAGAAGAAAAGTAGAAGAAGAAGAAGAAGCAATGGTTTCTCATTTATGTTGATTTTTTGTTCAGGCTACCAAGACATGGAAAGATTCTACACTGAATAGAATCGTTCAGTTGACTGAAGAAGCACAACTAAATAAGCCAAAGCTGCAACGATGGCTAGATGAATTTGGAGAGCGTTACAGCCAGGTTGTTGTAGCTTTATCTCTTGCAGTTGCCCTCATTGGACCATTTGTTTTTAAGTGGCCCTTCATTGGCACACCAGGTACTTAATGAAGTTGCTTTGTTTTTAGCAATAAACCTTCGTCAATATTCTGTTCCGTCAATTTGGTTCATATTGATCTTTTGGTTAATGAGGTAAGTCTTTGGGAGCTGCCATGGTTACATTGTGGCCTTATTTATTGATCATTCCTAGCTACGAAAGAGAGACTATTGATCACATACCATGAATGCCACTGAAACCGACTCTTTCTACCATTTGTGGCAAGATCACACAGATTCCCATTCTTAGCTTTCCATAATTCTGGAACCATACTTGTAATAGGTTGCTTATTCAAGAGACCATGCTTGAACTTTGAAGTCATTAGTTTCCCAGTTCACGGAAGTCATATTACTTTAGGATTCTATTTTTGGAATTGGAGAATATTAGTTTTAATTTATTTATTACTTATTTTTGAATGATAAGGGATGAACATAAGAATTTACTGTATATTGTTTTCAAGCTCGTTGTTTTCTAGTCATGTAGATTGTGCTGCAATAATGCAGCCATGTGTGTTTATTTGTGTATTGGATTAAATCAATAGTGTTGTGGTGCCACCTCCCTCTCTGAATGTGCTTACTTCTTCCAATCCAAATATGTGAAGCCTGTGTTTTTAAGGGTCCTATATTTCAAATTAGATGTGGCTGTGCAAAAAGTTTTCTAGTTCACACTGTTCAATTATCACACAGGTTTTTCAAATGCTTCTATTTTAATTTTTTATATTTGGGTATATAAGAGTTATGCATTAAAGCTTTCTCATAGTTGCTGGTCGATGAAGTTTATCTTTTTTTTTTTTAAAAATTATTTTAATGATTTTGATTAGTGCTTTTCCGATCCATTTAGTATTTACATGACTTGTAATACCTTATCTTGTAGTTTCTAGAGGATCAGTTTACCGGGCACTGGGCCTGATGGTGGCAGCATCACCTTGTGCGTTGGCTGTTGCTCCTTTGGCATATGCTATTGCAATAAGTGCTTGTGCAAGTAAGGTATTACTCACTCTTACCTAGATACTTATTTTCATTCACAATACATATTTTCTCACGTTTCTTAAATCCATTACGCATTGCTCAATTTCTTCAACTTGATAGAAGTCGTAAAATAAGATGCTTCTTGCATTGTTTTCTCAAATTACTTTGACATTTATATTTTATTCTACCAACTGTATAATTTCATTTTTTATGAGGTTAATTTATAGGGCTGCAACTCGGGTCGGGTTTTGGCCCGACCCGAGAAATCATGCGGGTCGGGTTACAATGGTCGGGCTGTAGGGTCGGGTCTGGTTGAGAAAAGAAAAACCCAACCGAAATTCGGGTCGGGTTGGGTTGAGGTCTTTAAATTTCAACCCGATCCGAAAAAACCCGACCCGAGAAGACCCGACCCGACCCGACACTATTTTCATAACTTACTATAAAAGGCTCCTTACCTCAAATTTCCAAACCCTAGCATGGGTAAGTTCGATGGAAGGAAATGGGAAAACAACATTGAGAAAAGATGGAAAGAAAGGAAGGAGAGGAAAGTTTGGCGGAGCATTGGGGAACAGGGAGGAGGCGACTCAGCCCGACCGCCTTCGCACCTTGGTGGCTGAGCTCGTCTGCACCTTCCTTTTTGTATTCATCGGCGTCGGTACCGCCATGGCTGCCGGTAATTTCTAATCTCTTGGAATCGCTTGCAATAGGAACTCAAAGTTTGAGAGAGGTTCATGAGCCCAGGTGCCTCTGCCCATCTCTCTCTCTCCCCTTTGGTTCTTTATGTATTTATTTTTCTCTTGGATCTGATGAAGGTTTAGTGGGTCGGAAAGCATGTGATTCTATTTGCGAAAGACAACCTTAAAGTTCAGTTTAAATATATTTAATAATTTAATATCTCCATTAAAGGTATTCCCGTCAACAATGGGTCTGTACTATTTTGACAGATCTTAGTCTAGACTCTAGACTGGGATTTGGAGCCAAATAGTAAAGCAAACCCTTTGCCCTTTCTTCTTTCTTTTCTTTGTATTTTGATTTCAGACTTGAGAAAGAGAGATGGGTAATTGCCAAGCAGCGGAAGCAGCAATGGTGGTGATTGAACACCCAAAAGGAGGAGTAGATAGGATTTACTGGTCCTTGAGTGTGAAGCAGCCAGTAGGGCTGCAACTCGGGTCGGGTTTTGTCGGGTTAAGGGTCGGGTCGGGTTGGGTTAAGAGTATTACAATCTTGGGTCGGGTCGGGTTTACTATCTCGGGTTTTTTTATTCGGGTTGGGTCGGGTCGGATTCAATATGGAGTGAGTCGGGTTAGGGTTGGGTTTATTAAAACCCGGCCCGCCCGACCCGAGTTGCAGCCCTATTAATTTATTTTAATCTTTATAAAAAATTGTACTTTGTTTTAATAATTTCTGTCATCATTGATTTATGGCATAGTGTTTCAGTACAATTTCTAAGTTCTTTTTCATTTTCTTCTCTTATATTGATGGCTTTATTAATTTTACTAATAGAATGGGACCTGTCTAAACTATTATGTATATAATTTTTAATGCATCAACTAAGGAAGCTAGTGTTTTTAACTTGATTTCTTGTAAAACTTAATTTCATTGTTTACATTTTTTGGATGTCATATTTGCTTTTTTTCCTCTTGATGCTTAATGGGAAGAAGATAAACATTTAAAAAATAATAATTAGAATAATGCTGACAAGAAGATAAGTACTTGCAAAGGAGTGTATATATCAAGATTGATGTGTGGAGTAGCTAGAAGGATTGAGTCAAGGAACTATGAGAGGTGGAGATCAATCAAGATGTGGAACGATTTAGTAAAGAATGATTTGCTAGAGTTTGGAATGAGGGGTGCATGGGTCTAGTTTAGGTTGAGCTGAAGTAAAACATAGAAGCTTCCCTAGATGGATGTGATAAGGTAGTGCCGCTGATGTTGAATTCAGGATTGGGTCCTATTTCCACTGCAACATTTTGTGGTAACTTATGTAAACCAAAGTGATTGTTATAACAACTGCATCAAATGAAGTTGGGCTAAATTCAGGTAGTACATATGGTTCCATTTTGTATAATTTTTAAAAATTATTTATTTATTGGTATTTAGGACTTTGCCCTTGATTTTTTTCCTGAAAGTAACTTCATTAATCAAGGAAAAAAGGGGACTTTGCCCTTGATTATTGGGGCTTAATCATACTTGGGCCCAAGTCTGATTAATAATTAGGCTGGAAATGAGGGCACAAGTGTTGTAGGATGTGTATCACATTTTACACATGTGGGTTGACTTTTAGATATTGTTAGTGATTGTAACAGATTTTTCTTTCCTCACACATTTGGAGTCTGCATCTGTGTCCCTCTCTCTCTCTAAAATCTAATTGAGTTGAGAAGCTAGGCCTCTTCTTTTTTCTCAAGGGGATAAACAGATATAGAAGATACTTTTTAAAAGAAATGGTTTTCATAATTAAGTTGATTAAACATTTTACATCAATTTTTTTTTTAATTTTAGTCTCAGTTTGTAAGGGGAACAATTACTGCTATCAAATTTTTATTTTTGAAGTTACTGTTCAATCCTCATATTATGGCGCATTAGTGTCTGTGGTTTCTTTTTCAATTATTATAGGGAATTTTGCTCAAGGGTGGTCATGTATTAGATGCTCTAGCATCTTGTCACACAATTGCATTCGATAAAACTGGAACATTGACTACGGGGGAGCTTAGATGCAAGGCAATTGAGCCCATTCATGGACATCAAGTACAGGCTGATAAGTCAGAAGTTGCTTCCTGTTGTGTTCCTAATTGTGAGAAGGAAGCTCTAGCTGTGGCTGCTGCGATGGAGAAAGGAACTACTCATCCTATAGGAAGGTATTATAATTGTAATCAAGGTACCTTTTTTTGGGGTTATTTTAGTAATTGTATTTTTAGTTATTAAGTATTATGGCTCTCATAGTGTGAATTAAAACGTGCTTTGTCTTTCATGTCTTTGAAGGAATTGTTGTCATATCTTATTCTTTAGCTGGGGACTACTTATTGTATCTTTTGTTCGCCGGGGGGGGGGGGGGGGGGGGGGGGGGGGGGGGGGGGGGGGGGGGGGGGGGGGGGGGGGGGGGGGGGGGGTTCTATGTATACATCCTTTGTAAATTAATGAATTCATTCATCACTGTTTCAAAAAAAATATCTTATTCTTTTTTTTTTTTTAAGTCCAAGGTATCCAGGCCTCTTAGAGCACTTGACTAAGTCCTTGGGGTATGTGCAGCCAAAAGAGACCCACAAAGTTGTGTCTCTCTTGGTAAAAAAAGAGCTTTTAAAGGACTGAGATTTTGATTGACTCAAACTTCTTCAAATATCAGCACTAGTATCCACTGGTTCCTGGTATGAACCGGCCAATACGATACATACCAGCCGGTATTTTAAACCATGGTTGTGGTAGAAGATGCTTCTAACACCATCAAGCAATCTTCACCTCAGCGTATGATCCTATGACTGACAATTTGCAGCTTTCTACGTGGCTTGAGTTGTCTAATATTTGTGACAGATGGAATCTACCTTGGTGTTTAGGGGGTGATTTTAATGGATCCACTCTTGCTTTGGGAGATTGGGCTGCAATTCCATATCTACCTTAAGTCTTTTTTTTAACCTTTCACTGCTTTAATTCCCAGTTAGTAAATCCCCCACCCCCACCCCCACCCCACCAACCTCCCATCAATTGTGCACCTTTCAGCAGAAGCGAAGATCTGATGTATTTCAGCTTCTTGTTTACAACAATATTCACTCTTATAATGTTCAGCATATATGTACATTTTCCATCTTAATTCAGTTACAATTGCTGAGAAAATTGTTCTTGTGCCTTTTTTAAAATAAAAGCGACTTTTTCAGTGCTTTCCTTCTAGTTACTATTTTTTTTTTAAACTTATACTCATTTCAAAAGGAAGATCAGATGTGGTTTAGTTAACGGATACTTGTATTATTTTGGAATCTGACTTTGGATGCATTCCTTGTATCATTATCACATTTGTTCATTATGAATCACTAAGAAGGAAGTCACACATCCATGTATATTTAAAATGTCTTTGCCTGTTTGCATATCTGCCATTAGTTGTTTTGTTGTTAAGTGCTTTGAGTTGTGAAGTATTTTATTGTTGTATTTCTTCATTTGAGCTAATTTTCTTTTTACATTTGTGTTGCTTGCAAGTATTACAGGGCTGTTGTTGACCACAGTGTAGGGAAAGATCTTCCATATGTTTCTGTTGAGAGCTTTGAGAGTTTGCCTGGAAGAGGTCTTTTTGCAACTTTGTCCTGTATCAAGGTATTGTCATCCTTTTTTTCATTAACATCATTTTAGTTTTCTTAACTTTTTGATTTGATGCAGGGATACCAGTTCCTTCTGATGTCTTAATTAATAATAAGTTACCTTGTGATTCTTTGCTGCATGGTGACGTCCAATATGTAATCATGTATTGGACCCCAATATGGGTACAAGATGTCTGACTAAATCAAGTCCAAAAAATAGGATGGATTCTCCTTTATGTTTTATTAAAATAAATAAATATTTATAATAAAATGACAGTAGCATGTACACTTAAGACCAATTAAAAGCAATTTACAAATTTTACTTAACGCAACCAAGTAATAAACATTTGATTATTTTAGTTAGTCTGACAATGCTTTGTCCTCTTGAAAAACAATGTTCTCATTTTAAAGAATCAGAGAGAGAGAGAGAGTCTACCCCCGCATCTGCCTTGTCTTGAGCCGATTTTCGTTGGAGCCAGATTGATGAAGATTGTGCATCACTGTATCACTCTGCAATATGGGATGTGTGTCTCACGATAAAGGACGCTTCTCTTTGATGTCCAGGCGTAGTAATCAGGGGTGCACTTGAGTTCATTTTCCAGTCGCCGGCCCGGGTAAGTGAAGGAGGTTCCTGCCCCGAAGCACCTGAGTTTCCCCTACCTTGTCTTGAGCCAACTTTCAATGGAGCTGAATTGATGAAGATTGTGCGCCACTGTATCACTCTGAGGGATGGCTTTATGTGTCATGATAAAGGACACTTCTGGCTGATGTCCAGGCGTAGTAACGAGGAGTTCACTTGAACTTATTTTCCGGTCGCCAGCCTAGGATAACGAGTTTGTAAACATGGGCACTGCAACCAAGTTAGCCAGAATGTCCTGTGTGAAGCCAAATTGCCTAGCCACGCTGTGGGGGTTATAGAGCATCACTGGCAGTGTTCCGGCTAACGCCACTTGATTGGATTCTTGTAGGTTGGATTTCCAAGGCCCGAAAGATCAATGGTGGAAATGAGGGCTTCAATCCAAGTGCCACTCAAATATGGTTGATGTTAGTTGAATAAATGGGGCCTCAATGTGTGTGTGTCTAAATATGGAAATCCCATGCTCAAATGTCATCTCGGTGAACATAGGATGGTGATCTGATGCATGTCTTTTTCAAAATGCACTTTTTGTGTGCCCATTGGATGCATGTTGAGACACATGGATGGTTGTGATTGAAAGGCCTAGTTATGTATTAGGGAAGAAAATTATCCACATTGAATGCAGTTTGAATGGCTTTATGAAATGGTGAAAAATGTGTTTTTGTGGGTCTCCCCTGGTTGCAAGCTGATATGTTGGGATGGATGGGATTGAGAACTCCATTGAATGTTGTTTGACATGTGGGCACCATGGCCTGAAAACACACTATGAAATGTGTCCAACTGCCTAGGTAGATCAAGCACCACTTTTTGGGTCATTGCTGATGTTGATTTTTTGACACCATGTGTGAGGCTACTATACTAGTTGCATAATAGGGATCAATGTCAGTGAAAAATTATAAAGTAAAATTGTTTTGTCTTGAAATTGTAAAAAAAAAAATTGTTTTGTCTTGAATCACAAATTGTGAATCGTAAATTCATAGACTCCTAAAACCCGTAAGTGTTCTCCCTGAAACAAAAAATATATGAAATAACATAAAACACATCCATAATATGTGCAATTTTCCAATTTTCTTTTAATGTTAAGTGAATATTCATATAGGTTGCAAAATGAAGTAAAACAATATAGAACTGTTTCATTGGAGTTCAAATTTCACAGTTTCAGCTTCAAAAAGTATAATACTAAAAAACCAACAATAAACTAGAAGCCCACAAGAAACCCATAGTTCCTGGACACCCACCGACTCGAGCCTTAAAAAATCACCAAAACCTCCATGCTTTCAAATTCCAGATAGCCCTATAATTCTATCATCTAGAGGAATGGTAAGATTTCTATATTGATACGAATTGTTTCTCTTGTTTAATATTCGAGATGCGAGATATATATCATGTACCATATATTCGAGATGCGAGATATATATCATGTACCATAAAATTTTAACAGCTGCGGTAGAGATTCACTTACACAACAACTAGAGCACACTAGTAATGTTCTAGATACAGGGATTGGAATTTGACTTGTTTAACTGAAAGCCCAAAGGGGCTGGCTCAAAAAGAATATGGATTTGAGTCAAATCGTTAGCCAAATTAGTAATTGACTTGGGCTTGGGCTCATAGTTCAAGCCTGTTAAACAATTGTTCTTGGCTCAGGCTTTCATATACTTGGGCCTGAAAGCTCAAAGCCTAATCGCTTCTATTCATCTCATTTTCCTATTTCCCTTGTAATGCATTTCCATTTCTGTTTTCGTATTTTCCTGCCAATGTATTTCACATTTCCCATCCCCCATCTCTCTCTCTAAAGAAAAACCCAAAACTATATAACCCCAAACCCTCCACTGTTTGTTTCATCTTCATCTCCATCTTGCCTCTATTTCTCCAAATTAACATGAACCTGCAATGCCATGCTTGGATACGTCCTCCAAATCAACTTCATAATAGCTCAACTTGTTTTCTTCTTCTAGTTTGACCCCATCTCCCTCACCAATGATGCCTTTGCCTCTTTGGCCTCAAAATCCATGTTCTCTACTCCTGTGTGAATGACCTCTGCAAATCCCTTATCCCCTACACCCACACATGCTGCACCTACCCATCTTGCACCTTCACCTCGATCTCCGGTACTATCTTAAGCCTCATATCTGTTTATCATATCTGAGATGTGCAAATGCGGTCCTCGATTAGTGGCCATTGATATGCGGACTGGAATTTCTAAAAGGCATATTTATTTATTTTTATAGAACTTTTCTATGTTAGGCTCTCTTTTGGACGGATATTGAAATTTTGGTCTTCTCATTGGGCATCAAGCTGGTTGGTATTGGTCTCAGCCAATGAAGCACCGATACGGGTACGCGTATCGGATATGACACGTATCCGATACAGGGACATGGCAAATTTTGAAAAAACTAGGATACATGTGCAGTGGGATACGCCGAATTATATATATATTAAATTCAAACATTTACAAAAAAAAATCATAAATTCTACTATGAGATAAAAAGAGTCAACATTTCAACAAATACTAAATTACTAAGTACATGATAAGAAATATAAGCCACTCACAAAATACATGTTATGTTGTTATTACTTATTACAAAATCTGATTGAAGGTTTCAATCTCTTCATTTCCTTCACCGGCATCAGTAAAAACATCATCCTCCATATCTGGCTCATCAAGAGACAAACTTGCAACCTCTAAAACTCCAGCTTCGTCAAATGGATCCCACTGATCTCCTCCAATGTCCCACATCCTATTTGGTCCTTTTACATAGTCTTCATTCTTCCTTGACAAAAAACGAAGATTTGTATCCATGAACACCAAATCTTCAGCCCTTTTAGGATGTATCTTGTTTCTTTTCATGGAGTGGATGAATGAGTAGGTGCTCCAGTTCCTCTCACAACACGATGATGGTTGTACAAGAAGCTTAAGAGTCATCGTTTGTAGTCTTGGTATAAAAGCTCCATAGGTCACCCACCATGGTTTTGGATCCAAGTCCCCATCTGTTTTGTAAACAATCAAAGGACCCAAATACATCAATAGCTCCTGAAAACCTTACATATTCTGTCAGAACAACTTTCCTCTCATTCACATCAGGGAAATACCTCCTCAAACATTTGTTTCTCTCATTAGATATCTCTGCATACCTATGTGGTACAACCCTGTTCGGAGTTTGAGCAAGCCATTCACTACTATAGTACCTATAGGTTAGAAAAGCATAACTGTAATACCCCGTCCCAAAAGTCCCACATTGCTAGTTGCATTGGAAATTCCCTGATATATAAGTGGTAGCCTTCCTCCTTCTAGCACAAGGCCTTTTGGGAGCAACAGTGGGTTGGCTCGCCAAAGCAAAGCCGTGCGAGCCCCCATGTAGGCCAAAAGTGGACAATATTATGCTAGCGGGACGGGTCATTACAATAGCATTAGTTTGTAAAACATGAAGTTCAAAATCTAAAAAAATAATCGAAATAGATAGATTACCTTGGATTCAAAGAATGAGCCATGCAATGTAGTGGTGTGCAACTTTTAGTCCATCGATCAATGAGTACGTCATACACCACATCATAAAAAGTAGACTGCTCATCTAGCTCCTTCAACTCATGGCCATATATCGTCACCTTCACTTGCTCTATCATTGAATCCCACATATCATAAACCAAATGAAGGATTGGCTTATCCGTGTCGCACAACCAGAGCATCTCATAGATTGGGTGTGTAAAAGAAAGAATATAGTCAACCTTGTCCCACCATATATCATTTAAAACCATCTCTTTCAAAGCTTGAGCCTTTCCAACATCATCCTCCCTATAGGCACTCCATTCCTCACTAATGACCATATTTTAAAGGCCACACTTGATCAGCTTCAATCTCTTCAACATCACAACGGTAGAAGCAAATCGTATCTCGGCCACAACAAGCAATTTCAATGGTACAAAGGAATTAAAAATAGTCAATCTCATAGAATGATTCATAATGAAGTTGCAAATAAAACATGCATCATTTGAAACTTGAGTAATCCAATGGCATTCAACAAAAACATTCTCATTCCTTTCTGTATTTTTTGCTGCACATATATTTTTTAGTGCAAGATTTAATGTGTGCACTACACAGGGAGTTCAAAATATGTGAGGGTAATGACCTTCAACAAGTAACCCCACTGCCTTACATACAGGAGCATTATCAGTCACAATTTGCACCACATTCTCTGACCCAACCTCACGAATTGTGTCTATCATGAATTTGACAATTTAGTGCTTATCTTTATATACTCTCTTGACCCATCAACAGCATTCAAGAAAATGGGGCCTCCCTCAGATGCAGCCATGAAATTGATAACGGCCTCCTTTGTGCATCACTCCACTCATCATTAACTAGGCTCATCCCCTTCTCATGCCAAGTTCCTTTGATTGGTTGGAGCAACCTTTCAATGTTTGCCCTCTCCTTTTGTAAAAGTGTGGTTCTCAAAGCATTATAAGTAGGAGGAACATACCCAGGGATTTGATTGTTGGCAGAAAAAGTATATGAACTAAGATAATAGGGATTTCTTGCAAAGTGAAATGGCAAACCACCTGAATAAAACATTCTAGCAATTTCACTTGTAAGCCGATCTCTAGCATCATTTTTAAATGCTTTTTCCAAAGCACTTGTACCTCCAACTCGTCTTTTTTTCCCCTCACTAGTTGATGCTGAGGTCATATAAGTTGCAATGAAACGATTGGGTAAGGGAACATTTTTTGGTCTAGACCTTTCTTCAGCCTCAAAAACAACTTTGAAGAGTTCCCTTAAATATTCTTCAGTCATAGAAGAACACATTTGAATCCCTTTACCAATTTTCCTCAATAGATGAGCCTTAATCCTAGAGTATGAACCGTTGAAATCCTTATTACAGAAATTACACTTCCACTTCCTATTTCCACCTCCAAGAGTCGGATCTCTACTTTGCAATATTGTAACATATGACCAAAGAGGACAATGGTCATCCATAGCCAGTGAAGAACAAAATCTACTTGTAGATGTAGCACTACTAGATGAACCACACCTACTACTACCACTGTTGTTAACACCAGTAGCCATTTCAATTGACAAAGAGGTTGAACGGCAAACATAGACAGGAAAAAAAAAGAGGTAATTAATTAACTAAAGTAACAAAAATATATTATGAATGTTACAACATAGACATATGTATTATGATATTACCTACTAGAGAAAGTGACTGATAGATATCAAAATCAGACGTGGGATTGCTTATGAATGCAGGGAGAATTTTTTTCCTTCACATGAAACCCATCATCATCAAGTTGGAGATATCATGATTAGAAACAAAATTTCATCCCGCACTTGCTTTTCTGTCATGATTTTGCTCTCTTTCCTTCTAACGTATGTATGTTTTGAAGTGGAAAATTCAATTTCTTTCTTTAATGTAGAAGCAAAATTCATTGTGGGTACCAAAATTCAATTTTCATGATTTAAAGCGAAACTGATTTTTATAAGACAGATTAAAAAAAATATAGCTCAAAATGACTGAAAGAAGAAGAAGATGAAGAAGAAGAAGAGAAAAACAGAGGAAGACGAAGAAGAAGTAGAAGAAGGAGAGAAGAAGAAGAGACGAAGAAGAAGAAGAGAAAAACAGAAGAAGAAGACGAAGGAAAGAAGAAGAAGACGACGAAGAAGAGAAGAACAGAGGAAGAAGAAGAAGAGAGAAAAAACGAAAATCAGGAAGAAGAAGAAGAAGAGAACAGAAGAATACCTGATTTTACGGAGAAGATGCAGAATACAATGAAGAGAATCGCGCCACGCAGCAGAGAGAAGCTGCAGAAGAAGATGAAGAGAGTCGCGCCACGCAGCAGAGAGCTGAATTGCTGAAGAAATGGGGTTCCACCGTTCCAATGTTGCGAGAGCAGAGGAGGGTTTCGATTTTTTAGGGGTTTCGAAGGGTTCAATTTCGCGAGAAGGGGAAGATGGGGATTATGAATTTTTTTTTCCTCCCTCTTTTCTCCCGTGTTTTCGCCGTATCCCGTCTGCCATATCCCGTGTTTGCCCGTATCCCTCCGTATTTGTATTTTCTGATGCCGTATCCGAGCCGTATCTATATTTTAAATATATTTTATTTAATTGGATACGTATCCGTGTCGGAAATGTATTGGACACGGATACTCGAAGGGTTTCGAAGTATCCATGCTTCATAGGTCTCAGCTGTAGAAATCAAGCCTGCACAGGGCTAGGGCTCAAACCAAGTCCATTTCTATCCCTTTCTAGATGTGTCTATTGAGTTTTTTTTCTTTTTACTACTGTGTGCATTGAGAATTGGATATAGGTATCAATATAATCTGCCATTTACTCTATGGTCTATCTTCATTGCAGCATTAGTACTGTCATCAATGTACTATCTTTTGTTTCATTTTTATAGTCAGGAAGTGGAGGTGAGCCATTGAAAGCATCACTTGGTTCTGTAGAATACATCGCCTCACTATGTAAATCTGAGGCTGAGTCAAGAATAATAAAGGAGGCCGTGTACACTTCTGCTTATGGCAAAGATTTTGTTCATGCAGCATTATCCGTCAATAGAAAGGTTAGTGGCGTCTTTAAACTTTCTGGCTTAAAATGGCTTCTCTAACCTCCGCCCTCCCCTCCTGTTCCTTTCCCTCCATGGTACAGGGTTAGGAGGTTTATCTATACTTCTGCCATCTGTATTCTCTGTTTATTTAGATGAAGTTGCATAACATTTTAAATGATAATTTAACTTTATATGAATTTTTCTATTGGTATTTCCTAAGGGAGCAGATCTGCATAGACTGATCTTTTTAGACCTGCTGTTCTTGTTTGCATCTTGTGGGAAAATGTACTTTGTTATCTACATAATGGTTAAAATGGGCTCACTGATGTTAGTCATCTCAAATAACCTCACTTATCTCTAGCATCTGGAGTAGTTTCTTTGAATGACTAGCTAATAGTTACCATGTTTACAATTTCTAGGTATTCAAGAATTTTTCTTTGATCCTCTTTGAAAAACAGTTTCTTTACAGGTTCTGTATCTGTAACCTTTTTCTGAATTGAAACATGAAAAACAGAGGAAAAGAAAAGAATGTGAAAGTTAAATTATGAATTCTGAGTAAACTTATGTAAAAGTGTATTTGGCCCTGTGATAGTCAAGCCGCAAGGCACAATGCGCACTTCTAGACGTGTTTTTTTTCTAAGCACACATTTCTTTTATATTTTTAACAATATTTATATTTATTTAATTATATAGATTTACAGCACCAATATAAATATAATCCAATTGTCTTCCAACAATTTCTAAGATATTAATGGCAAATGCATTACTTTTTTTACTCACTATCGACTAAACAATGCAATATATAATTTGATATATACTATAAAGAAAATGCATCAAATGTAAAAGCACAAGTGCATAATTTAGAAGCAAGTACTAAAACGTTAAATCATAAATAAGTCATCATTCTTGCAACAAAAATGAACCACCACCAAAGAGCAGGATTGGGAAGTATACAAAGCCAGAAGTGAAATGGTAGTTGCAATATTCCTAATAATTCTTTAAAATATTCAAAGAATATTCTTAATGATACTTTAAAAGATTAACATATCAAAACTAGGCAGCAATGTGACCGAAAAAAAGAGAGTAGCTCTATGGAGATTGGGTTAAAGGAGAATGACCCTCAAAAATGATTACTGGAGTGCGGTGTTTAAAGAAACACATGGACAAAGTGTGGGTGTAATTTCATGCTTATTGAATTATCCGACCTTATTAGAACCATATTAAATCAATGGCTTATGGCACTACAATTTTTAAGGATACAGATTATGCTAAAAGTGATCAAATATGGATATAATTTCACACACATGCTATTTATGTAGTCCCCTACACATGTCATCTGGTTTGTGGTCCTTTAATCAATTTTTAGGGCCATTCTCCTTAACCCATCCTCCATATATTTTATAATTAAAAAAATTTGTAGTGCCACCCACTAAATAACTCACTTTATCCATGTCACTGTATCACTCCAAAATCTATTATTCGAGTCTTGATTCACACTTTTTGCCCTAAAAAAATGTTTGTCATTCTGTGAGGGAGAGAATGTTTTGAAAGGACTGTGAGAGAGATCATTGACTGAGTTGATATAAAGGAGTTGCATGGAATACTTCTAATCTCGGGACTGCTGAAGGCCTAGCAGGAGATTGAGGGGACCACGTAGCAACATGTGGATGATTAATGTTACTGTTTAGAATTTTTTAAAATAATTGCTGTCTGTTGAGGTTCTGAAACAAATTGAAATAACCTCAATGGTGTGAGCTTCATTTTTGACCAATTTCTGTTGCCAGAATTGTTGCTGTGGTTATCATTTTTTTTTCTACCTGGTACTTGTTCCATACATTTCAAAGCCCAGTATCTTGGATTACATTGACTACATGCCTTCTGGTTTGCAGCAATTCCTCTTCTTTTCCCTCTACGTTACAAAAACCTGATATATTAATGTTGGTTTGTTTTCCCCTCTTTTTCATTGTCTCCACCCTTGATTCCCCCTATGTCACATAGTAGAGCTATATATAAACCCGTTTTTTTTTGAAAGATATATATAACACATGTTTCTAGTGAACATGTATTTTTTAGACCTGTCAATGGCTTGGGTCGGGTCGGGTCGGGTTGGTTATGGGTTAGGTCTTATTTAGATTCGGATCAACAATATTCAACCCATCACTTGTTTATTAAACGGGTTAGTCGATTCGGATCTAATTCTGATTCGGGTCGCAAAATTTTAAACCCATACCATTTAAAATGCTTGGGTTTGGTTCAAGTAGTTGGGTCAGGTCAAATTTTGTCAGGTCTAGTTCAAGGTAGACTTGGCAACGGATCAGTCGGGTCGGGTCAATTTTGGATTCGGGTCAACAACTTTCAACCCATTACTTGTTTATTAAATGAGTTAGTCGGTTTAAGTCTATTTCGGATTCAGGTCACAAAACTTTAAACCTATATTCATTTAAAATGCTTGGGTTCAATTCGGATAATTGGTCAATTCAAAATTTGCCAAGTCTAGTATTTTTACTTATTTTTGCAATATAATATTTGATCATCATCCTCACTTTGGTTCCCGCCCCCCCCCCCCCCCCCCCCCCCCCCCCCCCCCCCCCCCCCCCCCCCCCCCCCCCCCCCCCCCCCCCCCCCCCCCCCCCCCCCCTCCTATTGCACGAGGGAAGCATTTCAAGCGAGTTGTATGTGAAATGTGTCTTGTTGCTTCTGCAATGAATGAGTGTTTTTAATATGTACATAACTACATCCTTATTTCCAGTAATAACGAATCTTGGAGGAATTGAGCATATATGCACTATTGCCATCTTGTCAAATATGTACTGAATATTTACAAAGTTTGGACGTTTACATTATCCTTTCTATTTTCTCTATAATATCTACAATATTGCTGTTGTGACATCCAAGATACGTTAAATGATAACTTGTTTAATATTTTTTTAAGTGTTGCCAATTCCATGAATATTGAATGGTTTTGGTGCAGGTAACACTATTTCATTTTGAGGATAAGCCTCGTCCTGGTGTTTCAGATGTTGTTGCTGCATTAAGAGATCAAGCAAGACTTAGATTAATGATGTTAACCGGAGACCATGAGTCAAGTGCTTGGAGAGTTGCAAAAGCTGTTGGTATTAATGAAGTCTACTGCAGCCTGAAGCCTGAGGATAAGCTCAATCAAGTGAAGAATATCTCCAGGGATACTGGTGAGATTTTTATTAATTTCACAGATCAATTTATTCTCTTGTACTATTTTTTTTATAATCTTCCCTTTTATCCCTGATACCTGATTCATTATTAAGATGTGAGGGCCACCTGTTCTTTTTCCCCTTCTTGAAATGGAATGAGACTAACTATTTTGCAGCTTGCTTTTATCATTTTCAGTTACTGTTAGTGGTATATAAAATGGAATGGTTCCAGTCTGTATTATTTTTCCTTGAATTTGAGAGGGCACAATCTTATCAGAGTGAACTTTCTCCCTGCGAGTAATTACAGTGGGGGTAATTTTCACCTTTTCCTTTTCCCCCCCTTGTGTTATGCTAATGATCTTAGGGAGAACCACTTTTAAATGAGTGGCTAGGAGCTTGGGAATAACCTTACATAATCACCCCACTGTGCTGATACGTTTGAGATAACTCATTTGGTCACTCCCCTTCTAAATTTCTGATTATTGGGTTTTCGTGGTTATTCCTATTTTTAGATTCATGTCAGTTTTTTTATGCTAACAGTTTCTGTGTATGTATCAATGTTAGTTTTCAGTCCTAGGATCATGAGCAATGGACAGTAAAAAGCATGAGCTAGTCCATCTTTATCTTTATATTTTGTGCATTTCAAAGGCTAGAGAAATGATGGTTTGCGATCGAAGGCAAACATTTGCACAGCACATAGTCCTCCCATGGATGACTAGGATCCTGGATCATATTGCGCAATGCATAATACTTCATGCACAAGCCTTTTTGGAGAGATTTGATTCTCCTTGGGTGGTTGTAGTAGGAATAGCAATTCAGATATATCCTACGAAACAAAATCCACCTACAGCCGGACCTTTTCTCTCTTTTCCTGGGGGAAGTTGTTTATTGTCCGATGACTAGAAAAACTGAAAAATATACTCCAAAGACAATTTCTCAGGATGTAATCACACATTGGGTTATGTAGTGGGAATTTTCTACTGTCCAATGATTAGAAAAACCTAAAAATATAACAATTCTCAGGATGGAATTACATGTTGGGTGGTTAGCTATCATCGCGAAAAATTAGTCCTGTTTTACATTGATGGTGAGTAGTACTTTTTTCTATTTTTATTTCCCATTTTAAATCTTTAGAATAGATGGGTAGAAACACTTGGTGGGGTTGATTTTTGGTCTATAATACAAACACAATTAGATCTTTATTTAGCCTTGTTGTGACTTGTGGAAACCATGTATCTGTGATGAGGTTTAGATCTTTATTTAACCTTTTTGTAACTTATTGTCTTTCCTTTCAACCTTCTCTAAGGGACTTCTTTCTCATTTTCCAGCTACAGAAAATGAAAGTCTTCCTCTTCTTCCATGGAATAAGATGTTTTTGCCAAGAGCATAGAATATGAGACATTTTCCTCATCTTCTAAAGAATCCATTTCCTCACTTGGCAAAACAACATCTCATTCATTTTTGGTGAAAATAAGATTTTTGGTGTAAAAAACATAAAGACTGGATTTTCATGACCTGCCACGATACCAGAGTTTATGACATATATCAGACACAATTGATTGCACCCAAAGATAAATTTTCTTGCAGAATTGATTTCCTTAAAAAAATTGACCAACTCCCCCCTAAAGAGAAAATGTGAAGTCTAATGTTCCACTACTGTTCAAAATTGGAACTTTTTTTATTACATATACTACTTTGTTGGCATCTTAGGAACAAATTTTAGTTGAACGAGTTCTGAACCATTTTTGACAGGAGGAGGTTTGATTATGGTGGGTGATGGTATCAATGATGCGCCTGCACTTGCTGCTGCAACTGTCGGTATTGTACTTGCTCAAAGGGCTAGTGCAACTGCAATAGCTGTTGCAGATGTGTTGTTACTGCAAGACAATATTTCTGGTGTTCCTTTTTGTGTTGCTAAAGCTCGTCAAACAATTATGCTGGTATTGATCTTGTCAGTTGCATTTCCATAAATTTTTAGTGCAATAGTAGTCATTATTTTCATTCTAACATATATATATATATATATATATTCTTTTGATAGATAATTATAATATCGTTATTGCTTTTCAGGTCAAACAAAGTGTGGCACTTGCATTATCATGTATAATTTTTGCTTCTCTTCCCTCTGTTATGGGATTTCTACCTCTTTGGTTGACGGTATGTTAATACTCAATCCCATTTCCCTTTTCAGGTTATACATGAATCTTTGGCTATTTACTAAGATCATGTTGAAAATAAATACAAGATCATAGACATAAATTACTTAGGATATGGAAAATTCCATGTTTAGGCAAGTCAATTGTAAAACTCGAACTCATTAGCTTATTGAATTTTCCCCGTGTAACTAATTTTCACTCACCACTACTCAACTTGTCCAAGTTAAACTAAGTTTGTCCAAGTATCATAGTTGTTAGAAAACCACGACTTGATAACATTCTTGAGACATAACTCACTCTCAAAAGCTAACCGTTTAGAGAAGGGTGCCTCAAGTATTATATGGAGTCATTAGTTTCTCGAATTAACTGATGTGGGACTTTTGTCACTTCACACCCGCCCGCGCTTTGCGGTTGCATGTGGGAACTTGACACATATGCAGCTACGTTATGCGGCTGCACGTGAACAGACAAAGCTGGCCTGTTCCATGGACAGACAGATGCAAGTCTTTATGAAGTTTTGACTAAGAACATGCTTTTTTTTTATGACCAAGGTGTCCGGCCTCTTAGAGCACCTAATTAATTATCGGGATATGTGCAAGCCTCTTTACTCATACACACCGGATGACACTACGAGAAGTGGCCCTTTAGGGTGGAGTGGAATCGAACTTAGTACTCATGCTTCCTGACTGAGAAAGGCTTATTTTTTATATTCAATAATTGGTTGTGATAATCACGTCAGATGGTTTCATTTCTGGTTTTATTATGATCTGATATGTTTTTGATATTGCCCCCAGGTTCTTCTACATGAAGGTGGCACCCTTGTTGTTTGCCTGAATTCAATTCGTGCCTTAAATGACCCCACCTGGTCATGGAGACAAGATCTTCAACACATGCTTAATGGATTGAAAGCATCAATATATTTTCTCCTAAGAATACCTCCCTCCAGCACCATCCAGACGGCGCCTTTGTAAATTATAGTTTCCAACCCATGTATGTATAAGTAAGGTGGGTCATCAATTTCCATAGATTTTAGTGAAAAATCAAGTTTTTTTTTTTGGTAAGATGTTAATATGACTCAAACTGCAAAGGTTGTTTTTGCGAGAACAAGTACTTGCATCTGTGCTATAAGTTCTTGTCCAGCACAAATTCATTCTTGAGAATAATATAAAAGAAGTTGTATCTTTTTCTTTAAAGTTACATCCTTTATATATATTCTGATGTTCACATGGATCTATGGAAATTGCTCTTATCATTTTAATGTCAATACTTGTTTGTGATCCTTATGATCTCTCGGCAGATGGTTTTGTTAAACATTATGATAGGTCCCTTCTACAGAAGTGATAAGTTTTTCTACTTAAGCTACATTAAGACATCTCCATTTAATTTCAAAAGCACTAAATATTATTTTATTAAATTATTTTTCATAACAAAACTCCAAAATCTGAATTATTTTAGAGTAAAAAGAAATTGATAAAACAAACTCAAAATGGTCAATTTTAAGGATTTTTTTTTGAAATTGATACATACCATCACAAAGTGAAAAGCTTGTTTATAAATCTTCTTAAAACCATACCCAATGAAAGATTCAACTCAAAAAGCGATTGAATTAATATCTTTTTGAAAAAAAATGAAAATGACCGATAATGCACAGGCCAAAATCTTACCCCGTATTGGTTGATAATGTATTTGTACAGCTGATATAATATGTAGCGGCTGATTTTGGCTAGTATAGAGGATTGGATTCCTTGTATCCATGGATACATTGTCTTGATATAGGACCCTCCCTACCAAATTTTAAAGAAAATTTTAATTTTGTCTTTACTTTTCTCCTCAAAAGTAAAATTTTCTTTTTAAGTTTGGTGCTTCACGAGAAAAACTCATGATGCAAAAATCACTACTCTTTCTATATGTTTTTTCAATAGTCTTTTTTCAAGTGTATTTGTTTCGGCCATGGGAGTGATTTACAAAATTAAAGAAAATGGTAGTTGCTGAGGTGAACATTTGAAAGAATTTGTTTCACTAAAGTGGTATAGTCACTTAATTTAAAGAAACTAAGGTGGTCGGTCTGAAGTATAACTTTTATTAACTGTCCATTTTAATTATTTAAATCTAATAGATATAGATATTCAAATGAAATTTATTTTTTACAATTTAAGAGTATTGATCGTCTTCATTTCAATTTATAAAGTAGATACTTGTAATAAACTACTCATCTGTCCCATTTTAGTTGTCTTATTTGAAAGATTGTATTTTTTAAGGACCTCTCTATATAAGGCTAGCACTAAATGTGATCTCATTCACTTTCAACATATTTTATACTACTCCAATACAAATGTGACAATTATTTTAGGACAATTTCTAAATTCATATAAGGCAACTAATTTAATTTTTTTTTTTAGCAGTAAAGAGAAGATTTTCATTGAAAATAAAACAAAAGGAAATTAGAAGGTCTAAAAGGTTTAGACCCAATAAAAACAATAACAAGCTAGAAAGCGTAAAATAACAATAAACATTATTCTCCTTGAAGTCAGAATGTGCCTCGATTTGAACCATCCACTCCATTTTTCGTAAAGAAATTGGCCAAACCGTTAACGGTGCGACTAATATGAACAAATGACACCTCAAGGCCCGAGACCAAATTCTTTATCTTCCTAACCAAGGGAGTTAACCTCCAAAGGGGGCCACTTCAAACCCCCGGCCCATTTGACAGCATTAGAAGAATCACTCTCAATCACCAATTTCCTCTCATCTAAAAGACCGGCTCCTAGGGTCAAGGCTCTCCTAATGCTAAGAAGTTCAGCCTCGTTTGATTCCATTATCCCCATAGACTCAGGGAAAATCACGCTAATTGATATAAGACAACTAATTTAGGACAAAGATAGTATATGTTAGTGTAATTAACTTTGAATCACAAGATGAAATAGGGTTTTCAACCATTGATCATGTCCCAGATGGCTTTAATTTTATTGCAATAAAATATAAATAGAGAACAAGATGGAATCCAGTGAGAGAGATTAAGATAAGATCGGGAAACTATTTTATATTCCATAAAAAAGAATTGAGGAAAGCGAGTCGAAGGTGACATGAGAACTCTCTCTTATATCAACTTATTAGGGATGAGCGTTTTGAGAGCGACTTGCACTCTTTTTCTCAATAAACAAATCAGCTGATTTTTACCCTAAAAGCATATTGAAAGTAATCAAATTTCAACACTCAACACTAATCAAGGTTAAGTCATTTACATTTCAATAATTATTTATTAGTACAGATAAGCCTAAACTCTTAAACTTAGATCAAAGATCTTATGAATTGATGTATAAAGTTTACGGGTGATCTTATATATTTGTCTGACTATAATTTAAAGAGATTTTAATTCTTTACGCTCTCCTCTTATGGGCGTCTTCATTATTAAATTATTGTTTAATATATTCTTTGATTTTTAATTTGTATAGTGTCCAATTATAATAACATAGTTTATATTATGCAATATATTGTCTATTGGTCAATGATAAGTAATTTAGTAAATATTATCTAATAATTTAATTTTAGCTTTATTGTTCATCTGTGCTTACTTGTAATTTAAAGAACTTTGCAAGAGAAGAGATTCGCTAAAAAATTGTGAAGTATTTTTTTCATTAATTATGTATTATATTATTTTATAAAAGAGTTGTTTACTTCAAAATTTTAAATATTAAATAAATGATTGAGATAACAAACAATTTTGTTAACAAAAAAATACTCAATATGCTTTTACTATGCATTTCTCCGTGTGTAAAGCAAATTGATGTATTGAAATTGCTAGGTAAATATGAGATAAACTAAATAGGTAGTGATTTTTGCACCACAATTTTTTCTTATGGTACATTACTTTTAATAAAAAAATCAATTTTATCTTTATTTTTGAGAAAGAAGAAACGAGAGAAATACGGATAAAATTAAAATTTTCTTCAAAACGGTGCACCACAAAAAAAAAGGAAAAAAGCAATGGTGTGAAAATTACTGCTCTAGACCTTTAATTGAAGGAAGGGAAACGATGGCACGTAGACAACCATACCTCTTTTCCGACCGTACACTTCCGTACGGATGAGATCGAGAGGCGTAGGTTAGCGTCAACGGCTCATGTAAGCGCCGGAGAGCCTCCACCAACGTCCAACAGACAAGCTAGCGTTATGACGTCGATATTGATTGATTGATTAAAGAACGAACGCTCTCAAGTTTGACCGTTTCCGTTTAACGGAGGGATATCGGCCACGTGGAGGGCAAGCTGTCACGAAGCCCTGAGAAGGCAAAAGTCTATATACATGATCAGCCTCAATGTATCCAAATCATACGTGGCAAATACTTCACGAGTATGGTATTATTCTACCACACTTGAGACGAAGAAATAATTAAAAGAGGTTCATCGTATTCTAGAGTCTATTTTAATAAATAAAATTAAATTTCAATAAATTTTTTACTTCAATAAAATAATTTTAGTATTAAGTTAGAATAAATCAAAATACATTCGACTAAAAAAATCTAAAGTGTATTTCAATTCAATAAAAATTGGACCTTACAAATAGTTAATTTTGTAGTCTATTATTCATCATAAAAGAATATTGAAATCTAATAGTTTTTTTTTATGATTAATTTTTTAACTCATTGTCAAATGAAACAATAATAAATTTATTAATTTTGAAAAGGTCTTTAATTAAGTTCGTAAATATAAAAATCTCGTTTATTACATTGATCAAAATATATTGTAATGAGAACTTAAAAAATATTATTTGATTAATCCAGATAAAATAATTCTTCACCTATCACCATCCATGGACATAGAATGAATCCCATACTTTGGCATGCAGATGAAAATTGCACAATTGGTCATAATCGTCCTATTATCTATTAGAAGGCCATAATAGTTTTTAAATGGAAAGGAAAAATCCTAAATCAAATTTTAAATTAAAAAGTATAAATAAATTAAATAACTCAATAACAAAAGTTAATTTAAAACATAATCATTTATTTTGTTTCATTTCAGCATAAATAAATAAAAAAACATCTGCAATTATTTATCTATGTTTATTTTAGCTCATTCTTTGATCTTACCAATATAGTTTGAACTCCATTCAAATTTGATCAATTTCAGATTAATATAGGCTGAATTCAAACTCAAAGTTTTTAATTACAAAATAGATATAAGTTTGAGTATATTAAAATATTAAAATCCAATTTTAAAATTGAAAGGTTTTTAAATTCTCATAGAATTAATCTTATTATATTAAAAAAATTCCATTTCACCTGCTCACATTTTTACCGAACTTACCCAAGGCTGGCCCCTGTGCATAGGCGGCGTAGGCCACCACCTAGGGCCCGTACACATTTAAACTCCTTGATGTAACGGTCATAAATGCCTCTTGAAATTTCATTTTGTCTAAAACCTTGATATTTTAAGAGATTTCAGAGTTGGCACATATCTTACTCAGCGCCGAGCTTATCCAAACCAGCATAGGCCGCCGTCTAGAGCCTTAGACATAATGGGTCTCTACATATTTAAACTTCTTAATATAACACACATAAAAATTTATGAAATGTCACTTTCTCTAATACTCTTGATATTTTAAGAATTTTCATAGTCGGCAGATATCTTACCATAAAAAACAAAATAATACATTGAAATTTATTTCATCTTTGACAGAATATCTTATGAGTTGACTAAATATCTACCATTTAATAAAAACAACAAAAATATCCTACAATTATGTAGCTCAAACGACCTCCTGAGCGGTTCTAAATTTATATGAAATCTTCATTTTCAATAAAAGAGTTAGTTTTCATCAGCCCGAAGGCCCCAACGCTCACCGACCAAACCACACCGAATCAAAATTAAGAACCGACACGCCAGGCAGTAGGCAGTGGGTAGTAGGTACGACGTACGTACGAGTTACGATAAGGAAAATGGTCACAGATCTGCTATGGATTATGGCTAATCTTTGACATTTAATTCCTCTCTTATCGTAGTGGATTTTCCAATGCAATGCATCTGCACCGAGCCAAGGTCCAGCACTTCCTCGTGTATTTATTTTCCATGGAACATCCGCCGGTCATTGTAAAAATTGAAAATGAATAGTGTCTGTTCTAATTTAGTTGTTTCGTATATATTTTTAATTATTTTAAAATAGTTATATAATATTTTATATTTATAAATTATAAATACATGTAAATTTTCTCTCTATTTATCTACTTTAGCTTTTTAAATTATTTTTAAAATAAAATAATTAAAATGAGATAAAAGTATAAATTAATTTCTTCTCTCCTTATGCAAATCCATTGGAATGATGTTTTCTCAACTATGTGACAAGAGACAAAAGGCCATAATTTTGATTTATGATCTGTTTTAGATCCACCAACCTTTTTAGCTTTAAATTTTATCTAATTGATTAGAAATATAAAAATTCTTACATTTATTTCCACTCGTATAATGAAAATTATTTTAAAAAAATTCAAAGTATAATATTTAATTTAATTTCCACCATTTTAATAGTTAAGAGCTTGTAACGTATTTACCAACTTGTAGGCTGGTAGCTTGGTCTCTTCCCTATGTGAACAAAGTGGGCTTGTCGGTAGTATTTCTTAGCAAATCAAGTTTGAAAAGACTTTAAAGTCATCACAGCCGAAGCCAAAAAATATCAATTGATAAAGTTAAATGATAGATTTAGCTATAATAGTAGAATAAAGACAACGTTCGATATAATTTTTCTTTTAAATTTTTATCAAAAATAGGTAAAACTTGTATATGGTATAATCATATAGCAATATTTTTTTTAATTTACGTGTGAAAAATCATGAGATATCTACCATAAACCTCCACCGATGAACTTACCACCTCTAAATACGCTAAGGTTAGGCTATAGAGAGTCAAATCCGCAACCTCTTGCTTTCAAAGATGGAATGTAGACAGTTGAATGTGTGTCATATAACAATATTGAATAAAAGAAATTGTATACCCCTATAACTATCTCAAACCTTTAAATTTATAAAATTCATTCATAAAATCATTTTTGTCATTTTTATGAATTTTTTGCTTTTCAAAATTTTTGCTATTTTTATATTTTATTTTTAGTTGTTGGTGCGGTAAAATAAAATAGAGTCAAATCATTTAAATGTATCATGCTAATTTTTTTTCTATTTTTAGGTTTTTAATTTTAGATTAAAATGAATTAAAAAATTTTAATTCATAAAATGTAATTTTTTTTCTATTAAGATATATAAAATGTTTATCTTATAACTTAGTGGAGCCAATAATATCTATAAATGAGTCATGGGAGAGTTTTGGCATGCGAATGTAGAGAGAGAGAGGGGGTCGGTTCAGCTTTGGGAGGGAAAGAGAGAGAGGTTGGTTCAGCTTTCAGGAACAGTTTGAAAAGGAGGGACATGGAGAGAGAAAGAAAGGAAGACGGGCAGTTGTCGGTAGAAGGAAGGCCGTTGGGGAAGACAGGTATACAGCTGGACTGACACGATGGCAGTAATGATCCGCCTTCCAAGTCGGTGACCTGACCTGCTCTTGTCGTTTTCTCCACGTCATCACTCTCTTGGCCCTCTCCTTCCGTGCGCGGCCCTCTCACTTCTTCGCTCGCTCCTCTTCTTCCCAAAAAAAAAAATCTTGAAAGGGAAAATGCGAGCCAGCCTGTCCTGGTCAAAACTCGTCCATCCGCTCCGCGGATGTGAGCCCGCATATTAAGGACAACATCTTTTTTAAGGGGTCTAGAATCTAATTATCTAAGATCTAAATCAGTAGACTAAATTTTTACTGAATCTAATTAGATTTAACTCAATTTAAAATGAATTTTTATTAACTTTAAATATTTATCAAGAGAATTTTGAATTAGTTCCTCAATATTTTGAGCACTTGAATATGAATTTACATAGTGAAACACAAATGCCTTAAGGTAGTTCAGCTATTATTATTATTTGTTATACAATATAAATTATATACATGGATGCTGCTCATATACATAACAGTAGGTATAGCAGATGTCTAAATTGAAGAGGACCTCTCACACAGAAATGTAACGGGATGATACTCTTTATAATCGTAAAAATTGAATGATTTGATAGATTATTATTATTATTAAATTATTTTAAACATGATAATTATTATTTAACATTTGATTTATAAATTAAAATACAAAAAAATTAATAAATATTTTTATTTAACATATTCAATTTGATAGTAAAAATATATAATAGATATAATTAAAATAAAAAAATATTTAAATAACTTAATTTATAAAAAATAGACTCGGCATAAGGCTAATAAACTCATGTAAACAGCTCAGTTAGACAAACTGTAGATTCACTGTATATTTTATACAAAGAGATGCATGAGTAAGCCAGGTCTCCGCTTCCCATTCTAAAATGCTTTTTAAACTTAAAAAGTTAAAAGCCTCTTCTCAGTTTTATAAATGACAGATGGGAAGTATAAAATACAGAGTGGGTGAGACCGTGAGAGGGACGAGTGAATCTACCGTCTACTTTAAAGTAAAAAAAAAAAATATTGATGAAAAATTAGTTAAAAGTTGAATAAATGATGGATTTACTTGTTAGTGTGAGGATGACAATGCATATGATAATTTTACTATATATATATATATATATATTTAAAGAGAATATTTTCATATTAAGAAATATTAATCTTAATATAATAATATTAATTTTCTATTCTATCAGAACATCAACCTGTAACATAACTAATAAAGGCTCGTATTGTAATTTAGAAGTTGCGAGTTCAAATAACGTGGATGTTAAATAAAAAGTCTATTCATAAAATAATTTATATCAAATTTAAATATAAAAGTTAACTTTTGATTAATAAGACAATGATTTAGACGATAATGATTTTCATCATTTAAATAATGAAAAGTTATACCGGTGTCTTTTCTTATATAAAACATTAATATTTTTATGATTTCTCATTTTTAAACCAAATATATATGACATGCTGTAAAAAAAGTCAGTCAAAACTCAAAAAGAATGAGAATTAAAAATCATTCATCTATCAAACTATTTAAAATTATCTTCATTTAATAATTTTAACACTTGATTTTTAAATTTTAATTTTTAACATCAGGAATTAAAAGATGAATAAAAAAACAAATTTGATAGTGGAATTTAGAAGTTGAGAAAGGTTACAAATGGAAAATAAAGCTCATTCTAGGAAATGCCAAAAATAAGATTCAAGAAGACTTTTATTATAAATATCTAAAAGATTTGTAAATGAAATTATAAGCAAAATTAAACATAAAATATATGATAATTCGTACTCAATATTTAAAATTAAGAATTGAGAAAATGAAATACATAAAATTGAATTAATATAAAATATATGATAAAAAATTCTTAAATTATGTAAAATATATTGAAGATAAAATCAAAATCTTTTAGCTAAAAGATATAGACATAAAGGACAAATAATTTACAATTTAAATTTGATAAATTACTTTTGTAATATTAACAAATTGACTATCATAACATTTACCATTCAAATATACAATTTTTATAGGTAGGCTAACTTCTATAACTTAGTATGTAGTTTATCCTTTTAAAAACGCCAGTCTTTATTCAACGAATCAATGGTAAATCTAAATTATTTAAATTTTAAATGTTTACTATTGTTATATGGTTGAATATGATAGATAAAATATTTTTAAATAATTTTTTCTATTGCATATTAAATATTTAACAATCTCTATTTTTAAAATATATAAAGGGAGGAAGAAAACCGAAATTCTGGAAAGGAGGAGTGAGAAGGTGACGTGGGCCGGGATAACAGCAGATCCGAGTGTCACGATTCTGTAAATACGCGCAATCGCATTAGAGACGCGTGTCCCATGCCAGCTGTGTGCAGAAGCAACCGCCTGCCTCGAACAAGCCTTACCCACTCTACCTCAACCCCCGTTAACCAGTCACCCCAACCGGCTCTATCGGTCACCTCAATCGCCTCCTTTCCTCTCTTTTTCTCCACTTGTATATAACCACCATTTCTCTCCGTAACCCGAATTCCTCTCCCCGTAACCCACCCCTGCCTCTCCAGAGGCTTTTTCTTCTGCTCTCTGAGAAGCTTCTATCTATTTATCTATCTATCTAATTCTATTCTAGTTTCATTTCATACTCTTAGTGTAGGATTTTTTTTTAACAAAAAAAAGTAAGGGAATTGGTTACCTTTGGAGAAAAATCTGGACCGTCCATTGATGGCAGCGGTCGTGAAGAAGGATGTGGATCGGATCAAGGGGCCGTGGAGTCCGGAGGAGGATGAAACGCTGCAGAAGCTGGTGGAGAAGCATGGGCCGAGAAACTGGTCGCTGATAAGTAAGTCGATTCCGGGAAGGTCGGGCAAGTCGTGCAGGTTGAGATGGTGCAACCAGCTGTCGCCCCAGGTCGAGCACCGTCCCTTCACGCCCGAGGAGGACGAAACCATTATCCGGGCCCATGGCAAGTTTGGCAACAAGTGGGCCACCATTGCCCGCCTATTATCCGGCCGTACGGACAACGCCATAAAAAACCACTGGAACTCGACCCTCAAGCGTAAGTGTTGCTCTTCTCCCTCCGATGATGGGTCCGGCTCTGGATCCGGAACGGCACCAGGATCCGACTTTGATCCGATCCATGAACCGCCGCTCAAACGAACGGCCAGTGCCTCTGCCTCTGGCCTCTGCCTGAGCCCCACCAGTCCGTCGGGATCAGACGTCAGCGACTCCTTTCTCCCACCTCCACCGCCGCTTCCGCCTCATTCAGCCTCTAATGTTTACCTTCCTCCTCCCCAGCCACTTCCGCCTCACCCTGTCTCTAATGTTTTCCGCCCTGTCGCCAGAGCCGGCTCCGTCTTGCCCCCTCCAGAGATTGCGTCAGCACCTTCTGACGATCCCCCTACCTCCCTCAGCTTATCCCTCCCCGGCATCAATTCTTCTGATGCTCCTAACGCACTCAAGCTTGGTTCCGGATCCGGATTGCAATCTAGCGCTGGATCCGTTTCTAATCCACCACTGCCTCCATCACTGCTCTCCCCAGATCCATTGCCGCCGCCGCCTCAGCAGCAGCAGCAACAACAGCAACAGCAGTGCGCTCTTCGGTTTGGCGATTTCGTACCATATGCTGCTCCACCGCCGGAGAAATCGTATTTCCCGTTTAGTCCTGAGTTTCTGTCTGTGATGCAGGAGATGATCAAGAAAGAGGTGAGGAACTACATGTCGGGGCTTGAAATGGAACGGAACAGATCCTGTTCCCAAGGTGATGTCGTTCGAAATGCTGCCGTTAAACGGATCGGTGTTGCCAGAATCGAGTGATTGGATAGAAAAGAGTTAGCAGCAAAAGATGTAGATCGATGCTTTTGCTCTTTTTGTTGTTTTCATACGAATAATTTCGATGAAAGCTTCCTGTACAGAAATTAGATGAGGAGAAGGTGGAAGTGGAAACCGAAGGAGGGGGAGGAGGTAGAAGTCTTAGAAGAGGAGAAAGGGAAAAGGGATTTGTGAATGGGAAAGATGTTTGGGGCCGAACAGACGGTGGAAAGAGGACGACGACTCAAAACGGAAAGCGTTTTTCTTCTGAACAAAAATCCTCATTTTTCCTGTTTTCAATCATTTTCCTTTTACCAGATTAGAAAATCAAAAAGGAGAGGAAAAATCTTTCCAAATTCTAAAGTTTAGTCTTCGTCTTAATTTTGTTATAATTTTTTTTTTGTGGATTCCAGAAAATTAGATGTATCTTCATTGCAGACAAACAGGATTTTCTTACTGGAAAAAATTCATCTCAAATGAAAAATATTTGGGTGGAAAATATGATATTTTCTTTATTTTCTTCCCTTTAAAAAAATAAATGTTTTCTTCGTACATAACTATTTCTTAGGATGGTGATAATATAGCAAAAATTGATTTTAGAAAAAGCTTTAGAAAGAGTTGAAAATTTATTTTTGCAAATTTGTGATTTTTAGGACCTGCTTATTTAAAAGTAAATTGCAATTACTTATAATGAAGTCAAATATGATGATGAAAAACTGTGACGTATTTATTGATAATATGTTCATTTCTATAATTTTATAGGTGTTGAATAAGTAATCGATTAATAGGAATTTAAATTTATAAGGTCGATTTTAGATTGAGGATAAATGGTTTATGTAAATGATTAAATTTGAATTTATTTAAAATAAATTTTTAACTTCTAAAATCATACAAGGATTTATTTTTATTACCATTCAATCTTTATTTAATAAGATATTTATTATTTATGAGATGGCAGTTTTGTAATTAAAACATTAAGAGATGGCAGTTTTGTAATTAAAACAAAGGAAAAGGAAAAAGAGAAAAGAAGGTGTTCTAAGTAAAAATTGAGTTTTGAGTAAATCTCAAATAAAAATATTTTTATTGTTGGAAATATTCATATAAAATGTTTCGTCAACTTCAGGCGGTTCAATTTGAACCTTAATGCTTCAGTGGTTTGGGTTCAATTTGTGCCCCACTGTAACTTGAAAATTTGAAATATGGGTCTACTTGGGCTTGGGCCTTATCTCAATTTGAAAATAAGATTTGTTTGAATTTGGATTAACTTCTGGCTTTTGCATTCTATGGGCCTAACCTTGTTATAATTTTTATATTATATTAAAATAATAGTTAATTACAAAAATAATCTAGATAAATCATTAAATTTAACAATTTATTTTAAATTTAACTCTTTATCTTTTACAATTTTTCTATCCATTCCTTTTCAAATCGAATTCAAACTCCTTAAAGTGGGTTTCTAGCCATCGATCCAATCCCTTGAGTTCTTTGAATGGTAGAACTTTGAATTTTTTTTATTTGGATGATCTTAATGGGACCCTGAATTTGGACATAAAGAAGTTTTAATCCGACTTCTAAGTAGAGTCGAAGAGCAAGCCAGGATTCAGATTACTGGTTATTTTACACATCATTGTGCTAACATATTACAATAATCAAAGCCCCCTTCTATGTATCATTCACTGGCTAGAAATACTACTTGCTTGCCAATATTACGCCCTGAGAAGAGTCCAACCAGCGCAGAAGGAGCCTTCTCTAGCCCTTCCACAACATCTTCAACATAGGATATCTTCCCTTCCCTTATATACTGAATGACATGCTCAAGGAACTGCGGGTACATTTGAAGGTAATCGGGTTCGACGAATCCTTCCATCCGAATTCGCTTCGCAATAAGGCAGAAAAGGTTGTGTGCACCTTCTTTCTGCTCAAGATTGTACTGAGATATTAACCCACAAACTGCGATTCGCCCATGGAGCTTCATGTTCAACAGCACTGCATCGAGCATTCGACCACCCACGTTCTCAAAATATATGTCAATGCCTTCAGGGAAATACCTTGAAACGATGATGACATGATTTTAGTTTGTTGTTAGGAATACAATACATACACTCGTATCCAATTTGACTTTTAAAACCCATTGATCTAATCTAATATGATGATTTCTCTAGTGCAGTTAAAATGAAATTTTATAAAACCAGCCCATCCAGAGGGTCCAGGTTGCGGCCATAGGCCATTCCGTCCTTGAGAGTGTTCTTAGGAGATCCTTATATATTGGAGTGATTGCATTCAGAAACACTTGCAGGCAAAGAACAATAACAGAATAAAATTTGAAGAATATAAGTAGACTCACCGTTTCAATGCTGCATTCAAATCTTGCTCCTCTTTATAATTGAAGGCGTCATCAAACCCAAACTTGTTCTTTAGCAGATCTACCTACACAAAAGGCTCAAGAAAAAGTGTAAGTGACAACAATTTTTGGATAACAGCATATTAAAGCTTTCCACCATAAAAAGGTTTTTGAATGAAATAAAGAAATGGAGATAATAATTACAGAGATATCTAAAAGAAAATATCAACAGAAGAGGATGACCAGTCCCCAGACTAGCTCTTGACTACCAACTGATTGTTAAGCCATGAATTAGGTAGGGTCCTATCATTTATCTTTGATAACCAAGGTGTTCAGGCTTTTTGGAGCACTCGACTAATCTTTGAGGTATATGTAAGTCTCTCTATCTACACACACTAGGTAACTTTATAGAGAGTGACCCTTTGGGGTAGAGAGAGAATCTTTTCACTTAGGACCCCCCTTCTTGAGGAGGCAGGTTCTTGACCATCACTCTAACTCCTTTGAGTTTATATATATAAAACATAGTTTAAAATAATCATATGCTAAAGGAAGATAAAATACCTTCTCCTTGGATCCAGCACTACCCACTACATGGCAACCCCATCAACTTAGCAAATTGCCCAACTAGTTGTCCAACGGCCCCAGATGCTGCTGATACATACACAGTTTCCCCTTTCTTAGGAGAACACACTTCATAGAACCCAGCATAAGCTGTAAGCCCTGGCATACCTAATGACAAACATCTGGTCAATCTGTTGGGGAAATTAAGAAATGCAAATCATAAAAGATCGTACACACACAGAGAACACAGATTTACGTGGTTCGGCAAGATTGTCTACATCTACGGAGCGAGATGAAAATCCACTATGAAGAGAAAATGTACAAGGGATTACAAGGGTCTCTCTTTCTCTTTCTCTTTATGATTTTTCTCTTCTCCTCTCACTCACAGCCTCAGCTAATTTCACAGGGGCTTACAATAATAAACATAGCAAGAGAGAAATTAAACTGGGGCCTAAGTTATTGGACCTGGGCCGAGCCCAACAGTCAATCCAGGCCCAAGCGGGCCTAGCCCACACAACACAATCAACCTAGCATTTGCTCAAAATAATGGTTCAATCTACGATTAACCTGATTGTTGCTTCATAGCTTCCATTATGGCGCTTTGCTCAAACAAATGTGTCTGATTATCGTATTGTATTTTCATACAACATAATTAAGCATACAAAATCTGCAACAAATTTCAGTAGAGAAATGTATATATATACACTAAAATGGTAAAGATTAATTGAGAGCAGAAGATAAAGGCAATGCTAACATTCTATATAGATACATATTCAGCTAAAATTTCAGTTCCCTCCTCCCTCTTATGGTGATTACGGGACTCGAATATGAAATCTGTAGTTCTCAAACAAAAGTGTCTTCCAGTTGAACAATCCTCTGCGAGGTCCTCTTCCTCTAGCAATGAATTCATGAATGTCTATTTTAAAAAAAACTATAATCTTACTATAATCATAATGTACCTAGAATTCCTGTATAATACGAGAGGGGTATGTCAGTATATTTGATTTTAGTAAGGAATTCTGGCGCTGTTATCAAACTGAACTCCTCCCATCCAGTCAATCCCCAGACAAAGTCACCTGCCCTGAAATCCGGATGCCCAGAGTCCAAAACTCTGGCCACACCGTATCCAAAAATGACCTGTAACAAAAAGGAAATAAATATGGTTCACTGTTAGAATATTGGCTTGATTTGGCTCGACTCAGTTTGACTCGTTTATGCCCGGCCTAATTTCTTTCTCATTTTGTATGAAAATTATTATATATAATTTTCATACAAAATGAGAAAGAAATATAGTAAAGAGAGCTGTGGCTTGACTTTGGCATTGTAGCTTCTCTCCGACAATGAGAGTTTGGTTTAAGAGAGGAAAGAGTCAATGTCAGAAATTGAGTTTGGGAATATTTGTAATTTATCTCTCTCCTTTGTTTTAGTGAAATTTCCTACTGCTCGTGGAAGCTGGCCTTTGGTCCAACCTTGTAAATCTGTGTCTTCTCTCTTTAATTGAATGGAGATTTCACATAACAAACATGACTAGAAAGACTACCTCGAAAACTTTAAATACCAATTAAAGAATATTTGAATTTTACTCAAATAAGAATCAAATACAAATTGAATTAAAAAAAAATCCAACAAATATCCAAAAAATAAACTTGAATTTTCATTTTATTTAATGTTAAATGTCAAAAATTAAAATAAATATGCACATCGGGTCCATTTCATTTTTCTTCTCAAATTTTCATTATATACATTAAAAATAAACCATATAAATTGAAGGCATAGGTAATGGACTAAAACTAAATCAAATTTCAACCTAAAATTTAATTTCTAATAGCTTGATCTTAGTGATTAGACTCACATGCGACTGGAAGAGAGGGCGGTTTGGGTCTGACAATGACTTTCACTATTGAGATTTAGGGCCGGCCCTGGCTATAGGCGAAGTAGGCGGTC
Source organism: Chimonanthus praecox (assembly GCA_022113865.1). Lineage (NCBI taxonomy): Eukaryota > Viridiplantae > Streptophyta > Magnoliopsida > Laurales > Calycanthaceae > Chimonanthus > Chimonanthus praecox. The sequence continues at coordinate 59,605,569 of CM039090.1, forward strand.
GCCTAGGGCCCCCAAGTCCATAAGCACCGTTATTATATGTTAAATAGTTAATAATGTATAATTAAAGCACAAGTTTATTCTTCTCCAGGTGGTTAGACTTGTCCTTTTGTAATATGAGGACTCGAGATTTGATCTCGGGTGTGTTATTAATAATTTTTTTATTTTTATCAAGTTATTTAATAATAATAATGAAAAATAACAATAATTTGAATTAATACTACTTGAAATCATTTGACTATTTGATAATTTTTCTACTCTATTTAAAGCGTAGGTTTCTTAAAAAATTAAAATAATGATAGTAACAATCATAATTATTATTATAATCCTCATTTTATTGAGTTTAATAATAATAATAATAATAATAATAATAATAAAATAAAATAATTTTAATTAATAAAGAATCTTTTAAAATATATCTATCATCTAAATAAAGAGAAAGAGAAATCTGTATTGAATTGATAATTTTGAATTAAATATAATTTAAAGCTTTTAAAATTTGAAAAGATGAAAAAACATAGCTTTATTCATTTGATCAATTTAGATTTTATTAGAAGTAATATACAAGTATAAATCATTATAATTTAGATAATTTTAATTTTTTAATTTTTTAAAAATACAGAAAAATTGAAAAATTAAAATAATAATAATATCTTCGTTTCAAATAAGAATTTGCATTAGTAACACACTCGAATATGATAAAACATGCAGTACCAAAAGAATGAATTGCCAAATTACATAAAAATAATGAATTGTTGTTTTCCAAATGCATGAATTGCGTATACAATAATGTTAATTATAACCGTTACAGTTACCTATGCAGAAATAAGTTTTTTAAAGTTAAAACTAATAAAATCTTATCTTCCGTCTATAATGTCATACGAAAGATTGAATGGATTAGCTATCTTATCTATTGAAAAATAAATATTAAAAAAATTTGAATATAGTAATTTAATTAGTAATTTTGCATATCAAAATAAAAATAAATTTTAAATAATACTTTGTTATAAATTTGATTATGATATTTTATTTAGTTTCACACATTCAAAAAAAAATTTGTATGATTTTATTTTTTGTGTATGATTTTATTTTTTGTGAATAGATAAGGGCATCTTAAAAACTCGCCTAGGGCCTTGAAATCTAAGGGGGCCCTATTGAGATCAATAGACTTTAAATTGGATTTTGAAAAATAAAATCTACAGGGAAATAGGTAGAGTCCAGATCAGACCCGGTCCGGCTGGAACAGAAGAGGGCGGTCTGGAACGGAACCGGTTCCCTTCTCCTACCGTTTCCGTTCCAGACCGTCCTCTTCTGTTCCAGCCGGACTGGGTCTGAACTGGCCTCTGCCTCTTCCAAATCCCACGCTAAACAGCAACAAAAGAGGAAAATAGAAACAACCCAGAAATAAAATGGAAGAAAAAGAAATGGGTAGTCGGATTTTGGAGGAAGGAAAGGAGCAGAACTCACCGAACCAGGAGTTAATGGCTTAAAAAAGTCCACAACGGTGGCCTTGGACATCAAAACTCTCATATAAGGATCGCAAGACAAATAGAGATTCTTCACAAGAACAGCTGTTGATCCTTCTGGGACCTTTGTCTTTGCCGTAGAAAAGCTCAGGACCATGTCTTCTTCTTTTAGAAATCCGGTGACATAGTCCTTGAAGATGATCTGCTTGTTGCCCACTTCTCCTTCTCCTGCACCTGCCATTTTCCCTCAACTGGAATTTTTTTCTTCTTCTTTATCTTTTTAGTGTTTGATGCAGAGGTGCTTGATGAGAAGAGCTAGAGCATTAATCTCACAATTTTCTACTGAAAAGAAGAAGAAAGAAAAAACAAGAATTAAATGCTCGTTATATTTGGCAAATCAGCACATGTGAGAGGAGCTGGAGCATTGATCCTCCCTGCGACAATCTGTGGCGTATACGAGTCATCATATTTACAAATATCTGAAACTGGGGTCCGGTCAAAGTCGGATTTTAATAAAGTGTATAAATCTCCGCAATACTGTACATGTGGGCTGACATATCTCAGATTTTTTATCATACGTATTTAACCGACTGTATTAACAACATATCGGCCTTTATAAAGTCGATATTTATCCATAAAAGTTTAAGAGAGAGATCCCGGCTAACATCTGACATACTGATATGTCGATCTTTCGATAAAAGTGATTTTTATAATTTTTTATAAATTCAATTTAACTCATGTTAAAATTTATTTAATTTGATCTAACTCGAATTACTAGCGTCTAATCCAAATTACAATCAGATCTAAATCTCTGACTTCAGTATTATTTTATAACTTGGTGTATTTAAGTTAAGTCGATTTATGTCAGGTCGATTTAGATTGATTTTAAATTTCTAATTCAACCTAACTCGAATTTCATACGGGTTCATATTTCCCAATCCGAAATATATAGATGCACAACTCAAAACAATTGATTTCTAGGGTTAGATCATACGAGTTGAGTTAAAACCTAACTCAAATTTCACTCCTAGATCTATCCAAATGAGTTAAGTCACACCGAATTGACACTCTTTTAAAAGACACGTGCCATTAAATGACTGTAGTGTCTTATATAATTAGATTCATTATATAAAAGATTATATATAAATTTTACTTTGAGTTGATAATTTAAGTCATATAATTTTAACTTTTAAAAAATAAATAAATAATCGTATAACTTTCTACACAACTTAGTGATACCATTTTCTTTATATTACACTTAAACTTTGTGGATCCCAAATTTATTTAATAACACATTTCATTAAAATATCTCATATTTCAATAGAGTTTCCATCCACATGGCCCGAAACTTTATTACCTTCTTTCATTTTGATGGACAATCGGGTCTTCTACCCTCTCAATTTCTTCCGTCGTCATTATCTATCTAATATTTAAGATTTTATAAATTTTTTTATAAAGTAATAAAAAATATTTATTCAGAGGATTTCAATGATTATTGGTGAAGGAGTGTCAGTCGGGTTGGTTAAAGTTAGGATAAAATTCACCAAATTTGAAATTGGGTCTGTTACAAGTTACTACTTACTAGTTACTAGTTACTACTGTAAAGTTCATTAAAGTGGAAAGAACACAAAATTTGAGTCTCAATCTAAAATGTTTAATATAATATATCATATTTTATATATAATTATTTAGATCGATTTTATAAATCTTAATTGACTCTCCCACATAATTATATAAAGATATTCTATTTCTCTTTCACACCTTTTTGTCTTCATAGATTTGGAAAAATGTTAGATTCTTAGATCTAGTTTTTGGAGTTTTGGGCTTGATTTTCAAAATGCGGGTATTTTGGGTATCTAGAGGGTCGGGTATTTAGAGGGTTGGATCATGTCCATATTTTAAAATCTTAGTTTTGAAGCATATTAGTATAAACTTATGAATTTTTTTTTTTTTTTTTAAATTTACGTGTGGAAAACCATGGGATAACCAGCGTAAAACCTCCACGGGTGAGTCATTACTCTTAGGACACACCAAAGTTAGGTCATGGGAGCTCAAACCTTTAATCTCCAACTTCATAAGGCGGAAGGCAACCAATTAAACTAATAGAGGATAAACTCTTCCCTACAAATTAAAAGAAATTGAAATGGATGAATAATTGTTCACATTAACTATCAAAGTATATTAAATTATTTTTTAAGATTATAATAAGATTATTAAAAAATATTTTCACCTATAATATTCAATTCAAAATTTAAAAATGCATCAAATACACAAGGTTTACTCTAATTCAACTCTGATTTTATCATTTGTGAATTTTTTTTCAGAATGAATTTAGAATTTATATAATAAAAATTATATAACACAGTAAGTAATTTTTAACTCCTGTAATAGTAGATATGTAGATTCGGATGTAATGTAGTAATATAGTTTACAATAAATAATTTATTAAATCTAATTATAAGTGATTGACTTAATATTATATAAGATAAACTAACTTTGTCAATAGTAATTATGATTTATATGTTATAATGATTAGTTAATAATAGTTATCTTAATAAATATCATTAAAATGATACTATAGTTTCATCTTACTTTTTCAACAGGACACTTGCTTGTTACAAACTTTTTTTTACGATTGTAATTGTTAAATAAATTTTAAATCTATACTAACATTTAAAATATTAAAGGACGATGAGTAGAATCCAATAAATTAGAATATTAAATAAATTTTTTTATTTAAAAATTCAATTGACTGAGTTGTTTTGTTTCTTATATATGCCTCATGCACGACATGATTTCTTGTTCATCACAGCATTATCACTGTAACACCATTTTTTATTCCCATCTTATTATTTTTAGATTTATTAAATTGGTCATAGAAAAATCAATGACTCATAATAGGTGTAAGATAATTAAATAATAATAATTTTTTTTTTTTTTATGTTTGTTCTCTTCACGTTTTATCAACTAATTTATTGAGTTCTACTCGAAATTATTTTATATTTATTAAATTGGTAGGTGTTCAAGGCATTTTTCTTTCTTTCATCAAATATCAACCGCATGGAAAGAAGAAAAGAATAGATCCAATGAAATGATAGATTTATGAAAAATAATTTTCAATCTAATTTTGGCATAAATTCTTTGATAAATCCGTTTAAGATTGTTGGGTCAAGTGAAACCATTTAATAAGTGAGTCTAGATCCTTTAGAAGTGGACTTTCACGGCAAAGTGAAAAGCATCATTTCACTTTGGGTTGAGTTCACGCAACCCTTTCAAGTAATTCGATAGTTAAATCAAGTTGACCCATTTAAAAAATGAGTTAGGACCTTTGAGCCAACCAATTTATCTTGGTCAGGCCAATTTAATCAGTTTAATAAATGGATGAAATTGGATCAACTCATTTAAACTTATTTGATTTTGGGTGTTGAAAATTTGATTACCATATCAGTTTAATAAATGGATGAATTGGATCAACTCATTTAAACTTATTTGATTTTGGGTGTTGAAAATTTGATTACCATACGCCATTAATTTTTATAACCCATCTGACAAAGCATGATAATCAGATGGATGGGATTCTCAAATTATATCATCTATAAAATGTTCTCATCTCAAATTCCCTTTGATATATTTCTAGTTAAAATTCCACCTCTCACAAATGACAAGTGTTTACTTGAAAATTTAAAAATAAAAATAAATATACTTCTTTTGAGAAGACAAGAACCAAATGATGAAGAAATATTTATTTTCCACATAAAGAACTTATTTTTTAAGAATGACTTTCTTTGCATACATGGAGCCTTAGTTTACCAAACTTCTCATAATAGCATGACTAACACTACTATTTGAAGGTGAGATCATTCACTGGTTCAGGATCGTATAGTCTGATTCTTTTTCACAAGGATCAGAAACCTTCTCCTCTGTAGCCTTCAAGTAGCAGCAGTAGTAAAACTCTGTGACTATGCCTTTGAAGAAGATGAAGGCAGCTCCCACTGCAAAAATTCCCTTGGGTGTTGTCCGGCAATCTATATCACTTACAAAGATTGACCTGTACTTAGTATGCTGGGCATTTTGAATTGAGCCCACCAGCAACAATGTCTCAGCAACAAAGAAGGTGACCCTAAGAGCATCAAAAAGAAGGAAACATCAAGGCCAGTGTGCAACTAAGTCACAGGGAAAAATGTTCTAAATTATTTTAGTCATTTTAAAAAACAAAGTTTAAAAGCACTAAAATAATCCATGAAGAATGGGTACAAGTGTTTGTAAGTCTACAAGTGTCTACACGGATACGTCACACATTTTTTAAGTGTTTGTGCAACATAGTGAATGAATATAATAGTGTGACCTTTTTTGTGCTATTTTTTTTTATGATCAAAGGTGTCCAGGCATCTCACTCGATTGCTACCTATAATCTTAACCTCAACCCACATCAACTATCCACTGATGAATTAGGCTGGCAAAGAATCTCAATAGGGAACTCTTTTCATAGATTCCACTAGCAGGAGATCAAGACATAGCTTGGGCTATGAGGAAAGGTGCAAATTGATCAACCTAGATATAGAATCATATTAAGAATTTTCCTTTTGGGAAGGTAACTCAAGCCTACAACCTCAAGGTTGCGACTAGAACATCCTTGAACTGTATAAATGACCTGAAACATTCATCTTTGGATTCATAATGGATGGACCTTGGACAGAATAAAGTTCTCCATAAATAAGCTCTGGTATCTGATTGGAACTATTCCCATTGAACTTGGGCTTTGGGATTGTTTAATGGAAACTTATTCCATTGCATTTCCACTGTTGAACCATCTAACAAATTGTACAGATTGCAAGTACCAGTCTTATCCATGGGGAAACACACTTGCAAATGTACAATAATCAGCCAAGTATATACCAAGAGTAACATAATCACTCCAGACAGGATTTTTGGGACAATGAAAGGTGCATTTGGACCAGTAGAAAGATTACTTTCTGAGGGATTTGCTACGGGTTTTCATATGTTGGTCGAAATTTTTGTTGAAATGCAGGAGAAAACTAGAGTCACCATATACCCTGTCAGTATCAGAAATAGCCCAAGTAGGAGAAAATGTAGATAATTTTCTCAATTGCCAATTCAATCACCAAAAATCTGAGCCAGGCTTTCTCCAAGCAACTTTACACTTCTGAATCTGAATAGACCCTAATGGATATATAGAAATCTTTTATTTGCCCAATATGGATTGGAGAAGGAAGACTACAATTAACCTCAATAAGATGCTGTGAGTTTTTAAAAAAATACCAGAACGTGGTGAAGAGGATAAGTGTGTGCACTTTTGTAGCTCCAGCCCTCATCACATCCTTTCCACAGCAAAGGCATTGTGTCACCACCATAATAATTGTTTGGCTCCCTATGAGGAAGAAGAAAGCTCCCATCCCCAACACTGTTGCAATACTTGAATCATAGACACAATAGACGTAATTCTTTTCAGAATCTGCTTGCAATACAGCCTGCAAAGAGAAGGCACCATCAAGGAAAGCTAACTGCATCCATTAATACACTAAACTCTCTCTCTGTCTATCTCTTTCTCACAGACACACATACATAAAATAAATCACTCCCACAATCTAATTTTTTTTTTTTTTTAAAAAAATCAATAGAAAACACTCTCAAATGATTCCTTGTTCCCATCTTTCAAAAATCACCACCACTATCTGTTGAGATAAAAATCAATAGATAACTAACTGCTGGGAGATCATCACAAAACACTTGGAACTCTCATTGTTCATCAAGATTGGGCCAGAAATGATTAATGGCAAGAGATTCTATAACTCCCAAACATTATAATATCTAAGAGAGAGAAACCACGGAACTAGAAGCAGATGAGATGAGATTATCCCTTTCATCTTGATTTCCCCTGCTTTGAATTTCTTTCAGGGAACCTTCTTTCATTTTCAGTGTTGATTCAATGTTTGGGATACTGGACTAGAGCAGTTGATTGAACTGGTTTCATTGTAGAAGGGTGTTCACAATCTTATTATACATGAAGACAATTAAAATGGTCAAAATTAGTCCACAACCACAAAATCTGGTAGACATGATTGGTTTAACTGAAGGTTTGGCCACTAAAATCAATTTATTATACATTTCTCAGTGTTATAAGTTATGATTTAATTCAGTTGAACTGGTTTGAACTGAACCATTCTGTTTGGCCTCTTATCCAGTTTCATATGGTTTGGCAGAGATTTCTAGAGCATGGGATGTATTTTTGGCCAGGTTGCACTATCAAAACACTCTTAGCAAGATAAACCGTAGAGACAATCCATATCAAAAGCATGGGGATCCACATGAATAAAACCATGAAGGGTGAGTGAAGTGTCAAAATTAAAAAATCTAAATCAGAAAGTTGAGATTATGAGATACAAGTAAAAAAGTTTCCTTTCTCCAGCCCTCTCCTAGAGGATTCAAACTCCCTGACTCACCACCCAATTTTATCCAGTCAGGAAGTCAGCAAAATGAAAGGAAACAAAATGTTTCATGAGGAGAGGAGAAAGAGATTCAAGAGAGAGAGAGAGAGATAAATGGGTGTCTTACCGTACTCCTCTTTAGCTCGGCTACGATGGCAAGGGCGAAGGCAAGAAGATCGAAGACGAAGGTAACGATCAAGAGCAAGGTGGTGGCCATGCCGTCTACAGTCTAAACAAAACCCAGAGCTCTCTCTCTCTCTCTCTCTCTCTCTCTCTCTCTGTGAGCGAAGAGAGAGAAGAAAGCATATAAGCTTGCTAGAAGATGCTGATGGTCAAAGTTGCAGAAAGAACGCGTTTCGTTTTGTTTTCTTTTGTTTGGAGTTTGGAGAGTGAAGCAAAGGATATGCGCGATTAGGTTTGAATGGATACATGATTGGCGTTGACTCTTTAAGAAGAAGCAACTTCGAGGAGACAACAGGCCAACAGCTAGTACGTTGCAGACTGTTGGTCCGTCGTCATCAACGACTGCAATAGTTCTCGACTTCAATATTATAAATCTATTTCATATGAATATTAAAAAAATACATGTATTACAATTTACATCTCAGCCTAATTACGTAAAGTTAAATGAACCATATAATAATCAGAGGTCTTACATGAAAGCTGACGGGCATTTATAAAATTCAGTAGTTTTGAATCTAATGCCCTATTTTAGTTAAAAAGTAAGTTTAAAGCTGAAGTGAATTTGTTGTATTTTTTTACTTATAAAAAGAGATAACTTTAACCCCTAAAATATATAAATGTTATAAAAAAGTTGATAAAAAAGTTTAAACTTATTCATATTTTTGAGGCATTAAATTTTAAAGAAGCTGATCTTCAATTGTTGAACGGTCACGAAAGTGTAAATTTAAATCAATTTATAACAAGGATTTAGTTTTGAGTTGAGGTAGTGTTTCAAAGGTTAAATATTTTGAATCTATATGGATTGGTTTGACCGCCAAAAACTCACTTGAAATGTAGGAGCTTTTGGATTTAAGACACTCGCAACACAAAAGAACTACTCATTATAGTGTTACTTGGTGTGTGGATAAGGGGTATAAAAATTTGACTGATACGGTAAGTATTGGCCAGATAAAAAAAAATTTGATTGAATATCGGTCGATTTTTTAATTTTTTTTTAAAAGAATATCGGTTATGAGCCCGGCCGATATCTTGGCTGATATTTGCCCATATTGGACGAATATTGGCCTAGATATCGGTTGATATTTATATATATATTTTAAAAAAAGCCTTTTTTATTTTTTTAATTAATTTTTTCAAAAAAAAACCACTGTGAGAGAGAGAGAGAAAATCTTGGCTAGGCCGATTTTTCGACCCCGGGTGTGGATAGGAAAGTTTGCACATGCCCTTAAAAGATTATTCGGATATTCTATGAGATCTGGACACCTTGATCTTAAACAAAAAAATTATATATTATAGATAGGAGAACTTGAAAAACTCCCTATTTTATTTGGAGGTTGATTTTTTATCATATATTAGATTTCATATGATTAAGCGAGATAAATATTAAATAAAACATTATCAAACGACTCTTTCACTCAACTACCATAGTTTTGTAAAATGGATCATAATAATTAATGATTTATAACTATCAAATTTGAATGTTATAAAACTATAAAGTGAGAATAAATAAATACATAAGATTTTTTTCCGCTTATTATTTTTCTATTTTATGTAATTAAATTAAAAAATTAAAACTATGGTAGTTATCATATTAGTCTCTTAGTTATTCTATCCACCATTTTCAAACATATAAAACTTAAAATTTTCGCACATTTTTCATGAATTTCATTCTCCAACAATAATTCAAACTTTGAAATATTCAAACTTCCAATATACTTATAAATTTCATAAAGCATAAAAAAAATTTAAGGAAAATGAGGTTTATTTTTGAATTTACGTATGGAAACCATAGGATATCTGAACATAAAATTTCCACGAGCGAGCCCACTACCTCTAAAGTATACCAAAGTTAGACCATGGAGATTCTAAATGAGGTTTTTAGACGATAATACCGTGATAAACGAATTTTTTCTTAAAAAATTCTGAAAACACTTCCACAACTGAAAGATCTAACATCTTAGTCGACTTTGTAAAGTGTAGATCTTACAAAATAGACCAAATTATTTAAAAAAGTCGAGCTCAAAATACTTGTAAATGGTGCTCAAAACCCAAAAGGTGGCTTAAATGGACTCTCCTTTTGGGCCTCACTTGTTACCTGAAAATTAATAAAAATTCTCTAATTAAGGAGGCTCAGTACTCAGCAGTACAGGGGTAAAAAAATGGCCCATCCGAGATCTCGGCCGAAATGCCGAGATTTCGGGTCCGCCGAATATTGGCTGATATTTCTTTCTCTCCTTTTTTTTTCTTTATAAATCTTGATAGTAACGGCCGATATTGACGAGATCTCGATTATATCAACCGAGATTTTGCCCGTACAACCAATACATCTCATATCAGTCGAGATATCTCGAACGTCTAAAACTCGAGATATCTCGGCCGATACTAGATGGCCGATACTAGATGTATCGGCCGAGACTTCGACCCCTGGTAAGCAGGAACTGCATTTTTCAGAACTGCCAAGGGAGATTGATTTTGGGTCGGGCTCAGGCCCGTGATGACCCCTTTAAGGACATCGACGGCCCACCAACCGTTGTTACTTTTGTGTGGATCAGCTGGGGCTTATTGTCTGACAAAAATCAGTACTCCAGTCTTCTTCCTCAACTAATCCGCGGAAGCCCACCGACTACGCAACTACCAGAAAGAAGAGAAAGAATTGGAGGAAGAAAAAGAAGAAGAAGAAGAAGAGGAAGAGAAAGATGGAAGCCACAGTTTCAAAGCAGAACCCCAATCCAAACTCGACCTCGAACTCGAATCCGAGAGTGGATAAGCAGATCTTTATTCTATCGGGGCAGAGCAACATGGCGGGGAGGGGAGGAGTCCACCATAAAAAATGGAATGGCCTCGTCCCTCCAGAGTGTAAGCCCCACCCCTCCATCCTCCGTTTCTCAACTAGATCCCACTGGGAAGAGGCCCACGAGCCCCTCCACTCTGACATTGATACGTCCAAGACTTGCGGGGTGGGACCCGGCATGCCATTTTCCCACCGCCTCCTCCAATTCGGATTCGGGGTGGTGGGGGTGGTTCCGTGCGCAGTGGGAGGGACGGCGATCAGGGAATGGGAGCGTGGGGCTCACCTGTACGAGAACATGGTGAGGAGGGCTAAGGAGTCGGTGAGTGAAGGTGGGGAGATCAGAGCCGTTCTATGGTATCAAGGGGAAAGCGACACGTCGTCGCAACACGAGGCGGAGAGCTACAAGGCCAACATGGAGAATCTCATCCGCAACGTCCGTGCCGATCTTCAGTCCCCTTCCCTTCCCTTCATTCAGGTACTAACTCCGTTGCCGTCTTCTTCTTCCTTTCTCCTTTCCTCTTTCTTCATTTCCATCCACCCATCCACTTGTTGCCATTGAACGGCATGATCTCTTGGCTTCTCTCTCAAGCGAAAACTCTAGGGTTTCTCACGGGCTGGGTTCCTGCCGTGCTTTGTTAAAAAGTATGAGCCCATTTATATTAAAATAGTCCGAGCCCATCACTTAAAGTCTGTATATTGAAAAAAAATCCATTGTTTTTTCTGCTGTATAGATTTTGCATTATAAATACCAACGTGTCCAATCAATTATTAATATAGAAAAAAAATCTCGGATGGTTAAGACTTGATGTGAGGTATACGCACAGGGAGGTATTCACAGGTTTTGAAAAATTAATTGGGTGGGACGTCCAAACACAAATTAATATAGAATATAAAGGATTTCAAAGCTAAGTGATTCTTAGTCATCTGTGTTCAAATAAATCTGGACATCTAATATTCCTCTGTGAACTTCATTTGCCTCATCAATTATAGGGTCACAGTTGTATCATATGGACTCTCTTGGAAGATTACTTCTCACTTTTCACTGCAAACTTCCTTACGGTATTGCAGTGTTAGGACCAGGAGACCCCTGCCCCCACACACTTGAAATTGTCTACTTTTTTTTTTTTTCTGAACGACAGGTAAGATTCATTCAAAGGCGGGGAAAAATTCCGAAAAATACAAATACAAAAATGGGCTCAATCACAAGTATCAAACAAAAGGAGAAAGCCCACAACCCGGACCAGGCAAAATAAAGAGCAACAAGGGCTCAAGGGATAAAGTTATAAGTCAAAAAAGATTCTCCTACCACAAAAAGATAGAAAGGGAGTACTTAAATTACTAGCCCAGTTTTTAAGATTCAAAAAACATGGGTCATTTTTCTTTGCAATGTACATGTAATTAACATCTAGGTGGTTAAGAAGATCGGCAACAGCACAAGTTTGGGTCTTGAGCCTCCAATGGCAAGATGAGGGAGATGATACTGCATAAAAAATCACTCTGTTAGGGAGGAGAAACCGATCCACATTGATGTGGCTCCTCAAGCAAATGCAATGGATACGTTGGCAGGTAAGAAGAGAGAAAATAGTATCACTCGAAACAGAGGTGGGAAAGGCACAAGAGCCAGTGATCTATGAAGAAGCATCGCAAAGCTGGAAACCTAAGAAGGAGAATTGTTGGTTCTGAAAAATGCCCAGAGATAATGCAGAAGAGAAGGATGGAGGGATGGAGCGATGGACAGAGGGGGGGTTGATTGGGGGGGATGGGTTATAGGGAGGGAGGTCCCAAAGGGCAGAGAAGACAACCCCTACATCAGAGAGGTTATGGTTAGAGAGGAGAAAGAGCAACCTGCTTTTAATATCAGAGGCGATAGAAGTAAGGATCCGATTGGCATAGCTGAAGGAGCTTTTGAAAATTCTCAAATTTCTTTCTCTCCAACAGTGCCAAACAAGAGCAGGGAGGGACAGACTGGCAGCTAACTTCTCAAGAGAGGAAGACCTGGAGCCAATGAGTTGGGAGGTTTGCGAAGGGATGTCCTGATGATCATGAAATTGGAATTTGGCACTCACGAGGTTCCAAATGGATTTGACAAAGCTGCAAAGGAGGAAGTGGTGGTTGGATTCATTGGTGGAGGAGCACAACATGCATAAGGATTGGTAACTGATGCCATAACGGTTGAGCAAGTCGGTGGTTTTAAGCCCATTGTTGAAGAGAAGCCAGGCAAAGGTGGAGTGCTTAGGAATACAACCAGCAAACCAAACTAGAGGAAGCCAAGGAGGATCAACGACGTTACTGTAGTGCGAGGCAATGACCGAAGAGATGCTGAATGCCTCATCGTCGTTGGCAGTCCACAAGATGATGTCAGAAGTGGGATGCACATGCAACTGAACATGGAAGACCAGGTTCCAAATGGAGGCCAGCGACTCAGAGGAAAGAGGAGGAAGTTGCCAATTGCCGTTAGAAATGAAAGATGAAACAGGGCAGCAAAGACCCCTCCCACACCACTTAGCCCCGATACCTCACGCCTTTAAAACTTGTCACACTGTATAAAGCAGGTGATCCCACTTAAGAGTGTCCACACCTTGTATTAAACAGGCAATGTGGGACTTTTCCCATTGGCCCTCTCATGTGTTGTACAAGTTGGCCCTTAGGTGAGGTCCTGGCAGTCAGTCTACTAGGGCGGGCGGAGGTCAACATTGAATTGCTGGCCCCATAACCTAACATACAGACATAATCTGCTTGCTTTTCTTTACAAACTCATTTGATTTGGAGTTGATTTTAAGTTTAATTACAATGCAAAGCTACATTTGTTTTATACAGGTTGCCCTTGCATCGGGGGATAGCCATTTTATAAACAAGGTAAGGGAAGCACAGCTGAGCATTGATCTTGCTAATGTTGTCTGTGTGGATGCCAAGGGATTGCCACTCAATGAAGATCATTTGCACCTCACAACAGAGGCTCAAGTCCAGCTAGGGAACATATTGGCCGACGCCTACTTAAAGAACTTCGCATCTTGTTCCGTGTGAATAAGGGCTTCCTGATCTGGTCGTTGGGGCTAGAGTTTGATCTGATGGGCCAGGCTCTTTCTGATGGATCATTTGTACCTTTTCTTCTTCCTTTTCTAAGTGCTGAAAATCCTTTTTATTATATTTTGATTGTGTTGGAGAGCCTAAAACTGGTGAATTGAAAGCGAAACAATTTGTCTATGGCATAAGCCTCTAAGCAGTGGCAGCAACACATTTGTGAAACAATGAGCTAGCATTCCATATTCACACATTAAACACTATTTTGCTAGCTAGTAACCTTCTTATCTAAGGTTATGAAAGGTAAATTACACAGCGACTTTCAGACTAAAATCTGAGCTGCTTTTTTAGAACTATAAATGAATATTAGTACAACAGAAACTGCATTCCTTTTGAGTGTGATACTACATTTTTTTTAAGGCCCAAGTGGAACCTCAGATTCACTGTAACTTACGTCTTATTTCCTCCTAAAACTCTCGGAGAGAGCACCGTAGATGCCCATGCTCCAGAGTAAGGGTCACTGGGGCTCGAACCCGTGACCTCTCCCTTTCCTGGAGGGGAGAAGCCACCAGCTACTGTCAAGACTAATAGAATTCCATTTCAATAGTCCTGGTTAAGGTAAGGTGATGTTTGGATGTCGAAAAACCAGCAAATTACTTTTGTGAATTAGTCCAATCTTTAATGTGGGATGAGGATACTCATATTATTAATAAAAAAAACTAAGGGTAGAACGATCGATTAGAGAAGTCTCTATTTGATTATGTGACCCATCAACAATCATCTCAATGTCAACAAAAAATTATTAATTTAAAAAACAAGTTAAAGTGATCAAAATTTAAAGAGTATATAAAAAAAAAAGGTTTGATTGATCCAATCAAATACTTTTTTATAGGTTATATGATCAATAAAGGCTTTTCCAATAAATTCAGTGTCACCCTAAATGATGAGTCATTTCCGTAATTGTGTATAGTAATTTATGCACTAGGTGATAGACTTCTGTAAATATTAAAACGATTAAAATTTAGTAGTATGTGTAAAATTTACAATCTTATAATTTAGAAACATAAAACCGTACAACTTTTTTTACCAAATAATGTTCATAAAATCATCAATTTTTTTTTTTGAGAGGTAAGATCAAATAATATTAAAAGAAGCCAAAAAGATACAATAAGAACATACAAAAATAAAAAAGGCCTAAGAGGATTAGACCCAAAAGAAAACAAACAAGACCAGAAAAAAAAGAAAACTACACAAAAAGAAAAATACACTGACCCAGAAGGCTACACTCTAGATAACCAGAATGATTCAAGGATGGAACCAGTCACGCCGTTCTTAGCAAAGTAGTCCGCCACTCCATTTGCAGTCCGACTGATGTGTACAAAGGAAATCTCACGGCCATGAATCAACTCCTTAATTTCTCTAACTAAGGTGATCAATTTCCAAAGGGGACGCTTCACTCCCAATGCCCATTTTATAGCATTAGAAGAGTCACTTTCAATCACTTATCTCTCCCTCCTCAAATCCATTCCTACAGATAAGGCTCTCTTAATGCTACATAGTTCAGCCACATTGGAGCCCATGGACCCCACAGAATCCGTAAAAACGAGACAAGAAATTCCTAAATGATCACAAAGAACTCCTCCAATCCCAGTTGTCCCAGGATTACCACTAGAATCTTCTTTTTACCAGGCTCGCTATCCATACAACCATTAAAATCATCAATTTATATAGTAAAATTTGATTTTTATTGATGGGATACAATCTCAAGTTTTAGGATGGTTTTTAAGAATTAAAAATTGAGTTAGGTAATAATTAAGCGAGATGTTCTAAAAGATATGCTATTAAATAGATAATGAGTCATGTCTATTGTGTTCATTTGATAGATGATTATATGAATATAAAATATATAAATATTTAAAATTAATTTTTAATCCAAACATAGTGATTTTTTCTTTTAAATTTTAATAAATATAGATTATTAAATTTAAAATTTTAAAATTGAAGAATATAATGATCAGATTTTCGTGAAAATTGCACGGACATTTCGTTCGTTAGTCTCAGCAGAGAAATTCTCGATAGGGTATTTCATTGAAAATTTCTTTCAGGACTCTCTTCGCCTTCGCCACTTATTCTCCCTGTCCCTCCCTCGCTTTCCTGTCATGTCTTCTTTTGCTGCACTTCTCCGTAGAGGCATTTCTCTCCTTCCTCTCCGACTCCGGCACACCCATTCCTCCCGTCTCCTCCTCCCTTCCTTGTATAGAGCCTCCTTTTGCACGGCCAAAGACCCGTCTCACCCGCACGAGAATGTCAAAGGCTCGTACCAACACTCTCCATTGGACTACCCCGACGACAGACAATGGAAAGATACAGAAGCGGAGATTCTCAAAGACATAAAGCCCATCACCTGCCTCATCAAGGACATACTCCACTCCAACAGGTTGTAACCAACTGGAAATGAAACTGAAACTCTCTCTTCTTCACTGTCTCTAACGCGTTGTCTTAGAGTAATTTTTTCGAACATTTGATGCCCATAACTGACGGCTATTTGCTTTGTTTACTTTTTATCACACTAATGCATTATATCGACTAGAATATGGTTGTGGAACAAACATGGATCCTATTAAAGCATTACAGTAACTGTAATACATCTAATTCTAGTCTAACTTTGTTTTATCTCTGATGCCTGTTTGCGAACATTAGCACCCAATTCTAGTCAGCAACTTTTTATTATCGAGCATATTGATGCGTTAGATCAACAAGAATAACGTCTAGGAACAAAAATAAGCTCTGTTTGGATGGATGGAAAGGAAAACGTTTTCTTGAAAAATGAACATTTTCTAACTTAAATAAGCTTAAAATGAGAAACATGTTTGGTTCCCTGTTAAATGGTTGTTTTAAAGTACTTACATTTGCATGCATCCAAATGGCGTCATAGTGTCAGTTGGATCATTGTGGAAATTGTAATATATCTAAGCCTATCTGAAGTTCCTTTTTCTTCGAGGCATTTTTGCAAACATTTTGCGTCCATAGTTGATCACTTTTTATTTTTTAATCATTCAGCATATTAATGTATAGGGTTGGCTAGAATAAGCTTTTGGTACAAATTAAGGTTCCTTTTAGAACATTCAGTAACTGGAATATAAGTAAATTCTAAATGGACATTGTGTTATGCTGGAGGTATTTTTTTGAACATTCTATGCCCATAACTTAAGAATTCTTTGCTATTTGATATTTGAGCATATTAGTGCATTGAATCGACTAGAATAAGGTTTTGGCATAAAATGGTTCCTTTAGAGCATTGTATGCATGGGACCCACTTGTCATTGTCAAGCTTATAAATATTTTTTAAGTTGTCCATTGTTGTCCAACTAATGTGATGAAAAGGCTCAAGAAGATTCAATGTAAGTTCTTGTAGTGTGTGGAAGACCAGAAGATATAGCATTTGCTTGATTGGAAGGTGGTGTGCAGACCTATCAAGGAGTGTGAATTACATATATGACCTATTAGCAAAGCGAACGACTCCATTTTAAAAGATGAACAATGAAATCCATTGTTTCAGGTAGGAGCTAGGAGATAATGTGTGGAGTATGGATCATTCAATAATTTTTCTTAGTATATGGAAGAAGATCAGATTTACTTGTTTATCCAAAGAGTAATTCATGCTGTGTCATGAGCAGGGGTATGGGTGGGAGGAAAGTGCTTACAGGTGGGTTCCAGTTCGTTACAATTTGGCATCTAATCATTGTCTAGTTGCTGATTATCTCCTTGGGCCTGGAGATTGGTGTGTAGACCCCATTATTTATTGGATTACTGTTGTCGCTGGAAATGCTATTTTCTGTTTCTGTGCCACAACCAGCCAGTAATGTCATGTTGGTTGGTGGGTGGTTGTTGGTGGGGGGACAGGGATGGAGCTATAAGATCTTGGATTACTTTGTTGTAGGCAACTTATTATTGGGGCTAATTAGACATTACTCTCCTTGGACTGGTGATATCTTCATCTTGTGGTGTTGGCAAGTAGGGGCAGGGAGGAGGTGGTGGAAAGGGAGGATGAGGGTTATAAGTGAAGCATTGTTATCTGTTTATTCTTTCCTGTTTCTCTGCTAGCATCTAGTCTTTCTTCTTTGGTTTATTTGTGGTTGTTGTCTTTATCATTATCATAGCCACTAATCCCATCTATCTGGGGTCAACTTCTTAATTTTTTTCTTCCACTCTATCCTAGAAAAATTCATACGCTCCGTTGTCCCACACTCCATACCCATTTTAACCACTTCCAACAAAGTTTTTAAAGGTCCACCTCTCATTCTCATTCCTTAACACCATCTGGCAGATTTCACTAGCGCTTGGTGCAATGGGTTCTGAGTTCTAGATACAGAATACTAGAATGGCATATTTTCTTGGTTGCTGTAAATCGGAACCTGTGGATGGAGACTCATGGAAGAGGTCTTAACTCTTAACAACAAACCATCCAGCCTTGGTCAGGTTGCTTTCTCAGCTTAAATGGAAGGCATTACTTGGGAAATGACACTTTGATAGAGTTTTGGAATCTGATTTTCATGGGGAGTCAAATGGTTGTTTATGTGGTAGGTCCAGGAGTTTAGGCTGTTGCTTCTTTTTTCCTACTTTCAGTAAAGGTCTATGAATGCTTAACTCTATTTGTGCTTCTCATCTTCAGGGGGGTTACAGGAAGTGGTGACATTGTTGTGGTGCTACAGTGAATGTTCTATTTTCATTCTTGGAGGCTACTCACGATGGTGGTGCAACTTAGTCAGGTTGGGGTGAGCTTCGTGTCAACTTATGATAGGTACGGGGGCAATGTCTATTCATAAAGATGAGCCCAGGCCTAGATCGGCCTGAATGGATCAAGCCTGAGCTTGATTTCAAGCTTGAATTGAATATTCAGACCTATTGCAAAAGCCTGATTGTTGAGCCTGTGGCCAAAAGTCTTACATACTCATATCAGGTTCAGGGCTTTAAGTTGAGCTCATTTGAAAGTTGGGTTTGGAGAACTGGCTGGCCCAATTCAAATTGGACTTTTGGCCTGAAATGGGTAGGCCTGAGCCCAGATTTTTTGACTTTTCCAAGATAGAAATACAAGTGAAGTGGAAGTGAAAGCTAAGGGGTGCAAGTTGCTTGGGCCCCTGAATTTATCTGAGTTTTTGATTGAGGGGGTTTCTCATAAGTGCTATTGTTGGTGAATAGACAAGCTTCTCACCTGAGAAAGGAAGCCAATGTTATGGAAGAAAACAGAAGTTGGTTTCGGACTAGATTGGAGCTCCTGCTATCATCTGTATTACCTCTTAAGCTGAATTAGGGCTGATTACCTTGCCAGCTAGCCTGGTTTTGTGATGACCCGACCTGGAGTAGCGGGTCAGCAGAAGAAGTGGGTAGAATTAGTTAGAAATTGACATTG
Source organism: Chimonanthus praecox (assembly GCA_022113865.1). Lineage (NCBI taxonomy): Eukaryota > Viridiplantae > Streptophyta > Magnoliopsida > Laurales > Calycanthaceae > Chimonanthus > Chimonanthus praecox. Next base: position 59,624,883 of record CM039090.1, read on the forward strand.
TTTTATTAGTGTATTATTTTATTTTATTAAAATTATTTGGGAAAAACACACATTCTCCTCAATTAGATTACACGATTTAATATTTCTCTTTGATTTGAAAAGAGCTAATTAAGAGAAAGGAAGATTTAATTAAGGATTTAATTATAAAAAATAATAATAATAAATTAAAAGGGAATGTTAATTTCCTAAACTTCGAAAATACATATATATGGAAGATGTATTTTAGGAAGGAAAGTCGGTCTCTATGTGATTAGATAGGAAGGCATTCGAATTACATGTATTTAGCAAGAATATCATGCTAATCGTGTGAGCAGCTTGTATAGAGTTGCTGAATATCATAAAGGGATCTCGTGGGGCAGCTTCTTTTAGTAATCACACCTCATCAGAGGTGTATTTTCTTGGAAAGAAATAGGCAGCGTTGGCTGCTATATTTAGGGCTCTTTGCCTCTATATTATGGGTGTATTGTACACGTCAAAGAGGTATTGGGTGTGTGCAGTCTCTTGAGAGAAGACAAAGTATATCAGAGGGTGATATACTCGGTAACAACAAAGGAGAGTACATACAGACGTGCAGACTCTGCTAATCTGCCTTATCTCAGATCGGTGTTCTGAGGTTGTTGCAAGAAGGCGCAGCAACTATGCAAGCTTGGGACTGCATCACACAGCAGTAGCAGAGGTTTCTTTCGCCATACAGCAAACACAAGAAAGGACAGCTGATTGGTACTTGGAATTTGAGTTGGCGTCTTTATGCAACCTATCTATTGCTTGGATGTTCGGGGACTGCAAAAATCTCAACTTTGAGGTAGGGAGTACGAAACTTGATTTTTGGTGTCTTTCCTTTTAATATAAATCAAGTCATGCTATGGGTTTTATGTAGAAAATTCAATTATAAATATTATTTGAATTATTATTATTGTTTATTTTAATTCATATGCATTTTCAATTATAATGAGTATTCGTATGACTTTGATTATATGTTGGTTTGTGTGAATTATTGATATATGTGGTATGATTCGGTGATTATGATATTATAGTAACGACGCAAGCATGGCCAATGACTAATACCGATTCTGGATTTTAATATAAAATATGCCCCGAAGAACCTGGCTGGACCCGTCAATTTAATTGAGATCCCATCACATGTGAATAATTGAAATGTTACGCACGAGTGTGTTATGTTGGATCTGATAATGATAGGTATCTATGGGTGAGGCTTGTGGATTGGTTTGACTAATGTGTAGACCAATGGTGAGGTTGAGTGGATATCTGAAGTATGCGAATGGGACCCGTACGTTGATAAATGCGTGGAAGTGGTTGAGACTCATAGGTTGTTATGGGTATTTGTGATATGATTGAGTGGTGTAGATTACATGAGATTGTGTGATGTGTTAGCCACTTGTGGAGGATATATCTGATTACTAAGATGTCGATTGATGTGTTTGTTGGATTTGGGTTCCACGTGTTGGATTGCAGTGCATGGGCCTTATGTGTGAATGTGATGGGCCGCACAGGGTATTCACGGTGATGTATGTTTATGGTCAGCATTTGTATCAGATTATTGATTGTGATAAGTAGCTTGTCAGGAAAGATTCCATGTGTGAGATTTGGTTAAGAACGTGATACTTATCTGTCTTCTTGATGGGGAGGTGTGAGGCCAAAAGACCCAAAAGTCCTAGTGGGCGGATGATGTGTGGGCGGGTGATGGATGAGCATAGGCTACCACGCTGGCAGGCTACCTCATTGACAGGCTGCGGGTGAGGGGTGAGGTTTTCACTAATCCCATATCGAGAGCAGATGAGTGAATGCGTTGGCTATAAAATGGATTGAGAGTATCACTGTACCAGGTGAATTAAGTCCTTGTGGAGTTTGATAGTGTGATAAGTTACACTCTTTAGTTGGTTAAGTTGATGATCTAGTGCTTAGCACTAGGATGTATTGATGGATATGAGCGTCTTGAGTATGATATCAAGATAGATATGTTTAGGTGAGTTATGTTGTGGTGTTCATGTGTGCGTTGTTTATGTGATGTTGAATTGTGTTGGATATTCTGCCTTTTTATTTAATATTATTATATGTGGGTTTCCTATTGTTTATTTGTACCCCTACTGAGTTGATGATTCATGGGCAAGTGAGGCTCACTCCCTAACAGTTTTTTCAAGTGATAGCTGAGAAGTGACGATTCAACTCTCGGACGCGATGACGTAGTACCGAGTCCAGGATGGATATTTAATTTCTTAGTATAGTTGTGGATTCATGCGTTTGAATTTATTTATTTGGTAATATTTATTTTTGAGACTTGATTACTTAAATTTATTTTTATGGATTGGGTTGTGAGCAGGTCTGTGAGATTTAGATTTAATGTTGATAATAGATGTTATTTATTTTATATTGTCGATGATATTATGATTTATACGATGTGTAAAATTTGGGCTTGAAGGATTTGATGGCTTAGTTATTTCATTTACAATCTTAAAAAAAATATACTTCTTTTCCTCTAGCCACAAATCTGTGATGTAAGGCCCATTAGATGTGCGATGCTTTGGGTGACACCCGTTTAGTCTGCAGTTAAGCGGGCCACGACCCGTTTAGGCTGTAGAAAGGGGCGGGGCGTTACAGGTTTAGTTGCAGTTTTCAATCATAAGTTCAGCTTTTTTGTGCAATTTTTTTCTTCTTCCTTTTTTGTGCCCATCAGGGGTTTCCTTTTGTGGTTAGCCCAGGGTTTTTCTCAAAGCCTCTTGGTGGCTGCCTGCTCTGGCTTTTTGGCTCTTTCTGTATAAAATTGGATTACCTTCTCAAAGAATCATTTGGTAATTGAAACTAAAGTCGAGGAAAACTTCAACTGTAATAAACCATAGTATATTTATTTGTTTTATGGATGATCTTTTTAAAGAGAAGTCCCTAGATGGTATTCTTGAGTTGTTTTCTTTATCCTTTTGATCAGTCAAAAAAAAAAAAAATCTTATAGTTTTCCTTCTCTTTCCTTAAATTATCCATTCTCCTTACATGGATCTTCTAATCAGACGTTGTGGTTTGCATTAGTCAGTTGACATGGATCTGTCTGAATGCTTTCCTGCCTATTTGACAGATTTCACTGCCAACAGGTATATGGATGGAGAGCACCTAACAGATGAAGATGAGAAAGCCGTGGTAGAGAAGCTTCTTGTATACCACCAACATGCTGAAGATAAAATTGGTTGTGGACTGGATTCAATCATGGTAAACTGAATATTTTATATTATTGCAAAAAATTCAATATTGTTGCGTCCGTCAAAATGTAATCTTTTTACTGTTATTCTTTTAGTTGCTTATGACCAAAATCTTCTCTTTGCAACGATGGAATAAAATTGTACCCCGGTTAACTAATCTTTTAGAAGTCAGGTGCACAATATCTAGCATCTACTCTTGGTTAATTGTATGTACCCCAGTTAATTTTTTTTTAAAAGTCAGGTGCACAATATCTTCTAGCACCGCTAGCTGCTTCAAATTCCTCCCAGAAGTCGTTCCTCGCCGCATCTTCATTGGGACCATATACATTTGTAAGGAGGAATCTCTTGCAGGAGACTAATTCCTTAAGAACAACAGAGATAGAGAAGTCCTTAATCTCCGAGCTAATCATCTTCCAATTGTTGGAATTCCTTATTATCCACAACACCCCCAAGGCCCCATAGAGACTTTGGCCACCTGGCCCATGTTGCTACCTCCCCAAACTGCTCTCACATCCATTTCCTCCACCTCTTGAATTTTTAGTTCTTGAAAGAAGATAATTTCAGGCAAATGATTTGAAATGGTCTTCTTAACTGCCTTTTTTTTCTGCTGCCCCTAATCCCCTTAACATTCCAATATACAATCTTCATTGAGAAACAATTGTCGTTCCCATTCTACCTTCCATCTCCATATTTTTGTCATAATTAACTGAGAATTGTAAATTTCTAAGCTCCCAATCTCTTTTCCTGGTTTTTCTCATTGCCAAATTTTATTCTCTCTTTACTTTCATCTTCCCAAAAAGACTGTAGAATTTCTTTTAACTGGACCGTCCTCTCTTGCAATACAATTCCCAACATAGCTCCCACATGGAGCACCTTTTCTTTTCTTTTTTGAGGTCCGGAGGTGTCCAGGCGTCGCATCTGACTAATCCCTTGGGGTGTGTGAAAACCCCTTATCCGCACAAACCGGATAATTCGATGGGACTTTACTCTATACATATTCCCATAGGAAGTGGCCCTTCATTGGAGCTGCTCCCATGGTTTGAACCCAAGACCTCTCTCTAGAGATCTTGCTCCCAAACCAACTGGGATAACCCCTTGGGGTTTCATGGAGAACCTTTTCATCATCAAAAGCAGGAGATCTAACTGAGATTTCCAAGTTATTCTGTCTCACCTCCCCATTCTCTCTCCCCTCTTCCTCTTCCTCTTCCTCTTCAGCATCATCTGCCCATCTGAGAGGGATAGGCAGATCACAGTCAAATCACCAATAGTTCTTCTGCATCCTGAGATCCACACGGCCCTTGCCCCTTCCGATTTCTGACTTGAATCCATTCATCATCTTGAAAATTCTCTGCCGGAGCCGAGCCAGGAACCTCCGTCAATTGCGGCTGAGAAATATCTCCTTCCACTGTCTGCAAGTGTGGATCGTCCAGCCCAATCTGGGTCTGATTAAGACTAACAGGGCGAGAATCAGAGTAAGCTGGATTTAAAACTCTGGGTATTATAAGGAGTTGGGCTTAGGCCAGCTTGATTTGGTGGTTTGGGCTTTGGTTAAAACTGTGGATCTTAAAAGGATATGAAGTAGGGCTTGGTCTCAGATTGATGCAGGATGTCAATAAGAATGAATCTATGCTTATGGTTAAAAACTCTGGCAGAAAACCCGATGTTTAAATAATAATAATTAAAGAAGATAAAATAGCAAATATAAATATATCGTTTAACCAGTTGTATCAATGCCCGATGTTTAAATAATAAAAATTAAAGAAGATAAAATAGCAAATATAAATATATCGTTTAACCAGTTGTATCAACTACTTTGTGATTGTGGACTCTTACTCATCAATCGTGTTAAGCAAATGCACAGAACTATTGATTCTAGGCATTTGAATACTATTCATTTTGCCTTTCAAAAATAAAAAGTTGTACTGTTTCATTTTTATTAAGATATTTTATTTTAAGCATGCTTCACTTTTGGCAGGTTGATCGGCATCCTCAGTTCAGGTACTCAAGATGCCTATTTATTGTGCGAACTGATGGCGGATGGATAGACTTCTCGTACCGGAAGTGTCTTAGAGCATATGTTCGAGAAAAGTATCCATCTTGTGCAGAAAGGTTCATACGGAAACATTTCACTTGTGGTAGTTCCAAGTGGCTTTGTCAAACTAATAGTCTCTCCGTCTAGAACCATCTCGACAAGTGACTAGGCCTTCACAGGGCTCGGCAAGAATGTCTTTATAGCGAAGTATCCTTTCATATTTTTCTCTCTCATTCTCCACAAGTGACTAGGCCTTCACAGGGCTCGGCAAGAATGTCTTTATAGCAAAGTATCCTTTCATATTTTTCTCTCTCATTCTCCACAAGTGACTAGGCCTTCACAGGGCTCGGCAAGAATGTCTTTATAGCAAAGTATCCTTTCATATTTTGTCTCTCATTGGGATTTCTGGATAAGGTTTAGTGTTTATGCTGGTCGGTTGTGTTATACCCGTTACTTTTTTGTTCCTTTAGGTCCAGAACAATATCCTTGTAGGAAAATGTCCAACTATACATGGATATCAGCTCCATTGCCAATGAATGATCTCTCTCTCTCTCTCTCTCTCTCTCTCTCTCTCTCTCTCTCTCTCTCTCTCTCTCAAGGTGTGCTCATTTATAAGAACAGGGTGTATGTGACTGTGTAAACTGTATTCGATACTTGAAACGCTGAAATTTTTGTTTGGCACACCCAATGAAGTTTGATGTATTTCGGTGTGTAAATCAGTAAACAGATACTGCTATATGCACATCCTTAGTAAGGTTGTATAATTGGGTCTATTTGTGAGTTCAAATGAATGGGCATGCATGCTCACTGTAATGCAAGTAATGCATGTAGGTCCCTGCAAAGGTCTTGAGAGTGTACTCAATTGACATTTGTTTCCAATTATTTGATGTCCCAAAATCCCAATTGTTCCATCAACCTGTCATGTAGCTTGTTTGCAGATTGACTGCTCTAGTGATTGGATTTCCTTTGGTTTTAACAGGGAGCAAGATGGTTGAAGCTGACAAAATGATCAGTGGCAAGCAGTGTAGAATTTTATTTCTAAAAACCTAGAGGCTGAAATGACTGGCCTCATGAAAAGAAGGCTTGAGCATCAATCAGTAGCCGAAATGCAAATTGAGCTTTGGCTCAGGCTTCTAGCTCATTTCATAATTGGGCGCACACTTGTACATACTCAAACTTTAAAGGTTTTTTGAATTAACAGGTGAGAAACTCAGACATAGTTCTATTAAAACTTTTATCGATGAGCTCACTACTTCTAAGACACACTAAAATTAGGCCATGGGGTTTGAACCCGCAAACTTTAAAGTTTAAATGCTTACTTTCAATAAATCTAGAACAAATATTTATTTTTATATTTTTGATAATTTATTTTAGATTAGAACAATATATCATGCTATTATAGTTTTATGTTACTATCAGTGTACAAAATGATTCAAAGCAGTTTGACTCAAAGCTATTTAAAACTTAGCAGTAATAAAAAATTATTTAATTAACATTTTTTTATTTTTAAAACTTTAGTGTTTGTCATGTGTTAATTTAAATGTTAAAAGAAATAGTAGTTGACTGAGATTTTTTTTTTCTTAGCCATTTGGCATGTCTATTGCTCATAGCGAGGGGCGTAGCCCTCCTAAAGAATTAACAGAACTCAAACCCACGCTTAGAGGACAAGACTTTAGAAGTTTGGCCGTCCCACTCTATGGGTTTGGGGGGTTAGCTAACCCTTCTCAGGCCCACACTTGGAAATTGTTGACCTTTGCCCTAGCAACGGCAAAGGTACACTGTTAAGGTTAGGTCACCAGCTCACCATAGTAGATAAAAAAAAGAGGGAAATGAGATGATCCTGACTGTGACTTAGAATTTTTCTCTCCAAATATTGGAGATTTTTTTTTTGAATTTTTTTAGTAATAAATTGTCCACCTTTTCCAATCTTATAGCATCACAATTGAAAATGAAAAAGTGTATATAGACGGAGGTACTCGTGATAAAGAGGGCTATTTACCAGTGGGTGAGATATAAGAGTGGCAATCTTATCATCAAGGGTGATTTATATGTGGGCTACGGATAGGAGGATGTGCAGAAGTAGAAATGATCTTTTCAGACATGTCTCTCAATTTGCAAACAGTGTCGCAGACTTTTTGTTGAAAATTAGGGTGCAAATGCGTTGGTCGAACATTGAGTTATTGTAGTTAGAGCTTTGGTTATGGAGTGTTTGGAAGTGGTGTAACTTGCATTTAGCATATTTTCTTTTAATTTATTGTTCATGGCCTGGTATAATATAAACAACTTACTTTCTGATTTAAATGAAGTTATTCTCCGTATCTTTTCAAAAAAAAAAATTCCCTTTTCAAATTATGCATTCCTCATTAATAATAAGCATTCCATTAAGCTCTGAAATATGCATTCACAAATAACAAATTCCACCCGATACAATAGGTAAATTAGGAACTTCTATAACAGGGTTTTTTTATACAAGCATGGTATCTCCTTCGATCCCATTGTTGTGAAGTTTTCCGTCGCCATTACTTATAAATTATATTAAAAAAGAAAAGTTTCCACTTGGGTAATATATCTCGTAAAAGATGAGGGTTTTGACTGTCCACATTCTCAAAAAAACTGCTTCATTTGTTAAAGGTGAAAGAAATAATAGGGTAGAAAAAGTTTTCATGTGAAAATCATAACTAAATAACAGCTTATAAACATGTTTTCACGCCCTCATCTGTCTTGAATTTTTTGAAATGGGGTGTTATCTCTCTGCTTGTAGTTGCATTACCATACTATTCTTCATAGTGGTATCTGTATCTGGGCATGATCTACAGCTCAATAATAGAGTTCCACCTTGAGACTTTCATAGCATTTTAAGCTGTGAAACCGAACACAGCATTGATAAGACAGGAACATGCTGTTGATATTAGACGAACATAGATTTTTAAAAAATTGAAGTGTCTGATATTGACACATTGGTATCCACAACTTGGGTATTGAACTCAAAAGACTAGCATGTTAGGTGGAACAACCCAAGTCCTTTATAAATCTCTAGATCTCCGTCTATATTTCTAATGTGGTTTGGAAAGAGAATCAGAGACCTACATCAAACTCCCCATTAAACAAGCGATTCAGCCATTATGATTACTTTTTTTTTTATTTTTATGAATGATTCAAACATTATGATCTTCTACTTGTGGAGGCATAGAGCAGCTGTCTTTATCTTGTGTGTAAATCTGTATTCCCTGGCTTGTAGCTTGAGGCTTTGTGTTTCTGTAAACATTGACAACATGAATTATTCTTAGCTGGATCTGATCAATCATACTACTTGGTTGCCCCCAATACTCTTGCAGCCAAGGTATACGTTTGTTGTTTCGCTCCCGATCAATCTTCGGGGTATGTACAAGCCTCCCTATCACACACATCAGGTAACTCTACAGGGAGTGACCCTTGTAACTCTATAGAGAGTAGTCCTTTGGAGTGGAGTGAGAATCGAACTAGGACTCCCACTTTCTGAGACAGGTTCCTGACCATCATTCCAACCCCTTTCGGTTGTTGCTCACTGGTTCTTCTTTGTTAGGTAGGCTCTGCTTTGGGTTTTCCTAGCTGCTTTATTTTGAGATTCAACTTCGTTCCTAATACACTTCCAAACAGTGACAATGACAACTATAGTCTTCTTTTGAGTGGTCGGTTGATATCTAACAACAAGATTTTGGTTGGTAATATTTGTGCTCTTCATTGATGGTCTGATATTTAGTCTCTTTAATGATGATGTTTATCTAATTTACTCCTTTTTACTCCTTTGATCCAATGATGACTTCTCTTGTAACTGTAATGTCAAGTCCACGCCGAAACTAACATACCATAATAGCATTTAATAACATTCATGATTCAACTGAACCATAGGTCAAAGCCAGAAACTTGAGCTTAACCAAACGTAAAATTCACCTTAAAAAACACTAAGAACCAGCTGAAATTTTCAACTCCAACATCATCGTGAAGCCCGTCGAAGATTTTAGACTAGTGAAATGATCATTTTCGTAATAATGTCAGGTCCCGCATCTCCATTAGTGTTGTTATCAGCATCGACTATTTTTTAACGTGTGGCCACTTGATGTTGCAACTCATGGTTCATGCACTTCGTAAATATGGGCCAGGTGATCCTTATAGCAAGTCCCCTTGACCTGGCTGAATCTTGTCTGACCCTAATGTTTGTAGGTTTTTACCCTAGTTCTTGGGCTCAAATGCAACTAATGGGCCAGAATTCAGGCCCTTGCCCTAGTATTTTTGCCTGATCCTTACATTTTGAAGCCACACCAACATGCTGAAGAGTTTAGAGCTGGGGCCATGTCTATCACTGGCTGAGACTTTGGGTGATTATCAAGACCAGTTGTGATCCTTCTGAGTTATGTATGATTCAAGGACAAGATCAATTTTAGGTTGTCTATTTAGCTTTTTAGGACCTGAGTTGTCAGGATTAGGGGCGGGTTGCGAAAAGGTGTGCCCATTTTACTGCCTCAAATTTTTTTTTTTCCTACTTTGGGTTTGAAATTAAATCTAAAACCTATCCTTCTTGTAGGTGATAGGGTTAAATTATTGCATAAATAAAAATAAATGATTTTAATGATAATGATAATAATAAATATTTTCTTAAGCACTTATACTGGCCTCCTTGGCTTTAAATAAAAAAGATAACTTTAGGCTCGATTTTTAGACACTCGGAATTTTTGCCTTTACACACTCGATTCCAAGTGTAGGTGGCTAATTACCACGATATTCCTGCATTTTCATTCGTTCGAACGAATGCCCAATTTATTTTGGCATTCGTTCAAATGAATATATGCATACCCCCGCAATTTTAATTCGTTCGAATGAATGACCCATATAAATTTAATTCATTCGAATGAATCGAGTGAACAGTAATGCGCGTTAGTGTTCACCCGTTCATTCGAATGAACCAATGGAATGAATCACTCGATTCATTCGAATGAATTGATTTTCTTTAAAATTTTAAAGTTATTTTTTAAGCACGGTGTATTTTTAAAATTTCTCAAATTAAATACCAGACTAATTACGATAATCTGATAAAAATACTTTAAGACTTAAAGGTCTTTTGGCACTCCCAAATGCTTAAAACACAGTGTTTTATAAATAAGGGTAACCCTAGGTTGTGTCGAAAATACATTTAGGAGTGTCAAAAGACCTTGAAGTGTTAAAGTATTTTTATCAGGTTATCGTAATTAGTCCAGCTATTTAATTTGAGAAATTTTGAAAATACACAGTACTTAAAAAATAATGGTTTATCTTTCATATGCTACAGTAATGTATAGTGTATTAAATAATAAAATCTCCTCTAAAACTTTGAAGTTATTTTTTAAGCATTGTGTATTTTTAAAATTTCTCAAATTGAATATCTGGACTAATTAAGATAACCTGATAAAAATACTTTACCACTTAAAGGTCTTTTGACACTCTAAATGTGTTTTCGGCACAACCTAAGGATACCCTTATTTGTAAAATATTGTGCTTTAAATATTTAGGAGTGTCAAAAGACCTCGAAGTCTTAAAGTATTTTTATCATATTATCGTAATTAATCCGGATATTTAATTTGAGAAATTTTAAAACTACACAGTGCTTAAAAAATAACTTTAAAATTTTAAAGAAAATCAATTCATTCCATCGGTTCATTCGAATGAACGGGTGAACAGTAACGCGTGTTACTGTTCACTCTATTCATTCAAATGAATTAAATTTATACAGGATATTCGTTCGAACGAATCAAAATTGCGGGAGTATGTATGTATTCATTCGAACGAATGTGTTCGAACGAATGAAAATGCAGGGGTATTGTGGTAATTAGCCACCCAACCTGGAATCGAGTGTATAGAGGCAGAAATTCCGAGTGTGTAATTGCCGAGCCTAACTCTAATGTCACTAATAGGCAGAGAATGAAATATAGTAAAAGTGGAATGGAAGTGATTCACTACCTCTTTGATTAATTTACACACTTAAAACAATGTAGGTAAGAAAAACGCCAGCAATCCTCCCACGGGCACTTTGTGTATACAGATACGGATTTTATCGTGATGCCCATTTTGCCCTCCACATGTCGTACCGAAAATATAAAACAATAGGAATATTAGAAATCGGCTCACCAATCAGATCCCTTACTAGTTTTTAGCGAGTCGATTTACTGTTCACAGGTGATTCAGAGAACTGATTTTACTGTTCATGTGATTCAGAGAGCCGATTTTACTGTTAACGAGTGATCCGGTGAGCCGATTTTACTTTTTGCAAGTCGATTTCTGACATTCCTATTGTTTTATATTTTCGGTACGACAGGTGAAAGACAAAATAGACATCACAAAAAATCCATGTATATATAAATAAAGTGCCTATAGGAGGATCGCTCACCGAAGAAAAATAGTTTGAAACCAAATCGAATAGCGTACTAGATCAGTACCACAATGTGACATGAGAGACGAGAGACAGAGAGACGAGAGAAGATGTGTCAGGTGGATGGATCAAAGGGTTTTGTTTGACCCAAATGATTCTAACATTGCACAGTTTTTAAGTGTTGGGTTGGGTGGAGAAAGGCAATGATTTTTTACAAAGAAATATGGAGAGCTGGAGACCAATATCCTCGCCAATACTCATCATCATGCTTTCTTTAATTTCACCTTCTACTCACAAGTGCACTTGCATGGGAGATCGAGCCCCATTCATCACTCTTACAAGTAAAAAAGAAAGGGGTATTTGCCATTACATTTCCTAGGAGATAAATCAAAATAAAGATCATAATTTGATTGGATCTGTAAACGAGTTTCACGTTAAAAATGTAAATGATTATTTACAAATTTATGAAGAATTTGATTCACTTCACTTAATAGCTAGCTTATTGAGATGGATATCCAGTCATATAGATTCACAACATCTGCCAAACGAACAAGATAGTTTAGAATGGATATTCAATCCTAATAAATTTTTGCTTCTAATATTATATAAGTAGAAAAGATATCAATCAAAGTGAATTGGTTTACAACTTTGGGGTTGGCTTGATAGTCATATTCTCATCCTAATATGTAGGAGGTCTTTGGATCTAAGTCCCCTCAATACAAAAATGGTCACTCTCCATAGTTTGTATCAAGCGTGTGTGGATAAGGAGGTATACAAATATTCTAACGATTAATCAAGTGAGACGCCTAAGTAAATCAAATGAGATGCTCAATACTTCAATGTTTATGTATATATTTGTAAGGTGTTGGGAAGTGGATCCCTCTAATCTAGCTTAGAATAATTTGGTGTTCCTAGACACGAGTTTAAAGACAAAGGCTCATGCCTCATACCTTTTGGTGGAGTGTCTTGTGCTAAAAAGGAGGAAAAGTGATTGGGGGTGTGAACTTCAATTGGAGGCGGATACGGCTTTGCATTTTGCTTTCTTTCTCGTCTTTGATTGCCTTTTGAGTGTAGAAGACCATGGAAGCTTTAGTACTAATAACTATAGTTAGTGTTAAGTAGTCACTATTACACAAGAGAAACTATTTATTATTATTGATTGGAGGAGCAAATGAAGTCAATAAGAAGTTAATTATTATTATTATAATTGTTATTATTGTCGTTTAAAAGTGATATTAGTGGAAGTAGAGCTTCTCGTCCTCTGATACCCTCTGTCCTTCGAGACACGTGATAATTTTTTTTAAACGCTAATAATTCTCAATTAATCACTAATCTCATCTTATCTATGAACTCCAATCAAATGGAGTTTCACACTCATAAGGGAAAACTTATCTACCATTTTTTAATTCACAGAAGACATGAATATTTGTGTCGAAATTTTTATTAAATCTTCTAACTTTTTTAAAATATTTCTCAATGATGATGGAATATTGTCGGATTTCTCTCCCTTTAATTTATGACGAAATTATGAAAAACTGTATGGGCGTTTGGTACTGTTGTAACTCGTTAGTGCAATCAGTCCTCTACAACTGGCCCATATAGAATTATAAGCCCCGCCCCATAAAGGTTTCCTTCCATCATGTTATCTACACTACTATAAATGAGTGCTACATGTCTTCTTTTTTAAATATATTTGTAAATAAATTCTCTCTTTTTAAAAAAAAAGAATTACGTTTTCAATCGAATATTAATTTAACTAAATAAATTATCTTTTTTTTTTTCATCTTCTACTGTCAATCTCTTATAAAAGTTTCTTTTAGACATGTGCGTATCGGCCAAATCATAACGGAGTTTGAAGACCAAGTCATTGCAGTCACATTGAATTCTACCATTGCATTCGTGACCAATTGTGCCTCCATCATATAAGAAAATACTTTATCTTACTTGGATGATGTTGCCAAGTATTTATGAAATTGAAGATATCTTGATGTAATTGATACAGCTTTAGAGTGTTCATTGATTTTTCATTTTTTTCAAAAAATTGATAAAATCTTGGTTTTCTAAGATAATTTCTATTTTGGAGTTTCTTATTAAAATATTTGTGTAATTTTTCTAATATTCTAACATTTTCATGAAATTTAGAATTTTTATAAAAAAAAAATTATATTATTATAAGATACTAAAGAACATGAATCTCATTGCAAGTTTTTTCCCGTATTCATTTTCTAAAGTTTTGGAATATTTTTAATTATTTAGAATCACATTTTATTCATATTGAAATTTTAACTCTTAGAGGTTTAATACTCTATTAAATTATGAATTTTTTAACCAAAATATGCTTGTACTATATTTTTTGTTTTTCTATATTTTTCTATAATTTTTAATTTTATTTTTTAAAAATTAAAAAAAGTATTCATACATGTCATATTGTCAACATTCCACATGGTGTAATTCAACTAGTTATCTTCCGTCTCAAAAAGTAGGAGGTTGCGGATTTAAACCTCCATAACCTAACCTTAGTGTGCTCTAGGGATAGTGGGGTCATCCGTGAGATTTTTATAATGGTATTTAAGAATTTTCCATCCGTAAATTAAAAATATAAAAACCATATCTTCTTAAAAAAAAGGAAAAAGAAATCGCCTCTGAGGGTTTACTTTTTGGCAATGCAATTACATATATCCAACGGTCCATTGACCATAGTTACCCTTTTCTGGCAACTCAAACAAGATTCATCTCAGCCACACACACAATTATGATATGTCATTTCCTGTCACTTTCTCCTATTGCTTGTCATTATAGACAGCATTTGAATTGGGAGAAGATTTTTGGAAGAAATCAGTCAGATTCTATTATCAACACAAGAATAGATATTAAAGTCATTTTTCCCTTAATTAAAATGACGACATTGCATGATACTTAATATTTTTTTTTTATCTTTTCACTAAGAAATTACCATACAGTTAAATGAAGTGATACTTTCTCTTAGATCCAAACAAACTTTATACTGATAATACTAAAAAAACAGACGACGCAGATTTGAAGTGAGAAACACAAAAAATTACAGTTAGTGAGTGGATGGAATTTAACCCAATTTCATTGTCTAAATCTTATAACTTTAAACTATGAAATTGACTATAACAAGTTATTGATTTTTTTTACAGATAATCTTGTAAAGCTACTTTTATTTTCTTTAAACAATAACAAAGAAATATAATCATTAACATATAAATTGGTTTAAAAGTTTTAAACCCATTAGAACAAACAGACAGAGTAGTGATATCCTCCAAAAGGTACAATAATATATAACTATAATCATAACATTTGGAAACTATGGAACAATAAAATTGCTAGCACAAATAGAAGAGACCACTACTGAGTGAGGATATTTTTGTTGGGGTTGTGAATGAGTCTCACATTAAAAGTGTAGAGGAAAATTTAAAAATTTATAAAGGACTTGGGTTACTCTACCTAACATACTAGTCTTTTTAACTGAATATTCAGGTTCTAACAAGTGTTATCAGAGTCAGGTCTCAGATTATCTCATGTGGACTCAGACTAATTTAGATTTCCTAGATAGACGGGATGGTTGGCTTCATTCGAAGGTGATTGTTGGGACTGTAAACCAGACCCACATTCGAATTGTAGAATAAAAATTAGGAATTTATAAAAGATTTAGATTATTTTACTTAACAGATTAATACATGACCTATAGCATAACATCACAAAATTACCAGTGTTGAATGAAACTTCCTCCTATTTTTGCAATCACAAACACGCTAAATGATGAAATAATCAGAGAAGAGCATTGAAGAAACTAGTCTTATTTTTATAAAGTAGGATGCTTTTATTATTAAAAACTTTTGAACGTTAACAATTATATAAAAGAAAGTGTCTTCTGTTAATAAAACATGTCTAAATCTGTAACCATGAATAATAATTCGTTGGATATAGAAAAATCCTTGAAATAGTAAACAGATTTTTGTCGTCAAAACTTGATTTTTATTGGTTACCTAAGATTTTGTCTACGTCAGCGGAGAAGCAGCCAATAAGTATTATTTGTTTTGGCCATTTGAGGAGAGCAAGGTTGTAATCCAACACTTGCAGAACATTTTTTTTTAATGATTTGCATAAAATAAATATAAAATCAAAGATAAATAAAATAAATAAATAAAAATGTGAAAAAGACAGGCGTGAAGACCAACACAAATTGATAAGTAAGACAGCCCCTTTGCGTACTCGCCAGGACTCTTCCCTCCTTTCACTCTCTCGACTCTCGAGTCTGGAGAAAAGAAAGAAAAATGTCTCTTCCTCTGCTTTTGAGCACTCTTCTTCTTCAACTGTTCTTCCATCTTCCTCCTCTGCAACACATGTTATAATGATTAAAACCCATCTCTATTTCTTCTCCTTCTCCTTTCCTGTCAGAAGAAGATGACCCATCAAAGCCCTGATCGTCTCTGCCTCCTAAACGCTCTCCCCTGCCAAGAAAATGAGGAGACAGGTAATGAAATCGAAGGAGAAGAAGAGATTGCGAACACCGGCATTTATCCTCTCCTCTTCTTGAAAGAAGATGACAATGGCGACGACGATCTCCACTCTCTTTACTCAAAAGAAGAGGAATCCCATCCAAAGCTGCCCATACTCTGTCTTCTTAAAGATCCCTGTTTGTCATCTGCTCGTCGAGAGTCTGCAGAGTGGATTCTCAGAGTCGTCGCTCACTTCTCCTTCTCAAGTTTCACTGCTCTTCTCTCAATCAACTACTTGGATCGATTTCTTGCCAGTGTCCACTTCCAGAGGCACAAGCCATGGGTGGTCGAGCTCACTGCCGTGGCTTGCCTCTCTCTGGCAGCTAAGGTCCAAGAGATCCATGTTCCCCTTCTCTTGGACTTGCAAGTAAGCAACAAACACAAAACGCACAAAGATCACATACTCTTATCCAGTCATTTGGGTATAGCAATATGAAGAAAATGATTTTGTTTGTTGGTTCTTTCAATAGGTAGAGGAAATGAGAAACGTGTTTGAGGCGAAGACTATACAGAGAATGGAGCTGTTGGTTCTTTCAACACTTGAATGGAAGATGAATCCAGTTACTCCTCTTTCTTTTGTTGAGTTGGCTGTTAGAAGAATTGGATTGAAGCCCCATCAGCGCTGGGACTTCTTCAAGAGGTGCGAGCGCCTCATTCTCTCTGTAGTTGCCGGTAAGATCATTGACATCACTATATTAAGCTCTCTGCTTTAGATTCAAATATTCACAATATCTGATTTCTGAAATGAAATGCTCCGATATTTCAGTATGAGCCAACATTCAAGTCTTAGATATCAGCTGCGCTGTGTTAGATTGAATTCAATAGGGTTGTATTTGAATTGGAGGCTTCTGAATTGAATTGGGTTCTACTTTTTTCCATTGATTTATTGCAGATCCGAGAATTGTGTATAGTCTTCCGTCAATATTTGCTGCCGCAACGATGCTCCATGTAATCTACCAGATGGAGCTCTGTAATTCTCTGCAACATGAGAACCAGCTTTTGGGTGTTCTCAACCTCACCAAGGTAGGATTTCTCCTCTCTCATACGATATCAAGGAATGCTCCCAGCATTTTTAGAGAGTGGAGATTAAGCAGAAAGATTTTATTTTCACATTTATAAATTTATATTTTACATTTGATTTTATATTCAGCATTTTATTCCCATATTAAAATATTTAACGATATCCTTTTGTTGTTAGATTGTTGAATACTTAAATGCTGAATAGTTAAAGAATAAATTTAAATATTAAATACTAAGATAAAATGATAAATGTAGATATAAAATATTGAATGTTAAGGTTAGCTGGTAGAAAGAGAAGTTCAATACTGAATTGACAAATGATACTGAATATAGAGATAAATGTGAGAATATTTTAGTTAATTGATTGCATAGACTTAGATTGGAAAAAGAAGATGTCACAATTTTATAAAGAAATTTTTATTTAAATATATTTAATTTAAAGAAAATAAAATGAAAATGTTATTTTTTTTAAATTTAACTGTTCATTTTATTAATTAAGATTAAGATGAGGCAGATATACGTATTAAATTTTTAATTTGCATTGATCTATCTAAATATTCCAGCTCATAATTATACATTATCATTGTGCAATACTACAGGCCGAATACTGTGTGTCTGTGTCTATTGGTACAGATGAATAATTTTGTCTAATCATTATCATCTAATTACTCTAAATATATAATTAGATTCTTATTATTAAAAACATTTAGTGTGCTGATTAATTCCTTAATAATGATAGGCTTTCTCAAGAATTAGTCCACATCAACCAGAAATTATGCAGCACTGCGCTTTTTTTAGCGGTTGGGTTTTTTAAGTTTTAACATATGATCGCTCTAAAAATAAATTTACAAAGTTTGACTGAAATACATGAACATTTTTTTTTATCATGGCGTCTCATTTGTGCTGAGACACAGGATATTTTCTAAGGCGAGCGATCATTCCACGAGCACTCTGTGTATATACATACACGGATTTTACCGTGGTCTCCGTTTTGCCCTTCAAGTGGTTTACCGAAAATATAAAATAATAGAAATGTCAAAAATCGTTTCCCCAAGAGTAAAATCAGCTCACTGGATCACTCGTAAAGAGTAAAATCGGCTCTTCGAATCACTTGTGAACAGTAAAATCTGCTTTTCAAGTCACCCATGACCAGTAAATTGACTCGGCAAAAACTAGTAAAGCATTGATTGGTGAGCCGATTTGTAATATTTTAAACTTTTTTGGTACTGCAGTCAAGGACAAAATCGACATCACAGTTAAACTCGTATATGTATACTCAAAATATCCGTAGAAAAATCACTAATTATTTTTTACTCTGATTAATTTTTTAGACATATACAATAGTCCTGCAGCTATGGAGAGTAGTATACTCAAGTTGGATACATTAACGTTATTAAGATGATGATGATGAACTGTTGACCTAAAGTAAGAAACTTGGACTGTAGTTAATCCAATAGAAAGTATACTTCTCTTCTCTTATTGTTGATGTCATTAATAAATTTGAAGATGATGTCATTCATGTCAGTGAAGCTTGGCTTTAATAATAAATGATAAAACCCTTTCCATTTCCAAACAGGAGAAGGTAGAAGATTGCTTTCATCTGATTCCTGAGTGTTGGTTGAGCGGTGGCCGGAAGCGGAAGCTGGCCTCTCCACCCGGCAGCCCAAAAGGTGTGATCGGCCTGTGTTTCAGCTGCGAGAGCTCAAATGATTCCTGGGCATCTTCCTCTTCCTACCCACAACCTCTCATCAAGAGAAGGCTTCAAGATCAATAAAATATATTTGGGTTTCTGTACAAGAAAGTCTACCTTCAATGGCTGCGTTTTCTAGCAAGAGAGAGGGTGAGGTGAGGAAGAAGAAAAAGGAGAGAAGGGTAGCTGTTTTGTTGACTATATATTCTCTCATTCATATACAGTTCCATGTTTGTACACTTGAACGGTCAAGATCACTTGGATTAGTGGCCTCTCCTTTTATCCATGCAAATCTGTTTCATGTACGTATTTGGAATAAATAAAGTTATGCATCACGCCGAAAGAAAATTTGAGATCTGTGGAAGAAAACTGAGTACACGGCATATTTCTTTTTAAATCTGAAATATTGACCAAATTTTTTGGT
This sequence comes from Chimonanthus praecox, assembly GCA_022113865.1. Classification (NCBI taxonomy): domain Eukaryota; kingdom Viridiplantae; phylum Streptophyta; class Magnoliopsida; order Laurales; family Calycanthaceae; genus Chimonanthus; species Chimonanthus praecox. Next base: position 59,644,157 of record CM039090.1, read on the forward strand.
CTGACTTCAGATTGAAATATGATTTTTTAAAAAAAAAAAATTCAGCTAATATATTCAAATTTTGCTCAAAATTTTCAGTCCAAATAAGAATCTGAAAGTTTTCTCTCAGCCAAAATTAGTAACTGAAGAGTCCCAACCCAAAATGCAATTGGAAAAGATAAAGTTTAAATTAAAATATAGGGTCCTTTAATAAATAAATAGATTTACTTTAATAAATAATTGGTGAACAAATCTGTTTACTCAATATAAATATCATAAAAAAATGGAGCTCAATATAATATATTAATTGGATTAACAAATAAGTTGATTTAGTTTATGCACTCAAAATTACTTAGATTTGAATAAAGAGTTCAAATCGATGGTCCTGATGAAATATAACTGAACTTTGACCTATTTTGACTTAAATTATGAACCACCTGAAAAACATGAAGCGAATTGATTTGTATATTGATTCTTTTTTAAAGGGTATATTGATTTTTTTTCCTTTCAATTTATCATGTTAGATTAAAAATAAAAATATTATTAATTCATCACAATAAATTAAAAACTAAATAATTTCAACTTAGAAAACATGCCCAAATCTATCCCCTGGAATCCTGGATTTGCCGCATTCCCATCTAGAGGTATAAAAATTATTTTACCAAGATATGGGTGTCTCAACAGATATCTCTCTCTCCTAATTTTTTTTGAATAAATATTGATTGTATAAATGTGTACGAGTCAATATCGACAAGATCTCAACCATTATCTCTGTAGTACAATTGATATTGTATATATTAACTGAGATATTTTAATTGTAAAAAATCTGAGATATCTTTAGTGATATGCACAGATAATTATACCCTGCTCCCACCAATGTATGAAGGCTTGCTCCAAACTGTGCCAATTGGTGCGCTCCAAAATGTGACAATTGGTGCATTCATTCAAGATTTGGAGAGATTTATTGGGTAGATCCACATTCATTCAAGATTTGGAGAGATTTATTGGGTAGATCCATTTTGAATGAATTGGTCCAAATACAAAATTTGGGTGGACATTTCCTGGAAGAAGGGTCAATCAAAAGGTCTTCCTGTCTTTGTCAATGCCAGTGTATTCCTGTGACTGGTGTGATGGGTGCTTTTCTGCACCAGTGGAAGTCTTTTGCAATCTTCAAGCGTCACTTCAGTTAAAATAACTTTTTCACAAGATGTTAGTGTGATTAAGACTTATATTATTACTTAGAGTTGAATAATTGTGTGTTAAAGTAAGAATAAATGCATAAAATCTTAATGTGGCAAGCAAGTAAAGAAAAGAAAATGGCAGTGTTAGAAATGAGGAGAGGAAGATTATCAGCACCAGTACAAAACGACAACCCTCGATGTTGGAGCATTAGAAAATTCTTAGTGCCACTGATAATAACAAGTCTTGTATATAAAATCGAGGGTAATTTAGTTATTATGGAGTGATTAGCAACTATTTACGTGCATGAAATGACCAAAACATATATGATTGTTTCGAGGAATTTAAAGAACATGTAATAGGACATAGATAGAAGTATACAAATAAAGAAATAAAAGCATATTACTTAACCTTTGAAGGGTTTACTTGGTGCTCAAAATCGTTTTAATTTGTGAGAATTTCTTAACACAAAGAGTCACTCGTTATTATTTTGTGCTCAGCGTATATAGATTGAGAGATTCACAAATATTTCAATAATTAATCATATGAAATATCTCGATACATAAGTAGTGTGTGAAAGACTAAAGGTGGATATAAATATTTTAAAGACATAATCAAACAATACAATTCAATATAGTTGGAGCTGATATGGTCTCTAAGATAGTTTTGTCAGTGATTTAGTTCATTCAAAGACTATGGTTATTTTATTTTATTTTTCTAAACTTCTTTCTCTAAAATCATCATTTTGCACCATTGCTTTATAATATCATGTTTCTAATGTGACTTTCTAATTTTCATAGTTTTTGACATTTATTTTAATTTAAACAACTTACAATAATTTACTATATTACGTTGATAGCACAATTCAAATGATTTGATCAACTGTTGAACTTAATGAGACCAAATCATTATAAAAAGAGGTTTGTGAACTCATGAAATTAAATTATAGTGAATAAACGAAGTAAAAGCATTAATTTAGAACAGAACAAAACTTGAATGATGCTTGATAGTCTAAATGCTATTATATACCAGTTCTGCAAATTATTCTTGCAATCTGTTGCATGGTGCCCCACATAAGAGAGGAGAAAAGTTTTGGCTTCTTTTTCAGTCTACTGCATGCCATGACCATAAGCAGAAACTGCGAACCCAGAAATAGGAAGTGGGTCTAATTCAACTGGTTAGCTTCCATTTTAGAAAGTAAAATGTTCAAATTCTCATAATCTAATCTTAATATATTCTAGGGATAGTAAGTTTACTCGTAGAAATTTTATGCTGGGTATTTTATAATTTCTCACACATAAATTTAAAAAAAAAAAAGACGAGTGATTCAGAAAAACTAAAATAGTGAGTCTTGAAGAGAGAAATTAGAGAGAATAGTGGGAAATGGAAAGGTAGAAAATCGTGGGTTTTGTTTGCATGTGAAGGGAAGAATAAGTGGTCGGCCACTGAGAATGTGGTTGTTTTTATTTGGACTTTGGCCATGGCTTTGACCTCGATGGAAGAGCCCCGTGATCATTTCAGAGAAACGATGGAGCCAACCAAACCAAACCAAACCCATTTCTACTTCCATCTTTATTTCTATTTCTTTGACAAAAGTCTCCACTTCTCCACTTATGTTGTGTTAACATCAATTTCATTTTCATTTCTATTTGATAGTAACTGCACCAGCAAACTCTTGACCAGCACAATGGAGTTGATTGTGAACGAGTCACTTGATAGAAAGTGTAAAAGAAAATTCAAAGATTTATAAACAATTTGTTTCACTCTACTTAATATATTAGTCTTTTGAATTGGATATTCAGGTCCAAACAATTGGTATCAGAGATCTCAGACTACAGATTCAAGAGATCTCCAAGATAGATAAGATGACTGGTCTTGTTCGAGAGGAGGACCGACTACGGATAAGTCCTATATTGAAAGTGTAGAGGGAGATTTATAAAAGACTTGACCACCACACTCATCACACCTTGCATCTGCTCATTTTCCTCTTTTCTTGCAGCCTCTGCCATTATTCTCATGATCACATGATTCTTAATTTTTTATTTATTTAAAATTTAGAAGTGGTAGTGGGTACTCATCCATGGCAAACACTTCAAAAAATTAGGTTAGACTTGACTTGGCATGTATGATCTTGAGTCAAGAAACTGAGAGTGATATTTACATTGGTCTCAGTTAGGATTTAAGAGTTCAAACTTTCGAGTTTTTTTTTTTTTTTTTTAAATCAGTTTGTTCAAATTATATTTGCTCAGTTGATTGTAATAAACTAAACGGTAGAGTACATCATCAAAGTTGAACATTATTTTTACTATGAGATGTTTATGATTTCCAAACATGTCAATAGACAATAGCATAGAGAATCTTCTTCTGATAAGAAAATAATCCTAGGTTGCTTAGTTAACCATAGGATTAGGGGTGAAACTTAGGTCCGGCTTTGATCTAACCTGCATGACTCGATCTGAGAAATCAATGGGTTGGGCTATGTATTTGTAAATTTAGGAATGAGTGAGGTTGGAAAAAAACCTGCATGAAATTCGAGTCGGACAGGGCTCAAAAATTTTAAATCAACTCGATCCAACCTGAGTTTCAGATAATATAAAAAACCTACGACTATTTTTTTTTACTCCAGCCAAGTCGAGGGCCAACAACTCGAGTCAGCTCAAGTCGAGTCGGACTCAATAATTTTTTTATATAGTTTGAGTTGGATTTATTAAAAATCTGGCCCAACCCTCTTCAATACTAAGGAAAGTAGACATCTAAATATATTTATGAGGCAAAGTAATCTTATTAAATAAAAAGAAAGTATCTTTAAATTAGTTATGCCTCGAAATTTAATCAAGTAAAATTTTTAGCCACCTTATCTAGAGCTATGAAAAGGAAAGTAGATTGATAAGTAATATTAACCATTCATTGATTCATTCTATGCATTTAGATTAATTTATTGAAAACTTCATACGACCTAAATTTTAAACGAGAATAATCTATAAAGACTCTTCATTAATGTATTCATTTAATCACATGAAAGATATATTGTCCATACTAATTGATATATAATTAATGTACTAAGAATGTTACATCATCATATAACAATTTAATAAATAATATATAATATTTTAGATACTTTTATTTGCGTCTAACCCTAGAAAATGGTGGTCCCTTGTAATAAAGTCTAAAGTGAAGATTTAAGGAATAGCACAGTCAATACTAAATAATGCATGAACATGTCCATACTAAATACATGTGCAAGTTGTGAACCTCTAGTGACTGGTCAAAGAACCAATCTATTTGTTTTGACCTCAAAGGAAGAGAAATAATCTTAAAGAACCAATCATTTAAAAAAAAAAAAAGGCCATACATGATTCTTTTATGTTAATTAATATAATCTGTGACCAAGTATACACATATCGTCGATATGTCCGAGTGGTTAAGGAGACAGACTCGAAATCTGTTGGGCTTTGCCTGCGCAGGTTCGAATCCTGCTGTCGACGAATTTTTTTATCTCTGTTGATCTTTTTATTTTATTTTTACTTTATCGAGTGATTACATCAAAATAACCCTTCATAATAAAGTGATTTGTTTAAAATATATAAATATATATCTTAAGTATAATTAATCTGTATGAAAATCAACCTTTTAAGTTTTAACTGATCCCAATCCAGATGGCATGATCAACACCGTTGGAGAATTGTAGTTAACCAAGCTGTTCCAAATTTTCAGTGTAGTCATTCTATCAGCAATAAATTCGAAATAGCAGCTATTACAGATTTAATCTAAACAATATATCAGTCTCGATTCACACTAATACATGTGGGATAAAGGATTCGGACTAATATTTGGGATACTAAGATATGGAATCAATTAAATAACTTCTTTTGAAATTCAATAAGATTAAGTATATAATGGTGTATTTACACCATATTGTACAAAGTAATTAATTTTTATTTAAAAATTGGAATAACTATATCAACTCATATTGACTGATACAGTATTAATATAGGAGGTCTCAACACATAACGGCCAGAAGATTGATTGACATTTCAAGCCTAATTCCAGCACACTTGCCTACCATTTGAACACAATAACTCTTCTTCATCTGTAGTTCAGAGAGGCACACAATCAACTACTTAGATAATTTAGTTCAAACTTCAAAGACAACGGACAAAATTCATAAAGAACAGTTGACTTAGATGCTTTTTTTATAACTACGGTGTCCAGGCCTCTATGAGCCTCTGATTAATCCTCGGAACATATGCAAGCTTCCCTACTTAAACACATACAGAGAGTGGCCCATTGAAGTGGAGTGAGAATGGTTGACAAAGATCTTTTTTGTCGAGACAATTGAAACATTTCAGCAGCTTGCACTGTAAAAATTATACCCAGTTGGAACCTTTCCACTTCTATCTTTACACATTTGGAGGGTATATCATAATACAAGTGTAGGGCTACATTTGGAGTGAGAATTTTTTTAGAGAATTCTTTTAGATATACAAAGAAAAAAAAAAATTCTTTTAGCATATGGCATATCAGGTGTTTGTAGATCATCTTCATATTAGAACATACTGAAAATAATCTGGATTCTCACATGATGAGAGGCAGAAGGGTTGACCGGATTACACTATTACAGATTAAAGAATACAGAACACAGCAAGGAATTGAGATCGATATAGTGCAGATTTATGCAAGCAGGTGACTTCCAGTCCATTTCTTGGTGCAGCTTGCATATATGGGATTACTCCATCTTTGAACGATGTTCTAAACATTATTATGAGAAAAGTCGACTTACATGGTGGATCGCATTTTTGAGGTTTTGTTGTTCTTTAAATATGTATTAGGGCAAAAAGAAACCTCATTTAAGCACCATCCGTGTATTACAAAAATTTTGATCACAAATCAGTATACAACTTTGCATAAAAAGAGATAAAGCAAATGGTTCAATGAAATTTAATTTGATATAATGGAATAACGAGATGCAAATTACATGATTAATTCTCTTGCTGTCACGTCTCATCTCAGAACTACATTCAACTTCGTCTGCGCTGCTTCTCTGACACTCCACTGCACCCACAAAAGAAAATTTAGAAACATGCTTTCATTGAGAGAAGGTAGAATTTCTGAGATCAACTTGGATAAATTTCTTTTTTACCTGTAACTGGTTAATCTCTTCATCTGTGAGTGAACGCTCCATTGATCGGTATGCAATCCTATAACAATGACTTGTCATTCCCTTCTTGTTGGTGAAATTGTCAATCAACCGCACCTATCAGTAAATACAATCCGGGTGAAATGTGTGAGAGAGAAAAATGAAGTTAAAAAGGAAATAAATCATATCCTGGTGATAGATGGTTGCTTGGAATCTCGATGCTTTTAGTATCTATATACATATAGGTTTTTCACAAATGAACATGTAGGTCTAGAAAAGGAAGGGTAGTGATTGAGGTACTTCATTTTATGATAAAAGATGGAATCCCTTGCTAACATAAGTGGCAGACTTGTGTGCAAAAAGGCAGAAGGTAATGCCTTCTATAAAAAATGGGAGTGCTCAAATCACAATTTAAAAGGAATCCGATGTAAGCGGAAATAGAAATATAGAATGTCTTATCAGCTGAATCAAACTGTCCCAATCAAAACTCAATAGAAATATCATACCAACAATGATGTCTGGGAAAGGGATAGCTGCAGAATAAGCACGTTTTACAGTCCCTGTGCCAGTTAATTTAGCATACTGTCTGGCCACTCAGCCTAAAAGATGTTAAATCAGAAGATCAAAGATGTAAATGTCACAGGCATATCACAAGAAAAATGGCAGTTAAATTCCAACTGAAAGAGCATTGCCAATGATGCAACGGAGTAGAAGAAGAGTTGGGCTCTTTAATGAAAGCCTGGTTTTGGTTTGAGGATCTCCACAACCTTAATGGATAATTTCGACTTAATTATACACCTTTTTATTATCTAAAGAAATTTACCGTTTTCTCTCAAAAAAAATGTGAAGACATACCTCCTCCACAAGATCACCAGCAATACCTCGAACAACTTCACAAAGATTGTTCTCTGTGAATGTGTCGCTAATCCAGAAACTCATATCTTTATAACAAGGAGGAAACTGCGTAGTAAACAATTCAGTTGTTAATGCACAAAGTAACTGCAAGATCTACTACATATACATATGACAATGATCTATATCAATTAAGAATTCAGTAACTCATCAGCATAGTGATTCTTTTAGAAGGATAGTGGTATATTCAATATATTCATTAGTGACTTGGACCTTATACACATGGCATGCATGCACAGGATCTGAGCAGATCACCCATAATCCCTCTCGATTTTCAGATCAGTGAGGGAATCAGGCAATGGCCTATCAATGATAATCATGCAAGGAACCAAGTGTGAACCAGGATAAAATCAGTGGTAACTTTAGCAGGAAGAAATACATTAACTAAATACATTTGGAGATATAGAACAAAACTCATTAACTAAAGGAAAAAAAAAATGATTCGCCAATCTCCCATTACGTTTCCAATAAATGTTCCAAAAAAGTCAGGATTTTCAGATGAATAAGGGAATCAGGCAATGACCTATCAATGATATATCATGCAAGGAACCAAGTGCGAACCAGTAGTAACTTTAGCAGGAAAGCGCAAGTTACTGCTTAAAAAAAAAAAAAAATAGAACACACTTAGCAGGAAAAGCAATATCAGTATCCAGATTTCTCATCTTTTAATCTTCTTATATAAAAATAGAAGCCACCCTTTGAGGATAAACACAGCATTCTATTAGTTTAGCATCCATATAAAGATGACATCAGTATTCCATACCTTCGAGAACGGCTTAAACTTGACACCAAGCTGGCCTTTAGAGAACTGTACATAAGCATATCTATATCAGGTGCAATACAAAAAGCCAAATTCAATGAAGGAAATAAGCCTTGAAGCACGTGTTGCTCAATAGAACAGACTAAATGGCCCATCAACCAGACTAAACACACTAAATAGCCCATTAATTACAAACTAAAGAGCTCATCATGCAGAAACAGACCAAAATGCCCTTGAAACCTTTTTTCCCCTTTCTGAAAAAAAATTGTTTGTCAACAAAAAGAATGCAAAGGGAAAAAACACAGAAGACAGGAATTCTTGAAATAGTTAAGACAACACAACAAAAAGAAGCATCCAAAAAATGAGCAGTAGATGACCTAAAGCTCGACTACAAAAACAATGCCAGTTGATGCTAACATGTCAGGGAAAAACTAAAAAAGGCATGAGAAGGCTGGGCCAAAAGTATTCAGGTAAGACAGGGAAATCAGCAAAATGACAGCCCAATCAACGAGAAGTGAAAATGCATGAAGCAATGCAACTTCCGGGGGCTGTTGTCCCTGCTACTAATATGTGGATGTATCGCTCTTAGTCCTACTAATGCCTGAGATTGGATGAATTGTTACTCAATATAACTGACAGCAAATTTGAGTAAAGAACCTAACTTCCACCTTGAAAGCAGAGAACCAAGCATGGAATTGATCAGACCAAAAGATTGGATGACTCCAAAGATTCTGATTGGCATCTGAAGAGAACCTGGCAAGATGGATCTGGGAATTGATCATACCAGGGCACTTTCTCCAAAAGGATGGCCCTTCTAAAACCATCAGCTTGAAGCAACCACAATCATCATGGATGTGCACTCCAAAATAAATTAAGCAGCAATTTCAAAAGTTCAGAATAGCAAATTTTGGTAGTTGTTGTGAACTTATGGAACCATTTGCATGCAAATGTACTTATTGAACTGCAATGGATAAAAGATCAAAAAGCTTATTCACATAATGCCTAAAATCACAAAGAAAAAAAAAGATCAAAGACTGACTTTCCAGATTTGTTTCACCTTATCTCACAATAATCTGAATTTGGAAAGAACATGGAGAAACTGAGCCATCATCATCATTATCGTCATTGCAAAAATTCCATCTTTCTGGGGTCCGCTTTTCCAATTGTACTTCTCCATTTGACCTTAATATAAAGCATACAATTACAGTTGATCACTCCATTATCTGTCATTTCTTTCTTTATCTCTTGCTCCATGTTTTCAATGGTCTACCCTTCCTCCCTGTACCTACAACTTGTAACCTCTCAACTCTACATACTGGGGCTGCCTCCGGTCTTCTACTTACATGCCCAAACCAACTTAAACACATTTCTCTCAGAAGTAAATATAAGTTAACAGCACAAATAATTTGTGACACCTGATTCCATGTTTTAAATGCTATCCTATGATCCATACTGAATGCATTTAGGGATGTCAACAGGCCACATTTGGGTTGGGTCCATGGTGACCCAATTCTCAAGGGCTAGACCAGACCAGGCATCCAGACCCAACGTAGGTCATGCTTGTTATCATCCAAACCAAACCGACCATGGTCCTTCATATTTATAAATACTATTATACTTATCGTGCATGTCTATAACATGAGCTACCCCTATGAAATATATCGAAAATACAAGTATAATAATTATGTTTATGCTATCGAGTTATGGTCCAGAACATGGACTTGAACCCAAAATGTTCAACCTTTAATCTGAACCATTTGTAAATGAACCAAGCATAGACCCAAGTTGACGATTAGACTCTGAGTAATATACTCAATATTCACATCTTTCATGCAAATGTGCCCCATCAGTAGTATGACATCCAAAATCAAGAAAGAACAACAGTTGCACAAATGGGGTAATTTATTTTTCAGTTATTTCAAGCAGTGTAAGGCATCAATGTCAAATAAGGAAAGTGAAAAAGTATACATACTTGAGAGGTAAATCGTGGATCATTAGACCAGAAAAGCCGAATATCAGGTATTTCAAATAGAACCATAGCAAGCCGCTCCAGTCCAAGTCCAAAAGCCCATGCAACATTATCCATTTTACCAGTTCTCTTTAATATTTCCTGCTCAGTCACACCACAACCCAAAACCTCCAGCCATTTCTCCTGAAATAGGGTTTGCCAAGCACAAATGAGTTTTTACAACACAAAAGAAGCTACTAAAGAAACTTAAAGTGATACATCGGCAAATAAATTGCAATCTTCTTTCAGAAGTTCTTATTTTCCCATTTTTCATGGCATTCATTATCAACAATGTTAATCCAAATAGAACAAGTGCAATGCAGTCAACAATGAAGATTAGTAATCTCAGAAATAAATTGGGCAATGATTAAATGCAACAAGCAAGAATTTGAAAAATATCCTGCTAGGTTGATGAGGGAATCATATACTATCCTTCTACATTGATGAATGAATTATCTATGTACATAAAACTTAGTCTTAGGATCTTTTCTCTTCTTTTTTCTTCTTTTTTATAGAATCTTCTAAGGAACTCTCCCCCCCTAGGATCACATTTCAAAACCTGTCCCCACAACAGGTTGATATAACCACAGGTGCATCAAACTCAAAACCTGTCATCCCCCCATTAACCATTTTTCACATCCATGAGAAATGTAGATGCCATGTAAGTATTAAATATTAATTAAAGACAAGAACATAATAATTCTTAGTCCCATTATATGGAAAAAAATTCTTTTTTCTGAATCGTGACTTGGACACAATGCTCATGGTTACAACAATGAGTACTTTCCAACTGTTCTATGGTCAATTGTCTATATAGAAACGATAGTTACACACCCATTTCTGATTTTCACTACCTCTGAACCCATTACCATTTCCAATGCCACCCTTGTCCCTACTGCCCAGTGGCAACATTCCTTCACTACCGGGTTTCTTAGTCAACAATGTTTCTTTGGTGGAGAGCCAGCATCTTCTTTACCTTCACTTCCCCATTCCCTTCTCTTCCCCATCCATTCAACAATGTTTCCTTCATCCAGACAAAAATGAAATACAGTGAATGATTTCATATTTCAATTTTTTCTTCCTTACTGAAGGAGTTCTGATTGGGATGGTTTATCCATCCAATTAAGGACCATTCATATCTTCCTCTCTCACAGTCCACCTTATCCCCACTGAATATGTTGGCGTTGATCATGAACCTGAATGAAATGGTCATTTCATTTGAATTTATTGCCATTTTCATTGGGCTTCCCTCAATTAAGAAATACTTTGGGTACATCCTAATATTTCATTGCATCAGTTGTTGTTTGCATTGGAGTTGCATAAACATTGGGCTAACTTGGATTGGCCTGGGGTCATGTCGAAATCTGACATAGGTATGAGGAACAATTAGCAAATCCCAAAGTGAGTTCTACTCAAAATGATTAAATAGTAAAAATAGTAAATTTCTCAATATTATAGTTAGATGTCAAAGAAGATACATGATACCATATTGTCACCATCCAAAATAATGTTAAGCTAGTAAAAGAAGAATCAATCTAGATTCTATGAAGAATCCAACATGGAGACATGCCCCACAAGTGTACATCATCAATTCCAAAGAATCTATGTAACATAGACATTGGGTAACTCAGAAATTATACACAAATCCAAACATAAACTAGGCCTTAATAAGGTTCTTTAGGCCATAAAGTATCTGGTATTATCTGGAACAACATGGGTAGGGTTTGACTAAAACCAGGATTAAAATATCAGGCTGAGCTGGACACAGCCTTCCGAGCATTTGCAGTACTCATTGTAATGTCAAAGTTACTTTCCATTGAGAAGTTACAGCAGTTCAACAGAAATGGCACTTCAAAAAGCATCATGTGCATGAATGAATACTATATATAACAGAAAACTTTACACACGAACCTGAAAATAAATCTCTAATTCAAAGGAAGGATTGGTAAAGGGAAAATAGGCATCAACCCAGCGCATTTCCACAGCACCTGAAAAGTTCAAAAGATTTGGACCAGTACTTCAGAGAAGGATATATTCAAACATCATTTTTTTATATCAAGTAATTCTCAGGAAAGAAGGATACCAAATAGGTGTCGTGCAAGACCCTCAAGGGTCTTCTTCAAATCACAAGCTGCATAAGATGTTCCATCCATTCCAGATGTGCCCCATTCATCAGGAGAGAAAACTCGAAAGCCTTCCATCTGAGCAAGTGGATTGGAAATGCATCAGACATGGATCATATGTAACTGCATAGAAAAGCCTACATATGCCTAGAATGAAAATATAAAAACCTCATGGAGTCAAAGTAGTGAGTTGAATCGATGTAGAAACCTGATGGAATACAGGGTAGTGAGTTGAATCAATAGAGTCCCTACGGTAAACATCACCAGTTACAAGGAAATGAGTATGCCCTTTCCTCAATAGCTCTGCCTGATGAGCACTTGTATGGCACCTCAAAACAGTTTGAGCATCAATATAATATGTATCATTATAACTTCGGCTTACATGATCTGCAGGGACCAGTACATCATCAAAGTTCTGCAAGAAAGTGAGAAGTTCCTATATGAGTGCACCACTTCAGACATTAAGATCCAACATGGAAACGCATGCGCACACACACAGAGACGCATGCAGACACACAGAATAAAACTCTAGTGTAAATGTTGCCTTAGGTGCCTGCTGTTGCAGGTTCAAAATATTTTTTTCTAGAATTAGGGCCATCAATAGGCTAACTCAGATTGAAAAGAATCATGTGGCTACAAAAAAAATCAGAAACACCCTAAAAATCTATTGAAAGATAGAATATAGGGATCCCTAGCCTCTGCATGTGTTAGAAAATCGACAACAAGAGATTTTTGAGGCTTCTAACCAATCTAGCAAGAATTAATCGATTCCTCTGCTGAAATTTTGCACAAAGGTTTTAATTCTGGAATGAACCTTAACCAGCACTATGCCGACCGCAATTGTTTTCCATGAGAACTATACTATAACATTACAGAGGACTGCTCATACAGGAACCAAAACATGACATAAAATAAATATATCTCGTCTTTGAACTTCAACTTTTGCTAAAGAAATCAGCTACCTGGTTAACTGATCTTTTGACGTGCATGAAAGAATCTTGCTATTTTTTTTTGAAAGGTAAGAAGCTTGGTATTTATTTTATTAAAGAAATGCCCACCAATGGGAGTTATTTTAGATTGCTCTCTGGAAGTACCTACAGTCCTCAATTTTACATTCCCTCGATTTCCTTCCATTTCAATGGAACCAAATGAGCCATTAATAACTCATGAGATATTTATAGGGGAATTGCTTCATGCACATCCCATACAGCATTTGTTTATTTCCAGAAGTAAACTAGAAAAAAGGCAGGTTCCATACTCTTAGTTGAAGGCTAGCCACTGCCTATGAGTACTTAAAGTACTTCTTTCATCTTTTTAATTATTCTAAACCCTTTTGAAAAGCAAAGATTGAGCAAGGTACACTTAAAAAACACCAAAATGAAACTCATCATAAACTGATGTGCATGGTATATGGTAAATTACATTCACCTAAATGATGTAGAAATTTGAAGGCTTACATGCTATGAACACAGATTTGCATTGAAATCAGTAAAGTGTACATTGGCATTGAATATGAGCATATTCCAATATCTTGTCTCACAATCATTGATAGTTAATGCTAACAGGATGCCTTCAGCTTTATGCTAAAATTTAACTGCAACTGGAGTTAAAATATATGTGGAGAAGAATGTTCATGAATTAATATAAAGTATTCACACTTCAATTTGTAATCCCCACATTTTACAAATAACCCCCACCCTGTTTGAAATTCAATTAGAAGATAAGACATGTTAATTCAAAACTAACATGAAGTTCTCATGTTCACATATTTCCCAAGTATTTCTTTTCATTTAAGGAAGAAACCTGCATGCTATAATCAAATCCACTAACTTAGTAAGATCAATTGCTTACCAATAAACTTAAAGATACCTCTTAGAGTTGAAGGTTAATGAGCTAAGGTTGTATACAACATGTATGGAGTATCTCTTGGTTGCTATTTGCACAACATTAGCTGCTAAAAGTTGGATAACACAGAAATCAGCACCTGAACCAGTCAATTGTTGAATGGTTGGAAATAGAACTTCCATTAAATTGTGAAAGAGTGACACAAAACATACCTAATAAGTATAGCTGAGAACTCTAAGGGGAACGAGATTGTTACACTGGTGATGCCATCCTTAACAGCTATACAATGTCAATGTAGTAGAAAGTCTTTGGGAGAAAGTGGTGGAAATTTTTCTTTTTTTTATTAGGGTCTGATAGAAACTATTTTCTCCCAAGTAGTAGAAAGTAAAGATGTGATCTCATCTCATAGCTCTGAAGTTTCTCCTCTAAAATTATCAAATGGTGACTTGAGGTGAAACTGATTTGACTTTCCCTAGTTTCCACAACTTGCTCCCAGTCCAAGTTAAACAGAAGTCACTGTGCTTCATCTTCCATAGAAGACAAAGCCACTTGGTATAATCTCCTTAATCGCCTTCAATGCTATCAACCTCAATAAACTATGTAAACAGAATAACCAGTGAAACAAAACCAATGCGTTGAGACAAAAAGTTAACAAACGAAATATACCCATGACAAAATTCAACAAAATTTTCCAAATTTAAGACAATAAAAAAAAAAGAAAAAAACAAACGAAAGCATAGCCGTACCGCCTTTACAGAAACAATTGGACAAAGGTCATCGAATTTTAAGAAGCTGTTTGCATAATTTGAATCGAAGTACTCATAGATTGCATTCTTCAAAATCCCAATTGGGTGATGATCTCTCCTGTGAAGCTGCAGGCCAAGTTTCGAAAATATCGAGTCGGGAACGTTGTTTGTGGGGTCACTTTCCCGCACAACATCTAAAACAAGAAGAAAATATCATTACCAATCACTCAAGAGTCAAGAACCAGCCAAGTATCAAGCGTACCAAGCATAAATGAGTGAATAGAAAGAAGTTAAGCACAAAATATGTGATTTTGGGAAGTGGGTAGTTACCGTCTTTGTTGACCTTGACACCGCCAATATCAAGCAAGGAGACAATGGGCTGTTTGGATTTATGCTGAGGTTTATTAAGAGAAAGAGATGGGGAGGAAGAGAAGAATGAAATGGGAAGAGATGGTGGTCTGAGAGGATGAGAAGAAAAGGATCTGCGCAAGAAAGAAGAGTGAGTGATTGATATTGCTGCTGCGAATACATGTTTGGGAAGAAGGGAGGATTTGCAGAGAGTAGAGTGGGATATCGACATTTCTGATGAATTAAGGTTTGTTTACAAAAGGAAGAGGCGCAAAGCTGTCGAAGTCTCTTTGGAGTTTGGATACAGAGGATAGGGAGAACTTCCTCGATTCACTTACTGCTGTTCACATTCAATTGTTGTGAACTTTCATTGATAATATGGATAAAAAAACTATTATATTTTATTTTTTTGAATTCCTTCAGTAATTCAAGTTGAAAACTGTTTTCTCTATTTTTTACACATATAACAAAATTTCCTTTAAAATATTTTTTCAAACAATAGTCATAATTTTTTGTGTAAATTTAAATAAGACCGCCCATCCTAACATGGGTATTTTTTTGTTAAGTTCAATAAGTTTTGACATAGATTGAATTGGATTTATTGGTTTGACCCATCTGAATTTTAGCCCTATAAAAACCCTAACTATGATATAGACTTGGGCTTAATTTGACGGGAAATATAAGCTCGTAATTTTTCTCAAATAATTCTCATACAAATTACAATCAACTAATTTTCAATTCTTCAAAGGAGAATTTCATTTCTAAATTAGTAGAATAGTAGGATTAAGAGAACATTTTTGTGATGGTAGATGTTACTAGTTCATCTAATTTGGCCAAGTTAAAAAGTTGAACGGTTTATTGGATCCTAGTTAATGGTTCATAGTTTGAAGATTACTGGCTACATTTTATTAGAGATCTCAATTTGCTAAGTGTAAGGTTAAATAAGTATTTTCTAATTAAAATGGGAGGTCTCAATTCAAGGGTCAGGCTGGATTCAATTCAATAGAGGCCGAAGTCCAGCTGGAAAAGCTTGATTTCGCACCAAATTTTGAGCCTGAAACACAGTTTTGTTTATGTTTTCTAAAATGTCACAAAATAAATTTTATATAATATTTAATTTATTTTCTTATAATATTAAACAACTTAATCCAATCTAAGCGCAACAAAGATCTGAAAAAGCCAAGCCCTGATACGCCTGAAATTTTCAGTCTGAAAACATAATTTGGATTTAAACTGGGCTTTGGCCTTGCTATACAGCCATCGAGTTAGGATGAAGCCATGAAGCCAAGGAACTGCGGCCGTCTTCTACACGGTCCGGTTTTGTAGAAAACCCATTTGGAAAGAAAAACGTCAGAAAACCTTGTTGAATCGCGAGTTAATACGGTTTTATTTAATAAACCGTGACTCGTGACCCGCAGGTCAACACAGTAGGAAATAGATAGAAGGAAAAAGAAAAAATTGCTGGCTGCTGCTTCTGCATTTTTTTTTCTCCCCAGTACTACTTTTTGTTTTACCAATACACGTTTCTCGAGGGAAAATTGGTGCTTAGCATGTGTATTTTTGCCTCCCTAAACATCATATTAATTAAAATTTAAAAATTTAAGATGAAATTGATATATATATATATAGTTTTAGCTTTATTATTTTTAAAAAAGGCCTCCATTGATACTTTTTATGTTAAGATTTAATATTAATACTTTTTTTTAAAGGCAATCATAAAACTATTGTTAATAAGTATAGTTATTATCTTCTTCAAAAAATTGTGAACCATAATTTATATAAAAAAAACCATTTAGAAATTATAAAAAAAAATATTTCTCAAAAAATTCAATATATTTTTTAATTTTTTTAAAAAATCTTAAAATTTTATTTCAACCCATCAATTAAACTTTAATTAAAATTTTAATATTATTTATATTACTATATTGATGGTATAAGTTTGACCGCATTTGACCATATTTAAATCTGATTGAATTTTATATAATCCAACTTTCTTCAGAAACGGTTCATTAGATTGTTCACTTTTCTAATAACATTGGATTAACCATGCAATTAAAAATCGAATTCAGATTGGCGTAAAGCCCGGCTTTGGAGGCCTACGTAAAATCCATCAGTTCCCATTGAAAATTATACAATGGACTCTCTGGAGGCTGTTTTTTGTGTGCAACACATTTGACATTACAAAATACAAATAGATGGCTTAATTACTAACTAGACCCTTAAAATTCTAAATTATAGTCAGGAAAGAAAGGGTGAAATTGTAATTTTATATGAGACAATCCCAATTGGTAGCTGCCACATTTCTTTGGTTTCAATGAGTTTAAAATAGTAGATGTTTTTGACTTTTTGCTATTTTAATTTATGCTTTCAAACGTAAATTTAAAAAAAAAAATATCATTAAATTATTTCTAAAATTATATTTGTATTTATGGGTCACTGCACTTCATTGTGTTAAATATGATATTATAGAGGATCTTAACGTCCCAACTTAGGTTAAAATCTATTTTTTGGCCATTAGATGGCTTTTAATCTGAATGTATTTTGATTGAGCAGTCACTTTTTGTCTTAAATTTCTTATTTGAAATATTATACATTACATGCTACATATGAAAAATGTAATATTAAAAGATTTCTATCTTTAGCAGAGTCTATTGGAGGATCAAATTCTCTAATACATTGAAATAACTATTATCCCCTTGTTTAAAATAGTATTATATATATATAAAAGATGATATTAACAATTGAAGGCATATTTTAAGAAAAAATAGAATAAAAGGGTAATATGAAATTTAAGTAAGATAAAACTATTCCTTTAAAATAGATGAAATTGAAAATATATCGGATAAAACTTTCTATAAAAATCAAGTTTGTTGAATTTGAAAAGTTTAGTTAATACATTAATGG
Organism: Chimonanthus praecox; assembly: GCA_022113865.1. Lineage (NCBI taxonomy): Eukaryota > Viridiplantae > Streptophyta > Magnoliopsida > Laurales > Calycanthaceae > Chimonanthus > Chimonanthus praecox. The sequence goes on from CM039090.1 coordinate 59,662,098, forward strand.
TTAAAATAGGGCTAATTTTGAATTATTTTTTTCTAATAATAAAATCAATTCACAATAAATTGAATTTGGATAGATATTCAATTTATGAGAGAGAAGGGACGAGAACGAGGATGGACATGAAGTCGTACTAACCTAGCTTAAACTTAGCTTATATAGTTTTAAATAAAAATTAAAATTGCGTATACTGAAAATTATCTAAAAATATTCGAGATAAATCTAAACTAATGCTTTATTTTGTGATTCTTAAAATAATATTTAATATTAAAAAAACTTGAATAATTTAATAGTAAATATTGGTTGAATGCTGTTAAAATTTTAGATATGAAAGTTTACAGTTTTGTGGACTCTTTCATGGTTCTAAATTATCAAATGCACAAGAAATCATGTGTGCAACTATTAACTTTAAGCAATAAAGTTAATCTTTAGATTTTTGTCGCTTTTAAGCTAATGATAAATATTTAATAATTTAAAATGAATTTTAATACAGATAAGATTTAGCTCAGTATTAAGAATTTTCTTTTACTCATTGTCGTAATATATAGAGATTTCTCTTTAAAAAAAAAAAAAGAGTAAAGGGTGCCTTTAGTATTTATCTTTCTTTTTTCCAATTAACCTGTAAGTGGATGAGAAGGTGTGAAACAAATATAATGCACAGCTTGCAAGTGGAAAAGGGGTTGGCCTCGAGTCGACAGTCTAGACATGTGTGGGGTCTCGAGTGTGATTCAGGCTCAATTTCAATATATCATTTCTCATAGACTTAAACAATGTGAATATGTGAGGTCTCGAGTGTGATTCACGCTCAATTTCAATAGATCATTTCTCATAGACTTAAATAGTTTAAATGTCTGAAGTTTCGAGTGTAATACACGTTCAACTTCAATAGATCATTTCTCATAAACTTAAACAGTGTATATGGATTAGGAGATTTACACGTGTAAAATTAGTCTCACCTTTAATATAAAGTGAGAATACCTATATTATAAAAAATACATAATACACTAGTTGGAAGCGGAAAAAGGAGAATTTAGAATCTATTATTTTATTGGTTTGGATGAATTTTAAAGCTCAAAATCCTTTACTTGTTTGCCAAGTTGACTACAAAGAAGTTGATAGAGAGGTCACATATATTTGCATATGGAAATTGTGGGGCTCGTATAATTTTTTAATAGAAAAAAGTAGTAAAGAAGAGTCTTGATGGAACAATTAGATGCATTTTGATAGCCCAAAAGTCCAAGAGCAAAGATTAATTATGATTTATGAATCAAAAGCAAGATTTTAGTATAATCTAATCCCTATTCCCATGATTGGTCTCAACTTTCAAGTCTCAATCAGATAAAGGGCTTAGGGCTTATTCTGTAAAGCGGAAGCCCTATTCTCAACACAGACTTTTCCAAACAAAAGTATAAATGAGAATAATAAAAGAAAAAAGGTCGTTCCTCGTGTTTCATGTGTATGGGTAGAAATCTCCACCGACAGCAACCGATAAAATGGCCGAGATATCGATCGATTTTTATTTTTATTTAAAAAGAAGATAAATATCGATGTGGGTCCGGTCGATATTTCAGTCGATATTCGCTTGTATCGGCCGATATCTATATTTAAAAAAAAAAAGCAGCCTTTTTTATTTTTTTAAAATGATTTTTTAAAAAAAAAAACCCATTGAGATTTTAAAAAAATAAATGAGGAGAGAGAAAAATCTCGGTTGAAAATTCCCCGGAATTCATGTGGGACTATTCAGTAAAAAAAAGTTGATAAAAAGTCCACATGGTTGTATTTCAATTGATAATCTCCTATCTTAGGAAACGGGAGGTGTGGTTCGAACCTCTATGACTTCGGCAGTTTCCCACGTATAAATTCAAAAAAAGAAAAGAAGGTTGTGCTAAGAAAATAAGGAATATATATGAAAGACTCATTCATTTGGAGTTTTGGACACCGTGGAATTTGGCCATCAGTAGTTTAGGATTGTACCCTTATCAGTACTACAAATACCGTTTTCGAGATAATAACAGCGATCGATAATATAGGGATATTTTCAAAATTTTGGGTTTTTACCGGGATATTGATGGAAAAATCTCACAAAAATATAATATTAAAAATAAAAATAAATAAATAGAACATTAATAAAATAAAATTCTTAATATTAAATTTAACGGGAATTTACTAGGAATGTATCAGAATATTACCATTTATTGCATTTTTAACGTGAATTTATCATGAAATTACCGCCTTGCCGATAAATACGCGTTACTAACTCGATAATAGTATTTTGGAGATAAAAACGTGGTAAATTTGAAAATACCGCCGGTATTTGTGACTACGATCAGTAATACCAATAAATAGTTTATTATGAAAAAAATTTAAGACCTCTATACGAAAACATTAGAGAAAACTCTAAATACATAATAGTCCCAGCAAGCTAAGGGCATCGAGTCACCACTGAACTCGAACCGATTTTAGTATTACATTCAATATAAAATTTAGATCTTAATATTTCATAATTTTTATTTTGTAAATGATCTCATCTAGTGCTGTGTGGCAATTAAGGGGTAGAAATATCGGTATCGGCCGATAAATTTCTCTCTCCTATTTTTTTTTTTTACAAAAACCACAAATATCGACCGATATTGGTGATATATTAAGGTTTTTAAAACCGATATTATCACTCCTGTGTCATATTGGTGAGTTTTATCATCTTTAAAGATAAAATGAAAGACTGTAGATCAACTAATTTAAAAGAAAATATTTTATTTAGATATTCTTAACTATTAATTTAAAAGAGTAGTTATGAGGTATGAAGTACGAACTTGGAATCTATTTACAACCTAAAATTATGACCTAATGTTTTATGGTTGCCCAATTATTTTATTGAATAAATATTCATGTATTTAAGAGAAGGAACAATTTTATATCTCATATTATGATTAACGCATAATAGTTTCATACTTATTGATAGGATTAGTAGGCTATTTGGCGGAATCCACGGCACATGTTATTGGGTTCAAATTTGAGCCAAAAGAACTCATGATTCAACAACTATGTTGACTTAGAGTTATCAGTGGATAAATATAAATAATCATTATTATTTTACACATTTCTATGTAAAATTTTCTGTCGTTCATAGAGATGAATATTTAAAAAATTCTATATTTGACTTAATTAGATAAACAATATTTTTTAATCAATAAAAAAGTTAACTTTAAATTTCATAATATTTAACAATGATCAAATTTATGTATTTAAAATAGTTTTAGTAGACTCTATATTAAATAAAATTTTGTATATAAATAAAAATAAATTTAACAAAAAATTATACAGGATAATACCCCATTCACGATCTCATCTCTAAATTTAGAGGTAGCTTGTCCAAAGCATTTGCCAAAGAAGAGCATCTCATTGGGCTCTTTTAACTTTTACCACTTTCCCCTTTAATTGGAATTTCATTATCATCCACATGCTACTTTTGTATGACGGGGGGTCCCACATTATTTTATCTTGGATCTGATGATCCTCATCATGAATTGAATTAGGGTTATAATGCACCAAAGTTCTTTAAAAAGGATATAAAAGTTCAAAGAAAATTGAGAATAAAGAATCACATTAGCTCATGCATTTTTATTTTTTTATGACAAAGAAATTTAAGATCTCTAACTTTAGATACATGCAGCCTCACAAGCCAAAGATATCAATTGATAACATCTCATTGCAATTTAGATAAGAAAAAAAGATCTGTGGCAATTTTTTTGTTGCATGTCATGAGCAAATCTTGGAAAGTAGTAGTAAGTGTTTCTATAATAAGATAATTTTGTGTATATTTCTATCATTTAGATAGTGATGAATGGACAAAATAAATAAATATTTCTTTTATACAAAATATTACTATTTTTTTCAATTCTCGTAAATTTTGCAGATTACTCCAAAAGGTCAAGCACTATACAACACGAAAGGACGAAAATTTCATAAATCATGGATTATTCAAATCTAATATTCTAACACTTTTGTTTTAGATACATAAAACATTAGGGTCATATACATCTAAGTAGGGTGGATTTCTAAGGTTGTTATTAGTATAATTGGGTTTTGATTTGGTATTTCAGTGTGAAACATTAGAGAAATTATTGAAGTAATATTTTTATTAAAAAATTTAAACAAAATTGCAACTTGATCTAACTAATTTAACCTAATTCTAGGTCAAATTAGATAAAGAAAACTTGAGGAGGACATCTTAATCATCATGGATCAAGATAAAGAGGAAAATACCCAAATTTAGAGTACAAAGATATGTGTGGGAAATGCTTTCTCTATCTCTCTAGAAGATTTTACACATCTTTTTTTTTTAATCTTAGAGAGAGAAAATATTTAATTTTGGAAGATTCTAGACTTAGATTTTCTCTAGTCTTAATTGGAGTCTTGGCCAAACCCTCATTCATTGTGTCCTAAACTTGTAGTTAGAATACATCGAAACCTGACCCTAACGTTAATTAAAAGTCATGCATATAAATTTCATAATTCTTTAATTATATAGTCCTAGGCTATGCATTCTATTCCCCTAAAGTCAAAATCATAGATAATCACTTGCATTGCCCACATGTCAATCCCTCCCAATGAAAATATAATGAATTTTTTTTTTCACTTTTTATTTTATCTTTACTAATGAAATTCAAATTTGGTCAAACTGAGTAAATGACTCTAGAATTGAACTTGGAATATATATATATATAATATTGAGTTGAATAAAAACTAAATTCAAATATAACAATCCAATGTCATACCTATTAGAGAAACCACATCAACCAATTTAAATGGGTCCCCGTTTACACACTCGGATTTTCTGCCTCTACACACTCGTTTTCGGGTGGACGTGGTTAATTACCATTTTACCCCTTTACCCCCTGCATTTCCATTCGTTCGAACGAATTCCCAATTCATTTCCCCCCTTCTGATTGAATCAATCTATTTTTTTTTTAAATTTCAAAGTTATTTTTTAAGCACTGTGTATTTTTAAAATTTCTCAAATTAAATATCCGGACTAATTATTATAATCTGATAAAAATACTTTAAGACTTTAAGGTCTTTTGACACTCCTAAATATTTAAAACATAGTATTTTACAAATAAGGGTATCCCTAGAGTGTGTCGAAAACACATTTAAGAGTGTCAAAAGACCTTAAAAGTTTTAAAGTATTTTTATCAGGTTATCGTAATTAGTCCGGATATTCAATTTGAGAAATTTTGGAAATAAACAGTGTTTAAAAAATAACTTTGAAGTTTTAAAGGAGATTTTATTATTTAATACACTATGTACATTATTTTTTAAGCACCGTGTATTTTCAAAATTTCTCAAATTAAATATCCGGACTAATTACGATAACATGATAAATATACTTTAAGACTTTAAGGTTTTTTAACACTCGTAAATGTGTTTTCGGCACACCCTAGAGATACCCTTATTTGTAAAATACTGTGTTTTAAATATTTAGGAATGTCAAAAGACTTTAAAGTCTTAAAGTATTTTTATCAGATTATAGTAATTAGTCCGGATATTTAATTTGAGAAATTTTAAAAATATACAGTGTTTAAAAAATAACTTTGAAATAAAAAAAAAAAACTGATTCATTCAAATGAATCGACTGATTCATTCAAATGAATCGACTGATTCATTCAATCAGACGGATGAACAGTAACCCACGTTACTGTTCACCCATTTCATTCATTCGAACTAATGGACATTCGTTGGAACGAATCAAATTAGATGGAGTATGTGTCTATTCATTCGAACGAATTGTGAAATGAGCTGGGAATTCGTTCTAGCGAATAAAAATACAGAGGCAAAATGGTAATTAGCTACCTCCATCCAAAAATATGTGTACAGAAATAGAAAATTCGAGTGTGTAAATGGATACCCATCTAAAATTATGTAATATTTGAAAAATCAAAATGATGTCTGTATCTAATAAATAATCTGGAGTGTACAAAGGCCCAGGGAAAAGACAGATCATCCCATCCGTCCATCCAATCATCTCCACTGACAATCTTTGCAAACGCCAAAGGGGGATAAAAATGGAGACTAAAGCAAAAGAGCGGAGTGAGAAGGAAGAGGTCGAGAGAATCTGAAAATGAGAGGAGGATTGTGGTCCCTCTTCCATCTCCGGCGTCCTTCTCTCTTCTTCTATTTATTCTGCTCACCTTCTTCTCTTCTCTTCCATACTCTGTTCTCTTCTTCTGCTTTTCTCTGAACCCCTTTAAGATTACAGAGAGTCATCTTCTGACAACTCCAAGGCAATGGAGAAGAAGATGGATGCTCTCTCTTCTTCCAGATTTCTTCTTGCTTCCATTGTATTTTCCTGCTTGGTGAGCATTCATAGTGCTGAGATGGTGGAAACTGGTAAAGGGTCGCCCACAACTGGAGGTGCATGCCCCTTTCCAGGATCGCCTATGGCACCTCCTCCACCGCCCCCACCACCCCCACCACCTAATCCTGTATGCCCACACTCTACCATCACCCACCCACCTCCACACCGTCCCCACCTCCACATCGAAAACCGCCGCCGCGCACCTCCATCACCACCTCCGACTCAAAACAGCCGCCGCCTCCTCCACCTCCATCACCACCTCCGACTCCAAAACAGCCGCCGCCTCCTCCACCTCCATCACCACCTCCGACTCCAAAACAGCCGCCGCCTCCTCCTCCTCCACCACCTCCGACTCCAAAACACCGCCGCCTCCTCCACCTTCATCACCACCTCCGACTCCAAAAACGCCGCCATCTCCAGGTGGGAATCTTGTTTTCAAAGACGAAAGGCTCCGCGCAGTTTACCAGGTAATTCAAGATTTCAAGAAGACCATCGACTCCGACCCGAAGCGAGTGACCGATACATGGGTCGGAGCTGATATATGTAGATACAAGGGCTTCTACTGCGACAACCCGCCGGATAATCGTTCTGCCATTGCACTTGCGGCCATCGACTTCAATGGCTTCAAGCTCGGCGCTCCAACCTTCTCCAACTTCATCGAAAGGCTTCCCGATCTCGCTTTCTTTCATGCAAATTCCAACAAATTCAGAGGCACGGTACCAACCAAGCTTGAAAAGCTTCCCTACTTTTACGAACTTGACGTGAGCAACAATCTCTTAACGGGCAATTTCCCGATGACGGTCCTACTCATCAAGAACATCACCTTCTTGGACCTCCGTTTCAATCGATTCCAAGGAATGGTTCCCAACCAGCTATTGGGGTTCAACATCATCGAAGTTCTCTTCATCAACAACAACAATTTCATGAGCCCTATCCCGGAAAATATCTTCCGGCTACCAGTGAAATACCTCACCTTAGCTAACAACAACTTCATTGGAAGCATCTCAAGGAGCATTCGCTTCGCCAAAAACTCCTTGTTGGAAGTGCTCTTCCTCAACAACAAGCTCTCCGGTTGCCTTCCTTATGAGATCGGATTCCTTGAACAGTCGACCGTCTTCGACGCCGGATATAATCAGATAACGGGTCCTATTCCTATGTCATTTGGGTGCTTGAAGAAGGTGCAGCAGCTGAATTTGGCCGGAAATCAGCTGTATGGGCATATACCGGAGTCGGTGTGCAGGCTCGGCAACTTGCAGAACCTCTCCCTCTCGGATAACTACTTCACGTCCATCGGGCCCTCGTGCAGACAGCTGATCGCGAGAGGTATGTTGGATGATCGGATGAATTGCATTTTCGGCCGTCCAAACCAGAGACCAGCTGAGGATTGTACTGCATTCTTCTCAAAGCCACTGAAATGCGAGCCCCATTCTTCCTCGTTTTACATTGTCCCATGCCAGCACTCCAAACACGCTTTGGAAGCCTCATCTGCGTTGTCGGCTTCTGCTAGCTCTTCTCCCTCTCCCTCTCCCTCACCTTCACCTTCACCTTCTCCGGCCTACTCTGCACTCACTCGGAATCGGTAGAGACTAGAGAGTAGAGACCTACTTCTCAGTCTTCATATTAATTTGCTTATATTAATGATTTAGTGGATCTTTTCGTTTTAATCTCCTTCCTCTGTCTTCATATTAATTTGCTTGTATTAATGATTTGATGGGTTTTTCTGTTGTATTCTCTCTCTATTGTATCTTCCCTTTAATTTGTGTGTAATTCTCTCTCTGCTGTAATCTTTATTTCAGCATTCAGGGCCATTGGCTTTGAGACTGTGGAAGGAAATTAATTTGCATCGTCTTTGTTATTATGTATTTCGGTGACAATTTGCTTGCCATAAAGATGCTATTGAGACCAAGTCAACCTTGATTCGAACTAAAATACAAGTAATTGCTTGACTCCAAATAGTAAGCTCTAGATCTCAATTTTTTTTTCTTTGGTAAACTGTTGTTTGGATTTCTTTTAAGATATAATTACATTTATATTAACATAAGATATTCTATAATATTGTATTTTTCTCATTTATTTGATTTACTTCTTTTATTTATAATTTCCTTTCTTTATAAATAAAATTCAAAGTCTCTTCTTCTTAATTAAGGGCGAGACAATAATATTTTACAATTTACACTTAAGTTTTCTATATTTCTTAGTGCCAAGCTCAAGTTTTGTTTGACCAATTTCTACAAGCTTCAGCTTAAAACCTGACGATAGGTTTGCCTCTTACTAATTTGAACGTAGGCAATCATTAGAGCATGTAATTGGGCACAAAGGTCTAAGATGTGGGTTGATTGCGTTTTCTGAGGTAGCTGCCATGTCTCAGGTGAGGTGGCAATGATAGGTCAGATGAAGGCTATTTATTATTATTCATGTTCGTGAGAAAGAGGAAAGCCAAACACCGTCCGTCCGTCCATCCTAGGGTGCAACTCGGGCCGACACTAATTTGAATCCAATCAAGTTGAGATTGACTGGTCGTGTTCAAAATCATGTCTGAATTAGAATTTGGATTAAATTCAGGGTTAGTAGATAAAAATCTGAATTTTCTTTTTTTTAATTTATAGATGAGTAATTGTGAAAAACTCAGCATAAAACTACTCTCTGACGAGAGTCCGAATTTAATTTACAAGCCCTCATTTTACTTGCGTTTATATGGTATGTAGTTTTTATTTTACAAAATAATAATAAAAGTTTCCTTTTAGACTTGAACAAATTCAAAGTCGGATAGGTCCATATATAGAAATTAGGGTGGGGTGAGCTCGGATTTGACTTGTTCAGGTTGTCCATCTATTCATTCACTTAGTTTAAATTTATTGGAGACAATTTCACTCACAATCTCCTGCAAAGGCCAAAGGTATGTAAAAATGATGAGTAAAGAAAAAGAGTAGAATAACAAGGAAGAAGGGAGAAGAGTGTGACAGGAGAGAAGAAGAGAAAGGAAAGGTTTTCCATAGTAAATGAGAGGAGAAATGTGGGCCCTCTCGCCAACGCCCTTCCCTTGCTTGCCGGTGATCCTATTCTCTCTGCTACCATTTATTCTGCTTACCTTCGTCTCTTCTCTTCTCTCTCCTACTCTCTTCTTCTTTTGCTTTCTTAGTTTCTTCCAAACCCCGTCAAGAAAATGGAGAAGAAGATGAGTGCTCACTCTACCAAGTTCCTTCCCACTATCATTTTCTTTTCCTGCTTGGTGAGCATTCATAGTACTGAGATGGTAAAAACTGGTGAGGGTGTAGGATTTGGCGGAGGCGACTGTATTGGTTGCCATCATTCTGTTCCTCCTCCTCCGCCGCCGCCTCCTCCTTCAACTGGAGCTGTATGTCCATTTCCGAGATCACCTCCTCCACCACCCCCACCACGTAATCCTGTCTGCCCAACACCTTTACCATCCCCCTCACCTCCACCTCCACGTCCAAAACAGCCGCCTCCACCACCTCCTACTCCAAACCCAAGTAAAAAAAACCCGCCGCGTCCACCCCCATCACCTCCAAAACCACCATGTCCACCTAAGAATCTTGTTTTCAAAGACGAAAGGCTCCGCGTAGTTTACCATGTAATCCAAGATTTCAAGAAGACCATTGACTCCGACCCGATGCGAGTGACCGATACATGGGTGGGAGCCGATATATGTAGCTACAAGGGCTTCTTCTGCGACAACCCGACGGATAATCGTTCTGCCATCGCACTTGCGGCGGTCGACTTCAATGGCTTCAAGCTCGGCGCTCCAACCGTCTCCAACTTCATCGAAAGGCTTCCCGATCTCGCTTTCTTTCATGCAAATTCCAACAAATTCAGAGGCACGGTACCAACCAAGCTTGAAAAGCTTCCCTACTTTTACGAACTTGACGTGAGCAACAATCTCTTAACGGGCAATTTCCCGATGACGGTCCTACTCATCAAGAACATCACCTTCTTGGACCTCCGTTTCAATCGATTCCAAGGAATGGTTCCCAACCAGCTATTGGGGTTCAACATCATCGAAGTTCTCTTCATCAACAACAACAACTTCATGAGCCCTATCCCGGAAAATATCTTCCGGCTACCAGTGAAATACCTCACCTTAGCCAACAACAACTTCACCGGACGCATCCCTGGGAGCATTCGCTTCGCCAAAGACTCCTTGTTGGAAGTGCTCTTCCTCAACAATAAGCTCTGTTCTTGCCTTCCTTATGAGATCGGATTCCTCGAACAGGCAACCGTCTTTGACGCCGGGTATAATCAGATAACGGGTCCAATTCCTCTGTCATTTGGATGCTTGAAGAAGGTGGAGCAGCTGAATTTGGCCGGAAATCAGCTGTATGGGCCGATACCAGAGTTGCTCTGCATGCTCGGCAACTTGCAGAACCTTTCCCTCTCCGATAATTATTTCACATTCGTGGGGCCTATTTGCAGAAAGCTGATCATGAGAGGAGTGTTGGACGATCGTTGGAACTGCATTCTCGGCCGTCCAAATCAGAGGCCACCTGAGGAATGTACTGCATTCTTCTCAAAGCCAATGAAATGCGACTTCCATTCTCCCTCGTTTTACATCGTCCCTTGCCTGCTCCACCAACATGCTTTGGAAGCCTCAATTCCACCGACTCCTTCTCCGGCCTACTCTGCTCTCATTAGGAATCGGTAGAGTAGAGACCCAATTCTCAATCTTCATATTAATTTGCTTTTATCAATGATTTAATGGCTCTTTTCATTGTTTATCTTCTTCCTCTTATCTTCAAAACAAGTTGTATGAAGACTTCAATTACGATCATTATTATCATCAAATCATTTATCATATATTTTATTTATTTATTTACATATGAGAAACTCATATACATTTCTATTAAAATTTCTAGGTAAACCCACTACCCCTAAGGGCTAAGACACACCAAACTTAAGTCACGGAGGTTCGAATTTACAACATCTCATTTTCTAAAGTGAGAGACAACCACTTGAATTACACCCAAGTATGCTATATAATTTTAGTTGGTCATAAAAGTATCAAATTTACTGATATTAACCATCATTGAAGATAGAACCACTATGTGAATTCGTCATTAGCCAAATCAGGTCATTTAATTGTCAAAAATATTATTTTGCACATGATTTATGCTCTTGAATAAATCACTCTAAATTCATTAGACACTCTATAATTAATTATTGTAAATCTGCAAAACATATCAAAGATATTGCTAGAAAACACTCACTCTCACTGAAAAATAAGAATAAAAATTTGAAAAAGCTTACCAACTGTATCTAAGGGCAACCGGTATGGGATGGCCATATATGGCTGGCTATGTCACTAAATGTAGCCAGCCATATAATTAAATAATATTTTTTTTATGACATGGTTGACTATAATTTTTAGCCAGCTTTGTCACATAGTATAGGTATAGTGTTAACTAGAATAGCTACTTTTTAATATTTTATTATTATTATTTTTATACATTTTTTAACAAATTTAAAAGAAAATAAATATAAAGACATTACATATTTTTTCACAAGTAATTAAATAAATTAACAAAATGTCTCATATATTTTGTTTACAAATGTAAAAGAAAAGAAATTGAACAGTATTTTTTTTTTTAATTTTAAAGTTATTTTTTAAGCACAATATATTTTCAGAGTAATTACGATAGCCTTATAAAAATACTTTAAAAATTTAAGGTCTTTTGACACTCCCAAATGCTTAAAACACAGTGTTTTACAAATAAAGGTATCCCTTGGTTGTTTGGAAAATATATTTGGGAGTGTCAAAAGACCTTAAAGTCTTAAAGTATTTTTATCGGGCTATCGTAATTAGTCTTGATATTCAATTTGATAAATTTTGGAAATATACAGTGCTTAATAAATAACTGTCTATGTTGTCGATATCTCCTTTAAAACTTTAAAATTATTTTTTAAGCACTGTGTATTTCCAAAATTTCTCAAATTGAATATCCGGACTAATTACGATAACCTGATAAAAATACTTTAAGACTTCAAGGTCTTTTGACACTTCCAAATATATTTTCCACACAGCTAAAGAATACCCTTATTTGTAAAACATGTAACATGTGTTTTAAGCATTTGAAGTGACAAAAGACCTTGAATTTTTAAAGTATTTTTATCAGGCTATCGTAATTAGTCCGGATATTTAACTTGAGAAATTTTGAAAATATACAGTGCTTAAAAAATAACTTTAAAATTTAATTTTTTTCAATAGCTATAATTTTAATTTTTTGTATAAATTTTAATTTTTTATTTCTCATATTTTTTTACAAATGTAAAGGAAAAAAAAATCAAAAGGTAAAGAGTTATTTTTTTTTTTGTAAAAAATAAAATAAAATAAATAAAAAAAAAAAATACCCTAATATACAAAATAATCAAAAACAAAAAAAATCCAAATAATCAAATAAAAAAAAAAAGAGAAACTAAAAAAAAATAAAAACTATATACAACTATATATATATTAAAAAAAGAAAAAAAAATAGAAGAAAGAAGTTAAATGACTGACAGATGTGTAAGGTATATCCAGCCATTTAACAAAAAAAAAAATATTATGGGACCATTTGTAGCCACAACCATACGGCTAGCTGACCATATGCCACATACCGGATGCTCTAATATGGTTGAATCAGTGGAGGCCCATCTCTCTCTTTCTCTCTCTCTGCATTTAATTCTGGTTCTGTGATTGTCGCTGGGTCGAACTTTTTGAGATTGAGATTCTAAGGCCATATGGCCAACATTCGGGATGCTCTAATACGTTTGAATAAGTGGAGTCCCATCTCTCTCTTTCTCTCTCACTCTGCATTTAATTCTGGTTCTGGGATTGTTGCTGGGTCGAACTTTTTGAGATTGAGATTAAGGGCATATGGTCACCGTATCGAATGCTCTAATATAGTTAAATTAGTGGAGTCCCATCTCTCTCTTTCTCTCTCTCTGCATTTAATTCTGGTTCTATGATTGTCGCTGGGTCCAACCTTTTGAGATTGAGATTCAAACTCATATGACCAGCATACCGAATGCTCTAATATGGTTGAATCAGTGGAGTCCCATCTCTCTCTCTGGTTCTGTGATCGTCGCTGGGTCGAACTTTTTGAGATCGAGATTCAAGTGTCGGCAGGAAACAAGTTTGCGAAGGTAGAAGTCTTGGCCTTCCGGGCTGTTTTTTAAGGCTGCCACCAACCTTTATCGTACAGCTTTTAAGAGCAAAAGTAAAATAAGCTTTACAGAGCCGAAAAAAGATTGGGTGTGTTAAATCACCTGTTGGAAAGCTAAATGATTATCAAATAAGCTTCACAGAGTTTTTATTCAGAAAAAATCAAACTCTCTTTGATAATTTTTTTATTGGAGCAGAAAATCAAGTGATATTTTTATTGAGAATAGAAATGCACAAATAATACTCAAATTAATCACACAAGACACAAGAATTTATGGGTTTAAACTAGATCAATTATGTTCAAATGCAAAAAGGATATAAATACAACCGCGTATGTTATAATTTTCACTCTCTCTTCTTTTATTGAAAAGAGACATTATATACTACTTTAATTAGAGTTACAAAAATATATAATAGGAAAATTATAAAATTACCCTCCATTAAAAAAATTGGATTAGGGGTTCTGCCCCAATGCCCTCAGATAAGGGATTGTTGCCCCTCTTTGACCCTCCGCGAGCTCAACGAAGAGCTCGACCCCCGAACGGGCCAGTGGAGATGGAATCAAGAGTAAATATCTAACAATTAGACTCTACAAGCCTAACAATTTTATCATTTATTTTACTTGAGATAAATATAGTTTCTACAATGTTTATATGAATAACAAGTTTCCACTATTTTTTTATTAAATTTTTCTCACTACTATATTAATAGTATAAATCAGATATAAATTCTTTAATTATTTTTTCAATTAAAATATAATTGAGTATGCACATTATTATCATCATCAAATGTCATAATTTTATAAATAAATTTTAGGTAGCGATTATCCCACGGGCATTTTGTATAACAAGACATGTGATTTAGGGTATTATTTATTTTACTCTTCCACTGCCGTACAAAAGCATTTAAAAAAAAAAAATCAATGACCCGTTCAATGATACGATTTGTTGTTCTGTATGAAAAAAATAGTCTCATTTAAATAAATTTCAGTGATCCGATCAGTGATCCGGTTAGTGATCCGGCGAGTTGATCAGTAAGCCGATTTATACCGCAGTAATCCGGTAAGCTGATTAGTGAGCCGATTTATACTGTAGTAATCCGATTAGTGATTCGGCGAACTAATTCAAAGAGCAAAATAAATAATACGATAAAATTTATTTCAAATTATACAAAATATTCGTAGAAAAATTGATAATCAGAATTTTTTTTATTTTACTTTTATCATTAGCTATTTCCATTATGAGTCTGGGATGACATGTAACAACTGATGACCCATAATTGATAAATAATATGTACAATGATGAAGTCTATCAGCGAGCCAGTGACTGAATAAAACAAAAACCTGGTGTACGTGAGATATGTTCGGTTTCATTTGGAATTTGGATGCATGGGAACTCCTATGGTCGGTTTGTGGCTCAGAACTTTAGCAGCCTAATTTGACTCGGTCGACTTAATCTGACTCAAGAGACACAAAATCCTCTGAGTTTAATGATCGAGTCATTAAGTTTACAAACTTTGCTGAACACAAAGTTGAGAGCAGATATAAGCCATTTTAAAAAACAATAACAACAACAACAATAATAATAATAATAATAATAAAAAAACAATAATAATAAAATGAGTAGAGCAAATCCAAATAAAATCGAGAGAGGTAACAATGCACAAAATGGTTGGATTGGGTTCCTGAGTTTTGTATCCGATCCATAAAAGGTTGGCTGACCCTAATATTTTCCATTTATTAATGAACATTAATGCTCAACTCTAATCAATTTTTTTACGTTGACTTTGGTCTAGTTAACGAGTAGTATAAGAAATTGGAATTTCAACTTGGAACGAGGTTCAAGATACCAAATCTTAAATAATTTTCTTAGGTATCATATAAAATAAAAAGAATTCATATCATTGTAGTTATAACAAAGATTCATTTCATTTATATGAAATCATTATATATAACATGAAATAAGAGTACATGAGTCTAGCTCAATTAGTTGCCTCTCATTTCAGGAAGCAGAATATTGTGGGTTCGAGCCACTATGGCCTAACCTTGGTGTATCCTAGAGGTAGTCGGCTCACCTGTGATAGTTTTACGTTGGATATAATGTAGTTTTTCACACGTAAATTAAAAAAAGAAAAAGAGTACATGAATATGGGCATGAGAACATATACGATGTGTGTGCCTTCGGGCACATGCTTAAGCAGGATAATAAGTCAATTTGGATATGTGGGGCTCATTATTTGGATGGAAAAAGGTACATATAGACATGTGATAATTTTAGGGCTGCAACTCAGGTCGGGCAGGTCGGGTTCCTTAAAATCTAATCCGACCTGAGTTGATATATATGGAATCTCATCCGAATTCTCAACCCGAACTTCATAACCCGACCCGACCCAAATTCTAACCCGAATCAACCCAATTTCTGACCCGACCCGTATTTTGAACCTATTTTAACCTAATTTTAGCCAAGTCGTATCGGGTCGGGTTGGGTCGGGTCGGGTAAACTTGTAAAATCCTCAACCCTACCAGACCCGAATTTCATGTGGGTTTTTAAGGCTGCAACTCGAGTAGGGTTTTGACCCGACCCGCATGATCCGACCCGAGAAATCATGCGGGTCGATTGAGAATTTCGGACCAGCGGGTCGGGTCGGGTTGAGAATTTTACAAGTTAACCTGTACCGACCCGACTCAACCCAATCCGACCTGCTGATCCGAAATTCTCAACCCGACACGCATGATTTCTCAGGTTGGATCATGCGGGTCGGGCCAAAACCCGACCCGAGTTGCAGCCCTAGATAATTTGTATTACAGTTTAATTTTTCTATGTAATTTTTAATCTTAGCCTATTGATTTGGGACTGAATTTCGGTGTTGTAAGTTCAATGCAACAAATGGGTCATTTTAAGCCCAAGAATTTAAAGTGAAGTTTGCATCGGAGTTTCTACGTTTAGACTTGAAATGAAACTAGGGTTCAAAGACAACGCTATCTTCATGGTAGTGTGATCCATGCTTAGGAAATCATGTATTCAACTCCAACTCTAATTTGAAAGAGAGTCTCCATATTATCTATTTATAGAAGTATTGCAAAAATAGTGATATTGTTAAAAAATAATATTTGAATTTCATATTCATATTTAGTGTGACATGTTCAAGAAATAACTTTTCCAATGCACTCATTACTACTTTATTTAGTAGGCTCTATATAGGTGATCACCGTACACCAATATGTGAGTTATCATGCAACACCAACTCTGAAATTAATTTCTTTATACCCTTTTACACTGGACAAATCAAAATTGGTTGGAATTTAAAGATTGAACTAGGACATGAGTTAAATGTCTTACTACCTCAACATAAGATTTAAAGAGTACAGTTTTAATATAAGTTTGACATTTTCTTTATCTATTTTCAATGAAGAGCATTACTAGAGAAGCAAGGAAATTTTTGGTGCATGGACACAAGGGTCCCCCGTGGGACCACTTATTTTGAATCCAGTTCATTAAAATTATTCTATTCATTTTAAAATATCGATCCAATCTTTCATAATTTCATTTGTTGCATCGTCAACTATATCAATTATGATAGGCCAAAATATCTATTTGATTTTTAATCTCAAATTAGCTAACATAGGGTCTCATTTTTTATAGTAGGATAGATTCATAATAATCTATTCATCTATATGATCAAGTGGAGCTCCTATTTGACATAACCCATCAGAATACTTAAACCTTTCAGCTCAAACATCTACCGGACTGGCCCTTCAGTGAAATGCATCAATTTAGTTTGCCCTTCATTACTACCACAACTTAGGTTGGTCAGACTAGATTTTGGGTTTATTTAAACTCAGGCCTGAAGCCGAGGCCTATCTTGATCAAATTAGCCAAGAATGGTTTAAATTTTATTTGTAGAATCCAATTTCGATTTCAATCCTGAAATATCTATGCAGGCTTATCATACTTGAGCTTATTGGGCCTCTGCCTAACATGAAAGTTTCTTATTATTCTATTAAAATGTAATTACATTACATAAAGTTTATATTTACATTAGATTAACTAAATTAGAGTTCAAATTGAGTGAATTCAACACGTCGATCAGAACATGCCACTTGAGCAGTCAGTGTTTTGAACCCTAAAGTACCGAAAGAGACGTTGCTGTGTCTGCATGCATGCAACCGAAAAACGGAATTCTCACAGTTCCGCTGCATTACGTATCTAATCTCACCCTAACAATTGAATTACCGCATCTAATTAGGCCACTTGCCATGAAACACCGACGTCCAAATCCACCGACTGAACGTAAGTATATATAATTCTCACGGAAGAATGAAATCTTATCTTACTTCTCTACCCTCTCTCTGCTTGCTTTCCACCACCGCCTCTATCTCTATCTTCTCTCCTTCTCTATCTACAATTCTTTAGAAAATCTGCTATTAGTTTTCTTAGTTGGGAATGGCCATTTGGGCGGTGTCCTTTTTTCTCTTTATTCATCGTCGGAAGCTCCGATGAGACAATTGATATGAAGGTGGGGAGAGCGATAAAGAGGTGATGGGTCTGTACGAGGCCTGGTTGTTCAAGTATGGGAAGGGCTACAACACTTTGAGCGAGGAGAACAGGCTCGAGATATTCAAAATACAACCTTCGCTTCATCGACGAGCACAACGCCGGCAACCATGAGCACAAGGTGGGTCTCAACAGGTTTGCAGATATGACCAACGATGAGTATCGATCTGTTTACCTGGGCCTGAACCCTAGACGCCTTTCTCACCTCGAGACCGACCGCTACTCCATGGCCGAGGGAGGAGTTGCCGGATTCCATTGATTGGGGGAGAAGGGAGCTGTTGTACCTGTAAAGATCAAGGAAGATGTGGTAAGTACTATATCCATTTCCATTTCCGGTAGTGATTTTTGCACTGCTATTTTCTCTCACAGTACATCTTTTAAAAAAAAAAATTAATGAGCTAAATACAAATTATAATTTTCTTTTAAGAGGGTGCAGCATGAGAAAAATTGTGCAAAAATCACCACTAGAACCTTATTTATATCGTTTGCCAATTTTTTTAATATTACAAAGTGTGGGCAAAACCAATAGAATCTTATTTATGCTGTTTATTATCTTTTTAGGGTATTATTATTTAATGCTATAATCATGTTGTTACAAATAAAACCTTATTTATATCGATTGTCAAAATTTCAAGATATTAAGAAGTGTGGAAGTATTATTCTATTAGAAATGAACAATATCAGGATGCATACACATAAGAATTGTATCAGTTAGGATAATTTGTTCCACCTTGTACGGTCATGCTAGATTTGGAGAGTCGAGTTGAGTTATCGAGTTTTAAAATTGGGTCAGATTAGATGGACTCAGCGATATGATTTGGGTAAGCAACTAACTGAGAGCTACATCGTACATGTTGCTCTCCTATTTTCTCTTATAGTGGAGCCATTTCCTAGGTCACTTTGGGGTAGTCATTTTTAATTTTTTTTTCTTTTAAAGTTCTAGACATTTATCTTAACATATTTAATATTTTTTTCTTAACCTATTTACTCCGTTTCTCAATCAAATAATAGCTTTATAAATTTATCCTTAATTACCTTTACAATTTAAGATTTTCCAAGGATTTTTCATAAATTAGTAACAAAGCAAAATTGGAAAATGAGAAAGCAATGAGCAATGTATCAAAGGGTTGGCGAGACGGTCAAGATTTCCGCCTCGTGAAGTAAAATCTTGAATTCATTCACGTTCAACCTCTCTATGTCACTCTCCATAGTGTGTGTAGATTGGGAGGGTAACTCCCTATTGATTTAATCATTGCAATTGAATTGGGAAATTTACATATGTTCCAGAGAAGTCTTATCTCTAATATGAGATAAAGATATCCATATAAGAAATGTATCAAATTTATAAAGGCGTATTAAGACTTCATTTATGCAACACTTTGGAACTATTGCTCTCTTAAGTTTGCTACATACATTAGAAAAATATTGATGTTTTTTTTTTCTTTTTGGATCAAATGAAAAATGAATTGTTGTTGGGCATTCTCTGCAATTGCTGCTGTGGAAGGGATAAACAAGATAGAGACCAACACATTTCTCTTTCGGAGCAAGAATTGGTGGATTGTGACACCTCTTACAACCAAGGCTGCAATGGGGGTAACGCCGAATATGCTTTTCAATTCATTGTCAATAACAGTGGCATCACCACCGAACAATATTACCCATGGCTGCTGATCAGAGTGTAACCAATATATGGTCAGTGTAAACGAATCTAAATTGCCAAAACTCAATGCTTAATCAAATCTGTATAAATGTTGCTCAATGTTTCTCTTTAAAAACAAGTGCAGAAGAATTTGGAGTTGTTACCATCGATGGATTTGAAGTTGTTCCGACTAATGATGAGAAGGCACTGCAGAAAGCTGTAGCAAATCAACCGGTCAGCGTTGCCATTGAAGCCGGCAGCAGCTTTCAACTGTACCAATCGGTATGTCTAACTCTTCATTACACTATATGGTACTTGATGCCATGTATATGATTGATAGTTTTCCTTCCAAGTATATCATTTAAATACAGGAGTTGGAGTGATGGTTAAGAACGAAGTGGGATTCTTCGATTCCCAATCCACTTCAATTGACCACTCTCCGTAAATTTATCTGGTGTATATGAACAAAAAATATATCATTTAAGATAAAATGCAAGCTTTTCAATAATCTCCAGCTTTACTTTTATAATATGAAGTTATTGGAAACTACTGTTAAGACTGGACTTTCAACTCAAAGACTGATAAGTGGAGATATCTAGCCTCATATAAGTTAATATATTTTCTCCCTCTCACCGATGTGAGACTCATTCTTATCCCAACCCCCTCGAACCAGGCTCTCTAGTGGATAGAGCGTCGCCAACCCATCCCGTTCGACTAGGAGATCCCTGAGTTCACATGTAGTAGCTTGAAGAACATGTCTCTTAGCTTGATAGGGCGACTTAAGACTATAAACATGATTGAGGTGGCTTTTTTGTAGGGTATATTCACTGGGCCTTGCGGCACAGAGCTGGATCATCAAGTTGTTGTGGGCTATGACACAGAAAATGGCGTGGATTACTGGATTGTTCGAAATTCATGGGTGATAACTGGGGTGAGAGTGGATACATAAGGCTTGAGAGGAATGTTGCAGACACACCAACCGGCACCTGCGGCGTTGCAATGAGGCCCTATCCCATTAAGAAGGGCCCAAACCCCCTAAACCAAGCCCCCACTCTTCTCCAATTATCTACCACCCCACTGTATGTGATGGTTTCTGCTCTTATCCAAGTTATCAGCGTGAACATGGCCATTATCCCTTTTCATAGGAAAGCTGCTCCCTTGAATCTGCTGCCACTTAGTAATTCAAATTATTTAAAAAATTAAAATCCAATATTAGTTACATAATTAACTTTTCATATTTTTGTATTTAACTTGTTAGATTCCTAATCACAGGATTGTAATTATTGATTCTCTTCAAGAGACCTGTAATTTCTATATTAATTTTAAGAGAGACATCAAGTCAATTTGTGTCCAAATTCTTCATTAGTAATCACAGTTGAGCTAAAATGGCACACATCTCTTCTTTTTGGAATCTAATGCACCCGACGTCGTCACTTGAAGTGCAATATTGCTATTAGTTTATTGCTTTACTTTGAATCTAGAAGTAATGGTCCTAAGAAAGCTTTATTTCAATCAAATGATTTAATTGTATATTAAGACTATATACACATACATACCTATAATGGTTAAATGGGCCTAATGGGCTTTTCAGTGGTTGATTTTACAACATTATATGATATCAATAGAAACATTTAATGGAGACTTTTGGATAAGTTATTATTTTCAATTCAATAGTTGATTTTACAACATTAAATGATATTAATAGAAACTTTTAATGGAGACTTTTAAAGAGACTATACGTTGTCAATTTGCACATCAATAGTTAATTTTATGACATTATATCATATCAATAGAAGACTATAAGTTGTCAATTTCAATATGAATGGTTGATTTACAACATTATATGATATCAAAAGGAATTTTTAATAGAGACTTTTGGAAAGGCTATTAGTTGTCTGTCATTTGATAGAGTAAAATAAAAATAGGGTGGTCATTTAGACACTCGGCATTTCTTTTAAGAGACACCTGATTTCAAAATTTTATGTGCAAATTACCATTTTGCCCCTTAGTTTTTTAAAAAAGACGATTGCTTCATACAAAACTGAGGGGTAAAATGATAATTTTCACATAAATTTTGAAATCAGGTATCTCTTAAAAGAAAAGTTGGGTGTCTAAATAGTTACCCTGCAAAAAAAAATAAAATAATATATATATATATATATATAGTGCAAAGTCTGTAACGACCCGACTCGAACACAAAGCTTAGGGTCCAATTCAGCAAGAAATTGTCCGCTTTGGGCCTCGCACACACGCAAGCCCGCACGGTTTTTGCTTTTGGACCTGGGCCCACATGGCCCGGCCCAAAACGCGTCTTGTGAATTAAGAGCGCTTGGCCTCATATAAGCACCAATTCTCTTCCTTCTCTACCGATGTGGGATTCTCCACATCGGTTCCCAGGTGACAGCCCATCTGGGCAAGGGTTTCACAATCACCCCCTTAAGGTCTCGAGCCACCCCCGTCTCGACTCGGCTCAGCTCAACAACACCAGGGAAGGAGAAAGCCCACACAGTCCAAGTGTAGAACTGAGGCTCTGTTACCATTTGTAACGACCCGACCTGAACACAAAGCTTAGGGTCCAACTCAGCAAGAAATTGTCCGCTCTGGGCCTCGCACACATGCAAGTCCGCACGGTTTTTGCTTTTGGACCCGGGCCTACGTAGCTTGGGCCAAAACGTGTCTTGTGAGTTAAGAGGGCTTGGCCTCATAGTACCCATTTCTTCCTTCTCTACCGATGTGGGACTCCCCACATCGGTTCCCAGGTGACACTGGACAAGGGTTTCACAAAGCACCTCAAGCAATATTTAGTCATTTGTCGTAGACCAATGTCTTAGCCATTCACAATTGTTAGAACAAAAATAAATGCAGTCGGTCAGGGTCCACACTCATGAATCAATGTAATGGCTGGGTTAGACCTCTCATCAATATTGGTATAGAAAATTATAAGAAAGTTTGTCATCCATTTTGTGTAATTTATTATTGTTTTTTTAGAAAATTACAATTAAAATAAAATTTGTAGCTTTAAAATCTTGAAAGTTTAGATAGTCTAAGTATAGAGTTTGGTCAAAGGTTTTAGCTTTAAAATTATTTAAAAGGTTCTGTTATTCAATTTGTAGAAAATTATATTCAAACATTTTTTCAATATTTCTGTGAAGAATAGTGCTTGGTGTCTCTCTCCCAAGGAGAGGCATATATTTTAAAAACAAATACAAAGATAATGTGAGGACTTCAAATTCAAATACAACAAAATAATGTAGATAAGTTGAAAACAAATAAAAATAAATCTAAATAAAGAAAATTTAATCCTATTAACATGTCCATCCAGACTCAAGCGTGTATGGAAATAACGCGAAGTTTGAAAATTGTAAAATGTTAAACTTACAGCACATTGACCGATAATAAAGATACGACACAACACATTTACTCGCTTTAAAGATCGGATAAAGTTGTTGACTGAGTGCAAAATGACAGACGACGAATATAGATAAAGGCTTAATTTTTTTTTTTAAGATTTTTTTTAACTCCAAATCAAGCTGACGTTCCACATGATTTGTGAAATTAAAAAAAAAATCAGAAAGGAATGTTGCTAAAACCTCCACCATATATGATTGAGCATGATTTCACCTTCGCCAAGCATCTTGAAATTGAAGGTGTACAAGCTTTCCTTGCTTTCATGACTACCGATTTCAAATCCATTCCAATCATAGGTACATGAAGCGTTGCTCTCTCTGTCACTCTCTCTCTCTGCAACGTATTGTTGACCTACTAAATAGGAAAAACGGAAAAATCTTTGTTCTTGTTGTGTATTGATACAGAAACCATCTACTTGTAGTTTGGTCCAAATATCGGCATACAGCTTTCTTTCATGGTTTTATTTTCTTTTTCTTTTGGTGTATGGATTAGCTCAGTGAGAGTTCCCATGTACTACGATGTTCTCCGGAGTTCTTGAGGCTTTTAGATCATACCTATCTAAGGCAATTGATTATTGAAAACCTTTAGATGACATTTTTAGTTAATTTTTTAAACAGGGCGATACAGGCCGGACCGCATCAGTATTGTGCCCATGCAATCGGGTATCTGGCTCATATGCCGATACAGTCTGATACTGATATGTATCGGTTTCCAATATTTGGATCCATGCTAGCTATTTCGGTTTCCTGTGTCTTTCCTGTGTCTTTGATGTTTTTGATTCCAAAGAAATTGCAAGAAGTGATAGGAGAAAGGCTGGCTAGTCCCCTCCAAATGTGCAAATTTTCATTTTCCTCCAGAAATAGAAATCCATTATTCCCAAAAATGTTTGTGCACTTGAGAGTTGAATCTTTGAATCTCCCACTGAAATTAATTGGAAGATCCCTGAAAAAAGGTTGTTGTAATTGCTAACGATGACTGATGAGGTGGTTAAGCACTTAAGCTATACAAATTGATATGAAATCTGATTGAATCAATTCCTTTAAAAGGAATACATTTGATTTCAGCTTTGGTCATGGAATTCAGAGGATTTAGTTTTTGGTAGATGGGGGATGTTCATGTTTGTGTTGTTAGATAGAACAAAAACTGTTACAAGTTCTAGGCATTGAAAAGCTCTGGTAGATGTAATTAATTACAAATTGGACTTTTGAAATGGTGATAGAATCCTCTTGATCCAACTGCTGGGCCTGGGATGGCTGCTGGTTCAAGAGCAGTCTTGATCATTGTCTGGCATCGAAAGTTCTCAATATGGGAAAAGGCGTATGTCTCTCTCCCAAGTTTCACTCCTAGCTAAAATTGAACACAAAGAAATATACAAAAGGTTTTGGGAAGACTCCTTTCACTCTCACTTGCTAGAACTCTTGGCCAGCTTGGGAGCAAATGAGCTTCACACCTATTTATACTTGAGATCAAGGATCATCAATGGCTAAGATTGTGCCATATGGCAACAATCCAATGGCCATAAATGATCTAGACCTTTTCTAGAGTTCTCCATGTAATTCTTTTATTCAAAATATCTTAGATATTTCTAGACTCCATAAGACCTGTGACATACAGCTCTAACATATGGCGTGTGTTGTATATTAGTTTCATGGTGTAATGTATGTTATAGGCTGACTTCGTTGTTTGATCCTTATGGTGGGGTTTGTTTTGTCAAAAGAAAATGTTTGGGCAATTCAATTCCTTGTTAATTTTATGACAGAGGCCCATGACAAAATCCTTATTCTCCTGGTGGTTTCTAGAGGAGAAAAGATTGACGTAGATTGTGTGGTGTGAGGTAGTGTAGATGATGGAGCCACTGAATACCTTTTGGGTTAAAATGGCTACAAAATCTGTCCCAACTCTGTGTGAATCATTGAGAAAATTGGCATGGTTACAGTTCTTGATGTGGAAAGTTGTTATGCACTACCACCAGTGAAGCGTGATTTCTCATCTAACTATGAAGCAAATAATGAAAACAAATTGTGGAAAAATGTTGTGAATGGTAACACAATGGAATGCTCAGGGCATTGTTTAGAGTCTTCATCTGAGGGTCCTTTCATACTGGAATGATGAAATTCTTAAGGGACATTGGCCAAGGCAGGCTCCTAGAGGTATCTTCTTGGAGTTGGCAGCCTTCACCTGAAGTAGAGATTTTTACTCAATCATGCATCTCATAGACCTGTAGACCACTACAAACTTTGTATTTCCCCTTGCTGTGAAGGGAGGAGTAAGAGGAATTGATAGGAAACAGGAAAATTCTACAGTGCAGTTGTTTGTTTTACCGATTCTTGGTTTTACAAGCCGTTGTAAAGGGCAGAATATCATATTGCAGTCTTTAACTTTCTGGTCGATCATATGCTGTAATAATTGGTTACATAGATTTAATGTTAATGACTGGCATTGTATTTGATGGCTTATAGATAATAGAACAATGCTATTTTCTTTTCTTTGCTGTTGTCGTAGCTTGTATTGTCATTTGAATATCATCATTTCAATCTCATCTTTTGCTTTTTCTTTTTTAAAAATATTTATTATCTTTTCTTCATTTTACAGATATTGGCCCTCTTCTAGATAAGTGCAATGACCCAAAAATGGCTGAAGATCAAGGGGTGTCTAAAGTTGTTAGAATGTTAGATCAGGCTTGCAGAGAGACGGGATTCTTCTATGTGGTATTCATGATACATCCATTGTTTTAAGTCACAAATTATATATACAATTTATAGTAACTAAAGAATGTTGGTATTACTCAATTAAGTTGCTTACTTATCAAGGTTTGAGGCTCATCATTTGAAAGTGCAGGGTACAATGTGGATAGGGTGTGGGTGAAATTTCTCACCCATTTGATCATTGGATGGGTATTAATATTGTTAGTTTGATGCTTGAAAATTGACCATCGAATTCATCCTTGCAAATCACAAGGCTAGGATGATCGAATGGGATTGAAACTTAACTTCCCTCCTACCCATGTTGTCCCCTATGTCCTATCCATCTAGGTAGGCCCATGTGCAACTTGACCATTTGTCTCTTCAATCAAGCAAACAATTTAATCCTATGGATATTTTGAAATGGATGGATTTGATTTCATACAAAAATGCACAAATGCTTATATGATGTATTATCCAATTGATTTTGAAGTACATGTATTTGTATATACATTTGTTCACTGATGCATACATGCATATATACCATATTATATATAAACTTTAATAATAATAGAATACAACAATACTCATTCAAAAACCTAAATACATTGGCAACTAAACTTCCAATCACATTATGTAAGCACATATTATATACATGCACAAGTATTTTGTCAAAAAATTAAAATTCATTATTAAGTATTGCAAACAATTGTTTTACCTTAATTATAATCTTAATAGCTATTAAAAAACTTTAAAAATAGGCTTCTTATGGGGGAAAAAATTCAAGCCCATGTGCAAAAAGCACTAGATGAGGTGCAAAATGGGTCTGGGGAAGTACAATCAAAGCGTGGTTTTGACTGCTATGATTATAATCTCTTGCTTGGTTTTCTCTTGTAATAACTTTCTACCTTAGTCTTCCTAATTTTATTGGATTCTGACTACAGTTGATACCATTGTGCTTGTCCAGGAGGGCCATGGCATTCCTGATTCACTAGTCAAAGAGGTCAGAGATGTGGCACGAGAGTTTTTTCATCTACCATATGAGGAAAAAGTTAAGGTCAAGATGTCTGCAATTACTGGATACAGGTTTGCTTCTTGGAGAAGTATCCATCTTTATGTTTGGGGGCGAGTAGTTTTTATTTTTATTTTTATTGTCTGGTTGTCTGGTAACTTTTTGAAATTGTGAGCTAACATTTGAAAGCAGAGGATATCAAAGAGTAGGAGAAAATGTAACCAAAGGCAAACCTGATATGCATGAGGCTATTGATGTAGGTGTACACCTGGTTTATTCTTCCATTACAAGTTCTGAATTATGCGTTCCATTATTTTTATCAGATTATGAAGTAGGCCTGTGTGTGTGTAGATAAACTTGTAATAAGTCCTATTTCTGATGTTAAAATGGAAGCTGGTATAAGATGTGATGCTTTTATGAATTTAGTGCTATAGGGAAGTGGAACCTGGGACATATGGAGCTCTTGGTTCAGCTTTAGAAGGATCAAATATGTGGTATGTGAACCTTGTGCTCTATATTTTCTAAATTATTGTGAACTGGGAAAGCTTTTTCTTTTTTTTTTTGTACATGCTACATTGCTACTGGTTCTGGACTGGGGCTAAACGTTGGAATATGTAAGCTAGCATTTGTTTGTTGTTGTTAGTGTTTTCTTGTTTGATGGACTATCAATGTTTCTACATGAATTTGGTACTTAACCTGATTTTTACTACATATTAATAGCGTACAGGCAACAAAAGCTTTATGGTTGGCTTAATGTTTTTCATCCAATTTTCTTTTAAAAGACTCCTTAAAGTCTATTAACCCATTCTCGGTATGTTGATTAAATATTGATTCTCATGGTTTTACTAGGAGGGGGATTAGTATTATGATAGTAATATCAGTAAATCAAGCACTGTTGGGGACAAATAAGATCGGGTTGATTCCCACTCACAGAATTTAGTACTTGTTTGTGTCAAGGATGAGAATCAACTTGAAGTTTATAGGGCTGAACATGGCATTTGAAGCTGGGGCCTATATGGAATGTCAACAGAAGACGAATAACTAGGCCCACCTCCTATAGTGCCTCACAACATGACATAGACTAGTTTTTTGGACTAGTCTTTTGGGTTTTGGTTCCTTTGAACCTTATCTGGCGTAAGTTTGCCTGTTTGCAAACTTGCTTGCCTTATTCATCTGGCACCCGTTCTCCCCTTTCTTTCTTTTGCAACACGTTTTTGGTACCTTAACCACAGCTTGTTATCATCACAAGTTGAATATGTTTTAGGTGGTATTGATAAGAAGGGATCAAAGTATCTTCATAAGGATCTTCGCTGTCCTTATAATTGTTGAAAGGTGGAATAGGCATCATCACCGAACAAAGATTTTTCTGAGTTTGAAATTTGATAGTGTGGTGGTGTTCACTCCTTGACTGGAGGTTCTTGTAGTCAGATAACTGCAGAGTAAGTTGCAAATCAGAAGTGGCACCACTAGCACATATTCAAAGAGATTAATTGTATGTCCACCACATGTATTGGGAGTCACTTCGTGAAAAATTGAAATAAGGTGCTTTGCATGGTTGACAGACTTAACCTGTCCAGTTTCAACTTGCAGCTTACCTTGTGGCTGACAAACCACCTGTCCAGTTTTGACTTGTAGCTATTCTTCTTCTGATCGGTGCATACTCTAATAACCGTGAAGTTATTGTATAACCTTATTTAGTGAAGATTTTGACTACAGGCCAGATAATCCTCCAAATTTTAAACAGTTGATGAAGAGTATATTGCCATCCTTACAGGTGTTTTTTTTCTTTTATTCCTTTTGTATCATGCTTTGTAAGTTCATATGTACATATCTAATATTATGTCTATTTATTGTTTTTATGTTACAGATCTTTCAAGAAATATCATGCGGGGAATTGCTTTAGCTTTGGGTGGACCACCAGACATATTTGGGGGAAAGAGCTGGAGATCCCTTTTGGGTATTCCGGATAATTGGTTATCCTGGTTTGACTGACATGAGAAAGCCGGACATGCTAGATGATGGCATTGGATGGTAAGACAAAGTGATGTTTTTACTTGTTAATGCTACCGGATGTTTGGATTTGCCTTTTTGACTTTCACAGGATCTTGTATAACAAATTTCTCCTTTTGTCCTTCTCATATACTCGTCTCAACAAACAGTGGGGCTCACACAGACTATGGTAAGCACCTATACATATTTTCGTCAAAATGGCATGATGTATACTAGTTTTGGCACATTTTAGATATCTTATTTCTAAGGATTTTTTAGATTCCTGCATTGCCCCTGCTAATTGCACAGTAACAGAAATGTTGTTATTGTTGTTGTTACTAGTATTATGATTATTGTTATCATTATTATTATATCTCGAAATCATGGGATGCTATTTAATCTTGTTTGCATATACTTTTGGACATTGAGATGAAAGTCACATCCTTCTCTCCTGTGAATGAGTGGGTTCTTAGGCGTGATGTCTTGGTCCAAATGAGTGACCAACAGATCTAGGCTTGCTTGCTCAGTGAATGTGGCATGAGCTAGTGTTCCACAGGTTGGATTTGAAGGTAGATTTGGCAAAATTTGGCTGTACCTGAATCCGAGCATTTAATGGGTACGAGTTTAAAATTTTGTGACCCAAACCGTAAAAGGACCCGAACCAACTAACACTTTAATAAACTCGTAAGTAATGTGTTAAGGGTTGTTGACCCGAATTCGAATAAGACCCGACCTATTGGCAGCAAACTTGATAAAATTTGACCAAACTAAACCTGAGTATTTTAAATGGGTATAGGTTTAAAATTTGTGACTCGAATCCGAAATACACCTGAACCAACCAACCCATTTAATAAACAAGTAATGGTTGGGTTGTTTACCCGAAGATTTAAACCTGAAACTGACCCGAACTGACTTGTTGCAAGGTCTATGAGGGTGACTCTACGGGTCCATGCCTATTCAAGCATGGATCTTTCCAACAAATCCATCCACATGGGTCCTTTATAGAGGTGTTTTGTAGGAGACAACCCCCCCTCCTCCCCTCAACCAAAAAAAAAACACATGCACACACACCTTATTAGAAGGAATCATAACATTGCAAGTAAAAGGTACTAGGGGAATGAGGGAGGGACGTGAAAGACATGGATTAAGGTAGTGTGAAAACACATGGTAGTTTGTGTAGTGGAAACTATTATTTTTTATTTGGTGGAGTTCAAAGAACTTAAAAAGCCAACCCCAAATGGATTGACAAATGTTGTACTTTTGTATCTTTTAATTAATAATTTTTTTTTGTTAGTTACAAAAGATTGGACAAATGTCTTGGATGACGATGAAGATGATTGTCTGTTTGGATCCCACACTTCAGTCATACCACTGCAGGTTGAAACTTGATAAAAATATATGCCCATTTGCTCCGATTTTTGTGGCCTTTGAACACTGTACATAGGGAGATCCAATTTACTTGATCTTTTATGCCCCCTACTCAAGTATGTATCTTTCAAACCCATCAATCTCATGTTAGAACTTATCCAAGTTGGTAGGGGGCAGCTTGACAAAGTCTTGCACAGATACAAGAAATCATCATCAATAGGGCCTTATCTCACCTATTTGTGATTGACTAATTTGTGTTCTCCACTCATTTGTAGTCGGCCAAATTATCTACCACTCTGCAATTTCCCCAGGCTGGGTGTGGTGAGGTATGGGGAGAAGAGTAGGTGATTATATGGATTAAAGATGGGAAAATACTTACATATGTAGGTATAAGGCCCAAGGCTTAATGATTTTATGAAGTTCAGATTAAATTAGTTATTTATTTAAAAGTCCAACAATTTACAATTTTACGTAAGGGGGATGGGTGTATATATGGGACATACCAATAGACAAGTTATAGGTGCTGCCAATGATGGGCAAAATACTAACATCTGTAGGTATGAGGGCCAATGTTTTATTGATTTTATGAAGATCAGATTAAATTAGTTATTACTTTAAAAGCCCAACAATTTACACAAGGGGTATGGGTGTATATTTGAGACATATCAATACACAAGTTGTTGGTGCTTGTCAAGAGTTTGTATTGTTTATGGGTATTAGGAAGTTTGCTTCTTAAAACAGAGACTGTATTTTCAAAAAATGGAAAAAAAGTCCAAGTTTTCTACAATAATTTGGAACATACCGATAGATAGAGTGTAGGTGCATGTCAAGGGTTTGTATTGTTAGGTATCAGTGGTTCACTTGTTGAACTTTCCTACAAAAGCTGTTTATTTTTTATCTTTTGAATGATAAACAAAAACTAGATTTCATATTAAAAGGTCCAAGCTATAAACTAATTGAACTTTCGATACCATTTGGTCATGATGCATGGAAGGGGTGATATGTTGCCAACCTTTACCATGATAACCTTGCCGCCCTCCATGGTTGGATGAACCCAGGTAGACCACACAGGTCATTATTTGGTTTGCATATAAGGGTTTTAGAAAATTTCTCAATGAAAAAGTTTGGGCAATCCTTGAAATGTCAGCACTAATTGCCTGCTGAAATATGGATTATGGTAACAAAAGTTGAATGTTGTGGATGTGGGTGAAACTTCATTTACCCCTTATGCACAAGGTCTCCTAGGTATCCTGCTCATCACATTGTGGACACCTCTAGGTGGGTGACACTAGTCCCATCCTTCAATTACTATCTGACGAGATAAGTTCTTTTGATTTTTTTTTTTGTTGTATGGATGTGCCAATTTCTCGAGTGCTTAAGCTACTATTCAAATTTTTACATTCTTGTTTGATGTTGTGTACTTCAAAAGGATCTTAATTGGCATTCTCCTGCACAACAGGTCTTTTGACGTTGGTTAACCAGGATGATGATATTTCTGCTCTCCAGGTACATTATATGTTCCGTTTTGTTTTATTAGTTCCATACTTTCATTGATCGCTTAGGTATGGTAAGTCAAATATCATTGATATTTCTAGAGATAAACATACAGACTGGTTTGCAGAATATTGGAAGCGTAGGTTGGCACTAGAGCCCTAAGAATTGCTGAGTGAAGTTGGGTCCCCTATGTGAAAGCATCTTTGAGCTCTTATCCATGGTGATATAGTTGAAATTTCAGATTCAAAGATGAATGTTTGTTTATCCATTCTAGGCAAAGTTTTTTTTTTGAAAAGTCCTTTCTACAAAGTTATATCATTCAAGTAATGAAAATAAAGGATGTAATGGGTAAGCATTGCAACAAGAAATAGAACCATCTCTCTCAATTGGACATTGTTAAATGGGATATTTGAAAGGTGGCCCATTATTTTTATGTAGTTTTAAAAAGTGCCATCCATTTCCATATTCTAAAATAAGCTCCAAATGCTTTTTGTAAGTTGTTTGAAAAGCAACCCCCTCTGTCTGGCATATTCTACATGAATTTCGGAAGACATTGTCCCCTGACCCCTGCCCCACACACCACACCCGAAAGAAAGAAAACTCGTAGTGCAACAGGCTGTAGGCTATTGAAGCTTTTCCTTCATATAAAATGGTCCACTTGGCCACCTATTACTGATTCATTTGGGACATATGTATAATGAAGCTACCATTCTTGTCACAGATACCTACAAATCAGGCATTTGGCCATTTGGGCATGTGATGCTTTCATCTGAAGCTCATTTGAATAGAGTGAAATCGGGAAAGCCCATTAGATTAAAATAGGACCAATATGAATTTATTTTTGACCTGAATTGAACCTAGAGTTGGTGGAGGGAAGAAGGGCCTCTAGAGCATCTTAATGGACTTGCACCCGAATAAGAGCCCATTTAAGTCAGTTTGGGCCTAGGCCCATTTGGGAGACATTTTGGGCCCAAAAGTGCAATAAATCAAACCAGTTTGCTGCCTCAAGGGTCCCACTTCGACCATCAGCTGCTGACTCACCACCATGTAGATCCCACCTGGAAAGCCAAAATAGAAGAAAAACCCAATCAAATTCAGACGTGAGCCTTGTAGGCCTGTTTGTGATCGAATTTGGAAACCCAAAATTAGGAAGATTCCATTGGCGTAAGTTGCTGCTTTGGGATGGAAGAACCAACCCACGTGCTGTTTTTAACCAGCAAGAAATCCAATTAATGGCTGGAAAACTGCAAAATCTCTCAGCAGGTCAAGTGTAACTGCATATGGGCCTGATTTTGGACCGAGAATTGCAAAGAAGTAAAATAAGATGAGGGTCCAAACTCAAGCATGTTTTTCGCCCAAATCTAGGCATCATCTTGGGCGATTTGGACCGCTCAATCAGCAACCAGCTTAGAAAGATGACACCACAAGAATTAGACAGCCGTGTGCAGACTGAGTTAACGAGATGGGCCTGGATTGAGTGCATCTTTGAAATCTGTTTTTCAAGACAACTCTTCAGTAAAGGCCCAGGATTGATCAAACTTTACATGAGGGACTGGGAAGGTAACAGTCAGTTTTCTTCCATTTTTTTTCTTTTATTTGGTAATAAACACCAAATTAGGATAAGGCCCAGTTCAGCCAGAAAATGGGCGTCATGAGATCTGAGTATTTTTTTATTTATTCTTGTTTTTTTAGTCGGATTGGTTCTATAAATTCAGTGTTTTGTCCAAACATTGCACACATAGAGAATTGAGTTGAATTTAATTGGGTTAATTCCAAGAAAGAGAAGAGTCTCTTTTGATTGCATGTGTGCAAGTAATTAATTTTCTTGAATTCTAGTTTCGGGTTTTTGCAGTTTGTTAATTTAATTTCTGCAAACAAATTCAACATAGGTGAGGAACCGATCTGGTGAGTGGATATGGGCAGTTCCAGTCCCTGGTACCTTTGTTTGCAACATAGGTGACATGATCTGAATCTTCTATCTATCTACATTATCTCGCCTTGTGAAAGTTTGATAGTCATTACTTATATTATTCTGCATTTTCAGATTCTCTCAAATGGTACGTATGAACCGACATTGCATCGAGTGATAAGTTCTTCAGAATATCGAGTCTCAATACCTTTCTTTTATGAGGTGATCTGTACCATTGTACATTTTCGTTATCATCACATACTTGTTAGCATGTTCCACATCGTTTTCGGATTTTGGGATCTTAAGGTTTATAAATGTATGGGTACTCTCTCCTTACAAGCCGGTTTTTAAGGATGAGTTCTACTCATGTGTTTTAATATGGTATCAGAGGAAGGCTCCACAGGGATAGATCGGGTTCGTATCTCCAGCCCTCTGTAGATGGGGAGAGCCAAGTGTCTCTAGTCTTGGCATTGAGGGAGAGTGTTAGCATGTCCCATATCACCTGTGGACTTGGGATCTTGGGGTAAATGCATGAATACCCTCTTCTTACAAGCCAGTATTTAAGATGATGAGTTCTACTCATCTCTTTTAACAATACTCATTCCCATTTATGTTGTATGTGCAGACAAATTTTGATGCAGCTATAGAGCCCTTAGATTTTTGTATAAAAAAAACTGGTGGAATTAGCAAGTTTCAACCTGTTATTTACGGGGAGCATCTCGTCCGTAAGGTCACCACCAACTTTGCAGAATGATCCAGCAACCTTGACATGGTTAAGGGTTTCTCAAAGTAAAATGAGGTTGATTTGTTATGTTATTGGTAGCATCATCAGGCAGTGGCAGTCTGGCCGGTCACCACCATTCAAATATTTGTATTTCCATTACTTGGAAGATTAAGACTTAAATAAAGGGTTTTGTTTCCCTATATTCTATAATGTCAGTTACTATCCAGTAACTTATATAGGTGTAACATTCATGAATGAGAATATAATTATAGGCAAATATTTAAATTCAACATAGACTATTACTGTATTTCTCCTCAACTTGAAACCATGCCATCACTAATTTTCTTATTGGGGTTGACATCAGTTAGCCTACTGTTGAACTTGATGAGAATTTTA
Source organism: Chimonanthus praecox (assembly GCA_022113865.1). Taxonomy (NCBI): domain Eukaryota; kingdom Viridiplantae; phylum Streptophyta; class Magnoliopsida; order Laurales; family Calycanthaceae; genus Chimonanthus; species Chimonanthus praecox. Next base: position 59,696,776 of record CM039090.1, read on the forward strand.
CTCTGTTATTGTTGTATGAGGGATCTTCAACATTTACCTTAGAATTGGCCAAACTCTTGGAAGTCCAAACTGTCGATATGGAGTTTATGTATGGTGAAATCTCATGGTATATGGAAGGCTTTCTCTGCTCATGCTGGCTGTCTGATATATTATACTCCATCTGTCCTAAATTAGTTGTCTTATATAGATTTTTTATTGTCTCAAAATAATTGTCTCATTTATATTGGAGTAGTATAAAGTGTCTTGAAAATGGATGAGATCACACGGAGTGCTAGTCTTATATAGAGAGTTTCTTAAAAAATACAAATCTTTTAAATGAGACAACTAAAATGGGATGGAGGGAGTATTATTTTACAAGTATTAACAACTTTTTTTCTATCATCAAAATATTAATAAGATGTTTCGATTTTAGACACATGTATTAGCTTCACATGTGATTTTTTTTATGATCAAGTTGTCTAGGTCTCTTAGAGCAATTATTTCTCAGAGTATATGCAAGTCTCATTACTCACACATCGGCTATAGAGAGTGACCCTTTGGGGTGGAGTAAGAATCAAACTCAGGACTCTTGCTTTTTGAGATAGATTTTTGACCATCACTTTAATCCCGTTGGATTCTTTTCTTTTTTTACCTTAAAAATATCGTAACTGTAATTTGAGTTTCAATTATTTTAGCATTATGCTAACATCATGTTTAAAGTAGTTCATTCAACAATTGAATTTAATCAGATTAAATTGATAAAGACAATGCTCATCACTACGAGCAAAGGAAATTTCACAAAAGCTTCACACCTGATTTAGACCCAACCGAATTCTCTAAATTCTAAAGACAATATTTCTAGATAACAACTTGGGACCTCTCACTTTGCTCATGAAGGGAAGGGAAGGGAAGGGATCCAATGGCTATGACCTGCCAATTAATTCATAAAAGTTGGGAGGTTCTAACAATTAAGGTAAGGAGGTGGCTCTCTTTATTCTTCAATAAAAAGGGGATTTAAGAGGGAAAAGAAGAAGAGATGTAGCTATGTTATGTGTTTCAATGACTTGCATACTACACTATTCATAGCTGGCTCTTACAAATATCCATTTCAGTGGTATCAAAAAGTATAAATACCCCATACAGATGACATGAAAAAAAAAAAAAAGCTTGTAATTCGAATATGAGGGCAAAATCAGACCAAATTTAGATCCAAATACTTGGGGTCCTAATTCCTAAATCCATATCTGCAACATTTTATTTTAGACATAAAAGTTAATGTATATATTTATCATATTATTATATAATTAATAAAAAATCTACTGAGATTTTATCTACTGTCGAGACATACTAACGAGATATGTCAGCAAATGGATCTTGTGGTTCAAATAGTTGGATGTAATGTAAAAAAGACTAGGTGTAGCTTAACTGGTTGCCTCCCACCTCAGGAAGCAAGAGGCTGCGGGTTCGAGCCCCTATGGCCTAACCTTGATGTGCCCTAGGGGTAGTGGGTTCATCCGTGGGAGTTTTAGTAGGACTGTGTCTAAGTTTTCCACACGTAAATTAAAAAAAAAAAAAAGTTTATGTATGATATTTTATCCTCATTTAATCATTTGATCTCTTGATGTTAAATTTAAAAAAATTAATAAGCTATAATCGTCAAAATTTAAAGACCTAAATTATGTGACTTAGATTATCAAGTGATAATGAGATTTTATATACTTCATGTCTATATAATCATTATCGAATGAACCCAAATATATTGAATTCATAATCTATTTAATAACATATTTTTGTTAGAGTATCTTGATTATCAGAATTGTCCCACCTGGGTTGGAAAAAAAGTCTTCAAAAAATCAAAATATTTTTCCATTTTATACAAAACTCCATACAAGATGAAAAGAGATATATTCGTCCACCAACAATGATATTGACAATGACCCACTTTTGCTTGCTCTTAAAAATTAAGAGGGTAGTAAAATAAGAGTTTAATCTATACTAAGTGTAACTTAATATGAGCCCAAATTGGTTAAAACTTTGAGTTCGAGGATGGACTAAAATGGCCACATAAACTAGATACCAAAAAATTCCAATTTTAATATAAATAAAATTATTACCACTTCAATAGTATTATAGATCAATGCTCATTCAACAAATAACAATAATGTATAGTATAACTGGTAAAGACTCAATGTTATAATTTTTAAGGATTCAAATTTCAAATATCAATTAACTTATAAAAGACGATTTATATTTAAATATAAATACCAACTCTAAATTAATATAATAATAATAACTCAATGCATTAAATCAGAGCAGTTGCAATGAAATCTCAGCTCTTGTTTGTCAATAGCTTAAAAAAAAAGCAGCATTGAACCACTAATCAAAGTAAAGTAGCCATCCAAGGCATAAAGTCAACTGCTAACTTGATCCAAACTTGGCAACCACAACTACTATTTTAACCTTTTATCACTGTGGGGTGCAATCAAAGATTCCATGGTGTGACTGTCTGAATTGTCAACAGATGGATAAAGATAAACATGGGTAATTGAAGTTGAAATGGTGGATCAATTTGCCCACCCACCGACTTTCCAATTTTCAATGCAAGAGAGACAATAAGCCCCCTTCCAAAACCCAAATGTGATACGACTCTAAAATCTAAATCATTTTTTCTTGTAATCCACACATAACAGAGGGACCCACATGAAGGAATGGACAATATAAATATTATAATATTGAAAAAATAGTCCACATACGCAACATCAGGTGCAATGGATCAGCAGCAGCTATCAAAGAAATTGACCACATCTTTTGGAAGAAGATGGAAGGGGGGTGAGGGTAGGGTAGGGTGGAACTTGGTGGAAGAAGGGGATTAGAAAAGGGAAGAAAGGAATAGTAAAGAAATAGACAGATATAGAATTAGAGGGATTGATTGTTGGGTTGGGTGTATGAGTAATGAAAGGGAAATAATATGTTTTATCTAAAACGTGTGTATGAGAATGAGAGGAAGATGAGCAACCAGAACCAGATAACTATCACCCACCATTGCCAAATGCCAACCAGTTGCAGAGAGGTCAAGTGTTTGTTTCAGGGTAGATAGATTTTGTAAGTTTTCTTCTCTATTCAAATGTTAAAATAATAGGAGGGCTAAAAGCAGTGGACGAGAGAGAAGAAGGAAAAGTGAGTGCAGCATACTTTTCAAAATAAGATAGATTTAGAAGCAAACAAAGTATAAGAAAAGAAAGAAAAGTATTAGATAACAAATGGCCAGCGATCTTCACACGAGAATTTTATATATATAGACACGAGTTTTACTGTAATATTCAATTTGCCCTCCATCTACCGTACCAAAGAAAAAAGAATGTCAAAATTCATGAACAGTGCAATTGGCTATCAAAAATTCATAAACAGTGTAAATCGGCTCGCTGAAATTGCAAATCAGTTTGTCAAAAATCATGAACAATGCAAACTTGCTCACCAAAATTACAAGTCGGCTCACCAAAATTCATAAACATTACAATTCAGATCTTTGAAATTTCAAATCGGCTCGCTAAAATTTATGATCAATGTAATTCGACACTCTGAAATTTCAAACCGATTTAACCGAAATTCATATAAACAGTAAAAATCAATCCTCCAATTTTACTGTTAATGTAAAGGATAAAATAAAAAATACTCTAAAATTGATGTCATTAAAAATAAAATATCCATGAAAAATCACTGCACCTGACAAATATAGTAATAGATTCGAAGACAAAACCCCAAAAGAGCATAGGAGAGCAGCGTAGCAACCAAATGGCAAGCGGGAAAGACAGGCAGGCATTCCACCCAGTCCTTTCCTCCATTATTTTACATTTCCTTTGAAATCAAATCTAGATTTCAAGGATTCCCATTTCATCTGGGTTGGCCCTATGCCAATTTCTTTAACTAGTATTTAAGTGTAAAATGGGTAATTGAGTAAATAGAATATTTTAATTTAATATTCAAATTCAACCATCAATTTTTATAGTTTCATATAAAAAAATAAAATCTAATCAAAATAAATCGTAGTAGTATTATTAAATTAAAAAAAACCCTGACTGAGGGCATAAAGCTGCCTGAGACTGAATCCGTTGTCCTTTGCAGGTGCAGAACGGCATCTGCACACGCACGCATGCGTAGACCATCCACCGACCCACCGACCATCACCTCCACTCCCTCCCCTCTCTTTCTTTCACATCAACTTTGGACTGGACTTTATCATTATTTGGGAGGTGTAAATCAAGGTCGGTGGGTGTTATATTAACGGATACTAAAGTAACATAATAAAAGTTTATTTTTCATTCATACATCAACGGATCTTATTGGATTCAAAATTTAATTTAGGACTGAAAGATGTTTTTAATAGTTCCACACAATATTAGAGTAAATATTAATATTAATTTATTTGGATCAAAATAATCTCAGAACCATCATCTAAAAATGATGTCATTTGATGACCTATTATGATAATTGTAAAAAGAATGTATATTTTTATATTTAAAATTAAGAACAGATTTTATTACTTTAATATAATTCCATGTAAGATATTGATGAATCATAATTCTTATAGTAATAACAAAGTAAATCTCAAGTTGTTTAAAGAGTCAAATACTAAAATATAATAAATTTTAATATATAAAAGAAGCTCTTCAATATATTTTTTCATAATTTTCGACTCAGGAAAAAAAAAATCTAAAACTTCTAAGTTCTAACTTCTTCGCGTCTCTTTCTTAGTCAAAATCATGATCTTTATTCTTTTATCTCCTGCTATCCTTCTTTGTTCTTCCTACACAAACTTACTTGAACAAAGAAGAAGATATTTTTATATAAAACAATTATTTTTATAAATTAGAATATTTACCTTATACCAAATATTTTACCACTCTTTGAGATAGGAGAGTAAATCTCCTTCAATTCTACTGAGAATACCCTAATAAATCGAACAAAAAAAAATTTAATCAGCTTTCAAAACAAATCCAAAGCTTCTCCTTGGATTCTATCATTCATCTAAAAAGCACTAATTGGACAACAGAAATATGTTAATTTAGGCATGGTTATGGTTGTTAATCACAATTAGGAGATGAAAACAAGAGAAAGAAATCACCTCTGCCTTATTTTATTTATTTTTTTTCTCCGCTAACAAAATCTCTCTATTTAGTTATTTACCACAAACAAAGAAATTCCCCATCTTCTCCATCGTCTTGCTACTATTGTCAACTCTCTTACACCAAACCCAACAAACCAAATACCAAACTTAGACATTAGCAATCAAAGTAGGCCCAACCCTGTTCCCCATCTCTCTCTCTCCCCCCCTCTCCCTCATCATCGCCACTGTCCAAACACTTCCCAATCTAAATGAATTAAATCATTTCTTTTAAAAAAAAAAAGTAATAATGAAGAAGATGAAGAAGGAGAAAGAGATTTCACAATTTTTTTCTTCATTACTCAAGTCACTGATCTCTCTTAGAAAGACATTAAAGAAGATGAAAACAACTAACAATAAAAGAAAAGAGAAGAGGAAAAGGGTAAGGAACTTGGAATTTAACTTCATGTATTTTCCGGTTGACTTCTGTACAAAATTCTTCCTATTTTTCACTAGTGATTCGCTCCGTAGCTTCTGCCTATCTGGTTCTTGCCGGGTTTCGACTTTTATCTCTACTAGCATCTCTTCCTCCTAATCATCATGAACACCCTTCATTGGGGGCGTTGGATTTACATACAAGAAAGCCAGAAAAAAGGGTAGAAAGGAAAATCTCCACTCCAGCGAGTGGAGAAACAAAGAGAGAAGGCTCTCCCTCTTGGAATCAGCTCATGAGTTGAAGTTTTTCCCCCTTTTCAAATCTCCATTGAAGTTCGCTTGTACTTTCACCTCAGTTGAATTCTTCGTCGGAACTCAGGCAACGGCTTCTTGTTGAGATCAGGCTTCTCAGAAACGTGGGGTCGAGAAGAGAACTCGCCGGGAAGGTGGAGACGGGTCTCGATTGCATCGACTCTAGCTCCGACCTCGATGGCCTTCTTCCTAATTGATGCGGCCGACATGTCGTGAAGCTCTTCATCGTCCTGACCTGCAAATTCCGGGAAATTGAGCCGAGCTGATCAGGTAGAAGACAGCAGTATCATATGCTCTGGCTGCCGCGATGGGTGTGGAATACGATCCCAACCATATCCTCGATCGCTTGTTTGGCTCCCTTATCTCCGCTACCCACTTCCCCCACTTCCTCCTCCTTATGCCTCTGAATCTCTTCTCTCCTTGTGTCGCTCCCTTCTCCGCCCTCTGCCGCTGCTGAGCAGCTGCTGCTGTGTCTCTGCTCCTTCCATCTTCGCTTTCCAATCTAAAGAAACCCCTTCTCTCACTTCAATTTTACCCGAACCCACGGATCTTTCCACTTCCTCTGCACATATACGTTTTGATTCTAAACAGAAATCGCAAGAAAGCAAGATACACAGAAGAATATTTGATGTTAGAAAGCCGAATGCCCCCTTTCTACCTCAACCTCTGCTTAAATCTCTCTGTTATCGGAGAGAAATCAAATCAATAACAGAGAGGAGCACCTGGGGGAAATCTCGGGATGGGATTTCACCTTGAACCCAACCAAGAAAAAATCTTCCCCTCTTTTGGGTCCGATCTAAAAGGGTTTTATTGACGAGAAATTGAAAAGATGGAGAAGAGGGCGATTTGACAGTATAAGACTTGGGTCGTGAAGGGAATTATTTACCTTGAACCCTCCAAATTCCCCTCAACCCATGTACATATATCTATCCATCTGACATCTGGTGGGTTTTTAATAAAGAAAAATCAAAAGCAGCAGAAAGAGGGTATGTAAGGAAAGAAACAGAGAGAAAAAAATGATGGGTGTGATGTCAAAAGTAAGGATTAATGAAAGAGAGAGAGAGAGAGAGAGAGAGAGAGAGAGAGGGTGAAGAGAGAGAAGAAGAAGAAGAAGGGAAGGAAGGTCGGTGGGTGGATTGAGATTTGGGAATGGAAATGGGGAGAGCAGGCGGTGGTGGGGAAAGAGCATTTATCTTTCCGTCCACGCAATGACGTTTCCAACAAGTGGACACAGCGATGGAATTAAATACCCGCTTGCTTCAATGCTCTTGATATCTCCCTTCCTTTCATTAATTTATACTTTAATAATAATGTCAAGGCGACTCCATCACCCCCCACCACCATCACTTTTAATAATAATAATAATAATAATATAAAAATAAAATTATTTATTAACAAATGCCATCTATTGTAATTTAATTTAAATTTAAAATAGTAAAGTATTTACTTGCACAAGTGCTTAAGATGTCTATTTTGTATGCACTTTTGTTTGTTATTTTAATTATAGATAAGAAATTCAAGGGAATGAATTAAGATTGAGTATAATAGAATTATATTTTAAGTTTCTCAATTAGTTTAAATTATTATTAATATAATTTTTTATTCAAGGACTAATGACTAAATATACAAAATTTAGATAATGATATATAGTTTTTTTTCCACTTTTGTTGAGGCAGGATCTATCGAGAAAACAATAAATTTAATATCTTTTATTAACAAAATTTTAAATTATTATTTCTAATTCAACAAAATATTTTAATTAAGATTTTTTTTTGTGAAAATATCTCAAAAGTCAAGAATCCTAGTGGCAGTGTCTCCAAAATCTTTTTTTTTTTTTAACTCAAAGTATCCGTGATAAATTTAAAATGAAAATGTCTTTGTTGCGCTAGCACAAACTAAGTTTCTCGAAAACATGAAATGTAGCACCGCTAACACACGAATCGGATGTCTTGTGCTAGCACAAAGCACAACTTGCACTTGATAAAAATACGGAACTTACTCTGATGCAGAAAGCTATGTTTTTATCAATTACAACGTAAAAGGTTTGTATTCTCTTCTCAATCTTCCACTCTCTTTTTCTTTTTCTCTACTACTGGAAACAACACAAATGCTGTCATCAATGTTGTTCTTGACACACCTGGATTCCCTCTCACTCTGTTAGTGTAAAGAGATCAACTTTCGGTTATAATGCTCAGAGAGTTTAGAACTTGTTCTAATGATTCTATGCCAAAGAATGTTGTAAAAAGGAAGAATCTAACATGAATTTTGAAGATGTGAAGTTTACAGTCACTATACTAAAAAGGGAAAATTGTGAAAAGTAGGGGTCGAAATATCGGTCGATCCATATCGAATCGACCGATATATATATATCTATATCAGTTTTAGAGAGCATCATATTGGCCGAGTTTGATTTGTGTTTTGTAAATTTGAGCTAAAACTTGAAGTGAAAAAAAAAAAAAGTTATTTCAGTTTTGGAGCGCATTACTTCCTTTGAAAACACTTGTCCCAGTAGAAGGGCATTTTCGTCTTAAATTTAAATGAGGCTATCTGAACTAATTTTTTTTAGAGATACTGTCACTAGAATTCGCAAATTTCAAAGTATTTTCACAAAAAAAAATCTCCTCTTTATTAATTTCTATTTAAATTTAAATATTTTTAATGAAGTGTCATTAATATACAGACACCACAAAATAAAGCTCACGTGGATTGCACACTGCAAAATAAAAAGGGAATGTTTTACAGTAAATTGTATAGAAGAAATAATTTTCATTACTTTTTATAGTTGAAAATTAGCATTATGAATGGGTGATTTTTAATAATAAAAAATGTGGCATTACACATCAGCTAAAAAGTCTGAATGTTCTAAGTTAATTCTAACAGGTAGGGACTCTATTTAATGATTAAAAGATATTTATGTGTTGATAGGTTATGATGGGAGCTATCTTACTCTCAAAGTAAAACCAATTAAATTTAATTAATTTATAATTTTAAAATAAAATAATTCAATAAATAAATATTTTAATCTATCATAATCAACGTATGAAATGATTTGTTGTTAAATTTAAATATAAATATCAACTCAAGATTGATAAGATAAATAATTTAATAATGATAGTGATTAAATCAATTATGAGGACATATAAATGAAAATTATAGAATATATAAGTGTTCTGGTCTCAATAAGCACGATGACACTCATATTAATCATTATCTTCTACTAGTTTCTTATTTAAATTAAAAAATAGTCACAAATTAAAAATTACATTTTAATTTAATTATTCTATATCTTCAATTAAATAACTAATATTCAATGTTGATTAATATAAAAAAAAGATACTCTTTCATTTAAAAGTAGTAACATATACACCTCATATTTATTTTAAAATATTGCCACCGACGTTCATCAGTCATTATTATTGATTGTTGAGATTTTTTTTCTTTATTTAAACTTCGCCGACTCCGACGGCCAATGGCAATTGTACGTTACACATAAGATGATCTGCGCCACACATCTCGCATCTCAGGTTCACACTTTTTTTAAGTCCAATTAGTGAAGTTAGGTGTCTGGACCGTCCATGTCAAAGGATCAATTGCCTTTTGGTTTAAGGAAACATATTTAAAAATCAGTCATGGTTTTAAATAATGTTGAAGATGTATTTTGTGTTTGTATTGGCAGCGGTCCTTCCACTATTTCTAATTGAATTAGTTCATAGGGTAGCCATCCTTCCACTTATTATATTGTCTATTTTGTCCTTTAAATCGATTTGTTGAAATCTTCGAATCACTTATAACAAAAGGTTTTTCGAACGAATTCGAAGGGTAAAATGGACAATATAATAAAATCCGTATCGAATTACACAAAAGCCAGTAGCACGATCACTATCCTTTTAAATAATCTTATATAATATAAAATATTATTTAACTAGTGTATATTGTATTTCTTTATATATTATCAATAGTTTGTTTGTATATTACTAATAGGTTTGTTAAAAAGGTCTTTCATATATTTAAAATATATAGCTGATTAAAAAGTGATTATCTACTCATTTGTTGAAAGACTTTTCTAATGAATCTACTATTATTTTATTTGATGAGTCCCATTTCTATTATATACAACAGGGTAATGTTTTTTTTTAAATGGTTCATATATTAATATATAATATAAAAAACACCAAAGTTGCAAATACATAAATAAGAAAGAGGAAAGCTACAAGTGCACGAGGAAAAAAGATAAAAGAAAATTTCAAAATGTTTGCCAAAAACACTAAGAGTTCGAGTGAGATCAATTTGTGATTGGTAGTCCCTTTCTATGTAAAGGCTTTCTGTAAAATTGAATCAAGTGAGAGGTACGCAATGTGTTTGTTGTGAGGTGTTTCAATTAAAATTTAAAGATTGAACTAAAATATAATTGATTGATAACCTACAACTAAGTAATGCCCATAATAGAGCCATTAATTTTGGAGTACCCACTAGAAATAAAGTATAAAAATCCAAAACTTTAGAAGTATAGAAGAGTTAAAATATTTATTTAAGAAATAAATTATCAATGGATGGCATGTGCACTGATTTAGTGCAGTCCTTTGGTAGATAGAGAAGTTGCCTTCCATGGAGACTAGTTAATATTCCTCATTAACTCTTGCACAACATTTAAATTTCAGATTTAACTTGGATGTTGTCTAGAATATCTAATTTGATTGATTAATTTGAGTTTAGCTTGAATACTTTGTTGACCAAGTTTGAGCTATGAGGATCAAAGCTTTACTTTACTCTAAAATTGAATATAACTCATCTTACTTTCTCAATCAAAGCACAGCCATAACTAAGTTCAATTTCAATTCCACCAATTTATATAGGTACAATGTTTATGATATAATACAATTTTTTTTGAGCGGTAGAGAAGAAAATTCATTAAACAAAAGAACGAAGATACAAGAGAACAAAAGACAAAGTAAAGCAAAATAAGGAAAAAGGGTTAAGAGAGATATGTCCAAAGACTAAACCAAAAAAAAAAAAAAAAGGAAACAATCTATACAAAAGCAACAAACCTCCCGATAAATAAAACACTCCCCAAATCGGCCCTTCCAAAATAATGGACTGACATGGAATCACTTCAATTACAAAACTATTTGAATTAGGCATTCATTATATCATCTTAATCTTTGATTTTTTAAAACTTCAAAGTTGGATAAATATTTTTTATATTTCATTCAATGATGAGGATGAGGCAGATAAAAACTAATCTTTGATGGATTTAGATTCAGATATGACGGTGAATTATTAAAAAAGTTAATTAATCATTTGATGACGATTATGATGGAGTAAAATTCCGCTCATATTTTTCTAAAGGGTAGATGGACACATACATACATATACACCTAGTGAAGCCTATTGTCCTTCCTTGATTTATTTATTCTTGAATCAAGTTTGAACAAAATCCAATCAATCCAAGTCAAGTTAGTTCATGAACTTGGTTGGCTTATAGCCCTATCATCAATGGACAAAGATTAGGCCATACCTAATTAGGATTTTCTTGGACAAATAATGTTAAACAAGATTAATCCATCATCAAATCAGGGTCCACTTAACTGGACAGAATTAAAATAAATATTGATATTTTCTTGCCATTTTGTGTTTGCTTTTTCTTTTAATACAAATGTAATCCTATAAGAAACTAAAACCCTTTGAAGCATTTGAGAGGGTAACAAGTATGACATGAATATTTGACAACGAGTTTATATATATTTTACATATATTTAAAAACAAAATCACCATTGATCTTTGTCATTTTGAATAAGAGAGTTTTCAATATAAAAAATAGATATTGCCTCTATCAATACTCTCTCAAGTAAAAGGTCAAAGTATTGCTTTGTTTTCAATGATAGAACAACCAAGACCAGGGCGGAGAGAGAGAGGTTGCACCTTGACCTTTTCTCTTTCATGATTTTCATCAAGTTCCAAAAAACAAGAACAAATTTCTTGGCATAAAAAAATGAAGTCAAGTGATGCCTTAAGATTATTATCAAATTCCAAACGTATACTGCACAAGAATGCTTCCAATTGAATAAGTTTCTAATTTATGCAACAAGGAGAATTTTGACACCAGGCATAGTTCTTCATATTCTAAAGTAATTTACAGAATTCAAATGAAACAAAGAGTAGTTCACAGCAGGTTGCACAAACGCGGCCTGGAGCAAAATTGTCTCCCATTTGCTTTCATCACAGCCATTACTCCAGCAGTAAAGCCAGCCAATACAACTGAAGAAATGAAATGCTGTGCGTTTCGTCCGGCTGCGGAAAAAAAAAGAGATATTCACGTTTGACCATTGCATTACTTGAGGTGAAAAGACACTCGGCGGAAAAGAAAAAGAGAGTTTCAAGACCTTGGTTAAGAGTGAATGTTGTCAGTGTTAGGCCGCCAACTATTAAAGCCGATGCCACAGGGAGATACTGTAAAAAAAAAATTATTGGATCAATTCGTTGCAGGATCATTGTCATATAAAGAGTTAAGACACAAGAACAGCCATCAAGGGAGAGCAAGTAAATATAGTAAATGAGAAGTGGAGAATGAAAGTAAGGAATACCAAGCCAATCTTACTGTTCAAAAAAAAAAACACAGTAACTTGAAAAAGCAACAGTATGCCAGTGACAGCATTGCCACACAAAAAGAGGTAAAAGAAATATTGCTTACTGAAAATGATTCAAATCCATTAAGTTGGAAAGGAGAAGGACGATTTCTGTTGATAGTATAGCGACCACTGATGAGATCCATTGCATCCTGGTGGAAACCAATTGTCATGAATATTAGGATGGGGCATTTTTACTGTTGTATTACTATTAGCAAGTTTCAAATAACTCTCTTTCAAGTTTCAAGTCTCTATAAGAAAGCAAAAGAAACGAGAGTGCATGAATCTCAAATAAAATGGGAGGCGCTGAGCCATAGTAAGAACCATGTGTAAAGGGAAGGAGAATCAATTGAGTAAAGGTAAAATGAATAAACAAGTTAACATTATATATGTTGCATGCCTGTCGAATGCCATCATGGAAGTTATTCAAGTAATATCGTGAAAGAGCACTCATCCCTTAATAAGCCCAGATAGAGTCTGTCTTCCATCTGCAGTATCATGAAACCGGTAGTTATAAGTAGGATATACATCAGAAAACTCTCACTGAACTGTTCTTGTAAAGCAACAAATGGCAAGAAGCTACCTGATGAGGTCTCCTTTCAAAGCATGTGTCCCAGAATATTCAATGCTTATCTCATCACCTTGCTCAGCCCATACTAAAACAATCACAATGCATAAGAGAGAATTGCAGGCGCACACAACAATTTAGTTCACATATGTGCTGTAGTGATGAAAGTTTACTTACACAGTTTGAACTTTTCATCAATATCAACATGCATGGCTATGCTCTAGGAGCAAGCGCTTCCATCCTCCGCAGTTGTGAATCTAATGACTTTTGAGCCAGATAACTCTGAAAGCAAGCAACATGAGCAGAATGATTAAATTAACACAGGAATGCAGATTGACTATCCCCAACTAGAGTACAAATATAAAATAGTCATTTTTTTTTCCAAAGGGGGCTATTTAATCATTTAACAATGCTCACTTATTTATTGGCAATCATGTGGTATTAGAACAATCAAGAAGCCTTTGCTTCTGCTGACGATGGTATCTAAATATGTTTGCAAAAATAAGTTTAGTGTTGATGTATCATCATTCTTTTTATTTATCAGTACAGTCGTTGATATTCTTTATATAAGGTTTTTAATGTACTCTAATAGAGATTATAACATAAATGATAATTATGCATTTGCAAGAGTAAACTAGCATGGTAGCATATGCATATGGTTCTTTTTCTTTTCTTTTTTCTTTTTTTAATTATTTGTTGTAGTATTCTGATTTTGTATCTACTAAAAACAAGACTACACTCTCACTACTATAATGAGGAAATGACATTTTACTAATAACTAACCGGCAGTCCACTTCTCACTTGGTGTGAAAGGTGTTATTCCCGTGTGCGTACTAGTGAGGTGATGATGCAAAAGTTCTAGCAATAACCTAGTATGGAGAGTTGAACTGTTTTACCTCTTTCCCTTTTTCATGTTTTCTTCTTTATGTTTTCAAGGTATTTGAAACCAGTGTCTTATTTCCTCTCTAAGGTGTCAATACAAATGATCTGAAAACATGGAGGAACTTAACACACCCAAACTCATTCTCAACCTCTTCTACCATCTTGGTAAAGACCATCAATTGTATTGAACTTGCCCATCAGAATGGCTGTTGAACCACTGAGAGATGTTTAAATTGGAGGTGTCTTGGCTTTTAGAGAAGGGTGGCTTGGGTTTAGGAAATATTAGGTAAAAATGGTCATTGCTTGTGAAAATTTGGTGGAGGTTTGGCAAAGAGAGAAAAGCATTTGGAAAGAAGTAAAATTAAATTATGGAAAAGTTGATATTGAGTGGTCATCGCAAGAGGTTTCATAAAAGGGCTACTACTCAAATTTGGAAAGGAATTAACAAAAAGGAAGGGTTGAACATCAAGTTAGTTCTGCAATTAAAGATAATTCAGAGCTTGGGGGGTGGAAATAGTATTAAATTTTGGGAGGACAAAGGGTTTGGAGATGAGGCCTTGGGATTTTCATTCCTAAGCTTGTAATGATGTCCAATTAGAATATAAAACTTATTAAGGAGGTGGTGGAAAATGTGGGAGGCAGGAAGATATGTGATGCAGCACAGAACAGAGAAGGAAGCTTCCCAAAAACCAGCCAGCAACCCAGCCGAAGATGGCAACTGAAAAAGAAGGAACCCAGCCGAAGGAATTGAAGGGATTGTTGTTTCAATTTTTATTTTTCCTTTTTTTATTTCTATTGCAGTTTTTTTTTTTCGATTGTATAAAATCCCAATCGGGGAAGTGAAACACAGATTTATTAATGTATTAAATTGGGATTTTCCCTAAATTTCTCCTTCCCTTCTCCGATGGATTCCAGTTCTGTCCTTTTCTCTTCTCTTGTGCATCTTCTTCTTCTTCTTTCTCCTTCACTCTGTGATGACAGTGGAATTCCCACGCTCTGCCATTGTTGCACACAGACAGTTTCTCTGTTTCAACAAAGAACTGCCGACCCAGGCCATCGGATGGGCCTTTCCCTGTCCTCCCATACAGATCCGATCAAGCCTCCTTGCCCAGCCTTGCCCAGCCTTGCACTGTCCCAACGCCGCCTCACGTGTGGCAGCCTCCCTGCCACCAGCCACACCGGGCCAGCCGCTGTACCACCTGAACCAAACTGGGCAGGCTTCTCCTGCTTCCACTTGCTTCACCGCTACTCCATCTTTCCCTCACCTGTCCCATTGAAACCCATCTCTGTCCAAAGCCCTGATTCCCAGAACCACTGGATCGTCCAGCTCCCTGTATTCTATCGTCCTGACCCTGCTTCCAATCTCTCTTTCTTTATTTGTTATTCAACCACACCTTTTGAGTTTTGACCTTTTCTCATCCCTTTGTTTGACCAAATCAAACCCCAAAACCCATTTACATCCCACTTTCTTTTACTTTATAATTAAATCTCACTTCCAGGTCCCATTGTCTCCAACCGTGTCTCTCTCCCTGGGCATTGACCAACCTTTGACCGTGGCCCCACAGTTTGACCCACTTTGACTAGGCCACATCCACCTCATTAAACCTCCATTTCACCATTTAATTTTCCCGACAATTCCACTAATTCCATTTACTAATCCCATATACAAAACGACGATCATACCCGCTGCGTCAATATGGGTGCTAACATTTAGAAGGAATTTAATGAATTATGAAATTTCAATGTTCAAGGACTTGCACTCAGCTTTGATTAGGTGTTTCCCTGTTGGGGGGGGGAGTTGAAGAGAGATTGGAAAAAGGAACCAGTGGGCGTTTTTCATCCGATTCTATATTCTCATTGCTTAAACTAAATCCTCATTCCCTTTTTCCTTTCAAATATGTTTGAAGGCCCCTTGTCCCTTCAAAAGTGAAAAGTTTTGGTCAGACATGTTCTCATCAAAATTTTGACCATTCATAATCTTAGGTTGAGAAAATTTCTACCCCAAATATCTGTTACCTTTATTGGAAGAATGAGGATGTTGATCACTTATTCATCCATTGCCCATTAACTTTACCTATTTGGTATCACTTTCTTCCTTCTTTTTCATGGGTGGATAGGGACAGGTCCTTTCTCTAAAAAAAGACCAAGTGCTTAGGAAAATGGTATCATTAGCCATCGCAGGGTGTGTGCGAAGGGTGAAATAGAGGGCACTGCAGGCAAAGTATTATAGCAATCTTCTCTCATTAGAAATATTTCCTCAGTGATCCATTGGACTCTTACTTCAACAAAGATGTCTGGCCCATTGACATCTAATACTTGGAAATCATTGGTGTTTGGTCATGCTCCATAATGGATCTCAACATTTCTTCCATGCTGCTTAGATTAAGTGACTCTCTTGGTCACTATGTTTTCCATCTTGTTCAGGTCCTTTTCTCTTATGGATGTATCTGCTCGTGTTGCATATGTTTTCAATAAATCTATAATTCATATTTTATCATTTTGAAATTGCCAAGAATGGAGTAAAATCTAAAGGAAAATTCACAAGTTAATTTAATCAAGGAGCAGCAAACCTGGGTAACATTTGTACGATCCAAGCAATCAATGCAATTCACTCTAACGACGCCTTTTTGTTCCAACAATGTTTCTCCTTTTGAGTTAATTAGCAAGTATCTGCACAGCTGAATACTATCAAATTAAAAATAGTATATTTGTAGCTAGTATAAAAGGAAATATTAGAAGTTCAAAACATGTCACCAGGTCAACTTTGCACTAAATGTTATTTATTTTAACTTGATTACCCTTGCTTCTCAATGTCATCAGAGATTTGGTCATAAAGAAGTTGCAAGTTTTCAAAGTTTGCTTTGCCACAATAGTGATGGAAGTCAAAAGACAGATATCTGCAAACCATTTTTTCAATATGTTAGAATCAAGCTAGCAAGTCTTCAAGTAATAACACTTCCATAAGTCAGGATTAAAAAGAATGAAAGCATTTATCTGTACAAAGAGAACTATATGTCCATAACTAACAGAATGGACTTCAATACGTCAGTAGGGAAATATTCAATGTTCAAGGTCATTGTTTTTGAGGTTAAATTTTGTTGAATAACCGATCAACCAAACTCTCCAATTTCACCGAGCACAGTCCAAATTTCGATAGGGATACCATCCGGTCCAAGTACATCTGTTTCTGATATTTTGTTCCCCAACCCCTAACTTTGGCACTCCTTAAACTTACTTCGCATTCTGTATTCAAAAGATCTTTAAAATATATTCCCAACTATTTATTTCGTTGTTTTAATTAAGACCCTCTACTTTTTGTCCCTAATGCATCTTATGATCAAGATCTCTACTCTACTACTCTCACACCTTAGCAAGTTCATTTTTCCCCTTTTTGTTCCTAATTGCACATACAAGCCATCAAAGGCTTCATATTTAGCTTTACTTACCACTTTGTTTGCAGCTTTTCGGCCCAATTTTCCATCTTCCTTGTTTTTTATAATATCTTGAAATGGGTTTTCTTCTCACCAATAGCTTTTTGCACATCAATGTTCCACCACCACGTGTCTTTACGCACACCTATCTTAGTTCAACCCCACCCCCCCCATCCTTGTCTTTTTTTTTTTTGAACAATGACCTATCTTAGTTTCATCCAAAACTTCTTTCACTATTTCTTTATTAAGCTTAGACATTTTACCCCACAACTCATTAAGGTTCAAATCACCATCCCACACCATGTTTCTTAGAACCTTATACCTTAAAACATTTTTTTTTCAAATTCCATCACCTAATTTTGGGAGGATCCTTTGTTGTATTCTTTAAATATTTACTCCTAATATACACATCTGAAACTAGAGTCATAGTTACCTGGTTCATTGTTATGATTTACTATTTCGTTGGAGTTGGTTCATTTTCATTTCATCGAATTTGTAGTTCAAGTTCGCTAGCTTAAATGAATTAATTTAATTCGTTCACTTAAACATAGTTTCATATGGTCTATAACCTCGTTCAACTGATTTATTATAGAAGTATTGGAATGCCCACATATCAAACCTTTTTTTAGCGTTCATTACATACCTTAAATAACTTGTTAAACCATATATATTATAAGGTAAAGAAAGTTAATTACTTAAATGACTTGGGGTGATAAACTTCAAAATTCCTTTTTTGTTAAGACATTCTTTCTCAAAAAAAAAAAGCATTTAAAAATATAGTATAAAAATTATCAAACATTTTGTATATATAAATAAAAATATAAGTAATAAAGAACTAATTGATCACAAAATACCCTGAATTAGCATTCAACTATTACAAATTGAATTGACTGAATTATTCGAGTGAACTAGTTCGTAGTTTGAGACTGGTTATAACGAACTAGGAACTATGGTAGAAACTATAAATGAGTTAAGATGCAAAGGTTATGATCATGTTACCATCTTAGAGGTACAACAATTCATAATATCTTGACTTGACAATGCCTAAAATTTTCATAAGAAAAAGGAAATATACGCACATGGTAAATATGCACAAATGTCAGGACACATATGATAATAATTGTACAACGTATAGCTGAAGGTCACCTCACTTGAGGAAGCTTTTGCATTTCTGCAGCAAATGCCTTGCTTAACTCACCTTCATCACCATGCTGCAATAGCACGAAAGATTGAAAAACTCAAGGAATCTGACCAACTCAAGAAAAAAGCAATAGCGTTCATGAACTCATTAAAAAATAATCACCCTTTCGATCTAATACAACCACCCTCTATCTAATGACCCATTGACGACTTGACTCCAATATGAAATGGAAAGGTGTCCATGTAATCTGTAGCCTCATCTCATAAAATAATTTAAAAGCTGGCGCTCATGTAGCTATAAAAAAAAAATTGTCCATAGTGCAAAAATAGTTCAAGATTTATTGCGAGCTGGAAAGAATAAATGTAGAACACATATAATTCTGGGGTCATTCACCAAACATGAAGCCACAGCTGCAATTTGAAACGACATGCTAAGAATGCTTCATCACAATATAATTGGCAACTTCGAAAGATTTCATCTCTATAGAAAATAAAAGAACAAGAAAAGATAAAGCTGAAGAAATTAGTGAATATGAAATAATCTTACTTATCATGATCAATGCCAAAATCTCTTCATATCTTTGTTTAAGATCATGAAAATGGCGTTCCACAACTTTTGGCTACAACAATCATACATACCGCATGATGGCGCCACCAATTATAAACCCAAAATAATGTCATCACATTAGAGAATTTCACGTACCGTTTCCTCATGATTATTAATTTTAAGTTGTGGTTTAGTACTCAGTCCACAATCTGCTCCCAAAGAATGGTATTGAACCTCTAACCTGAGAGAGGATCAAACTTCTTTTTCATTATAAAAGAAATCACATCCATCTCAATTATCATGGAAAAACCCCATACAGGCACACTACACAACTGAAATATTATGTAGAAAAAGAAGTAACTTTAATAAGTCAATTGAACTAGATCAAATTTTTGGGAAAAAATATAATAAAATCAACATAGACAAATGGATATATATGTACTATAGTCTAACAAAAGTAAGACACTTCATCATCATCATCATCATCAAAATACTTAGACATAGTCATCTTCCCATCTATCTTGGCCCAGCTTTTTGAGTCCTATATTTCCATTATACCATATCAAAGGCCACATCCTCAGTCACCTACATTCTAACGTCCTTTACCCCCCTCTCCCCCCTCCTGATCCATGTCTTTCTGAGACCCATACCTTCTTAGTGCTTACCACCTTCAGTTTAAGTTCTTTGTATTGAGGCTTTTTTTAGTCTTCTATGGACATGTGCAAAGTGCAAACCATCTTAGATGTCCTCTGCTCATCTTGTAATTTATTGGGGCTATCTTTCCCTAATGCAATCATTTCAAAGTCTTTTTTAACACAATCCACTCATCCAGCACAACATGACATTTCAGTTGTTTGTACTTTTCTCAGTAGTCTTTTCTTCACCGCCCAACATTTGGCTCCATAAAGCATATGTGGTCTAGTTTTCATCTTATAGAACCTCCTTTTTAGTCTAGATGGTACTCTTTTATCACATAGAACCCTACTACCTCTCTTACATTTTGCCTACCCACAACCATTCTACTAGCTACAGCTAGATGGGGATCTCCCGTTTATCTCTATGGTTGAACCTAAATATCTAGAGAAAGAATTAGGTGTAGGAGACCTGACCATAATAAGGTCAGGTCTTGCATCTAGACCATCCAGTGTTTACAAATAATGGACTTCAATATTCAATAACACCAACCATAGCAAGTACAGGCACATAATAGTCTTAAGACATGCCTCGGAATGCAGGAAGGGCAGAAGTCAATATATTTTGAAGGAACCTAAGGTAAAAACGAAAAGATGATGCCTCCTAATGAAAACCAAGTAATCGTTTGACCAAGAAAGATGCCTCATAGGAAGATGGGCCCAATTATCCATAAAGAAGGCCTTCAAAGCATAATATGATGCTAAGGCTTTGTAAATGATCTTCCTGTTCTTTAATATCAGCCTGTAGAGAAAGAAACCTTCTTGGCAAGATAAGGATGCTTCAAAGTCACCCAAGAAATGCTATCAATACCTGCAAAAATGAGGATCTCAAGCCTTTGAACTCTAATAGTTGCTCAGTCTCAATGAAATTCGCAGTGGCCCCTTCAAGATTAGCTCCTCTTCTCCACATCCGTGTTCCTGAAACTCACCATATTAATAAAATGTAATCAATGATATCAAGGTCATCCCACTGTAAGCATAAAAGTGTTGCATGTACAAATAATCTCCATAACATAATACCTAGACGCCGCATGCACCTCCGTGAGATTAAAGTAATCTTGGCAGGTGAATCTTTAAGCTTGAACTGTACTGTCTGAAAGCCTGAGCCTCAGTTAAGTTAAACCTTTTGAAGACATGTTCATTTTCCTCGGTAAGCTTGACTAGAATTTGTTGTAAAACAATAAAACTAGTGTTCAACCCACTTGCCAGGGATAACATGTGTATGTGTGTGTATCTGAGAGAGAGAGAGAAGCATGATCAATGGAAAGCTTTAGGATATTTCCTTGTATTAAAGGAATGACGAACGTATCAAGCTGCAAGGACCACAAGTAGAACATATCAGAAATAATAAATGAATATGATTTTTCAACCTTCAGAAGCCCCCATACAGTAAAGAAATAAAGGATATAAAATTGAGGCATCAAAACTACCTTGCACTCAATTAACTCCTCCAGCAAACTTCTGTTCCAAATGAAGCGTGGGTCAGCCTAAAATGCAGATGTTCACAAAAAAAGAGAGAAGAAAAATGAGTAGAACATAGCTAAATAAGGAAAAAATTAGCAAAAGAAGATTCACCCTAATAAATCAATCAATCTCTTGATTTACATCAATTCAACCTAATATCAAATCATACTAAAATTAAAAGGGGAAAAAAAAGGAAGGAATTGTGCTTTACAGAGATACATGTGAACCACCATACCACCACAAGTATGGTACTCCAAAAGGATATGAGAAGATAACCTTTCTCTACAAGATGGATGTGGTTGAGAAGTTGTTTGCAAAGATGAATGAGTGGAGTACAATGAATGGATACAATTAGATATGATTCCATTAGAAGACATTTATGGTTGCTCAAATAGGAGATAGAAATCAAGGAATACCGATTGTGTTTAGAAGCTGAAACAATCAATAGCTTGTATTGCAAGTACAACGAACAAGGGGAAAGACTCATAATCAAATAACTATAAAAGACCGAATATTGCAGAGTGATATATGTGACCCCAAACAACGATGAATAGAGAACTGCAACTCACAAAGTTAACTAGAGAAAAATGGGACAAGGCTTTGATGATGATGATAAATGTCTATGTACTTGTTTACCCAAAAAAGGAATGTCTTGTAATTACAAATAATAACCATACACTAAATATTGGTGCAGGGATATTGATATCCTTGTGGATATATATATTTTTTAAATGAAATATCCTTACGGATATTAAATTCGAGTTGATTATATTAAATTGGAGAGGCATAAAATATTCCATATTTGTACCTGCTTCCAAAGTGGTTTGCTCATCCTGCCATCATCTAAATTCCATGTTCTCTGTAAGCTGGTTGACATTATAAAACACATTGCGTACATCAGTTTCAACAAAATATGCAGTTCAGTGTTGACATTATAGTAGAAGCAAAGAATAAAGCCTCAGGCCACAAATCATTTAGAAAATAAATGTTAAGCTACTGGAAAATTTACTTCAATAAGATGTGCAACTTCCAACAGAAGTTGTTTACCATGCATGATACCAATAACACTTACTTCAGCGTCAAATCAACTTCATATGAATAATACAATCCTGGAGTGGATTCCACAGTTCTCAGCAAACTCATAAAATAAGCCTCATCTCTTTTCTACAGCAATTCAAGTGCACTATGTGAACAAATTTCAATAATGTTCTAGATGATCATTTGAAAGAAAAATGGTAGCAGGGATTGAAAATGAAGAAAATAAACGAGAAATCATACTTCTTGGGATGTGGAAAGTTTCAAAGCTTGGTTGCAAGATAGAAACTTCAAAGACATTACACGGAAAATGGGGAAACCGAGATAAGTCCCAACTTCCTTACGAGAAGTAATTGCAAGCACATATGTTCCTGGACGTAAACAAGATTAAGCCATAAAATAAGAAAACAAATATCGTTAGGAGAAACACAATGGGCATGAGAAACAATTTTCCATGTCATTTTTAGGGGTAATGCTCAACAAATTTCCAAGTGTTTTATCCAAAGTCAGAAAAGTGGCACATGCCTACAAATTGCTAGTATTCTTAGTTCCATGTCATGAAATGTACATACAGCTTTATTTGATTAGTGCATCATCCAGAATTAATTGTAATGACCCCCAAGCCCTATCCCTAGACCACAACTGCAATTGACGTAAACTTCAAGAGGAGAAAATGTCGACAAACACAAACACACACAGAGAGAGAGTTGAAGTGCATGAAAAAATGACATGAATTGAGGCGATGTAGGTTGGGCAATGAAGAAAGGACAGGTAGGTAAAATGACGGTGATAAGATGCACATGTAATCTGGATGCGTGGCATAACAAAGAAGATAAGATTACAACTTGAGTGAATCAGAGAAAGCCTAAAAGTTGCTCCTGTAAGAAAAGGAAATGTAAGTTAAGATGGTTTGGCACATCCATAAAAGACCAAAAAATTCCTGGTACAAAGAGTTAAAGGATAATAGATAAAAGGTAATATGAGAAGGGGGAGGCCATTAAAGACATGGATTGAAGTAGTCAGACGAGATAATAGGATGTGGGTTGACAGAGAACATGATCTGTGACAGGGTTTAGTGAAAGAATTGAACTCAAAAAGCTGATCTCAAATAGATAGAATAGGCACTGATAATAATGATGCATGAGAGACCAACATGGATCTCTCATCTTCCCAAAGGAGAGTTTTTTAAGTAACTTCTCTTATAGGCTAGCCTCCTATGCTGCATCTAAGTTTTTGTTTGACACAACTGAGCAAGTGAAAAACAGGCACTCCATTCATGAAATTAAGCATAAACTGGCTATACTGAGCAAACTTCATGCCAACCAACTGATTCATATTTAATGACACAAGTGTTCTACTAGATTTTTATGAGTTCAAGATTCTCCCAAGTTCAAACTACTTTTCTCAAGAATGACAACAACAACCAGAAGTTCAAACTACTTGTCTATGCACACTACAAAACTCTAGGATGATGTTCAGGGGAAAGGTGGCAACTACAAAACTCAATGCGGTGATCAAAAACATTTTGAGTATGTCTTGGATAACGTTCTTTACTGATAAACATTGTATTCAAGGGGAAAACAATTATGCTTTAGTTATTGACATGCAAAAGAAGATTTATTATTAATGCCCCCAGAATCACAAATCATCTTTTCTTCTTTAGGTCCATGATGGTAGCCCTACACTATATTAGATCATAACTAAGGTGGTGATATCAATATACAGTACAGCTAATGAAAATGGACAAAAAAATTACTTGATTTAAAATCACAAAAAAGGATACCTGCAAGTAACCTAATAGTTCCAACCACTCCAAATATTTTTGAAACTTTTATTGGAGTCTCAAAAGAAGAATCACCTGCATAGTATAGCACAAGTAGAAATCAGGATAGTTTCCACCAAGACTTCTGCTGACTACAAATATTGTTATTTAATTGTTTAGAGTAAAACTAGTACATTATTTTCTATTGAAGTTATTTTAGCACCTTATTTTCATAAAAAAAAAAATAATTTCTTAAATTTATTTAAATATGGTGCCATGTCCCAGTGTCCCTTTTTTTATTGTTTGCCGTGCCCGTCACCTCGGACCCATACCAATGCAACTTAGTAGCCATGAATTAGTAGATGTAACTGTACTTGTATGGAATTTACAAAACTCTAAAGAAAAAAACTGTTTGGTGAAACCACAGTTGTAAATGGGAATTTAGATATTCCACACAATTCCAAGTCCAAGGAATCTATAAATCAAAATCTGAAAGCACCAAATTGGAATTTGGAAGTCTGAATCACTTTAGATTACAGTTCTTTGGCCTTAGCTAATAAAGACACCAAACAAAGAAATGCTATGCAGGAAATCTCTAAATTCTAAAATCAAAGTTATGAATGTGGGAGAACTATGAATTCTATTGCGGAGCAGGCCCTTAATGTCAACATCCATGAATCCAAATGAGCACCAAAAGATGCCTAAATTTTCCTTGCCCAAGAATTTAAAGGTGGGGTGCAATAAATTTTGCTAAACCCAAATAAATGTAATGCAAAGAGAGTGAAGAATATTTGGATTGAAAAAAACTGACCCATTTGGTGCTAATCCCACCTAAAATGATAAGAAAGGATTGATCCAAATTCAAAAATCAGTAGAATTTGTTAATTTGGGATTTTGGGAGAACTATGGACTCTGCTGAAGGTTTCTACCAGACAGTCCCTTGATGCCAAAATAGCTGGAAATTGTAAAATTCATGATTCAAAGTCCATGCATCCAAACTAATACCAAAGGGTCCCTGAATTTGTCTCAACCAAGAATCCAGAGATGGAGTAGAAGAAAATTTGCAAAACGCAACGAGATGTAAAAAGCAAAGAAAATAAGAAGAATAAAAAATTGGACAGAAATCATAGTTGTTACTCCCATTTCGGCATTCATTTTTTAGGGACTTTACTAATACGCCAAAAGCTATAGAGCAGTGGAACGCGTAAAACAAGCTCTTTATCCAATCCCATGCACCCAGCCCCACACCTCAGGCTAGGGCTCCACAGCGCGTGACAAGTCATCGATGACTCAACACTCCCCTTCATCGTTGACTCATCACACTACAGAACCACTATCATTTTCCCTATCGGCCTCTTTTAATGGCCAACCTCTCCCTAGGTTGCCTTCACTAGGATTCAAACACGGGACCTGGTGCCTGCTCTGATACCGGTTGTTAGAGGTTTGCTCTGATACACAAAAAGCTTCAGAGCTGACAGGGAAACACATGAAATCAAGCCCTTTATCCAATCCCATGCGCCCCTCCTACAGGCACGTGGCAACATTCGTTTCATTCTGTCCATTGGAACTGGCCCATTTGATGCTGTTGTTGGTTACAGAAACTAATCCTGCTAAACACAAAAATGACGTAATAGGAATTCTCCAATTAAAAATCAGCAGAATTTGCTAATTTCAGATTTTGGGAGAACTATGAATTAAGATGGAAGTTTCTACCAAAGAGGCCCTTAATGTCCAAATCGATGGAATCTTAAAATAAACTCATCCAAAGCTCTAAAGAAATGCCCAGGTTTGCCACAGACGAGAATTCGACGTTGGTATTCAAGAAGAAAAGCAAAACCCACAGAAATGTAAATCCAGAGTCAAGAAGAAGAATACTAAATTGGGTGGAAAGAACTGACCCTTATGGTGCTGTTGGGTGATAACACCATCAGAACGACCGATCGAGAAGGACTGGGAATCGGTCTCTGAATCCATGGCTCGAAAGACGAACTTGTCTGGAAATTCTTGGAGCTCGATCCGAGTGCAGAGCTTGAATCCCCCTTCTCGATTCCCTTCCATTCTTTGATGGATTCCTGTTAGAATCAAAGAGAAAATCGATGGAAATGGAAGATGGAGAGCAACAAACGTACGTTCCACGCTTCTGGCGCAAATACGCCTATGATTCCACTACGGTTTTTGGCCCTTTTTTAAAAAAATTTCTCTACCAATCATTTTCAAATTATCCATTAAACAAATTTTCCCTTTTAAGACAAGGTATCTAAGCGTTCATTTGATTCAATTATTGAGTTTATGCTAAGATGGCTACATCTCAATACTTCTCAAAAATAAGAGTGGAAATTGATCCTCAAACTAATCCGATTAAACCAATCTAATTATCCACTTAATCTATAGTCACAAATTTAGTTCTCATCCAATTTTCCATGATATTATCCTTGTTACATTGTTCTAAGTTCTAATATCTGGCCCTCCATCTGCATTTGGTTCATTTAACGATTGAGATCAAGCACCAATGACTGAGATATAGCATCAAGCTCCTTAATGAAAGAAGGAGAGGTACCCCTTGAGCAGCATCACCCTGGCCAATCGGCCCCATTCATAGGCATTTTTATCATATTTGTTTCCATCCATTTATATCTAGCCTCCACATTTTCCATTTTGATGTCAACTTCAATCATTCTATCATTTTGACTCCAAAGTCGTTCTAAATTTAATTTGCCAAGGGTGTGCTAGCCTAAGGTTCAACTTGAGTCCACCAGAGGCATTAACAAAGCTAGAAAGCCCATTTTGTTTATATTTTCCTCCTTCACACATATATATCATTCGTCTAATATATAATTTATAGTTCTATATGATATGACTACTTAACCAAAAGTTAAGCCCATCTCAGGCCCAAAGAAAGACCAAGGTTAGATAAGCCTGAATTGGGGCTGCAACTCAAGTCGGATTTTAATCCGATTCGAGAAATTATGTGGGTCGGGTTGAGAATTTTAGGTCAACGGGTCGGGTCGGGTCGAGTTGAGAAGAAAAAAACCTACATAGAATTCGGAACGGGTCTGGTTGAGGATTTGACAAGTTAACTTGACCCGACCCGACCTAACCCGACTTGACCCGGCTAAAATTAGGTTAAAATGGGTTTAAAATGTGGGTCAGATCAGAATTCGAATTGATTTGTGTTAGAATTCGAGTAGGGTCAGGTCTAGAATTTTGGGTTGAGAATTCAGATTAGATCGGATTGGATTCCATAAATATTAACTCAGGTCAAGTCGGGTTTCAATAAACCCGACCCGACTTGGCCTAAGTTACAACCCTAATCTGAATGCATGATATGGGTTTAAAATCAGCCCTCGTCATTCCAAATACAAGTTGACACAAGCTATTGATTTCCAAATTGGGCCAATCCTAGCCCAAAACTTGGGCCTTGTAATAATATTAGTCATGGAATTTTCCTTACATAACAAATAAAACATTGGTTCAAACAAGTCAAAAGCCGAACTCAATCAACATTAAATATTTAAATCTATACTCAATTGAATAGCATGTAGTTTGTGTGCATTTAAACCCATTGACTCACAATTTTCTCTGTCAGTCAGCCGTTAAAATGTCATTAACAGCGTTAGGAATTCCCAACATTCAATCAATTAAAATTTTTAATGCCCTTTTATTATTTCAAAATGGCCTACTAATCCTAAAGCTAAAACCCTATGGCCACTATCAATTTTTTATCCTTCTCTTCACTTTCATGTCAAAAAGAATCACTACCCATACAAAGAATCCACTCCAGACATACATTGACTTCTTCTTAAGTGGACTCTTTCTTCCCAATACGAGAGTTAGGGTTTGAAGATTAAAAAGGGATTTTCACTTTCACATGTATCTATTAAACAATTACCATTAGTGAATCAAAATAAATATTCTTAATTATTTGGTGGACTACATGTACTGACATTTTATTAAGGGAGGAAGTGGGTATAACAAGATAACATTTTTAGACAGAACTTAGCTCAAAAGCCAACCATTAAGAGGAGGGTGCATCAAGTATTATATGGAGTACTTGATTTCTCAAATTAATCGATATAGAACTTTTGTCACTTTCACACCCCGCCCTCACATGCATTGGACATGCGGGATCTGCTCTGATACGAAGTAAAATGGAAATGGAATTTGAATGGGTCTCTTCCTCAATCAATGGAAGAGCAGTGAAATTTTTGTATTTATAAGAGAAAAAAACCAATTAAAGAACGAGAAAAGAAATTTACAAATAAAGAAATTATACATGGAAAGAAAGTATATAAATGGTATTCAGTTAGAACCAATCCGGGATAAAATCTCCTGACCAGATACCAAATATGTTAACAAACCTCTTCTACTTGAGTACTTTATGTGTTTTTAAAACTTTCAAACGAAATAAATATAAAAGGAAAGGCATTTTAGTCATTTTGAATTTTTCTAGAGAAAAGTTAAAACACTTGTTGAATGATTTTAGATAGGGTGGTCATTTAGACACTCTACTTTTTTTTTCAAGAGACACCTTATTTCAAAATTTAAGTGAAAATTTCACGTAAAAAAGACGATTCTTGGAGCAACATAGTAATTTCATATAAAATTTTAAAATGGAATGTCTTTTAAAAGAAAAGTCAAGTGTCTAAATGACTACCCTTTTAGATATCCATCACTTAAATGGTTATTTGAGAATAGTTTTAAACGTAAAAGTAATTTGGTAAATATTAAAATCACTAGCTTAGTTGGAAATTATAGGAATTTTTTTTTTTTGGCCAAATTATCCAAATTAGAACCTTTTCATCTTCTTGCTAAACTGTTCAATTCACTAGAAGGCTTGGTGCTTGCCATGCACAACTCCTTTTTTTCTAAGTGGTAATGGTGATCCAATTGCAGCTGATTTCAGACTTTCTCCACATAATGATTTTTTTAATAGCATACTTTTGAAAATAAAAAATATACATTTTTTATAAAATTTATGTCAAATCATGAGGATGAATTGACTGCATAGGTTATTTTGAATAGATCACTTTAATTATGATTTAAAAGACTATTATTCAAAGGACCTACATTGGTGGTGGGTGTAACTCATGTGTTCAAATCAAGCAGGGATTCAATTAATCAAAATCAAATAATAATTTGAGACGGGAAAAATTAGATAAACTTCATAAAAAATGCTCACAGAGTTGTTGAGTCATTTTAAAATCCTTTTAATAATTTCAATGAAATTTGGCAACATATGCATTCCCCCCAAACAATTCATCTACTGAAATCTCTAAGTAATCAATAAACTTGTTGGAGTGTACTTGGAAAATAAACTTCTAAGAGGTTAGCTCTTTTCTTTTAAAAAATAATTTCTCATGGTGAGAATCGATTATTTAGATTAAAGTTAAAAAAAATTTAGTAAAAATATAGAATCAAAATTTCTTATTAAACTAAAGAGACATGCCCTAAGATTTTATGAAAAATGTCTAATTTTTTTTTATTTTTATAGTATGGAATATGGATAATCAAAGTGAGGTGAGACTAATCTCATGAATATACTGATAAATTTGTAAAGTTTGAAGTTAAAATCTTTATTCTAATTTTAAAATTTTAATTCATGTGAGTTACTCTATTCATTAATTTTTGTTTCAGACAAATCTGAAATGAGGTTGAAAGAAAGAGACCGACAGATCCATGTGAGTTTTCTGTATCTAATGTTAAGTGCAGTTAATGCCTACTCACCATATGTTTGATCTTTGTATCAGAATAAATATTAAAAAAAATCAATTTTCTATCAATCACTCACAAACTTTAAAAGTAAAGAATGAAGGATGGGACAATTTAACTAAGAGCGATTTGAACAAGCACCTAATTTAATAATTTCATAAGATCAACTTCGAAGTGACTTAGCCAGATGAGTCAGATTTTTTACTAAGTAAAAAATATATATATCAACAAAGTAAAGATTTCATTTTATATTTTTTTTAAAATAAATAACTATAGTATAATAGAATAATTTTTTTAAAAAAATATTTATATTAACTCATGGGTGAAACTTGGGAGGAGTTAAAACCCGGTCCGCATGACTAATTGGAGAAATCAGTAGATTGAGTTATGTATTTGTAAATTTAAGTTCGGGTTGAGTTAGGAAAATCTACATGGAATGCTATTGGATTGAGCTCAAAAAGTTAAAATCAACTTGATCTAAGCCGAATTGACTTGAATTTTTGAATGAGGTAACACCACAACTGGTTCTCAGCTATATTGCTGCTGAAATGTTCTTATTTTTTTAATGAATTGTTGGATTTGAAGATGATGCTATTTTATATGATTAATTTTAGTATCAAAATCACTTTTTACTGATTGAATAAAGTTAAAAAATATAGATATAAAAGTTAAATTGTTGCCAACTTTTTTCTCAAAATTGAGCAAAAACAGGTTGGGTTGCAGGTTCAAGCCGAGTCAAGTCGGGCCAATAATTCGGGTTGCATCAAGTCGAGTTCAATAATTTTTTGCTGAATCAGATTAGATTTATTAAAATCTGATCCAACCTACTCAAATTTTGATCTGACATAAAGTTAAACTCAATCGAAATTAGTTGAACTGCTAAATCACATCAATCATCAATCAAATTTCTGAAATATCTAAAGTTGAGACTAAAATCAATTGATTTGATTGAATTTTAGAAGAGGAGAATAAATTCCCTAATATGTGACATTTGATAAGAAGAGTATTAGAAGGCTGTGGTTCAGAAACAAGTTTAGGAGTTGAGAGTAGAAGACGTACCTTCTTTACTTCACCCACTGTTCACTGTTAAAGCTCAAGTTCAATGCATGTGCTCTCTTCTCATCTTCTATGCCCATCCATCCTTCTGCCTGTCAACTATGCAGTCTATCGAGTCGGCCATCGTTTGTTTGAGAAGATCCCCAGAAATGACCTTGCCTTTGTTTTACTATTCTCATCTTTTGGAAATTCTAATAATATATATACAACATTAAAATTGTATCTTTCAGTTCAATTGAATCTGCCCATCAAAAAGAAATGGAGGAAATTCCCTTGACAGAACTAAACAAATCGTGGATTAGATTGGTTCATATACTAAGAAGCACTTCAAGCAGGTTAGGTCCCTTGCCTCTCTCTCTCTCTCTCTCAATGTGAATGTTATATGGGTTCTGCTATCTCTCTCTCAATGTGAATGTTATATGGGTTCTGCTATCTTAGACACAAATACTTACAAAACATGGTTCTCTGACCATGTCACCATCCCCACCATGATGAATTTATAATGTAAAATGATCACCCACCAGTTATAATTTATACAGATTCCCCTCTCCCTCTCTTCCCCACCATGAATTATAATTTGTACCATTTCTTCACGCTATATCTTTTTATAATGAATAGAGTACATTAGAGAATCCATTTAGATAGGCAGAAGATCTACAGAATATTAATCCTAAAATGACTACTTTATTTAGAGATGGCTTTAGTTGCAAAAAATCTTAGACATCTACAATCTATGGAGTGTTCTACATCTGAGGCCTGACCAAAATCTGCATGGCTGAGTCCTGATAGTTGAGTGCTGACCAGAGTCTGCAAAACACGTTGCTGGTGGCTTCGTTGTATCAGGCTCGAATTCTTCTGCTAGCTATTAGAATTAATTCATTTGTATTTTCTAAGAGACATTTTGAACAGAGTTCTTTGAAGTATTTTTTTTTATTTTTGAAGATTAAGGTATTCAAGTGTCCCATTTGAAACTTCCAGCCGTCCTACCTGACCAATCTTTGGAACATGGGTAAACCTCTCAATTTTCACACGCCGACTATAGAACTAAGGGGATTGACTCTTTTGTGTTAAAGAAGATTTGATCCCAAGACCCTGTAGAAACAAATGTAGAAATTAACCATCAAGTTAACCCATCAGAGTTCACCTTGAAATATTTTTAAGAGGCATCTTGAAGTATGTACCTTGGGTAGTGAGAAGTGTTTTTTAGAATTAGCCAATAATTTCCTAGAGCATTAACCTTGGATAAGGGAAGCGTTGTGTTGGTTCAATTCTAGAGATAGTGGTTAATGCCTAGTTTATATTAGCCTATAAACTTTCAGGTGAAAAATCAGTAAGAAATATTTATCCCTTCTTTTTTTTTTAGCAGTTAAAAGGTTAATATTATTAGAAGAGAAAAATACAAGAGAAGAGAATTTAAAAAGAGGGCCTAAGAGATATAGACCACAAATAAGAGATAAAAACAAAAGAACAATCCAAAGAAACCAAAAGCCCACCAAGTCTTAAAAAAACAAGACAAATAAAAAGGTCAACTAAGGCTATCCATCTGATAAATGAAAAATGCCCTGAATAGCTCCATCAACTCCATTTTTTGCAAAAAAGTCTGCAACACCATTGGCCGAGCGACTAATATGTGAGAATGATACCTCCAAGCCCAAGGACAAAACCTTAATCTCCCTCGCCAAAGTAGTAAGCCTCCATGGAGGACGCTTCTTTCCGCTAGCCCATTTAATAGCATTGGAGGAATCACTCTCAATAACTAATTTAACACCTTCTAATACGGTCCCTAAACTTAAAGCCCTCCGAATAGTCAAAAGTTCCGCCTCGTTGGATTCTTTGGAGCCCACAGATTCTAAGAAGATCGATCTTATGGTTCCCCAATGATCCCTAAGTACGCCTCCAATTCCTGCAGGGCCGGGTATCCCTTCTTGAGCATCTTCTCTTCTATGAATGACAATTTATAAAATTCTTTTTAGAGATTGAAGTATGATCATTACATTCCGTTGCCAAACACTGGTTAGACCCTAGGTTAAGATATTAGAGATGACCGCACTCGTCTTTCCAAACTCCTGACCTATTTCCATAAACAAAAAGATAAAATTGCCATATGGGTGGTGCCATTTAATCTAGAGATACCTTTGACTTCTACAGGGCAGTAATGGAGAGGATGGAAAGACTTGACATGTCGTCTTACCCTCCACCCTTTCGCCACCCCAACCTCTACAAACAGCCTTCAGGTTCAGACCCACCTCCTTCAAATCATCCCAACCATCAGAACTTGGACCTCCCAATCATAGACCTTCAAAATCCAAACGCCCAAATACTTGATGAAGCTTGTAGGAACTGGGGTCTCTTCCGTTTGATCAACCATGGCATCCCTCAAGCTCTCTCCAACCAAGTCCGGTGTCTTGCCAATAGCCTTTTCTCTCTTCCCTTTGAATCCAAAAAGGCCCAATCCACCCAACCCATCACTTACTTCTGGGGCACTCCCACCCTTTCCCAAAGTGTTCAAAACCTCAATTGGGTTGAAGGCTTTCACGTTCGCCTTGCTGATCTTTCGCAAGAAGACAAGAGGCTCGATGAACCCATATCCGAATCCTTCAGGTACTTTCTCCCTCTTTTCCTTTTACATTTATTTTTCTAAAAGAAAATGAAAAAGATGTGAAAAATAAGCAAAATAAAAGATTAATTTGATAGGTGGAGTGATCCAGTCTCTTATAAGTCTTTAGATTTTTCCCTACATGGTCAAAATAGAACTCTCGTTCCACTCCATTAAAGATATGAGTTTGATGGTCTGATAGCATCAAGAAAGATAGAAGAAGAAGCAGTCCTTTGTCTCATCTCTTATGTAAAGACTAAAGATATTGGCTGCTTTGAATGAGAAAACTTGTTATGGTAGATTTCAGTAGATAACATGTAGAGCTGTATGATTTTATGGCTACTGGGCTACGTCAATATTTTGAAAATTGAAAATAATGCCATTATCTAGTGCCTGCTATTCAATGAAATGCTACCATGTGAATTGGTAGGTAGTAGTCAAATACCACTTCATTTAAAATAACATTCACTGTTGGATTGGACAAATTAAAATATATTGTTATTTTCATTTTTTAAGTAATAGACTCTTTTTATATGTTAATATATTTGAAGTAAAAATTCGGCCAAAGCACTATGTATCAGCTGATATTCATATTAGTTGATACTGAATCGTATCAGCTATACGAAATAATATTCAGCTGATATGTGTCATTAAACGGCTATTTTGTATCAGTTCATTTCGGCTGATACATATCAACGATTTATCGTATCGGCTGATGCAATAGTATTACTCCCTTTTCTTCGCATGTTAATAAATTCTCATGGAATATTTCTACAATTGTGATGAATTGATGATATCCTCTTGAAAATTTCTTCAATCGTAATAATGTCATGGGCTGTATTTGGACAGGAAGAAGTCGAGACTTTTCTAAGAAGTTGAATTTCTTCAAAGAAAGTGGGTTCTGCAGATAATGAATTTTCCCCTCCTTTAAAAGGAGATGGGCAAAAATTCTACCGTTACAAAAATTTCATGTTTCTATTTAATCTTCTATGAACAAGACTTTTATGGATGAAAATGAAAAGAAAGAGAAAAATCTTAAGCTCTGGAATTGGATAAGTGTCCATTTATGGGAGGATAGCTACCTCTCCCTAGTTAGGTAGGATCTTGTCATATTATTTATTTGCAAAGACATCAACTGCAAGTTATATCCCTAAGATTTAGGACATGAAATGCCCTTCAATGTGTATTCAAAATGTTCACGTTCAATTTTTCCGAATCATTCTTCATTGACTTACTCAATGTGTAGATTGAGAGGTCTACACGTTCATGGGATTAGTCTCACCTCCAATGTAGAGTGAGGATACCTATATTACAAAAAAAAAATGTTCAAAAATATAAAAATCCTATTTACGTGCTACATGTCCAAGAAACCCATATACCCAAAGTTGGAGACTTCGGACATGTGATTTCCATATGTAGCACGACACTAGGTCTTACAGGCTGAGTCATATAAATGTTAGGTAGAAAGTCGATCTATAGAAAATTGTCAAATTTAATTTTGAATTTTAATTCTAAATAGATGAGTTAAATAACTGTGATGATGAGTATCTAAATACTTTTTCAAAGACATATTTTGAAATAAGATGAGTATCTTTACTCTACGTTGAAAGTGAAACTAATTTCACAGAAACACGAAATTACCTAAAAATCTTGAATATCATATTAACTTGAGTTGAATGTAGAACATTTAGTCTAATTCTAGAAGCATTTTGACACATTACAAGAACCATACAGGACCTATCATTGATTGCCCATCTATAAGCAACTAACTTAGTTAGAACATGGTTAAAAAAAAGCATATACAAGTTAAAAAACATAAGCTCAAGAGTCTACACATTTTATGGACCTCTCTTGAAATCCCTAGCCCTAGTTTGATAGTGTTTCCCTTTGAAAAAACATATTCCCCCTCTCCTAATGATCTCTATTGTTTTTTTTTTAATGTGTTACAAGGTCATTGTTAGAAGAATATGGAGAGCACATGGGTCGAATTGGGAGGGAACTCTTCGACGTCCTTGCAGAAAACCTTAACCTGAAACTATCTCAAAGGGCATCATACCTATCGGATTCCAACGGACTTCTACGCGTCTACCGGTATCCCTGTGGCCCTGAGGGAGACCAAGTCTTTGGCATGGATGCTCATACAGACAGCTCAGTTCTTTCCATTTTGAACCAAGATGAGGTTGGAGGCTTGCAAGTCCTCAAAGATCAGAAATGGGTCCAAGTTGCACCAATCATGGACACTCTCATCGTCAACCTCGGCGACATGATACAGGTTTAGTTCAGTTTACTTCCTAATCTTTATACTTGTTTTTTAGAATTTAAAGCTCTTAAGTGATGTTTTTGATGATGGGTCTGTTATCATTTGTAGGCTATGAGCAACGATGAATACAAGAGTGTGGAACACAGGGTGATGGTGAATAGGAGAAGAGAAAGAATGTCTATCTGCTACTTTGCTTTTCCTGTAGAAGATGGAGTGATAGACAGTCCAAATTACAAGGCATTCACATACAAGGAGTTCAAAGCCCAAGTTCAAGAAGACATAAAGGCCACAGGGTTCAAAGTTGGGCTTCAACGTTTCAAGGTAGGAAAGCACGAATAAGGGCACAGTCCATTTGGGCCCTGTTCCTTTTTCATCTTCTCCTTCTTGTTCTACTGTTTGGTAGAGGAAGAAAATAATAGAGACATCAGTGTTGGAGGATGCTTAACTTGCCCTCTTATTTTATTTTATTTTAATCTACATGTCAGAAACTGCGGGCGTAAAACTCCACAGGTGATACCAACTGTCTTTAGAGTACACCAAGTTAGGTCATAAGAGCTCGAACTTGGCACCTCTCACTTCGTGAAGAGGGAGGTTAAGTAGTTGAGGATGCTTAACTTGCCCTCTTGTTTATTTATTAATATTTAAATAAGATACACTAATGTTCTTTGTTATAAAAACTATCTTATATTATTTTTTAATGTTATTGGAAGTTGCTTGAAGCAAATAAATTAATTAGTATTAGGCTAGGTAATTTTTTTTTAAAAAGTGAAATATTGGGACTCTTAAATTAGACGAAGAGAAGTTAAAAAGAGAAGTTCACATGAGATTGAGTGGTATGATCCATGAAAGATCCTATTTCCATTAACACTAAAGAGGCTCTAAGAAGGTGAGTGGGATGAGATTCAACTGAGTGGTCATTCAGAGGTGGGTCGGGGATGCCAAAATGCATTGACTTAATCAATAATTATGATTTTTTTTTTGAAGAAAACGGTTTTAAAAAACATTTTGAAAAGATAATTAATGAAATACATAATCACATGTGATACCTAGAAGATCATGTAAACAAGAGATGAATAAAGTTTTACCTTCATTTGACCATCTTAACTTCATAATTTGATTCTTGAAAAAGAAAACAACTGTTGATTTTTTCATCGTGCAAAAGATGAGGTTCGGATAATTAAACAAAATGAAACTCCCTATTCACTATTTTTATTTTTATTTTTTTGAATGGTTAATATATTAAAATAAAAGGAAACACCAGAAGTGCAAGTGAAGAACACAAAATATAAAGAAAAATGGAAAAACTATAACCCGCAATCCCAATACACTTTTGAAGAACATACAAAAGATAGAAGCAACACTAAAAAGATATAAGCTAAATCAATAAATTCTTTCCAAACACGCAAGTTATCATTGATAGAGATATTCTTGAAGAAACACAATTCAGATGTCTCGTTGAATACTATTTTTGGTTTAGTAATAAAAAGAACACAAACAATATCAGTAATAATTTTATATCTCGTTGATTTCTGCATATCATAGTTCAAAATCTCAAAACTTAGACTCGACTGAAAATCGTATCGAATCAAATAATTCGAACGAGTTTTTCGATTCAACTCAAAAAAACTCTATAAATAATGCCACATCACCTATGAAGTGACAGAAAACATGAATCCTATTTGAATCAAGTAGGAAAGTGGAACTCACCAAGCCACTGAAGATAGGAAAAGTAATCCTTAGTGATGATAATGATGATATAATAGTTTGATGAAGTGTTCTGCAACCATGAATGGTTCTAAGTTTGTAACATCTATGCTAAGAGTCTCGCTTTCAGTGTGGCTTGTACCGTAGGAAACATGAGGGCCACATTGATTTATGTTGTCTGGCAGTTCTAATGGCTTTCCCTTCACATGAGATTGAGTGGTAGGGTCCATGAAAGATCCTGTTTCCATCAAAGCTTGAGAGGCTCTAACTCTAAGAAGGTGAGTTGGGATAAGATTAAATCAGTGGTTATTCAAAGTTGGGTGCCATTAACTCAAGAGTGGATTAGTCCGACGGTCAAGAAGTATCTTTTATAAAGAGAGATCATGAGTTCGATACTTTCAACATCCATTTGGATCACTTTCCGTAGTTGTTTATCTGGTATTTAGGATTTAGAAGCTTCCACATACTTTAATGACTAATCGGATTAAAATGCTCCCTGTTCAAATACGGGTAAAAAGAAAATTGAATACCGTTGACTAACCATCCATACAAATGCTCATAATGACACTTTTTGCTTATGAGATGTGTAAGTTCACTTAAAAAAATGTCAAATTTATATGAAAATTGGATGGGTTAAGGACATGAATCCCACTTCATTTATATATATTTTGTTTTCGTTTAAGGTATTTTTTAATAAAAAAGAGCATTTGTAGAAAATAATTTTACAAAAGAAGCAATTATTTGCAAATTAAAAAAAAAAGTGAAAGATCTTTTCAATAAAAATATACATTCATACTTATATAAAAATAGGACAAAAATAGTCCTTTTTGTCCTAAGGACTAATGGATGAGAAAATTGATTTTCCTCTTCAACTATTTTTTCTGTAGAAACAATCATAAACAATATTAGTGCCTCTACACACGTTGACGCTAGGATACAAATCTTTAAAACCATGACTTCCTATAAAAGATACTTAATTCTTATCAAATTAAATTTATTTCTAAAAAGATATTAGCTGTCTGATTTAGGATAGTAAAAAATAATATCTGACCTAAAAATGGAAGTTTTTACTTAAAATAAAAATATCACATTTACGTCTGTTTTCTTAATTTTATATCAAATAACAATTTTAAAAATAAAATTTTAATACAAATAAATACGGAAATACATTTCATTTGATATTATTACTAACAATGTATAAATTTTATAAATTCCACACCGAATTCTCTTCACGTAGGGTAGCCTGGTGGGCCAACGATATGGACGGTGGTGATTCCATTACATGTATGCCACGTGGACGACCGATGGGGTTTCGTGGCAACTATTAAAAAACTGCGTACATAGAAACCGTCCAGCAACCGCAGGCAGAAAAAGAATAGAAGAAGAAGAAGAAGAAGAAACTTCTCGTACTAAGATTCCATCTTAGGATTTTCCCCGATCTCCGCCTCATCTTTTGTCATCCGTAGACCCGGTAATTTCTCTGCTTTAATCCGAATAAGTTTGAAGAATTTAATTTCCTTTTTTCGGTTGATTCAAGGATTCTAGAACATTCTTCAATTATTTTCATATAATTCGGAATTGGGACTCACTGACTCAACCCTTCTTTGTTATTCCCTTGCTCAATTTTGTTTCTCTCTAATAAAGAACAAACACTAATCATTATAGTTTTTTTTCTCCTCTGTACAGCTTATTAGTGGGTTCAATGTTAATGTTCAATTAAAATTGCTCCACACACCAATCTGGATTTCTGGCACTCATAAATTAAGGGTTGGGTCCAGTTCTAGTCTGACAGATGATTTTATACCTTCTTATTTCTTTCATGTATATGTGGGAATTGTTTGATGCAGTGACTAGTGAGTAATAGGCTCTGGTTGTTCGCTGTTCAAGAATTCTTGTTTAGACAGTTCATACCATCCATACAAAGTGTTTCAATATAATATTTCAATTCTGCATTTCAGCAACAATAGTAACATTGAGGTAAGATTAAAAAATATGGAATAAACAAGTGTTTTCCACAGCTCTACCATCTGGTCAATTCCGTTCTTTAACTTTCATGGCCACATCTTCCCAACTAAGGAATGGAAAATGTTTCTGCTGTAAGTAGTGGAGCCTACCCTGTAGCAGTCTGTTAGAAAACCCGAGCTTAAAAGGTCGGGTGTTTACTGACCTACACATTTCTCGTAATATAATTTGGATTTACTTTTTAAAAACAATCCATGACAATTCCACTTTGATGGACTGCCCATTGAAATATAATAAGGATGTGAGAAGTTCTGTAATTTCAATCTTTTGGAATTGTGTTGCTTTTCTCAAGCTTGCTTTAGATCATCATGTTGGAACTCATCTTAGTAGTGTTAGGGACTGGTTGTTTTAGTATTGTTGGATAATTGATGTTAGGATTCTGTACACATACAAGTGGAGTGTTTCAAAATTCATATTTTGGATTGCTGCTACTTGAAGGTTTTAGACTTGGGGGTTATATAACTGCAGAAGATATTATTGAATATGGTTCTTCTTTTTCTTGGTGAACTCCATGTTTATTTAGGGTAATTCATATAAAGCATCCATGACCTGTCAAGGGTTATGATTGTTAAGTGCTCATTGTGGCAATTATAAAGATCTGGATTCAAGTCATCTCACCATCTGAAAAAAAGTATAACCTGTCCTATGTTTGGAAATTGTAAAAGCCTACCCTATGTTTTGGAAATTGTAAATCCCCCACTGAGCTCTGGGGTGTTGATTAAAATTCACTTCTTCCTTTTTTTATTGGAAAGGTTGATTAAAACACATTTCCAATTTTCCACCAAAAAAACATGATTGCCATTTTCAACAAAGTTTTGACCTTCCAAGACCATTTGTTAAATATGGTCTTTGCATCTAGAGAAATACGGTCTAGAAGAAAGGATGGGAGCGAAGTTGGAATATATACCATTGCATAGGGTATTAGTGCTTGTGATGGGTTTGGATTGAATAATTGATCATGCGTCCAATATGTTCTCTATTTTGCTAATAAAGAACCATTCTCTATAAAAAAAAATCCGCAAGATTACAGTCACGTTGATGGAGTGAAATGATTTTTAAGTGGGGGACTGAAGTGTAACAATATACGATATGTTTCAGAATAAAACAATATACACTATACTCTTCTGGAGATTTCGTAGTACAATCACCGTTTGCCATTGCCATAGTGATGCTGTCATATTTACACTAATGGTCCATGCATAGAGAACAACCTGTTGGTTGAACTACCACTGCCACTGCCTCCCCCACCTCCTGTCCCCCCTTCCCCCATCGTCCTAGCTATTAACCATGTGAACATTTTACAGAACTAGAAACTTAATTCTGCTCAAGTCTTGAGTCCTGACGCCCTACTTGTGCTTTCTGGCTGATAGCTCTTTCCATACATTCTACAGAATTTCCTTCACTTGCTGTTATCATTAATGTTTTCACATTCATCTGGGTTGGTCTTTTGCGATGTATGTTTCAATTCTTTCCTATTTTCGTATCAAAGACTATATTCTCTGTTACTCCACATTCTATCATGTCCTTTACCACCTTGATACAAGCCTTTAAAGGCTTCATCTTCTTGTATACCTGCCACCTGTGGCCTTTCAATCTTCATACTATGACAGTTCTAGTTGCTTATGGACATGTCGAAACTATCTAAATGGCTTCCCTCATCTTCTCATCCATTAGGAGTTTAGGACTATCTTTTAGGTTCTCCTAAATCCTAATTCTATCTTTCAATGTTAGCTTGCTCATCTATTTAAGCATACATTCTTTATTACTAATACTTTATCTACACATATTTTCTTCACTATCTAACATTCTAGTCCTCATAGCAGCATTGTTGGTCCATTCATGGTCTTTTAGAATTACCCTATAATTGAGTTGTTACTCTCTTATCACATGGAACCAACTTGCTTGCCTTCATTCTGCTCCCTATGGCATTGCTGGTCTATTTATAGTTTTGTAGAATAATCCTTTTAATTGAGTTGTTACTCTCTCATCAGATGAACCACTTGCTTGCCTACATTTGCCCTCTTAGGTTCATCATCCTATCTCCAAATTGGCTCCTATATTGGCTCCATACTTGCACCTAAGTATATAAATTGAGGAAATAAATTTAGGTACTTGCAGGGCTCACTTGGGCCAACAATGATGCACTAAAATGTGTTGAGACATGTGAAAGACAACATGGATAGAAGTTTTATCCTTGTCTATCTTTACCTTGTCAAATGGGACCATAAAACTCAATGGTTACTGATGTTAAACTGTTATGGACCAAAATCATGGCTCTAGGATGATTAAATAGGGATGAAACTGTACTCAATCTCTATGTGTATGGTCAACTACAAACTTACTCATCTCTGTGTATTGGTGTAGCCTAAGTGGGCCCAGAAAAGTTGCTGCTTCATCATTCCCAAACAGTATAGGCACCAAAAGGGCTCTATTGCAAATGATTTTCTAAAATGAGGAAGATATCACAATTATTGAAAAATAGGGACATCTAAAATTGGCTGAAGAAATAGGGACATATATGTAAATTATCCTACATTTTCATAGGTTGAACATTGTGGGCTTTTGTTATCTTTCAAAAATAGAAAAAGGAAAAAAAAAACATTGTAGGCTTTAATTGTTCTCTCACTTAGATGAGCATTCTGCTAAGTGGTAACTCCTTTTTGCAGTTTTTCTCAAACTGGATTCACTAGATCATCTCAAGGGCAGCAGTGCCCCTGGTCTAAGTAAAGATGGTCATAGTTTTCCGGCAACAGAGCAGCATAGGTCAATAGGCTGCGATGAGAAAAAAGCTGCAGCTCATGCAGAAATGGAGAGAATGAACAAGCTTCCTACTAACAGCAGCTATGCTACACATCGCATACGAGTGCTAAACAAAATTCTACACCTTATGTCCATTCAGGTAAGAAGGTTTTAGAGATTCCTGATAGTGTAGAGTTGTTATCTTCTGTAGTTGCGTGCATGCACACTATTTTGCTACTTTGAAAACACCCACTCAGCTGAAACATGTGTGGAATGCATGTATGACCCACCATGATGGGTTCATCATGTAGGGATCTCCTGAATAGGGGGTGTAAAAACCCCCAAAAAAAAGAGAGAAGAGCGTGGTTGATACCTCTTCCCATGTTTTAGTTTTGGCCACTGATTTTTGAAACTATGATGGAAACCATATTCGAGGGTGGTTTTATCTAAGTGATCCCCTCCATGATGTAGCTACCCTGGTAAATTGGTTGGTCATACCTAGGAACCCGCCTCAGGAAGCGAGAGTCCTGAGTTCGATTCCCACTCCACCCCAAAGGGTCACTCCCCATAGAGTTATCCGATGTGTGTGGGTAGGAAGGTTTGCACATGCCCTAAGGATTAGTCGAGTGCTCTAAGAGGTCTAGACACCTTGGTCATCCAAAAAGAAATTTTGGTTGGTCATACATGTGCAAGGTACATGTTTTGTATGACGACGTTTTTTTGTGGGATTGTATCCTGTGTATGCCCATGTGCATATATACTTGATGGCTTAAATTTTGTAGGCCAAAGATCAAATGTGAAGATTTCGCGCGTCCACTTCGAATGATTTCCCACTTCACATGATTCTTTGACCATACATGCCGCCTATTGTATTAGAGGGTGGGGCTCTTTCTCTTGCACTATGCACTAGATTACTAGAAAGCTCCAGATGCAAAAGCATGAGCTTTTTATAGACCATATACGTATATAATGGTACATGCACACACGTACACACAAGCACAGTAGGAGTGAATACATCTGTGTAGTATGCGACACAGTAGAGTTCACATTTTGGTCAATTGAACACCCCTGTGGGCAGGAATGTCACCTCTGCAACCTCATGCATATGGCTGTGATAAGGACTATTGGCTTACATATAACAGCATCCTCAATTTTCTGCCACTTATAAAACCACAGTAACTGTTTAATGAAACCGCATTTTATTTCCAAGACATGGAGATAGTTTCTTTCCCTAAACCATGGGCAGGCAGCATGGAACACAAGAAACAAAGTGATCTTGACCTCTCTTCTTGCTCTTTCAGAGGTGCAGCTACTGATTGCAATGAAGAGCTTTTTTTCCCGTTTATTATTCTCTTGTTTATAATTATGGTGAGGCAAACATGCATT
Organism: Chimonanthus praecox; assembly: GCA_022113865.1. Classification (NCBI taxonomy): domain Eukaryota; kingdom Viridiplantae; phylum Streptophyta; class Magnoliopsida; order Laurales; family Calycanthaceae; genus Chimonanthus; species Chimonanthus praecox. The sequence goes on from CM039090.1 coordinate 59,740,219, forward strand.
GGTCTTTTTTGTGTTTCTATGCTTAGTAAAATGCAGAATTTTCAAAAAAAAATCCATTTTTATTTTTCAACTATGGTAATTGACGTGAAAAAGATTGCTCTTGTCCCAGCAGTTGATCACAAAGACCATGTCCTGCCTACTATGGGGCTCACACGCAACAGCAACTTAGATCCCACTCTCAGTAGCCTTCATCTGACAATTCAATGAATTGGCTGAGTAAACCAATTCATGAAGCTGATGTGGTTGTTCATCCTAGGTGTCTGCATCGCCTGCATTTTAGCATACCGGATGGCAAGCCCATCATATCAGGGTTCTGAATCACAACCAGGAGTCTCATAGGTGTAAACCCAGACCATAGTAATTGAACATTCCTGTAGTGAAGGATCACATAATTCAGATCATAATGGGCCCATCGTCTTGGATCTTCAACTAATCAACTGGGGTTTTGGATCAAGCATATTCAGAATTCAAGTAACTTGGAGCATTAACATCCATTTTCTTCTCAGAATGGTTTAGAAGCTAATAATCAACAGTCAGGTTAGTTTGATTTTTCTATGAATTGGAAGCCACAGGATGACCGTTTAGATCCTCTTGTAAAGTTTTAGCCCATGTCACTCATTTGGTAGAATATATGGTGTGGTTCATTAGTTCATCCAATTTAATCATCAATTTTGTTGCGGAGAGAGGTGGTTCACCTGTTGATTGAACATGAATTATTTATGGGCGGAAGAAATCCATTTTTCATAGGTAAAGTAGCACACTTCAGTATCCTGCCCATTTTGAATTTCATACAGCTGTCATAAGTCTCCATACCTGATTGCTTATAGAAGGTGTAATTAGGCTTGCCACAGTTTTAACCCACAACTGAGCTCAACGTGTGAAACATTCTGATCTAATTATGCACTTACATCCTTACGTACGTTTCATTTTATTTTAACCCATGGCTCATTGAAGTGGTTGTACTCCTACAATTGACTGGGCTTGAAAATTTGCCTTGATAGGATTATTGTACTACAATTGGTGTGAGCTTCCCTCCATTTTTCTCTTGAATTTGTATTTTTTTTTCTCGTCTTTGTGTTGGGTTAAGTAAATGAGCAAGAGGAAAAACATGATAGCAAGGGTAAAAACACAAAAGATAACAGCAATGGTCCATTTTGAAGGCAAATGAGATCAAACGCTCGAAGGTCTATTTTTCCTTTAATAGTCATATTATTATTTTTATCTCTTTGAATTCTTATAGATTATTTAGTAGGCATGGAATCTATCACAAATGTCTATAATATTTGTAACTTTCTGTGATGCATTTTGTTAGCTAGTTTCCTGTGATTTTTTATTGGATGATCATACTGTTATTAATTTTTTTTCTGCTAATGGCATACACATTCTTTCGAATTTCAAAATGAAAGATTTTATCCTGAATGTTGTTTACTTTGCCATGTTGGCAGAGGACGGCCTCACAGAATGAGGAGCTGGAACTGCTGTTTGCAGGACTTTCTTTGTAAATACCAAAGCTTACTTGTCTATATGTCAGGCAGTTGTTATTTTGCCACATGAAAGGTAATGGTTGGTCTGCTTTACATGGAGAAATAATAGGACTTACAATGGTTGTTCTTTAAGCACTAGCTGCGATCTAATGTAAAACCTAATGTATGGTAATTTTGTAAGGAGACTTTTAGCATGGTGCTACCAGGGTTTTAAGTCTTAGAATCGATCTAAGTTGGTAGGGAACTAGGGAAATTGTATCGACTCAGTAATGCCAGATGGATATTGGTTGGACCCAGCTAAGTGTAAGCCTAAAACTTGGTATTGGACATGGCTGAATCTGAATTGACATGGACCTAGCTGATTTTTACCCTGGTGCTTAATCTTGGTCATCTCTGCAGTCATCAGCATATTATTTCATTGCATTCTTTCTATGTATAAATGGCCCAGAATCTGATGATCATCTCTTCATTACGAATGTGTTGGAAGTATGGCATTTGGTGTTAAAAGTGGGTGAGGCTTTGGTGTTGGAATCCGTCACCCGAGGGGCTGTTGAAGCTCAAGACTTCAACAGCAGTGCGAGTTCTTCATTGAATCATTGGGGAGATCACGTTGGCACCACTATTTTTCTTTTTCGGCCTGCTCTGTGGTTGCCTGCATGTTGTGCTCCTTTCCTAATTGACTCTTTTTTTTCTTCTTGTTGTCCTCACGTTTTGAAGTTTCCTACTTCTCTCTCTCTCTCTGGTTTTGGGGGTTGGGGTTATTGGGTTGGTGTGTGTACCATTTAATCACTTTGTGGCGTTCAAAAATAGAGTTGATAGGAAAAAAATCCCAACATGAAACAATTTAAAGCAAAATATTGGGAACCATCAGTATTTAACAGGAATCATCTCAATCAGTTGAGTAGTATGCTTCTATCTTTTATAGTGGCCTATCCACATGGGACCCAATTTAAATAATAATTGTATATTTTGTATGACTTCAATTCAGCTCGTCTATTTTGTAAGACGAGAGTAAGTTATTTCAGAAAAAAAAAAACCATTTTCATTTTCTTTCTCTAATACTTTTCTCCATTTTTCCCATATTCACCCAACACCTGCGCCTCCACCAATTGGAACCCTATTTTTCTAAAGGAACCATAAACCCATGAACTTCATCTTATGAAAAAAAGGAGAGGTCATCCAAATTCACTCAAATCCACAACCCAAATTGTATCTTTCTTTCTTTCTTTCTTTTTTTAAACCTGCAAAATTGTATCATTTTATTGTCATGGCTGGCGAGAATTTTCCTTTTTTCTTGATCAAAGTTTTACAATTTTTATTTGGAGAACTTGATCAATATGATTCTGAAAACAAAACAAAATACATTTTTTTTCATTCTTTCCTATTGTAAATTCTGTCTACTTTTTTCTAAATATTATTATTGATATTAAAATTTTAAGTCATACTAAAATAAAAAAATCCAGTCTACATTTTAGGTTTCGGCTCAAATTTGTACATGAAAGCAAATAGAAATTTATATTTGTCAAGTCCTATTTTAATGAAAATGTTTGTAAGACATTCTTGTTGGAGACGATGACTTAGTTGCTTAATTACAGATTCAAGTAGAAAATTGTTAGTACAAGCAATGAAATCTTTGGTACGCTTGCTTTGTTCAACTACATCGCCGAGCTATATATTTTCGTCTAATTCTGGTCATATTTTCAAGTGAAACTTTGATGAATAACTAATTGATTTCTTTTGGTCATTATTTTCTCTTTATTTAGTAATAACAAAATGGATTCTTCTAATGTATGAAATAAAATTTTCAATGGTTTTTGCTAGTGTAACCTTCCCCAACTTAAATTTTAAAAGTCAACATTGTTCACAAATTCGAGGTCGAATCTCATAGTCACTCATGCGTGTGGCTTACAGGAAACATGCATGTATAAAACGGCTGTTGATTAATGAAGTGATTTTCTCATCTTTTTCAACTCTACTTTAATTAAATCTTATCCATACTGATTGTTTGATGCCTTCAATTTATTTATCTATTCTAAAGAAGTTCTTTTTCTTAAAAAAAGAAAAGAAAAGAATAATAAAATTGCTTTGTTTGTTCTCTCTCTGTCATGGATCTATGGAAGCCTCCTTGCGAGGAGAATGTAAAGCAGGAAACTCCAACTCACTTGTATGTTTAGGATTTTCACTTTTTATTCTTTCTCCACTAAAAATGATTGATTATACAATTTGAGGGTGCAGGATTGATTACAAGAAGAAAAGAAAGAAGGAACAAAAACCCAACTCTTGAATAAGCAGAGTAAAAAACTAAACAATGTATGAAAAATATTTGAGAATGAATATAATTCAGTAAACAAAGTAGAAAAATATTTGAGAGTGAATATAATTGGCACGTAAAGGTGCTACGTTTGGGAGATGATTCGTGCGTATAGGAACTCATTCCAAGTATCAGGTACGCCGGGGAGGCACCAATGGATGCAATCGGCGTAGTTGGCCGGGTCGGCCTGCTGCTCCGGCGTTAGCATCTTACCCTGCCGGATTGTGTGCACAGATGTGTGGGCATCCTTCCGAAACTCCGATAACGTCGTTATGTTCTGTACTTGAACAGGGATCTTCATTGACCGAGTCACATTTGTAGCTACTACAAAGAGTCGCCGGTCCGTTCCAACGTCCGGTGGAGTCGACACGTTCAGTATAGGAGTAGTCTCCAGTGCACACTTGATCCCCTTGGGATTGTTCCAATCCAGGCTCCTACAATTAGATTAGAGTAAACAACCATCATTGTTGTTTCCATCAGAGAAGATAAGTGGGTCAAATTGCCCAACGACCCCATTGAAAACATATTCCAAGAAATGATTGCAGGGGCTTTAGCTTTGATTAGGTTATCGAAGAGTATTATTTTATAAAAAAGACAAGAGAAGTGGACATCAAAACTATATGCATCTCTCTGGAATTATCTATTCTTTCGGTTGAACTTGTGGGTGCAGTTGGTAACGAGCCAGGCCCAGAATTAGGCCATTGGCAGCCCTACGGTGGGCACAAATATATCATGTTTTTTAAGGATGCCAATCTATCATCTATCGTTGCAACCCGATCCTGCCACAGCCCTTATTTGCAAAGTTTGGACCCAGTCCAGAAACGGGTCCTTCCAGTTGGACCCGCATGTATTCTGAATCCAGGCATCAAACGTTCTTGTTTGTGGACAATGTGGACTCAGACCCAGACCCAGACCTAAATTGTGATAGACGCACTCGTCGGAGACATAACTTTGGAAGAGTGTCCAGATCTTAGATATATGAGGAGTGCTCCCCATCTAGCATATGATGTTTTTCTGGAGACAATTCGAATCCCATAAGGAGACAAAACCGTGAGGATCAAAGCCCAAAGGAGATAGAAATATGTTGGGTGGGCCAAGTCGTTACTAATGGTATCAGAACCTATGATAGCTCTAGTTCCCCAGTAGGGGGATTGTGATGGATGCACTTGTCAGAGCCAAGTGCATTATGATGGACGCATTGGTCGGAGTCAAATGCGTGCGCTAGTGGTGGTAGGTGCAAAATTTGTCAAACATCGTCTTGGAAGAGTCTCCACATCCTGAATATATGAGGAACACCCTCTCCATCTATCATATGATGTTTTCTCAAAGATGGGGCAGAGCCCATAGGGAACAAAGCTACAGGTCAAAGCCCACAGGAAAACAAAGACATGCGTGTCGGAGTTCAAAATGGACAAAAATATGCTTGATAAGCCAGAGTGAAACAGTTCCAAAGCATGAATTGAACACACTGGGTTTCAGATTCCTTTGGAGATCCTCAATTGTTTTTGGTTGTCTTTGTTTTTAATTATATATAAATATACTTATTATTTTCAATCAAAAGAGAAGAGATCCCTCTTTCAAGTCCTCAGACAAGAAAGAAGAAAAAGGCCAGTTTAGCGATCATGATTAAAGTGAAGAGAAAAAAAAGAAGAAGCTTTTAAGGACAAATGACTGGTGAAAGCACTTTCCCCCAAAATTTTCCTGTGTGGCGAGTTAGACGCCACTCATAACTCAATCCCAATCGTTTCATTCAACGGTTGTTAGTTGTCGGATCACCAAACGTGGACCCCTGCTTTGAGCCAGTAATCATATAATATCTTGGGTGGTTTATATTAGGATTATTTTAGAACAAAACCCAATTCTGTCCCATTTTATATCTTGAGTTGTTGTTCTCATCAACAACTTTGTTTTATGTTAATAACTTAATATTATTTAAGTGATTGGAAATATATAATGCAGGTCGGCAACTTTGATAAGGGATTTGAAATTGAATAGACTCAATGAAAGCAACTCTTCACCAACGTAGAGACTAGTGCATTGGTTACATCTTCCATTCTGCAAGTTGGATTCTAGAAAGTTTTTTAAGATTTGAAGTTAAACAACAAAAAGGGTGTTTCACAATTTATTTTTTATATCAAGCTGTCACAATTTTTTTTTTATATTAAGCGGTCATTATTTCTTAGAGTAATCAATTAATCTTCAGTACATATGCAAGTCTCTTTAAAACAAAAAAAAAAAATCTTAAATATATAAAAAAAAAAAAATCTTAAATATATAAAAAATGGTAAAAGGGTCATAATATTGTCCTTGATAAGATAAAATGTCATTCTCGCATAACATTTCTGCTTGTTATATCCAAAAAAGAATGAAATTTCTGCTTGTATCTGGTGGAAAGTTCCCCTTCTTTCTCTGGACGCAACAACATTATTTAAAGTAAAAAATTAATTAAAACAAAAATGATGGCAACGGTAGGTAACCACTGTTCAAATTACATTGCATCATCTTCATTTCACCTCTCTTTTTTCCCCCTTCTACAATCCCTTTTGAAGAGAGGCTTGCAATTCATGGTACATTTCAAAAGATCCCTTGAAGTTAATAGAGTTTTTTTTTTTGGGTTTTAAATGTCTTTAATGTGTTAATTGTACTACCCATATTATGATCCTTAGCAGTGCATGAAGAATTCAGCAATAAATATATCAGATTAAGCAGAAAATTAAATGTGAGGATTTATTTACTTGATATGGAGAGGAGAAGCGCCGCTGAAGAACACCATTGTGTGCTTTGGATCGATATTTTTATCTATCCATTTTGCCCAAGTTCTGAGGACTCGCTCGTATGCAACCGTTCGATCGATCTCGTCGTAATCTGAGGCTCCCTGATCAAATGATGAATGCCTCCTGGCGAAGCCAACCCGCAGAGAAAAAAGAGATGAAGATCATCAATTGGGTTTCAGAAAAAAAACTATATGAGGAGCAATTGGGTCTCGCTAATGGAAGTATAGTACTCACAGAACTTTCATCTTAGGAGTGTTCATCCACCATATATACGTATTGAAAATCAAGAAATCGACACCTTTCCAATTTTCCCCATGCTTCTCGATCGAACTGGGTATGATAATTCGATCCAAGATGCTGTGCATCTTGGGATTATCGGAGTTGGATTCGACCAAGAATGGTGCCCAGTAAAATTCAACTGTAGCATCATATTCCTTCACAATCACAGATGAATTTGGATGGAAGAGAGTAAGCAATTAGCATAAAAGTGAGCTTCAGTGTGACTACTAGAGGTGAAATATCTATAGACAGGCCGGTTCAGGCCGGCTTTTCTCACCTCGGCTCGGAATAGAAAGAGATCCTATTTCCCTGACCAAGCTCTTCTTCCCTGGAGGGATGACTGATTGAACCAGACAAATCATGGACTCCCACTGGTTCCGGTTCAGAGAATCTCCAACGAACATTAGCCGCTTGCCTCGAAGCTTCTTGAGCAGCAGCTTTGCACTGAATCTTTTCAAGGAGGAATAAGAAACCATGTCAAGAAAACGATTGAGAAATTCAGAGGGTTTGAAATTGAAAGGAAGGGTGAGCTTTGAATTGGGTTTCTTACTTGGGCAATGAACAGTCTCGAGGCTGCCATTTCCAGTTCTGAAACAGAGAGTCTTTACGCCCATTTCTCATACAGGTCACTTGGGAAGTGAGGAACTCGCAGTCGTCTTCTTTGTAGATGGGATGCGTTACATTGTCAAGGACCCATTCGCCTGTGAAGAGATCACAGTCGTCCGCCACTTTAACCACTTCTTCATCCTCTTCCTCTTCCTCTTCTTCATCCTCTTTGAAGATGGTCATTTGAATTCCCCTCTGTTTCTCTTCTTTCGCTGCTGCTGCCGCTGCTGCCACCGCCTTCCGGTCATCGATGGTTCTTGGGTTTCTTCAGCCTTCTGCTTCTGGCTGTCTCTGTTCTTGGATTCAATTTGATTTGCGGGTCGTCTTGGCCAATTTCTTGAATGGGTTTTGAATTGGAACTTGAGAGCTGTTGTCTGGAGAAGGGAATTCAGCTATGGATTTGACATCTTCATTGTACATGAAGCCTGCAAAGAGGAAGATCGAGAAGACGACTACAAAGATGGAGAGGTTGTTCCCCTTGCGGCCGCCGCCTCCCCCTCCGATGGCGACACCATGCTTCATGGCAACGGTGTCTAGGACGGGAAGAGACGTTTTCCGGCGAGGTGGCTGCATTGGAAGAAAATGGAAAGGTTAGGGAGAGAGAGGGAGTGAAGAGGAAAAATAAAAGGATTGGATTCATGAGTTTGGTGAGACGTGATTTTTTTACGAAACTGGTGTAGGAGAGCCAGTGAGATTGTTGTCTATTCCTTTTCCAGTTCGCTATAACTGAAACAATCCAAATGATGAAGAAACTACGAGAGAGAGAGAGAGAGAGAGAGAGAAGAGAGGAGAGAGAAAAAAAAAAGAGAGAGAGTAGAATGCAAGCATCCGAAATGGCCAGAGATCAATTAATCAATTAGGTACAAAAGAAAGCATTAGACATAACAATGGCTACTGGAAGGGGAGAAAAGTGGAGCCGAGTTTTGTTAAATTCAGTCAACTCATATTATTAATTCGGCTGAGCCCGACCTAACTCAGTTCAAACTTTCTAATTTCGTCCAACCCTAACTTAACTCAAGAAGTTCACCGGACTCAAATTTAAGCTTTGTGAATCTTTAAGATGATTTTTTTACTAATTTCGATCTATTTAAGCTTTGTGAATCCAAATTTGACTGCAATTTATACTTGATGTTGGAAGGAGATCACACCCTCTTTGAATCAATCCACAAGTGAGGGGACCATGCTCTTATCATCATATGATTGTTGATATTTCTTACTTTCAAAGGCCTAAGAGACTCACATGTAATATTAATATATCTTCACAAAAATATAAATATATTTTGGATAATTTAATAATCTAAACATTTGGCTCAAAATAAATAACTTTGATATAAATTTTAATTTCCTCAAAATTTGAATTTTAGGCATCTAATACCTAACAAAATTTCTTACATGCACTTGAAGATATACCTTATTTTCTTATTTGCATTCTTAATATTCCATTTCTCGAGCACACAATGAATAGTTATGATAGTTTGATTTTTTTTTTATGACGAAGAACTCTAAGACTTTCACTTTTTTTCGAATACAAAAGCGTTAGGATAAAACTCTAAATGCATGTAGACCTCCACAAATCACGATCATCAAATTATTACGAGACTTAAACCTAAGACCAGAACCTCTGATTAGTCGGGCGATCCTCCCACGAGCATTTTGTGTCTAAAGACACGGATTTTAATCGATCTCGATTTTACCCTCACAGGCCGTACCTTAAAAAGATAAGAATTGCAAGAATCGGATCATCCAAACAGATCCCTTAATGGTCCTCAGCGGGCCGAATTCCCCAAGTACTAGAATGTCCAAAATCATATCACCAACCGGATCCCTTAATGGCCTTCGGCAAGCCTAATACGGAAATATCCAAAATCGGATCACCAACTGGATCCCTTAATGGCCCTCGGCCAGCCGAATACAGGAGTGTCCAAAATCAAATCACCAACCGGATCCCTTAATGACCCTCGGTGAGCCGAATACAGAAATGTCCAAAATTTCAATGGGCTAATTTTTACTGTTCATGTGAATTTCAGCAAGCTGATTTGAAATTTCGGAGAACCAAATTGCATTGTTCATGAATTTTGGCGAGCCGATTTGAAATTTCGGAGAGCCGAATTGCATTGTTCATGAATTTCGGCAAGCCGATTTGAAATTTTGGAGAGCTTAATTGCACTGTTCATGAATTTTGGCGAGTCGAATTGCTTGTTCATGAATTTTGGAGAGCCAACTTGCAATTTTGGAGTGTCGGTTGGTGATCCGATTTTGGACATTCCTTTATTCGGATCTCCGAAGGCCATTACGGGATCCGGTTGGTGATCCAATTTTAGACATTGCTGTATTCGGAGAGTTCAACTCGCCGAAAGTGATTAAGGGATCCGGTTGGGTGATCCGATTCTCAACATTCTTATCTTCTTTACGGTATGTCATATGAAGGGTAAAATGGAGACACAGTAAAATTCGTGTCTCTATACACAAAATGCCTGTGGGAGGATAGTTCTCCCTCTGATTATATATAATAAGATGGTATAAGTTACACAAATGATTTAAATTTGATTTGTACCTCGGTTGGTTCGGTTGACACGAATAGACTTTGGCCATTCTATTTATTTTATTTATAGAGAAACTAAAATGTGGCATGATGGTAAAATCAGCAAAATCACTAATTATGATAACACCTGGCTTTAGAACATCAAAATTTGTAATCAAGTCATTGGACATGATGACACGTGACTAGAACATCAAAATCACTAATCATATTATATAAAAATCATTATTCTCTTCAAATTTTGGTGATTTAAACCTATAATAAAATATAGTGTGAAGACAAGTGATTTAGACTTTGAGAACGGGCATTCTGCTTCTAAATCTGATGTTCTCTAATAAGTAAGAACCCATAAAATCATGCTATAGTGGCAAAATTAAGCACCAATATTCTTCTGACTCAATTTAAATTATATGAAACTTGACAATAAGATCAAATTTAAGAACTCCACAGTATTAAATAATTTGTTATTGACATGCAAATTTAAAAGAAATTAGTATCATTCAAAAATTAATATTTCTAAACATATATAATCATATGATATATAACTATCTGTCAGTTGTTCATTTTATTTACTGAAACGTGCTTATCACAATTAACACATCAATAATTTTTACTTTAATTTGCTGAGATTAACATTTTCCATAAAAATTTATATTATTAAAATTTAAATTAAGTTATGACCCAAGACTCAAGTGTGTCAGATTAGAGTTTTTTATAATTAAAACTACTGGCGTATTGATCACTGGTGTTGTTTAAAAAGGTTAATTAGATTCCAACCATGGCTAAGAAAAAAAATTAACCAACTATTAAGTTGGATCAATTGGATGACTTAATGAGTTAATTAGGTGATTTTGTGTAATATATAAAAACATTAAATGTAAAAAAAAAAAAAAAGCAAAGGAAAAAAACAAAATTCCACATTTAGTATCATATTTACCACTGTTGGTATAACTTTTGCACTTTTTATCTTTAAAATGTAAATGAGATTAGGCACAGAGAAGTGCAAAGGGCTAAACATTTTACAAATTGAAAAAAAAAACATTTTTTCTTAAAAAGAAGACCCTATAAATGTAAATATGAATTTTAAAATCATGCCCTCTCCCATGACACTTTCATTCAAGTATATCTTGTAAAATTAAATTTTAAAATGAAATACATGATATATTATTGATTAAGTAATAATCTATTAAATAAAAATAAATTACACATTTATTAAAAGTCATCTCTTCACCTTTTAATTTTTAAGTCAACTATGAATAATATCTTTTAAGAACTTGTAACACATTTGGTAAAAGTCCGTAGCTTAAAGGTCGTGAGTTCAAGTTTCATAGATATAAGATTGATAGTCGGTCCAAGATAACAATGTGTTAAATCTAAATATAAAAGCTAAATTTATATTAATAAAATAAATAACTTTGCATTTAAGCCGAGTGGACTCAACAATTGGTGAATATCACTACAATATATCTCTTAAAAAGATTCTATAAATTAAAATATAAATATCTCATTGGAGCATATTCACAATCTGGTCCAGTGTTTGATACTTGGACCCAGTTTGACTGAAAATCTCATAGAGTTAAAAAAAAATGGTTGAGTTAAAAAATATCAGAAAAATTACTGAGTTATTTTACTGAGTTGAGTTGAGTGATAGTACAAGCCAAGGTTGAGGTACGGGGACTTTGCATCTAACATTCATTGGGTGTATACTAATGGATTCTCTCTGTCTTAAGAGATAAACATGTCTTATTAAGGAGTTAACACAATCTATCACGATTTTAATCTAGATCAGGGGTGATAATATCGGTTTTTTAAACCTTTATATCTGCTGATATCTGATATATATCGTCGATATCAGCTGATATTGATTGTTTTTTTTAAAAAAAAATAGGGAAGAGAAATTTATCGACCAATTCAAGATTTATACCCCTGATCTAGATATCTTAACAAGCCTAATGCAGATTGAAAGACCAATCTATAGATGTACTTCAAATGGCCAAGTTTCAACGATTCTTAATTTGAAGATTTGAGTATAAATCCAACTTACAAATTGGTCATGACAAGAGTCTTTGAACTTTGAATACCTAGAGGCATCTGTTGGTCTTAATGTGGTATTACTAGGTTCACCAAATTCGAAAAACACTAAAATAAATATTGCTTATAAAAGGGGTCAATTAATTGGAAGCGAGAGGTGCTAGGTTCGAACCCCATGAACTAACGTTGGTGATGTCTTAAAAGGTAGAGGTACCACCCGTGGAGTCTGAGGTTTCTCACACGTAAATTAAAAAAAAAAAAGTTTCAATCATCTAATAATCAAAGAAATTAGAGATTTCTTTATGAAATGCTTGTTTGTCAAATAGCAGTTAAGACTATTGGAACATGTAAAATTAGACTCTTAATCTAAAACCATTGATAAACCTAAGCAACCATTTAAAGATTTTTATACCGAGAATGTATAAAATCAATTGTTTATTTTACACGCAAAGACTGAGACCTATTTAATCCTTAATACTTGATTATAGGATCTAAAAGTTTAATGACTTAAGTAAGGGTGATAAATCGCATAGGTGTTTGAAACAACACTTTTAATCATTCATATAATCAAAAAAATACACGAATGGTTTAAACTTGAGAAAAAAAAAATTAAAGTCCAATTCTTTAAAATATAAAAAAGTATTTGAACACTCATCTTTTAAAAAATCTATATCAGTAAGTTTAGTTAGTCTGAGTTTTTAGAATTAGACCAGAGGTCTTAAATTCAACTTCTTCTAAACTAACTTAATACATGAGGCTTATACGTAATTTTTGTATCCATCGAATCAATCTCAACTTCAATATAAAATAAAACTATCTATATATCTCACTAAAAATTTATAAAAAGGGATAAGTATTAATATGTCAAAGCCTTAATTGAGGACTAGAAAATTTCCCAAGGGGACACCACTAGAAAATTTATTACGAAATATTAATTGACTTCACTTACATACAATATTTTATCAACACTTCTTTTAATAACAATCGCATCTCTTCTAAGCTCCTTCTAGTTTGTAGCATGCATGTAATTAAGTTTTGTTTATTAATTCCTATCATGTGCTTATCCATGGTCTAAGCAAGACTTTATTTAAAAAGTTTGATGGATTAATTAATTCGGTGATTTACTTTGGGAATCATTTAAATTTCATAATCCACACATATTAATGATTCTAGGGCATGACTACAGCTGACAAACCCATAATTTAAAACAAGAAAATAAAATATTAATTGTTGAAAAACGGGCCGTGTAATTTGATTTTACAATTGGATCGTATATCTCAAGTCTCTAACTATAGATAACAGTCAAATAAAGATAAAAAAGAGTTCAGAGATTGAAAAATCATAGAGATACTGATGTTTTTTTTATAACAAGATTCACGGATGAATCTTTTTAATACTCAAATAATCTAGAGTTTGCTAGGATTTGGCTCGATTTTGGAGTTTAGATGAAATAGAAGTCCTATTTTCGAATTAAGAAACTTGTTATTCCTTCTCTCCTTTTCCTACTTCTTCTCTATCTCTTTACTATTTTTGTTTGGTAAAATCTCTATAAAACAGAGCTTTTGTATGTAAGAGTGGGTGGTCCTTTTGGGCACCACCGAGAGTTTGGTTTTGAGAGGGATGAAAGAAAATCCGTGAGAGGAGAGGGATTCGGGAAGAGATTTGTATTTTTGTAAGCACCTTTGATTATAGTGAAATTATTTGTGTGTTGCCCGTGGATGTAGATTTCGCCCGAACCACGTAAATCTTGTCTCTCTTATAATTGTTTGTGTATTTTTTTATTTCAATTCGCTTCCACTTTGGGGGATTAAAAATCCCAATAGAGTTTTCAAGGGTCTTTGTAAATAAACCGTCGGGTGACAGGGATTAAATTACTATGCAAAATCGGTGTTCGAAAACCGAGATATCGGGATTTTGCTTGCTTGGTATTGGGGTTCAGTGTACTTAACATCCTTTGTTAAGTCATTTAACAACCATCCCTTTCTCGTAGCTTTGTATGTGAGAAAAGTAAAGGCTAAGGAAGGTTTTATATCATGCAAGTCCAACATCTCAGCAATTTGGGACAAGATCTACACTACAATGACAACATAATTATATGAGCGCACTGGCTGTTGAATGATAGCTTTGTTTCCAAGATAAGATAAAACAGAGTGGGAACTGAAATTTGTGGGCCTTTGTCTTCTTGAAAAGGATCCCAACCATGGCCTAGAACTAAACACTTCAACCTACAAAACTAGACAAACACACCCATCCTTGCATCTGTCTGTAACAAAGGTATCTTCCTCTTACCAATCTTCAAATGACAAGACATGAAGGTGATATTCCATGGTAGATAGAGTATGAGGAAAGGCATAACATGATAGATAGAGAAGAGAGAGAGAGAGAGAGAGAGAGAGAGAGAGAGAGAGAGAGAGAGAGAGAGATTCCATTGCTTCCATCTACTTTGATTTGTTTTGATTGATAGTTGCTTGACAACAAATGTAATTGAGACCAAGCCATTTTACCACAATCTTTCATAGAAGTAAACTATGACAAAAAAAATTGAGCTTTTCAATGGCAAGAACAGATGAAAAAGTTATAAAAAAGGGGGAAAAGATTGGGTTTTTCTTTGGGATATGGATTGCCCGTCACAATTTAGGGTTGATGGTCCACCAAATGCAAGATCTGAGTGTTCTTCCATGGTTTCAAACTTTTGACTTGTAATCACTGTTAGAGGATTGTTGATTAATGAACTGCGGTAGGAACTTTAAGGAAATAAGAAAAAAAAAAAGGGGGGGAATTATTCAATCATCGATGTGAACTATGAACTATGAAGCTGCCATCTCAACAGCCCCAATTCAGAGTACCCTGCACATTAGCTATATTATTAATATTTTGGCTGGCTGAGATGTTTGATTTGATATTGATTCATATTTTTTTCCCAAGTTTTCAATCCACTAACAAGGCATCTGGCAATATTTTCAACGCAAGAAATTAAGAGGGCTAGGGGTGAAATTCATCTGGGCTCGGCTAGCCTTTGGGCCAACATGAGCCTGAGCTAGCTTTATGTTTGGTGAACCTAAGTGAGAGGAGAGGTGGTCTTGGGCTGAGTTTGACTGATTCAGACTGTGTGATATAAGTCAATACCCCCTACACAGCCCTTAATCATTGCCATTTGCCCCTCCATTATGATAATCACACGTCAAATTAAGTTACAAATTAGCCTCTATATAGCCCCAAAAATAAAGGTTAACCAACTCGTTACGAATGAGAGAGATAGTCCTGGATAAGCCTTTCAGTGGACCAAAACAAGAACCCAAGCCCAGGCCTAACTTGATTGGTGGGCTTGGGATCTGCTAGAACAATGTGTCTAAAATGCGTACCACATGTAACTTAAACCATGAAGAAAGGGGGATGGGGGTTATAAAAACAAAACAAAATTTTCACACAAAGAGATGGCCCTAAAATTTGATGTGGAGGCACTGATTTCTCATTGAAGAATGACAATATTCAATTGTCCTAATGGATCAGAAGGCCCATTTCATTGCTGAGGCAATAGAAGCTGGGCCCTAATGATTTTTCACCCTAAAACTTCTGAATCATTGCAAGTTAGTTCATATTGGACGATGCAATGAATACTTTGATCAGTAAGTTTAATAATATTAACCTCCAAATCAGAAACCAAAGTAGAAGAAGTCATGAAATTGGTGAATAGCTGAACAGACCAGTAATTTATTATTCAACTCAGTCATTCCCTTCAATGACTACAGCAATCTAAGTCCATAACAGTGAGTTATTAACAGATTCCAAATCTATGGTAAATTATCAAGCGATCCTAGCCAGCACACCAACTAATGGTGCAGTATTAGCAGTAGCAGCTTCAGCTTGTTGAAAATTGGACCTTGAATCATTGTAAGAATCATTTTCATCAGGGCCCCCAACAATTGCACCAACCATCACATTCGGATTCGGCCCATCCCTGTTGAACCAAGCACTGAATCCCCCTTGGCAAGTCACATGGGTTGGATCCTTTCTTATTGACACAATGGAAGCGCCTCTGTGATGAACTCTCTCTGGATATCTCCCCCCGAAGCCGACCATGTAACTCATGCGATTAGGGTTTTTCCCCAAGATATAATCAACCTGCAGTGACAGATAGATGATCATATTAGTTAGCAATCAGTACTCCTGTTTTAGACCTAATTGGAACTACCTTACAATCCAACACAAACACTCCGAGTCAAGTCCAACAGAATCCTGGCCAAGTAAACCGAGTCTTGAAGAATTTGAGTTTTTCATTGTTTTTATTTAATTCCTTTCCAATTAAAAATTGATCAACTCTATCTCTGTTCAAGAGGGTGAAACATTGGGTTGGGTTTTAACCCAACCCACATGACCCGACTTGAGAAATCAGTAGATTTAGGTTATCTATTTGTATATTTCGGGTAGAGTCAAGTTGGAAAAATACATATGAAATTAGGGTTGAGTTGGGTTGAAAATTTTAAAATTAACTCGATCCAACACAACCTGACATAAGTCGATTCGACCTGACGTAACCCAACAAAGTCCAAGTGCAACAAGTGATAAAACAATAGCAATTAGGGCTGAGACTCAAGTCACGTTGCGCCAACACTCAGATTAAATAGGGAAGTTAGGGTTGAATAAATCAAGTCAGGTCAAGTTCAATGAGTTTTGACATGGGTTGGATCAGAGTCCTAAGTAGTGGCACCATATTTAATAAATTCATCATCGATTCATTGTCTTTCTTGTTCACCTGTGAATGAACAAATGAGATAATCTCCCCAGGCCGGAGAGGACCTCCTTGGCATTGTAAACTGGCACGGGCTTTAGCAAGACCATCGGAGTAGGAGGTGACGGCGAGAAGAGCAGCAGTGGTGTATTGGAGGTTATTCCATGGTTGCCAGTAAAGTCCACCACCACCTGTTTTCCTAACATTGTTGCTTCCTTTCTGAAGGCAATTGCAGATGAATACCTCAGCACTGCTCTTGTACTGCGTCCATATTCCACTGTTCTGGACTTTCCCTTCCAATACGAGCTGCAAATGTACTCACACATTACATTTTTTTTTATAACCCATGAAATTTAAATGTGCACACATTTATCTTAACACATGAACTATGCCATGCAACAAATTTTTTTTTACACACCTTCGCGACGAGTGTTTGTACACCGACGAATTTGTCGTCCCATGAGAATTGGGATCTTGTACCGCCTATGTTTACCAGCTTTAGAAAGGTAATCCAAATAAGTTCGGCTGCCCGTCGCCCGGTAAAGCCATGAAGCTGCCCATAGCAATTCATCCTGTTTCAGGTTGAATCTATTAGTGGAATACAAGAAAAAGCTAACCAGAGAGAGAGAGAGAGAGAGAGAGAGAGATTTAGAAGGCTAGCTTACATCATAACCACTGCTAGAGTAGAAAGCCGAAGCGACTGGTATGCTGTTTTGATACAATCCAACGTGGTTGCGACCAAAATCAAAGAGCTGCAAACAAAATTAAAGATTCCCATTCTAAATATAATACAGAAAATTATGATTTTTGTTCATCTAATTGCCTCTAGAGCTGATAGAATGCATGAAATCAAGACATTTATTTAATCCCATGCGAGTTCCACAGTTAGAATCAATTTAGATATATAATTAGATTTATTTAGATTTTTTCCTAATTAATCATTACTATTATTATATTTCTCATTTTAGTGATTTTTTATGTTTAGTTGATTTACTTTTCTTATTTGTACTCTCCTTTCTCTATATAAGGAAATCCAACGTCTGTGCCCCTATTTGCATGTACCAAGTCATCAATAAATCTAAACAAGTACAGACCTGCTTAGCGTGGTGTACGAGCATGGCGGAATATCTTCTATTGGAATGTTGGAAGACGATGGATGCTGCAGCTAAGGCAGCAGCAGTTTCTCCGACGAGGTCGGAACCCGGCTTGGAACTGTCAATTCTGTAAGCATTCCTCGGAGTAGTCATGTCTTCAGGCCTCTGCCAGCACGAGTGATCGGAGTTACCATCGCCGACTTCTCCATAGAAGACATTGGGTTCTGGGTGGGCCTTGATCAGGTAGTCTGTACCCCACTTGATGGCATTCATGGCATTAGAGAGTTCTCCCTTGGCGGCAAGTTTGGACCTAAACTCCACAGCACTCCATGAGAGCATAGTGATGGTGAAGGCCATTGGAAAACCGAACTTGACATTATCTCCTGCGTCATAGTAACCTCCCACCAGATTCACCTGTGTATTATTTTGTATGAAATAATTCAGTCACATATGAAAAATAAATAATAAGGAAAATAGGATCCATTTTATGCAATTAGAGCAAAAAATAACCCTCAAAGAATCAATTTCTAATAGGATAAGATAAAAAAAAAAAGTTATTTAGAAAAATAAAGTTGTTTTTCTTTCTAATCAATGAAAATAAAAAATTTGATGCAAACAATCAAAATATTAGATTTTCATAAATCAAATTTCATAACATTTGTTGAATAATATAAATAAAATTTAACATAATTTTTTTCCACAAAATAACTTTCTAAGAAATATAGAAACAAACTTTAAACAGAGTGTATTTCATTTCTCATAAACAGAGTAAAGTGTTCTAAACTTCTAATATCACGTAATTTTTTGTAAACTTATTTAGACTCAACTCAAATCAGAATAAAATATTCAACCATGTCCAAGCAAGACTAGACTATGTGCGGCCTAGACAATGACTAGATGAGTTCGAATTAGAGAAGTTTTTATTAAACCCTAAAGGGTTAGTTTGATGGTCAATTCCAACCTTCTTTGTAACAGGTCTTGGGATCAAGTATCGCTCAACACAAAAAGACCCACTCTCCTTAATTTTTTACCCGACACATGCAAATTAGAAGGTTTACAGGTGACCCAAGGATTCGTACACTTGAAAAATTCAGTTGGGACACTTGATTACCTTAGTATTAATAAAATGAGAGTTTTTTTATTAGGATAAATAAGAGTGTATTCGAGTGAGATGGTTTACATTTCCATCAGCTCCATCTCTCAGCGCCGAGTCTCCTCTCCATGTTACTCTCTGGTTTCTGGGAAGTTTTCCTGATCTCTGAGCTTCAAAATACAGTATCGACTTTCTAAGAGCATCTCCATAGTCAAAAGCAGCAAATCCCTGCTGCAAGAAAAACAAGAACAACACCAAACACAATGGAATCCGACCCATAATCACAAACTCACAATAAATAATAATAATAATAAGACCACAGTTGAGAAATTGCAAGGCTCTATACGACTGAGAGCTCTGTTTTCTCTGATCTTTTACTGAGAGTTTGAGAAGATGACTGGATTATTATATAGTGCAATGGCATGCATCTAGCAATGATTAGTTCTTCCGTTTCCTTTCTGACTTGGCCTCAATCTCGTGTTAATTTAAGCTTATCTCATTCACAGGATTCATTATCTCTATTATCTCTTGAGGTAATGGTAAGGATTACCATATCTGCAGCTAGCAAAAAAAGGGAAAAAAATAACCATCCGTACGTTATTTTCTATTTTATGACTGAATCTATAAGATTATAAGAACACGTTGAGAAGAGAATAGAGTTGTAAATGTGTAAGGCGGACCGACCATGATGTTGAAAATTCTTAATCAAACAATCATTCACGCAATGACACAAAGATTTACGTGATTTAGCCAATCGAGCCAACTCAAAACACATGAATGCCCCACTCAGAGGCAGATCTATCCGACCCCAAATGGTTTAAAATGTCTCTCTTATATAATAAGTTTATTATAGAAAATTTTGAAAGAATTTATTTTAGCCTTTTTTTTAGCAGAAGAATTAATTTTAGCCCTTTCAAAAAGTTTAAAATTTTCTATTACAATCCCTCCAGATTTATGGATAAAAATAGAAAACTAATAATCTTGCCTAAACATATTCTCATTACTAAGATTAGACACTCTAATTGACTCATTTCTGACTAAAATTATGCACTTCTCTTTCTCTCTCTTTCTCCTTGGGAAAGTAGGCTCTGATTCGTTAATTCCTAAAATTACTCCCTACTCTCTCCCATTGTTAGGCGTTGGGCTGCAGTGTTCTCTCTCCGTCATGACTCTCTCTTTCAGTTTAATGTGTGTTTTATTTTCATTTTTTTAATTTTAGATTATCTTTTTAACTTATTAGTTGAAAGTAAATGATGATTGAAAATGATTAGTTTAAATAAATAATATCCCACATTTGATTATTTGAATATCATTAAACATTAACAATTGATATGCTAGGTTAATTAACTAATATTTGTCAATATGTGATATTGTGATTCCCTTGAGATTATATGAATAATGATTGCTTAGCTTGTAATCATCATGTGTGTTCATATAACGAAATCAGGACTTTACATTGCTTGAAATCTGGAATTAATGGACCAAAAGTGGCCAACTTTATAAGGCTATTGGATCCAAGATTGTATTTTCAAAGGCCCAAATCCATATATGATGGATCTAGGGCCTTGTCTTTGGTGCTTGAGTCTCTAAATGTCTAATTAGATGGTCCATATCCATAGGTGGAGGATTTGATAAAAAAAAAAAAAAGCCGCCAAAAACCAAATTTACTCTTTCAAGATTTCTCTTCTTCATTGACATTCTAAGATTAACTAAAATAAGATGTAAATTTGCAGACATATTTGATGTATCAAATGATATCAGTTATCGAAAAATTTATTCAGAAACATTTTCGGCTAACTCAATTTATATAATTTTAATGTACGTAAGCAAAGTGATAGACAATTGTATAACAAAGTGTCTTAGAGTGACAATGATGTCTCTTTTCATTATACTTTCTCTCAAGCTTCTAATATCCTAAGAAGGTCATCCTATCTTTGGAAAAGATCATGAGAGATTTTCTCTTGTGATTTTCACTTCACACACGATTAAATTCAATGGAAATAGAAAAAGGAAAAAAAAAAAGGAATCGTATGCAGTACAAGAAGATACTGAGTAATGTAGGTATGATTATTGGTGGCATCAGATAGAGAAACAGAATTTAAGAAATCAAGTTTAATAGATGAGATTTTGACTTTTGATGATGATTATTAACAGAGATGACAACACAAAAAAGTAATTTTTCATGGACTGACATATGTGAGGATTCATATGTTATCAACATTAGGTTGAATATTGATTATTTGTGAAAATGGTCAATTGTGTATTGCATATCCACTATCTATAGAAAAAAAAAATTAATATTTAAATTTATTTCCATTTTTACAATGAATGATGGATATATAGCATTGACAACAAGTCTCATGCATCTTAAGAAATGATTAGTTATAGAAAATCTAACTAAGATCATATTAGGCTTTATTGAACATGAGGCTTCTATTGATGCTGGAATATGGATTGTTTGATCCAATGTTTTAAAAACCGACCCGTCTCGATAGAAGGTTAAGTTAAATAAGGTTCGACCGGGTTCAACCATGGTCAAACCCGTGCCCTAAATATTATATTATAAATAATATTTAATTTATGAGTTGAAATAAAATTTTAAGTAATATTTTTTTAAAAAATTGTGACTTTGAATAGTAAAATCAAGCAGCTAAAAATTAAATTTTAGGTTCAAATTTTGATCTACATGTGGCTTATATCTAATTTTAATCCAATATTAATTTTTTTAAATCATCTTGAAATAATTTTAAAAAAGGATAATATATCAGATGTAATCATACATATTTATAATTGCTAAATGGAGCCTTTGTGTTCTTTTGTAAAAATATTATGCTCTATAATTTAGTATAGGTTGCTGCAATAGACTATTACATGTGTTTAGATTCATTTGTCAAATTTAAATTGAAAAAAAACCTATTCAAATACCAAAATTCTATATTATATAATTTATTACAATCTCATAATATTATTATAAAATTATAAATGAATAACAAATAAGAATATAAATACCTTTTATTTAAATCATCCATTTTATAATTCCATCAAATACATGGAATATCTCATTTGAGTATGAAGATTGCTTAATCTCTATGATAGGTCCCTAATAGAAAAGTCTAGAAGGATGGAAGAGTTTTGATAGCTTTATTCCTAAAACTCCTCTCAAGCCCTAAACCCTAGTGGCTCTCTCTATTCTTTTTCAACGTGGACGACTGCAGCCAACCCCCAAATCCTAGTGGCCCCCTCTTTCTTTTTCAGTGTGGAGAAGCGGCAGCACCCTTCATCATTGCCATCGCATGCCAACTCCCTAGCCCCGACCTGCTCTTCATCCCCGTGCACTAGTGTAATTTTTCATCTTCTGCGAGTGGTAAAATCACCAAATCTAAGGCTCCCAGCTGTTTTTACTTTTTTTTTTTTTAAAAAAAAGCGGTTTTAAGTTTAAACGGTCACGGGTTTATGTGATAATCGGGTTGAACCACTGAGTGTATTTATGGGTTTTAAATCCGTATGGGTTTTTAATCGATCCGACCCTTTTTTTAGCCGATTACGGTCAAACCTTCCGGTTCACCTGCGGGTCGATCCACCGGTTCACCCGCAGTTCGAGCCGAGTTTGATAACACTACTTTGATCAATGCATTTCCAAGATAAAACACACAAAAGAAGAAGAAGAAGAACTCATGAAATTGGTGAATAGCATAACAGCCCAGTCATTTATTATTCAAACACAATAACTCAGTCATTCCCTTCAATGGTTACAGCAATCTAAATCCCAAACAGTAAGCTATTAACAGATTGCAAATCTATAGTAAATTATCAAGCCAGCCTAGCCAACACACCAACAATTGGTGCAGTACTAGCAGTAGCAGCTTCAGCTTGTTGAAAATTCGACCTTGAATCATTGTAAGAATCGTTTTCATCAGGGCCCCCAACAATTGCCCCAACCAGCACATTCGGATTCGGCCCATCCCTGTTGAACCATGCACTGAATCCCCCTTGGCAAGTCACTTTGGTGGGATCCTTTCTTATTGACACAATGGAAGCGCCTCTGATGAACTCTCTCTGGATATCTCCCCCCGAAGCCCACCAAGTAACTCATGCGATTCGGGTTTGCTCCTAAAATGTAATCCACCTGCAGTGACAGATAAAGCATATCAGTTACTAGTCAGTACTCCTGTTTGGACCTAATTGGAACTACCTTAAGGTTTTAATCATTGTCCATAAATGCAAGAAGTTAAAACTCAAAGATCCCCTGTTTCGACTCTGTTGGATATACATAAATAAGAAGTCCAACAGAGTCCGGGCCGCCGGTTAAACCGTCTCCACGAATTAGTGTTTTTGTATCTCTTTTCAATCACATGTGATCAATTCTAACTCTGTTGAAGTCATTTTCTTCATACAGCATTGGGTTCTGCTGCTAGAAGAGCATGTTACTGAGACATGTTGCACCTTATTTCATTGATTCATCAATTCAACATCTTTCTAATTCACCTGTGATTGAGCAAATGAGATCATCTCCCCAGGCTGGGCAGAGCCTCCTTGGCATTGCAGACTGGAGCGGGCATCAGCTAGAGAATCGGAGTAGGAGGTGACGGCGAGCAGAGCAGCAGTGGTGTATTGGAAGTCATTCCATGGTTGCCAGTAGAGTGTACCACCAGGTGTTTTCCTAACATTATTGCTTCCTTTCTGAAGGCAATTGCAGATGAATACCTCAGCATTGTTCTTGTATTGTGTCCATACTCCACTGTTCTGGACTTTCCCTTCCAACACAAGCTGAAAATGTATGCAAGTGACATTCCTTAATCTCCTCTGAAATTCAAATCTCAAACCTAATATCAACACAGGTAACAATGCTGTGCTACCCAATTTTTATTTTTACACACCTTCGCTATAAGAGTTTGCGCACCGACAAATTTGTCATCCCATGAGAATTGGGACCTTGTGCCGCCTATGTTGCCAGCATTAGAAAGGTAATCTAAATAAGTATCGTCGCCTGTTGCCCGGTAAAGCCATGCTGCTGCCCAGAGCAATTCATCCTGTAACAGAGTTCACTGAAGTTTCAGGTTCCACCCATCAATGGTTTCTCAGAGATATTATCATAGAAGGCTAATTAGCTTACCATATTATCAATTTGTTCTTGCAAACATAGTTGTGTGTTAGAGATAATTACATGGAAGACAAGAAAAAGGTAACCGGAAAGAGAGACCGGCTTACATCATAGCCACTGCTGGAGTAGAAAGTCGAAGCGACATTGATGCTGTTCTGGTACAATCCTTTGTTGTTGCGAGCGAAATCAAAAAGCTGCACAAAATTGCGAGTGTTAATCCAGTATTACAGCTTCTCATTCTAAATGTAGTGAAGAATATTGTAAAATTGACAAGTCTCATGTCGTCTTTGAAATGTAGCTTTTGAAAATGAGTTATAACTCAAGAACGTTAACATGATTTTCTTCAAATATTTTGACTTCTGTTAGACTTCAGTTGTTTGCAATACTAGTGACAAAAGAAAGGACGATTGCAATTTTGTAAGAACAAATTGTAGGGCTTAAGAAGGTTGGATTCAGTCAGATCCAATGCAATAAACGAGTGGAGAGTGAAAAGCAGAACCCATATCCTACCCAATTATTAAGTAGGTAAGAAGTTCTGCTCACACCGGGCCCTCGGATCGGACTCGGGTAAATGGATGTCCATTACCATCATTAGCCATTTAGATTAGAAGAAATTCTTATAATAAAAACCTGCTTAGCATGGACTACAAGCTGTGCCGAATATCTTTGATCTGAACGTTGGAAGACAATGGATGCTGCGGCCATGGCAGCAGCAGTTTCTCCGGCGAGGTCAGATCCTGGGTGGGAACTGTCAATTCTGTAAGCAGTTCTCGGAGTGTCCATGTCCTCGGGCCTCTGCCAGCATGAGTGGTCGGAGTTACCGTCGCCGACTTCTCCGTACAAGACGTTGGGCTCTGGGTGGGCTTTGATCAGGTAGTCTGTGCCCCACTTGATGGCATCCATGGCATTAGAGAGCTCTCCCTTGGCAGAAAGTTGGGATTGAAAGTCCACAGCACTCCATGACAGCATTGTGATTGTGAAGGCCATTGGAAACCCGAACTTGACATTATCTCCTGCATCATAGTAACCTCCCACCAGATTCACCTGTGTAATGTTTTGCATGAAATAAATTAATCTTATGATTCCACTTTCACACATATTACTTCTCATAAGTACCCCAGAATTATTTCAATTAGGGCCTCTTGGGCAGGGCCCTATCAAGCCCAGAATATTATTGAATTTTTTGGCTGAGATAGCCCTTCAATGGCCCAATCTAGATGAGCCTGTTTTGGGCTTACCTATTCCCATGAAAGCAAAATTAAAACACAAGCCCAACTGGATACATTTAATAAAGTGCCATAAATGTTTTGTAAACAAATAGGTTTCAGGTCGACGGCAGCCCCCGTATCTATGAGAGAGATGCTATATTTATGTGAGAATATCAACTTTTTTGTAATCCAATGCTTACATGACAAATTTCAATTGATTGTTCTTTCAACAATGAGAGATAAAATCAATTAAAAAAACCTTATTGATCCTATGTTTAATAGATGTAACTAAATACATATTTGTGATATAATATAAATTATGGAGAAAACATAAAAAGGATGGCTATCTATTCTTTGAACCATGATACTAAACTATTGTAGCTATTGGAATATATAGCCAAAATGATAAAATGCATGTAAGACTCTTCTGTGTAACTTAAAAAAATTATTGAGTGACTCTTCCAATCACTGTAGAAGATTGCTGTATGTGAGAGAAGACAAGCATACTCATAAAAAAAATGAATTCTATTTTTCTTGAAAGCCAAAAAAGCTGGACCAATAACCAGTAATTCGTTTTAAGAAATGAGAGTTCTAAGTTCGATTCCACTCCACCACATGTCCTAAGAATTAGTCAGGTGCTCTAAGAGACCTGGACACTAAGACTAAGATAAGTCTGGCCTAGTCAACGGCGAGTCTAGTTTTTCTTTTAATATGGATATCCCCACCCCACATTGAAGTTCAAATTAATCCTACATATGTAAACCTCCCAATCGAGACACATTGATAAGTCGATGAAGAGTAATCCCGTTGAAAGTGACTCGGAGAAATTTGAGTGTGAATCAAACCCAAGACCTCCCTCTATAAGAGGAGTTTTTTTACCGTCAGATCAACCCCATCTAAGAGTTTTATATTATGATGAGTAAGAGTGTATTGGAGTGAGATGGTTTACACTTCCATCGGCCCCATCTCTCAGTGCAGAGTCCTCTCTCCAGTTTACTCTCTGGTTTGGTGGAAGCCTTCCTGATCTTTGAGCTTCAAAATACAGTATAGACTTTGTAAGAGCATCACCATAGTCAAAAGCAGCAAATCCCTGTTGCAAGAAAAACAAGAACACCACCAAAAACAAGGGAATCCGGCCCATCATCACAAATTCAAAAAAAACAGTAAAAACACCGCGGTGAAATTTAGTTTCTCTTCTCTTCCCCAAAGAGTTTTAGAAGCCAACTGAACATATATATAGCAACGGCTAGTGCTTCAATTTCTTCATGCTATTAATATCGTTCTTTATGTAAACCATATCCCATTTACAGTAATCCTTATCTTTTTTATCTATTTCTATAATGGTAACCATTTTTCATTATCTGCATTTACCAAAGAAGGTAAAAAAATATCCTGCCTTTGACTCTTTTTTTCTATTTTTTGAATGCCTCGTCATCACATTCATGAAGAAATCTACCGCGAAAAAAACGTATTCATAACCAGTTTCCATCTTAGTTTCAGTCTTGATCTCGTTTATTGTTGATAAGTATCGATTTTTCTCATAGACATTGTAGATCTGAGTGATATAGGCATGACCAAGAAATTTATAAATGATAATTTGCTTAATCCGGTGATAAGCAGAGTGTTGATCGGTGCTCTAATAGACTTGAACATCTTAGTTAATAAAAAAAAAGTATATAGATATGATAAACAACTTTGACCATCAATGCAAATAAACCAATTAATATTCATAAAAACAATTAAAAATAGCTCCAAATCATCATATATGTCATATGGACAATAAAGAGGGCCAATAATGACAAAAATTAATATCAATTTTCAAAAAAAATGCACACAACTAACAGATCAGTGTTTTTATAACAATGAAAATCGATATATTTTTTCGCCTTTTGAGTGATAATAAATGGATAAAAAGACAAATTTGGTGTTCATTTTCAACAAAAACATTGGTGTCCAGTACACTTATAATGTGGGCCATAATTAGCATATATGAGGAAACACTAGTATGAAATTTATTTCTCCAGTATTCTATAATAACATATATCTTCTATTACAATTCATTAATTCTTTTTAAAAAATCATAATTTCATTAAAATATTAAAAGAAAATCAAAGAAATATCTAAAAACTATATCAATGGATCTTCATTTAATTCCATAAGCATTTGTCTAATATTTTCTTAATTTTTTTTATAAAAAAAACTCAAAATGAGAATTACTTAGAAACCTAGATTTCATGAATTTTCAAAAAAAGAAAATGAGAAAATCACATAAACACCCTATAAAGTATTAAACTGTATCAAAGTATCATTTTCAAACTCTCCATTCAATTTCCTAACTCCCAATATCATTTCATTAAATTATCTTCATAAAAAAAAAACCCAAAACTTAGATTATCTGAGAGTAAAAATTCAAAAATATTTGATGAAAATAACTCAAAATTGACAATTTTAAAAGAAAATTTTGGAATAGACAAAGACAAGTACATTTCCAATTTATTCTTAAAATCATATCCAATTCAACATTCGAACCACAAAATAATCTAAATAACAACTTTTTTGAAAAATAAAAAATAAATAAACAAGACCGATACGTTACAGTTGTTTAATTGCTCAAATCGGTTGAATTTATTATTGTAAGTATAATACAATGTCTATCGACCGATGCATGAATTTTTCACCCCTGATTTTTTCTATTTTTCTCTTCTTTTTTTCCAATCAAGACTCAGTACACTAGTTGACTGAGTTGACTCAACCTAAGAATATCAAGTTCTTTCTCTGAAACGGTGGTTCTAATTTGCTAGGACCGTGAAACATGTGCCGACGCTACTATTCTTCTTCTTCTTCTCGTGATTTCAAATTCCCCGGGCTTTACACTGCTACTACTTCTTCTTCTTCTTCTTGTCGTTGGGACTTGGGAGCAAGAGGGAATTGTGAGGAAATCCAGCCATGACGTTGGACGGTCGTAGAGGAGAGGTCTTGCTCTCACTGCCGACAGGATTGCCACCACAAACCACTCCCGCTTTTTATTTTTTCCATTAATACCAATACCAACATTCATGGCCAAAAGAAAGGAGACTGGTGTGTCACCAGTGGCAATTCTCTCTTGGCCAAGCACGTCATTAAACAACTTCGCGCCGGAGGCTACTCAGTTCGAGTCACTGTGCAAACTCAAGGTACTACTCTCCCTCTCTTGTTTTAACCATTGGCATAGTTTTTTGGATACCATGACTGTTTCGATGATTAAAATTCAGAAAAAGAATTTTATAAGAAAACTTGAAATAGGGATTTCTGTTGTGCATTTCCTCGTTGCAAATTTGAAATTTTTTTTTTTTTTAATTGAGATGGCTTCTCTTATGGGTGGAATTTTACACAAAAATGTTACAGTTCAATTTATAAGAGAACCGGACTAGAAAAATAAAGCCCCACTATTAATTGAGCTGAGGTCGAACTTATATATGTGTTGGTCAGAAAGATAGGGCTCTTTTTATAATGGACAACACAAATTAGTCAAACTTAGCTTAGCCCTAATTGTGTATGCAGGATTACTAAGGCTCAAACTTATTTAAGCCTAAAATGAATTTTTTGGTTTTCACTATATTAGAACTAATATAAATTACATATTACATAAATTTTACCACATAAAAAAGGGGAGAAGAAGATTGCATTTTCCACGTGGGGTTTCAAGAAAAAAATTTGGCCCACTTTTTCATTACCAAAATAAGTTTCCATCTTCTCCAGGTCTATAAACAGGCCAAAGCCTAATCTTGGTGTGCCCTAAGAGTAGTGGACTCACATGGAGATTTTACGCTGGGTATCCTGCCGTTTCCCACGCGTAAATCCACAAAAAAAAAAAAATAACAGGCCCAGACCAAAAGTATTTTGCAAATGGGAAACATATCAACATAGATAATGGGGGAGAGAAGCATGCAATTTGAAAAGATAAATTCACTTTGGCTCTGGGACTGGGAACCAATCACTTTTTCTTGATCAACATATTTATAACATATATTGAATTTAAACAAACTTGGCAAGAGAAAATAAAAACAGTGTGTGACCATTGTTTATATAGCCAACAAGTCCCATAATCTGATAATCAACGATCACCAATATGTCTAAATAGACTTTCAGACCACGAAGCAAGCAGTGCAAATAAAAGCAATTTCCGGAATGGAAAGCTACTACTAAGTAGATAATTGACGTCCTTCAATTAATTCTAAATAGCACCAGCTCAATTACCACTCTGGTGGTCACTCCTTAATTACCTTCTCAGGACTGAAACAGCAGAGCCATAAAAGTATCTTACAGAAGCCCCGAGAATGGCAAGTTACTTGGGACCAATGTCCTTCAGACCACAAATCTGCTCTTCTCCCATAGCAGACATCACACTCACAACTAGATCCTTCCCTTCTGCAAACCCATCTTTGATCTGTGCTACGAAGATAATCGAGAAGTCAGTAGGTACCCAGAAGTAAAACTCATGTTCTATCAATCTGTAAAAAAAATTCTTAGTGATCCAAGTGTGTATGTGTGTGTCAGAGAGTTGAAAATCCCCTTTGATTTTCAACCACATCACAATAGTTGTGACGGGAAAAAATAGGTTTTGTTGAGCATACATAAAATTTCTGCGAGTTCAGGTCGGTCTCTAGAACTAGGTTCAGAAAACCAGAGATTTGAACAGGATCTAAGATGGCTGGAAATAGGCTTTTTTTTTATGACCAAGGTGTCCAGGCCTCTTAGAACACCCGACTAATCCTCGGAGTATGTGCAAGCCTCCCTACCCACACACAATAGGTAAACATACGGAGAGTGGCCCTTTAGGGTGGAGTGGGAATCGAACCTAGGACTCCCACCCTGGGTTACTGGCCATACTCTCTCCGCTCGGTCGGAAATAGGCTTTGTTGAAGATGCATCTCTGATTCCAGGAGTTCAGGTCTCTAATAGATGTCAAGAGACCACATGTTTGGTTTGGACAACAGAATCTAAGGTGATATTTCCACACAAATGTTCAAAATCCATGCTACCACTGCCTCTTTCTCACTGATCCTATTGTCTTTTTCCATGGATGGAACACCAACTCTGCCATGGAGAGGGAAGTGACAGGTAGAAATTGCCATTTAAGGGCATGTCCATTGGAAACCAGTTGACACAACAAAAAACTGAAAATCTCAGCCCATCCATCTGCAACAGCAGACAAAAACTCGGGAAGATATCAGGTGACCTGGCAGCCTACTTCCAGCAGAAACTCATATCCACAAAAACAGGAAAATGGTACTGAATGGAATCAAAATTCTGTGGAATTCCATGTTCAAAATAATTATAAAAATCCACAGAAGGTCACAGACATCCACTAACAAATTCTAGGCTAACAACCTATATGGTTTGTGGAAATATACTCTCAAAATTCGAAAACACTCAACTCAGAAATAATATGCAAGTGGTTAAACATCTATCTACTTCAGTGAAAAAGATGAAATTGATTTCTAATGTGCCAAATAAAGGTATAAAACAAACTTGGCCTAGTAACAAAATGAACCTGTGTAACTCTTGTATTTTTTTAATTATATAAAGAAATGTCACCTCAAAAAAAAAAAAACCTGCTAACCTGGCTCAGAAGACTGTCATCACTTGGTAGTCGAAGATCATCTTTGGTACCACCATTTTCAGTCAGCAAGCTCACCTGCAGCACATAATATCATTTTAGACTAAGAAACTAAATCTTAGAGCAAGGACACCTACCGTGAGAGTAACATACAAATCCATCTTCAGAAATATCGATCAGCTGGTAGTCAGTACGTGTAACATGAGGAACCTACAGAACAATACATAGTTCATATGGTGAAGTGAAACAAACGAAATATACATATGCAGAAGATGCAGGGGTGAAAATTTATATCCTATAATTCCTTACATCACAGTTGTGAGATGAAGGTACAATGTCCTCAAGCTTCTTGGCAGTGAAAACATCAATGGCTACAAAGTGACATTTTGCATGGCCATGCTTTCCAGTCTTAGAGGTAGAAACCTCAACAACCTATATAAAAAAAAAAAAATACAAATTTTATTAAGAGAACTCATTTTCAATAAGAAAGGAACAAACAATGACATTTTTCAGTAATTCAACACATGTAAAGAAATCAAAAGCTTAAGGCTTCTCAGCTGCCAATAGGCACTGAATAATCACTGACAACAACAAAAGTACAAAGATGAGCAATTCCAATTAAACAGTGTCTGAATGATATATAGATAAACTGTCCTAGATGTCGACCATTTCATGTCATGTTGTTGACCATATCAATAAGAGTACTACAGAAGTAAGACCCTGACAAAAGGAACAACAAAACAAAAATTAATAGACCAAACAAGACATGAGTAAATACCATACAAGTTAGAGGTTACAATGTCAATGGGCTAAGTTTAAGCTTGGCCTGGAACAGGGTTAGTCCAAGACAAGAGACCTAAATTCTAGTCTGAAATTAAGACCCAGCCAAACCCTATTACCCTCATAATGAAACCCAATCCTGACTTGCAAATAATTGTTTTGCTCAGATCATGCTGAATCCCACAGTTTAATCATTATCAAACTCAATTTTTTATCTTTTCCTATCTGAGAGAAGAATCTTTTATCTAATTTTGTTCCAATCTTCCCTTAAGGTCATTAATTAGATTCTTAGAAACATTCATCTTAGTAACTATACCAAAACCGTGTTGCATAGATTCTTCAAAATGTGTGGAGTAGCAGTGTTGGATATTTTTCCAAGTTAAATTGTATGCAATTTTCAATGACACTTCACAGATTCCTCAAGTACTTGAATGATTGTTCCAGAAGATAAAATTAATATATCACCTTTTCCTCTTTTAAAACCCAATTAAAATGCTGAATTTATTTATTTTTTTGAAATGGTATACTGAATTGCCTATTAATTGATTGATCACAGCAAAACCTGTATTGCAGTATCCATTTGTGTTACTTTCACATTTTATTTTCATCTAAAAAAACTAAATTTTAATTCATTACATGGTGAGCCAAATCCATAAATCCTATATCTTGACACTGGCCAAAACTGACATCGCATAACAGTTGGATTCCAACACATAAACATACCTATGCAACATAGTACAAATTGATGCATACCGAGGTATTCTACCGAAAAAAAAGTCACCATCATCACTAAAGCAGTAAAGCCATTTGCCCATCCATCTAGGGTTGGCAAGTATAGTTTAGATTTTGGAAATTGGTTCCATAGGCCAACTGCCAGTCTAACAGCAATATGACTTAAAACAACTTCTTTTCTGGTTAGAAATACAAACACTTGCCAACTAAAGCATACAATGATAGTACATTTAAATTTGAGAATAGCTGGTGCATATGATTGTTGACAATTAGCCATTAAAATAACATTAACACTCCAAAGGATAATGCTCAGGTGTTCAGCTGCCAGAGCACCAATGAAATATATTTCAAATACATGCCAACATATATGACCTCGACAATCTCACAATTAGTAAAAGATACAAAACATACATTACAGCACGCATCTTTTATAACGGAATAGGTGGCACAGTCCCAAACATTCTATATAACTTCCCTATAGTCTAAAAATTGAGGGGATCTAAAAACCTATGGTAGATACAAAATAATTTAAAAGAAGGGGCCACATCATGTCAAATGACATCATATATAAGCACTTGTTGTATTCACCTACTGAAAAAACCATCAGAGTTTGAATGCAATTTTGCACCCCGCCCCTTTGGTCAAAAACCATATGCTCCAAACTCCTCGGCATCTGAAACCCAACTGATGATGCAGATCATTATCACTTCTATTGATCTACTGATCAAACCATTATATCATCAATAGGAGATTTCCAAATATTTCAGAAATTTGCCCCACATGGGGTATCTCAACAGGTACACTCTGGCTCAAGAACCAGACATCCCAGGTTTGAGTCCTGTCGTCACTCGATGCCCATGGCTTGTGGGGGTCTGCTTGCATCCGGAGTTTTACCCAAAGAGAAGAGGAGGTCTTGGGTTTCTCCATCATAAATATATTTCAGAATTTTTTGCAGATTAAGGCTTTTATTTCTTTGTCACGAGGCTTTTTCTATTGAGCATCGGTTATCTCTGAGCTTGATTTTGCTTTTGTCGTTAATTCTTCACAAAATTGCTCACTTTGTCATCCTCCCTTATTTTGTCAAATGAAATCCATTGCCATCCCATAAATCAATAAATAAATGCATATTCCACATGAACACACTAAACATACGCATCTAAGACCCATTATAAGTAATTCAGAGAAACAGGACAGAGAGAGGGGAAGTTCACAGTGTAAGGAAAAACAAGAAATCGAGCAAGAAAATACATCAAACGAAAGATCAAGATGAAGGAAACGTATAAATGCACATGGAATATCCGTTTGGATGAATAGAAAGGAAATTGCTTTCATGAAAATAAACGTTTTTTTAACAAAAAAAGGGTTAAACCCATTAGAAATTTTAGTGAAGAAAATGGCCATTTCAGGGAGAGCACTTGATTTTTCATTTGCATTTGCATGTATCCAAATTCAAATTGTAGATTGTAAAAGAATACCTTGCAAGGCCTGCCCTTGATGACGATGTAACCATTCTTGCGAATGGTGCCAGCTTGTTGTGGATATGTTTTCGATGCTCCTGCATCTGCCTTCGATTCAAAGTGATGCTCTTCGTCCGACATCCTCACTCTCTCTCTCTCTCTCTCTCTCAAATGGTGTGGATGGAATTCTATTCCTATGGACTAGGGTTTCAGAATAAATAAAGAGATGAAAATTGCCATTAGTGTGGAAGTTGGGTCGGGTAAAATTCCAACCCGCCTCAACAAGATCCAAAATAATTAGTCGGGTCAGTAATAATAACTTTTTATTTATGAAAGTTGAAATTTTTTCAATTAATTATGGTCCATAAGGAATAAAACTGAGAAATGACAATCCGATTTAAAGATTTTTATTCTGTATAATATGATAGAAAATAAACATGTTTCAAAGATATTTCTTTAATATGATTTTTCTAAAAAATAGGATTACTGAATTTGAAAAAAATATGATTTTGAGGGTCTAAAAGTAATATTAAATGTATGGACAAACTATAAATGTGGACAAATTAATATTTTCATGAGTGCATCGATAAATATAATATTACTTGAAATTTCTCACTATTAAAATTTAAAAAAAAAAAAAACATTTTTACTGATGTTATTATTGTTTATACAAAAAAAAAAATTATCTAACTTATATCAACATCAAGCTGCTCTTTAAATAGATTTAGACTTCACATAATTAAAACATATTCCATGCAGATAACAAAGATTGAGTCGAGTCTCCAACCCTTTAAACCATTATCACCTTTTATAAATAGATTTGAGTCAAATCTAAATTTGATAAATATTTAGCTGCAGTAAAAAAGCATTTTCAACAACCTTTTTACTTACCAAAATTAAAAATTAAACACATTAATTAACCTTTAATACGATAACTAAACTTACTAGCATTTATGCATTAAACAGATGCTGGATTAGGATTATGAGTTTATGAATACCTCACTCCACCAAATCCTTTTTGAAAAGATGGTGCCATTAGAATGTTAAGAGATCCTGACATGGGTTGTCTCGAATCTTATCAATCCAGAGCGTCCATTGATAGAGATCCTGACATGGGTTGTCTCGAATCTTATCAATCGACGGGCCGAGTGATGACTCTCCTCAGATGGGCCATAAGGCTCTCAAACGTGATGAAGGGCTTGGCCCACTTCCTCCTATCATGGAAGCAGGGGTCGAAAATTCAGCTTTTAATCTTGCCTGTGATTTTTCTCTCTCCTCATTTGTTTTTTTAAATCTCGGTGGCTTTTAAAAAATAAAAAAGGTTGTTTTTAAAAAAAAAATATAAATATAAATATCGGTCGAGATATTGACTGGGCCCATGCCGATATTTATTTATTTTTTAAATAAAAATCATCAGGTATTAGCCGAACTTTTCTCTCTCTGGCCGATGCGCAAAGTATTGGTCGAATTTTTGACCCCTGATTAGTCAGCTATTTGCAGCGAGACTGCTAGATCTGCATTTTGTGATCCTACATCGCAAAGCTCAAGTTAAGGCCCATATTCACCTAATTTACAAACATTTTCCAGGGCTTCATCCTTTAAAATGTAACTCCATCTTGCAGATCCTGATGTAGGCTAGTAGGATTTAGAACACCTAACCACAATTTAATGTGGAAGCTCGATAATTAACGGGTCTGATCTGCATAGATCTGAATGTAGATCAATATGTAAACAGATTGGTATATTCACAATCTATGAACTTAGAGATTGCGTCGGGACTGAATACAGTTATACTGGCCCTCAATCAAACCAGCACTAGGTAGGATGAAGCCTTCCACTCAGCCTGACTAACCCAATTGAATCTGAGATGGGTCAGTTGCAAACATGTGGATCTGAGATGGAATCATGGCCTAGTTGTGGTGATTCACCCACCTGTCCACCAAGGTGCTCAATGCCAACACCTGGCTTGCTTAGGATTCAATAGAGAACTTGCAAATTGGGCAGCAACTATCTGCAAGTACACAAATCACTCCAATGCCCAACGCTGCTATGGAGGGTAGAACTCAGGTCTATCTCACACACCTTTGGTTGGATTTTCCAGCAAGTCTGCAACTTGTTGCAGAGTTCCAATGTGATCTGCCGTGGGTGGTTGAAGCCTATTTCCGGCGAATTCTGCTAGATGGTTGCAATGTCAACCTCACGAACAAACCAAGGTTTGTTTTAAAAAAACACACAAATTTTATTCATCAAAAATCTCCCCTCTATCTGGCTACATACGACTCCTTGGATAAGAAAAAAAAAAGAAACCCTCCTAAAGAATAGGAGCCGACCCTCCTTTACATGGAATTCTAATTAAAGTAAACCACCTAAAGTTTGAAGTAACAAATTTCCCTAAGCTAATTCCTATCGAAAAACTAACTTAGAAACCTAATCTAATTAAGACTCTCCACCGCTAACTCTTTTCAATTGTGTCTCGCCTCTTGCTTTGTGAACAACTGGGCTGAGTTGCTCAGTTGGGCCTGGACTTTGCTGGGCCAGATTGTGGCAGCTTGTTGGGCCAAGGCTTGGGCCTGATCTTGGACTTGGCCTGATATGAATTGAGATTGGACCCTCCTTTACAGATGCCCACATCAGATCCATGTTGGGGTCCAGTTGGGAACTATTTTCAGTTTTCGGCATGTGATCGGGCTTATTTCAAACCCAAGACTATGCCCACCTCAAGTGTAGCATTACATCATAGAAGCCCACCATCTAAGTCCATCATTCGTAGGTCCACATTCAGGAAGACATGTGGATTTAGTACAACCCATTTCAACGCATGTCGCATTACTTTTGACTTGTTTGTGTTTCATTTACTAAGAACATGGACTTTTTTACGAATAGCATGATTGCTAGGATCTAAATTGTTCATGTTTAATTAGACATTCATATTAATATTAATATTAGAAGATTTATATTTCTATTTGTCTGAGGTGCTGCCATATGTTCAAACCGTTCCGCTATACTCAAAAGCAAAATAAAGAAGAGACGGTTCTACCCACAAAAGTACAACTTTGATTGACAATGCATCTCAGATCAACAGTACACCTAACAAGTATGTCCTTGTGATCATTGTCGAGGGGGGTTTTCACATTTTTTGCATTCTCTCGTAATGACAACATCCTTATTGAAGTCGCATCTCAATCATCTATCTCATTCTATCATCAATCTAACTCTCCTTCGTCATGTTATGAACTAACATTGAGTTTTTCTTTTGAATAGGAAACAACAGTAGCATAGAGCCAATTCACATTTGAATAATGTATTTAAGTGTATTCATGCTAGCTCAGAGGTCCAAATATTGCTGAGACAGTTTTTCTCTCCTCAATTTTTTCTTTTTTAATTTCGGTGGCTATTTTGTTAAAAAAAAAAAACTGAGTTTTTTTTATAAAAAATGAAAAAAGGCTATTTTTAGACCTGTGATTTTGGATTCTGCGTTTGATTTGAATGTTTCCATTGATCTAAGTAAGATGTGTTGTATAACCCATTAGATCTACTTAGGAACTATTTTATTAAACAATTTTATATTACTTTATTTCAAAATTTTGATAAAGAAGTAGAAATTTGTGAAAAATGGAAAAAATTGAAGAATATTAAAAATAAAAAAATTTATTGGTTGGTCCTAAATCTTGTTTATGATATGTTTTAGTTTAACCTTCATTATCTTATAATTTTAGATTTTAAATATAGTTTGGTAAAAATAGATTGATATATATCTTTAGATAAACTGATAAAAGATGTCGATTCTAACACATGCAAAATTTGTTAAAAGAAACTGGTACTTAATGAGTGGTACACTTAATATAAAGAAAATAAAAAAATTATTTTATTTCTCTTAACAAATTTTGTATGGTCTTTGAAAAAAAATGTGAAATAAGGTTTGATTGGTTTCACTTTAATGGTAAATGATAACAAAGTAAACTGTAAAAGTAATATAAGGAGTCAAAAAAGAAAAGGGCAAAGTAAAAGAGGAAAGGAATAAAAGAGTGAGGAACTTGGGAGTAAGGGTATAAGGTTGAAAAGAGAAAAACCAAAGGTTAGGGATTCAATTGGACGAGATTTCAAAAGTAAAAGTATGCGTTCCTTTCACACACATTCTGTCTCTCTTTGACTTCTCTTTG
Source organism: Chimonanthus praecox (assembly GCA_022113865.1). Classification (NCBI taxonomy): domain Eukaryota; kingdom Viridiplantae; phylum Streptophyta; class Magnoliopsida; order Laurales; family Calycanthaceae; genus Chimonanthus; species Chimonanthus praecox. Next base: position 59,778,196 of record CM039090.1, read on the forward strand.
CGATTTCTCGTGGTTCTCTCCTTCTCTTCTCTCGCGATTTTCTCTCAATGGTTTTCTCTTAATTTTTTTTTTTAATAACAAACATTTAAACAAAGCCGTGTACCCTGAATTCGATCGAAATTGAAAATGCCCGTAGATATATATTTTATATTTGAAAATATTGTGCTAATCAGTGATTTGTACTTTAAAAAAATTATAGAGGGTAATACCCATTTAGTATTTGAATTCATCATTTTTTAATCCATCCATATGAGTGTGATTCAATTTAATATTTATACCCTTTATTTTTCCACTAGACGTAAAATTATTTAATTTTAATTGAGGAGTTGACTTGACGTTCTATACACCAGCTTGAAGAAGCGGAGTTTGAAGTCAATTCACTCTCAGCATTAAAGTGTCAATTCCCATAGTTGCATAGTCATTTTATTCAAAATTGAGAAATACACACATACCGTAAAGATTAATAAAGTAAAAATCTCATATGAGATACTTGGACACATTGGTCTTAAAAAGATCAATCAATCTTAAAAATACTCATTGATATATTTCTGATATATTTAAAATATAGTGTAATATTTTGTTATTGGTGGTTCATGCTAAAAATTTGTACAGAATAATTAGGTATCAACAGTTTATAGTTTGAATCTATTTATTTTTTAATCCATCATTATCCATGCTGTCACGCCCCGACCCTCCGGGCCCACTGACATGAGTTTTTTTTTTTTTTTCTAATACAATATTGAGCCTTTGCGGAAATCCTCTTATAGACTTTAACATCTCTTATGAATAAGTTTGGATCTAACATTTGGCAGCCTCGAACCCACCCATATCTAGCCGGTAAAAATCCCAGGCAGATGGAGGGGCCACCATGGGCCCGCTTAAAACCCAAAACCTCGACAGATTTCACCTCGACGCATAATATGTGGATACACTACTAACCAACATGTAATCTATAACTTAACCTCTTAGGGAATCCAAAATAGAAAATGTCACACATGATCTACCTAACATTTATGATCAATCGATCCCATCAACATCAGATTGCACATCAGAAAACGAAGTAGACTTTATTACATCCTACAGTGTTTCAAACGAACATTATAAAGGGTTTATTACATTGCATGTTCATACGTACAATATCTACTAACTTAAACATAAAATCCCAACATTTGGGTAGATAGCTAAAGGGACTCCACCCTAAAACTACAGCTGATGATCCTCCTGTCCTTCGTCCTCCGGGTTTCCTTTTCGTAAGGAGTGTGAGTTTTACAAACTCAATGAAGAGAAAACAACAGCAAGTTCTAGATAACAAGGCATATTATCAACATAATAGACATGTTATCAAACAACAGTTTATACACTCAGAAATCATGTAGAATAATGTTAACACATTTATCTACCATGAAATGTCCTTCATTTCTCAAAAAGATACCCCCGCCAAACGACGTCTACGGTTCTCCCCTAACCGCGAGTAATACGTTTTCCTACACTGCCGGCAAATTCATGCTCAGTGCTTCACACAGCCCGTATTTAAATACACCTCGTACCAGTGCCCTCCACGAGCTAGGTACTTCATACATTGGTGTGAGGTAAATTTGATATGCACAGTACATCAACCAATATGCACATCAATACATGGATTTAAACATAATTATCAACCCACATAATATCTCTCATATATATGATCATAATAACCTCACTCAGTTAATATAAATTCCTAAGCCCTCCCGCATGGAATCATAATACAAATATCAGCAATAAGTACATAATATGCTGAAAAACTAAACACAGATTAAAAAGCCCACCAACGGGTTACATTATAACACAAATAAGTGTTTACCGTTATCTCCAATCGAGTATGCCTACCCTATACCCATCATTTATACACAGAATGCATATTCCTATCGGAATCACTGTTGGATACCTGATCTATCATCAGATCACCCATATCACAATACCAAGTAGTCTCTAGGAATAAGTGGGTTCCGTACTCCGTTTTATGATGACTAGATTTCGACATCCCGAAACACTCTCAAGTTCACGTTTCATATGTTGAAACTTATAATCACCTCCTTACGTGTGAACAGTGTCGGTATCGCATTCTAATCCTATTACATCATTTCCATCAATAAAGATGACCACGGATATTCACTTATTCCGTAAGGCTAATGGTGAAAGAAACATTTGTATGAATGCAAAATGAGATACATTTTAGTAAACACATAGTGTGGTTGAATCTCCTCACCTTCGGTCGGCGAGTGTTTTTCAGTAATCTGTTTAAAATGAAAAAACGGCGTAAATACAATGTATAATAACACTATATAGCCATAATTTATACTCCTAAGCGTTTGGAATATCATGACAACACGTTTTTTAGAGAGTTTTCTTGAAATTTTGTAAAAATACGATTTTGCCCCTGAGCGAAATACGGGCTAAAAATAAACCTCCAAGTGGACTAAAACAAGTATTTCTAAGCTAAAATAACATAAATTTCATTTTTGAATTTTTTTCAAAAATTACGTTTTTGCCCCCCAAAAATATCCAAAATTACCAAAATGCCCCTGGATACTATTCATCGAAAAATACTGTTCACAGGCACTATTCATCCGAAAATACTGTTCACCGAAAATTACTGTTCACAGACACTGTTCATCCGTAAAAAATACTGTTCACGGAAAATACTATTCACAAGCACTATTCATCCGTGAAAAATACTGTTCATGAATACTATTCACCCGCAAACACTGTTCACCGAAAAATACTGTTCACGGGGCACTGTTCATCCGTAAATTTCCAAATTACCAAAATGCCCTTTTGGGCCTGCACAGTGCGCCGCAAATCACTATTCACGGGCAGATTTTTCTATTTGAGAAAACTGTAAATCATTTTCTGATGAAATTAAATATCTACCTTCCTCTTAATGAGGTCTACAAACTAAAAATATTAACTTAAAATAAACACTTACAGAAATCTTCTGAAGAATTTAAGACAACCACTTGAGGAATAGTGAACGTCTGGCAACAGAGAGGAAAAATGGAAAATTTGATAAAACTTCGTAAATTTGTGATTTTAACTTAAACTGACTGCACCTATTTATAGTGTTTTGAAAAACACTATTGAAAACTGCTGGATGATCCCTGACCGTTTGTTGTGTCGGCACGGCAAAGGGTTAAAAAATCTTATCTCTTAAGACTGTCGGTAGAAAGAGATAAGATCTTATCTCAGGTAACAGTAAAAATTACTGTTACCTTACCCTTTTTCTGTTCGTCTATATTAGACCTTAACTCGTAAAAATCCGACACCGCATGTGTGTTAAGAACACAGGGTTTACCTACGGTGGAACGTTCACTTTTTGTTTTGACACCAAAAAAATAGGGTATTTTTCACAAAGTCAATATTTTAATAAAATAGACGGCTTATACTCACCGTGATTTTGACACTTCGAAACTAGTGTTAAAAATAACATTTTCGACATTTTACATATGTCAAAGAGTTTGATAAAATACAGATCGAATGTGATCTGAGTTTGCTAATTTTCGGAATACGGGGTATCTTAAAAATCGGGGTTTTTAGATAAGAGCATATGTAAAATTCACGTTTCGAGGAATACTCGTGAAATTCCGAAAATACCACTGAGTAGCGTACTCAAAAGCTTAATATGTGTGTGAATTTCAAGGTCTGAATATATCAGAAGAGTGGTCTTTCACACTCAAGGGGTCTATAAAATATTATTCATGATTTTATATGTAAAACAAAAGACATTTAAATAATGTCTAAAATGCCCTCCGAACTTCGTCGGGCTAAATCACTAAGCAAATGACCTCTGATCGGGTCACATACTCCTTTTTCGGGAAGCTCTTTCCGTACCCTATCATATTAACCGGTCACAAAGCCGAGTTAATAATTCTAAAAATTTGTTATTTCTAATTTAAAGGGTCGGGTTATTACACATGCTAGGTTGGTCCAACTAATCTTACTTAGCACCTAAGAAATCAATTCTCAACACTTTCTCTTCATAATTGAATCGACAGTCGTCACACAAGAAAGCTACCACTCTGACCATACTTTCCTATCAACCTCCTCTAATGACCCACCTCTCTCTAAATTACCATCATCAAGACCAAGACTTGAATACATGATAGAGTGCCTACTTTAATACCAATTATTAAAGACCTAATCAAAGGTCATAAAATTTAAAATTGATGGAATGCGAAAAATCAAATTCCATTATCGTGTCCACAACTACTAGCACGTTAATTAATATAATTATAGATACATTATATATTCATTTATTAATTTATGCATTCTACGCATACTTTTTATTACATTCAAGGACTCATTAATTATATGTAGTACAAATAAGTTATTTTTAGTATTCCGTCGTTTCAGAGAGTGGAACGTATTACAGTAATATTACTCTAATAAGGTCGTTATCCTTCGTATTCATTTCTCCGTCACTGCCTGAAAAAAGAGGCGGTCATTATCCCTTGTAGAAATTAATGCATCCTCAGCTCACGAAGAGACTTCGATAATAGAGTCCACAGGGCGGCTGGTCCTAATTAAATAATGGGAAGTCGTGTCATTAGATTTTCTAAATTATTACTTTCCATTTTATATTTAAATAATTCAATAAATATTACTATTTTAGACATATTTGATTTTAAATTAAAATTAAATAACTAATATATAAAATAGTTTTGGTTCATAAGTATATAGGATTATAGGCGCACCGGAGCCCTTATGTTCTTCAAAATCCTTATCTTGCACTTACTATTCAAAATTCGATATATTATTTATACACATCATGTGGGTTTTTTTTTTTTTTTTACTTTGATATGCCTTTAAAAATATTTCTGTTTGAAGTGAAATTTATAAAATATATTTCAGTTAAATTAATTGATTAAGTATAACTTTGTGTGAAAAGTGGAGATATTACAAATCAAGTGTATGAAGGAAAGAAAATTAACTTAAAAAGCACAGAAAAAATAGATAAAAAAAATATGTTAAATTATGAAGTGATTGATAATATAATTTATAAAAATATTAATTGGAGAAAGAACTTATAAAATCGATTTTAAATAGATAAAATTACATACAGATGATAATGATCTTAATTTAATTAATTAAATTATATGTGTAAATAGTTAAGATTAATTTAATCCAAAATATAAATTATTGAATAAATTAAAATAATATTTTATTGATTCAATACTTAAGTCTAGACGTTTTTAATAAATTTTTCATACAAGCAAAAGCAAGAAAGAAAATAGTGCTGATTGGTTTGCACACATTTGTGCTTAATTTTTAATTTTTGAAGTTTGAAAAATTATAATTGGTGAAATTAAAAATTCATAATTTATAAAATTGTAATCGATAAAATGAAATTATTTCAAACTCAAAATGTAGGCTAAATTTTAATTTGAAAAATTAAACTTTAAATTATTGAATTTAGCTTTAAAAGTCACAAAACTGTTTCTCCTCTATGAGAAAATGAGATTAAAAAAGAAAAAAGAGGCTTTTTTGTGCAATTTACCACTCAACATGTACATAGTTGTATTTAATTTTTATTTTTTAGAGTTACAAATCATGACTGATAAATTAGAAATTTATTTTAAATTTAAAATGTAAATTAATTTCGATATAAAAATCTTACGTCCAAAATATCAATGATATTCTATGTTTGTTTATTAATTTATATGGAGCCACAACCACAAGTCCACAACGACCAATAATTCTCACCCTAATTTACTTTTGGATCGTCTGGAAGTGAACCTCTATATAATACCTAAAATCACTCAATGTACACGTGACACGTCAGCATAGTTCTGTAACGAAAAGTTTGCATCTTCCAAGTCTCCAGTCTCCAGTCTGCAGTCTCCAGAACCCTTTTTTGTTTCATATTATTCTTTAAACGTGGGGCTCACTTAAAAGGAAAATATGTGGTGATTGCCTGGGCAAAAATAGGATACTTTCATATGCCTGGAAATCTGGAATGTGGTCCACTTCGTCTTGTACTGGCCTTTTTTAGGGTGCAACTCCGGTTCGGTTTTTTTAGGACTCACATAGCTCCTCCAACTAACAAATGGTTTAATTAGGGTTTAAGAACTTTCATTTTAGATATAGATAATAATTAATTCTAGATTTTAAATACTCATGAAAAATTTAAATTTATTCTGGTCAATGTAGCTAAATTTTGAAATTCAAGACTAGATCTATTATTTTTTAAATATGTATTTATATTATGTTAAAACAAAAATCAACCATCGTCTTTTCGTTCCCTCTGACTCTTTTTCTCGTCCTCAATCTATTGTCTTCATGAGATAGAGATTTAGATTTTAAGGTTTCATTCTTTTTTTCTTTCATTTTTTAACCATTGTTGATGCGGTGATGCAAATCTCAATCGATGAGATTAGCATCGGCTGTACTGTACTGATATCTGTTGTACATTGATGATATCGGCTATATGTTGTACAGTAATGATATCGGCTGATGTATTGGCCGATATTATTAAATATCATCAGTTATTTTTAAAGGAAAAATTTGTTTCGATCATGGGTCCAGGTTGATATTCGCTCAATATAATTTTTTTTTTTTCAAAATCAGGTCTCTTTTCAATTCATAAAACTTAAAATCTAAAAAAAAAATCTGATATTTTTCAAAAAAGAAAGAGGAGAGAGAGACCTTGGCCAAAATCTTGATTTTCTGAGATTTTTATCCTTCCTTAAAACAAAAGTGAGACATGGATTTTCTTTTCTTCTCTTTTGTCTTCTTATGTTACTTTCATCTTCTAAATTCATCTTCTAAAGCACTAATAGAGATAATTATGAGTTTTTTTCTTCTACATCATTTGTAATTATGTTGTCTTTTTTTCTACTGTATGAGTTCTCTCTATTTGTCATTTGTCATTTCTCTTTTCATAAAATCTTTTTAAAATAGTTAGTTTTTCAAATAAAGCCTATAGTTATTGGATATTTTTATAGGTAGCGATCCTTCTATGGATATTTTGTGTAATTCGATGCATGATTTACTTTATTATCTATTTTGACCTTTGAATTGACTCGTTAAAACTCTTTGAATCACTTATAACAAAGGGTTCACTGAGCCGATTCAAAAATCAAAATGGGTAATACAGTAAAATTTATGTCGAGTTATAAAAAATACCTATAAGAAGATCACGAGCGTATTTTCATAGATTAAATATGCTTCTTTTTTTTTTACATCAGATAATTCAGATTAAACAATATCTAAATTTAAAAAAGGGTCCCCGTTTACACACTTGGAAAATCTCTCTCTACACTCATTTTCGGGTAGAGGTGGCTAATTACCATTTTGCCCCTGCGTTTCCATTCGTTCGAACGAATTCCCAGTTCATTTCGTCATTCGTTCGAACTAATGGACACATGCCCTATCTAATTTGATTCGTTCGAACGAATCCCCTTTATAAATCCATTCGTTCGAACGAATGAAACGGGTGAACAGTAACGCGGGTTACTGTTCACCCGTCTGATTCATTCGAATGAATCAGGCTGATTCATTGGAATGAATCAGTTCATTTGAATCAGACTGATTCATTCGAATGAATCAGTTTATTTTAAAATTTTAAACTTATTTTTTAAGCCGGATATATACAGTCCGGATATTAAATTTGAGAAATTTTGAAAATACACAGTGCTTAAAAAATAAGTTTAAAATTTTAAAATAAATTGATTCAAATGAACTGATTCATTCGAATGAATTAGACGGGTGAACAGTAACCCGCATTACTGTTCATCCGTTTCATTCGTTCGAATAAATGAATTTATAAAGGGGATTCGTTCGAACGAATCAAATTAGATGGGGCATGTGTCCATTAGAATGGAAATGCAGGGGATAAAATGCTAATTAGCCACCTCCATCTGAAAATAAGTGTCTAGAGAGAGATTTTCCGAGTAGGTAAACGGAAACCCTTAAAAAAGTGTACCCGAGTAATAGTCGATTTGCAGCACACATGGAAAGAATGGAATCGTCTTTTTCGGTTCCAGGCTTTTTTGGGTGGAGGACTCTTTCTTGTATTATTCTCTACTTCAGACTTCCGTGTGCTGTTCTGCACCTTCCATGTTTCAGCCTTAAGACTTTGATGAAACTAGAAAGGGCAAAAGGAAAAGGCAGAGCCGAAACAGCCTCTTACACGCACTTTAAAGTTAGATTACACTATAAATAAATGGAGAAAAGTCCCTACTCCTTTTATTACAGGTTAGCCACTGATGCCAACCTTTCAACCTGGCAGCCCCATGGCCATCATCCAACGGTTCAGACCGTTGGGACCAGGGGTTTAAAAATCGGTATCGGCCGATATATCGGCCGATACGATATGTCGACCGATATATCGTTATCGGCCGATATATCGGCCGATATTTTTCTCTTTCTTCCTTGTTTTTTTAAATATCGGCCGATATTTTGATATCGGACCGATATAATACGGCCGATATCAAGGCCGATATTGTGAATATCGGCCGATACGATACATATCGGCCGATATTCACATATACAAAACCGATATATATCGGCCGATACGATACGTATCGGCCGATATTTAAACCCCTGGTTGGGACAAATACACTCAATTACCCAACCAAAATTATGAGCTTCCAAATGAAAAAAGTGAGCTCAATAATCTTCAAATTTAAGTGCATTAACAAGTAAAATATCTGATTATATACTTCTCAATTACAATTGAAATCTTATGTTCGATTCTAATATGTGTGGATTGAAAGTTTTTTTTTTTTTTTCGCTTCAAACAATTAACCAGATGAGATGATGGAATACTTTTTATTAGTTCTCAATTTAAATTACTCTACAATTTTATCTCTCTTTAATTTAATTTAGTTTGAATCAGTATCCATTTGGTTTAAATAAATGACATAATATTGGTACATGCGACTTGATGATTTTAATTTTAATTGGCAAAAATAAAAACATTTTTATGATAGACTTGCTCACTTTAAAGAATCTTATATTTTACAAGTTATTTTTTTTTGTTTATTTGTTAGGCAGAATCAACCCTCGAAGAATTTTATTTAAGTGGATCTGAAACATGTTAGGATTAAAAGGTTTGAGCGTCTTGATGAATTGTGACATCAATGACTTCATTTTATGATTATATAAAATAAATATATTATCATAATTATTATTATTATACTATAAAATAAGTCTTGTTTAATTATGTCCATCCTATTTTTTATATATTAAAACAAATAATTTAATAAATATTTTAAATTACTATGTTTAAAATGCATTAAATGAAAAATATAAAAGATTGAACTTAAGCTTTGAACAGATAAAAAATAATATTGATAAATTAAATATAATTTAATTGAATCCTATCGAAGACCCTTGGCTCTAAATTTTATAAATTTACCAATCTCATCCAATAAGATCATTTTTGCCTAATAATTGATTGGACTCAGAAGTACTTCCAAGTTGTATTTGAATATATATATTTAAATTAAATATGGCAATGTTATATTAAACTTTTAAGTATGGACTCATCAAAAGCACTGTACTGACTTCTATAAGTAAAAATCAATCTTCAAAACAATGAAATTTCATAGATAGATATCAACTTTTTGTCAGTATAAATACATAGTCCCATTGCCTACACTATTAGCTCATATAATATTTTAATATTTATTTTTAAATAAATACCATTTCAAGTATAAAAAAATCAATAAAAGGTTCGATTACATTTACTAAATATCAAGTACATTGCCGTAAACATTTATTAATCAAGACACGACATCAACGGCTCTGATCGTGGTGGAGATAAGAGGGTTGGTAGACAAAGAACTGCAGGTCTAAAACGTGGATGGAGTCAGGCCAGTCCCTAGCTTTATGCGAACTAGACCATCGTCTAGGGTCTCCAAATAGATAGAGCCTCTAAAATTGGGTTCGATTTTTAAGTTACTGCAGATTTATAGTATTAAAAGTATTTAATATTTATTTTAATAACAAATTGAATTCTGGTGCAATGGTAGCATGTGTCATTTTAAATGTAAAGGTTTCGTGTTCGAATCAATTTGGAGAGTATTTAAAATCAACTTGATAAAACTCGTTAGCTCGCTTGACTTGAATTCCTATCGAGTTTAGTCAATTTAGACTGATTTGGCTAACTTTTTTTTTAAATTTTAATAATTCTAATAAAATAAATTAAACATTATGATAAAAACCATTATCCGGTAGTTTTATTTTTCTTTTAAAAATTAAGAATTGGATTATTAATTGACTCTATTAAAAGATTAAAATGATTATATAAATGTTAAATTTTAACTAATCATTATTCTTATCATTTTTTCAAAAACTTAATAAAAAATGTGACCTCGAGAAGTCCTTAAATGAGACTTAATGTTCATTGTGATATAAAGTTGAATAAAAATAAAATGGGTTTAAATTTGAATGACTGTTTTGTGCTTTATAGTTTAACTTATTGATAAATTTTTTAATCTAATTTTACTTTATAAGTTATTTTAAATGCATTATAGTTTAGCATGTCAAGTACTTTTTTTAAATATAATAAAATAGTAATAAAAAAAATAATATACATGACACAAGTGAAAATTAAATTTGTCATAAGAAAGATATTAACTATTTTATCTATTTAAAAAAATATGTTAAAAAACTTGAATATAGTAATTTAGTTAGTAATTTTATATCTCAAAATTCAAGAAAAATTTTAAATAATAATTTATTATAAAATTAATTAATTATAATATTTTATTTAAATATTTCATACTTTGTAAAAAAATTATATAATTTTATTTTTTTTAAGTGTACAAAAGACCCGAGTTCGCCTGACCCATCAGGCCGGCTTATACGGAGACGGTGAGGAGACCCTGAATTCTGTCCCAGCAGAGTGGGACCACATGGCCCACAAGACTCACTATCCCTTTTTTTGCTCTTTCTCTTTTGTCGTTTCTTATCCACGTCCCCATTTTTCATCTCCCCTCCAACCGTTTCCGTTTTCTTCGTCTCCCTCGTTCGCACGGTTCGTATTCAAACTCGCAAAGAAATGCTTTTTTTTTTTTATAACTTGTAGTAAGCAAGCTGAGGATCTTCCCATGTATTTTGTGTTTAGCGATATTAATTTTAGTATATTTTTTATATGAATAATAAAATTTAAATGAATAATTTTTTATTATTTATATGAATTTCAGATAATCGATTTGTAATTTCGGTGAGTCAATTTACACTGTTTATGATTTTTGACGAGTCGATTTGCAATTTCGACGAGTCAATTTACACTGTTTATGATTTTTGACAAGTTGACTTACAATTTCGACGAGCTAATTTGTACTGTTCATAAATTTTAGCTAGCTAACTTACAATTTCAAAGAGCCGATTTATACTCGTCATGAATTTTGAAGAGTCAACTTACAATTTCAGCGAGCCGATTACACCATTCATGGATTTTAGTATTTTTTTCTTCTTTGATACGGCAAGTGCAAGGCAAATTGGGCATTGTTGGCCCCGTGTCTTTATATACAAAATGCCATTGCTGCCTAGTAATTCTGTTAAACTTTTAATTAATAGAAAAATCAGTATTTTTACAATAAAAGACTATCATTTGATGATAATAAATTAATATAACGACAATTTTAATATCTCTTATTATAAAAATATCAATATTTGTACTATTTACTATAAATATTTTGTAGTAAAAATATATTTAATAGTTTAAAATCAAGTAAGAAGTATGGTAAATTAAGGAGACGACAGCTAAAAATGGGAGCTCTACATCTAAACAGTATTATTTATTGTTTTTAAGTTTTCCAAAAGAACCTCTGCTCTTATAAGTCCAATTATTTTCAAAGTTCAAATAAGTTTAGAAAAATAAATAAAAAGAAAAGGCAATTATATTATTAATACACGGAGAGATCTGAAAAAATAATATCTTTTATTCGTTAACCAATCTTGTAGTTTTTCTAAGAGCTAAGAACTATTGTAATTTTTAATTATTTTGTCTTATTTATTTAAAGTATTTTTAAATTTTGTTATATTGTCATGATTATAATGAAATTTATTTATAATTATTTATTTTTAAATTTATCAAATTATGAATATAGACAGTGTTCAGAGTACAGACTACAGAGAGCGATCCTAGTTGGAAATTAAGCGAGAAAGGGCGAAGGGGAAGTGCGTACAGAAATACCAACTCCCGCCTCTACGCCAATAAATTCAAGCAAACCACGCTCCATAGACTCGTCGTTCCCAAACTCTGTTCTCCACTTTCCGTCTGCTCCTCCCTCAGCTTTTGTCTTGAACACCCTTTCTTTTCCTCTTTTTCCTCTTAGGAGGTATCATGGACAGGCGAGGCGGAGGCGGAGGTGGTAGAAGAGGCGGAGGCAGACGCGGTGGTGGAAGCCAGAGAGGTGCTCCGACCTCTCAAAGGGGAGGAGGACGCGGAGGAAGAGGCGGCAGAGCTGGCGGAGACAATCTACCATCCCAGCCGCCATTTGAGGCTACATATGCCAGAGGAGGCGGATCTGCTCCTCTGCCGCAGCAACAGTCATTTCCGGCTGCGTCTTCTAGAGGAGGCAGATCCGCTCCTCCGCCGCAGCAACATCCAGTTTCTTCGACAACAGCCTCGTCATCTTCGATACAAGCATCTTCTTCCGAGAAGACAACTACATTTCCTTCCTCATCATCGGCGGCGGCTTCGGCTTTGAGTCGGGAGGTTGAGCAGAAGCTGGTAATTGAAACGCCGGTTGTTGCTGCTAAACAGCCGCCTTCCACGAGCAAGGCTATAAGCTTTCCAGCTCGGCCCGGCTTTGGCACCATTGGCAAGAAATGCATAGTCCGTGCAAATCATTTCTTGGTAGAAGTCGCCTATGATAGGTCTCTCTGCCATTATGATGTAAGATCTTCGATCGATCTCTCTATTCTGCATTCTTACATGGCCTAAATCAATCACATGCATATACTATTATTAGTTTTTATTTCTGTTACATGTTTTTCTTTTATTCTCATCCCCTTCACCACCATCATTTTTTTTTCTTTAATTTTCTCTTAAATTTATTATTCCATGTCCGTTGTTGTTTTCTCTCTCAAAAGTATTTCTGTTCATCTCTCTGAACTGTTCATATTCACGTTAATTTTAGTTTTCCATTTTACTTTCATTCTAACAAACCATAAGCTATGGTCTCCGTTTTCCTTTTTAGTGTCTCTGCTCTCTTTCTGGGATTATCTGGTTTTGTGATGTGTGTTTGGAAAAATGAGATACTTAATTTGTGTGATGACTTATAGCTGTGTATTTCATACATGGACTTGTTTCATTTCTTTTATAGTCATTATTTTGGCTTTCTGATTTTTTAATTTTTTTTAAAATTTTGGTCTGCATGTATGTAGTCTTCATGTAATGTTTACTCATAGTCCTACATGCATATGGATACATGTATGTTGTCGTCATCCTCATCGTTCCCTTTATCTTTTCATTGGGACAGAGTACAGTTTTGCATATGTATGTGTCTGTACATTGCATATATTTGTTATCTGGTGTGACTTTTCATTTCCTTTTTCATTTTCAAATTAGTTCTAGTACTCCTAGAAATTAATTTTAGTACTTTGTATCTCCATCCTCTTCTTCTATGTTGTTTGATAGAACACTCTTTTGTATATCCTTTTTCCTTGTTGAATCTTTAATCACTTGCAACATTTCTTGGTTATTCTTCATCTGTAAAAAAGATGCCCGTTAATTTTTTTGATGCTAAGCATGTGGTTTATGTCATTCTTACCGGTTTGTACTTTGGTTTTTGTTGGAATTTCTTGTATGTAAATTGCTAACAGTAGGGGTCTTCTTCAGTCAGGTTTGGCCCGGGCTTCACTGAAAGAAGCCTGAGCGCGTCCGATTAAGTCCGAGTAATTTGCCAATCAATTTTTTTACCAAACTGTACATGCGAGCGAGAGAAGGGAAAGAAGAGTAAGAGGTTATCTGTAAGAGATGTGATTACTATATCCCTGACCCTATTTCTTGTCTTTCCTCTTCTGTTTTTGGCGAGAAAACTCGGTATAAATACACTAAAGAAGAAGAGAAAGAAGAAAACTTGGGATATATACATGGAAGAAGAAGAAGAAGAAGAAGAAGAAGAAGAGAGTACTTGGAAGGGGGAGTGATTCCCAAATCCTTGACCCTATATCATGTTTTTCCCTCTTCCATTTCTGGCGAGAAAACTCAGTATGTATGCAGAAACACATAAGTTAAGCCCGAGCTTGACCCGTTGGGCAAATATCTTTGTCCAAACTCATTTGTTTAGCTGGGCCTTGGGCCGGTTTCAGACAAATGCACACCCTTAGCTAACAGGGATCTGTTATGTATCAAACTGTTACCATGGTAAAAGCCCTGACAGTGATCTGTAGTCATATTGATCTGATATGCATGTAATCCCTCTGTGATGAAATGTACAATTTCTTGGCTAAGCATTCCATTCCATTTGGTTTGTTTTGCCAGTCCAAACCATTTATCTGGTGGGGACTTATTGTGGTTGGTTGATGAGAAGGGTGGATCAACGACGATAGGAGATGGGGAAATAAGACAAATTTTCAAATCCCTATAGACTATCGATGCCCTGCCCAAGAGGAGGTGAATACCGGCTGACTTGGACAAGCGTACGATCAGAGTGAGGACGCTACCTTCTTTGATTGCCCCACGTGAATATGATGCCCTGAATGAAAAGGGAGGCTAACCCGTTCACTTGGGGGGAACGCAGGCCTAGAACCAGCACAACACGACTCCACCATTTCTAGCATTCCTAGTTTCAGTCAAGCGCCGGTTTGGTTGAAGATATAATATTGCTTTCCAAGCGGACTGAAGAAGACCCACCTTCCTCATCAGACGTTTCTTGGCTAAGTGTGTGAGTTGATTACCTTTGTTCTGAAGGCCTTCTTTGGATGAATAATTTCTGCTAATGAAACATTTCTACTGCTGAAACATCGACCTCTTCTGTACTGGATGCTTGTTCTAGACAAATGTTTTTTTATGTGTTTGTGTATTTTGCACTAGGTGGTAATTGGGAGAAAAATGTCCCTCTAAAGTTCATCATTATTGGTTTCCTTTCTCCATATCTATGGTGTGATTAAGTTGTTCTTACCCTCTACACCTTGTAAACATCTTGTTGGATCCTATAATAAAATTTTCTTAAATGCTATGCCTATTTTAAAGTGTGATTGTTCATTTTCCATTTAACGTAAATACAATAAAGTGGTTCTTTCATTGAGTAGAATTGTTCACACAATTAGGGTTATAAAATGACATTTAAGTTTCATCCTTGCATTCTCATTTATACACGGTTCCTTTGATGGTATTTTCGCATAAGCCTCTTAGGGCATTTGTATTGAGCAAAATGGTTAGAATTGTGGGTTTCTCTTGCATTCACCTATTTGGTGAAAAGTGACCCACTTTAGCTTCTTTTTTACTCTAGTAGAAACTTGTGTCACCTCCAATGCAGATAGAAATAAGCATTTCTCCTCTCCTCTTACCCTTTCTCCACTCTTCCCCTCCTTATCCTGCTATTTCTATTTTATGGGTTTCATTATCTCATTTTTTTTTATGGTTTCTTATTGTTTGTCAATGATGTTTGACAAGTGGAATTTCCTTGTCAAGTATCCTTTAAGATATTGATGGTGACTCATATTCATTAATTATATTTATTTCAGAAAGTAATATTTGGTCATTTTCATGCTTTTTTGGATTAGGCAATGGCTAAATTATAAAATTTTCCTCTCGCTCCATTTGAGATTATTAATAATTTAGAGTAATGGCCTCCACTATGATTTCCACATGACATGACTCGTCAAATATTATCAATTGTCCCAAAAATAACAATATGACAAATTTTCTCCTACATGTTTGTACTAAATAAGAGTTAACTCTACTAGTAAATTCTATTCTTCTTGTACTTTTTAACCAATGATTACCGAACAACCTTGTAGGAAATTCTCTCATCAAGAGAATTCTCTACTCAGTAGAATCCCCTTCCTCGTAGAATCCTCTAAAAGAAACTTCCAATCCAAGTGCAATCCTTAGTATTACTTGTCAATTTTTTTGGATAAAGCAACCTTGTGTATAAAAGTACTGCAAGTTGTTCCCATTAATTGCTTGTTTTTGATATTTTAATAAAATGATCGATTTTTGGTGGCATTCAAGGTATCGATTTCTCCTGAAGTGGCATCAAGAGGTTAACCGTGCTGTGATTTCTCAGCTTATAAGTTTGTATCGTGTATCACACCTAGGCAATCAAATTCCTGCTTATGATGGAGAAAGAGCCTATACACAGCTAAACCTTTGCCCTTTGAGTCGAAGGAATTTATGGTCAAACTGGTTGATAAAGATGTCAGGGTTAAGCCTGTTAGGTTTCAATTAATCTTTTATTTTCTTGGTTTTGGTTCATTAATTCCTTGACTTTGCATGCACTTTTTTATGGTTTGTTCATTATTTTTTTCACTTTTGCTGGTTTTGTTGGTTATTTGGAGTTTGGTTGATGCCATTGAAGGGATAGAGAATTCAAGGTGTCCATCAAATTTGCTGCTCGAGCTGATTTGCATCACTTGAGACAATTTTGGATTCTCGGCTAAGGGATTTACCACAAGAAACATTGCAAGTTCTTGATGTGGTTTTGCGTGAATCACCAACAAAAAAGTGGGAACTTTCTCCTTTTCCATCATCTAATGCAGTTTACTGGATCATGTGTTTCTGCTCTTGTTATTTGGTTTTAATATACTTGTTGTATTCCATTAAAAAGTTTGCTATATTTTGATTTTATGCCCTATGGGTCACAGTTATGTACCAGTTGGCAGATCATTTTTCTCACCTGTTTTGGGCGAAACAACTTCTTTTGGTGATGGATTGGAATGTTGAAGGGGTTTTATCAAAGTTTACGTCCCACACAGATGGGATTATCCCTGAACATTGGTAACTTGTTTAAACCCTTGCTTTAATCTTATGTATGCAAAGTGGTTGGCCACATGTATTAACTATTGCAAAGCTTTTGCTTTTACAATCTCATTGTGCATGGTTAGGTTGGACTTGTGCGTGTATTTTACATTTAAACATGGAATTTCATTGGTCTCCTGAACTTTTAAATGATTTTTGTTCTTTTTTCTTATAGATATTGTTGATTTTTGTTTTACATGTGTTTTCTAGGAAAGGTTTAAAAGAAAGAGAGCCTTTAAAATCTTGGTGACAAGTGTCCAAGGGGAATTGTGGCCAATCTATCCTTGATCTTTTTCCCCTACTTTGATTTTATGATTGTAGGATATTCTAGTAAATCTGTGAAGAGCCTCTGATATATGACTAGTTTCATTTGTTTGGTTCTGCAGTCCAATATTTTAGGCATTTCTTGTGGTGGTTGGGCAATGTATGAATGGATTGGTGCCTAGGCCATTAACTCATCCTATCTATTACTTCATTGGGAAGGTCCTTTTTATCGAGCATTTCTTTTTAACTTGGCTACTATTATGGTGGCCTAAAATATAGTTTTATTTTAAGATCTGATTTCTCTCAATTTACTCTTTATTCTTCCATTTCATTTCGTGCACACGTGCTGCCTGTTTTGTTAACATTGTTCTTGTCCAAAATGCATTCCACTTTTGTAGGATGTTATTTGCTGACTTGAGCTCCAACACGACGTTTTTTTTGTCCAGACGTATCCTGCACATCATTCTATGAGCCTATTCCTGTGGTTGAATTTGTTTGCAAGTTCCTCCATCGTCATGACCCGTCGAGGGCATTATCAGACACTGAACGTGTAAAGGTGCACAGGCTTCTTTTTCCTTTTTTTCCTGGAATAATTTTTGACAAAGTAGTTTTTTTTTTTCTAAAACTATAGAATTGCTGGGTACCTTGTCTTGATTGTTTTGTGTTTGTCATTGCTTCTCTTCAAATATGTATGTGTTTTTAATGAATATTTCTTGGCCTATGTAAACCGCACCGCTCTATGTTATGATTTGTTTATTCTCTATTCAGATAAAGAAGGCTTTAAGGGGTCTTAAGGTGAGAGTTGCACACGGGGACACGTGCAGACAATACCGGATTTTGGGATCACTCCCCAACCAACAAGCCAACTGACGTGAGTTTGTTTCATAGACTCAGGCTTGTGTTCTTTTTAGCTGCATTTTGTTATTTGTCATGATCTCTATTACATTAACTTAATAGAACCATATTTTTTTGTTGCCTTTAGATTGGTATTGATGTGGCTTTTCATTCTTGTCATTGATGCAATGATTGATGCTTCTGGTTAGGTTTCCATTGGATGAAGGAGGGAATACAAATTCCGTTGTTCAATACTTCAGACAGAGATATGATATTGCGCTGCGCTATGTTAATTGGCCTTGCCTACAAGCTGGGACCGATAATAGACCTAAATACTTGCCCATGGAGGTTTGTGTAATCTTCTTTGTGTCTCTTTTCTTTATGCCCATGTCGTGAGAGTTTGTTTCATTAATTGTGTCTCTTTAGATTGTAAGATAGCCGAAGGTCAAAGATACTCCAAGAAATTAAATGATCAGCAGTTACTGCAATTCTAAGAGCTGCATGTCAACGCCCTAATGTTAGAGAACAGGCTATTATAAAGGTATGCTCATTGTATTTATGGGTCAAGTTTTATTGAATTTCTCTTATTTAAAGTGTGGGGTTTTGTATGTTGATATCAAGTTACACATGCAAACTCTCTTCACTTCTAACTAATGAACATCCTATTTGTATCAGTGCAGTTAGAATTGTTCAGTTTTTCTTGTTTAATGCACCTTCTTCTGTCGCAGATGGTCAAACAAAATAATTACAATGGAGATGAACTTGCCAGAGAGTTTAGCATCCATGTACAAGACAGACTTGCTTCTGTTGAAGCTCGTGTGCTACCACCTCCAGAAGTAAATTGAGAAATTATTGTCTTATTGAAATAAATTGTTGGATATGTGATTCAATGCTGACTTAACACTGTTGCTTCATGGTTTTTACAGTTAAGGTATCATCCGAGGGGTGGTCAGGCAACAATTCGCCCTAGTGTGGGGCAATGGAATATGATCAACAAGGTAACCTTGTGAATTAGTTTTTTTGTGCTTTTAATTGTTAGTGTGAGACATTTTTATATTTTGCATTCATAAGTTGAAATATTGGCTAACAAATTTTACTAAAAAATGCTTGTTCTTTTTTATTCTAGTAACGAGAAAAATTGAACATAACATGAATTAATTAGTGTCAATTATTATGTTAACATCTGTAATAAAATTCATTCATAATGTATGGAAAGACATTTGGTTGTGAAAAAAAAGTGAGGTTGCAATCTAGCATAGCTAATCTATAGGACAGGGCCTTTAAAGCAAATTTCAAATTTTCAACAGTTCATTTTGAAGCTCACACGGATGAGATTTTTCCAAACATGAATGTCTCATAACCATAGATTTCAATCTTTTGTAGATGTGAGTCTTATACTTACCATGCACACACTTAATTGGAAGTGCTCTCAATATGAGTTGATGACTATGCTTTCTTTGCAATAAAACCTTTTTCTTTTGGCAAGTTGAGTTATGACTGGTATTCCACAGAAAATGGTCAATGGTGGTAAAGTAGCACTGGGCATGTCTGAACCTTTCACAGCGTACACGTCCAGATCAGGTTTTACAATTTTGCTATGAGCTTGTACAAATGTGTACAAATATCGGAATGGTATGTAATATCAATTTTCTTGTTCAGTTATAGTGTTTATTTATATTTCTAGTTTTTCAGTTTTTGCTATGAGCTTATATGAATATGTCCAAATATCGGAATGGTATGTAATATCAATTTCTTCTTCAGTTATGTATATATTTATAATTCCACCTGCTCTTTAAGGCACTCTCTTGGTTTCAGGTTTTCAACAACAATCCTCTGGTTCCAATTCTACCAGCCCGCCCTGATAGGCTGGAGAAAGCTCTTTCGGATATTCATGGTCAATCTACTGCAAAATTAGCAAATATGGGAGCTAAGGACAAGCAACTACAATTGTTATTCATTATCTTACCTGATACAAGTGGCTTCTATGGTATGTGCACTTGAAAATATGACCAAGTAATGATTCAAGGGATCTAATTAGTCTGCTTCTTGCTATCACAGAATGATCAAACGAATATGTAAACAGATCTAGGGATAGTATCACAATGCTGCCAACCAAGACATGTATCTCGTCTTAGTAAACAGTATCTTGAAAATGTTGCATTGAAAATAAATGTGAAGGTTTGCGTTTGACTCTCAAGATTATTATAAGTTTTTGCCAATTTGAACTTCTGAAGCTATTCTATATTGAATTTAGTCTCTAATGTTGATATGTATGTTACAACAATCTGATGCCTGTGTCAGTGTTTTCATCTAATTAGGTTGGAGTCGAAACATGGTCTTAACTGATGCTGTTGCTAGAAGAATACCTCTTCTTACTGATGCCCCAACAATTATCTTTGGGCTGATGTCACACATCCAGCACCTGGGGAAGATTCAAGCCCGTCCATTGCAGCGGTGTAGTGTTTGTTTTGCTTTCTATCTGCTGTGGCTCTAATTATTTAGAATTTTATTTATTCATCTTTTGTGACTTGCAGGTTGTCGCTTCAATGGATTGGCCAGAGGTGACAAAATATCGATGTCTGTTATCTTCTCAACCACATAGGCAAGAGTTGATTGATGATCTGTTTCAAACTGTGCAAGATCCAACAAGAGGCCTTTGAGTAGGGGATGATAAGGTATGAGCCATCACCCTCATCATTATTAGCTTTATGCTAACAGAGCCATTTTAAATTAAGCTCAATTTTGTAATGCTTGAATTTGAAACTTTTAAGTTCGTTTCTTTGTATTTGCCAGGAACACTTGATTGCATTCAGGAATTCTACTGGTTTAAAGCCACATCGGATCATATTCTATAGGTAAAAGTTGCCCAAAAGACAGCACGTGCTGAGTTTTGTTCTTGGGGGTTTTATTCTACCATTTATTCCTTGTACTCTACAGGGATGGGGTCTCTGAAGGGCAATCAAACAAGTC
Source organism: Chimonanthus praecox (assembly GCA_022113865.1). Lineage (NCBI taxonomy): Eukaryota > Viridiplantae > Streptophyta > Magnoliopsida > Laurales > Calycanthaceae > Chimonanthus > Chimonanthus praecox. Next base: position 59,799,224 of record CM039090.1, read on the forward strand.
CTACTTCATGAATTAGATGCTATTTGCAAGGTGATCTTTCACACTCAAATTCAATTATCTAGAGGAATATTCTGTTGAGGTATTTGAGCTCTATAGCTGTTCAGAAAAAAAAAGTTGAGGCCCGTTTCAAATTGGTGAAATTGTAGTACTCAGGTGATTAAAATGTTAGGACCTGCTCACAATGGATCTCTAGGAATTAATTTAGAAGTGCCACTACGGGATGATCGTGAGTATCTGTCAGAACCTGTATATGTACAAATTTTTTCTGACTTCATTTGAGGCTCATCTTATCATTTTGATGAGGTGATTGAAGAAATGATTGTCTATAGTGGGTTGGGTTCTTCCCTTTAGATGGGTTGGTGGCTGATGATGATGTTGATAGTGGGTTTTTACGCCTAAGTGGCATTTGACCATTTCATGAACTATTGCTTCATTATCATAAATTTGTCATTGTTGCAGCTGTGTGGTGTGGTTGTGGTTCTTGTTGCTATTGTTATTTATTTATTAGTATTTAGTTGTGGGTTGATAGTCTGATGGATCCAATGCTCCCTTACCCAGGCTTGTGCCTCTTTAGAGGAGGGATATCTTCCTCCCGTGACATTTGTGGTGGTGCAAAAAAGACATCACACTAGATTCTTTCCCTCCGATCATAGGAACCGTGATCTGACAGACAGAAGTGGAAATATCTTGCCTGGTATTGGACTTTTGCCGCCTCTATTTATCGTTGATAGTTGAAGGCTGGTAGCTTATTTCTTCATCTGGAAGTAGTCATCACTTGCAAATTTTTGGTGACTAGGTACTGTTGTTGACACGAATGTATGTCACCTTCAGAATTCGACTTTTATCTATGCAGTCATGCTGGCATACAGGTAATTATTTTGTTATTGTGGTTGACTATGTTTTGCTGTTACCTATTAGCATCTGATAATGGATGTGGATTATACAGGGAACTAGTCGGCCTACACATTATCATGTTCTGTGGGATGAGAACAAATTCACAGCAGATGCATTGCAAACACTGACCAACAATCTATGCTACACGTGAGCTCTGAACTTACTCATTCCATTCATTGCTCTGTATAGTTGTTGCCTATAAATTAGAATATTTTAGTATGTGCACTTCTCTTTTCGTGATTTCAGATATGCTCGGTGTACACGCTCAGTTTCTGTTGGTATGTTCTTTTCTCTGTCAATTGGTTAAGTGGAAATTTAATGCTATGGTGTGCTAAGCTTTGTGATTGGAAAATTTCAGTTCCTCCTGCCTACTACGCACACTTGGCTGCATTTAGAGCCCGATATTATTCTGAAAGTGATGCATCAGATGGTGGTTCGGCAGGCGGTGGTAGAAGTAACACCAGGGAGCAGAACGTGGTGGTGCGACCTCTTCCAGCAGTCAAAGATAATGTAAAGGAAGTTATGTTCTACTGCTGAGCTTCCGAATCATCAATTACCTTATTTTTTGGACTATTTGATTCTCATAACCTGGAAAAGTGCCGTTTCTTTTTTGTTTTTGGTTCTCTGTACTTGTGATATCTGCTGCAAACACTGTAGATATGATGATGGTCTCGTCAATTAGTGTGACGTTATTGATATTCAGTGGTGGATTTTATGTTGAAATGTCTACTGGCTGTGATTCAATGAATCCTTTTGTTAAATTGCCTGTTTTTTCTCCTCTTGATCTTCACCTCTATAGTTTGGATCACGGTTTTTAGAAAACATTTCATTGAATTTGATGGTTAACGGTCCTTTTCTTATCATATCTTTTCCCTTTTTCTTATGACTTCGCTTTATATTAAATTGACTTTGTTTGAAAATACTACTGGTGTCTCAGATTAGTTGTCCTATATAGATTTTGTAATTGTTCCAAAATAGTTTTCATTTATATTGGAGTAGTATAAAGTGTTGAAAATAGATGAGATCGTGGAGTGGTAGTCTTGTATAGAGATTACTTAAAAAATACAAGAGAGCATTTACACGCACCCGGTTTTTCTGTCTTTACACACCCATTTTTGAAATTTCAGGAGAAATTACAACTTTGCCCCCTCATTTCCAATCATTCGAATGAATGCCTAAGTATAATTTCAATTCATTCGAATGAATGGGTTGAGCAGAAACACGGAATACTGCTCAGCTCATTCATTCGAATGAATGGGTCATTCGAATGATTTAGATAATAAGATTTATTTTAAAACTTTACACTTATTTTTTAATCACTGTGTATTTTTAAAATTTCTCAAATTTAATATCTAGACTAATTAAAATAACCTGATAAAAATACCTTAAGACTTCAATGTCCTTTGACACTCATAAATATTTAATACAAATAAGAGTATTCCTAGGGTGTGTCAGAAACACATTTGGAAGTGTCAAAAGACCTCGAAGTCTTAAGGTATTTTTATCGGGTTATTTTAATTAATCGAAATATTCAATTTGGGAAATTTTGAAAATACACAGTGCTTAAAAAATAACGGTCTATATTTTAAAATATAGACAGCTATTTTTAAGCACTGTGTATTTTCAAAATTTCTCAAATTGAATATCTAAACTAATTAAAATAACCTAATAAAAATACCTTAAGACTTTAAGGTCTTTTGACACTCCTAAATATTTAAAATACAGTATTTTACAAATAAGGGTATTCCTAGGGTGTGTCAAAAACATATTTGGAAGTGTCAAAAGTCCTTGAAGTCTTAAGGTATTTTTATCGGGTTATTTTAATTAGTCTAGATATTCAATTTAAGAAATTTTGAAAATACACTGCTTAAAAAATAACGGTCTATGTTTTAAAATATAGACAGCTATTTTTAAGCACTGTGTATTTTCAAAATTTCTCAAATTGAATATCTAACTAATTAAAATAACCTAATAAAAATACCTTAAGACTTTAAGGTCTTTCGACACTCCTAAATATTTAAAATACAGTATTTTTACAAATAAGGGTATTCCTAGGGTGTGTCAAAAACATATTTGGAAGTGTCAAAAGTCCTTAAAGTCTTAAGGTATTTTTATCGGGTTATTTTAATTAGTGTAGATATTCAATTTGAGAAATTTTGAAAATACACACTGCTTAAAAAATAACGGTCTATGTTTTAAAATATAGACAGCTATTTTTAAGCACTATCTATTTTCAAAATTTCTCAAATTGAATATCTAAACTAATTAAAATAACCTAATAAAAATACCTTAAAACTTCAAGGTCTTTTGACATTCCTAAATATTTAAAATACAGTATTTTATAAATAAGGGTATTCCTATGGTGTGTCAAAAACACATTTGGAGGTGTCAAAAGACCTTTAAGTCTTAAGTTATTTTTATCAGGTTATTTTAATTAGTTTCGATATTCAATTTGAGAAATTTTGAAAATACACACTGCTTAAAAATAGCTGTCTATATTTTAAAACATAGATCGTTATTTTTTAAGCACTGTGTATTTTCAAAATTTCTCAAATTGAATATTTAGACTAATTAAAATAACCCGATAAAAATACCTTAAGACTTTAAGGTCTTTTGACATTTTCAAATGTGTTTTTGACACACCCTAGGGATACCCTTATTTGTAAAATACTGTGTTTTAAATATTTAGGAGTGTTAAAAAACTTTGAAGTCTTAAGGTATTTTTATCAGGTTATTTTAATTAATCTAGATATTAAATTTGAAAATTTTTGGAAATACACAGTGCTTAAAAAATAAGTGTAAAATTTTAAAATAAATCTTATTATTTAAATCATTCGAATGAATGGGTCATTTGAATGAATGAGGCCCATTCATTCGAATGAATGAGCTGAGCAGTATTCCGTGTTTCTGCTCAGCCCATTCATTCGAATGAATTGAAATTACACTTGGACATTCATTCAAATGAATGATGCATTCATTAGTATTCTGTGTTTCTGCTCAACCCATTCATTCGAATGAATTGAAATTACAATTGGACATTCATTCGAATGATTAGAAATGCGGGGGCAAAATCGTAATTTCACTCGAAATTTAAAAAAGGGGTGTGTAGAAGCAGAAAAACCGGGTGTGTGTAAGTGCTCCCAAATACAAATGTTTTAAATGAGAGAACTAAAATGGGATGGAGGAAGTATTTTTTAATTTTAAAATTTTAATTTTAATTTTTATAATTTTCATTTGATGCATCTCTTATTTGAACTGAATATTGATCCAATCAATAAGGATATTACTGATTTATTCACAGTTTAGTCAACAATTTTGAGGGTAAAAATATTAGGTAAGTGGTCTAATGGCGATCGATTTGATTTAATCTAAAGCAATCATTGGCAGCCATCATCATTAAAAAGAATCAATAGATGGTTCGGCATGTCAGACAAGTAGAATCGTTTATTAGGATCAATTTTAGTATTTTACTAATCTTCAATGATTTTCGTTTTAATTTAGTTAAAGTTACTATGATTGTCAAGATGCAATGAGATGGTATCATTTAGTAGAAGGATACAGGAGGTTTGTTGAATGGCAAAATATTCTATAATTTCAATTGAGCCATTTATGTGATTTTGCATCTTTAATTAACATTAAAGTTATAAGATAGATTTATCATTAAATAAAATATATTATCACTTGTTTAAAAAATTGGTGTTTAAATATTATTAATCTGACCACTATGATATACTAACATGCTATTTTGTATCTATCCAATAATGATAATGATCATCATCATGATTGCTGTTTATCTTAATCTAAAGAGAGAAGGTTATTATAGTTAGAGTTTGAGATTATCTGTTATTTATAAATATATATTAGTAATTTATTAATGGAGGTTAATAAAAAGATTTATGAAAATCCTGCATACACAATCCTTCATTCCAACGTTTCGTATTTCACCTTGTAATCTTTTCTCCCTTTATTTCTTTCTTACGTTCCTTCACCTTTTCCTGCGTTTATATTTTTTATTTACTTCAAATCCTTTTTTCTTTTGTTTTCCATTTTTACGTTAGTTTATCAGATTCTTCGTTTTAGGTTGAAGAAGTGCAAGAAATTAAAACTGGTTGAACCTGTGAGAGAAGATGATTTTTATTAATGGTTAATTACTTTATCAAGAGATATCTAAATATATAAATTGACGAATGATAATAGATAAACTTAAACTCAAATTCTATACTTAATTTTAAATCAGATAAATCTCTTAATCAGAGATTAACACACATTTAGAATCTCAACTCAGTAAAAACTCTAATCTATTCTTATAGAACTTGCCTTGCGACTATCAGTAATTTATTGTAGTTTTCTTTTTTAATTTACAAGTAGAAAATTATGGAAACCCAATGTAAAATCCCAACGGGTGATATCCAATGCCCTTAGAGCACACTAGATAAAACTATAGTTATTGAGTAGATAAAGGCCATCTGCTAATTAGGCTTGTGAAGCATTAATCTTTTCTATTATACGTCTTTGAATACAAATAATAGATAAATATGCATCCTTCATCTTAATTAATCCTCCTCTTAGGACTATAATTATTCATCCTCATCTTAATTAATCCTCCTTTTAGGACTATCGTACACCTTTTTCTTTCTTTTTCCTTTTTCTTCTTCTCTCAACTCTCAAGAGCATTGAGAGTGTTTGTGACTTGTGGTCTTCAAATGAGCCATCATTTGCAAACTTCTAGTCCAAGTGTAGTAGCAGAAATACAAGCTTTATTTCAATTTTTTTTATCTCTTTCCTTGTTATTTTTACGTGTGAATGAGATGGGTTAAATCTAAAATTGAAATTATTAGGTACCTAGTCAAATTCAACAATTTTCTTGCCCAAGCCTAGTCCATTTATAATGAAGTAAGCTATAATTAGTCTTAAGAACAAGTTATAAAATTGCATGAAATAGATAAAAAGTTCGGCCTGAGTCCGATCCATCTTCATCCAAGCTTATTCCGCTTGCAACGTGCCATTTCTTCTGACTGAATTTTTCTGTTTATATTTAGGCTTTGAGAACAGACAGGCCCAAGCTCACTCAAATATCTATTGTGTAATAAAACAGGGCTGGGTCCAGCCTATGGGTCTAACAATAATAGACTCATTGGATGGGCATTCAGCAGTCTATCAAGACATTTGGTTAATGTCATACTTAATTTGTGCCACTAATAAGAAAAGCCACATGTATCAACTGAGGGGGTTTTTGTCATTTTTTTATGATCTAGGTGTCCATGCCTTCTAGAGCATTCGATTAATCCTCAGATTAACTACAAGCCCCTCTATCCATATACACCGGGTAACTCTAAAGGGAGTGATTCTTTGGAGTTTAATAGTGTATGAATCGAACTCAGGACTCCAAGATGTTCGAAATTTTTTAATGACACAGAAACTCTTGATTTTCTAATGCTGCAATTCTGGAATTTGCTGTCATTCTATCCAAAAGCCATCATTAATGGATTTGAAGGTTATTAGAGTTAGACTTACCTCAATTACAGGTGCTAATCGATAGAGATTTATCTTGAAATTTATTTTGATTATTTTCTGTAACCCATTTGATTTTATCTCTTGTATTTTTTTTTTCTATTAATAGAAAGATTTTGTATTAATAGAGCTTCTAACTCATGGAATTTGATTTACACTTATTGTTTCACATAGTATGACTGACAGTGTCTGATGGAAATGATTTTTTTGTAATATAAACAATTTACAACCCTCCCTTGCAGTGAAAGAAGAACGACTATAGGAAAGCCTTTGATGGGTGGCCAATTTCAACTGTAAATTTTTCCAAGAAAACCTTGGATTGAAAGAAAAGATTCCTTCTCTGCTCAACTCCTGAATCCACGAGGACCCAAATGCAGCATAAGTAGAAATCCATGTATTTAACTTTCCATTATGCCAAACAGGAATCGTTTACAGTCGCTGAGTAGCAAGCAGAGGAGAAAAATGTACATGGGGTTAAGGGGCAGTCTCCACGGAAGAACGTGGTTTTAGAGCAGAGCATGAGTTCCGTCTTCCTAAATCTTCACTTGCCATTTCTGAAGCAGAACACCTTTCTGAGCTTTTCTCTTGATTCTCCTTCTCCATCTTCTTCTTCTGGCTTTCCTTCCCTTTAACCCATCTTCTCACCTTCCCAAACAACATTGGCTTTCTTTTACTAGTTCTTCTTGTAGTTTCAACATCCATGAATGTCGTAGGTTCAGGTTCTGTACTCTCCAAATTCTCTGATTCATATCCATCCTCACCGTTGTTTGTTTCTTCATTTCTTGAAAATTCAGCTGCTGACTGTTGACTCAGTTCATGTTTCTCGCTTTCTTGTTGTTCTTGATTTCTCATAAGCTTATATCTTAAGCAAGCATTGATCCAACGCAAGTAAGTTAATTCATCGATGTCGGCAGCTTTGTCATTTTGAACCTGTTCCAACTCAGTCAACAATTCTTCATATTCATTTCTTTGCTGGTTGGGATCATCTGCCATCATCTGCATTTAGCATTGGAATCATTACATGAATGAAAATTGATAAAAAATGGGTTTGGGTCTAATTTCAGATTTCTCAGAAATGTTGAGACTACTGTAGCATAATTTTTTACCAAAATAAGTGAAAATTTCAGTCCATTCAAGCCAAACTTTGGGTTCAATAATTCTTATTTTTTTATTAAAAGTTAATAAATCATATGAAATGGCTGATATAATTGAAATCTCAGTGGATATTTCTCAGTCTTAGACAGAAAAATCTATATATCACATGAAATTTATTCCTAACTTACAAAATATGGTAATATAACATAAGATCAGAAGGAAGAAGATAGTACCTTCAGAGTTGGTGTGGCAGAGTTCTCCCTTGACTGTAATTGCTCCATCAATTCTTCCTTCTCCTGTTGCAACTGATCCACCATTCTTCGCAGTTCCATAACCTCAGCATCCAACTCTTCGATCTCTTGCATCCTCTGCTTCATCTCTTCTCTGTTGCCTAAAATCTCTGCTTCTCTTTCTTTCAGAACAAACGCCTGCCGGCGAAAAATGTGGAAGCCTTCTCTCATCATCCTCAAAAGTTTCTTTATTTTCTTTCGGAATGACTGTATTTGCAATCTTGCCGATCCAAGTTCATCTTTGGCCCTTGCATATTCAGTGAGGATCACCTCAATCCTCCGGTTTTCGGCTTCCATGGCATCAACCTTAAATCGCAAAAGATCGACTCGTGAAATTTCAAATTCCAGTGCATTCTGCAAATCTTTTAGAGCAGAACCATGTTCAAGGATCCTGCAATAATTGACAAAAATCTCCCCAAGCTCTCCTTCTCTGTGTTGGAGTCCACCAACCTGGCTCTTTAAGCTTACAATCTCCTGTTCCAAATCGGGTCCAATGTCGATCTGCCTGAATTGTCTAATTCCTGAGGAATCTAAGCTCTGGGTGCGCGCAAGCTCTTCTTCTTGAGAAGATAAAGCTGTCGAATCGAGGCTTTCGGATGAGCCCTCTTGTTGGAGATTAGTAATTTGCAAGGGGGCATTTTCTTGGTTTTCTGGTGTACTTGGAGGCATTGTTCTTCTTGTTCTTCTGATCATGACAGAGATGAAGAAGCCAGCAAGAGAAATAGCTAAAGGAATACCAGTTTTGAGCAGGGCAGGTGTCATATGCTCTTGTTTCTTTCATGCTAACAATGGAAGCATTGCTACTTTTAATCTGTAATTTGGTGTGTTTGTCATGTTTTTGAATTGGAATGTTTGGCTGACTTTCTTTGAGATTATTTATTTGTCTTGCTTGCTTTGTTATTTGTTTTGATACTCATTCATTGCCTTTACGCTATCTTTTTCTTCTTCTCAAATACACTCTCTCTATCAGAGAGGATAGGAATCTTGATTGTTGATGCATGCATATATTGCATAGCCATGGGCCAGGTTTGGATCGGTCTCATCTATTTCTGAAGCCCAAAACCATTAACAGCTTCCCATTTGAGAATTACTCTAGCCCAAGCCCACTAATTAGCCCATTATATATGGAGTATAAAGAGGTTGCTTTTGGTAACCAATGTTTAGAACTCATAAAAGCGTCAGGCCCATTATATATGGACTTGTCTTAATTAGATTTTGAGTTAAAAGAGCCAATAAATTTTACCTCCTTTTCTAGAAGAAAAATTGAAAAACTCTGTATTTCTCAACTTGATCAGATTTTTAGCTGAGTCTGAGTTGAATTTTAGACTATATATATATATACAAAGTTCTATTCTCTTTCTGTAAAAGTTCATGAAGGGTTCATTTTTGGAGTATTTGATGAGAACGTAACAATAGGGTATTCAGAAATCAACATATGATATGAATGTTTTGTGAACTGTTTCTCGATTAATATCTCTGAAATGTTGTTCTAATATATGTCTGTTAGATCAGGTAGATGAATAGGTATCAGCTGAAAATTAAATTTCAAGAGTCTTGTGGAACTATCAAGCTGGTTACTTTGCTTGGTTGCAATTGCAATTGGTTGTGACCATAGGAAACAGCAAGGCAAAGCAATATAAAATGAATGGCTCAAGAAAAGTTCAAGGAAAGGATTCCATACAGGTGGATCCCATAGGTTCGGCCCTGAGTCACGAGTCACAACTCACAACTCACAACTGGACTGAGCTTCCATCTCTGGTTGCCCGGCTAAGCTTTTCTTATGTCGTTTGTGTTTGGCCACTATGCAGGGATTCAGAGATTTCAATCTGATATGTACAACATAAGAGGTTTTGAATTATAAAGAGTTTTACATTGAAAGAGTAGAGGGAGATCTAAAAATTTATAAAAGACTTCAGTCACTCCACCTAATAAACTAGTTTTTTGAGATGGATTCCCAGGGTCTTAATAAGTGATATCAGAGTTAGGTATCAGATTACCTAATACTATCTGATGTCGATTCAGGAGATTCCCAAAGGGAACGGAACCACCGAAAAGCCTCGTTTGAGAGAGGGGGCGGGGAGGGGGGGGGGGTGCGCTACCTAATACTACCTGATGTTGACTCAGGAGATTCCCAAAGGGAACGGAACCACCGAAAAGCCTCGTTTGAGGTGGGTGGGGGGAGGATTGTTAGGGTTAGCTGCGAATGATTACAAAATTAGAAGTGTAAAAGGAGATCTAGAGATTTAATAAACTAGTCTTTTGAAATGAATAGCCACTGTACAACTTTGTACAAGTGAATCTCCATCTATGAGTTCCAATATTCAATTAAAAAAGCCTCTCAAACCTTTTCCACTTTAGCAACAACCAATAACTCTACACACCAAACAACAGGATTTGTGCTTGGCAATTGGTAGAAATATCTATTTTATTTCAAGTAAGAAAAAACATGAGGTGGTCTAATGTAATTTATCATATATATATATCATTACTCTTTCTATAAATTAAGATAGAAATTATTTAAAAGAAGGGAGATAATAGACATGGGTATTTTTTTTATTATAAGAGACACTGATATTCCTTTTCACTACATCGATGTCGACAAATGAATAAAAAAATAAATTAAATATTTTTTATTATAAAAATATCACTTTTATTCTAGAGGATGAGGTTGTCTTCTAATAGCATGGATTTGATTTGAAATTTTGAATATCTTTACTTAATAAATCAAAATAATTGGAGAATCGATGCTCATTCAATGTTGTAATTTTTTTTTGAAAAGTCTGCAATTGAAATAAGTCTATGATATGAATCGTATTGATTTATTGACATTGAAAGACTAAAATACATTTACATTTGCATCAATTGATATGACCCTAATGCATCCAGCTCTATAACCCACTGCGAATTCAATAATAGCCGATAAGTGTGAATTTTTATTTTTTATTTTTGGCGATTATATTAGAGGTCACTCTATATTAATGGATAAATGGTGTAGATGGTGATGGTGACGATGGCCATTATGATAATTACATGAGGGCCGCCCATCTTAACACATGGGATGGAATGAAATTCCTTTTTTTTCTCTACTTATGTATCGCTCATCAAGTATTGGTGTACCAATATATAGAACATATACATGCATAGCGGTGTTATTGGCACACCGGTACTTGATGAGCAGTACACCGGTAGGGGTAAAATGGAAATTTCACTCTATCTCGTGTCTTCTAATAAATTTTGTCCATGTTAGCATGAGTAAACTTACATGAGAGACCATTATGTATGGCTTTTAAGGGCCTCAAGGGGCCACATTTGATGATAGATATATATATCACTGATTTTTTTTTTTATATCTTAAATGTAATTTTTATTGTTATTCATTTGTTGCATTTTCACTGTAGAATATAATATTATAAATTAAAAAATTATCTAAATAATTTTATTTTCAAGTTTAAGTTTTTTGAAAAAATTTAAGTCAAGATGACTTCGGCTAAGGCCCAAAATTTCATCTTGACTAAAGGTTGTACTATAAGACAACCGATCACAATTGACGAAGGTGACGTTGTTTTTGTATATTTCTTTGAACCACCAACTTAAAATAGATTTTACATTTGAATTCTATGATTAGAATCAAAGATCTTAAGGATAGAAACTCGGATAACCCAATCTTTACTGGGCACAAATAAAATTAGGTGTTTCAAAAATTCAGCCATTGCACTAGATTCCTTTTTAAATTATAAGAAGGTAAATACAGTTTCATTCCATCCTATTCTTCTAGTCTTCTAATTTTAGATTTTAATCTTTAATTGTTATAAATTATTATTTTTCTTACATACTAAAAATGAAGAAGAAATTTACTAATGACCCAAAATCATATTTTTCCCATTCAGCACAGCAGCCCATGTTGTTTCTTGTTCAATTATGAATGACTTAATCTACCTCTCATTTAAAATACTTTTCAAGGTATCTTGATGAATACCCTTGAGAGGTAATGTCGTATGGATCTTACTTCTAAGAGAAATTTCGTCAATGCACGCCACATGCAAGGCAGCATTTGACGTGATCAAAGATAAAAAACTCCCACCATCCTTCCTTTCTTCAATCTTCGTGGAGATGAAACTTCTCCAGACTAATTCTTTTATCTCACTTTTTTCAGAGGCTGAATGTGTGCTAATCGAGTTGAGTCGGGTCGAATCATATTGAATTTTAAATATTTTATTCCAATCAGATTCGAATTTCATGCTGGTTTCTTTTACCTTAACCTGATTGTACTCTAATTTGAAAATTTTATAACCCAGCTCACAAATTTTTTGAATTGATTCATGCGGGTCGAGTCAAAATCCGACTCAAATTTCACCCTGAGTTAGATATCTCTACCTTTTAATGGAGTGTCAAACATGAATTGTAGCTGGAAATGAAAAGGTTTCTTAGAAGCCTCTCTCTCTACCTGTTACCGCACTTCAATAGTTTAATTCACTTATCATGTGCCATTTTCTCTGCTCTTTAAATGCCCACACTTGCTCTTGCTTCTTGCAATTACACTTCACACCAATTTCCTCTGTTTCCTTTCTTCTCCAATTTTTCACTGACAACAAGAGCCAGTATTACATTGCTGATTTCTTGAAGAGGAAGTGAGAAGAGAAATGGGTTTTGGCAGGCTTGTTTTGGGTGGCTTACTTGTACTTGGGCTGGTTTCAGCAATTCATGCACAACCTCTTGTTCCTGCACTCATCATCTTTGGAGACTCTGTAAATGATGTGGGCAACAACAACAAGCTCTACACCATTGTCAAGGCTAACTTTCCACCCTATGGCAGGGACTTCAATCATACATCTACAGGAAGGTTTTGCAATGGGAAACTAGCAACAGATTTCACTGGTAATGATCTCTCTCCCTCTGTCTCTCTCTCTCTCTCTCTCATATCTGTTTATGACTGATGGTTTTGTGGTGGTGTTGATGCAGCTGAGAACATTGGGTTCACTTCATACCCACCAGCGTACCTGAGCCCTCAAGCCAAAGGACAGAGGCTCTTGACTGGGGTCAACTTTGCCTCTGCAGCTTCAGGCTACTATGACAAGACAGCCATGATATATGTACAGTAATGTTGCTCTAATATAAAACTAGTGTTTGGGACACTGAAAATTTTACCGCAAGATCATACATTTCTTTTTACCCTCTAACCGTACCTAAAACAAAAACACAATCTTGGGTGTCCATTGTAAAAAAAAGAAGAAATTCTCATGTTCTAACAACTAGCCATCTAACAATGACAAAAAGAATATCAATCACTTTCTTGCACCAATTAGGTGCAAGTACTCAAATGGGTGGATGTGATTAGGACCAACCAAGCCCAACATGGACCCTCAAACTCTAAAAAGCCAAATCTAGCTCAGCCAACCTGAAGTAGATTACATGTTACTGGAGAGAGATAAGTTGGGTTGGGTTGAGTTGAATTCCATTTGTTGAATCCTTTTTAGAACTTTATTATCCATTTTTTCCTTGTTCACGATAGAGTGGATTGTAGAAGTAGAACACAAAAAGTTTGTTAGGACCTGGATATCTCGTCCAAAGGATTAACTTATTAGATGGAGTGGCCTTAAGTTCCTTATAAACCCCTAAATCTCCGCCTCTATACCTCTAATGTGGGACTCTTTTGCTGTCAACTCTAATAATCCTCCCTTGAATGAGGCCATCCAACGAATCTTCCTAGGGGATCTTCTGAATCCACATGAGATAACTTGAAACCTGACTCTGATACTATTTGTTACGACTGGATATCTATCTCAAAAAACTAACTTATTAGGTGGCATGACCCAAGTATTTTATATATCTCTATATCTCCATCTACATTTTCAACGTGAGACTCATTTACAGCTAGCCCAAACAAAATCATATTCAGATCGATACGATTTTTGGCATTTAATGATTGCAGATGATTTTGATCAATATACAATGGAACTGGTTTGATCTTGTTTCTGTGTGTGAATGTGTTTGCAGCATGCAATTCCATTAAGCAAGCAGCTGGAATACTACAAGGAGTACCAATCAAAGGTGATAAAGTTGGTAGGGAAATCGAATGCGACGTCTATCTTCTCAGGTGCCGTCTACATTGTGAGCGCTGGGAGCAGTGACTTCATCCAAAACTACTACATCAATCCTTCTCTCTACAAATACTACACACCCGACCAGTTCTCAGACATTCTTATCCACTCCTTTGCAACATTTATTATGGTACTAACACTCCAATCTCTGCATCATATTTCTTAATCAAATTTAAATTTGCACTTACCTCAAATAGGAAAAGTGACATATAATGAGATTTTCAGGTCTTATTAAATAAAGAAGAATTTCTAAAAAGAATTCACGCAAGAAAAATGGGAATCCACCCAAGAAAAATGGTCAACTGCGGGTTGATAAGGTTCCTCATCAAATGATCCATGTTCAAGCACCTAAAAAATAGACGATTAGATAATTGATAAAGTTATAAATTTGTAATAGATTTATTTACTTGTTTGTTTGTTTATTTTTGCATGGCAGAAATTGTATAAGTTGGGAGCAAGAAAGATAGGGGTAACATCTCTGCCACCTCTTGGATGCTTGCCTCTTTCCATTACCTTGTTTGGATCCGACACCAACGAATGTGTAAAGAAGCTAAACAAGGACGCTATTCATTTCAACAACAAGCTTAACTCATCTGCTCAAGTACTGCAGAAGCAGCTCTCAGGCATCAACCTCGTCGTCTTTGACATCTACAATCCTCTCTTGGACCTCATTAAGAAGCCTTCTGATAGTGGTATATCATTGGCATGGCCTACTCTCCCCTTATCTCTTCTCTAATCTGTTCTTTTTAATCAGAGTATTGGTACATCAAAAAGACCTGGTCAATATGCCAAAAGTTTTATAGTTAATTGAACGTAGAAATCTAACCATTTATCTTTTATCCCATATAAAGTTAGCCCAACGCAACACTTGTACTTGAAATTTTAGTTAAACCTTAGTTTAACAATGTTGTAGTTCTAGTCAGGGATAAAGATATCAGGTGATACGGAACATAAGACATACGTAAAATATTTAAAATACTTATAGTACATAAATGAATAATACACATATAATCCTATTCTAAGATGGTATCACTGTTAGATTGAAGCTTATTTAAATTTGAAACAAAAGTTATTTTAATTTGATAAAAACTTTGGACCTTCAAAACACTGTTTACTTATCCAATTAAAGAGATTTATTATTATAATGAACACATAATTACCATGTCACACTGCATACTTGAAAGAAACATATACCTTATTATCAAAATGATATTCATCTATATGTGCAGTGATTAAAAGTCGTACATAGGTTAATTTGAAAAACCAATAACTTCATATATCACTTGAGGCATCATTATCTAAAAACTAGCTTTTAACAATGAGTTCTATTCTAAGAATATTAGCAAATCATATTTTTCTAAGATCAATGACGCCAATATAATACTTAAAGCACAATTTTCTCAAAAATTAACGTATTTAAGAGTAATAGATTATGCTGCACACCTTCTATATGAGATCCTTTCCGACTACTACTTAGCATAAGTTCATAAGGCTCTGTACAAAAAAAAAATTGTATCACAAGATGTTAATTTCGTAGTTGATTTACTTTGCTTTTCACATTGCAAAATATTGCCGGGATCTGTAATGAACTATAATTGAAGAAAAAGTTAGAACTTGAACATGCAAACCATGGAAAGGCTGACCTAGTGTATTTTTGTGGAAATTCAGGATTCTTCGAGTCGAGGAAAGCTTGTTGTGGGACGGGGACGGTGGAGACGTCACTCCTCTGCAATAAGGAGTCGCCGGGGACATGCGCAAACGCCACCGGATACGTGTTCTGGGACAGCGTCCACCCGACTGAGGCGACAAACAAGCTATTGTCCGATAACCTTTTGATCCAGGGCATCTCTCTTCTATCCTAGAACCACCCATCTCCTCCATCCCTTCCGCCTTTCTCCTCTTCACCTCGCCTTGTTTGATAACCTATATATCATGCTACCACACTCTTTCTTCCTTCTTAGTTATACCTAATGTTTTGGGTGGTCAATGTTTGGTGATCTTATTATGTGACTATGAGATGTTGTTCTCTGATGAGCAAAAGCAGTGATCTGTTTTCTTCCTTTTGATTATATATGAATATTTGCAAGTTGCTTCATAATTCAAATTTACTTGGATTTGATGATCTGGTTGAGCACAGGTTTATTATATACACAATCTTTTACCTTTTATATTTACATTTGGCTTCAGTCATTCAACTCATCTTTTATCATTGAATCAATTATTTATAAATATAAACATTTGTCCAAATGGTTAGACATTAAGAATCTAAATTAAAGTTTATAACAATGTGAGGAGGCCCACTTTGGATAATTTTATGATCAACATGATTCCACACTCATCCATCCATCCTTCAATTGGCTCACCGTCTGAAATATCAGATTAACCCGAAGTTTAAAACGTTTTTGCTAATAATGTAGCCATAAAATAGTGGAAATTTGGCCAAACACATGACCAACGTTTAATTCAAATAATAAGGTTGGCACAGACCAGATCTATGTGAAGGGAATCTGGGCCGAAAGGCTGAAGAGCCCAACTACACATAAGAGGTCTTAACATTGGCCATGCATCCTTAGCCCACTTATTTCAATCTTTAACAAACAAAGCCCACGGGAAGAAAGTTGTGCATTGTTCAGTTTGGGCCTTGCTGAACCTGGGCAAGCCTAATCTGTAAAGTCATCGGTTCTGAATGTCGTCCACTCCACTCAGCCTGCAGTAGGGCTTGAGCCAAAGTCCCAGCCCAGACTGTTTGGACCAATGATGGACAAGGCACTGGCAAGAGGTAGATAAGTACAGTCCATAAGAATTCTACTGTGAAGCCCACGACCAATACCAACTGAATTGTATGAATCACTTGAATCATGGGTTCCTTTTCATATGGATCAATCTTAACTCAAAAGCATATCAATCAGATCACAATGACCATAACCATTGATCTGATGTCCATCACTAACTAGTTCATTCCCTTTGAAATTTGAATCTGGGTATGATATGGATGATATGTGATTGCCCTAGGGCTGCAACTTGGGTCAGGTCAAGAATTTTGGGTTAGCGGGTTGGGTCGGGTTGAGAAGATAAAAACCCGCATGAAATTTAGATTGGGTTGAGTCGAGGATTTTACAAGTTAGCCCGACCCGATCCGGCTAAAATTAAGCTAAAATGGCTTCAAAATGCCGGTCGTGTCAGAATTTAGGTTGATTCGAGTCGGGTCGGGTTGTGAAGTTCGGGTTGAATCAAGTCGGGTTCCATATATATCAACTCGGGTCGGGTTGGGTTGTGAAGTTTGGGTTGAATTAGGTCGGGTTCTACATATATCAACTCGGGTCGCGTTGTGTTTTAAGGAATCCGACCCACCTGACCCCGAGTTGCAGCCCTATATTACGCTATGAGGCTTGTTAAGGGTCCATTTGCCTAATTATTTGTAGGACAGGGGTCAAAATTTCAGCCGATACTGTGCGTATCGGCCGTACCCAAAAAAATTCGGCCGATATGACCGAATTTCTGACAGATAATTCGGTCATGATATCAACCAAATTTTAAAAATTCGGTTGTTTGTTATTTTTTTTAAAAAAAAGCCCCTTTTTTTTTTAGAAATATCTGACGAGAAAGAATGGGAAGAGAAAAAAAGAAAATATGGAGAAAAGATTTGAGAAAAAAAATTGCTACACCTTTCACAGTTTTCCTTTCTCTTCTTTTTCTTCTTCGTTGATGGGAAAAATACAGAGAGCCGCGGCGGCGGCTGGGGTTTAATAGAGAGAGTGAAAGAGAAGAAGGGTATTAAAATATGAGCATTAGGGTTTAGTGAAAACCCATTTTATGAAAAGGAACTCACTTGAGCTTCATAAAGAGCTCACATGGAAGCTCATGAGTGTACTTTAATATTTTATCAAAAAGTTACTTTTAATGTGAAAGTAATATTTTTTTAATTTTAAATACAATATTTACTCTAAGTAAAAAGTATAATGTTTTCTTTTATTTATCTTATTGTAATAATTTAATATTATATTTACCATCTAATATTTTTACCAGTCATTATTATTAGAAGGTATTCTTTATTTTTATTATATTAATTTAACATAATTAACTATAGTCATAATTTTATCTAATAATTTTATTTATCTAATTATTATTAATGAAAAATAAAATCTATTTCCTCAAATGAAAGAAAACATTATATTATTATGTATGACATTTGAGTGGTTATCAGTTCAAGTGATTAGGACCCCATTAGTTTCATTTTCTAATATTTTTTCTACATTATTATGTAATTTTCAATCATTTTATTATTTATTTATTTTATTTCTAAAATTCATAACTTAAAATAACACTCATTGAGTAAGAAAATAAATTATGAAATTATTTCTACAAATTTTCCTCATTTATCTACTTTTCCTTGTAATTTTCACTATTTATTACTAATTATATAATTTCCCGATATCGTAACTTCAAAAATATATTAGAAGATATGAATGTCCGTATTTTATGAAAAAATTGCATATTTAATAAGCTCATAATTATCTACATTTACTGTAATTTTTTTTGCTTTTTTTTTAAAAAAAAAAGTGGCAGGAGAGAGAAAAAGTGTGGCCGATATATCGGCCCAACCGAGATATCGGCCGATATGAAAAATCGGCCGACATCTCTCCCCGGCCGATTTTTCTACCCCTGCCGTAGGATCTGATCCTAAAAAAGATATGAATGGATGTGATAAATAGCTTAAAAGATGATGATAGTTGATTTACATGAGCTCTACTATTTTATATGGTTCCGATTTGTAATTGAACAAAATTACCAAAGAATTCATGTTCTCTGTGATTGTCATCATCCAAACGGTATGATTTTCTAAATACAATAGAAATAGAAGTATATCCGAAGATCATGAACTCGGCCTGTCTTTCCATTTCTTTGCTCATTCTATTTTCTAAAGGCATAAATATATTCGCATGCTCTGTTGGATGTTAACCAAACAGTTTTAAGCAGCATTGCGAATTTCCTTTTTCATTTTCTTTTGCTTGGGTGAAAGGAGGGACCATTTGATATGATCCACGTCCCATTTCGGGTATATCGCCCACTTCAATATTATGCAAATTTCTCAATTTCAAATCTCCTCAAGAGGATATCTATGTCCATTTTCATTTTAAATAAATAAGATAAATGACTTTAATAATAATAATATCACAAATCTTATGGTATTCATCTTAAATTGGTTGATTTTTCTTCAACCCAATTTAGATGAAAGGGGTGTACAGGGAATGAGGTGTTACCCGTGATTACCCTTCTTTAGTAACTAAAGGATGATGATAAAACATCTCAATTTTACCTTTATTTACCTCTCCATTCTCACTTTTAAAATCCTTTTGAAATTTGAAAAATGGTATTCATAATTAATTACTCACTCTTAGTTATCTACCCTGTAAAATTTACTTCTCATCAAAACGTAGCCTTAGCTTTTATCCTTGGATGTCATTCTTTATTCTCTTCTTTTACTTAGTAATATTGGATTTACTCTAATGTAGTGATTAATAATTTATTTTATTATTGTAATTCTTGTATGTTTTTCCAAAAGTTTGTCATGGTTGGACCATTAGAGGGCTAAGCTCATTCTAGGTTATTCACAAAATCTGTTTTGGTTATCCGACCATCAAACTTGAATTTAATTTTGAATTCAGCATGTTCATATTTATATATATTTTTTTAGTATGAATTACAATTCTTGGAATTAGGTTAGTTCTCTTAAAACTCCATACTTCAAGTCATGTCCTGCACCCACACAAGATAGCCATTAGTTAATATCATACGGACTCGAACTCACAACCTTCCCATTCATATTTGTATATGCATCCAATTAGTATCGGGGGACTATTTGTTTTCACCCATTAGGATGGTACACTTCATAAGGGGTATTATCGTCCACTCAGATTCAATATTATTGGGCTGTATTTTTATTAGGCCTAGATAAGACTAACTGCCTGAAGCTTAAATGACATATATTGCTTAAATAAAACCTTTTACATAAGAAAATAATAAAAATATTATTAGTGTCAGTGTCACATCAGCTGATCCTAAATTATTCCTAAATTAAGCATTTACATGTTTAGGACCAATGCCACATATCTAAATTAAGTACAAACGATCATTTTTTATTAATGCTAATAGTTTTATAGTGATTTTTCGAATTACATTATTGAAGATTTTTTTTTAAAGGACAAATATGTATATTTCAATTGATAAATGTTCACCAATGTTATCAGAACCGGACCGAACCGGCGGTTCGACCGAAACCGGGGTAGCTGCGGTTTGGTCCTTGTCAAAAATTGGTTCTAGGTCAAAACCGCATAAAACCGGTTAGAACTGCGGTTTTGAACCAAAAATCGCGAACCAATTTGTAGATTTTTTTTATTTTTAATTTTCACCTTCAAAATATAAAAAAATTAATATTAAAAAATGTGTATATTTAAAATATAAATGTTTATTACTATTTCTATCACAATTATTTTACCGTTTTGGTATATTACTTAAAGTTTGAATGTTATTTTTAACATTTATATTAATGTTATTAGTAAAATGTGTCTTACTTAATGTTATATATAATATTTATATTATATTACTACTTGTCGGCTTAGACCGCAGTCGAACCCGGTTGAACCCAAAATGCCTCGAAGACGGTTCGTTAGACGGTCCGGTTTTGATAACATTGATGTTCACTATTATAAAATAGCAATAATAAAATAATATATTTTCTAAGAGGTTATTACTGACACGGTGAGTTGTGACATACCCTTTCATGTAATTCCAGATTTGATAAGTTGTTTCATATTTTCATGGCAGATTTTCATGATAACTGTTCTCAATTTCGATAATTAGCTCTTTATAGAATTCTACCAAATTTCGTCTATTGCTAAATTTATTATTCATGAAGTAGTGAGTCTTCTACTGTTATTGGTATTTTCATCCTATTAAATCATGTTCATACATGCTATACATCTAATTTGCAATTAGATGCTCAAATATATTATATTATACAAATATATTGTATTGATAATTAAATTGTCTATGTGTATTGGCTTAAGCGAGCCGGTATCAATTTTTTTTTAAATTTCAAAAAAAAAATAGTTAAAAGGGTGTCTTACCTAATATTAAGATCGATATTATCATTTTCAATTTTTTTAAAAAAAAATCAGATTTCTTTTGGGTTTTTTATTTTTTTTAATTTAGAAAAAATAATGGAAAAATACTGATATTTAAAAAAAAAAAACAAAAGAGAAGAGAAATATCGGGTGAGGCGAATTTTTCACCCCTGCCTGCATGTAAGATGTTGAAATGTTTTTAATGAGAAACCCTTAATTTTCTAATGCTGTAATTCTATCCGAAAGCCATCATTAATGGATTTGAAGGTTATTAGAGTTAGACTTACCTCAATTACAAGTGTTAATCGAAAGATTTATTATTTTCTGTAACCCATTTGATTTTATCTTTTATTTTTTTTCTATTAATACAAAGATTTTGTATTAATAGAGCTTCTAACTCATGGAATTTGATTTACACTTATTGTTTCACATGGTATGACTGACAGTTTTTTTTTGTAATATAAACAATTTACAACCCCCTTAATATAAACAATTTACAAACCCCTTGCAGTGAAAGATGAACGATAATAGGAAAGACTTTGATGGGTGGGCAACTTCAACTGTAAAAATTTCCAAGAAAACCTTGGATTGAAGGAAAAGATTCCTTCTCTGCTCAACTCCTGAATCCACGAGGACCCAAATGCAGCATAAGTAGAAATCTATGTATTTAACTTTCCATTATGCCAAACAGGAATCGTTTACAGTCTCTGAGTAGCAAGCAGAGGAGAAAAATGTACAAGGGGTTAAGGGGCAGTCTCCACAGAAGAACGTGGTTTTAGAGCAGAACATGAGTTCCGTCTTCCTAAATCTTCACTTGCCATTTCTGAAGCAGAAAACCTTCCTGAGCTTTTCTCTTGACTCTTCTTCTCCATCTTCTTCTTCTGGCTTTCCTTCCCTTTAACCCATCTTCTCACCTTCCCAAACAACATTGGCTTTCTTTTACTAGTTCTTCTTGTAGTTTCGACATCCATGAATGTCGTATGTTCAGGTTCTGTACCCTCCAAATTCTCTGATTCATATCCATCCTCACCGTTGTTTGTTTCTTCATTTCCTGAAAATTCAGCTGCTGACTGTTGTCCCAGTTCATGTTTCTCGCTTTCTTGTTGTTCTTGATTTCTCATAAGATTGTATCTTAAGCATGCATTGATCCAACGCAAGTAAATTAATTCATCGATGTCGGCAGCTTTGTCATTTTGAACCTGTTCCAACTCAGTCAACAATTCTTCATATTCATTTCTTTGCTGGTTGGGATCATCTGCCATCATCTGCATTTAGCATTGGAATCATTACATGAATGAAAATTGATAAAAAAAGGTTTGGATCTAATTTCAGATTTCTCAGAAATGTTGAGACTACTGTAGCATAATTTTTTACCAAAATAAGTGAAAATTTCAGTCCATTCAAGCCAAACTTTGGGTTCAATAATTCTTATTTTTTTATTAAAAGTTAATAAATCATATGAAATGGCTGATATAATTGAAATCTCAGTGGATATTTCTCAGTCTTAGACAGAAAAATCTATATATCACATGAAATTTATTCCTAACTTACAAAATATGGTAATATAACATAAGATCAGAAGGAAGAAGATAGTACCTTCAGAGTTGGTGTGGCAGAGTTCTCCCTTAACTCTATTTGCTCCATCAATTCTTCCTTCTCCTGTTGCAACTGATCCACCATTCTTCGCAGTTCCATAACCTCAGCATCCAACTCTTCGATCTCTTGCATCCTCTGCTTCATCTCTTCTCTGTTGCCTAAAATCTCTGCTTCTTTTTCTTTCTGGGTGCGCGCGAGCTGTTCTTCTTGAGAAGATAAAGTTGTCGAATCGAGGCTTTCGGACGAGCTCTCTTGCTGGAGATTAGTAATTTGCAAGGGGCCATTTTCTTGGTTTTCTTGTGTATTTGGAGGCATTGTTCTTCTTGTTCTTCTGATCATGACAGAGATGAAGAAGCCAGCAAGAGAAATAGCTAAAGGAATACCAGTTTTGAGAAGGGCAGGTGTCATATGCTCTTGTTTCTCTTTCATGCTAACAATGGAAGCATTGCTACTTTTAATCTGTAATTCGGTGTGTTTGTCATGTTCTTAAATTGGAACGTTTGGCTGACTTGCTTTGAGATTATTTATTTGTCTTGCTTGCTTTGTTGTTTGCTTTGATACTCATTCATTGCCTCTACGCTATCTTTTCTTCTTCTCAAATACACTCTCTCTATCAGAGAGGATAGGAATCTTGATTGTTGATGCATGCATATATTGCATAGCCATGGGCCAGGTTTGGATCGGGCTCATCTATGTCTGAAGCCCAAAACCATTAACAGCTTCCCATTTGAGAATTACTCTAGCCCAAGCCCACTAATTAGCCCATTATATATGGAGTATAGCAGTATACAGAGGTTGCTTTGGGTAACCAATGTTTAGAACTCATAAAAGCGTCAGGCCCATTATATATGGACTTGTCTTAATTAGATTTTGAGTTAAAAGAGCCAATAAATTTTACCTCTTTTTCTAGAAGAAAAATTGAAAAACTCTGTATTTCTCAACTTGATCAGATTTTTAGCTGAGTCTGAGTTGAATTTTAGACTATGGATATATATACGAAGTTCTATTCTCTTTCTATAAAAGATCAGGAAAGAACTTTCTCATTTTTTCCACTTGTTGGAATCTTTGATGAGAACGTAACAATAGGGTATTCAAAAATCAACATATGATATGAATGTTTTGTGAACTATTTCTCGATTAATATCTCTTAAATGTTGTTCTAATATATGTCTGTTAGATCAGGTAAAAGAATAGGTATCAGCTGAAAATTAAATTTCAAGTGAAATTTGTATCTTGTGGAACTATCAAGCTGGTTACTTTGCTTGGTTGCAATGGCAATTGGTTGTGACCATAGGAAACAGCAAGGCAAAGCAATATAAAATGAATGGCTCAAGAAAAGTTCAAGGAAAGGATTCCATACAGGTGGATCCCATAGGTTCGGCCCGGAGTCACGAGTCACAACTCACAACTGGACTGAGCTTCCATCTCTGGTTGCCCGGCTAAGCTTTTCTTATGTAGTTTGTGTTTGGCTACTATGCAGGGATTCAGAGATTTCAATCTGATATGTAGAACATAAGAGATTTTGAGCTATGAAAAGTCTTACATTGAAAGCGGAGAGGGAGATTTAGAAATTTATAAAAAACTTGAGTCACTCCACTTAATAAGCTAGTCTTTTGAGTGATATTAGAGCTAGGTATCGGACTACCTAATGTCGACTCAGGAGATTCCCGAAGGGAACGGAACCACCGAAAATCCTCATTCGAGGTGGGGGAGGGGGCAAGATTGTTAGGATTAGCTGCGAACGATTCCAAAATTAGAAGTATAGAAGGAGATCTAGAGATTTAATAGACTACTCTTTTGAAATGAATAACGACTGTGCTAACACTTTGTATAAGTGAATCTCCATCTATAAGTTCCAATATTCAATTGAAAAAGCTTCTCAAACCTTTTCCACTTTAGCAACAGCCAATATCTCTATCTAACATACCAAACAACAGGATTTGTGCTTGGCAATTGGTAGAAATATCTACTTTATTTCAAGTAAGAAAAAACATGAGGTGGTCTAATGTAATTTATCATATATATATCATTACTCTTTCAATAAATTATGATAAAAATTATTTAAAAAAAGGGAAATAATAGACATGGGTATTTTTTTATTATAAGAAACACTGATATACCTTTCCACTACATCGATGTCGACAAATGAATAAAAAGATAAATTAAATATTTTTTATTATAAAAATATCATGTTTATATCACTTTTATTCTAGAGGATGAGGTTGTCTTCTAATAGCATGGATTTGATTTGAAATTTTGAATATCTTTACTTAATAAATCAAAATAATTGGAGAATCGATGCTCATTCAATGTTGTAATTTTTTTTTTGAAAAGTCTGCAATTGAAATAAGTCTATGATATGAATCGTATTGATTTATTGACATTGAAAGACTAAAATACATTTACATTTGCATCAATTGATATGACCCTAATGCATCCAGCTCTATAACCCACTGCGAATTCAATAATAGCCGATAAGTGTGAATTTTTATTTTTTATTTTTGGCGATTATATTAGAGGTCACTCTAGGTTAATGGATAAATGGAGTAGATGGTGATGGTGATGGTGATCGTGATGATGGCCATTATGATAATTACATGAGGGCCGCCCATCTTAACATGGGCAAAAGAGACACGGGATAGAGTGAAATTTCCTTTTAATCTCTATTGGTGTACCGCTCATCAAGTATCGGTATACCGATATATAGAACATATACATGCAGAGCGTGTTGTTGGTACACCGGTATTTGATGAGTGGTACACCAATAGGAGTAAAATGGAAATCTCACTCTATCATGTGTCTTCTAACAAATTTTGTCCATGTTAGCATGTCTAAACTTACATGAGAGACCTTCATTATGGCTTTTAAGGGCCTCAAGGGGCCACATTTGATGATAGATATATATCAATGATTTTTTTTTTTTTTTATGTCTTAAGTGTAAGTTTTATTGTTATTCATTTGTTGCATTTTCACTGTAGAATAAAATATTGTAAATTAAAAAAGTTATCTAAATAATTTTATTTTCAAGTTTAAGTTTTTTGAAAAAATTCAAGTCAAGATGACTTCGACTAACGCCCAAAAATTCATTTTGACTAAAGGTTGAACTATAAGACAACTGATCACAATTGATGAAGGTGATGTTGTTTTTTTACATTTCTTTGAACCACCAACTTAAGATAGATTTTACATTTGAATTCTACGATTAGAATCTAGAATTTCAATGATAGAAACTCCGATAACTCAATTCTTATTGGGGCACCAATAAAATTAGGTGTTCAAAAAATTCAGCCGCTGCATTAGATTCCATTTTAAATCATAAAAAGGTAAATATAGTTTCATTCCATCTTATTCTTCTAGTCTTCTAATTTTAGATTTTAATCTTTAATTGTTATAAATTTATTATTTTTATTACATACTCAAAATGAAGAAGAAATTTACTAATGACCGATGTTGTTTCTTGTTCAATTATGAATGACTTAGTCTCCCTCTCATTTAAAATACTTTTCAAGGTATCTTGATGAACAGCCTACAGAGGTAATATGGTATAGATCTTACTTCTAAGAGAAATTTCATCAATGCACGCCACATGCAAAGCAGCATTTGACGTGATCAAAGATAAAAAAAACTCCCACCAGCCTTCCTTTCTTCAATCTTCATGGAGATGAAACTTCTCCAGAGTAATTCTTTTATCTCACTTTTTTCAGAGGCTGAAGGTGAGATAATCGAGTTGAGTCTGGTTGGATCATATTGAATTTTAAATATTTTACTCCAATTAAATTCGAATTTCATGCGGGTTTCTTTTAACTTTCTTTTACCTTGACTCGATTGGACTCTAATTTGAAATTTTTATAACCCAGCCCACAAATTATTGAATTGAGTCATGCAGATTGAGTCAAAATCCGACTCAAATTTCACCCTTAGTGAGATATCTCTAGCTTTTAGTGGAGTGTCAAACATGAATTCGTAGCTGGAAATGAAAAGGTTTCTTAGAAGCCTCTCTCTCTACCTGTTACCGCACTTCAATTGTTTAATTCACTTATCATGTGCCATTCTCTGCTCTTTAAATGCCCACACTTGCTCTTGCTTCTTGCAATTACACTTCACACCAATTTCCTCGGTTTCCTTTCTTCTCCAATCTTTCACCAACAGCAAGAGCCAGTATTACATCGTCGATTTCTCGAAGAGGAAGTGAAAAGAGAAATGGGTTTTGGCAGGGTTGTTTTGGGTGCCTTGCTACTACTTGGGCTGGTTTCAGCAATTCATGCACAGCCTCTTGTTCCTGCACTCATTATCTTTGGAGACTCTGTAAATGATGTGGGCAACAACAACAAGCTCTACACCATTGTGAAGGCTAACTTTCCACCCTATGGCAGGGACTTCAATCATACATCTACAGGAAGGTTTTGCAATGGGAAACTAGCAACAGATTTCACTGGTAATGATCTCTCTCTCTCTCTCTCTCTCTCTCTCTCTCTCTCTCTCTCTCTCTCATATCTGTTTATGACTGATGGTTTTGTGGTGGTGTTGATGCAGCTGAGAACATTGGGTTCACTTCATACCCACCAGCGTACCTGAGCCCTCAAGCCAAAGGACAGAGGCTCTTGACTGGGGTCAACTTTGCCTCTGCAGCTTCAGGCTACTATGACAAGACAGCCATGATATATGTACAGTACTGTTGCTCTAATATAAAGCTAGTGTTTGGGACACCGAAACTTTTACCGCAAGATCATACATTTCTTTTTACCCTCTAACCACACCTAAAACAAAAACACAATCTTGGGTGTTCATTGTAAAAAAAGAAACAAATTCTCATGTTCTAACAACTAGCCATCTAACAATGACAAAAAGAATATCAATCACTTTCTTGCACCAAATAGGTGCAAGTACTCAAATGGGTGGATGTGATTAGGACCAACCAAGCCCAACATGGACCCTCAACTCTAAAAACCCAAATCTAGCTCAGCCAACCTGAAGTAGATTACATGTTACTGGAGAGAGAAGTTTGGTTGGGTTGGGTTGGGTTGGGTTGGATTGGATTGAGTTCTATTTATTGAATCTTTTTTAGAACTTTATTATCCATTTTTTTCTTGTTCATGATAGACTGGATTGTAGAAGTAGAACACAAAAAGTTTGTTAGAAACTAGGTATCTAGCCTAAAAGATTAGTCTATTAGTTCGAATAATCCAAGTCTTTTATAAATCTCTCTCTCTCCTTCTATACTTCCAATGTGGGACTTTTGCACTCAGCTCCAACATTCTCCCCTCGAACGAGGCCAACCATTCAGTGTGTTTAGAGGAGGTAGCTTGAGACCTGACTATGATACTAATTGTTAGGACTGTGTATCCATTTCAAATGACTAGGTCGAGTAACTCAAGTCTTCTATAAATCTCTAAATCTCCTTCTATACTTTCAACGTGAGACTCGTTCGCATCCAGCAACAAAAAGGTCATATTAAGATCGATACGATCTTTGGTATTTAATGATTGCAGATGATTTTGATCAATATACAAGGGAACTGGTTTGATGTTGTTTGTGTGTGTGAATATGTTTGCAGCATGCAATTCCATTAAGCAAGCAGCTGGAATACTACAAGGAGTACCAATCAAAGGTGATAAAGTTGGTAGGGAAATCGAATGCGACGTCTATCTTCTCAGGTGCAGTCTACATTGTGAGCGCTGGGAGCAGTGACTTCATCCAAAACTACTACATCAATCCTTTTCTCTACAAATACTACACACCCGACCAGTTCTCAGACATTCTTATCCACTCCTTTGCAACATTTATTATGGTACTGACACTCCAATCTCTGCATCATATTTCTTAATCAAATATAAATTTGCACATACCCCAAATAGGAAAGGTGACATAATGAGATTTACAAGTCTTATTAAATAAAGAAGAATTTCTAATAAGAATTCACCCAAGAAAAATGAGAATCTATCCAAGAAAAGAGAGTTTCACATGAAATTTTTCATTAACATAATCTTGTCAAATATATCTACTAATTGGGTATTTCTAGAAAACCCTAAATATAAAAAATAAGAATAAATTAAAAATGAAAATAGGAAAATAAAAAGAAAACAAAATAATAATTTTACAATTGGTAAAATAAAATAAAATAAAAAGGGAAACTAAACATAAATTAAGTTTGTTGATTTTGGGTTGGCCAGGTTTTCGATTTTCTTCACCTGAGTCAGGTCAACCGCAGGTTGTCCTACAACATTGATAGAAGGGGGGACAACATGAATATTGTGAAATATCATCAACTAAAAAAATGCATTGTTACTTTGTTAGATAAGGTTCCTCATCAAATAATCCATGATCAGGCACCGACAAAATAGACGGTTGGATAATAGATAAAAGTTATAAATTTGTTATAGATTTATTTACTTGTTTATTTGTTTATTTTTGCATGGCAGAAATTGTTAAGTTGGGAGCAAGAAAGATAGGGGTAACATCTCTGCCACTCTTGGATGCTTGCCTCTTTCCATTACCTTGTTTGGATCCGACACCAACGAATGTGTAAAGAAGCTAAACAAGGACGCTATTCATTTCAACAACAAGCTTAACTCATCTGCTCAAGTACTGCAGAAGCAGCTCTCAGGCATCAACCTCGTCGTCTTTGACATCTACAATCCTCTCTTGGACCTCATTAAGAAGCCTTCTGATAGTGGTATATCATTGGCATGGCCTACTCTCCCCTTATCTCTTCTCTAATCTGTTCTTTTTAATCAGAGTATTGGTACATTAAAAAGAACTGGTCAATATGCCAAAAGTTTTAGAGTTAATGGAACATAGAAATCTAACCATTTATCTTTTACCCCATATAAAGTTAGCCCAACGCAACACTTGTACTCGAAATTTTAGTTAAACCTTATTTTAACAATGTTGTAGTTCTAGTCAGGGATAAAGATATCAGGTGATACGGAACATAAGACATACATAAAATATTTAAAATACTTATAATACATAAATGAATAATACACATATAATCCTATTCTAAGATGGTAACACTGTTAGATTGAAGCTTATTTAAATTTGAAACAAAAGTTATTTTAATTTGATAAAACTTTGGACCTTCAAAACACTGTTTACTTATCCAATTAAAGAGATTTATTATTATAATGAACACATAATTACCATGTCACACTGCATACTTGAAAGAAACATATACCTTATTATCAAAATGATATTCATCTATATGTGCAGTGATTAAAAGTCGTACATCGGTTAATTTGAAAAACCAATAACTTCATATATCACTTGAGGCATCATTATCTAAAAACTAGCTTTTAACAATGAGTTCTATTCCAAGAATATTAGCAAATCTATTTTTCTAATATCAATGACGCCAATATAATACTTAAAGCACAATTTTCTCAAAAATTAACGTATTTAAGAGTAATAGATTATGCTGCACACCTTCTATATGAGATCCTTTCCGACTACTACTTAGCATAAGTTCATAAGGCTCTGTACAAAAAAAAAATTGTATCACAAGATGTTAATTTCGTAGTTGATTTACTTTGCTTTTCACATTGCAAATATTGCCGGGATCTGTAATGAACTATAATTGAAGAAAAAGGTTAGAACTTGAAACATGCAAACCATGGAAAGGCTGACCTAGTGTATTTTGTGGAAATTCAGGATTCTTCGAGTCGAGGAAAGCTTGTTGTGGGACGGGGACGGTGGAGACGTCACTCCTCTGCAATAAGGAGTCGCCGGGGACATGCGCAAACGCCACGGATACGTGTTCTGGGACAGCGTCCACCCGACTGAGGCGACAAACAAGCTATTGTCCGATAACCTTTTGATCCAGGGCATCTCTCTTCTATCCTAGAACCACCCATCTCCTCCATCCCTTCCGCCTTTCTCCTCTTCACCTCGCCTTGTTTGATAACCTATATATCATGCTACCACACTCTTTCTTCCTTCTTAGTTATACCTAATGTTTTGGGTGGTCAATGTTTGGTGATCTTATTATGTGACTATGAGATGTTGTTCTCTGATGAGCAAAAGCAGTGATCTGTTTTCTTCCTTTTGATTATATATGAATATTTGCAAGTTGCTTCATAATTCAAATTTACTTGGATTTGATGATCTGGTTGAGCACAGGTTTATTATATACACAATCTTTTACCTTTTATATTTACATTTGGCTTCAGTCATTCAACTCATCTTTTATCATTGAATCAATTATTTATAAATATAAACATTTGTCCAAATGGTTAGACATTAAGAATCTAAATTAAAGTTTATAACAATGTGAGGAGGCCCACTTTGGATAATTTTATGATCAACATGATTCCACACTCATCCATCCATCCTTCAATTGGCTCACCGTCTGAAATATCAGATTAACCCGAAGTTTAAAACGTTTTTGCTAATAATGTAGCCATAAAATAGTGGAAATTTGGCCAAACACATGACCAACGTTTAATTCAAATAATAAGGTTGGCACAGACCAGATCTATGTGAAGGGAATCTGGGCCGAAAGGCTGAAGAGCCCAACTACACATAAGAGGTCTTAACATTGGCCATGCATCCTTAGCCCACTTATTTCAATCTTTAACAAACAAAGCCCACGGGAAGAAAGTTGTGCATTGTTCAGTTTGGGCCTTGCTGAACCTGGGCAAGCCTAATCTGTAAAGTCATCGGTTCTGAATGTCGTCCACTCCACTCAGCCTGCAGTAGGGCTTGAGCCAAAGTCCCAGCCCAGACTGTTTGGACCAATGATGGACAAGGCACTGGCAAGAGGTAGATAAGTACAGTCCATAAGAATTCTACTGTGAAGCCCACGACCAATACCAACTGAATTGTATGAATCACTTGAATCATGGGTTCCTTTTCATATGGATCAATCTTAACTCAAAAGCATATCAATCAGATCACAATGACCATAACCAGGGGTTTAAAAAACGTTATCGGCCGATACGATATATCGACCAATATTTTTCTCTCTCCTCCTCTTTTTTTTTTTTTTTAAAAAATATCGATATCGGCTGATATGATACGACCAATATTGTGAATATCGGCCGATATTCGGCTCTCTAAAACCATTTCATATCGGCCAATATTTGTACCCCTGACCATAACCATTGATCTAATGTCCATCACTAACTAGTTCATTCCCTTTGAAATTAGAATCTGGGTATGATATGGAAGATATGTGATTGCCCTAGGGCTGCAACTCGGGTCAGGTCGAGAATTTTGGGTCAGCGGGTTGGGTCGGATTGAGAAGATAAAAACCCGAATGAAATTCGGATCGAGTCGGGTCGAGGATTTTACAAGTTAACCTGACCCGACCCGACTCGGCTAAAATTAAGCTAAAATGGCTTCAAAATGCAGGTCGGGTCAAAATTTGGGTTGATTCGGATTAGAATTCGGGTCGGGTCAGGTTGTGAAGTTCGGATTGAGAGTTTGGGTCGAATCATGTCAGGTTCCATATATATCAACTCGGGTCGGGTCAGGTCGGCTTGTGAAGTTCTGGTTGAGAGTTTGGGTCGAATCAGGTCGGGTTCCACATATATCAACTCGGGTCGGGTTGGGTTTTAAGGAATTCGACCCGCCCAACCCCGAGTTGCAGCCCTAGATTACCCGTATGAGGCTTGTTAAGGGTCCATTTGCCTAATTATTCGTAGGATCTGATCCTAAAAAAGATATTAATGGATGTGATAAATAACTTAAATGATGATGGTAGTTGATTCACATGAGCTCTACCATTTTATATGGTTCCGATTTGTAATTGAACAAAATTACCAAAGAATTCATGTTCTCTGTGGTTGTCATCATCCAAACGGTGTGATTTTCCAAATACAATAGAAATAGAAGTATATCCGAAGATCATGAACTCGGCCTGTCTTTCCATTTCTTTGCTCCTTCTATTTTCTAAAGGCATAAATATATTCGCATGCTCTGTTGGATGTTAACCAAACAGTTTTAAGCAGCATTGCAAATTTCCTTTTTCATTTTGTTGGCTTGGGTGAAAGGAGGGACCATTTGATATGATCCACCTCCCATTTCTGGCATATCGGCCACTTCAATATTATTCAAATTTCTCAATTTCAAATCTCCTCAAGAGGATTTCTATGTCCATTATCGTTCCTAATAAATAAGATAAATGACTTTAATAATAATAATATAATATTAATAATATTACAAATCTTATCGTACTCATCTTAAATTGGTTGATTTTTCTTCAACCCAATTTAGATGAAAGGGGTGTAAGGGGAATGAGGTGTTACCCGTGATTACCCTTATTTGGTAACTAAAGCTTAATGATAAAAAATCTCGATTTTACCTTTATTTATCTCTCCACTCTCACTTTTAAAAATCCTTTTGAAATTTGAAACAAGGATAACGGAACCGTTGAAAAATCTAGTTCGAGGGAGGATTTTGGGATTGACTGCGAACAAGTAATAGATTAGAAGTGTAGAAGAGAAGTGTCCTAACACTTCATATACATCTGTGAGTTCCAATATTGAATCAAAAAGCCTCTCAGACCTTTTCCAATTTAGCAACAACCAATGTCTATGTTTTCTAATGACATACCAAACAACAAGATTTGTGCTTGGCAATTGGTACAATATCTCTCTCTCTCTGATTTTATTTCAAGTAAGAAAAAAACATGAGGTGTTCTAATGTAATCAACAAGATTTGTGCTTGGCAATTGGTAGAAATCTCTCTCTCTCTCTCTGATTTTATTTCAAGTAAGAAAAAACATGAGGTGTTCTAATGTAATTTATCGTATATATTATTTCCCTACCTAATCAATTATGATCGAAATTATTTAAAAAAGGAGATATAATAGAGACATAAGTATTTTTATTTTATTTGAAGAAACATAGGTATACCTTACCACTACATCAAAATAATTAGAGAATCGATGCTCATTCAATGTTGTAAAAAAAATTGAACAAAAATAAAATATTATAAATTAAAAAAATTATCTAAATAATTTTATTTTCAAGTTTAAGTTTTTTGAAAAAATTTAAGTCAAGATGACTTCGGCTAAGGCCCAAAAATTCTTCTTGACAAAACGTTGTACTATAAGACAACTGATCACAATTAATGAAAGTGACGTTGTTTTTGTTTATTTCTTTGAACCACCAACTTAAGATAGATTTTACATCTGAATTCTATAATTAGAATCCAGAATTTCAATGATAGAAACTCGGATAACTCAATTCGTATTGAGACATCAATAAAATTAGGTGTTAAAAAATTTCAGGCGCTGCATTAGATTCCATTTTAAATCATAAGAAGTTGAATATAGTTTCATTCCATCCTATTCTTCTAGTCTTCTAACTTTAGATTTTAATCTTTAATTGTTATAAATTTATTATTTTTATTACATACTAAAATGAAGAAGAAATTTACTAATGACCCAAAATCATATTTTTCCTACTCAGCACAGCTGCCCATGTTGTTTCTTGTTCAATTATGAATGACTTAATCTACCTCTCATTTAAAATACTTTTCAAGGTATCTTGATGAATACCCTTGAGAGGTAATGTGGTATAGATCATACTTCTAAGAGAAATTTCATCAAATCATGCCACATGCAAGGCAGCATTTGACGTGATCAAAGATAAAAAAAACTCCCACCATCCTTCCGTTCTTCAATCTTCATGGAGATGAAACCTCTCCAGACTAATTCTTTTATCTCACTTTTTTCAGAGGCTGAAGGTGAGATAATCGAGTTGAGTCTGGTCGGATCATATTGAATTTTAAATATTTTACTTCAATTAGATTCGAATTTCATGCGGGTTTCTTTTACATTTCTTTTACCTTGACTCGATTGGACTCTAATTTGAAATTTTTATAACCCAGCCCACAAATTTTTGAATTGAGTCATGCAGATTGAGTCAAAATCCGACTCAAATTTCACCCTTAGTGAGATATCTCTAGCTTTTAGTGGAGTGTCAAACATGAATTCGTAGCTGGAAATGAAAAGGTTTCTTAGAAGCCTCTCTCTCTACCTGTTACCGCACTTCAATTGTTTAATTCACTTATCATGTGCCATTCTCTGCTCTTTAAATGCCCACACTTGCTCTTGCTTCTTGCAATTACACTTCACACAAATTTCCTCGGTTTCCTTTCTTCTCCAATCTTTCACCAACAGCAAGAGCCAGTATTACATCGTCGATTTCTCGAAGAAGAAGTGAAAAGAGAAATGGGTTTTGGCAGGGTTGTTTTGGGTGCCTTGCTACTACTTGGGCTGGTTTCAGCAATTCATGCACAGCCTCTTGTTCCTGCACTCATTATCTTTGGAGACTCTGTAAATGATGTGGGCAACAACAACAAGCTCTACACCATTGTGAAGGCTAACTTTCCACCCTATGGCAGGGACTTCAATCATACATCTACAGGAAGGTTTTGCAATGGGAAACTAGCAACAGATTTCACTGGTAATGATCTCTCTCTCTCTCTCTCTCTCTCTCATATCTGTTTATGACTGATGGTTTTGTGGTGGTGTTGATGCAGCTGAGAACATTGGATTCACTTCATACCCACCAGCGTACCTAAGCCCTCAAGCCAAAGGACAGAGGCTCTTGACTGGGGTCAACTTTGCCTCGGCAGCTTCAGGCTACTATGACAAGACAGCCATGATATATGTACAGTAATGTTGCTCTAATATAAAGCTAGTGTTTGGGACACCGAAACTTTTACCGCAAGATCATACATTTCTTTTTACCCTCTAACCACACCTAAAACAAAAACACAATCTTGGGTGTCCATTGTAAAAAAAAAAAAATTCTCATGTTCTAACAACTAGTCATCTAACAATGACAAAAAGAATATCAATCACTTTCTTGCACCAAATAGGTGCAAGTACTCAAATGGGTGGATGTGATTAGGACCAACCAACCCCAACATGGACCCTCAACTCTAAAAAGCCAAATCTAGCTCGGCCAAAAGTAGATTACATGTTACTGGAGAGAGATAAGTTTGGTTGGGTTAGGTTGAGTACAGTTCCATTTGTTGAATCCTTTTTAGAATTTTATTATCCATTTTTTCCTTGTTCATGATAGAGTGGATTGTAGAAGTAGAACACAAAAAGTTTGTTAGGACCTGTCTATCTCGCCCAAGGACTAACTTATTAGATGGAGTGGCCTTAAGTTCCTTATAAACCCCTAAATCTCCGCCTCTACACCTCCAATCTGGGACTCGTTTGCAGTCACCCTAACAATCCCCCCTCGAACGAGGCCATCCAGCGAATCTGTCTAGAGAATCTTCTGAGTCCACATGAGATAACCTGAGACCTGACTCTGATAATACTTGTTAGGACTGGATATCTATCTCAAAAGGCTAACCTATTAGGCGGAATGACCCAAGTCTTTTATATATCTCTATAGCTCCAGTTACACTTTCAATGTGAGACTCGTTTATAGCTAGCCCAAACAAAACCATATTCATATCGATATGATTTTTGGCATTTAATGATTGCAGATGATTTTGATCAATATACAATGGAACTGGTTTGATCTTGTTTCTGTGTGTGAATGTGTTTGCAGCATGCAATTCCATTAAGCAAGCAGCTGGAATACTACAAGGAGTACCAATCAAAGGTGATAAAGTTGGTAGGGAAATCGAATGCGACGTCCATCTTCTCAGGTGCCGTCTACATTGTGAGCGCTGGGAGTAGTGACTTCATCCAAAACTACTACATCAATCCTTTTCTCTACAAATACTACACACCCGACCAGTTCTCAGACATTCTTATCCACTCCTTTGCAACATTTATTCTGGTACTAACACTCCAATCTCTGCATCATATTTCTTAATCAAATATAAATTTGCACATACCTCAAATAGGAAAGGTGACATAATGAGATTTACAAGTCTTATTAAATAAAGAAGAATTTCTAATAAGAATTCACCCAAGAAAAGAGAGTTTCACATGAAATTTTTCATTAACATAATCTTGTCAAATATATCTACTAATTGGGTATTTCTAGAAAACCCTAAATCTAAAAAAGAAGAATAAATTAAAAATGAAAATAGGAAAATAAAAAGAAAACAAAATAATAATTTTACAATTGGGAAAATAAAATAAAATAAAAAAGGAAATTAAACATAAATTAATTTTCTTGATTTTGGGTTGGCCAGGTTTTCGATTTTCTTCACCTGGGTCAGGTCAACCGCGGGTTGTCCTACAACATTGATAGAAGGGGGGACAACATGAATATTTTGAAATATCATCACCTACAAAAATGCATTGTTACTTTGTTAGATAAGGTTCCTCATCAAATGATCCATGATTTGGGACCTACAAAATAGACGGTTGGATAACAGATAAAGTTATAAATTTGTAATAGATTTATTTACTTGTTTGTTTGTTTATTTTTGCATGGCAGAAATTGTATAAGTTGGGAGCAAGAAAGATAGGGGTAACATCTCTACCACCTCTTGGATGCTTGCCTCTTTCCATCACCTTGTTTGGATCCGACACCAACGAGTGTGTAAAGAAGCTAAACAAGGATGCTATTCATTTCAACAACAAGCTTAACTCATCTGCTCAAGTACTGCAGAAGAAGCTCTCAGGCATCAACCTCGTCGTCTTTGACATCTACAATCCTCTCTTGGACCTCATTAAGAAGCCTTCTGATAGTGGTATCATTTGCATGGCCTACTCCCCCCCTTATCTCCTCTCTTCTCTCTAATCTTTTCTTTTTAATAAGAGTATTGGTATATTAAAAAACCCGGTCAATATGCCAAAAGTTTTAGAGCTAATGGAACGTAGAAATCTAATCATTTATCTTATCCTATGTTAAGTTAGTCCAATGCAACACTTATACTCAAATTTTTAGTTAAACCTTAGTTTAACAATGTTGTAGTTCTATTAATGAAAATAGGATCTCTAAAAAGTAGTTTATACTATCCGAAAATGTAGCCCTTGACTGACACATTATCAAATGACTTGGAATAACTTTCTTTTCATTCCAAGTGAACCTTTCTTTTGAAGAGAAAGTAAGACATGCATAAAATATTTTAAAATACTTATAGTACATAAGTGAAAAATACACATATAATCCTATTTTAAGATGGTATCACTGTTAAATTGAAGCTTTTTTAAATTTGAAACAAAAAGTTATTTTAATTTGATAAAAACTTTAGACCTTCAAAGCACTGTTTACTTATCCATTTAAAGAGATTTCTTAATATAATGAACACATAATTACCATGTCACACTGCATATCTGAAAGAAACATATACCTTATTATCAAAATGATATTCATCCGTATGTGAAGTGATCAAAAGTCTCACATCAGTTAATTCGATAAATCAATAACTTCATATACCATTTGAGGCACTCTTCTCTCAATTCTGAAACGACAAAAGTCCCACATCAGTTAATTTGAGAAATCAAGACTCCATATAACATTCGAGGCACATTTCTTTCAAAAGCTAGTATTGAAAGTGATTTCTACCCCAAAAATATTATCAAGTCATGTGTTTCTAACGTAGTATCAGAGTAGACTGCACTTGCAACCATAAAGTTCAGCTGTACATGAGGGCATTTGTGAAATGACAAAAGTCCCAAATCATTTAATTTGAGAAACCAATGACTTTATATAATACTTGAGGCATATTGCACACCATCTGAATGAGATTCTTTCAAACACATTAGAAAGTTATATGTTTTAACAAGTAACTACAAAATATTACTTTTATGAATCATTGAAGCTAGGTTTTAAATCAGTCAAAATTTAAAGTTTAAAAGATATAAGTTTCAATAATTCAAATGTAAATGTTTCCAACTACTACTTAGCATAAGTCCATAAGGCTCTGTACAAATTTTTTTATGCATCACAAGTTAATTTCAAAGTTGATTTACTTTGCCTTTTCATATTTCAAAATATTACAGGGATCTGTAATGAACTATAATTGAAGAAAAAGGGTTAGAACTTGAAACACGCAAACCATGGAAAGGCTGACCGAGTGTATTTTGTGGAAATTCAGGGTTCTTCGAGTCGAGGAAAGCTTGCTGTGGGACGGGGACGGTGGAGACGTCACTCCTCTGCAACAAGGAGTCGCCGGGGACATGCGCAAACTCCACCGGATACGTGTTCTGGGACAGCGTCCACCCGACTGAGGCAACAAACAAGCTATTGTCCGATAACCTTTTGATCCAGGGCATCTCTCTTCTATCCTAGAACCACCCATCTCCTCCATCCCTTCCGCCTTTCTCCTCTTCACCTCGCCTTGTTTGATAACCTACATACATCATACTACTACACTCTTTCTTCCTTCTCAGTTATACCTAATGTTTTGGGTGGTCAATGTTTGGTGATCTTATTATGTGACTATGACATGTTGTTCTCTGATGAGCAAAAGGAGTGATCTGTTTTCTTCCTTTGTTGATTATATATGAATATTTGCAAGTTGCTTCATAATTCAAATTTACTTGGATTTGATGATCTGGTTGAACACAGGTTTATTATAGACGCAATCTTTTACCTTTTATATTTACATTTGGCTTCAGTCATTCAACTCATCTTTTATCATTGAATCAATTATTTATAAATATAAACATTTGTCCAAATGGATAGACATAGTATCTAAATTAAAGGTTCTAATGATGTGATGAGACCCATTTTAGATAATTTTATGATCCACATGATTTTACACTCATCCATCTATTATTTATAATATAAACATTTTAAAACTTTTTTGCTAATAATGTAGCCATAAAATAGTGGGAATTTGGCCAAAAATATGACCAGCGTTTAATTCAAATAATAAGGTTAGCACAGACCAGATCTATGTGAAGGGAATCTGGGCCGAAAGGCTGAAGAGCCCAACTACACATATGAGGTCTTAACATTGGCCATGCATCCTTGGCCCACTTATTTCAATCTTTAACAAACAAAGCCCACGGGAAGAAAGTTGTGCATTATTCAGTTTGGGCCTTGCTGAACCTGGGCAAGCCTAATCTGTAAAGTCATCGGGTCTGAATGTTGTTCACTCCACTCAGCCTGCAGTAGGGCTTGAACCAAAGCCCCAGCCCAAACTATTTGGACCAATGATGGGCAAGGCATTGGCAAGAGGTAGATAAATAGAGTCCATAAAGATTCTACTGTGAAGCCTACAACCAATACCAACTGAATTATAGGAATCACTTGAATCATGGGCTCCTTTTCATATGGATCAATCTTAACTCAAAAGCATATCTATCAGATCACAATGACCATAACCATTGATCTGATGTCCAGCACTAACTAGTTCATTCCTTTTGAAATTTGAATCTTGGTATGATATGGAAGATATGTGATTACCCTAGGGCTGCAACTCGGGTCAGGTCGAGAATTTTGGGTCAGCAGATTGAGAAGATAAAAACCCGCATGAAATTCGGATCGGGTCGGGTTGAGGATTTTACAAGTTAACCCGACCCGACCCGGCTAAAATTAGACTAAAATGGCTTCAAATGCAGGTCGGGTCAGAATTTGGGTTGATTCGGGTTAGAATTCGGGTCAAGTCGGGTTGTGAAATTCGGTTTGAAAATTTGGGTCAAGTCAGGTTGGGTTCCATATATGTCAACTCGGGTCGGGTCGGGTTGGGTTTTAAGAAACTCGTCCCGTCTGGCCCGAGTTGCAGCCCTTGATTACCCTTATAAGGCTTCTTAAGGGTCCGTTTACCTAATTACTCGTAGGATCTGATCCTAAAAAGATATGAATAGATACGATAAATAGCTTAGATGATGACGATAGTTGATTCACATGAGCTCTACTATTTTATGCGGTTCCGATTTGTAATTGAACAAAATTACCAAAGAATTCATGTTCTCTTGTGGTTGTCATCATCCAAACGGAGTGATTTTCCAAATACAATAGAAATAGAAGTATATCCGAAGATCATGAACTCGGCCTGTCTTTCCATTTCTTTGCTCCTCCTATTTTTTAAAGGCATAAATATATTCGCATGCTCTGTTGGTTGTTAACCAAACAGTTTTAAGCAGCATTGCAAATTTCCTTTTTCATTTTGTTGGCTTGGGTGAGAGGAGGGACCATTTTATGATCCACCTCCCATTTCTGGCATATCGCCCACTTCAATATTATGCAAATTTCTCAATTTTCCACCTCCCATTTCGGGCATATCGCCCACTTCAATGGCATATCGCCCACTTCAATATTATGCAAATTTCTCAATTTCAAATCTCTCATGAGGATATCTATGTCCATTATCGTTATAAATAAATAAGATAAATGACTTTTATAATAATAATATAATATTAATAATATCACAAATCTTATCGCATTAATTTTTCTTCAACCCAAATTAGATGAAAGGGGTGTAAGGGCAATTAGGTGTTATCCGTGATTACCCTTGTTTAGTAACTAAAGGATAAGTATAAAAAATCTCAATTTTACCTTTATTTATCTCTCCACTCTCACTTTTAAAAATCGTTTTGAAATTTGAAACAAGGATATTCATAATTAGTTACTCATTCATAATTATCTACCCTGCAAAATTTACTCCTCATCCAAACGTAGCCTCAGCTTTTATCCTTGGATTGAATTCTTTATTCTCTTCTTATACATATAGTAATATTGGATTTACTCTAATGTAGTGATTAATAATTTATTTTATTATTGTAATTCTTGTATTTTTTCCAAAAGTTTGTCATGGTTGGACGATTAGAGGGCTAAACTCATTCTAGATTTTTCACAAAATCTGTTTTGGTTATTGGATCTGATCATCAAACTTGAATTTA
Organism: Chimonanthus praecox; assembly: GCA_022113865.1. Lineage (NCBI taxonomy): Eukaryota > Viridiplantae > Streptophyta > Magnoliopsida > Laurales > Calycanthaceae > Chimonanthus > Chimonanthus praecox. Next base: position 59,840,550 of record CM039090.1, read on the forward strand.
ATTCTGAGTTCAGCATGTTCATATTTATATATATTTTTTCAGTATGAAAGGGGAAATCTTCTTGAAACTCTTGGATTAGGTTACTTCTCTTAAAACCCCATACTTCGAGTGATGGCCCGCACCCACACAAAATAGTCACCAGTTAATATCACAGGGACTCAAACTCACAACCTACCCATTCATATTTATATATGCATCAAATAAGTATCTCGGGACTACTTGTTTTGATCCATTAGGATGGTACACTTCATAAGGGGTATTATCGTCCACTCAAATTCACTTAGTTATTGGGCTGTATTTTTATTAGGCTTAGATAAGGCTAACTGCCTGAAGCTTAAATGACATATTTTCTTAAATAAGACCTTTTACATAAGAAAATAATAAAAATATTATTAGTATCAGTTTCACATCAGCTGATCCTAAATTAATCTACCGATCATTTTTTATTAATGTGAATAGTTTTATAGTGATTTTTTGAATTAGATTATTGAAGAATTTTTTTTAAAGGACAAATATGTATATTTCAGTCAATGCTATAAAAATCGGACCGAACCGCGGTCGAACCCGCAGTTCGACCGGCTGCGGTTCGGTTCTGGTTGATAACTGGTTGTGGGTCAAAATCACAGAAAATTGGTCAGAGCCGCAGTTTTCTGTGGTTTTTACCCACAAACCGTGATCCGCGGACCGCAGCTCACAAATTTTGAATTTATTTTATTTTTTATTTTTTTCTTTCAAAATAATATTAGAAAATGTATATTTGAAATAAAAATGTTTATTACCATTTCTATCCCATATCTTTCACCGTTTTGATATATTATTCAGAGTTTAAATGTCATACCTTGCCCCTTAGCTGGGAGTACACCAAACTGATGAGGGAAGTCCCACATCTGTTTGGGAGAAAGAGAATGGTGGGTTTATTTGAGGCCACCCACCTCTACTCTAGTGTGAGGCCTTTTGGGCCTGGCCACGTGGGTCAGGGCCCAGGAACAAAACCGTGCGGGCTCGCTTGTGTGCGAGGTTCAGAGCGGACAATATCACACTGAGTTGGACCCTAAGCCCTGTGTTCGGGTTGAGTTGTTACAAATTGGTATCACCGAGTTCAACACTCGGACTATGTGGGTTTTCCTCCTGAGTCGAGCCGAGGGTGGCTCGAGGCCTTAGGGGGGGTGATTGTGATACCTTGCCCCTCAGCTGGGAGCACACCAAACTGATGTGGGAATTCCCACATCGGTTTGGGAGAAAGAGGATGGTGGGTTTATTTGAGGCCACCCACCTCTACTCTAGTGTGAGGCCGGCTCAGGAACAAAACCGTGCGGGCTCGCTTGTGTGCGAGGCCCAGAGCAGACAATATCACACTAAGTTAGACCCTAAGCCCTGTGTTCGGATCGAGTCGTTACATTAAATGTTATATTAAATATTATTTTTAATATTTATATTAATGTTATTGATAAAAGATAGCTTACTTAATTTTTTATGTAATATGTATATTATATTACTACTTGACCGGCTTTGACCGTAGATGAACCCAATTGAACCCAAAATGCTCAAAGACGGTTCGTTAGACGGTCCGATTCTGACAACATTGATTTCAGTTGATAAATGTTCACTATTATAAAATAGCAATAATAAAATAACATATTTTCTAAAAGGTTATTACTAACATAGTACGTTTTGACATACTCTTTCATGTAATTCAAGATTTGACTAGTTGTTTCAGATTTCATGGCAGATTGTCATGATAACTGTTCTCAATTTCGATAATTAGCTCTTTATAGAATTCTACCAAATTTCGTCCATTGCTAAATTTATTATTCATGAAGTAGTGAGTCTTCTACTATTATTGGTATTTTCATCCTATTAAATCATGTTCATCTAATTTGCAATTAGATGCTCAAATATATTATATTATACAAATATATTGTATTGATAATTAAATGTCTATCTGTATTGGCTTAAGCGAGCTGGTATCATTTTTTTTTTTAAATTTAAAAAAAAAACAGTTAAAAGGGTGTCTTACCTAATTTTAGAGGTCATTATTGAAAATAAATAAATTAGAGGCACATGTATTGATTTTTTTTTTTTTTTTAATTGAGCATGCCCCTTCTAATGAATTTATATTTGAGCATTTATTACATAAGTCAATTAAGCATATCACTATAAATTGGAAAAATTTGGATACAATATATCTATTATTATTATGAAGAATTCTAGAAATTTTTTTATCGAATTCTGACCCAACCAGCATTTTGAACCTATTTTAGACTAATTTTAGCCGGGTCGGTTCGGGTTGTGTCGGGTCAAGTCGGGTTAACTTATAAAATTCTCAACCCGATCCGACCTGAATTTCATGCGGGTTTTTTATCTTCTCAACCCTACCCGACCCGCTGACCCAAAATTCTTGATCCAACCCGCATGATTTCTTGGGTCAGGTCATGCGGGTTGGGCCAAAACCCGACCCAAGTTGCGGCCCTAAAATTAAGTATGAATTTAATTTACAACACGCAAATGAATGTTAGTAGAAATAAATTTACCACTCATCGACTACCGGTGTACAGATAAAACTCCGTTCTGCATATTTATGTTCTGCATATCGGTAAACCGATACTTGATGAACGATACCCCGGTATAGGTAAAATGAGAATTTCACCCATCCCGTGTCTCCTAACAAATTTTTACTATATTAGAATGGGCGCCCTAAATTTAAATATTATTGTTCAAGTCACCATCTATTAAGAGATACGGGGTGGTAGATCTATTTAGATAACTAAATTTTAATCATTGGATCTAAATATAAATACAACTAAATAAAAATAAAATGATTTTTTTTAATAAAATTTATGATAGTAATAAAAAAGTCACTTACAAAATTGTATCCACTTTCTTTAGTCAACCAGAGTATTCTATATTTTTCCGAAAATGGCATAAAAATCTACTATTCGAAATCGTAGTTTGTTATTTTTTTTTTTTTTTCAAAACTGACATGATCACAGTGGTCCAACCACTGTATCTCCATGCAAGACGATTTGCGTTTTTCTCTCTATTTGCTTCTTTCCTATTTCATGCAAGCTTCTTCGTGTTCTGTCTCCTCTTCCTCTTCAGTTTCCTCGTCCTTCCAGAGTCCGTCCAATCCTAAATTCCTAATGAGATTTTCACTCTTCTCCTCTTCAAAACCCTTGTCCCTCTTCTCCACTGCTACCTACCACTCCAGATAAGGCCTTAAACCCTTAGTTGTTCACCTTCTTCTACGATTTCTTTCTCTGTTCATTCTTGCAATGGAGAGACAAGAGGACTTTGATCGTTTTCTTTATCAAATCCGCTCACCGAATCCCGTCCCTCGATCTTCTTCTTCGTTGACTACTGCTTCTTCTTCAAATGATCCTCACCAACTTCTTTTGAATAACATCAACAACCCTTTTCAGGCCTGTCCCGACTCTTTCTACGACCTGAACCTTGAATCCTCCTTCTCTCGTCTTGGATTCTCTAATCCGAACCACCCACCACCCCGTTCTCCCCTCTTTCCCGCTCTTCCTTCGTCTTTACCTTTTGGCAATGTCTCTTCGATGCCTCTTCTGCAGAATAATGGATTTGGTTCTTCTTCATTGTCAGAGCAATATCTTTTAGACCCACATCTGTCGCCCCATCTAGTCCAGCAAGCAGCAATTGAATTGGAGCGAAGAGTTCGGTCCCAGATGGCATCTTCCTTGGCGCTTAATGCTCACCACCAATCCCACTCCTCTCCATCTCACCCAATCAATGGGACCCAGTTGAGGAAATTCCCATCCGGCAATACCTGCCCATTCTCTGAAACCAGTTCCCCTTTCAATATCTGCAATGATATTTGCTTCCAGCAGCTTCACAGACGGTCTCTGGGCCGAGAGTATGGAAGGCAAGATTCAATTCGAGAGTTCCAAAATGGTTATCAGTCCTTTATCAATTCAGACAATCAGTATTTCGAATTTGGCAATGCGGCTAGTCGTCGCCGGTTGAAACAGCAGGATGGGGTTGTTTCTTTGGCAAAGGACCAGGAGGGATGCCGGTTGCTCCAGAAGAAGTTTGAGAATGGGACGGTTCACATTCAGAGCCTACTGATGGAGGTCAAGGACCACTTGCATGAATTAATGATTGACCCCTTTGGCAATTACTTCATGCAGAAGCTTATTGAAATGTGCAGTGAAGAGCAGATGACTGAAATCCTTTCTTATGTTATGAAGAATAAGTATGATCTCATCAGTATATGTCTTGATATGCATGGGTATGATTCTTACTTTCTTGTATCCTTTCCTTCTTTTCCTATTCAAGAACTACAATGATCTTATCCAATCAATAAGAATGGTTTTCAAATAATTGTTATAGTTTTGTGGTAATTGATCCATCATCATCATAGCCACTTTCCCTCTATCTAGAGTTGCTTTTGAGTTTGTGGCAATTGGTTGAGATTGGAAAGATCTTGATTGAAGAATAGCCATTGTGTGTATTTGAATGTACTCCAAATTGCAATTTTTCTGCATTTCATTCTTTAAAAAAAAAATCCTTGTGGTGACTGATGGTTCTTACTGTTTGGCATTTTGGGCAATGGGGAATTGGAAAAATGCAGTTTGGAGATACTGTTCTTTCTTGTTTGGAATTGAATTTGAGAGGAAAAGGCAGTCTTGAGAGGCCCCAAATTTATTGGCTCTGTTCCTAGCACTGGTCCTTTTGTCATGAGATGAATTGGTGGTATGGTTTGTAGAGAGTAACCTTTCCATTCTCTTCTCATATTCTACAGAACTCGCGTGGTGCAAAAGTTGCTAGAACATCTCAAAACCCCTCAACAGATTGCCCAAGTTATATCAGCTTTGGGTCCTGGCACCATTGATTTAATAAAGAACATGAATGGCCATCATGTTGTGGAGCGCTGCTTGGAATACTTCTCTAATGAATACAGTAAGGTAGGAATGATGATATTTATGTCTGATTCTTTCTCTAAAACCTTTATTGATTATAATGTCTATATTCGACTCAAAATCATACCATGTGAAGGTTTCATGTGGTAAAAGGCGCGTTCGGATGTACCCAAAATTATGACCGGTTTGAATAGTTGAACTATTATCATTTCAAAACTTGGCTTTGTGAAAGCTTGGAATTCAAATGTGGTATTCACCCAGAATTGGATACTGATCATCTAACCTTTTCTCCCCAAAATAAATATGCATGGATAATACAGGGATGGAAAGGCAGAAAAACAATATTTCTCCTAATGTATGTACGGTTTTGTGCAATTAGATGCTGCTGCATTCTCTTATCATTTTGCTAATTGATTCTCTCCTATCTGTCTTTTGGAAAGATCACTATTTCAATTTATTATTAAGACTTAAAATAGAGTAGTAATAGACTAGAGGTTGCCTACCCCCACATGGTAATCGCTTCTCCAGAATCTGAGCATAGAAATACCATTCCATTTTGCAGCCAGTCTCTCTTGCCATTTTGTCGAGTGGGCTTTGGGCTCCCACTGTTTGTGGATTTTCTTGGACAAAATTGAAAGGTTCTGGCATATTATTGCTTCTTTCAGTTTAAGGTTGCTTGGGTTCCTCGATCTGCTAATACCGCAGTAGACAAAATGGGTTGTCTCTAGTCACGGAAGTTGTTAATAACTTCTTGTAATATTGGGGGGTTTTATTTTTGTTTTGGTAGGCTTCTTCTAGCTTACGTTTTGATCCTTTCTGTACATTCCTTTGTTCTTTTAATGAAGTTATCTTTCAAAAAAATGAGAATGATATAAATTCTGAGGTTTCTCTGGCAATCATTATAACTTCTACCCAATTATGTAATTGGGTAAGGAGTTTTTCTGTGCTTCCCAATTCCCATTATAGCAGGTTGCTACTGGGGAAGATGTTTTGTTTAATATGTCGATAATGTCTTGTCAGCAGCTTCTTAGTGCGAGAAGAAAAAGGCAGGAGGGGTTTTGCCCAGCCCTAGTCCACATGAAGACCTTCCCAACTTACCCCCCTCCCCTGTGCTTGGAATGTATCCAAGTGTGCCAGTATAGGTGGTAGCTCTTTAAACATATAGGAGTGATTAAATGTTCTTGTCTGTGGTTGTATGTTTTAGCTTTGCTACATTTTGCTTTTCTGTCATGTGCCACTTCTCAAGCTTGAGTAAAGAAGGGACTCATCAGCTGCCAGCCAGCTATGAAAATCTGCCATCACTATGCAGTGAGTTCTACTTCAAGATTGAAGCCTAATTCTAGTGCATAGAATTTAGTCGTAAGCAAGTACAAGCAAAGTAGAACATGAAGTAGGATTCACATATCCGGTTCCGGTTTTTGATAGATAATACTGATGCTGTATAAGCTGTTTGTGCTTGAGAAGAAGAGCGTAGTTTCGATTGGCAGTATGGGTGGATAGATGGGCCAAAATTTGTTAGTTCGTAAAAGATTGTTACAATTTTTGTTGCTCTCTACTTCAAAAATCACATTAAAATCATATAGATGAGAATATCTTTTAAATAAATTAGCAGGAAACATGTCAAAAAAAAAAAAAATACATGAGAATAATCTAATTCTATTTACTATAATTACAAAAATACTCCTAAAAATTCTTAATTTCTTAAAAACCCACATGCTCTTAGATAGTTTGGCATATTGACGATCAACAAATAAGAACAATGCCTACACTCATTTCTATAACCTTCACTGCAACTCTACATCATTCTTACCCATGACACTTTTCATGACCTCATATAGGTTCGTTGCTAGTCTTAATTTTCACAATAAGCCAATCACTCGTTGGCATTGACTTCATAACTTCAACTGATCATTTCACAAGTCCTACTTTCTTGGTTTTGATTCTCATATTATAATCATCAGAGCCATTTCTCCTAGCTATTTGGGGTCAACACATAATTGGTTTTCACCTTTTTTTTTCCATGGGCCAACTGCCTATTTAACACTATACAACTTGAACTCGCTCAATTTTTGTTGTCACAACAATGAGCACTTAACATCTTTGCCATGAGTTCTCGTCATTCCCAGTTCTAATTCTCAATCCATGAGTGGGCTTGCCTTAATCTTATGGCCTTTGTGAAGCATTTCACGTCTATAACCAGTCATTTTTGCATTACCTGATAGTGGAACATAGAAATGACTTGCATAGCAGAAGATCTGTACTTGATAAATTTTTATAAATACACATCTCTGTCCAATTTATGCACTTGTCTATCAACACCTTCCATTCCAATTCCATATCAATTCCCTTCTACTTCCTCGCTTCTTTTACCTGTACCTTCAATAATACCCTCTAATTTAGTCGCTCATACCCATGTCCTTTCTCCTATTCATTCAAAACTCCACCTCCCACCAACAATGAAGTACCTTTGCTAGTGGCACTTATCTAATTGATACCATTTCATACATCTTCTAAGTGAACCCCTATCTCTTCCTCCCTTTCCCCACTTTCCACACATTTCTAAACCTAAGCGATCAATTCTCTACAAAATTACCTCTCTCTCTCTCTCTCACACACACACACACACAATTACACCTAATCTCTGTCATCATCGCCACATTCTATACATCAACATCTATTCATGCCCTCCTGCACCTTCTCATGCCTACACCATTCTAGCCTTCTCTACTATCCATATATAGTCCGTCCTTCATAACCAAACCAAGCAGCCTAGACACTTATTTCTAGCAATTACCAATGAGGTGGTTATCGATTATTATCATTTAGTTGAGATGCAAAGGTTTGTTGGGCAACTCCATCCTTACGAAGTCGTAGTGGATCTTGAGTTAGCAGGGGTAATGGCTCTCTCATTAGGCCTAATATGGGCACCATTCTCTTCTCCAAAGGTTTTTACAGTGGTACTTGGCTAAGGACTTTCCCATGTGATAGTGGTCATTTTGTCACAATTTTGTCAACAACACTTTTGTGGAATTTAAACCTTTCCTTTTTCCATTCTTTCCCTTTTTTATGATATCCTTCCCTTTTCATTTAATTTTGTTGTGCCATTTCTACATTCTATATGAATGTGAAGAACTGTGCAGATTGTAAAGAAAGCTTTTTCAACACGAAAAGGTTTCAAATTTTGGTATAACAGAGATGGGACATATGGAGATAACTTTGCTATTTTAAGAATGGGAAAGATGAGTTGGTTAAAGTTGAAAATTGGCATAGTAACACACTACGAAAATTGGCATCACTTAGAATATGACACATTCTCTCATTTGCATTCCTTCTGATGATTATTTCATTTTGGTTTGAAATGCTGTTGTTGGGGAAAATACCTTCTCCAATTTGCTTAGGATGGACTATGTTTTGCAGTGTCTTTCAGATGCAATAGCAGACCACTGTCTTGATGTTGCAATGAATCAGAATGGATGCTGCGTATTGCAGAAGTGTATAAAAGTTGCCAAGGGGGAACAGAGAGATCATCTGGTGGATGAAATAGTAACAAATGCCCTACTACTATCTCAAGATCAATATGGGTTTGTTTTTATCAATCCTTAGGCTCATTCTCTATGGTGTCTTCATGTTATTTCTGAACCGCGTTTGCTGCATCTTTGTTTCAGGAACTATGTCGTGCAGTATATACTAGACCTAGAGATGCCAGATGTCACAACCAACTTGTGAGACAGTTTGAAGGGAATTATGCATCGCTTTCCATACAAAAATTTAGCAGCAATGTGGTGGAGAAGTGCTTGAAGAAATCACAAGAGAAGGAATTTACAAAGATTATCAACGAGTTGCTTGAAAGCCCATATGCTGTGACGATTTTTCAAAATCCTTTCGGCAACTATGTTATTCAGTCGGCTTTAGGAGTTGCGAAGGTTGGTTTATCTGATCAATTTTTGTATATCGTGCTAAGATATTTCTATGACGTGAAGCATTCTATTTTTGCTCAACCTGCAAGGGTGTGGCTGAGTTCTACTTCCTGTTTGATAATACACTCATTTCATGGCTTATCATTAGACTGTTCCCTATCATATGATTTTGTCTGTCTAATAGGTGGGTGATCCACAATGGACAACAGAAGCCATGGTTCTCATTTTTGTGGCAAAATCAAATGAGAAGGATCATTTCAAGGAAGTTTTTTCCTCTGTTTTTTTCCCATCAAATCAATGTTGGATCGCCAAAAGTTGGTACCCGAATGCATAACTTCTAGAGAAAACAAATCATAAAGTGGTTCATATGTGTGCTCCTTGAGTTGCTTATATTTTCTGAAAATGTGTTGCTGCTCTCAAGTGATATGATCATTATTTAATTCCCTCAACTCCCACAAACATGCCCAGATATAAATGTACCAGCCTAACCATTAAATATGGCAAGTAGGCAGATTTTACACATAAAAATGAAGTGTTCAACACAAATATGTCAGCTATATTGAAATGTCCATGCAACATAGTTGCAAGCATATAAAACATGCACACACACATGACCAGATTAAAATGTATAAACATCTGTAATATGTAATATAAGAAATCATTCTTTCATTGAAGCAGAACCTGAACAATTTTATATCTTCAACAAGTATGTTGCTATTATATACTTCTAGAAATTGCTTTCACCTCATCTCCTCTGTATTGCAAATGCAGGGACCCACCTATGCAGCTATAGTTGGTCGTGTTGAAAGAGAGTTAACTAGTTTAAGCAGCAATCCTTACGGGAAGAGGGTTGTAGCTTGTATCCAGTCAACAAAGAAGTAAGCAAGTATAATCATGTACACGTCAAAGGTGGTTATCATTAGCCCTTTCATTTTTAGGACTGTCTCCATATATAGATTACTATGTTGTCAAATTGTAAAGACTGTCTTAGGTACGTATGTATAGGTTGTTGTTTGACAGTATTATTTTTCTAATTCATAGCTTAGAACAAAATCTGCATTGCTGAGGCACGATGTGGGCCTTCTCATTGAGGGCAGTGAAGAGATGTGGTTTTGTTGTTGTGACAGGCATTGATTGCTTGTATATTCTGAGGCTTCGCTGTGGTTCTTGTTATACAATAAATTCATATGATGGATTTTTTAATCTGCAGTTGACAGTATTATTTTTCTAATTCATATCTTCTGTTCAATTAGGCTTTCTTAATGATGATGATTATCCATTTCTAAAACATTCTATGTATTATCATGCTTTTTTAGCCCAGGTAGCTTTGAGTAGTTAATGCTCAAGCTAGCAAGGTTGCATGGTAAATTTTTGTATTGGTTTTCTTCCTGAATGAAAGGCAGTAGTCTTAATGAATGCCTTCGATTAGTCACTTCACCGAGACTCGAGCCCGGATCAACTCCATGAAACCACCCATCATGGTCGGACAATGAGTATCGGTAAATATTTTTTTACAGTGATTGTTCCATGTGAACTTCTTTCATGAAAAATGGTTTTCGAAGTTTAGTCATTTTCACGGGAAGTGTAAAAAATAAATTTCTACGGAGAAGGGTCGAAAAGCAATTTTCAAAACTTGTGGAGTTGAAAAGGCACATGACTCAATCCATAGTTTAACCATTGCCCAACCCGGTCCATGACCCAAGGTCCAATTGGCTTAATTCGTTATCCAATCCATAACCCAATCAATCCAATCTTTGTTTCATGGTCAATTTAACACAACCTATGAACCAATCCATGAGTAAAAGTTAATTGATGATCGAACCTAATCAAACATGGTATCTATTATCAATTACTCGACTCAATCATTAGTCAATCAATGAACCAACCTAATCCAACAGCTCATGAATTTCTATAAGACAAGTAAAGTCAAGATATGAATCAGTTGTATATAATTGTTAATTGTTGTTATTTTAATTATTATAATAATTATGATTATAATTATCATCACCTAGAATTAGGTACAATCGAGTTATAACCGCCATCTTACCAATTTAACAATAGAAAAAAAAATCATTTATGAATTATTGTAAAAAAATATTTTATCGCACTAAATTAAAAAAACTAATGCCCATGGAAAACAAAATCTATGAAATTCATTTTCTATGAAAATAGGAATTATTGAGAAAATTATTTTTTGTGAAAAATAATTATTCTCAAACATACCCTTTATATTTTATAAAAGTCAGCATCATATCATCATTATCAACTAATATCCCATATATTTGGGTCGTTTTTATGAGTTTTGCTTCTCTAATTGACCATATCATAAATCATACTCTCAGCCACTCTCCAATCTAAAATGTCATATTTTATCCTTTCGGTCTATGCTTTTAAAGGTCGCTCTCTCCTCCGCCTTTTATCCAAAGCCTCTTAACTTGACGCACTAGAGTTGTGTTTGGTCTTCAATTAATATGAGAAACTATCTAAAACGAGTTTCTCTCAATTTATTATCTATAAGAATTATCTTTAAATCATCCTCAATGCATTTGTTTCTAAATCTATCCTTTCAAGTTAAACTGGTCATCAAATGAGCATGTGCATCTTCATTGTCTTAACTTTATTTAATGTCTTCTTTTTATACCTACCCGAGCTATAGCTATTGTCATAGATATGTTAACCTATTATATAATTTCCAATAGCCCATGCGCAGAATCTCTCCAAGTCCAAACATATGAATTAATTATCCTGCCAAATCCGACCCAGTAGCAGCATTTCACCATCAAATGAATGGGTTAGAAAGTATTGGTCAATCGTTTGCATTCAAACATAGAATCAGATGGATAGGATAATTTAATCAGACTTTGATTGATATTATTATTGGTAATAATTTACCGTAAATTAATACAGCCTTCTGTGAAAGGTGAAAGTCCCGGAAATTATGCAAACTGGGGTGACATCAACAGTTAAAATTAATCACTAATTAAGGGAGTGTTTGACAATTTTTATGGAAAAGGGAGACGTGTAATTGCAGTCAAAGAACAACACTTAAAATTAATCACTAATTATGGAAGTGTCTGACAATTTTTATGCAATAGGGAGATGGTGTAATTGGTGAAAAAGGTCTTGTTGTTGAATAGGAAGCAATGTTATCAGAACCGGACCGTCTAACGAACTGTGTTCGAGGCATTTTGGATTCAACCGTGTTCGATCGCGGTCAAAGCAGATAAAAGCCAGTCAAGTAGTAATATAATATAAATATTACATATAAAATTAAGTAAGCTATCTTTTACCAATAATATTAATATAAATATTAAAAATAACATTTAAACTCTAAATAATATATCAAAACGGTGAAAGATATGTGATAGAAATGGTTATAAATATTTATATTTCAAATATATACATTTTCTAATTTAATTTTGAAAGAAAAAAAATTTATAAAAAAATAAAAAAATGGCTCTAATAGGTTTTCTGCGGTTTTGACTCGCAGCCGGTTCTGAACCAAAACCAAACCACAGCCGCCGCGGTTCCAGTCGAACCGCGGTTCGGTCCAGGTCTAATAACACTACTAGGAAGGGTTTGCACTCTCAAGATTGATATAATCTCTTAAATTTGAATTTGATTTAAATTAGATTTATTTTATCTTTGATATTTTGAATTCAATTACATTATCTTATCTTCATGTATTTGAATATGATTATATAAATAAAAGATCTCTCTATTAGGATACCCGATAATCTCGCCAGTCAATCCCGTGATTATCCTTACAGATAATCATGGGATAATCATCGGTAGCCAGCAGTGTTTCCTTACACTGCTGGCTACCGATGATTATCCCATGATTATCGGGTATCGCTAATAGACATTGAGCATTTTTTTTAATATGATATCAGAGCCTAATACCGATTGATATTTCTTTTACTTAGTTAAAATTTATTTGAATGAAAGAGAGCCTAGACCACCATCCTTTCTTCTCTCGTTCTGCCGATGACAATTTTTCACAGAGGGAGGAGACATGTATTCACTAATGACAAGGATGAGTTTGTACTCGTACTTTGTCGGACACTTCTTTTGCTTGATGCACTTAATTTTGCATGGTCCCCTGATGATTCACCCTCAAAAATGATAATCTGAAATTATTTATTAGACAATTTTTAATATTTTCTAATTGTAAATGGAAAAAAAAGTGTAGAAATAAATGTCATTATAGGGCTCAAGAACTGAGTTGAAGTAATGTATTGGCCAACTTTGGAATTTGTTCTTTCTCAGGTCCCAAATTTTTCGGCAATGGGTGGGTGTAAAACAAAACCAAGGTCATCATTGAAAAGGTTTGCCTTCCACAGGGTTCCATCAGGCCACAATGGTGAGGTGAGGTGCCCTTTTTGCATTGAAGAGGTTCCAACCTAATTCCAAAGATGAGATTTGAGTATTCTTTTGGTAAAAGGAAAGTAGTTGAATAAGTGTTCGCTGCTATTCAGATTTCAGACTCACAATACAAAGAGAACATTTATGATATAAATTTTGTTAGTTTATTTTTTTTAAGATTAATGTGTAGAAAATTCTGATAAAGTCTTACTAAAATTTCTACAGATGAATCCACTACTCCTAAAGTACACCAAGATTAAACTATCGGAACTCGAACCCATCACCTCTCACTTTGTAAGGAGGGAGGCAACCAATTGAACTACACGAATAATTTTGCTAACTTATTATTATAGATAAATGAATTGCATTTTATGGCCTTTCAAAGTTTCCAAATGGGAAGTCAATTCCTTCATAGTCCATGTTCTGTACGTGCGAATATTTGATGGCCAAGATGCCAAGCTATTTCATACCTAATACAAATTCCTATTTGTAACTCTACTGACCATTTCATCAGTGAAGTATCTATCATTGTAGTTTGATAATGTCCTACTTTTAGCTCTCTTCCAAAGGGTCGAACTACTGAGTTTAGGGGAGGCTTGGAAAAAAGGAGATTGTGCAGGTGTGATCATCCATGCTTTTGAAATTTTAATATAATCCCATCATTAAAGTATGACATAATTTCAAATGATTTCTAAACATGTTTATAGGGCATTTCGTAATTTAGGTAAAAGGTAAACTTGTAAATTCACTTCAAGGGCATTTTTATAATTTTAAAAGAGCAGCCTGCTTTTAAGACAGGATATTTCTTTCTCCTCAATTTTTTTAAAGACAAAGGTGTTGTAAAGTTGCCAACACAATATTGTCCGCTTTAGATCTAAAATGAACCCTCACAACTTTGTTCTTGAAGCACTATCTCATAGTAGCGCTCCAAAAGACTTTATACTAGAGAGAGTCCGCCATCCCATATAAATATCATTATCCACTCCACACTAGGCGATGTAGGACTTTTAACACCCGCATTTTTCTCTCTATTCCCATATTGCCCCTCAAACACAGGAGTATCACAATGTATAAGTGCTTTTAGAACAGTGATTAATTCTTGAACTATGATGTGCACACCTCTCTATCCACACAGCTAAGACGAGTGGTTTGAGATTGCTTTCTTAGATTGGATTACGTGACGTGCATGAATTCAATGGATGAAGAAAGTCCTTTGGATTTTGACACTCTATGATCCAAAAGAGCCTTATCCAATTTTTCATTTCATATCTTTTATGGAAGCCCATGGTTGAAACTTGCGGTTCAATAATAACCAGTTCAGTGATGAGCAGATTTTCTTAAAAAAAAACAATACATAAAATCACAAAAAACCAGTCAGACTTGTGAGTTTAACCGAGTAAGAAAGGATTTTAAAATTAAAAAAGGGCTTCTCTTTATACAAATTAATTTAATGTCATGTGCTCCAATGACCCACATATATCTCGGCCCCTAAAGGCCTAGAATGGTGTGATTGTTTCATTCTCACGTTCCCAATTTTATAGTCATAATCACATGTATGTAAAGTTATAAAATGGAGAAGATGAAAATGAAACAATCACAGTATTCTCGGTGCCTTTGGTATCATTTTCTTCTTTAATATTTATTCAATTTTGTCATGTATTCTATTTGATGTTTTTCACTCTTAGATTATATTTAAAAATATTTATTCAACGACTTTTAATCTTAAAAAATCAAGAATTAAAATTGACTTATTCCTGATAATCTATTCAAACAACTATTTTTTATCATAAAATAAATACCACCCTCCGGCATTGTCCATTGCCTTGTCTCCATATATGATGAGGTCTGACAAGGCCGGTGAGAGAGTGAGTCTCACCCGATGATGAAAACATATAGATAGATAAATAGATTATCACATGAACTATCAAACCGTAAAAAATGGAACTCATTGAATAATCTTAAACCTTGATATTTTCTAAGATAAAAAAAAAAAAAACAAATCATTAGTAAATATTTTTACCTATCATAATCAATCCAGAGATGGATCAAATAATCATCAACAAAGATTGAATCTAAATATAGAAAAGAAAAGTTTACATTTGCCGCTGAATGGGCCTCAAATGGGTTATCTTAGATTTGCCTTCTTTGTCTTCAATGATGGATGTGAATATTACAAAACTACAAAGATCTTAACTCTTAAAGATGGATCAAATAATCATCAACAAAGATTGAATCTAAATATAGAAAAGAAAAGTTTACATTTGCCACTGAATGGGCCTCAAATGGGTTATCTTAGATTTGCCTTCTTTGTCTTCAATGATGGATGTGAATATTACAAAACTACAAAGATCTTAACTCTTAAAGATAGACTATTAGTGAATACTTTTATTTATTATGATCAAACGTACATGTAAATTCAATAGACATCAACTAAAGTTAGAATTTAATATTAACTAATACATCATCAAAGTTTTAGAAGTTGGAGCCAATGACCAATTAAAAGCCACGAAAAATCAATAAATTCTTACACCTATAGAATCTCACACATTTTAAATTCATATGAGTATTTTCCTGAATCCAAACATCAGTCACATATATAATAAGACTTTCAACAACATTGATAGATATCTCATACTTTTCTTCTAATCTATCGCAAATAGAAGTGTCCAAATCAAAACTTTTAACACTAGCTAATTTTTTTTCTTTTTTCTATAAAAAGAATGTTTGGAAAGAAAAATGGGTAACAAGTTAAAATAATAAAAATTCATTATGAACCATATCTCAGAAAGATTTTTAGAATTTTACCTTTAGAGGACAATGAATACTTGCTTTCCACTTCTGATTGAGTCACTGGTTCATTTTCTTCAAGGAAGAAATCATTTATAAATCTTTAAGAAGTGTGAAAGAAGATCTATATAACTCCATATCATCAAATCAAAATAAGAGTAATCCTCTTCCTCAAAGAATCCAAGTGAATGCATCAAGCTAAAAAGAACTATGAAAGAAAAATAAGAAAGAAGGTAAGCAAGAGAGTCTAGGCAGAAACTCCAAGCAAGAAGAAAAGAGCCCATGCAGATATGAAGCTTCCAATCACGTTTCTCATGCACACTGCCTTCTCTGCTCCATTCTGCAAAACATAAAACATCCTCAGTCTTTTCTCATCAATATCTCTCTCAATTTTCACTGCTTTATAATACCTACACGTGTGTGTATTAAATCCAGACCGCTCATACTTGGATAACTGAACCCTTAAGATCAATATATATATTTAGAAAATTATTTTATTTTTTTATGTTCATTCCTTCAAACCCTTTCTGTGATTTTGTGATGAAAAGTATGGAAAAGATGTAGGAAGATCCAACCGTCCACCAAGCAAACTTTTCCTTGGCAGCAGGATCACAGCCGTGAAATGACAGCTAGCGGCTTTTTTGTAGGACCATGAGTTATGGGGTGACATGATCCAAACCGTAAATCGCTAATAAAACTTCCATCAATCACATCCGTTCATTGCCACCATTTCATTCTCTTAAAAAATTAAAAATAAATAAATAAATGGCTCCTACCCTAGTATTTGACCGATTGACTATTATTAATTTGTTAGAGGTTTTGAGTTTCAATGGGTTTAGGGCATAACGGCATAATAGATCTGATGTGAACCGTCAAATACTTCACCAGGTGGTCCCACCAGATGAACTCGTCTCATCTCAACGGTTGATAGACGGGACCCACCTGACGAATGTATAGTCATGAAACCTTCACAGTTCACACCCTCGGCGCACGTAAGCACCGACATAAATCCGAGGAAGAAAGGGTGTAGTTACCTCATCAGCGATATTGGACGGAGCTGGTGCGGTGGCGTCCTGAGACGGCCCAGGTGATTCGCCTGGCGGCGCGGGAGGACTAGCAACCGCTGGAGACGGTGACGGAGCAGTGTGCTTCTTCGTCTTCTTCTTGCTGGGAGCTGGCGCCGGTCCTTCCACAGGCGGAGATGCCAATGGGGCCCCGGCCGGCGCCGTCGGTGGGCGGGCGGGGGGAGTAGCTGCAGGAGGTGTTGAAGCTGGGGGTGGGGAAGGAGGAGAACTGACGGGCACCGGAGCGGGCGGAGCAGTTGCTGGAGATTTGACCGGGGGAGCTGAAGATGGTGCAGTGACTGGAGCTGTAACGGTGGGCGTCGGTGGAGAAGATTTAGGTGCAGCCGTGGTAGGAGCCGCGGCAGGCGCGGGAGTCTTGGATGCAGTAGGTGGAGCAGCAGTGGTAGGTGGTGATGCAGTGGTTGACGGAGAAGGAGCAGTGGTGGTTGGAGTGGATTTGGTGGTGGGTGCAGCTGCAGGGGACTGGCCGCCTACTCCGGCCACCGCAATGCAGACTAATGTGACGATCAATGCGTTCCAACGGCCCATAGCTGTTGAACTCTTATCCTGTGCACCCTCCTTATCCTAGCCTGCGCAACAATGCCGAGAGAGAGAGAGAGAGAGAGAGAGAGGGGTGAGGGGGTTTGGAGAGGGGAAATAAATAGTGGTTTAGGACTTTCGGCAGTTCTGTACTGATGTGGTATTATCTCTCGTTCACGCTATTTATCGCGAGAACGCGAGATCACGAGATATTCAATTTTCCAAAAAAAATGAGGTTAAATAGAAAGTGATTGAGGTATATGACTATATGGTATAAATAGGTACAACAAAAAAAAAATTACAATTTTTGTTTTTTATTTTATTTTAATCTTAAGTTCTTACCAATTTTCATGGCTAAAACTGAAATAATATAAAAAATCTCTTTTAAGAGAAAATTATGTACATTTTAAAATTCAAAATTTTCATATAAGAATTTTTTTAATTGATGTGTGGGAAACCCCACATATGGTTGCAACTCGGATCCAACTCTTTAAAATCAAACCTGACCCGACCCGAATTCTAATCCTAATCAACCTGAATTCTGATTCGACCCGCATTTTATACCCATTTTAGCCTAGTCAGATTCACTTGTAAAATCCTCAACTTGACCCGACTCGAATTTCATGCGAGTTTTTTATCTTTTCAACCCGACCCAACCTGCTAACCCAAAATTCTTGACCCGACCCGTATGATTTCTCGGGTTGGGTCATGCAGGTCGGGCCAACACCCAACCAGAGTTGCAACCCTACCCCCACAGGTGAGTCCACTACCCTTAAGACACATTAAAGTTAGGTCATAGAAACTCGAATCCTCAACCTCCCGCTTCATGGGATACTACACAACAAGTTGATGAATCATATTACATGCATCAAATGAAATGGTGAGAGATTTATTAGAAAGTTCTTCCTCAACTATATGATCTAACATAAGTAACTTTAATTAAATTTAAGTTATATTTTAAAAATATTACTATTTTTAAATATTGAAAAAACTGATCAACTTTTATAAAATTAAACAAATATAGTTTAATTGGTTCAATCATTCTGATCTTTTGAGAACTACATATTTTAAAAAAGTTCCAATATAATTATCTCCACCTCATTTTATGAATTTCATACCTAAGTATAAAGAATAATTATTCTTATTTTATATTGCTTTTGAGATCAAATAACATCCATCAACATCTAAAATATTTATACTTTATGCTATGATTTATATTAATTTAGATAATAAATTAGTTGCATAGTGAGTTGTCAACCGATGGAGTCAAGTAAAAACACACAAGTAACTAAAGGAGACACTGAAAGAAGGGTTTTAATTTGCTGTAACAGACAAATTTATTTATTATTAGAAATGCACTCTTTTTAATTATTTACAAAAACTTATGCTCAAAAGTTTAAAAGTTTCATATATAATTAAGATTTCTTAAAAAAAATATTTTGATATTTAAAAGTTTTAAATGGTAATATAAATAAAAAATTGTCATATCGAGAAACTTTAATTGCTAATATAAATAAATAGTTATGATAGAAAAGACATTATGCAAGAGGATATCTTCCTTACATTATAACTTACCATAGATTTTAACACTTTCCGTCCTTGTAGAGATTAAGAGCCAATAGAGTTGCTCTTTCTTTAATTTAATAAAGTAAATATATGTTGATGTGGTATTTTTAATGAATATAAGAATTTCTTATTAAATAAAATTGTTAAAATATTTTTTATAAAGCAATCGTTGAAATGCTGCAGTAGTGTGGCTCGGAAAATACTGAAGTAACTTAGTGATATTTTAATATGTAATATGTTATGGATCGTGGGGCCATATCATATCAATCTCTACAGTTTTAGAATATCTCAAAATAAATAATTTATAATAAGAATTTATTCTAGGTCATTTGATTTAGATTAGTAAAATAAATATATGTTGATGATTTACATGAAAATATTTTTTATTTTTTTTTGAAATTACGTGTGGAAAACCGTAAGATAACCAGCATAAAACTTTCACGGGTGAGCCCACTACTCCTAGGACACACAAAGGTTAGGCTACGGGATTTTATCCTATAATCTTCCACTTTGTGAAGGGTCAACCAGTTGAACTATATTTAGATTAAACGATTAAAAATTACTTTTAATTTTTTGACATATTTTATAATTTTAAATATAATAAGGGAAGACCTGTTGGCCCACTTTTTACTATATGTCAAAATTATTATTTCTATTACGTTAAGCTCAGTTAACATATTCTCTCACCTTAACATAGCCCATGCAGCGTTATAAACGTTAATTAACAATGTTTTCATGTGTAATTACAACGACGGATCTCAGATGCTCCTCCTTTAACAGTATCAATTTCTCGTAGTTATGAACAAATTGGGGACGTTTTATTCCATTACCATTGTTCATTGACTCGTGTGGGGTTGGAAGGCAGCGAAGGTTCATTCGTAAATAAAGCGACAAAAGAGTCTGTGGTGGCCCACTCCTTCCTCCCCATGTGACTATGTGACCCCACTTCATGTTTCCAGTGGAGTACAACCGACACGCACCTCCCCCCGGTTCCCTTATACCCAATCATGCGCAGCCACGTGTAACTTAACATCGTAAGCCGTGTTCGATCCGTGGGACCCACTAGCATCACTTGGGATGCGTGAGAGGGCATAGTATTATAGGGTGTTTTAGGTTCTGGCCCCCTACGAGTCTAGCCTGGAATTTACTGTTTCCGGTGGGAAAGATAATAATATAATATAAACAAGGAGACAGGAGTAGGTGTGGTCCCCACTCCTCAGGATATGTAGAGTTCCAGCAATTGGTGTGTCTCTCCTCACTTATCTTTTGACAGCTCGGAAAATATTTTTCTATTACTTTATTAAAGAAATATAGACAGCACAGGCTTTTCACTTTTTCAGCCCTTTCATGGTGAGTGTTGCCTTGTCTTGTAATTAAGAATAACATACAAAATAATGAATAGATTCTTATAAAATTGTTGAATTATATAGTATATTTATATAATTTCATTTTTTTTTTTTTAAATAAATATTAAATAAAATTTTATATTATAATTAATTCAATAAAATGGTGAGATGTAAAAAGTCTGAGGATTCTAATAGGGTCATGTAAGAGCTATCATATTGTTAAAAATTTAGTAAAATAAATCACCGTCTTATATAATTATTAAAAAATAACTTTTAATCTAAAATTTTGATCAATACTATATCATTATGCATTAAAGATGATAAAATCTATTTCTCTAGGTAATATTATCTATAGCAATTAATTTCTCTACTACTTGATAAAGGATAATTTTTTATTTAAATTTATTTTTGAATTCTATTTAATACTATATAATTAGCTTATTGGAATTTATATAAAATAATAAATATAAATAATGAAAAAGAAATACCTTTTTTCCATACATGATAGTAAGTCATTGATGGACAACGAGAATATTAACTCTACGATGGACATGAATATTAATTTTCATATTTTTTTTATCTATTTACGATCATGAACATCTAATAGTAAATTAAGAGGATTCAACTAAACGTATTTATTCTAAACATCCAACCCATTTATATTAATTAGACCTATGTAGATGAATAGTTAAAAATCATAGAGGTGAAGACTTGTAACCTGTGGTAGGCCCCACATGATGGAAATTGAGATGCGGTTCGTTTAACGGTAACATTTTCACATGGGGAACGGCGTCCGGCCATGTCGTCAATCTACCAGCGGCTTTCTGCCGTTCAGCATTTCTTCCCGTTGGATGTTGCCCGGCATCCAACGGTAGTGATGATATCATGAATTTTTTATTTAAAAAAAAATTACTAATATATCACCCTATTTTAGAAACTGAATGGTTCAGCAACACCTTTATTTTTAGTGCATAAAAAATAAATGAAATACTGATTTTATTATCTAAATAAAGTAAACATTTCACTCATTTTTGTCCTTTCCCCTTAATTCTGGTACACCTTTATTTAGAGTTTGTGTATATGTTTGGATATTTTTTGGTGCATATATATATAAATATTATATTTATTTTTAATGTTTGAATTTGAAAATATATGTTGAATTGATTTTTATTTTAAAGAAATTATAAATAATTTAATAAAATAGCAATTCAAAAGGTGCGGGAGACATCTCTTTTATCTATTTATTTTTATTTTGTCTAATATGAAAGGAACAGTTGTGGGTGACGACACAGAAACATTGACTCATCACTTAATATGTATTTAGGATAATTTTATAGACTTAAAAATGAAAAATAGTTATACTATAAATTAAGAATGGAGAGTTAGATTTAATGAATTAAAATTAATTTATCGTAATTTTGTTGTGTCAGTTATTAGAAATATAAATTTTTGTCAAAAGTAGTTAAAAGTAGTTTAAAGGTTTTTAATATTGGATTTGATAAGTTGGAAGAATGGGTCACTTGTGTCACGTCAACACTTTACTAGTAAATAAATTCAGAAAAAATGATTTTATAAATTAATTGAGTGAATTTATAATTTATAAGATAGTCATAAAAAAGAGCGCAACCTTTTTTGGATTTTATAGCAATGTAGATTTATCACACTTTTCTTGCGAGAGTAACTAAAAAAATATTAATTTTTTTCTAAAAAAACTAAAAATAATTTTAAAGATTTTAAGATTTGATTCGATTAGTTAGAAGTATGGGCCCACTCTTGTCATGTCAACACTTTATAAATAAACAAATTCATGAAAATAATAAAATAAAACTAATTTATAAGTTAATTTAATATTTAAAAAATTATAAGACTGCTATAAAAAGAGCACAATTTCTTTGTCCAATGTCTTTTACAAGACTATGCTATTTGCCTATGTACAATTTTCACATAATCTTGAAAAAGAAAAGAAAATAAAAATTAGATTTTTGCATTATTCAAGATTTGATAATAATATTTGCTCCTATTAAACTTTGTGTACACACACACTCTTCTTCAATTTTAAGAATATATTATTTTTCTTTTTTTTTTAAAAGTAGATCGTTGATTTGATATAATATGTAATTCCAATATGAATATTAAAAGTTTTAATTAGTTAGTATCTGATTGGAACTTATAATTAGTTATTTGCTTATTAATTAATTATTTTATTAAAAAGTAAAGCAATAAATCACTTTATACTATGTGCAGAGCATACACCAAGCATTTTCTTCTCACCTTTCTTTTCTTTCTCAATAGTAGGGGTAAAATTCTCTTTTAAGAGGATGTATAAGAAAAAATGGTAGTGAAAAAATCACTACCCGATAACAGAGCCTTGATAACAAAAGAACCTATTTATATTTCATTCTCTAGAAGCTTTAGAATTTAAAACAAAAGGCCACCATATACCAAGGAAAAAAACAAGGGCAAATCTCAAGAAATATTAAGTTTGCCTAAAACCACCATGAAAATTCTAGGGCAAACTGCAGCAGCTATGGAAGACAGCATACTAGAGTCATACTTGTATCAAGATCAACCATAAAACTAATCGATCTCTACAAAACCAGCTTCAATTAAACTCTTTTTAACTTCCCAATCATGCTATAAGGTCAACTTCACAAAAAGTGAGGATTAATCAGCCCTGAGATCTCAAGAAACCCAACACGATCTTTCCCTCCAAATATCTTCTTCAGCTTCTCATCACAAACTATGACCTTTTTGTTTTCAGGGTCCTGAAAAATAGAAAAAGAACATGGGTACCCAAATCTCCTTGGATAACAAAAAATATAAAAACTTATTACTAAAGTTCATTTACTAAAATCCAAGTGATTTTTTTTTTTTGGAAAAGACAGAATTCATGTGATGTATGCAAGTATTAAGAACTGAATGGTCACTATGTTCTGCATCTGAAAATAAACAAGAAACAAAAACCATGATTAAGGGGAGAGAGGGAATGAAAAGGATAGTGACTGTGATTGCATTCTATGTCAAACAACAAATATTAGCTCAAATAGAGAAGCATCCAAGGGGAGAGCCAACCCATATTAGATATCAATATGTGCATCAACCTGATCAAGCAAAAGAAGGCTATGTATGGACAAAACTGTACCCAGGAAGAGCAAAACCATTATTTTGCAGACATTTCTCCAATCTAAATCTCTCAAGAATAATTAAAATACTCTTACTAACCTCTTAATGTTGTTCACAAGAGCACCAAGTAGTTGTCATCACCATCTAAAGTGGACCAGTTTTGTGAGTTCTACTTCTCCATTCATTGTGCTAGTTAAATTCTCACTCCAAAGCCTAACAGAATAGCAGCACCTGACTACTCTAGTCTGGGAGCAGTAAAAACTGAGAACCCACAGGGGACCATGAAGGTAAATCTTCTAGAGGATGAGACACCCACACCCATAAAATGTAACAAAAAACATAGCCCATATCTGTGCTTAAAAGATACACAATATGAGGATTCCACAAACAAAATAATAATAATAATAATAATGATGGTAGTAGTAGTAGTAGTCACATACCAGGCAGATGGGCAAAGAACCAGAAAAGTAAAAACTAGCTAAAGACCCACAAAAAGCATTGATCAATAAGCCAGGTCAATTGGATTTCTCCTGCCAGATCAGGATTCCTTCATTTTTCTCTTGTAGTGAACGTAACTTTAGATTTCCTCCCCTGTACTCATTCCTAATATACCCTTTGCTATTACTCCACACATCATCTCAACCTGCATGCATCTCTGCCACTAGTTTTCCATTTTGTATCATTTCTTTGTTTCTAAACATTCAATTCCATATAAAAATGCAAATCTAACT
This sequence comes from Chimonanthus praecox, assembly GCA_022113865.1. NCBI lineage: Eukaryota > Viridiplantae > Streptophyta > Magnoliopsida > Laurales > Calycanthaceae > Chimonanthus > Chimonanthus praecox. The sequence continues at coordinate 59,864,872 of CM039090.1, forward strand.
GCTGATTAGAAAAAATGTTTCCTTTAATCAAAAGTAGCAATGGACAACAACATAAGGCTACAATAGCTTGCTTCCACTTTACCACATTACACTAACCATATTGCAATATATCGTCACTAACTCCTCAATTTGGTTATATGGTCTGACCAAGAAAACAAGACCTGTCACATAGCACTGAGTGGTTTTCAAATCCTCCTCCCTCCTCTTCATAACTATTGAACTTGCACTCCATATATTCAGTTTTCTTCTGCCAATTTTTAAATCGTTCAATTCACAAGTAAGCTTTTCTCCAAAGTTTAAGCTCATCTAGCTAGTTAGCAGCAGATCATTTGAATGCAACACCAAGGAATATCATCCTGAATATTTGCGATCAAGTTGTCCATGGAGAAGGCAAATAAATAGGGGCTCAAAGGAAATACTTAAACACAACATTTGATAAATGAAAATTAAATCAGAAAATAGAATTTAGTTGAAAATGCCTCAAAGATAGCATTTGGAGACAACTATTTCAAGGAAGTAGTCTTGGATGTTGATTGTTAAGAGGGTGGAGTGGACAAGTAAACTCAAAAAGCCACCCCAAGTATATGAGACAAATGGCTTTCGTGATGTTGAGGTGGTAAAAAAGATATATTCCATAGTTAGTTTTGCTGAAAGTTTTCTACACATCTACTAAGACGCAACAATTACACACACACACACACATACAGTTACAAGAGTGAGGCTCAATGTCTTTTTCAGAAAAATAGAGGTTGGAAAATCAAGACTTCCTCCCTCCAACACCATTTTTTAGAATACCTTTTCAACATCTTTTAGACAGCAACAGACTTGAAACTGCAACCTTTTTGTAGTCAAAACAAGAGCACTCGATAACTGAGCCTTCCTTACACACCTTCTCAACATTGATCTTGGTGCATTAAAATCTCATACCTAATTTTTCAAGTCCTAATTCATGCATAAATATTTCCTGTTTCCACCCCCTCCT